>JANDEH010000010.1:52479493-53955482 GCA_024610705.1 Tetragnatha versicolor | reverse complement strand
TATTAATTTGACACTTTAACTAGTTATTCTATGAAATAACTAGGTATTCTATAAATTAACTAATGATTGACAGTTAAAGTGTAAAATAAACAATTTATCTAAAATTAAATTGAACTAATGATATAGACAATTAAAATGAAAAAGAAGGAATTTATCTAATTTATGCAGCGTATAAATGATATTTATGGAAACGTACCATAAAATCATTTTTTACAACAACGATTAATAAAATTACACTTGGAATTACAATTAATTAATTCCCTGTGGCCTGGAATAGTTCATAAATGCATTTGCTTCTACCCCTAAATCCCGACAGGGTCCAAATCCCGACATCCCAAAATCCTTACAGGGTCGAAAACCCGACACCCCGAAATCCCGACAGGTCAAAATCCTGACAATCAATTGCCCGGCATGTAAGTTGCCAGATAATTGATCTCTAATTTTAAATAAGGGCATTCTATTTAAGTTTCATGTTGCTTGACCACAGGTCAAGGTTGCTCTTTTTGGCTAAAAATCAGTGTAAAATAATGTTGAAGTTGCTAATTGATATTTTGTATTTCCTATATTTATACCATGTATTTTTGGTTCGGGCTAACCATTGGTCAATCCAGTTAGCTTTTTGACTGCTATTCTTTGGCAGTGAAGTAGGTCATGTGGGGACTCAAACCAGATGCCTTGAGACGAGTAACATTTTGGTCTTAACCACTGGTCAATATATCTTGACCAGTGGTCAATCCAGTTTTTATTGCTGTTTTCAGCTTTTCCAACCTTCTCTTTCTGTCTCGCTGTTATTTTTTAGGGGGGGGGGGTCCCTGTCCTTGTGTTACTCCCATTTAACCATTGGTAACTTCTGAATTTTTCGACTTAATAACTATTATTTATCTGGGAGCCTCTCTAACGGCATAATTAGCTGGTCAATAGTCATAGGAACATTTTTCGCTTAAACACAAATTAAAAAACCTATTATATTGTCAGTTTTGGTTAAAATATTAAGTCAAAAAATTCAACAGTTACCAACGGTCCAATGGAAATAACACAAGGTCAGGGACCCCCCCTAAAAAAGCAGCGAGACAGAAAGAGAAGGTAAGAAAAGCTGATAACAGCGAGAAAACTGGATTGACCACTGGTAAAGATATATTGAACAGTGGTCAAGACCAAAATGTTACTCGTCTCAAGGCATTTGGTTTGAGCCCCCACATGACCTACTTCACTGCCAAAGCATAGCAGTACCAAAAAGTTAACTGGATTGACCAATGGTCAGCCCGAACCAAAAAGACATGCTATATAAATATAGGAAATACAAAATATCAATTAGCAACTTCATCATTAATTTACACTGATTTTTAGCCAAAAAGAGCAATCTTGACCTGTGGTCAACCAACATAAAACTTAAATAGAATACCCTTATTTAAAATTAGAGACCAATATGAGTTATCTGGCAACTTACATGCCGGGCAATTGATTGTCAGGATTTTGACCTGTCGGGCAAGTGGCTTGTCGGGATTTCGACCTGTCGGGAAAATGGCTTGTCGGGATTTTGACCTGTCGGGATTTTGGGTTGTCGGGATTTCGACCTTGTCGGGATTTTGGGATGTCGGGATTTCGTCCCTTTCGGGATTTTGGGGTGTTGGGATTTCAACCCTGTCGGGATTTTGGGTTGTCGGGATTTCGGGGTGTCGGGATTTCGGGGTGTCGGGATTTCGGCTCTGTCGGGATTACGGCAGTCGGGCAAGTGGCTTGTCGGGATTCTTGCTTTCGGGATTCTGACCGGATACCGATTATTTTACACTTTAACGGGCAGCAGATCGTTATTCTATGAAATAACTAGTTAAACCATGAAATACAAGAGTGTTTTACACTTTAACGGACACGATCAGTTATTCCATGGAATAACTAGGTATTCTATGAAATAACGGATTTCATACTTTAACGGTAACATATACACATATATTACACAAAGAATGAGCAAAACAAATTATGATTCACCTGAAGGAAACAAAGACCTGTATAGGCGAAAGAAAAATTACAATTTTTACAGAAAAAATAAAAAGTAACATAATATGGTGAGATAAATAATTAAGTTTAGTAGTGAAAAAACAATATGTATAATAACAGAATTAGAATAACTACAATATGTATAATAACAGAATTAGAATAACTACAATATGTATAATAACAGAATTAGAATAACTACAATATATACACTTCAATTGAATTAAGTAAAGAAAATAAAGGCACAGCAAGGCTAAAAAATTTTTATGCATCTGGATTTAGAAGAAAAAAACCATCCAAATTATCAATGTTACAAATAAAATTAAATAATGATCGCTTGAAAATATTAGGAGATGGAAAACTCTGAAATTCTATAGGCAAACAATTATATAATTTAGGTGTTTATAGAGGTTTTATTTAGGTTTAGATAAAAAAAGTGTTTTTTGAAAATTTCTTTATGAAAACGGGGAATATTAAATATTATTGTAACCTCAAAAGTATGTTTTTTGAACCTGCTACTGTCATTGAAATAACTAACATTATTAACTCACTACCAAATAAAAAATCAACTGGATTAGACAGAATCAATAAAGATATGATTATCATTATATTTAACAACTTTTCTGATTTTTTAACCAATTTGATTAATCTTTCCTTCGATCAAGGTATTTTATTTTCCAACCTAAAAAAATCTTTAAATGTACCGATCTTTAAGCAGGGTAGTAAAAATTATCTTAATAATTATAGACCGATTTCTCTCTTAAGTATATTTTCGAAAATTATTGAAAAAATCATGCATATCCGTTTGTCTAAGTTTTTAGAAAAGCATCACATAATATCAGATAACCAATATGGTTTTAGAAAAGGAAAAAGTACAGAATTAGCATTAATGAAGTTTACAAAAATTATCTACTCAAACGAAAATAATAACATCAAGTTTTTATTGGGATACATTAAAAAAACTGTTTCTTCAAGGTCCGAAGATATTATTTTACCACTATACAGAGGCTTGGTGAGACCTCATCTAGAGTATGCTGTTCAGTTTTGGTCTCCATACTTAAAAAAAGATATTGATTCAATTGAAAGGGTTCAGCATAGGGCTACTAAAATGGTCAAGGGTATATCCAGTTTAAGTTATGAGGGAAGATTAAAGAAGCTAAATATGTTCACTCTAGAGAAAAGAAGGATTAGAGGGGATTTGATTCAACTTTTTAAAATGGTAAAGCAAGGGGACACAGAGGGACTAGATTTCAATACGGGTAATAGAACAAGGGGTCACAAATTCAAGTTGAATAAAGGAAAATTTAAGACGGATTGTAGGAAGCATTATTTTTTTTAATAGAGTAGTGGATAGATGGAATGCGATGCCTGAAACAATTGTAAATTCAAGTGGGGTAAACGAGTTCAAGAGGAAAATTGACAGATACTGGGATTCCGGTAGTGTGGGTTAAAAAGACTGGACCAACCTTGCTGGGCTTACGCCTGTAGTTGGTCGACTTAATTTGTATTTGTATTTGTATTTGTATTTGTATTATAAGTCTGCTGCTGTTTTTTTGGATATTAGCAAAGCTTTCGATACGGTCAACCACAAGCTGCTCTTAAATAAATTGCACTGTTTAGGAATAAGAGGATATATCTACTCGTGGTTCAAATCTTATTTGAGTGGTAGAACGCAATATGTTAAAGTTGATGATACTTATAGTAGTGAACTTCCTATTAATGGTGGTGTTCCTCAAGGTTCCATTCTAGGGCCCCTATTGTTTCTGATTTTTATTAATGATTTCTGCAAATTAAATTTAAATTGTGACATCATAACTTTTGCTGATGATACTGTTTTGGTATTCTCGGCTGATAATTACTTAGATCTTTTTAAAAAAATTTAAATTTCACTCCAAAAAGCAAACATCTGGTTTAGTAATAACTTGTTAAAGCTAAACGTTTCAAAAACTAAATTTATGATTTTTAGTCTGAAATCTACTGAACCCACTGTTAATAGTTTAAGAATCCATAACCCTTCTTGTAATCTGGAATGTGATGGTGCATCCTCTACCTGTAATAAAATTAAGCGCGTTGACTCTATTAAATACTTAGGACTTCAATTTGATAGTAATTTAAAATGGAAGACTCATGTAAGTTATTATTGTTAAACAAATTACGGTTTATTAATTTGAAATTTTTTAAGCTTAAACGTATTATTGACCATAAATTTTTAACTTCAATATATTTTGCCTGGGTTCAATCTTTAATCAACTATGGAATAACATGTTATGCTTCAGATTACTATAATAATATAAAACCTCTTAACCACTTACAGAATAAAATCCTATCCCATACTAAAAATAATTCTTTATTAAATCCTATCTTGTCTGTAAGAGAACTCTAGATATTTCGGTTACTGCTTTTCATTTTCAATAATAAATTTTTCTATCAATATAAAACTAGTAACTTTTCTCTTAGAATTATACAAGGAAATTATTTTATACCAAAATCTAACAAAGAAATTTTTCACAAATCACACGTGTTTCTTGGTCCCTTTTTGTTTAATAAATTAAATGAAACCCTTAAAATCACTAATAATAAATCTGAATATAAATCTGGACTACATAATTTCATAGCAGGACACAATGACATAGAAATATTATTTAAGGTAACTAAATAGAGTCAGCGCAGCTTTGTTGCCTAGGGAGAGTTTTAGTACTGGGTACCATGGACGAGCTACGAGCTCTTTTGGTACTTCAAAACTACTATTTTCTTTTTGTATGTATGTGTTCGTCTTTTTTTTTGTTGTTGTCGTCTCTTCAATGTTGTGTGCGTATTATTCCATTGTTTTTTTTCTCTTTTGTGTAATTTTTAATTACATTTTGTTGAAATAAATCCTTTTTTTATTGTGGGTCTTCTATTTGAGGTATGAATTTTTAAGTCGCAAATATTTTTATGGTGATGTAAAAAACGTAACATTCGATAAAATGCAAAATGGCGAATAGGTAAAATTTTTAAATTTATTATTAAGTTACAGGGATGATCAAATTTATAGTTTAATAATTTGAAAATTTTGTTTTGAATTGATATTAAAGGAGATAAATTAGATTTATATTCACCTCCCCAAACTATAATGCCATAATTTATTAATGATTGAACCCAAGAATGATGCAAAGTAATTAAAAATGACTTATGAACTTTATTTATAAGAAAATGCAATTTGATTAAAACGAAGCTTAGTTTTTTTTAGATAATTCAGTGATGTGAGTTTTCCATTTAAGGTTCGAATCAATAAAAAGACCTAAATATTTTATGCTATTTACTTGTTGCAGCAAATGACAGTTGCAGTTGACAAGAAGACCATTACATGATGAAGAGTGAAAATTCATCATGTAATGGGAATATTTAGTACAAATTTCTTCAATAATTTGAATTTCCCCTTTTTTTCATGAAAACAGGTAGTAATATGGAATTTATGATGCTACTTTGAGAGAAGCCCTTTAAAATTTTAAAATTAAATCCTTTTAAAAAGAGAAGGTATTGGAAATAGTTGTTTTAGGTACAGCTCCCGTCAAAAAAAACGTTACAGTAGAATGTGCGGGTGAACGGGTGGGGTTAGAAAGATGCTTTTGGTGTCATTTTTCATGATTTCTTGTAAGCTTGAAATCACTAATGGACTATTTTTCTCTCAGAGGCCGTCTTCATACGAAACGCAAAATAAAGTGCAACTTTTTTCATGGTGACCCCCAATTTTTATACCCGCATATGAAAGACCATACCCTTTAAACCCTAAATACCAAGTTTAATTTAATTTGGTCATTAAATAAAGCCATGGCTCAAAGTTAAAGTTTGAAAATTTAGAGGTAAAAGCCTGAAAACGGTCGCCATCATCCGACCGCCAAGGCGAAACTAGTAGCAACCCTCGCTCCTCATTCTGTCTTTTTCGACCACAACAGCAGAAAGGATTTTAATGTTTTCGAGTTGAATTAAAAAGATATGAGGCCTTTCCAAATTTAGCTGATTTTAAAAAGCAGAACACATTTCTGTTGGAATACTTAAATTTTGTTAATATTTAGTTTTTTAATTTATATCAGACATTTTCTATTTATTTTTGAATTTCAATAAAATAAACGATCGGTGAAGTTTCCTTTGAAAAATTATTTGCGTGATAACTAAATATTCAAATGATAATTTTCTTAAGGTATTTTACCAAACACAAAGTGCTTTATAAGTTAAGAATCCGATCTCCTGCGCGTTGCCGTAAGCTCAAATGATCTCCGGCGAGCGGTCGGGGTTTCCTCGGATTCTCATATTTTTTCCGCTCACACGTGCGAAAAAGGAAAGAAAATAAGAGTTCAGTCTTTTTTCGATTTCTTTCGCGTTTCCGGTAGTAAATTTTTTTATTGAGGAGAGAAGGGGGGAGAAACATAATTCTTAGTATAAAAAAGAAATTGAGAATAAATTTCCTTTGATATTTATTTATCTTTACATTCGATTTTTGTTCTACTTTTTCGGTGGGTGTTCACGTGCTCCTGTGCTCCTATGGACGAGCCGCCACTGGTTATCACATTTAACAACTTATCACATTTGTTGATCAAAAATATCGGACACATCTATCATAGTCCCAGTGCAATGTGATCACATTTATTCCAGTGACAGTGCGATCACATTTATTCCATTGACAATGCGATCACATCCGACTCCAATGTGATTGTCACAAAATGGGGACAGGTCTATCACATAGTTGTTATTGTTGTAATTTTAAAATCAATAAATTATTCTACTTAAACAGTTTAAATCAACCTAATCTGTGTTTAAGTTATTTCACCAGATTTTAAAAACATTAAGAGATATATTGATCACATAAAACGATCACATAAATATTAGTGATCGGGATCAGTGTTTTTCTAAACATAATCCGATTGATAATATTAACCGTGATCACTATAATACTATATTACGTAACCTTGTTTTTGGTCATTTCTGACCCCCTCCCTTCCCCTATGCCAACTAAGATAAAATCAATCCGTAAAACGTCCCCAAAAAAGTAATCAGATTACTTTCAATCCAATTACATATGTAGTTAGATTGAAAATTCCAAATGTTATCAAACAACAAAAGTAATCACATTATACTTTCAATCAGATTACAAATGTAGTTTGATTGCGCCCAACCCTGGTTCCAAATAACTGGTGAATAAAATTTAGAAGTTTCATTTCTAAAAACGGAAAAAATGCGAGATGCGCCAAACTGTGAATTGATTGCCAAATCCAGCAACCCCACCCGTTCCATCGATGGAGCAATGTAACGTTTTTTTTGACGGGAGCTGTACCTCAGACCCCCCCATACAAAAATCCTGGATTCGATACTGTACCAGTTTAAGTGGTATAGAGAAAATCTAGCAGGATATTCCCACAGTGGAATCGCAAGGTATGTACGTAATAAAATCACAAACTCAAGTTTCTTTTTATCTACGTATTGCCTAGGTATTTTCAACATTTTAAGATGAATGTGCAGATCTATTAGGGAGGGGAAAGTCGGAAAAAAAATTGGTGCTAAAACGATAAACTGGGTCCTTATGAATGAAAAATAATAAAATTATCATAAATAACAGCAATATAGGTCATAAAAGAGCATATTTAAGACGAGTAAAAAAACCCGGTTTTATCCAACCAGGTCGGACAAAACCGGGAAATGGATAGAATAATCAAAATAACATAGTAGCTTCGAAAAAATATTGTTTATCATAAGAAAACCTTGCATGGTATGACATAATAAACATAAAATGATGGAATTTCAATTTATATAAAATTTTCATGAAATAACCATTTAATTTACGTTCTAAGGGTTAAACGTTTTAAACATAAAATTGGTCTTGTTCATCATTTCATGTGCCCACCTTTTGCTGTGAAATCACTGTATCCAAATCTCCTTAGATTTAGAATGTTCATATACGCAAAAGATACAAAATTCATCCGATTCTACCCGCATCCTGGTTTTGTCCGACCGTGCCTGTTTGAAGAAATTTTACTCTAGTGTTAAAACAACTCTGAGGCACCAATATAAACTTTTAAATAACAAATAAATAATCAGGTATCATGCGCTGCGCTAACCGAGAGTAAATCCTTAGGTATTTAAGATTGGTGGCGTAATAGTGCAGAGATGCTAAAAATGGTAAGATTTACTCATGAAACTTAAAAATGATTCACTCTGCAAAACAGGTTGGTTTATCTAACTTCTACTTGAAGTTGTAAAGGTTCATGTCTGGAAATAGGTCTAGATATCACTCCAAATCAATGAATAAAACCAAAATCCCTGTTTTTTTCCACCTACCCAGTTTTATCTGACTCTTCCCTACCAAATGTTACTATGCACAGTAGACATTGTTAGAGACGATTCCTGCATTACATGATTTCATGTGAAAACTTACGGTCTTTTGGATCAGATAAAAACCTTTGTTTCAATGTAATCACAAGCAGAACAGTAACACTTATTTTTCTTTTTGTTCCTGATTGGTCAAGCTTTTGACCAGGAAAACAATCGCTGGTTTCAACGTTCAAAACATTTTGCCAGGGAACAGACAAAGGGTATTTTAATCCGATGGTTCCTCCAACTGAAAATTTAGGGCAATATTAAGAAACTTATTGTTTTTCTGTAAGTTGGATTTCGTTTTGAAATTAGATATTAAAGTGTGACTTAATACTGAAGTGGAAACTGTTGGCTTGGAAAAATACTCTCGCTAGAAGTGGCTAGGTAGCTTTTGAAATATCAATGAGTATGAGGAAAGTCCTTATGCATCTCTAAGGTTCAGTTATTTTTAAATAACCCTTTCTTTGAATGCGAATTGATACGTTTAAAAAAACTTGTCCTATAAAGTGGTATTAAAATCATTTTTAAAATTGTTTGGTTAATTGTTATTTGAAAGATTTTTTACGGTTCGTTGCTTCTCGAAAAAAAATAGTTGATATTTTTAATTTTTTTTTAAACATACGGATATAAGTTTTCTTTAAAATAAGAGAATATGAAAACTTTATTTCCAATTTTTAAACAGATGTAAATTATAAAAATTGAATCTTAAGAAGAAAAAGTCTATTTCTCAGTTATTACAAAAATATTTTTTATAAATTTCAAACCAACTGATTAATTTGCCAATAAAAAAGATCAAAAAACTACTGTAAATGTTCTATAGAATTATTACATTAATGTAGTTATTAAGTCACATACAAATTGTAACAGAAAAGTTTGCTTCATTTTATTAAGTAATAATTTTTACCATTTTTTGAACCCTTACAAGGATGTACAATACTGGCAAAAAAAATCTACTCAGACCCTATATCTCCGGAACGGCTTGTGATATAAAGACAAATAAGGTATCATTTTTCATGATTTGAAGTATTCTATATACAGAAAATTTTTCAAGTTCTTAGGGGGTCGTCTTCATATTAAACGAAGCACCAACTTTCGTTTTTCCTATAGAAACCATCAAAGATTATTCCAGATTCTGAAAGAGCACCCTCTAAAACCCCCCAAAACCAGTTTTCATGCCATTTGGTCCCCAAATGAAGCCAGGAGTGGGGGTTGAAGTTCGTCGAATTTACGTTGAAATCTCGTTTTTTACGTTGAATTCTCGATTTTGATCTTGCGGGGTTGATGGTTGAAAGGATCAAAATCGAGAATTCAACGTAAATTCGACGAACTTCAACCCCCACTCCTGGCTTCATTTGGGGACCAAATGGCATGAAAACTGGTTTTGGGGGGTTTTAGAGGGTGCTCTTTCAGAATCTGGAATAATCTTTGGTGGTTTCCATAGGAAAAACGAAAGTTGGTGCTTCGTTTAATATGAAGACGACCCCCTAAGAACTTGAAAAACTTTCTGTATATAGAATACTTCAAATCATGAAAAATGAAACCTTATTTGTCTTTATATCACAAGCCGTTCCGGAGATATAGGGTCTGAGTCAGATCCTATGGGTGACATCAAAGATTATTCCCGATTCTGAAAGAGCACCCCCTAAAACCCCTCAAAACCAATTTTTATGTCATTTGGTCTCCAAACAAAGCCAGGAGAGGGGGTTGAAGTTCATCGAATTTACGTTGAATTCTCGTGCGGGGTTGATGGTTGTAAGGGTCAAAATCGAGAATTCAACGTAAAGAACGAGATTTCAACGTAAATTCGACAAATTTCAACCCCAACTCCTGGCTTTGTTTGGGGACCAAATGACATGAAAATTGGTTTTGGGGAGTTTTGGGGTGCTCTTTCAGAATCGGGAATAATCTTTGATGTCACCCATTGGAAATACGAAAGTTGGTGCTTCGTTTAATATGAAGACGACCCCCTAAGAACTTGAAAAATTTTTTGTATGTAGAATACTTTAAATCATGAAAGTTTATACCTTATTTGTTTTTATATCACAAGCCGTTCCGGAGATATAGGGTCTGAGTCGTTTTTTTACCAGTACTGTACCTAACCTCTTCAAAATATCTAATGACTTTTGAACTTTACCTTTTAGTTAGTAAAGTATAAATTATAAAAGCACAACCTTATTAAATATTTTATAGTAGCAGTATAATACATTTACTTAGTACTTTAATCCTTATGCAGAAAAATTATCTACTTCGTTAAAAAAGCATTTTTAATGCATAAAATATCGCATTAATATCCTTAAATGACGGCTTATATCTAAACCGTTGATCAAGCAATGCATTCATGCATCCTGTTGGAGAACTGTGCATAATTTAGTTATGTAAATGTAATAAAATAGAACTCTCTCAATAGAGTATGTTATAAAAATTTGTAAAATTATGAAAGTGTCCTGCAACTGAAACATCATACCGCATAATTGCATAGATAAATCTGAACTCAGTACTTCTAAGTAGTATTAGTCCTTGTCTTATACAATATCAATATTCAGAATCAAATACTTCCTAAGAATAAATGCGAATAACAAAATATTCGAATAAATTTACACATCTAACGTCTCCATTCAATAAGATGTCAAATGTGAGATACCTATTCACCGACAGTTAATAATATAATACAAATACAAAAAAATGAAAGGTCATAAGAAAATATTTTAAGGTTTAGTGGTTTAGTTCTTTTAGTCTAGGCGTTGTAAGAGTTTATTGTTACAAACTTAAGTATCCTACTAAAACCATTTTATGGTAATTGCTTAAATTTCAAATTTATCATACTTCACGTATATACAGGGTGATTCAGAAATAATCATCAATAATTTGGGGGGAGGTAGAGGGGCCCTAGACATGCATATTTCGAATAGGGATGGTGGGGCGCAGCCTTACCGTTAAAGAGCTAGGACCTAATGTAGTGCGAGCGCGTTTCAAAAGGCCGTTTTTAGAAGGCCCGTGTGACGAAACAAAACATAATAAAATGAAAAACATTATTGCATGAGGTACAGGAGTATCCGAACTACTTAAATCCTCAATGTGGTAGAAATTGGATCACTTGCTAAACCGTGGGGTGAGTTTTAAAACGTGCAATATTAATCTCTTGGTAAAACAATGGAGTTCCCTTAATGGTATTTGGAAAAATGATGATCGGGGAAGGAATTTTCAATGATCAAATAGTTTCAATGATCACTGTTACGATCATTGAAAATTCCTTCCCCGATCATCATTTTTCTAAATACCATTAAGGGAACTCCATTCTTTGACTAAAAGATTAATATTGCACTTTTGAAACTCACTCCACGGTTTAGAAAGTAGTTCAAAGTCTATCGAATTCATGGTGTAGGTAGTAGGGATACTTCCTTACCTCATGCAATAGATTTTTTCATTTTATCATGTTTTGTTTTGTCACACGGGCCTTCTAAAAACGGCCTTTTGAAACGTGCTCGCACTACATTAGGTCCTAGCTCTTTAACTGTAAGGCTGCGTCCCACCATCCCTATTCGAAATATGCTTGTCTAGGGCCCCTCTACCTCCCCCCAATTATTGATGATTATTTCTGAATCACCCTGTATAATCACTCATTTATAATAATAATTCTCAAAAGAACAAATTTTATCGCATTAAATACTGATACAATAGGAATAATTTAAAGAAATAGGTATAGAATGCATTTTTCAATCTTATATTTTGTAATCATACTAAGTTATACGTATACTGTTTGATTATTGAAGAATAACAAACTGAGAAACTAAAAACCTATTTTTATCTTTATATCGCATTATTACATGCAGATAAAAAACAGAAAAAAAACTACATTTTTCATTAAAAAAACAGGTACAAAAATCTGAAAACTCTGTTTCAACGTTTTTAGTTTTATATTTTATTTATTACGCAGGTTATTAATGTACAATACTGGCAAAAAAAATCGACTCAAACCCTATATCTCCGGAACGGCTTGTGATATAAAGACAAATAAGGTATCATTTTTCATGATTTGAAGTATTCTATATACAGAAAATTTTTCAAGTTCTTAGGGGGTCGTCTTCAGGATCAAAATCGAGAATTCAACGTAAAAAACGAGATTTCAACGTAAATTCGACGAACTTCAACCCCCACTCCTGGCTTCATTTGGGGACCAAATGGCATGAAAACTGGTTTTGGGGGGTTTTAGAGGGTGCTCTTTCAGAATCTGGAATAATCTTTGATGGTTTCCATAGGAAAAACGAAAGTTGGTGCTTCGTTTAATATGAAGACGACCCCCTAAGAACTTGAAAAATTTTCTGTATATAGAATACTTCAAATCATGAAAAATGATACCTTATTTGTCTTTATATTGCAAGCCGTTCCGGAGATATAGGGTCTGAGTCGATTTTTTTTGCCAGTATTGTACTACACCAGTTGTTACTAAACTCGCGATGCCCCTACTTAGTAAAATAGTTTCCATGATGCCATCTTATATAAAGAAGAACCTGTGGAAAATAGACTTGAAAACCTTTTTAAATAAAACGATTTTTTCATTGATAACTAAGGTAATTGTGGGTATAGTGGACACTTTAAGGAAAATTTTTGCTTAAATTCTTAATAAATACCAATAAATTTGCTTCGAAACGGTTATCATCCTATTTTTAGGTTAATTGGATCTTCTTCTTTCGATTTTACTATTAAAAACTTTAATTAGATTGGGCAAAGTATTTTTAATTAATTTTTTAAAAGTACTCCAAATTGCATCTATAGTGGCCACATAGATGAAGCTGTTGCTTCTATGGTGGACACCTCTTGCATCAATTGTGGACACCTGTCTTTTTCTGCCTATATGAGTGGTTTATGCATGAAATTGAGGGGTTTTTCTTGGTATAGTCGTTTATTTCTAATTAAATCTTCCTTCCCAACGAAATGTATTTTAGATTCAATCAAATTAGCTTTATTTAAAAAAATTGATAGTTTTCGGCCCAAAGTCTACGCTGTAGCTGATTTGAGAGGAATTTAGCATGTAATTCAATGTTTTAGAAACATTGGTTCCCGAAGCCAGAATGAAACCAAATTTATTTAACTCTCAATTTAAAGCACAGTCAACAGTTTATGAAGAAAAACTGATTCAAATTAAGTATTATTTATGTTTCTATTAGACGCCATTGCGGTGGCCACTATTGGAAAATCTAAGATTATGTGTTGGTAAAGTGGACACCCCCATAAATCCTCGTAAAGTCAGCATTTTCAAATAAATTTTATTCAGTATTATTTTATACACTCTTATTTATCTCGATATAAATTTAAAAGTCAATCAAGCGGTAATAAATACGAAAAAATCAGTTCCGACTTACTCGTTTCCTTACGCGATTCAATAAGCAAAATCAACTTTCAGTCACTCGGCCGATGTTGTTATTTTCAAATATTTAAATATCCTTCCCATGCTGATCTGTGGTATCGGTGGTAATTTATCAGCTTACCTGATTGCACAATCTACTATGCCTATGAATTTTGACGCTGTTCGATGCCTCTAACTCGTTTTATTTAAAATTAATCAGCTATGTGGCCCCTATTGGTACAGTGTCCACTATACCCACATTTACCTTAGGTGATACCATTAAATTTAAAGAAAATAAAATGTACAACTTTTAATACCAACTTATAAATTTTTATCAACCATCCCTGACCACCTTTAATCTTCTTTTCGAATTATGGTAAGAAAATCAGCTGAACTGTATTAATAAATTAAGTCTAAAATTTTCCTCATGTTTTGTTAGTTAGAATTCTTTAAAAAAATTTAAGTCTTTGAATATTAGATTTTCAAGTTGAAAAAAATAGAAGCGGATATATGCAAAGAAATGCCATAATTTCAGAAAGTGAGTGAGTGGAGAATATAAATAAACCTTGCCGTTTCAAAACTTTCAAAAAACCATAAAAAATTTAAATATTAACGAGTTCTCGAAAATTTTTGGAAAATAAAACTTCAAAATTTTAGTTGTTAAAAGGTTTTATTTTATATGCTATGTTGTTTTAAATTAAAAGAGGATGTTAATATTTTCCAGCTGAGTTCGCGGTGCGCAGGGCGCCGCGCCGTGGCGAACAGAGGAAGTACTGATGTACTACAGGAAAAGCTCTTGTCAAAACCAGCTGCCTCATCTTTTGAAAAAGTTGACTTTGGCGAAAGCCCTTAGCGACAAGCGAGTTGGAACGTTGGAACTGTTTTAGAGCCGATCTATCGTTAAAAAAACAAATATCAAATCTGCATTGGCAGCAGTTCTTGAACTTGGGTCCGCGGACTCCTGGGGGTCTTCGGTGCCTTCTTATGGGATCCGACATCAGTAACCTTGGGAAATACTCAAGTTACCTATGAGTGTTTCCCAAAGAGTTTTAAAATGAGATAAAACACTAGATTAAAGGGGCTAATTTCAATAAAAAATTCTGGAGGAGGACCCTCAGCCCCCTCGAACTTTTGACTTCTAAAATATTAAAAAAATTTTCCTTGAAAATTGTGTGGTTTACAAGGAGCTGCTGTTCTTTTCGGTGGGTATAACTCAAAATGAGGTAAAATACTTCTTTTTGAGGCATATTTTCAAAACTTTTCTTGGGGGACCCCCAGATCCCCCTTATTACACGGAATAATGGTAAAATTTTTAATACTATTTTAAATAACCTTAACCCATTAATGCCCAACTTTTTATTTTTCTTAAATATTTGGTAAAAACATAGTAAATAGCCCCAAAACAACTGGAAAAATAGTGAAAAAAATTCCAGGTTAAAATTTTAATTTCTACACCAAAATTAAAAAACGTCCCTAAAAAGGGACGTCAGGCACGAATGCCCCCGTTGTTTTTCCCTATTGTAAACGCATGGTAGAAAACTTTTTTAAAGCCTCAATAACATCTTCTACCTTTTTAAGTGGAGCAAAAGTGATCGGAACCATGTTGTAACATGAATATGAACAAAAAATATTAATTATTTATCCAATTAACTGTAAAATTAACCCTAATTAACGTAATTTGAGCATTTTTTATGCTTTAAAACACTTTTTTCCTCCCAAATCTATGTTAATTGCAAATTAATTAAGATTTTTAATTGAAAAAGGCATTCTTTGTTTATATGTTACCTAATATTAAGTATTAATTACTTTTACACACCTCAAATCTATCAGAATATCTCAATTTGTGAAGTTTAAGTCTTTCAAATGCCCATACTTTTTTCATTTTATTTAATTTTATTGTGCGGAACACAAATTTCTCCCCAAAAATCAAGCATTAGTGGGATATGCATTAGCAAGCCAGATGATATAGATTGATCTGCAGTATAGAACACAATGATTAGCGATATCTAAATTGAAAAAAAGCCGAAAATTTATCACAAAAGCGACTTTTTTGGGAATTTTAATGACAAAAAGTCATTATAACTAATAATTATTAAACTTTTAATTAAAATATAACCGGAAAATATTTGCATAAGTAATAAATAATTAATTTATTCCTTTTAATTAATACAAATTAATTAATTCCTCATAATTTAAGACTTTTTATTCCATTAATTTAGCAGAAATAACAGTATTTTCAAAAAAAAAATAAACAAAAATAATAAATTTATTAGCTAAAATTATAGTAATTTTATAAATATCAGTTATTTAATTCATTTCATAAGAATCGAACGCGTTTTTATGAAAAAATAAAGGAAACACTAGCATTTCACTATGGGGAAAACTACGGGGGCATTCGTGCCTGACGTCCCTTTTTAGGGACGCTTTTCGAGGGTCCAAAATAAGGTCAAGATAAAATATTTTGGAAAAATAAAAAAACACCCCAACTGATTTAATGTATAAACAGTAATATATATCGGAATTGGAATTTTTTAAAAATAACAATTAGGATTTTTAAGCTTTTTCTTTTAAAATTTTTAAAAAAGCACTTTTTTGAAAAATTCTATCTTCCAACTTTAAAAAAAGTGAAATTTTTTAAAAATTCTGCTTTCTTCTTGTGTTCTTTATGTTCTATGAAGATCAGAGATACATCAGTGCAAATTTTGATTCAAAGGAACAATTTTTGTAGAAATAGGAGGATTTTTAAAAAACGTCCCTAAAAAGGGACGTCAGGCAGTAATGGGTTAAAATCATTGATAAATGTACTCGTTGCGGGAACCTGAACTTTGAGTTCCCTACCGAAAGAAAGTCTGGTTACGGCTCGAGTGTTCAAAATCTTAGGGGGCCGAAATGCCTTGCTGATACATAAAGGGACCTAGGTGATCAAAAGTATTAAGTACCGCTGTTCATTGGTAATATAAAACAGTGCCAATTTGGCGACCACTAGAAACTTTCGCAAAGCAAATTATTTCAAAATATGAGACAGCTGGTTTTTATAGAAGCTACAATTGTACTCTAAAGTAGAACTCTACTATTTATTATGCCTCTATCTGTCATTTTATACAATCAGTATGGGCTCTACTTTGTACTATCAGTTATACATTAGAGTAAGCTCACTCTCATTAAAAGTAGTTTTAGTGAGCTTCACTATAAAATTCCTGATGTGGATCATGCGCCATAAAACACCAAACAACCAACCATTCACTATAAAAAACAACATTAATTTGTATTTTGTTATCACCTGTGATGAGGTAAGAGCTCACCTTCGTTTTCTTTCCTCTTTACGTTCCCAGCTTTTAGGAGGAGGGAACAATGAGGAAATATAGGACTTTTCTTTCTACAAAGAGGCAAGCATCCGCAAGGGGTCCTGCAATAGGGAAAATATACAGGAAACTAATATTTATTTAGATTATTTTCAGGGAAGTCGTTAGGCTTTCATCATTCTTGGAAGCATAGAGAATGAACTACTCTTTGCTAATATTTTATGTGTGTTTTACCCAAATTTATTTTTCTTCCAAAAGTTTGAATTTTCCTTAAACTTTAAATAAATTTAAATGTACCCAAGGGATTTAAAAGAATTCTTTTTAATAGTATTTAAATTAGTTCAGGTTAAATTTAGTCTTTGTTTTAGGTGTCAAGAAGTTAGGTGTTTTTAAATCAAGTCATTAAAAAATTCCTCATTAGTTAATTAAGATTAAATACATGCCAATTAAGTATAAAGAAGAAAATTAAGGAGTCTTATTATTTACCTATTTTAAGGGAATATAGCTACGATCTATTGATATGGAAATCTGGATAGACCTTTTTGCTTAAGAAAAGTGTATTTATTTTGCATAAATTATTATCCTTAAAACAATATAACACTAATAGGGAGAGATTATTTAAAATCCTTTCCATATGCAATAATCTTCAGTGCCTTTGTCGTTGACTGATTCTTTTAAATGGGATAATTTATCCTAATACCTTTATTGCTAATGAAATGCTAAGTACTTTAAATAAGGTAAGCGCTTAAAAAATTATATAAGTGAAAGTGTGGCAATTTGATACACCTAAATTCAAATCCATTTGTTGGGTAGAAAAAATTACTTTTATTTAGATATTTTTTTAAAAAAATATCCAAGAATGACTCAATTTTATTAAATCAATTAGAAAAAAATATAAGTTTAACGTGTGAAAATTAAAATAATAATGACTTTTATAAAAAATAAATTTTGTTTCTGCAGGGTGATTCAGAAATAATCATCAATAATTGGGGGGAGGTAGAGGGGCCCTAGACAAGCATATTTCGAATAGGGATGGTGGGGCGCAGCCTTACAGTTAAAGAGCTAGGACCTAATGTAGTGCGAGCGCGTTTCAAAAGGTCGTTTTTAGAAGGCCCGTGTGACGAAACAAAACATAATAAAATGAAAAAATCTATTGCATGAGGTAAGGAAGTATCCCTACTACTTACACCATGAATTCGATAGAATTTGAACCACTTTCTAAACCGTGGAGTGAGTTTCAAAAGTGCAATATTAATCTTTTTGTCAAAAAATGGAGTTCCCTTAATGGTATTTAGAAAAATGATGATCGGGGAAGAATTTTTTAATGATCAAAACATTGATCATTGAAACTGTTTGATCATTGAAAATTCCTTCCCCTATCATCATTTTTCTTAATACCATTAAGGGAACTCCATTGTTTGACTAAGAGATTAATATTGCACGTTTTAAAACTCACCCTACGGTTCAGCAAGTGGTCCAATTTATATCAAATTGAGAATTTAAGTAGTACGGATACTCCTGTACCTCATGCAATAATGTTTTTCATTTTATTATGTTTTGTTTCGTCACACGGGCCTTCTAAAAACGGCCTTTTGAAAAGTGCTCGCACTACATTAGGTCCTAGCTCTTTAACTGTAAGGCTGCGCCCCACCATCCCTATTCGAAATATGCTTGTCTAGGGCCCCTCTACCTCCCCCCAAATTATTGATGATTATTTCTGAATCACCCTGTATATGCCCCACCAATGGGCCCATTGGATACATTGCTTGGGGCATTTTGATACAGTGATTACAAAAATAGTAATTAGTAACAAAAATTTTGGAAAATAATAAACGTTATTTTATTAAGAGAGATCGTAAACCCTTTTACATCAAACGTCATATAAAAATGTATATGTTACGGGCAAAGTGATTAATTCGGCATTATTAATAATGCCCGGGCAATGTGATAAATTCAACGAAATTTATCAATGAAATTTATCACTTTGCCAGCTTCCACTCTGGGCGTTATTAATAATGCCCAATTAATCGATTAGCCCGTAACATATATATTCATCCAGGTTTTAAAGAGTTAAAGAATCCTAAAATAAATTAGTTGATTCCATTGATACAAATTTTTTGAATTTAATAAAAATGAATTCACTGCTTTATTCTAAAAAACTATGATGGAAATTATAGTCATTTAGTCAAAAAACAGTTTTTATTTCGGTAGTCAAAAATGCGTTCATATGATTACCTAAAAGGAAGACTTTTTTATGTTCAATATTCTACGCACACACACTGTAGCTTGCGATTAATGCAAACTTAGTTTCGGCATGAATACGGTTTTGAAAAAAGATATTATGCGTACTAAATTAATAGCAGTTGGAGGAGCCTGGGGTAAAAAAGTTTGTGCAGGGCTTGTAAACACATGAGACAAGAGCGTTTTTTAGTGCATCACTACATTAATACTTTTCTTCCCCTATAATTATGGCATGATAAAATGGGATATATGGGGTGAAATTTGAAATTGAATTTATTTAAATTATAAATTAACAATTGCAAACACAAAAAAGAAAAAAGAGAGAAAAAATAAATATATATATACATATTGTTCAATCTAAGGGGCCAAGGGTCCTTCCAAGTTAAAACATTAAGCAGATTAAATACATATATGCAAAATAAATAAATAAAATAAAAAAATTATGCAAAAAAAATTTATACACTAATTTAGAAATCATACTGCAATAAAAATACATTAATATACATTTTCAATAAATAATAAAGTTAAAAGGCATAAGACAGAGCACAAATATAAATTAGCCCATTTTTTGGCTCTGTATAACTTAACAGACTAATTTTTCTTTTTTCTTTACAAAAAAAATTAAATAGGTGGTAAATCAGGACTATTAATCCCCGATTTGACTCCCCCGATTTGAATAACCGAGATTTAGACTTTTTAGTTTTGATTTTAGAAATCTTCAGATCTCAATTCTTTTATTTTTATAGAATTTTGAATGCAAAAACACCTGATGATGTACCTTCAGACACCATAAGTGTTTTACCTACGGACACGTTCTTGTGGGTGTCTGTAGCTAATCGGCGTTTTTGAATCAGGTTTCATTAAAGAAAATACATTTTATTGCATATTAAATAAATTCTAAATGATTAGGGGCCATTAATTAATTACGTAAGGATGATTTTGGCAATTTTTGACCCCCCCTCCCCCCATGTAAGGGTACGTAAGATTTTTCAAACCCCTCCCCCCCTATTCTTACGTAAGATTCCATTATGTTTTTCAAAACAATAAAATGTTAGAAAACTCCGTTTGACGTAAATCAAATATTTTCATTTTTCAAAAGATAATATTCTTGCTGTCAACTACTTTTTACTATTATATTATTATCTCTTGATTAGAATAATTGGAATTTGTTTATATTAACTAGGAAAATCTTACGTAAGAATTAGTTTGACCCCCCACCCCCTAAGTAAGGGTATGTAGAGATTTTTCCAACCCCCCCCCTCCCCCTCGGGACCCTTACGTAATTAATGAATGGCCCCTTATCTATTTATCAGCGATTGTTTTCAAATGATTTTTAGATGAAAAATAAAATATTTTATGATCCAAACCACTTTTTAAAATTTTTAATTCCACTTGGCATTTAATGTAAAATATGGTGTAAAATCTTAAGCACCCTATCGCATTTAAATATGATGATTACAAAAAAACTTAAAATTTCAACCGAAGAAGATTTGCGAAAGTTAATTACCGCCAAATGCTTGCACAATTAAGTGTCGATCAAATTGTTTTTTTTATCAATCAGCGTGATTGATGAAACTATTACCTTGAATTTCAATCTGAAAATCCCATGTGATTTATGTATTTTTGGTAAAAAATCAACTTCGTTTGGACTTTTATCAATCAACTTCGTTTTTATGGTCATTTACGATCTAAAACTACATTACTTTAAAAAATCTATTTCCGATTTCAAAAATGCTTGAAATAGTTTATTATAAGGTAATGCATCAATAAAAATGTTCATTTTTAGCTTTTTTCAACTAAAACTCCCCTTTTTAAGGGTGTCCACAGGTACAACTGGGTCTTTCCATAGGTACAACAGGTTGTTGTACCTTTGGACACGAATTTTTTCTAGTTATTAAAAATGATTAAAAATCCAATTATCAAGATTTTAGCTTATAAAAAGTATCCCCCTACTCACAAAGGTTAGGTTGGGCACTTTAAATGGTAAAAATGTGATTTTACCTGTCTTAGAAAAATCCCAACGTGATTTTTGTCACTCTCCCCTATGTGTTATGTTACAATCCACCTTTATATGTGTTACAATTGACCCTTAAAGTGGGGTCGATTGTAACGATTTTCGATCGTCAACTTTTTATTTACTGTATTGTAATGCATGTGACAGTTTTCACAACAAAATTGTAATTGGGATGTATCAACCTATTTTCATAACTCTAACATAAAAAATGACTTAGTTTGAGATCAAATTGTAAATTTTGTCTCCAATCTCCCCTAAGTGTATCAAAGTGATGTAATCGTAAAATCTCTTACGATAGAAAACTCTTCTTTGCAAGTTAAAATTAATGAATATGTTTAACTCTATTCATTTTGAACTGGCGCCTGAAGAATAGTGCTTGCCCTTGCTGTTAAGTTGACAGTTGCCATGGTTACTGATTCGGTGGTGGGGAAGGAAATAATTTCGGGCGCCAGTTCAAAATGAACAGAGTATAGGCACACGTCAAAGAATCCCAAACTGAGTGCCGTAAAGTCTTCCCAGGAGTCCCGGGAACTTAACTGCAAATATTCACTTTCTCTCCCAATCTAAAACAACATCCCATATAATCCAAAAAGTTTTTACAATTTGATTTCTGGAGTATATATCCAAATCTAAATTTTTTGAGAGTGTGTTGATTACCGTTAATTTCGAAACAGTAAGGTATATTATAAATATTTCATCATTCTGAAATTGAATCGTCAGTTTGAAGAAGAGAATAAGTCCTAAAAATGACAAATTGACTTTTTGTGCTCAAAACAATCTCCAAGCTTTGCTCTACACATGGGTGAAAAGAGGGGGAAAATAACTAACCCCTATAGGGAGATATCGCCCCTTGAAGTTGTGAAATCGATGTCCATTCATTGTATTTTTCAAGTTAATTTGGAGTTAAAGTTAATTTGTCTTTCTTTTCCTATTCTTTGAGCTTGTAAACTAAGTTAAAATGAAATTTTCTTTTAATTTAAAATTTGTTCAAACTTTTTTTATGCAGGGAATGTTTAACTCCATTCATATTCACTCACTCCATTGATACTGCTCTAATAACTCAGTTTCACTATAATTTTGAATTTTATTCGTCTTATTCCTTTAATTTCACCCTTTTGTGGTGTAAAATAAGGAGAAATATAATTTAAATGTGAATTTAAGGGTTTTTTAAGATTTTTTCATCAGAAAAATTTCATAAGGTTGAAGAAGGGAATAAGTCCATCAACTTATTTTGACTGTAAAATATTTTTGAATATACTTATATTTGTTTCAATGGTTGCTCTGTTTTCTAAATAGGGTTGTGAATTTCCAGTAAAAATTTGGTGATTATACAATGAAAATTGTATTACTTATACAGTTTTTTTCGATTTTCTCAAAACTTGGTTTTTGGACTTATTCCCTTCTTCAAACTGACGATTCAATTATAATCTCTTCTGAAAAAATCTTGTAATATTCAGAAAAGTTAGACATTTTAGTAATTTGAAATTTTAAAAAATTGAGAGCAAAATTTTTAAATTAAAGTTCTAATTTAATGTAAACTTAACTTACCAATCTGTCTATTCTACTATCATTTAATGCAAAATTTATGAAAACATGATTAAAAGAGGTGGTTGATTTTTAAACACAAATTTTAATTTTAAAAAATTTGAGTTAATAAAAATGTATAAAAAATCCTTTTTTTATGGTGCATTCAAAAATTGTCTTTTTAATTTTTTTGGTTACTGTTTTATAAGATGGCAAAAAGGATAGAATTCTAAGTCAGTAGGGTCACAGTGAGTCTTAAAAGTTTGGGAACCACTGATGGTTGTAAGTTAGATATATTTTACTTATTATTTTCCTTCGTAAAACTAAGTTTAGTCTATTTTCTAATTAATCCCTCCCTTCTATTAATTAAAACAACAATGTGCACAAGCTAATTTGTTCAAAAAGTTGGTTTGTTTCACTGCATACACTGCCAACTATGAGGAGACGAGATTTCTAAGGTGTGACTGAATTAAGAAAAATTTTGAGTTTTCATTTGGAACCAAAAGTAAATAACAATTTAATGCAAATTTTTAATATCCCTTTAAAAAGTTAGCAGTAGTTCATTTTTAAGGGATGCGCTAATTACATTACCTATTTGCATCTAATTATTAACTTCTCTTTAACAGAGAGTAAAAAAAGGTCAATGAAATACAGGGGTCATTTTTAATATTAGTATTTTTATGGAAATTTTTTTAACTTTAGTTTCAATTAAAAATACTTGAATATTGTAGAATTGTGAATCAATTAGCAATTTACTTATTTATCTGAAACCACCCCAATGCTTTACTATACAAAGAAATATCAACTCTAAGTCATTTTTTGCCAAAACCACCTTTATTCTATTAATACAAATAACTGACCAGGTGCATGCAATATTTTAAACCCATATGCATTGGAATTAAAATGTCTTGACAAAGTTCAAAACATCAACATGAGGTACAAGTTATTTTTTTAAGAATCTCACTTCCCCCTTTTTGGGAGTATCCCATATATTTTTATTAAAACCACTCAGTTTAATTACTTCGTAAATGCCACTAACCACACCTTCATTGCTAAGCGTTTGAATAGGGAAAGCGTTGTATGGGTGCAAAACACTCGAATATTCCCCTATCTTTAGAGGAGCATAATATCCTGATGGGGATCATACGCCATAAAACACCAATCAACCAACCTATCTTTAGAGAATAAAGAACGACTGATATGTAGGAAGGGTATGATTGTATTTATATAGTGTAATTGTTATGGTTATTATCAGTAATAAAACATGCTCCACCAACATTCAAAATAGTGTATGTTTCTTTAATGTGTATGAAAAAACCCAAACAAGTTAAATTAAGGTCTAGTCAAGCCAAAACACTTTGCATAAAGTTTGAAGCGGATCGGAACGCATAGATTTTGTTAATATATTCCCAAGATACTTAGTGCCACATGGTGTGCTCACCCAGAGAGTAAAAATTCTTTGTCATTGCTATTAAAATTAATCACACAAAATGCAAGGATTGTTTTATAAACAATTTTGTAATTAATTTAGTTCACCCTTTAGTTCTGATAAGAAAACAAGAAAAAATGCTTCAATGTAATTTTTATGTAAGACTTATGTATAGAAAATATATGATCCATATGATAGTGCCCCTCGGGAGAATTCGAGGGGCTTTTGGAACCTAAGCCCCCACAGGAAAAATAACACGTTAAGACAAAATGAACGTGTATCACGTGTTACTTCCTCTCGTAAATATTGATACCTGTCACAAAATATGTAAAAATTAAAGATTTCAAGTGGTGTTACCATTAAAAGTAGTAAAAATAGATAATTTTTTTCCCTTTCAAATTTCTAAAAACAAGACAAAATACTCCAACTAAAAACTTTAACCCCCTTAAATTTTTTATTACATATTTTTAACGATTCAAGTAAAAAAAATCCGATGCACCAGATTAACCCATTTTACGTTATATCAGTTTATTTTGCAAAATTAATTTAACAAAAAATATTATAAAAATTTTCGAAGAACGAATCAGTAAGAATAAAATAAAAGGAAATAATAATAAAGGGTATAGCTGTAGATTAAAATATTTTACAGGGTTAAATGCTCCAAAATTTATGAAATAATTGCGAAGTTAAAGCACCTCAATACTACCAAAAGGGCATCCATCCATCCATCTATCCCTTATTCATCTAGTATTTCGCTTCATTAGGAATAACTAGAGAGCCTGTATACGAGAGAGAGACGACAACTCGCTTAAAAGCGTCTCTGCGCATCCAGTTCTGTCCAAAATTCTGTCCAAACTGTATCATGCCGCTTGTCTCGAGTCCAATGCTAATCCCATGGAGGGAACCGGAGGGAATCGGCTGGGGTAGGCTGGGGCGAACAGAAAACCTGTTTACGGATCTGCGAGCGCTATACTGAGTTGTCGCCTCTCTCGTATACAGGCTCTCTAGGAATAACAACCTTAGCAATAACTTATTAATGGTTATTTGTCGTATTAAAAGAGTATTTCATATAAATATTATTTTTTTAAACTATTTCCAACCAAAAAATCTCTCTTAGGTTAACTTAAACATTTTTAGAACCAGTTTAAGTTAAGGTTGTGTGAAGAATGTGTTAATGTTATTTATTTTGGAAAAGGGTTTTTATATGCCGTTGGTAAGTTAACAAATTAAGTTAACTTTTAAAAAAGAACTGAGGCTTCTTGTCGAGGTGAAAGTTCTAGTAATAGAAAACTAAGCGTATGTTGAGTGAAAGAGGAAAGTCACGGCTGAATAACATTACTGAGAATCTTCATTCATTGCCAAGGCTATCAGGAAGTGGGATAAAGCACTATAAACGAGCTCTTCAAATAATGTATGGCTTAAAAATATTACTTATTTTCTAGTTGTGTACTAAATCTCAATATAAGGAACTTAAGTTTATTATCTTTTTAACACCTTAATCTCATTTTCAATTAATTTTTATTCTTTATTTTATCCCTCTCATGAATGTTTTTTAAAATTATTACTTTGAAATAAATATATCTGCTTTTTCTATCAGAAAATTAAAGATGTATGTAACAAATATTTAATCCCCATTAATTTAAAGTTTATGAAAATTGAATGTGTTGAGCTTTAAATCATTTTAAAGTAACAAGTAAAAGATATTCGATTGATTTTGTTAATTTAACATTGTATTGTTGACATTTTTTCTCTGATATTATTTAAAAATTGTGAATAAATTATTAAAAGAAAAATTAAACAATAAAGTTTGGATAAACATGTATTAACAAGTAATAAATATATATGTTACGGGCAAAGGGATTAATTGGACATTATTAATAATGCCCGGGCAATGTGATAAATTCAACAAAATTTATGAATGAAATTTATCACTTTGCCCGCTTCCACTCTGATCATTATTAATGCCCAATTAATCACTTTGCCCGTAACATATGTTTATAGATCCTGTATTTATAACGTAATCAGTGAAGTATATTTTTAATAAACACATTAGCATTAGCATTCAAATAAAAATTATAAATACTAAATACGCAAAATATATTAAAATCGAAGTCATATATAATATAATCAAATATCAAAGAGATAAAGAATAAAATCAAAAAGATGAGCTTCAAAATTTCAATTTTATAACTAAACTAGTTAGTGATAATATTTTAAAGAAATTAAAATTAGTTTTAAAGCATAAAAATTGAAATACCGAAATTTAGACAATATTATAAAAATAACAGATAAAAACAAAGTTAAACTAATATTAACACATGGAAAATTCGACAATAGAACAAAAAGAAAATTTATAGAATGTCTAACCATCAAAAGGTAAAGGTAAAGAACACACATATAAATTCAGAAATAGTCCAAAAACAATCCATTAGATTTCATATACAAATATAACAAAAAACAATCCATGAGACTAAACTTAATCGATTTTATCAAACCCTAAGACATCAAACATAAAGGAATTTAAAGATAATTGAATCTAACGTTTATCGAGCTTAAGCTCCATATGTGCATAACATAAGCATTAAAAAATAGCTTTAATTAATTTGAAATAAATTAATCAAAAAATGGTTTTTCCAAAAAAAATTAAATTGATTTTATACTCATCCCTAGGGAATTCAATTAAATACACTTACTATTTGTTGTGATTCCTCAGTAAAACACCCGCATGCATTGGAACTAGTCCCACAAGCTATTCGATCTCAGCAATCACCCCCCAACCTGCTTCTAGGAAGAAGAGAACTAAACACGTTTCTTATTTATACGAGGAGAATATTCTTACAAAACCATCTTTCCGTTGCGGGTCCAACTAATTTGCTTTTAATGTCACCGAAACAAAAGAAGGAAAACGCATTGTCTCACCCCGGAACCAGTTCAGGCAAAACTTCTCAGAAGGTTGTTTAGAAGTGTATTGTAATCAAGGAAGACTTACAGCAACACATATCTGCCCTCTCTATATCATTGGTCAATTGGTCACCATGCCCATGAAGCTCGCAGGGCTTCTCATGGGGTGTTCTGGGTTTATCCCTTTTAAATTCCAAAAAAATTATGACCGTTTAAAAAGAAGAACAACAAAAACTTTTTCAGAAATTTTTCTGCAGAGTTTTTTTTATCGATAATTTCTTTTCTCTTGTTTTTCACGAAATACATCTGTCTCTGGCTTTCTATTTACACAACAACTGTTAGGCGATATTATGGGATCTTCAGAATCCGTGTATCACAGTTATTATTCTAAGAAATAGTTGCATTTAAAAAGAAGGGGTCAGTTTATTAAATAAAAAGGCCAATTAAGAAATAAATGTGTCATTGTGTAAGAAAGAAATGTGTAAACTCCTGCAGAATTTTTTTTGAAAAAACTGTAAGCTCTCAAAGAGGTTTTTATTTTATATGAGTATGCTTGTAAATTCACGCAGTCACTTTATAAATCTATCTGCTTTTTTTAATCTATACAAACTTGTCAAACTTGGAAAATATGTTTGCCTTTTGGGATCAATTATGTTCTAAACTAGTTTTTTATAATATATTAAAGGGAAGAACACGAAGCTCTTAGAATTGTATTAATTAAAAATTACCTCAGTACTATATCCTTGCATTGCCATAATTCTTCCATTTTCAAAACTTTTAATAATTTTATATGCATATCATTTAAATCAACGCGGTATCAAAATTAAAGGCCATGACAAGCTGAAAAGAATCTTTCGAAATTCTTACAAATTGTGATTTTATCATAAAAATTATAATAAATATTATTGTTAAAATATCTGTTTAAAGGAAAATGTTTTTGTCGATACACTTTAAAAATTTGGCGAAAGTGGTACGCTATAATATGATTTAAAAAAGTGTAATATACAGGGAGTTTTAGAAGTCCTTTCGCGGCTTTTAATTGGATTCAACGTCTCTTAGGGTCGTGAAAGTAAGGTGCCCCCTAGGTAAGTGATCATGCTGAGTCGAAATCAGGAAGTTTAAAAATAAATAAAAACTAAAGAACCTTCAATGAGAAATTGTTTGCAGTATCCTCATCAGGCACAAAATAATTGAAAGAAATCTATCTTAAATATACAAAGAAATATCATGTGAAAAGTACTTTTCTGACCACAAAAAAGAAAATAAATGCAAATTTGCAAGTTTTTCAGTGTAACCATGTAGTTTTTCAGGTTTTTTTTATTTCAATAAAGACTAGTTGTAATTTTAAAAAATTGAAAAAAAACTTATAATTATTTCTTTTTCTATGCCTTAAATGTGTTATTTTACTTGCTAATATCTCCTCAAATATTTAAGATGTTTACATGAAACATTTTCCCATGCGCTTTTCATGATACTGTAAATAATTTTATTATTGGAAGTTTTCGTACTTTCTCCTTTAATTTGTTGATTTATTTTTAATAGTTCTTACCTTGCAGCTATATAGAGGGCTGTAAGCCGTCTCAATGGATTTAGCATGGTGTACACACTTCCATGACCCTAAGATACGTTGGTTCCAAATAAAAGCAGTGGAACGGACTTTTGAAACATCCTTAGTACAATGTAGTAGTTTTAAAAAATAAGCTTTCATAATACATCGTGTTGCATTGAAGATTGAAGCTTAGCTGTTAAATTGAATGAGAAACTCTTCGTTACTTTTTAAAAATAAACTTAGAGAAACACAATGAAACTTGGGAAGATATCTCAGATAGCTAGACATATCAGCATTCTACAATCGAAATGAAATTAATTGCATATCTCTTCATTTAAAAGAAACTAATTGTTAAGAGATTAAATCTTTGTACAAAATATTTTGCTTTTTATAAAAAATACTAGAGATTTGCACTTGTGAGTAATTCACATAATTTTATTAATTTGTTTGAAAAATAGTATTTCCTTGAATATTTTGTACATTTTCACAAACAAAAACAATTTAAAAATCTTTAAAAGCTAGTTCCAAGGACAAAAACTACAAGATCAAACCGCACACTAAAAATCTAAAGACCAGGCGATCGAGATTATGTCGTCATCAGGGGGCCTCCACATCCCAACCGTCCCCGTCTCGGGGCCTTTCTGATATTGATGCCCTGATGACGACATATCTTGATTGCCAAGTCTTTAGTTTTTTAGTGTGCTGGTTCATCTTTTAGTTTTTTGTATTTAGTTTCTAAATGAAGTGAAAGTGGTATTTTTTCTTACCATATGCAACGGTTAAGTTGTAAAATATTTTCTAAATATTATTAAATGATTTGAGTTAAGAATGTTTGTAAGGAAAATATTATCCTCAATTACAAAAGCACATTTAAATATCCAATTAAAAAAAGGATTTTAATTATGACTAAATATTTAAAATTGAAAATTATATAAATTTGAATTTCTGTTATTTTTATAAAAATAAATACTTTAATATAAAACATTTCAAAAATAATTTTTACCACATTTAAAATAGTTTTTAAAAATAAAGAATGCATCTGCTTTAATGGTTTAAAAAAATTATCTATTAGTGAACGCTAAAACTTCCTGTACTGTAGTACATTTTAAACAATCTCAATACTATTTAGTTAAAAACATTTATTTCATTCAAAGAAAAAAGCATAATCATTTTATAAAATTTAATACGGGAGTTAATAGTACATTTTTCTTAAAAATTTAAACAAAATCTTAGTGGTATTTAAATTTTCAACATCTAAAAATGTAAAAAAAATTATTTTGAAATTCAATGCATTCATTAGATTTCCCAAGTTCGTTTCCAACGTAAAATACTCTATAAATGGTTGAAAGAGGAAAGCGTACTCCCGTTTAATCTTAGGATAGCTATACTGAGAAATTTATACCTCATTAAATTAATTAATTTTAGAAGATTTCCATCATTTCAAATTACTATTAATTCAAGTATTTCTAATTTAATTATAGGTTTTCAATCAGATGTGATGTTAAGGACCGTAATTGATTTACGTGATTAGAAAGTAAATATAAAGATAAAAAATGAACGCATTAGAAAAAATGCTTGATCCATTTATTTTGGGCCCAAACTTTTTCTTTAATACAACTATAATGAAACTGTTGCTTTCTTAGCCTCAATTTAGGTCATCAATCACACCCACAGCCTCAACATTGAAGTGATATGCCATTGTTATAAAAATACCAAAATCAGCGCTGAAATTGGAGGGCTAAGGATAAAGTACGAATGTAAATTAAAAACAACTCAAGTAGCGCAAACGTTCAAGATTTGTCCAATTTTTGTCATGTAGGACAAAATTTCGTTTACTTCTAGTTACAGTTACGTAAACTCGACATATATGGTACAATGTGTTACTAGGTTATTGTGTTACCTTATTTTGACTAACATTTTAAAAATATGAAATCCATCAATTAAAAATTTTATTTTATCTTTAGTCAGTTTTGTTATGCATTCTTGGTGTTAGCGTCATGGTCTACTGTTGTCATTAAGTCTTTCAATTTTTATATCCATCTCCGAAATTTCAACTGGCTTCTCCATTCTAGACTCTAGTCCCAGGGTGTCAATTTTCGCAATCCGCAACACTGCGCTTGCGTCAAAAGTTTATTTAATAAAGAATATGGTTATAATAAGATTTTATTTAATGAATCCCCTCTGGAGCAGTGGTAGGATGCTTGCTTTGCATTTGGCAGTTCCTGGATTCTATTAAGGGCTATTGTTTTATTTTAAAACTTATATTTTCCAAAAGAAATTTCAAACAACCTATCAAAGCAGACTCGGATAAAAATGACAGATTGCGAGTAGAACCTTGTTAACTTCATTAGTAAATGCTAATAATAATATTTATCATATTCCTATGGCTGAAAAGTGTATTTACTAGTAAACATTTTAATGCGCTGTTGAAGGAAATATTACTTTCTGCATTATTTTTGTATCAAACAGTGAAAATATACCCAACAAGATTATATGAAAGGGTCCTACATTCTTTTTATGAAAACTATTCAAACTTTAGGAAACTTTAATTCAAACCTTAGGATGACGGCTAAAAATTTTGCGATCCATCACCTAGTGCTAGTCCAATGTTTCAAAGATATTTCCTTAGCAGCTATTGAATTAGCAGGTTGAACAGATAAATAAATACAAAACCAATTAAAAAATTAGTTGACATTTTTACTCGGAAATGATCAATCAATTCACAATGACCCTTTAAAAAGCGGGATGACAGTGATGACAGTTCAGTAAAGTGTTTTAGGGGTGTCCATTAACCAGTGCAGTAATTCACGTCAAGCTTTCACCTTTTTTATGTATCGTAACTGAAAAGCCCATTATTGTTCTCCACCTGTTCGAAAATAAATACTCCTAAACTCGAGATATTCATTGTGCCGAAAGGGATTTCCTAGAGTGAATTTCACGTGTGTGGCAACGATGTACAACTAGGAAAGCTAGATAATGCGGTAGGTTTTCTTCCCATGCCTTTCACTTCTCACTGGTAAGCTTGTTTTGAGGTGTTTTTTTAGCATCTGTAAAAATAGAAATATATTTTGAAAATAATTTGCTTATTTTAGTTTATTGGTATTTGAATAATATTTGGAATAGCTTTAAAAAGAGTCCTTCAGTAGCCATGTATAACCACAATATGATTAAGTGTTGTCAGCATAGATATAATAGTACTGTTAAATCCACTAATAATCGGCTAATTTTTTTGTATCAAATAATAATAATGATAATAATTGGTTCTCTATGCTTGTCGGTCCTAGTTTGAACTGCGGGTAAACATGGCTGCTGTGGGTGACTCTAAAGCTGTACCTGATATTTATAAAATGTAAAAATAGAAACTTTGGATTTTAGTTTTTCTTGCAAACGAGCTAAATTTAATCAAAATCGGAATTGGCAGTGTTTTTAGAATAATTGAACCTTAACTTAAAGACATAATAAAAATAAATTGTATGAGGAAACTCGCACTAAAGCTAGTACTAGTTTCCAGTTTTTTATTTTAAGGCATAGGGTAGGTGGGGGTAAAAACCCGCACGGGGCAAAACCACGCACCGCGATTTTTAACTGTTAATGATCGATTCAAAAGTTGAAAACCAGGTGGTTGGTTTGTCTTATTGTGACCTATTGTTCTACGAAAGTTCCTACCCCTTAGTCACTCATGAGTTTAAAAAATGATGTAAGATTGTTTTTCATCATTTTGATGTAATTTTTCTGATCTTTTACTTAAACATTACATAAAATAGGGCTTGAGGAGAAATACAAGCAAATAGCCCAATGATAAGATAGCAATTCAACTTCAGTTTCATTTTGAAAGAACTGCCTCAACATGTCTCTAAAAATAAGGCTTGTTTTTCAAAATAAAGTAAAACGGGGCAAATACACGCAGGTGTTTTGGGGCAAATACACGCAGCTTAAAAAGCTCAGGAATTCGTCCCAAAAGGAAAATGGGACTACTTGATCTCTAAAGAGGTTAATAAAGGTGTCCGAGATGCCAACCCTCTATCTGAAACCATCCTTTCTCCCTTTTGAATGATAACAGGGCAATCTGAAATGAATTGCTACAACAGGTTGACAATTTTCATTAAAACTTATCATATTTATATTTAACATTGTTGGTTGGCTTAGAAATATGAAAACAACATTAAGAGCATTATTTTTCGTGTTTTTATAATGAAAAATTCTGTTTATCCAATCCATGTTTATTTCACTTGGGCACCAAGATTTGCAAGTGCGGATCTTTGCCCCATTTTGCGAGGCAAAGCCCCGCAATTTTTTTTCTACTAAATTGTTAATTTCTCATAAAATACCATCGATAAGAGTTTAAACTTGGATTGGTTTTGTAGGTAGGATCTCAATCTAACATCTCCAATTGAAATTTCGGGATTATCTACCCCCTTTCGACGACAATGTTAAAAATACTGAAAATTGCGTGGCTTTGCCCCCACCTACCCTATTAAAAATTTTTAATTTTGCTTATTCCGTTTTAATTCTAATAATTCTATTACCGAAATCTTTAGATCCTAATATAGGGTACCGTGTACCCCACAGATGTCAACTTGATCGATTCTCAGCTTCCCCCACCTCAATTTTTTAAATCTTGTAAGGGGTCATCCATAAATTACGTGAGGTCAAAAAGGGGGGAGTGGTTTGGAAAAATCTCACCAAATCTCACCAAGGGGGGAGGGGGGTCGATTAAAATCTCACGTCAACTTTTTAAGTTAGAAATTATACGATTTTCTTTTTTTAAGTATGAGAAACAGATAAGATACTGCAAATTATTTTTAAAAAGTTGTAGGTAAATCTCACTTGGGGGAAGGGGGGGTCCAGCAAAATCTCACTAAATCTCACCAAGGGGGGAGGGGGGAAAAAAACTCCTCGCGTAATTTATGGATGACCCCTAATCGTTTTTAAATATGCTAAAAATGACAAAAAAATATTAAAGGTATTTGTACTTTCAATAGTAACATGTTAAACATGCAAACATACATGCATAAATTGATGCATCCCATTTATTTAATCACTAATTACTGCAATGCGGTTTCTCTCGCTATAGGATGCATTAATTATTAATAAAACTGCTCATTTTCTAAACATTTGAAATCCATATGTTAAATTCCTTAAAATTTTGTGTAGCTTTAAGAAATACTGTATTCATAACTTTATTGTTTAGGTAAATAACCAGTTTCGGATAGAAATGGAAACAAATAAATCCGAACGACTTCCAGATTGGGGACTGGGTCCGAAAATTCCAGACTTTTACCGAGGAAAAGTGATACTTATTACTGGAGCAACAGGATTTGTAGGAAAGGTTAGTAATCTAATCCTTTTGTTTTCAAATTAAACATCCTTGCACAGAATCAGTCATAAAATTAAAATTAAAAACAAGAGGGTGATTTATTTTAAGTAAATTGACAAACAATTAATGTGTTGAGTATTATTTTTACAATTTTATGTCTACTTCTTAAACTATAGTATGTTCATTTAGAATAGGCGGCTGAAACAGGATCAAAAGCGCTAAATAATGCCTAATAACGCTCATCCCACAACTTCAGTGACCGATTTTTACGGTATTTTAACTACTTCTTTTTAGACTGCCTTGTCATTGCACAAGAAAAATGTTTCGTTGATAATTCCAATAGTAAATGCTTCTAATACATTACATCTCAGCCACCTATTCTAAACAGAGTATAAACGAAAGCTTGCTTAAGTACTGCATAGCCAACGATAGTAAAAGGGTCATGTGTTGTCATGTCAGACGATGGAATTATTTCGGAGGGGAAGAAGCTGAGCGGTAGTTGGATCGAAAGAGACATTTGCTTGCTCACGGGAATCCAGTTTTATTGAAAGCCTTGATGAGTTGGCGTGTTTACGATTACCTGTCACCTTTCCGACACTATTTCATCAGGGGGTTGATCGTAGTAGCGTCGCCAGAGGAAAATTGGGGAATATATCTCCCCAAAATATTAAGTCTAATTGTAGGTTAATGCCACTACGATCATCCACCTGATGAATAGTGTCCGAAAGGCCGGAAAGGTGACGGGTAATCGTAAACACGCCAACTCATCTCAGCCCCCAATAAAACAGGGTAGTAAAAGACGGGCTTCCTGTGAGCAAGCAAATGTCTCTTCCTCTTTTGATCAACTATCGCTCAGGCTCTTCCTTCTTTCCCCTACGAAATAATTCCATCGTCTGTCAAAAGCACGTGACCATTTTACTATAGTTGGCTATGCAGTAGATCTTATTACTTCAAAATTTTAAGGTTCTATTGGAAAAGTTGATTCGATCATGCCCTGGTATATCTCAAATAATCTTGCTTCTCCGAAGTGACGCGAAAAAAAATTGTGCTCGGAAATTCCAAGATCTTTTTGTCCATGAGGTAAGTTAAAGGCTTCTTATTTCTCTTTATTAGTATGGTAGTAAATCCTACAATTTCTTCAACAGTTATTTTTAATAAGTAGGAGGTTATAAAGTTCGTAATAAGCTCAAATGAAGCTTATATTTGGGAAATTAATCTAAAAGATTAACTATTGTCTAAACTTCTTATGATTTACGATGGTTGTTTTTTTAATAACTTTCGTTTTGCTCCTGAAAAAAAGTAATAGGAATTTCGAAATAATTTTTCTACTGCTAGTTAGATACTACATCCTTGAGGATCAATTTCACTCTTTACTGAAGAAAAATCTGACATTTTTTTCTATTCTTTATCGAATTTACTTTTTCGAAATTTTCCCCTGTTTGATAGTTTAAAAACAAATGAATATTTAAAAATAAGGTTATTACGGAAGGTTACAAACATCTTTAATTACTTTTCAACGTAATCTAATCATCTGTAAGTAGACCATTTACCGTACCTTTTCACAAGTTTTTCGATCACGCTTCATGAAAAGTTTGATTTTTCTTAGAGCTTCGCATCGGTGCGAACCATGCGAACAGCAGTTTTCCTCTCAGCACACACTTTGCCTGCGAATCTATCGATGTTGCCTTGTTTATATGGCTGTAACTCCAGAATCCCCCATGCCTGGAACTTGGCAGATGCAAAACATATGGTTTTAAACATGCACAATAGCATGCTGCAAAAATCGCCTGCCTGCCGATTGCCGGCCATTTTCAAGGAATTTTCACTGAGGGGCAAAAGTCGGGGGTATATATAAGGGGGGGGAAGAAAGGGGAAAAACCCTCCCCTTCCCCTGAAATCCGGACTGGGGGTACAAAAAGTAGTTAAATTACTACTTTTTATGGTTAAATTTCTATTCTATAAGCTACTCGGGTTCCGCTCTTTGTTCTTGGAACTTTCTATCACAATCTTTTTCGATGCTCATCAAGATGCAAGTTCCTTCTATAGATGTATTAAAATTTTTAATCAATAATAATATACTGGAAATGTATTTAATTGGCTCGATGTAAATTACATTTAGGAGTTAAGAATATTGGGCCCCTCTAGAAATAAATTTCTATCTATGCCATATATTCTCATAATTTTCTCATAATATTTTGTAAATTACTAAGAACTTTCACCGATTTCACACAGTGATTATAAAAATCAGCCCTATCAAAAATACAGGGTATTTCAAAATTGCGTTGCACGGCTTTTATTTGAAACCAACGCCTCCTAGGGTCACGTAAGTAAGGTCTACCCCTAGGTAAGGCATATTTACACATCCCAACGGTTGGGTCCTGACGAGCTTATTGCGCATGCTCGGGGAGAAAAAATGGATCTTCTTTAGATAATTTATATCATAAATGAATCCCCGCTGGTGCAGTGGTAGAGCGCGTGCTCAGCATGCGGTAGGCCGCGGCTTCTGTCCCCGATTTATTGTTTTATTAAAATTTCTAAAAAAAACCAGCTAAAATAAGTCCACACGCATGCGCACTATGCTCGTCAAGACCAAACCGTTGGGATGTGTAAAAATGCCTAGGTAAGTGAGCCTGGAGAATCCATTGAGAGGACAGCACCCCTAGCGGCAAAATTAAAAAGTTAAAAAAAATTAATATAAAAACTAAAGGAGATAGAGCAAAAACCTCAGTAAGGGTATTGTTGCCAACGTCATGAAAATCTCACTGAAAAAAATTAGATCAAAATATCTTGAATATTCGCGGAGATATTAGCATGTGAAAATAGCACTTTTTCAGGGGTCAAAAAGTAAAAAGTTCGCATATTTGCAAATTTTTCAGTGTTATTGTGTAGTTTTGCGTTTTTTTAGTTGAAAGAACACAAAATTTTATCAAAAAATCAAAAAAATTTGCACGTATGCGAACTTCTTACTTTTTGACCCCTGAAAAAGTGCTATTTTCACATGCTATCTCAGCGAATATTCAAGATATTTTGATAAAATTTTTTTTCAGTGAATTCTTCTTGACGTTGGCAACGATACTATCATTGAGGTTTTTGCTCTATCTCCTTTAGTTTTTAAATTAATTTTTTTAACTTTTTAGTTTCGCCGTTAGGGGCGCTGTAAGTCATCTCAATGGATTCTCCAGGGTCACTTACCTAGGGGTAGACCTTACTTCCATGACCCTAGGAAGCGCTGGTTCCGAATAAAAGCCGTGCAACGCAATTTTGAAACACCCTGTATATTAAAAATGATGTGTAAAGAACCAATGCTACTGCATACTAATCCCAGATACCGGCAAAGCACAAATATTTACCTCATTTTCCCAAAGCATTGCTGTTTTCCCTCTCCTTTATCACACGGAACGAGGGAACGCATGTTTATTGCCCCCTTCCATCAGCCCTTCAAAGGACTCGAGTTCACGGTAAAGAAAAAAAACCAAAGCTGCCAAATTGGAAAATGTTTCCGTAGATTTGGATAATTTTATTTTTTTCTATAAATTAGGGTTTTTTAACTTTTCATTCAAACAAACATTCAAATAAAAAAGCCATTTTGCTGCTATAGAAGATTATTATTGATCGATTTAAAATTTTAGGACTAAGTTTCTGACCATATAATGGCAACTTTTCCAAGCTATAGCATTTTATTATTCAAACTTCGTTTTTTTTTCACTCCACCCCACCGAACACTTCATTGTAATTTAAATTGAATTGCAATACCTAAGTAGTAAACCTTATTTCAAGGTAAAACCTTCATTAAGTGTTTTAAATTATATTTGAAAATTTGAAATGAAACACGGAAAACCTTGGAAAGAAACGCGGAAAGAGGAATCTTAGACTGTTTGGGAAGGCAGTTGATTAACTTTCTCAATATATTATTTTTAATAGTCTTTAAAATTAGAAAAATTCTTCCCCCTACAAAACAGTTTAACTTAATTTTAATGTTCTTGAGAAATTATCTTTTTAAACAGCATAAATATTTAATTGATCCTTTAATATTCTGAAATATTACTAATTAACTATTTCTCATGAGCAATCTTGGTTATTAAGGGAAAAGGCAACATTTTGATATTCTAGATTTTAAAATTCAGTTTAAATTTGAAATTTACCAAATCTTGCAACTTACAAATTTGAATGTTTTAAAAATGTTTTCTCTGGTAACTGGTATTTATCCGTTAATTTCACAATATTTATTTTGAACTTTAAACGCTACATAGAGTTAAGAAACTGCTTCATTTACCCATTACTGCCGGGCGTCCCTTTTTAGGGACGTTTTTTAAAAATCCTCCTATTACTACAAAAATTGTTCCTTTGAATCAAAATTTGCACTGATGTATCTCTGTTCTTCATACGACATAAAGATCACAAGAAGAAGACAGAATTTAAAATTTGTTTCATTTTTTTAAAGTTAGAAGATGGAATTTTTCAGAAAAGTGCTTTTTTAAAAGAAAAAGCTTAAAAATCCTAGTTATTTTAAAAAATTTCAATGCTGATATATATTACTGTGTACATTAAATCAGTTGGTGTTTTTTATTTTTCCAAAATATTTTATCTTGACGTTGTTTTGGACCCTCAAAAAGCGTCCCTAAAAAGAGACGCTATACTCGATTTCAACTTAAGTTGAGCCTGACGTCATGGCCACGCGGAAGAAAATCTGAGTAAACAGAAAGCTTGCTGGGCTTTGTGAGATCTTATTTGCTGGCGAGTTTTATTCAAACAAATTTACTACTACGAACTGCGCCACTTGAAAAAATAATAATACTCAACATTTTGCAAATCGGTATAAGACGCTTAATATACGTGGATTTAAAAACTAATCGTATTTTAAAATTGAATCTCTTAATTTCACTCAAAATTCTGACACCGCACTGGGAACTACTTTCTTTGGTTGCTCTAATGCTATTGTTTCCTTATTCTTTCATAAAAACGTGTTCGATTCTAATGAAATGAATTAAATAACTGATATTTATAAAATTATTTTCATTTTAGCCAATATATTTATTTTTTTAAATTTTCTTGGAAAATACCGTTATCTTTACTAAATTAATGGATTAAAGTCTTAAATTATTAGGAATTAATTTGTATTAATTAAAAGGAATAAATTATTTAACTGTATTTATTACTTATGTAAATATATTCAGGTTATATTTTAATTAAAAGTTGAATAATTATTAATTATAATAACTAGTTTTTGCGATAAATTTTCGGCTTTTTTTTCTAATTAATGTCGCTAATCATTGTGTTCAATTGCAGATCAATTTTTATCATCTGGCTTGCTAATGCACATCTTACTAATAGTTTATTTTTGGGGAGAAATTTGTGTTCCACACAATAAAATTTAATTAAATGAAAACAGTATGGGCATTTGACAGACTTTAACTTCAGATATTCTGATGGATTTGAGGTGTGTAAAAGAAATTATTACTTAATATTAGGTGACATGTAAGCAAAGAATGCATTTTCAATTAAAAATATTAATTTGCAATTGACATATATTTTGGAGGCAAAAACGTGTTTTAGAGCATATAAAATGATCAAATTACCTTAAAGTTAATTTTACTGTTAATTGAATAAATAATTAATGCTTTTTGTTCATTTTCATGTTACAGTATCGTTCCGATCACTTTTGCTGCACTTAATAAGGTAGAAAATGTTTTTGAGGCTTTAAAACAGTTTCTACCATGCGTTTACTATAGGGAAAAAACACGGGGGCATTCATGCCTATTTTAGGGACGTTTTTTAATTTTGATGTAAAGATTAAAATTTTAACATGGGATTTTTTAAATAAAAAGTTGTTCATTAATGGGTTCAGGAGGAGAAATTCTCTATGTGCCGGCGGGAAATAAGTTCGAGGAGTGCGCTAGCAAATTCGATAAATAATAGAAAAATGCCCAATTTTTTTCCAGTTAAGTGGGAAATTGATCTTCAAGGATGTACCAATCTACCGGTACCAAAATTATTTCGAAATTCTGGCCACTTTTTTACAGGAGCAAAACGGAAGTTAAAAAACAACCCTCGTATATTCTTGTAAAAACTTTACCAACCTTCAATTCACAAAAGGATAATCTATTGTGTAAACATATATCAAAGTGCTTACGCTTAGTTCAATTTTGTTGTAATAAAGCTAACGCGCGAGTACTATATTTTATGAAATTATTCAAATTTACTTGGTGTACTCTTAAAAACGGTAAGTACTCTTAAAAATTTTTTAAAACTATCGCAAGTTTTCTAATTTTAACATTCATGGAAGAATGTGTACTTTTACTTAATCTTACACTAACATTGAATTACTCAACAACTCGTCGGTTTGATCACAAAACTAGATTTTTAAAATTTCAATATTGATCTGATAAAAAGCGAACTTTTTATAATTGTAGGAAATAACATTCGTTCAATCGTATCTTCAATTATTTTTAGGTTTTAGATCGAATTAAAGCAGAGTGTCCTGAACAAGTGAATAAAATGTGTTGGATCCAGGGTGACGCAACTAAGGAAAATCTTGACCTAGCAGAAGATGACCTTAAAAAGGTCAAGGAAGAAGTATCATTAATTTTTCACTGTGCTGCGAGCGTCAGATTTGATGGTGATCCTAGGTGAGTTTTAAAAGTTGAATATTAAAATATCCAATCTTAAAATATTTAAGAAATGTGAAAAATAATTAAATTTGCTGTTCTAGGGAAACTTTTATGATAAACCTTGTTGCTGTGAAAAATGTTCTCGACATCTGCTATAAAATGAAAAAGCTACAGGTTTGACCCTCTTGGGATTATTTCAAGATAACTATTTAATTTTTTGATTAGACAAATATTGTGTGCCTCGTTTCTAAATTGATAGTACAATACTTTAATTTACAGGCTTTTGTTCATGTATCAACCGCATATAGTTTCTGTAATAGAGATCTAGTATCCGAGGAAATATACCCCGAAAGAGTTGAACCAAACAGAGTAATAGAAAGCTTAAAGTAAGTAGTGTTATAACGAAGATATTACATATTATAAGCCGGAACAGGAGCTGTAACTCTCAATAACTCCTAATAACGCTCAGGGACGATTCTTTAACAGTATTTTTCCTACTTCATTTTAGGCTTCCAAGTAATTGCAAAAGATAAATGTTTCAATGAGAATTAAAATAGTTACTGCTTTCTTGGTACATTACGTCTCATCGGCTTATTCTAAATAAATAGACTATAATTGTGCCCCTTGACTAGATTTTCTCGGTGTACCAATAATAAAATACAAAAGGATATTTTTAGAAATACAGTTTAAAAGTTCATTTATAGTCGACAGTATCGCATACTAAATGTGTTAAAGGTTTGTAATTGATGGATACTTTCTCTAATAATTTAAACATATATCTTTAATTATAATAAAAAAATATAATTTTTAGGCAGTTTGATTAACGAATTCTCAAAGTAATGTGAAAGTGCAACTTGAATACTTACAATTGTATTTTAGATGGATGAGTGACGATCAGTTGAAGGAATTTAGCAAAGCAATTGTGAATCGACCAACCCTTTATCACTATTCCAAAGCGTTAGCTGAAATTTTTCTGGCGGAGAATGCTAAAACGCTTCCGGTTGTCGTAGTCCGTCCATCAGTGATAACTGCTTCGTACAGAGATCCTTTTCCAGTGAGTTGAGCTTCTCATTGCATAGTTCATTCTGTACTACTGTCAGTAGAAAAACCCATTAGACCAGGCAGTGTTATGATAGTTCTTTAAACCTTGTTCAATAAACTATGGGAAATTTTAAAAATTTATTTTTTTTTAAATTATGGAAATTTAATTCTAATAGAAGCATGTCAAAATATTACCTATTGTTACTTGTTAGGAAATTAGTCCTATATTTCACCAATATCTGGTTATTAACTAATTAAGCGTAAATTCCAACGGTTTTCTATTCCATCTATGGGCAATATCTATTGAAAAAAGACCCTTTTTCTTTTCAAATGTTTGGGACACTAATTTGAAAAATTGAGTTTTGGTTAAAAAAACGAAATTAAAAAATTGAATTTCTTTAGCTCGTATTTTCTCCAAATTTTAGAATATCATTATTTAATTTCTAAATTAACATTTATATCTTTTGATGTTTTTGTAAGATATTGAGAAGGTTTGAATTTTTCATATAGCTAATTATTCAGAGTAATTTGTGAAATTGAAATGTTACTTTTATTTTTAATGTCGTATCAAGTTTCAGCTCTCAAAAATAACATTCACAAGTCTGTATCAGTTTTCTTTTTTAAATTTTCGGTGTTTCATAAAAAAATCATAGCAATTTGTCCGAGGTTAAACTGTATTTTCATTTAACTAAGATGACGGGCTTTGATAACGTTTTCGAATTCGGCGGCCCGAATTGGCGGGCTAATACCTAAATAACAAAGTTTTACGTAATATAAATACGGTAAACATGAAGTAGGGTTATTTAGATAAGTTTGCGTACAACTGTACTGAAAATATCTACAGATAATGCATGCGAACTCCGTGGGAAAAAATGACGTCATATTTTCGAAAATAATATGGGTCGTAGAGGTATAGTTCTTGAGCATTTTTCATGTACTCTCCTGCAAAAAATTTTTCCATGCAGTTTGACTGCTTCCTATAATTATCAGGGTACAGACACAAGCAGTGTTATTCCTAGGATTTTTTTGGAAGAGTAAAAATACTCCTTGTCTTTTTTAGAAGGAGTGAAATATCGATATAACTTAAACTACAAAGATGTTAGGTATGTGTACAAAATGTTAAACACATTAGAAAAAATTTAAACAAGTAAAAAAACAAAACAATCCAAACATACAATTAGTAGAAAATATAAAAGTTGGTGTTTTGAGTAGACAAAAAATATTAGTTGTTTTCGGTAGGGCTCCGTGCATTTTTTAAGAAGCTAAACCTTTGAAAATTCAAAGCGTGAAAATACTCTTGACAAGTTTTTTAGAGCGTTTTTCTGAGTTTCAATGTGTGAAATACGCTCTTAAAGGCGTTAAAATTATCTCTGGATAAAAGTAAACGTAGTTCTGATGACCTTTTTCCCTCTTAGGGATGGATCGATAACTACAATGGACCTTCTGGATTTATAGCTTTGGTAATTATATTTAGAAAATTTTAAATAGTGTAATTCAGAGTCTTTCTGCATTATTGAATTGTTTAATCAAATATTTTTTTGTAGAGTAGCAAAGGTGTCATTAGAACATTGCTTGTGAAGGACGATATTGTAGCGAATTGGGTTCCAGTAGATATTGTTGCAAACACTTTAATCGTAGCAGCTTATACAATTGCGACTGAGAGGTATGTTTATTTAATTTGAAATGTTTGGGTGAAAATGAACGAATTAAACTACCTTATTTCTCACAAATTGAATTCCTTAAACATCAAATTTATCTTTTCGTGTAACGCAATTCTTTTTCAAATAACGTTATAGATATTAGTGCTGGCATGGCCAACCCGCGGCCCGTTTGAAATAATTTTGCGGCCCTCGAGAACTTTTTAAGTCAAAAGTTAGTATTAGGGTAAGTTTAGGTCCCCCGAAATTCGGACAAAGTGTACCAAAGCACGTTAACACCCAATAGAGTCGAATTTCCAAAACATTTTCTGGAGGTGGACCCCAAGACCCCCCCCTTTAGTACTAGGAACCCTATTGTTCACAACTTGTTAGGATATTAAGTTCAGCCAGGTGCAAATTCTACCTGAAAATATTTTTAATTTATGCATTGAACCTATTAAATATGCATGGAGGCATCGGAGGAAGATTTGGGTGTACTCTTTCCCGGTGCAAAAATCCATCTGCAATTTTTAGAGATAATTTGGGTCGTCCCGAAATAAATTTCTATAAGCGCCCCAGGCTCCTTAGTTTCGAGTGATTCAAAGTGTTTTTTAACGGCACCTGCTTACTTCCTATGGATATAATACATAAGGTATTCTTGGGGTTGTTCTGCTCCTAAAGGTAAATTTAAATGAATATTATATTTAGGAATCTGTCAAACTAAGCAAAGGATCCAAGAAACTCTAATTTACATATCTAGTTTATTCAATTTACTTCACTGTCATTGTGCATCTAATATCCTAAAATTTTATATGCGGCCTGCGAGTTTATTGCGGTTTTCTAAAGTGGCCCTCGACATCATTTGGGTTGGCCATTCCTGGTTTAGTGTAAGGTGATAAAATCTAAAAACATATACGCTTGATGAGTTACAAATTTTGTTCCGTCAAATAAGTTTCTTTTAGAAAGATTTCTTCCTGAAAACAAGTTTACAGGCAGGAATATAATCTGTAACTGATTATACGGTACATTAAATATTTTGGATTAGCAAAAGTTTTTCTTGTGCTTTTTGCAGAAATACCCTGTAAAAGCATAAATAAGAAAGAGTTCTTACAACTTTCAGCTACCCACATAAGTTATTTACTATTACTATTATTTTAAGACTTACTGTAACAAAAAATCTAAAATTACTGAAATTAATTAGTTTGGGTACTCTACCATCAATTCAAAATTAACCAGATAGTAAAAGTGACGATATGCGATAAATTATTATGCAGAGGTGAATAAAATTGCAAAAAACTAAAAATATATTTAACAAAATTCTGGGTTTTGATATTATGTACTGATTAATGAACTATAATTTTGAAAGACTATAATTGAATCGTCAGTTTGAAGGGAATAAGTCCTAAAAATGACAAATTGACTTTTTGTGCTCAAAACAATCTCAAAGCTTTGCTGTACACATTGGTGAAAAGAGGGGGGAAATAACTAACCCTTATAGGGAGATATCGCCCCTTCAAGTTGTGAAATCGATGTCCATTCATTGCATTTTTTAAGTTAATTTGGAGTTAAAGTTAATTTGTCTTACTTTTCCAATTCTTTGAGCTGTAAACTAAGTTAAAATGAAATTTTCTTTTAATTTAAAATGTTTCAAACTTTTTTATGCTGGGAATGTTTGACTCCATTCATATTCACTCACTCCATTGATACTTCTCTAATAACTCAGTTTCACTATAATTTTGAATTTTATTTATCTTATTCCTTTAATTTCACCCTTCTGTGGTGTAAACTAAGGAGAAATATAATTTAAATGTGAATTTAAGGGTTTTTAAAGATTTTTTCATCAGAAAAATTTCACAAGGTCCAAGGAAGGGAATAAGTCCATCAACTTATTTTGACTGTAAAATATGTTTGAATATACTTATATTTGTTTTGATGGTTGCTTTGCTTTCTAAATAGGCTTGTAAACTTCCTCTTGTGTGATTACACAAAATGAAAATTCCATTACTTATACAGTTTTTTTTCGATTTTCTCAAAACTTGGTTTTTGGACTTATTCCCTTCTTCCAAATGACGATTCAATTCTTGGTTTTCAATTTATATCTATTCTTTCTATAGGGATGTTGAAACAAAAACGCTGCAGCCAGATCGGAAATCGGGAATGCCCGTTATCAATTGTGTGTGTCCTGAAAATAATTCCAAAAAATGGTTGGAGCTTATAATGATGTGCATTCCGCTGCTTTCGAAATACCCAAGTTTAGAATTTTACCGTCAGCCAGGCGGCGGAACAGTGACTTCTTCTCCTACACTATACTTTATGTTGAAATTAATTTCTCATTATTTCCCAGCTCTTCTCATAGATTTCTTCAAGTTAATTACCTTCCGTAAAATGAGGTACGTTACTTGTGTGAAAAATAATTTTTTTCAGGTGGACCAAAAAAGCAATGAGTGAAAAGTAGAATTTAAATTATCATGGCCTTAACTGCTGAATGTATGTATCTATATTAACATGAAAAGGTTGTCAATTGGAAAAAAATTGGACAGAATTTTTAAAATTCCACCTCTTAGAAAAGGCGCTCCCGAACGCTAGAACTTGAAAAGGAAATAATTTTTAATGACTTTAGTAAACGACTAAAAGTATTTTTAGATCATATAAAAGGAAAACTTATAACTTTCAGGTTTTGGAGAGCACTTTAGGATGTTGAAACTCACTCGGCTAAATTGAACGTATTTTTAAAGGTTCTATTAAAATCAGTTTAATGGCAATAGATGCGTTCGTTCAGCAGTAAAGAGAGATAAGAGTTAGCTCTGAACTTGAACACCCTGTATTCTTAAGGTCTTCCTTTAAATTTTAATGAATGCACATTTAATAGAAAAACTACGAATATGAAAATTGACTGACAAAGTGATTAATCAATACTATGGAATCGGAAATGCAAAATGGTTAGCGCAATAATTAAAAACTCTAATGGAAAAGATGTCCTTGTTTTTTTCTATTTCATTATCAATGTAAAAAATTAAATCAAAGATATATTCCATTTATCTAATTTTATTCGTTTTTATACGACTGGTATGTATATCTACATACGTGATGATAACGTGTTTAGATCATTTAGGATTTGTTTTATATTTTGGCTTTTAATAATTGCTCATCGGTATTAAAAACAAATATTGGATTATCTTTTAAAAATCACAAAGTTTATTAAAAGTTAATAAATAAGAGATATTTTATACTTAAAACAAGGCATAGAGTACTATTTAAATGACATTTTTTATTTTTGAAAATTTCAAGTGTATTCTTATTGGTAAACTTCAAATAAAGCTGAAATTGTTTCGGAAAAATCATGGAATTCTCAATAATCTTTGAAAACGCGTCTTTAAATTTGGTACTAAAATTTCTGTATTAATTTCAGTGCTCTAAGGGTAAGAAATGATTAATGTTTTATATCATATATTTAATAAAATTATTTTTTAGTATGGTAAGAAACTACAAAAGGATACATGGTGTAATGGATAATTTGCATCATTATACAACGCATCAATTTGTGTTCGGTTACACAAATATGAGAAAATTAATTCAAAACATGACTCGTGAAGATACGGAGGTAAGAACTTGCTTTTAAATGAACTATACTTAAATAATCTAAAATAAAATTATCATCTAACTTTTTACTGGAATACATATATGTTTTTGTGAAGGCTAAAAAGCTTTGTTGTCCAATCTTTAAAAAATAACTTTAATGTTCACGATATAAAACACTTTTTCTTGAATTGAATAAATCTGAAAATGTCCACGTTTACGTCCTGTCTAGTTTAGGTAATGCTATATTTCTAAACTTGTAAAGTTTCGTTGATCTTAAAGTAGAATTTTTCGAAGCTAATATTGTAATCAAACTTTTCTGTTCCAGATATTTCCAATAGATCAACAAACCCTTAATTGGCAGGACTACATGGAAAATTATGTTCATGGTGTAAGGAAGTACTTCCTTAAAGAAAGTGATACTTCTCTAACGCTGGCTAGACTTAAACTAACATGGTTTGTATTTGAAACATTCATATAGGCCCAAGTAATAAAAACTAAAACTTCTAATAATAGTTTTCACGGTGAACGCAGTTTTAAATTGTTCCAACCTGACAAATAGTTACATGATGTATGGTCTACAGTCATGTTCTATGAATAAAACCAAAATGATAAATTTTAAGAATATAATTCGCGCGAAAAATCTTGATTTTTTTTAATAAACTTAAGCAAGGAAAGGTGTAAAATTATTATTAAAAGGTAAGCCGTTCTCTGTGCTTATACTTCACAGCAACGTTTCCTAAACCTAGTACGTCACTATGCGGAAGGAGAAAGTGAGTAAACACAAAACCTGTTGGGTTGATAGGAGGAACTTCGATACGCGAATCGTGGAAAAGACTATTTATACATGGGTTTAACGGAAATAATATTTTAAAATTGAAGTTCTTTGTTTCACTCGAAATTCAGACACTGCGATGGGAACTACTTTGCTAGTGACATAGTAGGTTCAACTAAAGTTGCTGGCTAGTATAGTATAAAAGTTTTTATATATTCAAACCACTTCATCCGAAAAATAAACAAATTTTTTTAAAGTAACAAAATGTATATAATGATATTTTTTCGTTTTCAGGTATCAAAATATTTGGTTTTACTTCAAAATGGCTGCATCTATAGCAACTCTGGTGTATTTGAACCGTCGCTACTTTAAAATAACCCCAAGACTTGTAGCAAATTATTTATTTGTATCAAAATACCATGTGTTTGGAAAGATGAAGTGATGAGTTTTATACATATTTCTGTAGCTTGTTGTCTTTCGTATTTAAAGTTTATATAAAGTTATTCATTTGTATCCTCCTTTTACTTAATTTTACCTGGAAAATGTTAACTGAAAAGTATTTTTTACAAAGATTAATATTATCAAATTTCTAACGTAAGATGTGCATTGTGCAAGTACAGAGTAGTTCCCTAGAAATGCGAGAGCAAAAAATTTTGAAATTTTTCCGCATCCGTTTTTCTTAAAGATTAGTAAAACGCCCCTAGTTATATAATTTCCAATAACAGGCAGAGAAGTTTAAAAACATTTGGATCGGAAAAAATTCGCTTCTCCCAGCATTGTGCTTGGTCCTTACGCTGTGTGAGAGCGCCGCTGCAGGAATAAGATACCCTAGAAAAATAAATCTTAAGGTTTTCCTTTTTTATAATAAGGCTTGAAACTTTATTCTCCATGAAATCCCGATATTTCTAACATATCTGAATTTACACAATAAACTTAGTTTGGGAGATATTGGGGAGACAGCGGAATGGCGTTATCATAGTAACTCTTTCGTATTTCTTTAAATTTTTAATATTTAGGCCCAAAAATTTCACATACTTTTCATAAGAAAATGCTTCTAACATATTCGAATTTCAATAATATAGTTTCAATTTCGCGATATGGAAACACATGTCAACTACTTTAACTTATGTTGTGGTTAATCTATATTTTGGAACTTGGGTAAATTCACAAACCATATTTTAATGTTGCTTAAAGGATTGGGTAAAATCATTCCAGTAAATAATAGATGATTATAAAACTGATATTACAATAACTATATTGATTACACTTATCAAAATTAATGAAAGTATATAAATGTTTAATGTTATTTTGGGTATTTAATTTATAATTTAGCTATTCTTCGATATGCCTATTTGAATGCTTCTTACAAGCTGTGACAAAAGTTGGCGTGCCTGGATATGGATGCAAAGAGAATTTCTCCGTTAAAGCATACGCTCCATTACCAACACTTCAGGGTCATAATTTTCAAAGAAAATTATAATTCCACTGAAAGCTAATATTTACTTACTCGGATTGCAATTAAAAATAAGAATTGCTTTATTCTGTCATTTATGCCTGAAAATGAACTAAAGTATGCATTTTAGGAGAATGAAGTAGTTTCTAGGGATAACCATTCTAAAATCCATTTAAAATTCAAATATTTTGTATCAACTACATATTCAAAGAAAATGTATTTGAAATCTTCTTGACTTTACGAGGATTTAGGGGTGTGACCACTTTACCAAAATAAAATATTAGATTTTCCAATAGTGACCACTGCAATGGCTAGAAACATAAATAAATTTTAAATTGAATAAGTTTTTCTTTCTTAAGTTTTCTTCTTAAGTTTCTAAAACATTGAATTGCATGCAAAATTCCTCTCAAATCAGCTACACAACATAGCTGAAATACCGGAAACTTTCAAGTGTTCTATGTCAAAAATAATTTGATTTTGATTTAAAATGTATTTCACTAGGAAGGGAGATATCATGCATAATGCAACTATTTTGAGTACTTTAAAAAATTAAAAATAGTTTACATATTTTTATTGGTATTGGTAAAATTCTAAATAAAAAGATCCAGTTTTCCAAAAAAATAGTATGGTAACAGTTTCTAAGCAAATAGTTTGAAATTTATTGAGAATTTAAGTCAGTAAAAGTTGAAATTTTGAACTTTCAGTCTTTAAATTCTTTGATTATTGATTTTCAAAATTGTTTTATCTATGGAAAATTCTTATGCTGTTTCTTAGAATGTTGGAGAAAAAAATTAACTTAATTATATTTAATTAAGTTGTGAGTCGCTGACAGCTATTTCTAGAAAGTCTTCCATAAATCAGATCCCGAATTTTTTCAATTTGTGGCACGCTTTTGGAAAGCTAGAACATTTTTTGGCACCACTGTTATGTAATATCGTTGAGCATTCTTATTTATATTTTTCTATAAAAGTGTACTATATGTTACGGGAAAAGTGATACATCGGAACAATATTAAAAATGCTCGAAGTGCGGTGGCCAATGTGATAAATTCAATGGAATTTATCAATGAGTATTAATCACTTTGCCCTAAATACACCAGCATTTATTAATAATACCTGGATTTATCACATTGCCCGTAATATTTACACTATGGTGGAGCAAAAACATAACTTTTTCGAAATTCAAAAAGATACCAGGGGAGAGTGTTGTACCTTTGGACAAAAATCACGTTGGGATTTTTCTAAGAATGGTAAAATCTCATTTTTATCATTTAAAGTGCCCAACCTATAGTCCTAACCTTAGCAAAGAGGGTAATATTTTTTTAGCTAAAATCTTCAAAATTGGATTTTTAATTCATTTAAATAACTTGACGAAATTTGTGTCCATAGGTACAACAACGTGCTCTCCCTATGGACAGACCCAGTTGTACCTGTGGACACCCTCAAAAAGGGAAGTTTTAGTTGAAAAAAGCTTAAAATTAACATTTTTATTGGTGTATTACCTTTTAATAAACTATTTAAAGCATTTTTAAATTGGAAATGTATTTTTTGAAGAAATGTAGTTTTAGATCGTAAATGATCATTAAAACAAAGTTGATTGATAAAAGTCTTGATCTTTTACCAAAAATACATAAATCACATGGTATTTTCAGATCGAAATTTGAGGTAATAGTTTCACAATCATGCTGATTGATCTGATCACTTCACTGATCCAAAAAAACAATTCGATCGTTTTTTAGTTGTGCAAGCATTTGGAGGTAATAACTTTCGCAAATCTTCTTCGGTGGAAATTTTAAGTTTTTTGTAATCATCATACTTAAATGCGATAGTGTGCCCATAGTGTTTTATACCATATTTTACATTAAATGCAAAGTAAAATCAAAAATTTTAAAAGTAGTTTAGATCACAAAATATTATTTTTCATCTAAAATCACTTGAAAATAATCGCCGACAAATAACCATTTAGAATTAATTTAATATGCATTAAAATGTATTCACTTTAATGAAACCCGATTCAAAAACGCCGATTAGCTACAGACACCCACAAGAATGTGTCCGTAGGTACAACACCTGGTGTTTTTGCATTTAAAATTCTATAAAAAATTAAATAATTGAGATCTGACGATTTCTAATATCAAAATTAAAGTTGAAATCTCGGGGATTCGCCCCTTATATCCCATTTTATCATGTCATAATTAAAGGGGAAGAAAAATATTAATGTAATCATGCACTAAAAAAACTTTGAGCACCTAAAAACAGTAAATTTATTATATTAAATTTAAATATAATTTTAAAGAGCTGATTTCACGTTAGCAATTAGATAGCATCTATTTACATTCCAAATTCAACCACAAATTTGAGTTTCCATTATTTCCCGAATTTTAAAATGCGGTGGCTTAAGGTACAACCGTCCTTGGGTACAGCACTCTCCCCTATGGAAAAGGTTGTGCTGTGTGCAGTGAAAAAAATCAGTACGAAAATTTTTCAAATCTGCTAATATCTATCCTTAAGATTAAAATGTTCAAAATCCGTTCAAAATAAGTACTTTTTCAGAACTTAAAAATATTCGAGTGTTCAAATATTGGTATTACTTTGAACTTAAATGTGTTTAATAGACGGTATTAGTCATGACGTCACTTGCTTGTTTGGATACGTTGATTCCATCCGTGATTGGTTCCGTGATAGAAGTAATTCCGTACGGAACCAATCACGGATGGAATCAACGTATCCAAACAAGCAAGTGATGTCATGACTAATGTCGTCTATTGAGTCAAAATGAGTCCAAAATTATTTAAAAAATTTTGTCGAATATTTCTTTCCATAAGGTTAAAAATCCCCGGTAATTTTCAATGCCTGTAAAGTAGTTTTTTATGATCATCTCCCGTCTTCTGGGAAAAAAGATCCAGAAATTATCTCCAAAGAAGTGAAAGTACGATAAGTGAATCGCTTAATCTGAAACGTGTCAAACGCCACTTTTTTCAAAAATGAGTTATTGGTGTCATGGGATTCTATAGGGGTTAACACGTTCAAGCCGGGGCCAATTTTCATGTTTTTCGCCGGGAGGCGGCTCTCGACTTCAGGCTGCGCTTCATCTGGCGGCGCCACCAAATAAGGCCACCCGTGCGGGCCATCGGTGGACCACGCCGCCCCATGGGACAGTCTAGTGCGGGCCACCGGTGGACCGCGCCGGCGGAATGTGTTAATGCACATTTTAGTGTATAAATAAAAATAACGATTTTAAAATAGTTTTCCAGCATGTTAAATATCAGGTTCAGTCCAGAAACAAGTCAAACGACGTCGCCTGACAGGTTTTCTGCACTAAAACTGAGGGGAATTTTGTTCATGCCGTCTCATCTGCAGCTTGTTTGGGACTGCTGTTTTTTTATTTAATCGCATACAAGCACTATGTGCGATTGGAAAATTCATTCTTTCTTTAGAGGATAGGTCCATCAAGCCATAGTAAAAACCATATTTTTAAAGTTTTTGTACGAATCTCGAAACTAAGGACGTTTTTGTAGCTATATATTTAAAATTTCCATGCTTGTGACCCTTTATTACATCCATATGATTGAGATTTTAGATCTATGAATCACTTTATTAAAAGGTGACATCAAATCTATACCCCAGATCATAACATTGAACTAATTTACTGAATTCGTAGGATTTTAAAGCAAAATAATTTTTCTGTCCACACACAAAGTTACATCTAAATAACTAACTGGGGGGGGGGTTGGGGTAAAGTGGGTCCGGAAACGAATTGGATTGGGATTGTGGATACATATTTTCCGGTTTGTGTGCTTGATTTCAAGGATCCGCTTATGAACCTTCAAGTAAGACATACAACAGAATTTTTACTGACAAAGGAAAATACACCCAAGGGCGAGGTCAGAATCGAACTGACGACGGATACAATTACTAGGGTGTCGCAAAAATTTTTTTTCTAATTTCCCAGATGCCCCCTCTCAAGTTGTTACAAATATTAAAACATTATTACCTGCAAATTTTCAAGTCTCTAGGATGATTTTTGACCCCCGCGCCCTTCAAAAGTATGTTTCCCTTGCTAAAGTATAGGGGCCGTTCAAATATTACGTAAGCACCTAGGGGTGGAGGGGGTTTGCACTTTGCTTATTTTTCCTGACAAGGGGGAGGGGATATGAGTGATGCTTATGAGTGATGTAAGATACTGAATTTTCGAACATCTCTGTTTTCGATTCCCAAAAGCGGACTTTTTTCACAAAATTCCAGTCCCATGTGGAGTCTTACCCCCTATAGGGCAATTGCTTCGAAAGGGGGTGCTTTTGTATTAACAAAGTGGCATCAGGTTTCTTCACCGAAGAATTCCAGAAAAACCTTGAGCGGTCAGTAGTGTTCGGCAACTACTGGTCAAAAAGTAGTAAACTACCAACTAGTCTGGGCAAAAGTAGTTGTAACTACTAGTTAACTACTTTTTCTTGGAAGTAGTTGTAACTAGTAGTTGATTATTTCCCAAAGTAGTTAACTAGTCTATTTAATTTCATAAGATATTTTTCCCCAAATTTTCGATTACTTTTTCTTACCTATAGCAAAAATATCATGGCTAAATTCGCCAAAAATGGATTCGCCAATTTTTGATAGGTATACAGGTTTTGGGTGTCTTAAAGTTTTCTAAGTTGTATTTATATTAGTCAGTACAGTGTCGTTTATAAGAAAGGGGTTAAGGGTTCTAAACCCCCTTAGCCTGAACAACAAAATTTTAAGCACAATATTGGGCCGTTATTTTTAAGTATTGCCTTACTAATTTTTAATGCAGGAAAAACATCTAGAATCCTCGTAAACTTAGCCTAAAATGGCTTTTCAAAGTGCTGGAATTTCCAGGAGAGAAAACCCTGAACTCCATGGGCGTAGCCAGGGTTCCACTTAGAGGGGGGCAAACAGGTTCGACTTTTTTATGTTTATGGAGAACAATTTTAAAGCCCCAAGAGAGAGGGCCGTAGCCCCAGTATTGTTTCGAGAGGGGTTTTTGACCTTTAATGAAATTAATGTAAAAGTTTTGTGGGTAGTGTACAAACAATGAGGTCTCTTTCATCCATATTAACAGGTTCAATGTAGTTTTTCAACACTTTTTTAGGTAGAATTTGCGTCCAAGAGGAATTCAAATAAGAAAGGGTTTTAGTAATAAAGATTCATGTTTGAAAGGGGGTATGGGGGTTGTCCCCCAGAAAATTTGTGGAAATTTGACCCTAATAACAGAGTTTTAAACTGTTTTTTAGTACCTGTTGTTTAGTACATGTCTTAAATTTGGAAAAAAAATTAGGTAGAATTTCGATTTTAATGAACTTATTAAAAAAATGTAAATAATAAAGGTTTAAATACTAAAGGGGTGACTGACTGCCCGCCCCCAGAAAATGTTTGGAAATTTGACCCTAAAAAAGAGTTTCAAACTGTCAGACATACATTTTTAAGTAAAATTTCGATTTTAATAAACTTGTTATAAAAAGTGTGAATAATCAATGTTTTAATACTAAAGGGGGCCCTCCCCCAGAAAAATTGACCCTAAAAAACTGGGTTTTACCTTAACTAAAAGTATATTACTCAGGACTTAGGGGGGGCAGCTGCCCCTCCCTGCCCCCCCTGGCTGCGCCCATGCTGAACTCTCTAATTTCTAGAGAGGATTTCACTTTGTCATCTGATACGTACGTGCAATCCAAACGCTAGGTCTGAGCATAATTGGGAAAAAACTTGCGCTTCTAAGTGCTTTTTGTGATAGATTTCCGATTTTCCGTAGCTTTTTCGATGTTATCCGTAGTCCGTAGTTTAACGAAGGCATCCGTAGAAACTACGGAGAATCCGTAGTAGTAGTCTCTGAAAATGGCGCAGTTTTGGCGCAGGAGCTGGTAAAATAGGCAATTTGTATCAGTATGTATCAAAATTTGGTTTTGGCGCAGTTTGGCGCAGGCGTGTGAGCCCTGTATTCAATAACATATTCCCATGTGAGGCCTTCATCCAGCTCCCGTTGCAAGCATCCTCTTTTTCGGTGAAAGCGCGCTTTTAACCCCCCTCTGGAACTTCCCCCAGTAGGTGCTATTGAATGTTTTTCCGATAGGATCTTGAGACAATGATATCCCAAAGATGATGTATAGGTTTTAATTCGACTGCGTAATATTGACTGCGTTCAGGCTCATAAAATTAAAAATTCCAAAAACAGGGATGTTGCACCACTTTGAGCATTTTGTAGCAGTTTTTGTAGCAGCTAAATTTAAAATTTGTAGCAGCTTAATTAAAAATTTGTAGCAGAATAAACCATTTTTGTAGCAGCCGATTTTAAATTTTGTAGCAACTTAATTTTAAAGCAGGAACAGGGCGAATCCATTTTTTGCAACAACCAAAATTAAAATCCATAGCAGAGTTAATTAATAGTTATTGTTACTAAAATATACTGATAATTTATCCCAACTATTAATCTTAAAACAATGCATGATTAAGTTAACTACTAAAAATTTATAAGACGAATTACGCAAAAAACAGGTGTTTGAACAGCTAGAGATCTGCCTAAGCAAAATTGCAACCGTTTAAAGGTACCTTAGAAAATTTACCATTTAAAAATAGGAGCATTTACAAATTAAAAAAAGAGAAAAAAAGTACCTTCACAAAACAGATTAAAAAACCTCTGATAAGCCATTTTATCATAAATTAAAAGTTAAATGGTAATTCTGAACAAACTTTTAATTAATTTCTAATGTTTTTAAAATAATGTTATTGTTAATGATAATAGTTTTCAATGCAATTTTTAATTTTAATAACAAAAACGCCAAATGCAGGGTTTATACAAATTTTCAGAAATCAAAATCAAGGAGTATTCGAGGAATTTTCAAGGAGTGTTTTAAAAAATTCAAAGTCAAAAAGTCAAAATGCAACTAAAATGAAATAAAAATTAAGGAAATTAGTTAACAGAATAATTATTTAAGTAATAATATTAAATTGCAAAAACGATATTGTCAAAAAATTTTAGTTAAGTAGAGCAAAAAAAGTAAGAAATTAGTATTTTTGAAATCTTAAATCAGATAAAAAACACTATAATAATCTAAGTTGCTATAAAGCGACCTTTCAATAAAAATTTACAACTTAGAAAATCCTCTTTAGTTGAAAATAGACTTAAGGTAAATGTGGGTATAGTGGACACTTTAAGGAAAATTTTTGCTTAAATTCTCAATAAATACCAACCTATTTGCTTGGAAGCCGTTATCATCCTATTTTTAGATTAATTGGATCTTCTTCTTTCGATATTACCATTAAAAATTTTAATTAGATTGGGTAAAGTATTTTTAATTAATTTTTAAAAAGTACTCCAAATTGCATCTATAGTGGCCACATAGATGTAGCTGTTGTATCTATGGTGGACACCTCTTGCATCTATAGTGGACACCTCTCTTTTTCTGCCTATATGAGGGGTTTATGCATGAAATTGATGGGTTTTTTTTGATATAGTCGTTTATTTCTAATTAAATCTTCCTTCCCAACGAAATTTATTTTATATTGAAACAAATTAGCTTTGTTTAAAAAAATACTTGAAAGTTTCCGGCTGAAAGCCTACGCTGTAGCTGATTTGAGGAGTTAAAACATGTAATTCAATGAATGGAATGCCCGAAGTCAGAATGAAACCAAATTCATACAACACTCATTTTAAAGCACAATCAACAGTTTATGAAGAAAAACTGATCAAAATTCAATGTTATTTAAGTTTCTATTAGAAGCCATTGCGGTGGCCACTATTGGAAAATCTAAGATTTTGTGTTGTATAGTGGCCACCCCCATAAATCCATAGTAAAGTCAAGATTTTAAAATAAATTTTACTTATTATCATTTTATACACTCTTCTTTATCTTAATATAAATTTAAAAGTCAATCAAACGGCTATAAATACAAAAAAAACAGTTCCGATATACCCGTTTCCTTACGCGATTCAATAAGCAAAATCAAATTTCAGTCACTCGGCCGATGTTGTTATTTTCAAATATTTAAATATCCTTCCCATGATGATCTGTGGTATCGGTGGTAATTTACCAGCGTACCTGATTGCACAATCTAATATGCCTATGAATTTTGACGCTGTTTGATGCCTCTAACTCGTTTTATTTCAAATTAATCAGCTATGTGGCCACTATTGGTACAGTGTCCACTATACCCACATTTACCTTAAATGGAGAAAAAATAATCTTATTAGACTTCTCAGGCTGCTTTGACCAAAGTAAAGTTGTTTTTGCTGCACCGCCGTTGAAGACGTCCGTAGGAAAAGCAGTCGCGGAAAAACGGAACTGTCGCGAAAAATCGCTATTTTCCCGATTTTCGGAACACCAGACTTGTGGCCTTCTTACAACTGTAAAATTGTTTTTTCTATATCACAATAATGACGCAAGAAGAAGCCAACTTGAATCGGCACCCTCGGCCATCCACGAAAGTCGTGGGGAAGAACGGAAACTTCGCAAAAAAAACGAAACTTTTGAGAAAAATCGCGATTTTTCGACTTTTCAACTGACTTCACTAGCGGATCCAGGGGGGGCTAGGGGGCTCAAGACCCACCCAAAATGAAAAGTTTTACTCTATATAATATTTTATGCACCAAAGTGAGTTAAAACCCTGTTATTTTCAGGTTAAATTTTTTAAAAATTTCTGGGGGAAGACCCCCAGACCCCCTTGGCTATAACTATGTTATTACAACTACATTTTACTAAGTTTGTGTCAAAACGCAAAAAAATCTATATCCGAAATTCGTATGAAGCGTACCAAAAGGAGTTGAAAAAGTGGGGTTTTTGACTTGAATTTCCAAAAATTTTCTGGGGGAGGACCCCCAGACCCCCCTTTTGGAAGTTGGAGCAGGTTATTTCACTACCTTTTAGTCGTATTAACATTAACAAGAAGGTTCAATTGGACTAGGAAAATTCTTAGCCCCCAAAACCAAATCCTAGATCCGCCACTGACTGACTTAACACAGCAAATTGAGATGACGTCATCGGTTTTGGTTTTGAATTCAAGTGGTAGAAATGTGGAAAATATTCCATAGACGATTTGAGTTTTTCTCCTAAGGATGAAGGTATTCTTCGCGTGAGAGGAGAGTTTGATAATTCGATTTCAAGAAAATCGTAAATTGGCGCAGTTTTGCTCAAAATACGGTTTTTGTAGCAGTTTAGCACATGAATTAGGATTTGGCGCAGCCGCAACATCCCTGCAAAAATGATATTTTCAATATTTTCCCTAATACTTTAACATTGGAAACATTGAAACATACTTTTGAAGGGCGCGGGGGTCAAAAATCGTATTAGAGACCTGAAAATTTGCAGGTAATGTTTCAGTATTTGTAACTTGAGAGGGGAGCATCTGGGAAATTCGAAGAAAAATGTTTTCCCATAGACTTTTGCAACACCCTCCTAATACATACTGCTAGCGTGAAGGGCAGAGAGCAGATCCAACCGGCCATCCGTCCCCTAACATTTAGAATTGGCTGACCACTATTTTTGAGTCTAGAGTTGAGTCTACTTACCAAAAGAGAAAAAAAAGAATTCTATAATCATTTTATGGGTTAGTATTTAATAAAGAAATGCTATTTTCAACGAATATTCCCACTTTTATTAACAAATCCTTAAATAAATTAGAGTTAAGCTATGAAAATAGGCCTGAATGCGCTGTTCATTGCAGAAACCTATCAAATGCAAATATTTCAATTTGAAAAGAATAAAAACATTAAAACAATTATTAATTATTACTTAAAGAATTTAGAGAAAAGTTTTTAAGTCAATCATCTTTCCATTTCATTTCAGTTACCTGCGCTTTAGTCGCCACTCAAGAAATTAGCAAAAATATATGAAGGTAAAAGAAACCGCAAGGGAGGCGGTTGGGGCTTGAGGATGGGTTCTTAAGTTTCCAGCAAAAGTAATGTACTTGAATGTTACAAAATAAACTTAAAAGTCTTAAAAAATATTGATATTTTTCAAAGAATTTGACTGATACGGTTACAGTTAACGGTTCTCAAAAAAGAAACGTTAAGGCCCCCACTTTGGGTAAGCAGGAACAAATTTAGCAAATTTATAAATGCCCAACTGCATTTATTTCCGAGTGCTACACCTGGGGAGAGGCTCAGCCTCGAACTGAGGGCCTTTGTGTAGATAACACTGCTCAACAAATTTGACCTTCAAAATTTTTTCCTTGATGAAAATAGTCATTTCTTATAGATTTTGGGTCGCTGAATGCGAAAATCAACATTAAAATTCTCAATTTACTCAGAATTTTCGGGGAACATCCCCTCCCCCTTTTTACGTTTTACGACGATTTTATGACTTAAAACTCGATTTTCAGGGTCAAAAAGCATTGCTTTAGTCTTCAAATTGCCCCCAGAGGACAAGAAAGGTTCAAACTAATAAAATATGATAAATTTATAACAAATGGATAGGTTTAAGGGGTAATTACCCCCCTAAAAACGCAAAAAATCGTTAAAAATAGTAAGATTTGTTATACCCAATTTATTTTGCATATTTTTTTAAGCAATTCCGCTTTAAAGGGTCCTCAACCTTCCCCAAGGACCCAAATTTGTTGAAAATATACAGCAATAACTTAAACAAAAAGCGGTTGAGGTGTTAGCATCCCAGAAGCCCCCGCCGAAGAGTTCGGAAGACTCCCAGAATCGTGAAGGTGCTCGCGAACTCAGGAATTAATATTGATGATTTTGAAAAGATTACAAATGACATTTTTCTTATTCTTTCTCAGAAGAAACTCTTCAGTTCTTTAACAACTGACCCGTTTTAGGGAGTGAGGATTTCATGTTTCAAGATGTTAATAGATGCACGGCTGTGGATAACAATTAGGGGGCATCCTCTTAAAAACTGAGGGTGATGGATGAAAATGGGTGTCATATTGGACTTCAGCGGGTCATTTTACACAAGAATCAGCTGAAATTCAGTCGGTGGCATTTTGACTTTTATTTTGCACAGCAGTTTAACTCTAACTGCGGTATTGAACCCTTCCGTGGGTGCTTTGGGGGCGTTAACAGCTCAACCGCTTTTAGTAAAAATCATTGCTGCATATTGCCATCAAATTTGGGTCCTTGGGGAAGGGTTAGGACCCTTCAAAGAGGAATTGCGTAAAAAATAAGCAAAATAAATAGGGTATAACAAACCCTACTATTTTTAACGGGGTAATTACCCCTTAAACCTATCCATTTGTTATAAATTTATCCTATTTTATTAATTTGAACCTTTCTTGAAGACTAAAGCAATGTTTTTTGACCCTGAAAATCGAGTTTACAGTTATAAAGTCGTCGAAAAATGTAAAAAGGGGGAGGGGCTGTTCCCCGAAAATCCAGATCCAATTGAGAATTTTAATGGTGATTTTCGTATTCAGCGACCCAAAATCTATAAGAAATGACTATTTTCATCAAGGAAATTTTTTCATTGTTGAACAGTGTAATGGTACTGTGCAGAAGCACACCAAGCCATCGGTTCCTGCAACCAGTCAGATTCTTTTATTAATTTGAAGGTGATACTTCACAGATGTAAAAAAATATTCCACCAGAGGACCTGACACCAGGCCATTCGATCACATGCTGATGTGATTTTTAAGAACTATTTTCCGTTAGTTATATAGAAATTGATTTATAAGTAGTATGTCCATACTTTTTATGTATCTAAAAAAATTTCAGAATTTTTTTGGATCAAGTGATTTTTCTATTTTATTGGTCATTTCAGACCTGTAAAATTTAAAATATTCATCTCTTTACATTACCAGTTTGATTTTTAAACCCAAAACAGTGGAATTTGACCCTTTAATTTTACTCACTCCAAATATTGATTCAATCCTTGATTTAATTTTAAGACATTAGTGAGGCCCCATCCGTTAACAATTTTGGTAACTACATTGCTGAAATTTCCACCTACAATTTTCCCAAGTCTCACAAGAACTATTCTATTGGTCGTTTGTGAGGTATTTAATTACTAAACAAGAGAGCTCTTGGTTGGATACCCTGAATAGAATAAGTTCTGAAAATTAGGGAATGGGACAACCATAAGATCAAGATTTAATGCAAAAATAATGCAATGTTGTAACATTGTTTTGAAAACACATTGTAGGTTAAAAAGGCTATATATGGTGTATTATAAAGCAAATGTGTAAAATATCAGCAGTTAAACCAAAATTGGGTTTCCATTTACAGAATAAAATTATTTAAACTTGAATGGATATAAATCGAAACATTTTGTTAACATTTGCATCAAAATTATATGTTGGTTTTGCTAAAAAAAATTCCGTAGTACCCTTTGAAATGTTTCTTTTATTCTGAAAATAAAAGTATTACAAAATTTACAGCTATATATCTCTTAAAATGTAATGAAATATAGTTGGCACACTAATTTAGAGTACATTAAGGATAAAAATAAAATTAAAATCCTTTCACCAGCCTACATTAATAAGTATTGCTCTTAGAACAGTGCAAAACAAGTTCTATGATCAAATAAAAGTAGAATAAAATATTCCAGTAAAAAATTATTTAAATTAGTCCCACAAATGAATCCATAAATATTACTTTTTGTTTTATGAGCTTAATTTTCAACTTCTCTACAAATATTTAACTCTTTTCCTTAAAAAGAGGGGATGAATTGGGAGTAAATGTAACTTTAGACCTTAACTTTTTGAAACAAGTAAAGTGGTAGGTTATATCGTAAATTGGTTGGTTATATCGTAAAAATTGCACCAAGACCAATTCAGATACATGCAATCAGAGATAAGTAAAATGTAATACACTTTAATCAATCAAGCATTAAAGTAAAATCTGAAGTAGTTTTATGCATGTATTATGTTTCCATTTCTTATATTTATAGAAGAGAAATAAATTCATCCACTTTCATTGATTATAGAACCCCATTTTTGCATTTATCTTTAGGGGGAACAGTATCCAACTAATGAAAGATACTCCATTTCTATTTTAAAGATTATTTCTATTGCCAGCAGGAACAGTGTTAGCAGCCATAGAGTTCTTACAAATTCTGCCAATGGTTGACACCAACATAGTACAGCAGTATAATTCATTTTTATGGCTAGGCCTTTTTGTTTCTTATAATTCATTCCATTTTCATAACATTTCCCTAGTACTTTTTAAAATGTTTTGTATAAAATTTCACATTTAAACAGAGTATAGAACTCAATTTCTTAATATAAATTGGTTTACAAATAGTTTAGTTTGATATTTTCGGTTTCATGCTTTAAATTATTTTTGATAGATCACAATCATCACAGAATATTTTTACACAAGGTTATGCACTAAAATATAAAAATGGTATCTCACTAGCCTGGATAATGTCATTAGAAATCAAAGCATAAAAGTGGTAATAAATAAAAATCCTCAACTGAGATGCTTGTAGCAACAATGAGCTAACTCCAATGAAAAGCTAAGCTGTCAAAGTTAGCATGCTGTTACTGCAAAAACCTGAATTGTTTACTACGACACCTTTGCAAAGAAAATTGCTTCACACATATCTTAAATAATAATGAAATAGTTTACAGTTAAAAACTATGGAATAGAAAATACTGGTCCAAAAATGCTTATGAAATAGAAGTGAGACATCTTATTCACCCGATAAACCTTTAAACACAAGTAAAAGTTTTTAAAACCTTACGTACAAAACACATGACATTACATGTTTCCCCTCACTGAAAAAATTAGTCATATGTACAGTTCAAAAGGAAGTACTTAAATTTATGAATTGCCAACAAACTCATCAACTCCATCACTTTCAGTAACCAAAGCCCTTTCCAAAATCACCCTTCCTTCTTTATAGCGTTGGTTTTCTTCAGTTGCAAACTCATAAATCCATCCAAGTTTAGCCTCGCAGTTTTTGCAGGAAACATCACGAACCATGTGCCGTCCAGTGAGCATAACTCGATCTAAAACTTCACTACAAAAATGGAAACTTATAAGTTGATTATTTTGTTTATTTTAATCAAAATTAAGATATTTCTGAATGATGTAAAATGATGCAATTGTTACTATTCATATTAAAAGAGAATACAGTATAAAATTAATACTGAAGATACAACCAACAAAACTTTCACATAATTTTCATAAATATTTCACTTGCAAAATAAAACTGTTGCCTATTTTTTTAAAAAATTTCAGTCTTGCACAGAGGATTTTATTCTTACTTTCACATGTTTTCTATATTTTAAGTACCTTTAATAATTCAGAATTAACATAAAGACTAGTTGGTCCCCAAAAACGATTCCTGAATTGTCTGCATAATTAATAAGTTCTCAAATCCTTAAGTTTTGCCCTTTAAACACACCCCCACAATGCCTCTATCACACTGATTACAATAATACTAGGATAAAACTTCTTTTAGAAAACTTTAAAAAGTTTATTCATTTTCCAGAAGTTTAGATTAAAACAATTCAGGAAAGTAAATTTCTCTGGCATGCGTGCCTACAGTAAAATGTAAGTAATGTTTTACACAGTCAAGTTAAGCTATATTAATTTCTTCCAGAATTTGTGAACTGCTTAACTAATTTTAAGCTAAATTTTAAAAATTTTGTCCAAGATTGTCATGAGATGTACTTAAGAAATATCTATTCACACAAAATTTAATTGCATTTTAATTTTATAACTAAAGTTTTTTTAATTGTTTTTTTTTCAAAACCAAATTGTCATTGTCAAGTTGTAAATATAAAGTTATCCAGGAAGTTTCATTCATTTTTGCAAAGATTTTAGTTTGAAATTAATTTAAAAAACCAGTATAAGGATTTTGTGTGTGATATAAGTCTATTTTTAATATAGTGTATGAGTTATGAAGTTTTGGTCATATTATTTCTTAGCAAAATGGCTGCTGAAAAAGATTGTGTGGCGATTTTTGGTGGCCAGTGGCGATTTTTGTAACATTTTAATGTCGCTTTGAAAACTGGAAAGAAACCATGTGTGAATAGTGACTAATAAAACTTTTGAATATATAATTATTTAATATTGATAATATTTACATCAAGATACAGTTGAGTCCACTTAATGTGATCGCAATCGTCCGAGATTTAACTGATAACATTATCTGATTGATAACAATAAGCGATTTCATATCAACAAGCAGCAAACAGTGTAACAAGATTGTTTGCTTCAAAATCTAATTCTTTAATCGTAATTTAATGTATTTCAATTTTCAATTTAATTTATTATATTATATATACATATATTACATCAACAAAGAATGAACAAAACAAATTATGATTCGCCTGGAGGAAACAAAGACCTATATAGGCGAAAGAAAAATTACAATCTTTACAAAAAATAAAAAGTAACATAATATGATGAGATAAATAATTAAGTTTAGTAGGGAAAAACAATTTGTATAATAAAAGAATTAGAATAACTAAAGTATATAAACACTTAAATTGAATATGTAAAGAAAATAAAGGCACAGCAAGGCTTAAAATTTTTATGCTTCTGGATTTAGACGGAAAAAACATCCAAATTATCAATGTTGCAAATAAAATTAAATAATGATTGCTTGAAAATATTAGCAGATGGAAAACTCTGAATTTCAATAGGCAAACAATTATATAATTTTGGAGCAAGATAAAAAAAATGTTTTTTGAAAATTTCTTTATGAAAGCGGGGAATATTAAATATTATTGTGGGTCTTCTATTTGAGGTATGAATTTTTAAGTCGCAAATATTTTTATGGTGATATAAAAAAAGTAACATTCTATAAAATGCAAAATGGCGAATAGGTAAAATTTTCAAGTTTATTATTAAGTTACAGGGATGATCAAATTTATAGTATAATATTTTGAAAATTTTGTTTTGAATTGATATTAACGGAGACAAATTAGATTTATATTCACCTCCCCAAACTATAATGCCATAATTTATTAATGATTGAGCCCAAGAATGATACAAAGTAATTAAAAATGACTTATGAACTTTATTTTTGAGAAAATGCAATTTGATTAAAACGAAGCTAAGCTTTTTAGATAATTCAGTGATGTGAGTTTTTCATTTAAGGTTTGAATCAATAAAAAGACCTAAATATTTTATATTATTTACTTGTTGCAATTAATGACAGTTGCAATTAACAAGAAGACCATTACATGATGAAGAATGAAATTTAATATTAAGGGTTGAACTTGATTGAATTAAATGGAAATGAATAAGTTTGGTCTTATTTAAATTTAAAGAAAGGTCGTTAAAAGCAAACCATTTCCCGATCGCAATCATATCAGATTCAATTTGAGATTTTAGGTCATAACTATTAAAACAGGAGTTTAACAAAACAGAATCATCAGCATATGTTATTATTTTACCATAAAGATTCAATTTGCAAAAATCATTAATATAAATTATAAATAACAAAGGACCCAAAATAGAGCCTTGAGGAACACCACGATTTGAAAAATAATAATCACTAAATGAGTTGCGAACTTTGATGCATTGTTTCCTATTAGAAAGATAAGAGATAAACCAATTTAATATGTACCCACGGAAACCTGCATTTTCTAATTTTTTGATTAATATCGAGTGGTTAACAGTATCAAAAGCCTTTGAAATATCAAGAAAAACAGCAGCAGTCTTTTTATTGTTGTCAATACTGTTGTAAATGAATTTAGAAAAATTCAAAAGGGCTAATTCAGTATTTCGACCTTTTATAAAACCATATTGATTATCAGCAAAAAATTTAGTATGAGTTAAATAATGGTACATTTTAATTGATAATGCTTTTTCTATAATTTTTGAGAAAGTAGGGAGAATAGAAATGGGGCGATAGTTTGAAGGATTATCTTTATCCCCAGATTTAAAAACTGGAGTAATAGTGGCTTTTTTAATGAGGTTGAAAAATCAGACATACTCACAGAACAGTATTTAAACTGATTTTCACTATGTAGTTTGCAACTTAAAATTTTAAGGGAAAATATAAGAGTAGTTCAGTTAAAAACAAAATAATCGCTTACTTTATATTTTAATTTAAGTAGAAAGGTCTATCTTTTTGACTGCATTCTAGCGACTGCGATGGCAGGCAATGGGAGTTGAAAAAAAACGTTTGTGAGCATGCGCTAAGTTGCAATTTGGCAACAAATATTTGGCGAAGGAATCGCTACTTGGCGAAGCTCTTATCCCAATTTCAAATTGCCGTATACTTTTGGTTTGGGTCGTAGGTTTTCAAAGTCCAAGAGTCTATTTATAGATAATTCGTGTATTACATAGGATTTAAATGAAAAATCACAGGAGCTTATTAGTAAAACGATCCCTAATATTAAAATATTTAAAATTATAAACATCTGGCCATCAAAATTTATTTACTAACATCATAACTACACAAAACTCTCAAAATTTTTAAATGTAATAAAAAAAATTCTAACAATTTAACATTTAATTGAATAATAACTTAATTAACTGCCATCTATATTTGAATAACTTAATTCTTTGATTAAATTAAATAATGTTATCAAATTTAATAATTAAAAATATTCACATTATAAGTACAAAACTTTTATCAAAATCAAAAAACCAATGAAAATAATTATAATATTTAATTAAATAAAATCTAAATTCATTAAATTAAGTATAAATTTGGTAAAAGAAAAGATGCAGACACTAAGATTCGAACCCACGACCTTCCGTTCAGCTACCGTTCATCCTACCCACTGAGCCATCGATCCACACTAAGCCTGGTAGAAATTACATAATTTAAACTCAATACCTCCCAAGAAGCCAAATTCTCGCCAAATATCTGCCGCCAACACGAGCATGCGCACAAACCAATTTTTCGGCTCTCATCGGATGCCGTCATACGATATAGAGGCTATAATCTTTTTGCACTGCATTATATCCTTCCACTACAATACCACCACTAAAAAAATCTGAATTCCATTAAATCCAAATATCTTATCACAAAAACATCTGCAAGGCGCTGATGGTTTGTCAACAAATCTCAAGCATGAATTTGTATCCCCCTTTAACCATTTTCTTTCAATGTGCGGGGCATCAAAAATTTTCTTTTTCTTGCAATCAAGGCAAAGAACCATAATGGTGCAACTGTGACTCATATACTGAGTTTAAGAAAAAAAGAAGTAACGGAAGCTCTAGGGTTGGGTTGAGCAAATGGGTTTACTTGTAAAAATTTCTAAACAAAACTCGAAAGTAGACGTTTTTCAGGGGACATGAGCAATTTTGATAACATTAAGCGGCATGTGCTGTACTTGCTGATCACATTAAACGACATATTTTACATTAAATTAATTAGGAATAATTGGGACATGTTGATTTCGATAACATTATCCGATTGATAACATTAACCATGATCACATTAAGCGGACTCGACTGTATCATAATTTCATGATGGCTTGATAAGTTAAGGATAGTAAATTTTGGTCTCTAACATGAAGTCAATTGCATACCTGCCAACATTGGAATTATAAAAAAACGGATGATTTTAAAAAATCAAGACCAGAAGCATTTTTTCTTAATCTGAGTTAGCCAATTTGGTTACCTATCATAGTTACGTAAAGTAGGTTAATACATGACAGGAATGGATATATTTTTTAGTAAAAAAATCAATGAAAAACACTGAAATCTTCCGGCTAAACTGGAAGAGTTGGCAGCTATGCTATTGTAAAAAACTAACCTCGGTAATTGTTAGTCAATTGAAAGAAATTATAACAAAATCACCAAGAAAGTTTACTTTGCTTCATACGAGAACACCATTATAAAAGAACTACTCCAAGTTGGAAATTAGAATTAAATTAAAACTGATAATAAGAAAAGAGTCAATGTTTAAACAAGAATAATGGTTCAAAAAACCATCTTCTAATTTTTTTTATTTCATTTCATTTTATTCCAGCTGCTTAGCAGATCAAGGGGAATGTTTAAAAAAACTACAGAAAATGATCACTTATACTTTATATTATATACATTTTCTTTCAACTTTTCTCCTAATGTACCCTCAAAAAATTGAAATAAAATTATTATTATTATATGCAGTATGAAGAAAAATTTCAAATTTAAACTTATCAAACCATCTATAAACTATATCTTAATGTAAACATTTTCAATATACAGCAAAACTTATAAGCCAGGAATCATGTGTTCTCCCCACAGTAAAGTAACAGAGCAAAATGTTAAAAGGACTACCATTTAGTAGGCTTACATTACGTCCGGGATTACCCCGGACAGTCCGGGGTTTTTAGAGCTGTCCAGAGAAATGTCCTGGGTCGCTAAATGTCCGGGGTTTCATACATTTAAGATTTGCCAGACTTTTTTATGAAAAAATCATGACCAAACAATTTAAAATTGCATTTTTTGCCCCCCTCCCCCAAGTGAGATTTACCTACAACCTTTAAAAATAATTTTCTATCCAATTTGTTTGCATTTTGTGCTTAACAGCACCTACACTTTTCCATTATTAAGTATCTTATCTGTGGGTATTATTCCTTTCTCAAACTTAAAAAAAATCGTTTGATTTCGAACTTCAAAAGTTGACGTGAGATTTTAATCGACCCCCCTCCCCCCTTGGTGAGATTTTTCCAAACCCCTCCCCCCTTTTTGACCTCACGTAATTTATGGATGTCTCCTTATATAAAAAATAAAATTTCCATTAACTTAATCCATTTATGTCATAAATGTCATCTTTAAATTCTCTTTTAAAGTCCCTTTCTTTTCCTTCTGTAAATTGGACAATGGTCAGATGAGGTTTATTTCAACTTTTTTAAAGTGGCAATTGAGAAAAATACAGATGCTCAAACACGGAAATTCTACTTAAAGCCATCATTTAAAAAACATCCTAATTAATAACAAAAGTATTAAAATATTTTGATGAAAAGATTTATATTGTATTTAAAAAGTGTTCTTACTCGTACTTTCCAATTAGCCGATAAAATCACTTTTGTCAGAGGTCAAAAAAGAGAGCTGTACCTCAAAAGGGAAAGCCTCGGAACACTAAATCTGTGCTAACGGAGATCTCCTGCGCGTTGTCATAAGCTCAAATGATCTCCGGCGAGCGGTCGGGGTTTCCTCGGATTCTCATATTTTTTTCTCTCACAGGTGCAAAAAGGGAAAGAAAAATAAGAGTAGGTTCAGTCTTTTTTCGATTTCTTTCGCGTTTCCGGTAGTAAATTTTTCTTATTGAGGAGAAAAGGGGGAGAAACATAATTCTAAGTATAAAAAAGAAATTGAGAATAAATTTCCTTTGATATTTATTTATCTTTACATTCGATTTTTGTTCTACTTATTCAGTGGGTGTTCACGTGCTCCTGTGCTCCTATGGACGAGCCGCCACTGAGTTTCAGTAACTTTCTCAATGCATTGTAAAGAGCAGAAATGCACTGTTGGTTAACTTTTGTACTTTAAAGATCCTATTTATATAAACATAAGATACCTACTCTGTGAAACCGTATAATTTTTATCAAAGTATTGGGTTGTCCCATACGTTCTGTTACTTTTTACAAAGTTTCGTGTTTGAAAATTTTTTATGAAAAACTGGTAATAGGTGGAGATCTCAAACAAAGGGGATATTGATATATGTTTATTTATGAACATAATGTGTGATTTTGGTAGTTCTCGTGATATTATTTCTTTTCAAAATGGTGGTTTGAAAAAAAAAACGATGATTTTCGTGTAATTTTTTCTTTTGTTTAAAAAACTAGGAAAAACGCATAATTCATGGCTAAAAAAAGTTTTAATGTATATTTGAAATGTTTAGATTAAGATTTCGTAGTTTCAAAATGATTCGATAAGTTTAAGGTAGGAAATTTTGGTCTCAAACATAACATCTTTGCAAAAAACTTACCTCAGTAATGTTAGCCATTTAAAAGAAATTTTCACGAAAAAAAGCATTAAAATCAATAAAAAAGCTTATAGATAGACCCAAGTATTCAAAATATGCAATATATTAAATTATCTCTGTAATTAAGTTTAGAAAGCAGGGGTTACAATTCAAGCGCGTAACGTTTTAGCTTATCAGAATTACACTCACTGAACTTAATGCTAAGCGAACAAAGCAATTATTTGTTTCATACGAAAACACTACAATAAAAACAACTCGTAGGAATTAAGAAATAAATCAATTCAACGATATTATGAAAAGAGGCTTTCAATGTTTAAACCGTTGAAACAAGCATTATGGTTCAAAAAACATCTGCCTTTAATTTACTTCACCAGCTGCTTAGAAAAACAATAGGTGTGCTTTAAAAAACATGTGAAATTACCAATATATGAAGTTTTAAAGCCAAAATTTCCTACCTTAAACTTATCGAATCATCTTGAAACTATGACATCTTAATCGAAACATTTCAAATATTCAGTAAAACTTTTTTAGCCATGAATTATGCGTTCTTCCTAGTTTTTTAAACAAAAGAAAAAAATTACGCGAAAATCGTCGTTTTTGGTCTTTTTTTCAAACCGCCATTTTGAAAAGAAATCATATCACGAGAACTACCAAAATCACACATTATGTTCATAAATATACATGTATCAAAATCCCTTTTGTTTGAAATCTCCACCTATTACCAGTTTTCATAAAAAATTTTCAAAGACAAAACTTCATAAAAAGTAACAGAGCTTATGGGACAACCCAATATAAAACAACCATCAGTATCAAATTCCTTAAAAACATCATAAGCTCTGTGCTCTTTTAGATTTATTTAAGAATTTTTTTTTCTAGGAGGAGTTTTTCAGCATTTCAAGACTCAACTTTTGAGATCTCAAGCAAATAAAAATTTGAAAACTTGTTTTTCTTTTGACCCAACTTATTCTCCTTATGGTGGGTTCTCACATCAAAATCAAATTGAAATTACAATTATTACAGCAGAATAAAAATCTTGTAAAAGTAAAAAAATGATATTAACTTCCACTAATAATATTACCTGTAAGTCAAGTTAACAACTTTGTTGAAGAGGAAAGCACGGCCAGTAGCACCAGTAAATCTTGTGCTTATCAACTCATTTCTATTAGTTAGGATTGTATCACATCCTGCGCAAGAAAACATTCTTGCACCTCCAATATGTTCCAAAAATATTTTCCCCATTTGATCCTGCAAAATAAAATTGGGTTTAACAAATTCAGAAACGGATCATAAAAGTTTGCTTACAAACATAAGTAAACTTTTCTTTCTGCCCCAAATATAAAATTGTCTATTTGGGGTGTTTGTATGCATAAACCATGAACTTTTTCTTTAAAAATAAAATAGCAATTAGGTCAATTACATCAGCACCATTGACCAAGGAGTTTTTTTTAAGACTTCACACCCTTAAAAGAATGAAAACTTAAGAAGTTGATTAAAATCAAATCACATCTTCAACAAAGTACACAAGACAAACTCAATTCCTATCCTTTGATTTTACAGTAAAGGAAAGAATCAGTTGGATCAACTTTAAGCCTTTTTCAGACCTTGCTGCCCCAAAGTTTACACAGGATTCAATGGTAATCTTGTATAGGGTTAAGCTGTTGCAGCTTTGCTGTACTCTTTGCAGGGCCAATATATCAATTCCTGCTTGGGGGATCAGATATTTTAGGAGGGGGTAATAGTTTAAAAATTTAAGAGTTGAACAAATTGTTCTTTGCATTCATTTTAAAATAAATCCCCAGTTGATTAATGCAACTTTTTGAGTTTTGTCGAAGAAAAAGTGTAGAGCTAAATTAGTTAAACTGGGGCAAATTTATTTAACATAGTGATGCTTTTATTCAAAATATCATTCTCTGGTTGAAACAATTGAGTATTTTTGGACAGAGAAGAGTTCAATTTATTGAGATTCTACAATAGTTTCGAGGATCAGCCCAAGAAAAATGTTCCAAATATCCCAAGATGCTTCAGGCAGTGCAAGCCTTAAAATTTTAAGTCTTGATTAAATTGATCCTGTGAGGTTCCTTCAAGAAGAAACTTTTTATCTATGCCTTGGATTTATAGCCGAGGGGGGAGAGATTAGGTGTACTAAAAAAGTTCTAAATTACTAAAAACTTTCACTAAACTTTTTTGGCTATACCATTAAGGTACGTTGAACCACACTTATTTCAGCAGACCAAATCGTAATAGTGCGGAAAACTTGCCTACCCATAACAGTAACTCGTGTGTAAAATTTTAGCCCTGTCAAATAATATCTTCTGTTCTGAACCTCGGCTTAAAGTTTTGAATTCTTACTAAAAATTTGCTATTTTGCAGTATTTTTTACGGTTCTGAGGCCCTGTCCCCTTGAGGTAATGTTGGCTTTCCCTCCAAACGCCAACCCTGCGCCACCTCCATTGCCGGTTTTATACATCAGAACCTCACGTAAACCAATTATTTTCAAGAAAGTGACCCAGAACCAACCATTTAGCGGTATCTTCCTATCAGGTTCCATGTATTTAATATTATTTTTAAAATTTTTCATTTATTTTAACTCCTGTTTCACAAACAAGTTTTTTTATGATCTACTTTTTTTACAAACTGGAACTGCCAATAGGATGTTATTTGGAATGCATTGCGTCTAAATAGTGCTGTTATACAGTCAGATTTCTTGTGGGGGAACCTATTTCCTTTATTTATGAGAGGATCTGACGAGCAAGAGCACCACTGTGGTATAGCTAGAAAAAATTCTGTAGAGCAATATTTATATTTCAGAGGGAATTTGAGTTAATTTCAGTGTTTTCTTTTTTAACAAGTAAATATATCCCCATATCCCCCTTGATTACGCCCCTGTCACCACAGACCTTGCTAGTAGCTCTTGTAACTAACTGATGTACCTTTCCCCCCTGAAACGGTGACTTCGAGATTTCCCAATCCACACTGTCCTATGTTTGCTCATCTATCAGTTCCTTAGAGCTGGTAGAACTGTAATCTGAGCACTTAGCCAATCTATCATTTCAACATAACACTTTGCTTTTGACATTCTCAGAACATTATGCTTAAGCTGCGAACACTTACAATCAATTGCTTCTTCTCTCGCTAACAAAATTTTGTTAAAGGCGTTTTCGCTAACCGATATCTTGTAATTTGTCATGATATTCCTAGCAAGTTGTTTTCTGGTATAATGTAGAAAAGACATTTTAATGCATTTGTCAGCTATTCAATACTGAATCAAAGAGATGCCACAAATCATCATTTATGGGATTCTAAAGTACAACATTGAACTATTGTGTAACATACACAGTAAATGGCATAGACGGAGCAGGACCCAGACCCTCCATCGGTCGTTGAGGTACCCCTTGGAGCTAAATGAGAGGAGTTGGAATTTCTGAATTTGGTAATCGTTGAAAATAAGTTTGGGGATTTTAACTCTTCTGACAATCCACATTAAGTGATCAAGATATCACTCAGATCCTCCGCATACCCCATATTTTCGTCACTATGCTACATCTGATAATAAATATAAAACAGATAATAAATATAATGACATCTTTCTCTTAAATTTATCTAAATAGTTTTAAAAGGAATGAGTCCTTCAGAAATTACGTCATTGGTTCGCAACTTAGGGATAATAATGTTCTTACTTAGAATTTCAAAGCTAAACGTTATGGTTAAAATTGTAGATTGGAAAAGTGCTCAGATTACTGTTCTACCAGTTCTTAGGAATTGATAGATGTGCTAACATAGGACAGTGTGGATTGGGAAATCTCGAAGTCACCGTTTCAGGGGGGAGGTAAAGTTAATCACTAGAGCTTCTAGCATGGTCTATGGTGACAGGGACGTAATCAAGAGGGATATAGGGATATATTTATTTGTTTTAAAAAAGAAAACACTGAAATTAACTCTAATTCCCTCCGAAATAAAAATACTCCATGGAATTTTTTTCTAGCTATACCACAGTGGTACTCTTGCTCGTCAGATCCTCTCATAAATAAAGGAAATAGGTTCCTTCAGATGAAATCTGACTGTATTGGGACGTCAATGCATTCCCAATGACATCCTACTGGGAGTTCCAGTTTGTAAAAAAGTAGATAGTAAAAAAACATGTTTGTGAAATAGGAGTCCCAGTTTGTAAAAAAGTAGATAGTAAAAAAACATGTTTGTGAAATAGGAGTTCAAATAAATGAAAAATTTTAAAAATAATATTAAATACATGGAACCTGATGGGAAGATACAGCTTAATGGTTGGTTCTGGGTCACTTTCATGAAAATGGTTGGTTTACGTGAGGTTCTGATGTAAAAACCGGGCAACGGAGGCGGGCGCAGCGTTGGCGTTTGGAGGGAAAGCCAACATTACCAGCAGCGCGCTCGCAGACAAAACCCCAGTTTGAGTAGGGGGAAAGGGGGATATGAGGATGTGGTTCACGGAATAATCCCACTATAATACCACATCTCCTGAAAAAAAATCTGGGCATCAGAAGGCCTCAGAACCGTAAGAAATACTGCAAAATAGCAAATTTTTAGTAAAAATTCAAAACTTTAAGATGAGGTTCAGAACAGAAGATATTATTTGATCGGGCTAAAATTTTACACAAAAAATACAAAGAGGTTCTCAAACGATTCAGGTTCTTGATTGTAAGTTTACTCATGTCGAAGAACAATTATAACAAGAACAGAAAATTTCCCGAAAGTCTTGAAATTCAACAAGAACGCACATGACAGAAAGAGAAAATAATAATGTTCTAAGTACAAAAAGGGGGTCTGGGGGATCTCCCCCAGAAAATTTTGGAAATTTAACTCAAAAAAACAGTTTTTTCTGTTTGGGAAACCTAGTCCGAGCTCACAGGGGGGGGGCAATTGACCAGTTGCCCCCCTGGATCCGCGCTTGTCCATAGAAGATCTTTATATCAATGTGTAGTTTTAAATATAAAAAAGTATAAACATTTATGACAAAAAGATTAAAAATAGAATTTTAAGTAATTGCATAACATTATTTCATATGTTTTATTTTAAATAAATCCAGAAACTATCATTTGAAAACTAATGACGCAAATTAGCACTAACTAAAAAACAAAAGGATAAAATTGTTTTGCAGTCAAACCCTCCATTTTAAACTTTTACAAATGTTAACACATTTAATAACAGGTAATAGAACCTGAAAATTCTCTTATTGCTCCGAAATCTTCTTCAGCTTTCTCTCTTCAAGTAGCACTTGTCAAGAATCACAAGTTAGTAAACAGAAAGAGACGCAGCGACGTTTCATCTGACCTGAATTTCGTAAACAAAACTTGTTTGTATTCATTCGGTAAAATATCGATCTAGAAAAGATTGAAAAATCTAGATCGATTCAACATAGAAAAATTCATTTCATTCATTCTCTGTAATCGATTCTTCAAGAATCTTTGCACAAGGTGGTATGTTGTTTCAATTTAATTCATCATTATGTGATGCCTACTATTGCTTTTCTTGTCCCTATAAAAGTTTCAAGATATTGAGCTAAAGCTTTGTAGAACTTGGCACAAGTTCAGAGGTGCGGATGTGCCAAGTTTTTAGCGGTAAAGATGACTAATATGGTAACCCTAACTTATGTTAAGTGAATGATTTGGCTTCTCAAATTTGGCGCCCCCCTTAACACGTTTATCGTGGGGCACTGTATATTTGCACGGCTATTTTTCAACTAAACTCTACTATAACTTCCACGGCTAGGCGTACCATTGGTTCCATCACTAAGCGCCGAGACTGCTACGTCATCACGAGACCTACAGCGCATGCGCCACTGGCCGTTTTGGCCGTCCAAATATACACTTCGTTATGTATGGTGGTTCCGTTCGAAAGGTTTCTTTCATTTGTGCTGCCATCTGCGGTGAGTTTAGAGAACTGAATCACATTTAGCCGCAAAATAACTTAACACACAAGTACAACTTTTACTTTTAGGTTCTATAAAATATTTATATTATATGATCCAAAGGTTTTCTGCAGTTCAAAAAACCTGCTAGACTGTGGGAAAGTGATTAAAAAGATAGTTTAAAGTTCATACTTACAATATTTTTACACAGTTAACTTTCTAATTCTGATAATAAATTTATTTTCAATATATTCAAATTCTCAATGTCCCTATTTCTCAAGATGAAAATCTACATGGCACTTCTACAGTGTCCCAAATTTATGCTTACTGAAAACTATTTATTAATATTTTTTTGGAATAGAAATAATGTATACAGTAAAATGAGTAAAATAAAAATGTGTAATAATGTTCAACGAAATGCAAAATGCAACCTTTCCAAAAGTTTCCAACAAAGAATTAAAAAACAGCTATTAAATATCCTTAAAAACTTGTAGTGTAAAAATTCAATTGAAAAACCTACCTATTTATTATCCTTTTTCACTTAAACTACTTAGTTAGTAAAATGCAACCATTACCATTGCGATTTTTTTTCCAAAAGTGGTCCCTTTTTAAAAATTTCCAGATATGTGCAAGCATTGGCATACTGGCGAGTGGCGAAAGGCTCTAATTCACTTCAGGTTGAACTTCTTTAAACAAGTTTATGCCTTTCTGATCATTTTTATCTGGGCACTGTCTATTTGGTAGGCCTTTTTTCAACTAAACTCTACTCTAATTTCCACGGCCCGGCGTTCCATTGGTTCTATCACTAAGCGCCAAGACTGCTACGTAACCACGAGACCTACAGCGCATGCGCCACGGGCCGTTTGGGCCGTCCAAATAGACACTTCGTCCATAAATTACGTGAGGCCAACAAAGGGGGAGGGGTTTGGAAAAATCTCACCAAGGGGGAAGGGGGGGTTGATTAAAATCTCACGTCAACTTTTTAAGTTAGAAATTATACGATTTTCTTTTTTAAGAGAAAGGAATAATACCCAAAGATGATACTGTGGTGATTTTTAGGCGGAATAATGTCTTTTTCCCCCACATCATTAATAATGGCTACCATGGACGCCATCTTGAATTCCTCAAAATGCTCAACATTTACGAGGTGGCATCAATCGGTTCTTCAATCTAGACATCATAACCTATCAAAATCAGCAATAAAATTTCATACACATTCTAATACACGGGTGACCCCTTTTTTGCCATTTGGCACCCTGACTATGATTTTTAGGCGGAATAATGTCCTTTTCCCCCACATCATTACTTATGGAAAAGTTTTAGAAATACATTCATTCTGCTGCTATCAAAATATTCTCAAAGAGTGACTTAGTGCCTTTCACCTATTAGGCGATGATGTAACAGATTTTAAATTTACCTGCAAATTGAGAATAATCCCAGACAGCAAAAACTGGTAGAATACAAGTAGAATAGACGTCTTTTCCACCAGTTCCCGTCTAAAACTGTTCTAAGACTCATCGAAAGTCTAATAATGTCTTCCCCTAATTTTTTTCTCTTAGTGTGCCCTAATGGTGCCTAATAGTGCGCCTAATGCTTTTTGAAGAAAGACCTTTTACTTCAAATGTAAATGTTTTTGAACTAAAAGTTTAAATGAGAGCGCCCTAGCAATTTCAACGTGTTTAACTAAAGGATTCGGCGCCTTGAATATAAACCACCTTACCTTGTTATTTCATAGTTAATCTTTAACCCCTTAACAGTGTCGCCCGAGCTCAGCTCGGGCATCTACTACGTGCAGAATTTGTGATGCCCGAGCTGAGCTCGGGCAGGAGAAAAGTAGACGTTTCCCTTTGTGAAGCCCAAACTTAGTTCGTTTTGACGATGATAGTGATTTTTCGTCGTTTAGAGATTGTGAGACATCATGTTTGAATAATCTTGTTCCTAATTTAATAAGATATGTGCGTAATCCAATACTTTTTTATGTGTATGTTAAAAGAATTAGTACACTTGTAATTACATTTAAATTTTGATTTCTTTATAAAAAAACTTTTTTCTAAAAGAACAAATTCAACAGTCAAAAAAATTTCCATTTTGGTCAATTTTTCTGAAATAAATGTCACTGTTAAGGGGTTAAATAATGGCGCCCTAAAATGAAAATTCATAACGAAATTTGAGGTAAAAATGGGGAGGCTTAAAAAAACTTTTAGACGTCTTCCCGCTTCAGACTTGATGAACCAAGAATGAATTGTAAAACCACTGTTTGGTTAAGTTTGGTGGAAAAGGAGCCCATAAAAACATTGAGAAGTTCACATGTAAATTTCCAATTAAAGAAAAGTGTCTCAAAAGGGCGCCTGAGCAAAGAGCGCAGGGGGGACATGTCCCCCTGTCCCCCCTGGGCAGCACGGGCCTGATATGGGTTACTATTGCAAGTGCCGATTATATGGCAGATTCCTTATTGAAATATAGGATTTCCATCCTTCATTTCAAAATATTTACACACGTGCATCCCAACAAAACAAACACTCGGAAAACCCAAATCGAACCAAGAAATTTTTGAGTTCGATTCGGTGCGCTCTTTTTTCGGTTAAAGTGAATTTACGGACAGCTAGTGTGTTTTATACGGCTTGCGCAATTACGCGAAAAGCTAGGTTCCTGAAGCTGGGAATACGAAGTTAGCGTCATCTGTCTGTCTTTCATGGCATTTCTTTTGACGGGAAAATAATTATTGGTTGGTTGATTTCCCATATGATTCAAAAATATGCTTAAAAGGAGCCACAGACGAGCAACTTGGTCATCAACTGGGTTGATTATTTTTTCATGGATCGTGAACCTGGTTAACAAAAATGTAAACAATGAAGAAAACATTAATCAGATTGTAAGAAATTAATATATTTTTATACTTTAAATGCAAAATTATGCTTTTTTAAATTATGATCTGGTGCTAAAATTATATATTTTTAATGCTTAGTTTTTTTATTTTTCTATACGCAAATTGACGACGAGGTTGGCGACCAAATTGCTCGTCTGTGGGCCGCTTTACTATTTATTTATTTTATTTTAAAGATAACTTTTTCATTCAATTAAGGAAGTAAAAATTTTTTAACTCAAAATATAACAGAATTATCTTAAAGTCATCAATATTTTGATGATGATGTCGTGTCCACGACGAATTGAAATCAAATATTGCCATGGGCGGAGATGACAGCCCTTGCAATTAATACTACCTATTTTATTATTATATTTAATTTAGATATCAATTTAAAAAATTAAATTGGTATAGAATGTAAAATATTAAATTTAGTTTCAATAATGGTTATAGTGGAACATTATTGATAAATATTATAAAATTTCTTCGTTGTAACGGAAATTTCGTTGTAACCGTACTATCGCTAATTCAAATAAAAACGGTTGGGGACTTTCGTAATAACGGGATTTTTCGTTGTATCGGTATTCGTTGTAACGGGATTTCACTGTATATATTTTATGCAAAAATAAAAAACATTGCCTAATATAATCAGGTTGGAAAGATTTGTACTTGTGAAATCCTGAAGCACTGGGTATTTTTTTCTTATTATTATTGCTCATTTTATTCTTTTAGCTTTATGATGAACTTTAAAATAGACTTTTCTTAATATTTAAAAATATACTTGTATATGTTATAGGCAAAGTGATTAATTGGGCATTATTAATAATGCCCAGGCAATGTGATAAATTCAACAAAATTATGAATGAAATTTATCGCTTTGCCCGCTTCCACTCTGGGCATTATTAAAATAATGCCAAATTAATCACTTTGCCCGTAACATATATATATATACATATATACTTTTCAGAGGAATTCAAAATGTCGTCGTGATCCTCCAAACACTGATCGGGGGCCCACCAGCGGATTGCTGAGTTGACTGTGAAAAAAAATTTCACTTAAAATATTTTGTGAAAGCCACCCAAATAGAACCAAATTTCTGCTAAGTACCCCCCTGTTGACCTAAACTTTGTGAAACTACTCATGTGACCCAGTATTGAAAATTCTCAGAGCTGCATAAATTTGCTAACATTATTATACATGTGATTCTTCCGCCAATTGGCGGAAATCTGCAAATTCGCTGAACGTTTGTTTTATTTGGGTCTACTAAATTCTATGCATGAAAAACACAAAAAATATTTTAAAGCTTGTATTAGCTTGTTGAAATCCTAAGTCCCTGAATCTGAAAAAATAAGAAAGCTCATTAAATGCTGAATGGTCACAAAAACAAATTTTGGTGCTTATACATATTATCCTTTTGACCGTTCAGCGACCTCAAATTCAACCGCACAGCTATAGAACAGTCAATGGGCTTTGATAACATTTTCCCTGCCTTTACTGTGTTTCAGGATTTTCAAATTTAAAACATTTTTTCAGTTACCATGTGATCGGCAAAGACCTTAAACTCTCTCCCTCTGAGTTGGTCAAGGCACCGTACCTTGACCGTGCTCTATGTCGGTGGTCTCCAACCCCCGTCCGTGGATCGAATGGTACCGGGCCGCGGGCCGACCATTTCATTGAAAATGAATTTAAATTCCTAGTTTTATACTCCAAATTAATGAATGAAATGAATTATAAATCACTTTTATTTATTTTTTGGTGTACTGTATTTTATTTTGAAAGCATGTTTAAATAGAATTAAATTAAAATTAATAAATCAAAATAATCTAGAATGTAAACAATATACGCCCCCCCAGCGGGCCGCGGTAAAATTATCAAACGTTGACCGGTCTGTGGTGGTAAAAAGGTCGGGGACCACTGCTCTATGTCATATTAATATTCCTCTATTTACAGATAAGAATTGTGAACTTTTTTCAAAGAATTGACTCCCGGTTCCTGGAGGTGACACACCTGGTGCCTCTTTGCTTCTGGTTCCTGTCCCTGGAGGGGTCTCTGGTTCCTCCTCGTTCCGTTCCCTGGAGCAGTCTGGTTCCTCTTCGCTCCTGATAGATTCCTGAAGGTGCTCCTAGTTCCTCCATGCTCCCGGTTCCTTGTCATTCTCTATTCCTGAAGGGGTACCTGTAGTCCAGGCAACGAATGCTCAAAAAAGGGTGTAGAGGGAAGTTCTTGGAACACAATTTTTGACTTTAGAACTTTGTTTGGACTAGTTTGGAGGTAAACATATCAAAAGTCCTCAACCCTAGCCCCTGAGCTTAATTTAGGGGGGGCGTTTAAAAGTCTCATTTTTCAGTTTTTGGCTTATTACTCATAGAAATGCATCCCCACGAAAAAGTTTCAATTATCTTTTTTAAAGTAGATAAAATTACCAACAATTTAAGACCATTCCCAGGTTTATAGGTCCAATAGATTCCGAGTTACATCTCTTCAAAAATGGAAAATTTTTGAAAAAAGTTAGAAAAATAGAGTAAAAGTAGTATTTAAAGCAATTTATTGGCTATATTACACTTCTAAGAGTGAAGTAAGGGCTAAAACCTTATAACACAATTATTTAGCTTTAATTTAAGCCCTGAATCAAGTCTGTGAGATCAATAGTTCTTACGCTATCTGAAAAAAAACAAAAATTGGGAAAATGGGATTTTCCCAGAAAGGAGACCTAGAGGTTTGAGGGTACAGTAAAAGAGAAGAAAGTGGTATAAATTAATATCCTAATATTGAAAACAGTATTTATTTGTCTGAAGTATTCCATTTTTACCTTATTAATTTATTAATTACCTATTTCTTAATTATTAATTATTTTCAATTTAATTAATTATTTGTACAATATTTATTGAATTTAAAAAATGAGTCACATTTATGAATTTTGCATACTTGTCATACATAAATTACAGCTTATAACATTTTGAAGGCATAGGTTCATGTTGGTATAACGGTTAAGAGGAAATTTCGAGAGGCTTTTGTCTCCTCAAAAAGGAACGGATAAGGCTATGTTGGTGTAAAAAAGGAAGAACACTGAAAAAACAACAGCCTACAGGTTTGTAGGAATACAGTAAAAGAGATGAAAAGTCGTGAAACATGAAAGACATGACCACTCAATACAAAATGAAAGCTGATTATTTAACTTTAATTTAAGCCCTGAACCAAGTCTGTGAGATCAAAAGTTCTTACTCTATAACTTTTTTGATGCTGTTCATGTTTTGATTTTTCCCGGGAGCGCCATTCCGATTCGATTCCTTGCTGAATATATCGAAACCCTCTAGCATTTTTACCCTAATTTAATATTCTTCTGTAAATTAAATGTCGTCTGTGCTGTGATATTCCAAGTCTAATAAATTTAAATTTTACTTTAAGACATGTCGAAGGCCCCAAGTGAGTCTTTTGTCCTGGCCCCCCCAAACTTGTAATTCGGGCTGGAATTAGATGTAAATAATAACTGTCTGGTCCCAGCGCATAGTGAATTAGCAGCTGCACCGGACGATATCCTAAAAACAATTTTCTGCCGATGCGTGAAAGACTGTGCCAGCGCGAAGTGTGGTTGTAAAAAAGCAAGCCTCAAATATTCCCCAGCATGCCCAAAACTGCCTGGGGAACTGCCTGAATGGGGTCTCTCAAATTGACTCCGAAAGTGAAGAAGAACAGGAGGATCCTCTAACTGTTTCCCTACAGGGATCCGATGGAGAGGATGATACAGAAGATGAAAACAAAATCGAGGATCAAGGTCCTCCCCGCCCTAAGAGAGCAAGAAATTAACTGAATGATACCTACTATTGTAATGTATTATGTTTACTTTTCAATGCCAATAAACTTCGTTTTCACTAAACGGTTGCTTTGTAAAACTATCACAATGCCTATCCTATATGCACAAACATGGTCATAGCAAAATATTTTCCCATGTCTAGATATTCTTTAATTAAGTGTGAGGAACCTGGTCATCGGGCCTACACTTGTACTGAGTAAAACTTGGGGCAAATTTAATCAGCTTTCATTTTGTATAGAGTGGGTCATGTCCTTTATGTTTTACGACTTTTCTTCTATTTTACTGTATTCCTACAAACCTGAAGCCTGCTGTTTTTTCAGTGTTCTTCCTTTTTTACACCAACGTAGCCCTATCCGTTCCTTTTTGAGAGGACAAAAGCCTCTCGAAATTTCCTCTTAACCGTTATACCAACATGGGGGGCCAGGACAAAAGACTCACTTGGGGCCTTCGACATGTCTTAAAGTAAAATTTAAATTTATTAGACTTGGAATATCACAGCACAGACGACATTTAATTTACAGAAGAATATTAAATTAGGGTAAAAATGCTAGAGGGTTTCGATATATTCAGCAAGGAATCGAATCGGAATGGCGCTCCCGGGAAAAATCAAAACATGAACAGCATCAAAAAAGTTATAGAGTAAGAACTTTTGATCTCACAGACTTGGTTCAGGGCTTAAATTAAAGTTAAATAATCAGCTTTCATTTTGTATTGAGTGGTCATGTCTTTCATGTTTCACGACTTTTCATCTCTTTTACTGTATTCCTACAAACCTGTAGGCTGTTGTTTTTTCAGTGTTCTTCCTTTTTTACACCAACATAGCCTTATCCGTTCCTTTTTGAGGAGACAAAAGCCTCTCGAAATTTCCTCTTAACCGTTATACCAACATGAACCTATGCCTTCAAAATGTTATAAGCTGTAATTTATGTATGACAAGTATGCAAAATTCATAAATGTGACTCTCATTTTTTAAATTCAATAAATATTGTACAAATAATTAATTAAATTGAAAATAATTAATAATTAAGAAATAGGTAATTAATAAATTAATAAGGTAAAAATGGAATACTTCAGACAAATAAATACTGTTTTCAATATTAGGATATTAATTTATACCACTTTCTTCTCTTTTACTGTACCCTCAAACCTCTAGGTCTCCTTTCTGGGAAAATCCCATTTTCCCAATTTTTGTTTTTTTTTTCAGATAGCGTAAGAACTATTGATCTCACAGACTTGATTCAGGGCTTAAATTAAAGCTAAATAATTGTGTTATAAGGTTTTAGCCCTTACTTCACTATTAGAAGTGTAATATAGCCAATAAATTGCTTTAAATACGACTTTTACTCTATTTTTCTAACTTTTTTCAAAAAATTTCCATTTTTGAAGAAATGTAACTCGGAATCTATTGGACCTATAAACCTGGGAATGGTCTTAAATTGTTGGTAATTTTATCTACTTTAAAAAAGATAACTGAAACTTTTTCGTGGGGATGCATTTTCTATGAGTAATAAGCCAAAAACTGAAAAATGAGACTTTTAAACGCCCCCCCTAAATTAAGCTCAGGGGCTAGGGTCGAGGACTTTTGATATGTTTACCTCCAAACTAGTCCAAACAAAGTTCTAAAGTCAAAAATTGTGTTCCAAGAACTTCCCTCTATAACCCTTCGTTGCCTGGACTACTGGTTCTTCTTCGCTCAGGGTTACAGTCTCTGGAGGAGTCTCTGGCTCTTCGTCGGCTCCTGTGCCTGGTGTGATCCTTGGTTCCTCATCGACTTCAAAATTGGACACGTTTGCAGTTCTTGGAGTTCGAAAATAGTTCCTGAACTGTACACTCTTAAAACTGTGCCGGATGTCTATGCGGCATTTTCGGTTCAAAAGTGCCGGATATCATATCCGGCACACTATATATGTTTATCCGGCACTTTTGGAAAAAATGTGATTTATATTTTATGTGCCATACAAATCGTGCCTCATACGATATACGGCATTTTTGGAATAATTGTGCCCCTTATTGGTATATTGGTTGGCCTGTGCCTTATGGTATATAATGCATTCCTCGTGCATTTACATTGTGCTTGACGTTTCCTTTCCCAAAAATAGTACGTAATTGACATAGATATTATCACTTTGTGCAGTACCGGAGCGAAGATCCGAAGGGCGAGCAATGGCGGCGAGACCGCAACGACGGCGTCATCTCACATCTCACGGCGTCATCTCACATTATTACTACTTGGCAATCGCATAGGGTGTATTTACCTCTGGAAATCCCATTTTTAAAAAGCATGGCGTTATAGACTGGTGTATGTTAAATGCAGCAAAGAAAGTCTCGCCAAAGGTCGCCGGTTGAACGAGCGGATAACGGAGCTTGACTCGCCATAACACAACAACCGTTACAAAAACAACATCAATGGCGGGCGGAGGGGTGATGCAAGCAGTGCATTGCGCATGTGCGTATTGAAAGCCAAGCGGCCGAGCTGTGCCAAATATTTATAAGTGTCACACACCCAATGTTTTCGCCTTTAGTAACGCTTATTTGCCGAAAAAATTGTGGTCCGTGCCAGATATTTCGCTGCGCGAAACCAGTTATGCCAGATATATCGTATCAATATGCATCACATGCGCGTTATGCCTTATATATATCCATCACAGTTTTAAGAGTGTGTGTGCACTTGAGCAAATGCTGGCTGAACAGTGGCTATGAAAACTTTATTTTTACTTTTGAACTTACATTGAGTTTTATTTACTTTGTTAGAAAAACTCAAGGAAGGAACTGTAAAAACTGGCAAGCCTATGCTACCTTCAGGTGCGCCCAGCCCACTCTTGCTGCTTTGTTTTTTCTTGTTGTGGAAAAAAAAATTGACTGAATGTCTCACGCTTCTGGCGTAGTAATTATCGTACATTTGTATAAAGTGTAAATATTAAGAAATTAAATGTTTGAGTATCAGTAACTAAGAAGTGTTTTCTTCAACCCATAACACTACCTTCCAGGTTTTGATGTTGTCAAGCTTCCTCATTGGACTTCTCAGAAAAGGTGAGTGCAATTTTTTCTCCCTTTATTTTGGATTAATAACTAAGACACACAGGCACCCTTTGAGGAAACTTGCCATTAAAAAGTTGCCTTTTGCTGGGTTTTGCAAAATGTTCCTAGTTTTAATTGTTTTAAATTTTATTTTGAATACAAATTATGGCAAAAAATTGCTAATTTCAAGGGAAATTTTATTATTTTTTATTCAAATGATTGTTTGCAGTATTTTATTTTTGTTTCAAACTCTATAAAGTGTAATTATTTTTAAAACTAATTGGTTTGATAGTACACTGTGTTATTCAGTAGTCAATAATTAACATTTCTAATTAAGATAATTAAAATTGTGATTATACATTATCCATTCAAAAAGCATAGGAAATTTTCTTTTTCTTGCATTAAATTATTTTTAGGGGTAAATATTTTACTTCCATTTTGGGTAATTCCATGGGTAACTAACTGGCTAACATTTTCAAAGAAAAACAACAAGTATTTTCTATTTTAAATAATTTAAAATAATTTAAAAAATTATTTTTCTATACCAGTTTGCAGGTTTTTGTTGACTAAATCTCTAATGACAATTAAATTTTCAAAATATGTTTTTTTTAAATTTATTTGTTCCATTAAATTTAACTAACAAGAAAGCTATAAAACTGGGTGGAAACTTTTTTTTTAATATTTTGGGAAGTAAATTACAAAATACTAATTGTTTTTCTATGAAAATGTCAGCCAGACCTGTGGAATTACCCTTTTATGAAAATCATAAAAAATAGTTTATTCAATTTATTTTTTGCTTATTAATTAAGCCTAATTTGAAAGATATTTATTTCATTTATATAACTCACTGAAAGTTTTAATATATTTTATTATGTACTAAAAATATAAATTTGTGCAATTTTTAAATAAAAATTTCAAGTTATTACCCATGGACCTATAATGTTTATCAAATTACAACATAGATTTTGTTATGAAAATCTCCTTCCTCTTAGAAAATTTTGTATTTTTAAATTGGTAATTAACTGATTTGATGTGCTTAAATGTTAATTTTATGAATCAGTTTTATGAAGGTAGAATAGTTAAGCATCTCATAAATCCCTATGCTAACCAATATTATTTTTATTATTTGCAGTTAATTAAGAACTCTCAATTTAGTGTAAAGGTATCATGTGTAAAATTTTTCTAAAATAAAAAACATATTTTAAAAATTTATTTGTTCCATTAAATTTAGCTAACAAGAAAGCAATAAACTCGGTGGAAAACCTTTTTTAAAATTTATTTTGGGAAGTAAATTACAAAATACTTATTGTTTTTCTTTGAAAATGTCAGTCAGTTATATGTGTGAACCCTTTTATGAAAATTATAAAAATTAATTTATCCGAATTTTTTGCTTATAAATTAAGTCTAATTTGAAAGATATTTATTTTATTTATAAAGTTTTAATATATTTTATTATGTACTAAAAAATATATAAATTTGTGCAATTTTTAATCAAATTTCAAGTTCTTACCCACAATGTAAAAAATATTGGTGTCATTTAACACCTAGAGTGGTGGCAACAAAGTTTCCACCCCTTTGGGAGTATTAAAACACCAGCATAAACTGGGGTTTCATAACACCAAAATGATGAGCAAATTTTGGTGTTATATGAAACCCCAATTTATGCTGGTGTTTCAAAACACCTTAAGTATGAAAAAATTTTGGTTTTATGAAACCCCAGTTTATGCTGTGTTTTAATACTCCCAAAGGGGTGGAAACTTTGTTGCCACCACTTTAGGTGTTAAATGACACCAATATTTTTTACAGTGTAGTTTCTACGATTAATAAGATTTTGTTTACTTCAAGTTGCCATTAATTGAAAACTTTCAAAATTAAAATTCAAAGGAATTTAACTTTAATTTTAAGTCATATTAGGATTGTAAGGAAGATCTTTTTTATTAAATAAATTGAAACTCATTTTATACTGCTTTTATAGAGCGGCGGAAGAATTTCCAGCGATCTAGATTCCTACAAATGATCATCCGGATCTTTCTTAATAGATGGTTAGGAGTAGCAATCCAGCAATTTAATGTGGATGATTGTGATCAAACTCCCCGGATGCCTCAGAAAAAATTTAAATCTAAGTTAAATTTTCCCACACTTGTTAAAAATACTTCAAAGTTTAATTGTTTTGGGGAAGTAGCCAGTTAATTTTAATTTAAAAATCTTAACTTTAGGAAAAAGGCAAAATTTTGAGCAGAAAAGAAATGAAGTAACATGTTATCATAGATTTAAGGAAAGCCCAGTTGTCGATCAGTCCCCAAAATCAAGCCAAGATGCCAAGTTGACGGTAGATAAAGTTACAGTTTATATTGGTATCACATAATGGAAAAGTGTCAAAAATATCTTATAAACAGATGCTCCCAAGAGCGACAAAACTTTCGGGATGACCTAATATATCATGCACTAATTTTCCCGCAGTTCTCACCAACGCGACTCTTCTCTTTCCCTGGAAGTTAGTTTTTGCAAGAAATACTCAGTTGCCGCTTTGTTGCTACCAACTGCATACTCAAATGCATATTGATAAGGAGAACATCTACTTTCTCGTTGCCACATCTCTCTTTCAAAACTATCATCCAGCTTATTCACTTCATCTTTTATATTATACATCCAAAGAACCACTAAACGGACCTAGAAAAAGTGCCCGAACCTACGAACCTGGTTCGGGGGAAAGCCCCTGCCAGCTCCATAGGAGCAATACATAAGGTTTGGGGAAATTTTATTAGGTTCGGGACTTCGGGGGAAGGTTACAACCTTTTCCAGGTCCCCCACTAAATCCTGCTGCCTAACCTTTATCGGGTCTTCATCGCTATAAAAAGATTTCCTGCGATTTTCAGTTATTTTGTTCCACAGTTTCAGAAGATCACCCTCTAGGCCAGTGGTTCCCAACCTTTTGTGGCCCATCGCCCCCTTTCTACGGGTTGACTAACACCTATCGCCCCCTTTTCATTCTCATTGTATGTCTAATTTTAATTTGAAGTAAAGTGTAAATAATAAAGTAATTTTATGTCTGGGGGGCGTCCCCCAGAAATTTTTTGGAAATTGGACTACAAAAAACAGGTTTTTAACTAGTTATGGTACACCTCTTCCGAATTTCGGACATAAATTTTTAGGTGGGATTTTTATTTTGATGAACTAAATATGAAAACGTTTTGAAAAGATTAAGTTCCAAGTACAAAAGGGGGGTTTGGGGGTCCTCCCCCAGAAAATTTTTTGAAATTTGACCCTAAGAAACAGGGTTTTAACTTGTTTTGGTGCATTAAGTCTGAATACAGTCAGTCAGTACAGTGCTATTTTATTTTCCCCCTTTGAATACTCATCGCCCCCCAATCGCCCCCCTCTTATTTATCGCCCCCTTGATAACACAAATCGCCCACCTGGGGGCGATCGCCCCCAGGTTGGGAACCACTGCTCTAGGCAGTAAGCACATGCTAATTTGTAGCGGCTGGTAACACATAAACTCTCGTCCTTAATAAGCGCTTCTGCAGTTTTCTTTAAATCTACTGTTCCTTGTGGCGTCCAAAAAAGCTCACTTGGTAGACTTTTACAAAAGAGGTTGTTTTCTTGATGATAATCCTTCCATTTCAATATTAGTAAGCCTACTGGTTTAATAAAACCTAATATTTCCTCTTTTAAAGATTGTGGTAGTGAAAGCTGTGGTACTTTCTCTATTACTTTATTTTCTATCTCCTGCCATTCTGCTCTTCTTTCATACGTGCGTAATGGAAAATTGAATTTTGACATTAAAGCCCTAATATTATCTTGATTCCACAATGTAGTGGCTATCTTTACTAAAGCTATATGTTTAAGCGATGGAAAATTTAAAGTGTAATTCATTGTTCACCCCCTACTGAAATACAATCTAACAAGAAAAAGCCAACATGTGATTGCAAATAACGCTGTAATAAACTTTCAAACGCTTTAAATAGCCATCTTGTTTCTCGCACGTCGGCAAACGAGCTAATTAGAGAAGCACAAGTTGTTTACAAACTCATGGGCACATAAGTTCTTTTTAGGTACTCTCATGAAACTGTGCTGATATTTATAATTTCACAGCTAAACAGAATAGTACTTTGTTCACCAGGGTTTTAAAAAAGTAGGGATTTCAAACCTTGTGAATTCACAACACACAGCCCTTGTCAGGGCCGGACTGGGAAGAAATTTCGGCCCGGGCATTTTAAGTCTGAATCGGCCCGCCGCATATTTTCAAGGAAAATATAACTTCATAGAATTAAAAATTTCGGAAGAGGATCATGGTACCTCCCCAAGAAATTCTTTTGAAAATTGACCCCTAAGAAACAGTCTAAAATTAAACTTGAAGTCCCTAATTGGATACGCAATAAACTAAATACACAGACTTTTAATTCTTTGTTGGTAAATTCAGTGTGTAGAAAGAACTTCCATCTTGACGAATTTAATATTAAAAGAAATTGTTAATAAATGTAGCTAAAAATAAAAAAGGGGGGTCTGGGGGTCCTCCCCCAGAAAAATTTTGGAAATTTTACTCTTAAAAGTAGTTTTAACTCATTTGGGAACCTTTTGGGTGACATCCGAAAACGTTCGCTCCTTTTATGCCGTAGAATTTTTGAAGATGAAACCAGGAAAATTCGTTCATAAAAATATTTTAAATAATATAATATGTTTTTGAATTCAGTAATTTATGCCATCATTAATGAATTTAATTGCTGGTAAATTAATGGTTTGGTGGCCGCACAAAAAGAATTCGTGGGCCGCTAGTTGGAAATTCCTGCGGAGTGCGGATTCATTTTTACAGGATCTTTTTCATTCATACCACTGTAAAATAACCACAAACGGCCCTCGATGAGTAGCGGCTCACCGGGCATTTGCCCAAATGCCCGCATGGCCAGTCCGAGCCTGGCCCTTGTCCTGCATCATTAGGAACTACAAACGAAAAGAATCTAGAGCAACGAAACTGCAAACAAGGCAAAAAAAGTCGCTCTGTTGGCCAAAAATCTGACGTAAATGTAAATACAGTAGAGCCCCGATCATCCGTGGCATTGGGTGGCAAGGGTACCGCGGATAGTGAAAATCGCGGATAACCCCAAACAAGACTAAAAATGAGGTGAAAACACGAAGAAAATATTTCAGCATAAAAACTATGTTTCATTGTACAAAAAACATGACTCGTTACACTTTTAAAATATGTACAGTACAGCAGAAAACTTTTCTCTACATCTGAAATCTCTCTAATCTCATCTTAATTTGCACTCACCATTGAAATTTTTTTCTTGGCACTCGCGGATCATCCGCTAGCGGATAATCGGGGTTCTACTGTATAAATAAAGAGAATGTTGCCAACTATTTTGGAAAATTCTACCAAACTTATTGTGAAAAATTGTTAGTTTGCTGGTTGGTTGAATTTTTATGGCATTTCTATTAAAACGAAATATTGGAAAAAATATATCTGAATTGAAAATCATTGAAGAGTCGTTGAAGAGTACATTTAATTGAATTTCCATCAGGTATTTTTTCAGATAAAATGTGCAATCGAGTTTATAATTAAAAAATATTATAATACCATCAAAAAGTTTTTTGTTCCTAGTAGTCAAAAAACAACTCAACTCATTGATTTCCCTACTTATTGTTTACTTGACTTCGAAATTGAAATTTTTGAAAATAATAAGCTGTACCAAACCTTTTTTTCCTAATGAGTAATGAAATTTAATTTCTTATTGCGCAATAAAACTTATTCAGGAACTAAGGGAAAAGACGAAACTTAAATTTGTCAAATAGGGTAGGTGGGGGGTAAAAACCCGCACGGAGCTAACGCACCGTCATTTTTAATTGTTAATAATCGATTCAAAAGTTGATGACCTGATGGCTGGTTTGTCTTATTGTGACTCATTGTTCCATGAAATTTCTTACCCCTAAGTCACCCAAGAGTAAAAAATGTGGAAGTTAGTTTTTCAACTTGCATGTCATTTTTCTGATCTTTTACTTTATCATTGAATAAAATAGGGCTTGAGGAGAAGAACCAACAATGAACCCATGATATATTGGAATTTAAACTTCAGTTTTGTTATTGAAAGAATTGCCTCAACATGTCCCTAAAAATAAAAAGGCAAGGCGGAACAGCTGTCGTCTACGGGTACGGCTTTTCAACCCACTTGCGCTTTTAGAAGACGCCAAGAAAATCGCCGTACCCGTAGAAGAAAGCTGTTCCAAAAAGGCTTGTTTTTCAAAATAAAGTGAAACGGGGCAAGTCCCCACAGGTGTTTTGGGGCAAATCTCCGCAGCTTCATAGCTTAAATTAGGACCTACAGGATCCCTAAAAAGTTGAATAAAGGTTTCCGAAGTGCCAACCCTCTACCTGAAACCATTCTTTCCCCCTTTTGAACGATATTGGGCTCTGAAAAAAGTTGCTATCATTCCTGCTCAGACCATCAAATTTCAGATGCCATAATGGTCAATTTCTCCCATTAGTAAGCACTGGTAGGTAATTTCTGGTTCTCTTCACACGAGACTACATCAAGAATCAGTGGTTAAACTGGTGTGATACTTGACAGGGCAAAGTTTTCAAATAGAACTGTACTTACTTTTTCGATCCCAGGCAGCACAAACTTTCAAGATTCGTCCCCTTTTTTTGTCACATATGGTCAAATTTAGTTTGCGTTTAGTAACAATTACTTAAACTTGAAATATTTGGTATAAGCTGTGCTACTATACTCGAATGCAATTTAAGTTGAGCCTTTGACGTCATGGCCACGCGGAAGAAAATCTGAGTAAACAGAAAGCCTGCTGGGTTGCTAGAAGCTCTTATTGGCTGGCGAGTTTGAGAGCGAGTTGTACTACTACACGCTACGCCACTTTAAAAATAATAATACTGATCATTTTATGCATATCAGGATGAAAAGATGCTTAATATACGAACGGATTTAAAAAACTACACATTATTCAAAATTGAAGCTCTAAATTTCAGTCCAAATTCAGACACCGCACGGGGAACTACTTTCTTTGGTTGCTCTCAGCAGTGGCGGATCTATGGAGGGGGGGCTATAGCCCCCCCTTTAGGACCTAAGTTGGAAATTTTTCGAAAAATTCAAAAAAAAATTGTAGTTTTTTTACATTTCAAACTGTCCAAAGAGCTTTCTTTATCTCCTAAGCATTAGCTTCTTCTAAGATTTTTTCTTAGGAAATTTTTATAGCACCTGTGTTTATTTGTAGAATCAATGCACATTAGGGGAAAGTGGGTTTTTGCTCCTTGCATTTTTATAGAATCAATTCACTAATATTTAAGGAGTTCAAGAGTTTTAGCCCCTGCAAAGCATTTAGCCCCCTGCATGTTTGTAGATTTGAGTTGCAATTTAAAGTATTCAATGATCTTTATTCGAAATATTAGCCCCTGCAAAACTTTCAATACCTGCGTTTTTGTACATTAAGAATTTACAGAGGCCAATGAGCTTTAGCCCAATACAAAGCATTAATTCCCTGTTGTAACTGTAAGTCTAACTGTGTGAAGATGTAACTGTAACTTTTAACTGTTTGATAGTAAGTGTACATAAAATGTAAATAAACATAGAGATGTCAACAGGCAGCCTCCTCGTTGATCAAAAATCAAACATAACAAATTGGCGACGAGTGTGAAAGTATCTAGAAGTCGGCCAAAATAATCAAAATGGATGCCCAGCAATTCCAGCAGTTTATGGCGGCGTTCCAGACCCAGCAAACGCAACTCATCGAAACGCTAATGTCATCTAAAACGGAAGTTCCAAAAGAGAAACTCCAGGATACAAGGTCAGAAAAATCCGTTCTAATTCAAACATTTGAAAATTATGATGCTAAAAAAGAATCCTTTAAGCTGTATAAACAACGATTTGAAAATTTTCTCGAAATCAAAAGTATGTTTACTGATAAAGAACTCTGTGCAAAAATACTCCTGAACTCCATCGGTGCTTATCATTACAACTTGTTAACAGAAATTATTTCTCCAAAAAAACCTACAGAACTGTCTTATGAGGAAATAATCAACACATTCGAAAATCATCTGTGTCCAAAGCCAAATGTTCTTGTTGCTCAGCATAAATTTCTATCAACATATCAAACTGAAAGTCAACCAATTTCTGACTACATTACTGCTCTTCGAAAGAACATTAGTGACTGTGAATTTACTTCTCCATGTGCATGTAGAACCTCAATCGCTGATGTGTTTTTGCGAGCACAATTTGTGCGTGGCATCAAAGACAACGACATTAGACAGCAAATATTACAGTGTGAAGAAACTTCTTTTAGTGAAATAACTAAAAAGGCACTTATCTTAGAAACAACTAAAAGTGACTGCCAGGAACTGTCGAAGTCATCTACTAACTACTCCGATGCTATCGGGAAGATGTCAAGACACAGAGGTCCCAGACGGGACATACCCAAACACCATTCAACTAGATCAAGGGAACCAGTCCAGCGGAAATCTATTAGCAAGTCAAGAGTCCCACGGTCGGACTCCACTTCCAGAGTCAATTATGAAAAACTAGGAATAAACAACCTTTGTTTACGTTGTGGACGAAATAACCACTTAGCAAATGACTGCAGATGTGATAAAAATTCACTCTACTGTAAGTCATGCAAGAGAACTGGACATGTGCAGAAAGTTTGTATTTCTACCCTCATCGAAGAACACAGGAGTAAAAGAAACTACTCAAAGGATACAAACTATATTGAAGATGAAGAGCCACTGCAAACCTATGGTGTGAACAAGATAGTCGATGTTTTCCAGAACCGTTCACCAGATACTGAAAAGTATTTTGTGACATTGAAGATTGAAGGTAAAGAACAAAAATTCGAAGTTGACTCGGGTTCCGGCTACACATTTATGCCACGAGAAAAATTCAATAGGTTGGCCTTATCGACAGATCTTCAGGATGCACGCATTGCCTTTAGATCCTATACAGGAGATATCTTTAAACCAGACGGAAAAATCTACGTGAGCGTTTCCTACTGTGGAAGGACTTCTCGGGAAGAGCTGTATGTTGTTCCAGATGGATACGAGCCAATTCTTGGACGCGCTTGGATTCGACATTTGAAAATTGGCCTCCAGGAGCTTGACTCAACAGGTGGACAGAGCAACCCTTTAAAGGTAGGATCCATCCAGCATACAGAGGACATTTTCACTAAACATCCAAAGATTTTCGAGCAAAAAGTTGGCTGCATTCCAGGCATTACAGTTTCATTGCAACTTAGAGAAAACAGCAAGCCAACATTTCACAAGGAAAGAGATGTCCCATATGCTCTTCGAGACAAAGTAAATCAAGAGTTGGATGCATTAGAAAATCAAGGAATCATTTCGAAAATCGACACCAGTGATTGGGGATCACCTTTAGTGATAATTCCAAAACCAGATGGAAATGTTCGACTTTGTGTTGACTACAAGATGGGAGTTAATGAACGTCTTGTCAATGCAAACTACCCAATCAGACGAATCGATGACATTCTCAACAGTTTGAGAGACTCTAAATATTTTTGTACCTTGGACCTTTACAAAGCATACCTTCATGTGAAAGTGGATGAAGCAAGTAGCTTAATTCAAACTTTATCAACTCATCGTGGAACCTATCGAATGAATAGGCTATCATTTGGAATCAAGACTGCCCCAAGTGAATTCAACAGAATCATTGACCAGATACTTCAAGGACTTCCAAAAACCCTGTCATATTTCGACGACATCATAGTTCATGGCAAAACAAAAGCCGAATGTCAAGAAAACTTGGAACTTTGTCTACAGCGATTACAGAAGTACGATCTTCATTTGAATAAAGCAAAATGCTCATTTTTCCAGGAAAGAATCGAATACTTAGGACATATCATAGAGTGTAACAAAATTTTGAAAAGTCCAGAGAAAATTAGAGCCATTATGGAAATGCCACGACCAACAAGTGTTGAAGAAGTTCGAAGATTTTTGGGAATGGTCACTTATTACTCTCGTTTTCTGCCCAACAATTCGACAACTACTTACCCTTTACGACAACTTCTTCGAAAGAACACAAAATTTTTCTGGACCTCCAGATGTGAAGCTGCTTTTATCAAATTGAAGATGGAAATTAGCAGTGAAAAATTTCTTACACCCTATGATCCAGCTTTACCAATCACACTTACTTGTGATGCAAGTCCTGTTGGTCTAGCCGGTGTGCTTGCACACATAATTGATGGTCAAGAAAAACCGATAGCATTTGCCTCACGATCTCTGACACCAGCTGATCAAAATTATTCCCAATTGGATCGTGAAGCCCTTGCGATTGTTTTTTCGGTAAACCACTTTTTCAACTACTTGTATGGAAGACATTTCAAGTTAGCAACAGATAATCGACCCTTAACAAGGATTTTTCATCCTAATGCAAAGTTACCTCAAATGACAGCTGGACGGCTACTCCGTTACGCAACATTTTTAACAGCTTTTGACTATGAAGTTGTGTTCAAGAAAGGTATTGAGAACGTCAACGCCGATTGTTTATCCAGAGCCCCAGTTGTTGAAAACAAGCCTTCACAGGATATACTCATCAACAGAGAAATAAATCTAGTGTGTTGGATTTCAATAAATGAAATATCGACTGAAAACTTAACAGCTGATACCATTCGCAAAGCAACGAATGATGATGAAGAACTGTCGAGCTTAAAGCAGCAAATTCAAAACAGTCCAGAACCTTCTTACACATACTATATTGAAGATGGTATTCTCTTCAAGGGTAAAAGAGTTGTTATTCCAAGAACTCTTCAAAAAGCTGTACTAGAAGAACTGCATCGAACACACATTGGCATAACCAAAATGAAACAACTTGCAAGACGTTATGTTTACTGGAAAGGCATTGACAAAGATATAGAACGGATATCAAGAACCTGCGAACCATGTGCAGAAGTTAAGACCAACCCTGCAAAAGCTGAAATACATCCTTGGGATATTCCAAAGGAAAATTGGGACAGAGTTCACATCGACTACGCTGGCCCTTTTCAAGACCACTACTTTTTAATTGTTATGGATGCAAAATCAAGATGGGCAGAGATCAAAATCACCAGAAGTTCACCAACATCGACCTTTACAATAGAACTGTTATCTGATATTTTTGCTACACACGGATTTCCTCGTGTCTTAGTGTCAGATAATGCTACAATTTTTGTTAGTCAACAATTTAAAACCTATTGTAAGAAGAATGGAATTTTTCAAAAACTGATTGCTCCAGGACATCCTGCTACGAATGGATTTGCCGAAAGAAATGTTCAAACATTGAAGAATCGACTTAAAACGATGGCACAGTCCCCGATGCCAATGAAGAATAAAGTAAGAGAAATTTTATTCAGATATAGAGCGACACCATTAATCAACAACAAAACACCAGCAGAAATGTACTTACAAAGAAATATTCGCACCCAACTTGATGCCCTCCTACCAGAAAAACATACAACAAACGAAGATCATCAATATAAGTCAAGGCAATTAAGCGTGGGAGACAGAGTGCAAGTGAGATGCTTCCAAAACAACAGATATTCATGGAAACTTGGAAAAATCACAAAGAAATTCGGTAAACTCCCTTATCAAATTGAATTGGACAACGGATACATATTTAAAAGACATATCAACCAACTAAGAAAAACGGAAATCCCAAAGAAATCTGTCAAGTTTGCACCTGATACAAAATTGGATGAAAACCCTCTAACAAGAAGCGATGATGATGTGATACCATTTCAAGATTCATGGATCAGTGTGAAAACTCCAGTCGCTCATCCGATGCCTCAAGTTTCGACTCCTCCTCAACCTCTGGCTCCTCCTGTTCCTCAACCTGCAACTCCTCCTGTTCCTCAACCTGTGACTCCTCCTGTTCCTCCCCCTGTGAATTTTCCTGTACCTCAACTACCGGCTCCTGTACCCCAACTTCGCAGATCTTCTAGAGATAGAAAGGAGCCTACCCATTTAAAGGACTATTATTTGGACCATTAATTTTTGTAAATAGTGTTAAATTAAGCGTGGGAGAACTGTTGTAACTGTAAGTCTAACTGTGTGAAGATGTAACTGTAACTTTTAACTGTTTGATAGTAAGTGTACATAAAATGTAAATAAACATAGAGATGTCAACAGGCAGCCTCCTCGTTGATCAAAAATCAAACATAACATTCCCTTTAATTTTTATATATTTGGTTCACAACTTGATGAGCTTGATTTTGCCCCCTCCAAGATAGATGAGCTTTAGCCCTCTCTGCTCTTTTATAAAAATGGAATTCATAACTTCAAAAAAAGGTTCCAATGAGCTTTAACTACACAATCTTTAGCCCCCCTACATTTTTATAGATTCGATTCACAATTTTAAGGGCCCAATGAGCTTTAGCCTTCTTGCGTTTTTATGTATTTTAATTTAAAAATCTTTAGCTCATTAATGATTTATAGCCTCTACTTATATTTTGCATATTCAATTCACAATTTAAGAGGCCTCTAAGACCTCTTATACAGAATTAGCCCGCTCACAATTTAATGAGCTTTAGCCCAAACACCAGCACTAACCCCCTCAAAAACCTTTAGCCTATGCGCTTTTTATATATAGATGCTTTTCACAACATAAAGATTCCAATGAGCTTTAAGCACTAAAGAGCATAAGCCCCCTCCAAAATATTTAGCCCTTCAAATTTTTTTAGATTCGATTCAAAATTTAAAGGGGACAATGAGATTTAGTCCAAGATCTTTATCATCTTCCACCTGGTTTTTACAAAACTTACTTTTTAAAGTTCCGATGGGGATCTCTCTAGGATCTTTAAGGTCGTTTTCATAATTGGAATGACCAATTTCACTTCATAAAAAATAGTTTTAGCAACTTGTTTGCGGTACTTCTATGGATCTATTTTAAGAAATTATAAAGTAGAGAGTAAAGTTGAAAAATAAAGTAAGTCAGGGGTTCAACCTGCCCCCTTAAAAGTATCATAACCATATTTACGTATATCTAATTCTTCTCTTCGAACAGAATTTGAACAGAAAACATTCGTTTCGGGTGTCATTCAGAGGTTGCCAAATGAACAAAATTGAGTCAAAAAGCTACTTTTTCAGGTCAAATTTCAAAAAAATTTCTGGGGGGGACTCCCAGACCCCCCTTTATACTGGGGGCTAGATATTAATCGCTAAACTTTCAAATTAAATGCATGATAGTTACCTAAAATATAATTTAGAAAGATTGTTTGGAAAAATATATGGCAGAAACTCTCCAAAATAAAAGTCGCGTTAAGGCCGTGTAAAGGCTAGTAGTTATTGGCCGTTCAAATATTACGTAAGCACTTTTTTGGTCATTTTTAACCCCCCTCCCCCCTTGTCAGCAAAGATAAGCAAACCTCAAACCCCCCCTCCATAATTACGTAAGAAACTGCCGGACCCCCCCCCTCCCGAAATTTTGACACCCCTTTTACAGTAAGTACTGTTTTTTCTCCTTAAAAATTAGGTGACTTATACAAGGAGCTGTTCTTTTTGGGAGTAGCCCTAAGGGTTCAAAAGTGAGTCGAAACACAGCTTTTCGGGGTTAAAATTTCAAAATTTTTGGGGTCCGCATCCCCAGAAAAAAGTGATTGCGTCAGATTTCGTAATTCAATTTTTTTGTTAAATTTATTTTTGAAATTATTTATGCAAGGAACAAGATATTTTCGAAAATGCAGTATCTTACGTAAGCATCACTCACATCCCCCCTCCCCCTTGTCAGGAAAAATAAGCAAAGAGCAAACCCCCTCCCCCCTTAGGTGCTTACGTAATATTTGAACGGCCTCTTAGTACGTATCTCTATTTCACCTTTCGATTATGAGGGAATGAATAAAGGTACAATAAAAATCTAATATTTTTTTACCATCTGGCTCCATTCATCGTAAAACGTTTGGTTGACACACCATTAATATAAATTTTTATACAAATTTAACTATTCATTAATTTAATTACTAATAAATTAATTAGTTATATTTGATTAAACTAGTAAATATTAATAACTACCCTTATAATTAAAAAAAATTTTAAATGGCCAAAACGTATGGGAAGTATGACTTCAATCCGATTATATGTTAGCCCCCCCTTGCCCACGTTCTAGATCCGCCACTGGCTCTCAGCATATTTCGACAGGCTCAAGTTAAGTTGCAACTGAGTATAGGGATATAGTGTAAATTACTGATCCTGATTCTAGTTTGTGGACTTATTCCAATACCTACTGAATCTAAAAATTATTAGGTATACATTGTAATTGTTTTTCAGAGTTAGTTCATTTTCGCAAGTTTTTGGATTTTTGGTTACATATTTCCGGTTATGTGTGCTTGATCTCAAGAATCCACTTATAAACCTTGGTAAAGTAAGACATACACAAAAAGAATTTTTTACTATTACTAACACAGAGAAAGAGGAAATACACCAAGGGCAAGGTCGGAATCAAACCGACGAAGGGTACAGGGCTTAGTGTGGGCAGCATGTAAACGCACCAGGCCATCCCACCCCTTTTTCTGAAGTTTTGGAATTCATATCAATTTTTATATTTTCTGCTCTTTTAACTTGATGCTAATGACAATAAATATTTTCAGCCTTCTGGAGCATAATTCTAAAAAAAGCATCCCTTTCCCCATAATTTTAGAGACCCTTAAAAGGTCGTATTTTTGGTTAAAGTAAAGGACTAAAAAAGGCTCCATCTTTAATCGAAATCCCTTTACTTATTTTTCTCAGTCCCAATTCTTTAAATTTACCTTTTGGAATTTAAGGCCTTAAATAAAATTTATATTCAGCATGTTTTTTTACTAATTGAATACCTATAAAATTCCTAATAAATCACTCTTAAAATTAATTAGATTAAGATATTTTACAATTTCTATAAGTCTCTATTTCTGCTACTATTGGAAAAGTGAGGGTTCTAGAATATTTAAAATAAACTTAAAATAACTTCTCTTTGTTACATCTCTTTTTGAATATGTTCATAATAAAACATAAGAAAACACACATTTCTGGCAAAACTTTAATAAAAAAATAGATGTGTGCAGTTTAAAAAGTATACAAATTCACACAATTGAAATTCAAGCAGACAAAACAGGAATGAATCCAACATTATGCAACTGGCATTGCAGTTTAGGTTAATTTTGTAATCCAACAGTCACAAATTCACTCAGTTTTTTTCACATGTAGTTTGATGTTCGTCTTCCAGGCAAATGATGTATAATGTCATTTTCCTATGCAACTTTTAAAGCGAAATGCTTGCGTCCTGTCATGTCATATACTGCATGATGGCTGAAAGACCATAAAGTAACTCAGCTTGAAACCTAGCTTCAAACAGCATCAGATTTACATGGACCTGCAATTGATTTATTGATTAGTCACTTATTGTAAATTTGTACATGACTGTTGTGCATGAGATGAGAGATTTACCTTTTCCGAATGCCTAAAGGCTCGCATGATTTCATCGTGTGTATCTTTAGTAATCTTTTCAGGGCAGAAGCATACAGTTTCAACATATGATCTAAATCCAAAGTCCAACAAATCCTCCATTTCTAAATAGTTGTAATCATCATGAATGATTCCGTAGATTCTGTGAATGTAGTTCCAAACAGCACGGCGGAAGATTGAAGTATCTACATTTTCTTTGTGTCCCATTCTAGGTAAAAAATAAGTAGCACCTTCAATATGAAAGTTAAACATTTAAGTCTGTCTTTCATTTCTGCACATAGCCAATGCTTTTTAAGTTTAGGAAAGTAAGGAAAATTTTCATTGTTAATGCATTAATTAAAGTTTGATTCATTTGATGTAAAAAGGGAAGATACTAACGTGTAATATGTGAGATCATAAGCAATCTTGAATTTTTCATCCAGGATAGTACCAACATCATTGTAAAATCGATTAAGCAAGGAATAAGCATGATCATCCCAAGTACAGTCCTAAAATAACAGATAGAATTTAAAATTATGAAATATTTTTTATATAATACAGTAAAATCCCGTTATAACGAACTTCACGGGACCGTAAAATTTCTTCGTTGTAACCGTACTATCGTTAATTAAAAAAACGGTTGGGAACTATCTGGACTTTCGTAATAACGGGATTTTACTGTACATTATCTTTTTTAGAGAAACCACTAGTGCCTATATAGGAAATCAGCAGTTCTTTTAAAAGTATGTTGTAAGTATTCTTTGGTGGTAAACTAATATGTGTTAAGCTTAAGGATAATGTGACCAGGCTTTTCAAACTAAAAAGCGGGACATTTCATCAATTGGGGGTAATTATATTTTTCAGATGTTTAAAATTTCAGCAGATTTTAAATCTCGTATGGGAATAAATTTTGTGTTAAATACACTCAAACTTTTTTTTTCGGAATGAAGACCCTGATCTCTCACACACCTAAATAAAAAGTAAAGGGTGCTTTTAAGAGCATTAAAAAATTTATAAAGTGGATCTGGGGGATCCTCCCCCCATAAAATTTTGACTCTTTAAAATAGTGTTTTAACTCATTTTCAGGTAATAAGGATGAACCAGGTGCGGATCCAGCATGGCTCTAAGGGAAGGCTACTGTCTTGGGACCACCTCTACCTCTAGATGCAAATAGCAGGTTTGGCAAAGTGTGGTTTATTTCAAAATTAAGTAGTTTTATCCTATATAGTAAATGGGTTTTTTCAAATTTTAGCGAGTTCTTTCTATGGTAAATGTGTTCAGTCAAAATAATGTCAGCTTTTCCATAGTTAAGTGGGTTTTTTCAAAGTTGAAACTTTTTATACTTTGAAAAAAAACCCACTGAAATTGTAAAAACACCCCTTATTTAATAAAACCTGATTTAAATTTTGAAAAAAAAATACTAAAATTTAAAAAATATCCTAAACTTTGAAAAAACTTTTACTGATATTTTTAAAAAATCCTCCTTAATTTTTTTATACATAAAATGAACTTAAAATGTCCAAAATGTTGAAAAACCCCATTCAATAATGGAAAAACCTATTTAACTTTTAACCTATTAACCTATTTAAATTTAATTTTAAATTAAAAAAAACATTAAAATTAAAAAAAATAGCCTAAACTTTGAAAAACCCCATTACATTTTGTAAAAAAATCTATTTAACTTAGAAAAAAAAACTGATATCTAAAAAATCCTTTATTTTTTTATAACTAGTAGTTTGAACTTTAAACATCTTAAATTAAAAAACCATTCCATAATGAAAAAACCCAAATTAAAAAAACAGCTCGAATTTTAAAAATATCATAAGCTTTGAAAAAAACCCATTCACAATATTGAAAGAAATATATTTAACTTTGAAAAAAAACACTGAAATTAAAAAAAAATCCCCCTTAATTTTTTTATAAACTTAAAACGTCCTGAATTTTGAAAAAACCCATTCAATAATGAAAAAAACCCTTATTATTGAAACCCACTCAACTGTAGTTCTTGGTATGTTATTTCGTTAATTGTTCGTCTTCAATATTAAAACTGCCAAAATCTTTATTTTTCTTGAAAAAAACAAAAATGGGTCCAAAATGTGGGTTTCTTTGCATGGGTTTTTTTGAAAAAACCCATTGGGTCCTATTCAGCCAACCCTGGCAAATAGTCAAAATGGTTTTTTGTTTGCCTTAGCACACCTACTAGTATTACACCTCCTAATTTGATTAAAAATATAATTGAAAGGGGAATCAATGTCCCTCTAAAATTATCATTATAATTCCAGAAATTTTTTGTAGAAATTTGACCTTTTAAAAAGTAATTTTTGATCACCCTTAAGTGCTAAATTAACATACAATCTTAATCAAAGGGGTTGTATCAAATGTTCGTTGGATTTTACTTATCTAAAAACACAAAAAAAGTTTTTAAAATCTGTGAAAACGTTATCTGGTGTGCCCCCTGGATCCGTGCCTGTAATAGACTGGCTTTTTGCTAGGCAACAGAATTTTGAAGGGAAAAAACTGCAGAATATTACTCACCAAAACTTTAAGAGGGGGTTGAATCTTATTAGAGCACACTGAACTCAGACCCGTCTGTAATATGATACTTTATTAAATCAATTAAATTAAATCAAAAATGTGTAATAATTCAGTCTACCAATTAAGAACTTTGAAAGATTGCTCCTGAAAAATTAAAAAAAAAAAACTTTAGTTTTTTTTACATTTTTCTTGTTTGATTAAACTTAGTCTGAAACATTGGATTTGGTGGGACATTCGGTCAAAGGGACAGAGGCAAAAAGTGGGACATCTGGTCACAGTTAAGGAAATTTAATTAACAATCTATGCCCAATGACTTGTCTTTAATATTACCTGAATTAGAAAATCTGATGAGCTGTCCTCTTCAATCCTACAGTATTCTTTGTGAGGGGAATTGAGATCATCCATGAAATGTTTCAAATCATATTCAAAGTGTAAATCCAGTGTTGTTGGGATTTCATGCGAGTTTCCATTTTTCTGTTCATCATCCAAAGTATCCTTTTCCTTTTTCTGTAGCAAGCTCATTTTCTCCATTAGCTCTTCTACTCTTTCTTGGGCATCCTGTAAAACATGTACATAAACATACTAAGTTAATGATGCTGAAACAGTATCTGTAATGAGCAACTTAAAATAACAGTTAGTTGCAATTATGTTATGCATGTTATTTTAATAGTGAGTTTTTGGTAAAACATTCAATGTAATGTACTTGTACCATAATTATTGGAAATTAACTAATTACTTTTAATTATTGAAATCAAAACTTTTTTAAAAGTATTTTTTACTATCTGCCAATTTATTGTATGGGGTGAAAGAGTATTTGCCAATGCCAATTTATTATGGGGTGGGATGAAAGAATCCATACTTTAAATCTATTACATACTTTATTGGAGACATTCACTGAAACACATACTTCTTCATAGCTATCATCATCTGAGAGAGTATTGTTTTTGGTTTCACAGTCCTCTGGCTGCTCTAGTATTTCTAATGCAAATACAAAGCTGCACAGACAGTGAAAGTGAGCCATCAAGACAACAGCTTGGCACAGTTCACCAATTGACCAGTTGTCTTTCCCTTTAGTGAGTTTCTAAAAATAAAATTAAGGTAATTTTTTAATTTGAATTCATTTAAAAACCACAAGAACATAAGATTTTGCTGTAAACCAGCCTTCATATTTAGAACTAGTTGATATGAAAAGTACAAGCACGAAGATTTGACTTTATAAAGTTAAACTTAAGTTAACAATTTAAAATGTTCTCTGTGAAGTACTGATAAAATTTATAACTGTTGACTTACTTCAATGTGATGTTTCTTTAGTAGCCAAGGCGTGTGAGCAAGTAGTTTGTTTATCTCATTCAGATTCAGCAACTTTCTGGGAATGTGAGCTAATCCTTTTAACCACTGCATGTTTCCCCCTAAAGCTGCAAATTTCTGCTTATGATGGTTCATCAGACAAGTACATTGATGCCTAGCAGCAGCCTAAAAATTTTATAAAATCGTTAAAATATCACATTTAAGTAAAGCTAAGTAGTAAATTAATACTATCATTAATGTACAGTACACTGCTCAAAACAATTAAAGGATAATGGTGGCTTTGGTACATATTGGCAAGCAAATAAAAAATTTCCAGTGGTTCAAGCATTTTTTATAAACTTAGGGCCATTTCAAAGCTGAATCCATGCAGTTATCAAAATAAAACTTTTATTTTTACTTTTTTTTTTTATCAAAATTGGAAAATGCACATTTTGTGTAGTTAAGGGGACTCGGTACCAAAATTTTGTCAAAATATCGAATTTGAGATTTTGCAACAAAAATGAAGATAATACCCTTAGAAATATTCCTATCAAGTTTCATAATGATACGGGGATTCCAAGTGTGAAAATTTTGAGGTTTATGAAGCCTAGATAGTATTAAGAAGCCTAGTTTTCTATCTTTAAACGGCTTTTTCTCAAAACAAGGTTTTTAATGTTTAAAATCACAAGTCTTTTTCTAATCATCCAAACCACTTCAAACTTTGTAGTCATTATCAGTAACACCTGTTTAATATCTTCAGGCATGGATTTTAAAATATTTTTATTAGAATTTTTTTACGGAGCAGTAAAGTGGAAACTTAGGATATTTTTCGAAAAAAAAAGCCAAATTTCAGAGTTTTTTAAATTTTTCAGAAATTTTTATAGGTAATCAAATTTCCATGCCTACAAGTGACTATATATGTTTGATCTACGTTAAGACAAAAAATCAAACCAAAAGAACATATATTAAGGGAGGAGTATCAATTTAAATTTAGGGTAATTTTGGGCATTGTTGTGAGGTTTTTTGTAATTTTTTTTAAATAAATTTTTGAACTCGCTTTTTGGGCTAAATATGAATTAGTATGAAGTAAATACATAATTTAACACCCTGAAAGATAATAAAATCCTGTTATTAGAGAAAAAAATATTTAATATTTTTGGTACTGAGTCCCCTTAAGCAAAAAAAGTGAAAAATCTATCAATACTTAATTGAAAACCCATTTCGCTTGGGGTATGCTTTCTCCTGACTTAAAACAACGTTGTGGGTTTGTTTGCCACCAGGTTTGTTTGTTTATTTTTGAGGGGCTGGGGTATTTTCTCCATTTTCCTCTTTTAGAGCATTTTCAGCACCTGAACTGTTTGGGAGGTATTGGAAGGGCAGAAATTCGTTTCTCAAGCATGTTCTAGACTTGTTCTATTGGATTCCTGTCGAGAAAACGTGCTGGTCGATCCCTTTCTAGCGATTTCTTCATCCTGAGGAAAATTATTAACTAAGGTAGCACAATGTTTTCTGCAATTACCATCCCTGAAACTTAAATTATCACCGATTTCTCCTGCATGAGAGGCAACCAGATGTGTAAGGATATTGATATTATTACCCTGAACCACCAGAAACGGCCCCTTTGGCTGTGGGTCTTTATTCCTTAGATAGAGATGGTGCTCGATACCATCACTCCACATCTTCAAATCTGACTACTTCATGCACAAAAAAGGGGTTATTTGTGTTCCTTGCACCCTCCAGATAAAAATCAGAAGTTATCAGGATGAACTGAGTCAGATTTGAAGATGTGTAGTGATGGTATCGAGCACCATCTCTATCTAAGGAACAATAAGACCCCCACAGCCAAAGGGGCCGTTTCTGGTGGTTCAGGGTAATAAGGTCAATATCCTTACACATCTGGTTGCCCCTCATGCAGGAGAAATCGGTGATAATTTAACTTTTAGGGATGGTAATTGCAGAAAACATTGTGGTACCTTAATTAATGATTTTCTTCAGGATGAAGAAATCGCTAGAAAGGGATCGACCAGTGCGTTCTCTCGACAGGAATCCAATAGAACAAGTCTAGGACATGCTAAAGAAATGAATTGCTGTTCCTCAAATACCTCCCGAACAGTTCAGGTGCTGAAAATGGTCTAAAAGGGGAAATTGAAGAAAATACCCCAGCCCCTCATAAATAACCAACGTTGTTTTAAGTCAGGGGAAAGCATACCCCAAGCGAAATGGGTTTTCAATTAAATATTGAAAGATTTTTTCACTTTTTTTGCTTAACTACAAAAATGTGCATTTTCCATTTTTGATCAAAAAAAGTAAAAATAAGATTTTTATTTTGATAACTGCATGGGTTTAGCTTTGAAATGGCCCGAAGTTTATGAAAAATGCATGAACCACTGCAAATTTTTTATTTGCGTGCCAATAGGTACCAAAATTACCATAACCCTTAATTGTTTTGAGCAGTGTATTAAATTGATATTAGAGTTCCTAACCATTATAGCAATGTAATGTCTAAAATCGTAACGAAGTGGACCATCTCCTTTCAAAAGGTAATCTTGTGTGCTCATGAATTCTTTGTAATAATCCGGGTGGTAGCCTATCTGCTGTTTAACACGAGTCAAGCCATCAACCTGTAAAGTAAAAAATTGGCTATTACTTATGGACGAAAATCTCTACAGAGCATTTGATATGCTGAACAAAGAGGCAAATACAGGGTGTTTAATAGGGTATATCGAAAAAACCTTTTTTAATTTTGATGATGCATTAGTGCGGAAAAGTTGTCTAAGGTGGCAGAGAGTACCTGTGAATTTTTTCAGAATTTTCGGATAATATCTTGAGGTGCCGCAAAGGCCCTGAAGGTCCACCCATGTTAATCCTAAGGAGCGCGCAAGCCAAAAAGGCCGAAAATTAGTTTTTCGCCCCTCATTTCTACCCTAATCACACGACGAATGTCTTCACTCGAGTTATGGACCCTATATGATCTAGTCTAGGCTACCCGACAAAACTTGAATAATAGCCTAAATCTCTATATTATGTTGATTGTGGGATCTTATTTGAACGAGGATATACGCGATTTTCAACGAAATTGGAGCATACAAAAAAACGTAATAAACTCGAGTGAAGACATTCGTCGTGTGATTTGGGTAGAAATGAGGGGCGAAAAACCAATTTTCGGCCTTTTTGGCTTGCTCGCTCCATAGGATTAACACGGGGGACCTTCAGGGCCTTTGCGGCACCTCAAGATATAAACCGATAATTCTGAAAAAATTCACAGGTACTCTCTGCCACTTTAGACAAGTTTTCCGCACTAATGCATCATCAAAATAAAAAAAAATTTCGATACACCCTAGTGTTTAACAATTCCGTTTCACTGCTTTTATTCGAAACCGGAATTAATTTTGTTTTTCCGGGTTTTTAATTTTGGTGCTTTAAATTTCAAAAAATTGTGTAAACAATGTAAATCCGAAGTAAAATGTGGAGGGTCTGGGGGATCTCTCCCAAAAAAGTTTGGAAATTCGCCCCTCAAAATAGTGTTTTAGTTCATTTTGAGACCATTAAGATTATACCCCAAAGAGGTCCGCTCATAGTAAGCAGCAGAAGAATGTGACAGGGAAAACCGAGTATTGTATAATAAACGGCAAAAATTTAAGGTCTTTGGGTTCCAACTTAAAAAAATTTAGGAATTTTTTAAAACTTTATTTGAGACTTTTAAGGTTACAACAAAGAGGACCACTCATTGTAAATAACAAAAGGTTCAAAAGAAAACAGTACATAATAGATTTTAAAATTTGGTTCTTACGTATTATCCCGTCGACCGTACCGCTGAATCCAAAAACGGTAAACAACCCTTTGGCTTTTCTATGGATGTGCCGTTGAATTTGACAGTCACAGAACGGTCGACGGGATAATACGTAAGAGTAAGTACCTAAAATTTTAAGGGGGTTTTATGGCAGGGTTGCTTGATTTAAATCACTTGATTTTTTTAAAAAAATCATTAATTTAAATCAAAAATGTTAAACTTCCACAATTTAAATAAAAAATTAGTTGTGTATGCTTTAAAATGGTTTGCAAGATTATTTGCATTTTACGATTTTTATTTTAAATTCTGCTAGATATGTAACTGGGAGATAGGTTTAGGTTACTTACATAAAATTGCCTGCAATTTCAACAACAAATTTTACTACCAATAGCAAAAATATTTATGACAAAAAGGGATAAGTAGCAGGGTTTGGAATCAATAATTGCGATTAACTAAACAAGAATTAAACTATATTATAATTTTTTATCGGGTACATCAACTTTTTAAAATACAAGCATGTGAATGATTTTTATAGTAAGCTTGTTTTATAGTTAGTCATGTTTTCCAAACTATTGTTTTCTTTTACATAACTACAGCGAATAAAGCTCTATTATCTATGTACAATACTGGAAAAAAATCGACTGAGACCCAATATCTCCGGAACGGCTTGTGATATAAAGACAAATAAGGTATCATTTTTCATGATTTGAAGTATTCTTTATACAGAAGATTTTTCAAGTTCTTAGGGGGTCGTCTTCATATTAAACGAAGCACCAACTTTCGTTTTTCCCCATGGGCGACATCAAAGATTATTCCTTATTCTGAAAGAGCACCCCCTAAACCCCCCAAAACCAATTTTCATGTCATTTGGTCCCCAAACAAAGCCAGGAGAGGGGGTTGAAGTTCGTCGAATTTACGTTGAAATCTCGTTTTTTACGTTGAATTCTCGATTTTGATCCTTTCAACCATCAACCCCGCAGACGACCCCCTAAGAACTTGAAAATTTTTCTGTATAAAGACTACTTCACAAATCATGAAAAATGATACCTTATTTGTCTTTATATCACAAGCCGTTCCGGAGACATAGGGTCTGAGTCGATTTTTTTTCTAGTATTGTACATGACTGTCAATAATTTGTTTATTTTATTTTTATTACTATTTATATTTTAAAGAAATAAGTATACATAATACTTTTAGTAAAATTTATTTAACTGAATTATTATAACTCAAAGATTGATTAAAATTTTCACACAAAAATGAGGCATAATTAGTTATAGAAAGGATACAAATTTTAGTAACTGATAGTATAATTGTTCATTCGCCATTTTAGGATGGGCTTGGGCATTTCACCATGAAATGGCAGCGAACCGCTCCCCTTAATTCAATAAATTAATGCATAAAATATAGCAAAATTGGGATATTAAGTAATCCTAAATTATTATATCACATTGAAATTACAATATCAGTATACTATTAACCAGTTTCAGGAAGTTCAGAGCTAGTTATTCATTTAAATAAAAAAATCCAATTTAATTCAAATAAAAAAAATCAGCAACCCTAGTTTATGGGGGTCCTCTAGAAAACTTTTGAAAATTTTCACTAATTTGAAATTTTTAAAAGTAAGGTTTTGACTCAATTTGAGACCCTTTGTGTTGCACCCAAGGAAGACCGCTTCTTGTAAAATTGCATAAATTTTTATACTGTTACTCCTTGAAAATTATGTCAATTTCGGGAGGAGTTTGAACTCCTAAAACCCCCTTGGATACGGCCGCTAGTTAAGGGACTATGGGGAACCCATTGAGAGACCGCCTATAGCAGCGAAATAAGGTTTAATAAATTATTTCAAAAACCTAAAGTCGATAGAACGATAGTCGATTGAGGAAATTGTTGGCAATATAATAACGCCTTAAAAAAAGTTTCAATGAACTATCTAAAATATTTCAAGGAAGGAGATATTAGCATGCGAAAATAGTACTTTTTCAGTATTAAAAAAATCTTAAAATTTCAAGTTTTTTGTGTGTTCAGTAGTTTTGAATTTTTTTTGGCAAACAAATTTTAATTTTAAAAAAATCAAAGAACCTTGCAAATTTTCGAACTTTTTCTTTTATGAGCCATGTAGGGTAGACCGGGGAGGGATGGGACACTTTTCCCAAGAATATTTTTTTAAAATTTAGTTTTCATTGTATAAATTTGAAACTTTCAAACTAACATCTTGGAACATTTTAACATGTTTAAAAAATATAACCAAAGTGATAGCAAACAAAACTTAGGATTTATGAACGAATTAAAGTAACCTCTAAAAGTGTCCCATCCCACCCCGGGCCGGGGTGGAATGGGACATGTCTTTTTAAATTAAAATTTATGATTACTTTTTAGATGTTATGATTAAAAACCACAAAGATGGAAGTATTTTACACATTTTAAAGATTTATTACAAAAACATCAGTTATTTTACCCTATGCTTACTTCGAAAAATCTAACTTAAGTGAAAAATACAAAACAGTTAAAATTCTTCTTTAATCTAAAAAAATATGTTTTCAACTGCAATACTAATCAGTTTTAAAACAATGGTATCTAAAGAATTGTATGCAATAGCTTGTATTTAGGTATTGAGAGGAATTGGGCAAGTCCCATCCCACCCCAAGTCATGGTGTCCCATCCCACCCCGGTAGCAACAGTTTTAAAAAATAGGTTCTTTCCAAAGAACTGTAGCTTTTAGGCTTAACTCAACTATATATTCATAAAGAATACATTATTCTGTTTAGAAAACAACATGAACCATTAAGAAAGCAACCAAGAATCAGATCGAAAATTCACCTTGAAAAGTGTAATACTTAGTTACTTTTGCTATAGTGAAACCATCTTTTTCATTCAGAAACTCGTAGGAGCTTGCAACTAAAATAGTAAACAGCAACAAGTATGAATCCATGGTGGCTTTACCTGGTGGAACACTCAAAAACTAATTTAATTTATTATTTTAAGATTTATTGAAGGTGTCCCATCCTACCCAGTGTCCCATCCATCCCCAGTCTCCCCTACAGATGCTACTTTCACTTGCTAATATCTCCTCAATTATTATTGATATTTTATGCATTTTTTCTACATATTTTTTATGATATTGCCAACAATTTTGTTTCTAGAGTTTATTCCATCTCTCCAATAGTTTTTTTTAATTTTTTAAACTTTAACCCTACAGTGCATACTGATGCCATTTGGCAACATGACATTTTTCCCCATTTCCTACTCGATCTTTCATTTCCAAACGGCAACAACATGCAATAAGTATACAATAGATATAACATTTCATCGTATTAGCACTTTAGACTGCCAGTAGATCACAGCAGGGGCACTATTTTGAGACATTTGTTAGTGGCTAGTGAGACGAAAGTCAAGACACAGAAAACGCCAAAATAAAAGGACCATATAAATTAAAATAAAAAAATTTTCAGCTTGAAAAAAATGTTTTGAAAAGATAAGTTGTTTTTTTATATTTTTAGAGCATTTGGTTTTATTTCACTTCACAATTAATTTCACAAGAGACACAAATTAATTTCTCAAGGACTAAGTTTTTTGCAAATAAAAAGTAGAAAAAAATTAAATTAAATTTTTTTAGTATTTTTTTACTAATTTACACCATAATAGAAGTCACATAAATGATTTTCAAGTGAATTTAAAAAATCATGCATTGTAGGGTTAAGACGTTAGTTCGAAATAAAAGTCATAAAACGGACTTACTTTGTAACACCCTGGATATTCAATATTAATGTAGGAAAAATGAATAAGAGATACAGCTTTTTTAGGTTTAATATTATGAAAAAGTTATGGGTTTCTGATCTGATACTTTAAAGATAAAATTTTCTATAACTGTTTTCAGTTAAGTATTATGTAACTGCATTTATGCCACAATTATATGAGGGTTGTTTTTTAATTAACTTCCGTTTTTCTCCTGAAAAAAAGTAATAGAAATTTCGAAATAATTTTGGCACTGATAGTTAGATACATCCTTCAGGGTCAATTTGCCAGTTTACTGAAAAAAATCGGACATTTTTTCTATTTTTATCGATTTTACAAGCGTGCTCCTCAAACTATTTTCCCGCCAACCCATAGAGAATTTCGCTTTCCCCCTCTCCCTTCGCTCCGTCCGCGATCACCTGCCCCCCATTGTTTAATGTTAATGCCTGGCCAGCTGATCGCGGACGGAGCGAGCGGAGAGAGAAAAAAAGCGAAATTATCTATGGGTTGGCGGGAAAATAGTTCGAGGAGCGCGCTTGTAAAATCGATAAAAATAGAAAAATGTCCGATTTTTTTCAGTAAACTGGCAAATTGACCCTGAAGGATGTATAACTATCAGTACCAAAATTATTTCGAAATTTTTACTACTTTTTCAGGAGAAAAACGGAAGTTAATTAAAAAACAACCCTCGTAGTTGCAGAATAGCTTGACTTTTCTCAACACTTTCACCTAGGTTTTTATTCACATCATAAAGCAAAAGCTTTAAATATGTTTGATGAATCTATTGTTGGAACGATAATATATTATGTCGCAGATAAATGACTTGCTAGTGACCTTGTGCGGTGACAACTCTATTAGATTGTCAGATTTTAGGACAATACTTTTTTGCTATAGGGTGTTCCATAATAACTTAATTCTCAAACTAGAAGAATAAAATGCAATTGATAAAACGTTACTCGTACTGCTTTGCCTAATATGGAGTCATAAACGGGGGACTGCCATTCTCCGGCCCTATTCCTATTTTTACCGAAATTCTGTCGCTTTCTATACAATTTCATCATTCCCCCATAGATAAAATTGCCGATTTTTAACTTTTAGATTTCCAGTTAAAGTAAGGAATGGGCCCAACGAATCTAGTTTCTACGCTCCTCCTTTTTAGGGAATCCTGCGACCCATGTGTATTGCGGAAAAGGTAACTTTAAAAGGAGAAATCTTGAAAACGCAAGTTAAAATGAAAAAAAACCTTAGAAAGAAATATCCCATGTCTTCTCAACAGAAGAGTAAACTTGGGTCGGAGCAAAGTGCTTGGCTGAAACCAGGGCTGGCAAAAGGAGTAAAATTATATCCGGAACCTGTGATTTTTACAGATTTTGCTCAATCCTGAACTAAACTCAGTGCTCCTCGGCATTGCAGTTTTGTTCCAGAGCTAAATCAACCATAATTTTGATATTTAGATTTAATCCGGAACCTAATTTAACTTCACTCAAAGCTTTTAGTTTCATCCACAATGAAACCCAAATTTGAAGTCTACGTTTAATTTCCCTCCGGAGCGAAACTCGAGGCTGATGAATGAGTTTATTTTCCTCCCGGAGAAAGCTCGGCGGCTCTTTCACTGTGTCGATCTTATCCGGAGATCTTTTTCAACCTGCTGGCCGAGCATACTTTTCTCCGGATACGCATCCGAGCTTTTTGGTCGAGCAATACTTTTATCCGGATATTCATCCGAGCTTCTGGCCGAGTCTTTGCCTCCAGTCGGAGGCGGTGATGCTGTTTTAAAGAGTGGAATAAAGTTTCCAGGAAAAAATTCATTGGTTTTTAATGGTTTAATTTAGATCCGAATGAAAATTAAAAGCTTTTCAATCCGGTGCATAGGATGTAGTTGTTGGTTCGCCACTTACCGGAAGTGGTCCACAAATTACCGGAAGTGGTCCACGGCTTACCGGAAGTGGTCCGTAACTTACCGGAAGTAGTCCACAACTTACCGGAAGTGGTCCACAACTTACCGGTAGTGGTCCGTGACTTACCGGAAGTGGTCCGTAACTTACCGGAAGTGGTCCGTAACTTACCAGAAGTGGTCCGTGACCTACCGGAAGTGGTCCGTAACTTACCGGAAGTGGTCCACAACTTTACGGAGGTGGTCCGTGACTTACCGGAAGTGGTCCACAACTTTCCGGAAGTGGTCCGTGACTTACCGGAAGTGGTCCGTAACTTACCGGAAGTGGTCCACAACTTGCCGGAAGTGGTCCGTAACTTACCAGAAGTGGTCCGTGACTTACCGGAAGTGGTCCACAACTTTACGGAGGTGGTCCCCGACTTACCGGAAGTGGTCCATAACTTACCGGAAGTGGTCTACAACTTTCCGGAAGTGGTCCACAACTTTCCGGAAGCGGTCCACAACTTACCGGAAGTGGTCCGTGACTTACCGGAAGTGGTCCGTAACTTACCGGAAGTGGTCCACAACTTGCCGGAAGTGGTCCGTAACTTACCGGAAGTGGTCCGTAACTTACCGGAAGTGGTCCACAACTTTACGGAGGTGGTCCGTGACTTACCGGAAGTGGTCCATAACTTATCGGAAGTGGTCCACAACTTGCCGGAAGTGGTCCACAACTGACCTCGAACCCATGAAGGAATCCATTCCGGAATCGAATCGTAATCGAATACTTTGGAATCGATAATCGATTCCGGAATCGAATAATTTGGAATCGATTCCAAAGAATCGAACCCATAAAGGAATTGATTCCGGAATCGAATCGGAATCAAATACTTTGGAATAGGTAATAGATTCCGGAATAGAATAATTTGGAATTGATAATCGATTCCGGAATCGAATGCTTTTGAATCGATACCAAGGAATCGAACCCATGAAGGAATCCATTCCGGAATCGAATCATAATCGAATACTTTGGAATCGATAATCGATTCCGGAATCGAATAATTTGGAATCGATAATCGATTCCGGAATTGAATACTGTGGAATCGATAATCGATTCCGGAATCGAATACTGTGGAATTGATAATCGATTCCGGAATCGAATAATTTGGAATCGATAATCGATTCCGGAATCGAATACTGTGGAATTGATAATCGATTCCGGAATCGAATAATTTGGAATCGATAATCGATTCCGGAATCGAATACTGTGGAATTGATAATCGATTCCGGAATCGAATAATTTGGAATCGATAATCGATTCCGGAATCGAATACTGTGGAATTGATAATCGATTCCGGAATCGAATACTTTGGAATCGATAATCGATTCCGGAATCGAATACTTTGGAATCGATAATCGATTTCGGAATCGAATACTGTGGAATTGATAATCGATTCCGGAATCGAATACTTTGGAATCGATAATCGATTCCGGAATCGAATACTGTGGAATTGATAATCTTGTTCTTGTTCTTGTTGATTGGATGGAGACATTTGCTGACTATTAAAAAGTCGCTTCGTCTTCTTTTCCTATTTCTTTAGTCTTGTTAGTATAGTCTTGTTAGTACTTCTTCTTTACTCCGGTATAATAGAGCTCACTTGGTTGTTTTCTGTGCTTTTTAAGAATGATGTGATAGCCCTAGTTTTGAGTTTTATATTATTTTTGTTCATGTCCATTAGTTCAAGAAAGTTTTTTGGAGAGTTATTGAGGGTTTTAAATAGCTTTAGTCTTTGTTTGTTATATTTTTTACACCAAAGTAGCATGTGTTCATTTGTGTCTGTTACATGGCATATGTTGCAGATTGGGCTATGGTATCTGTTGATTTTGAAGAGATTTTCATTAGTTAACAGGGTCTGAGTGCGAAGTCTTGCTATAAGTATGTCTTCTTTTCTGTTAAAAGGGATTAATTTTTCTTTGTTACCGTGTTCTTTTAAGTATTTGAAGTTTGAGAAGTATTTACTTGATGTCCATTCATCCTCTTGCTCCTTTTTTATCTTATTAGCTATTTCTTTTGTTAAGTCTTCTGGGGATATAAATTGATAATCGATTCCGGAATTGAATAATTTGGAATCGATAATCGATTCCGGAATTGAATACTGTGGAATTGATAATCGATTCCGGAATCGAATACTTTGGAATCGATAATCGATTCCGGAATCGAATACTTTGGAATCGATAATCGATTCCGGAATCGAATACTTTGGAATCGATAATCGATTCCGGAATCGAATACTTTGGATTCGATAATCGATTCCGGAATCGAATACTTTGGAATCGAAAATCGATTCTGGAATCGAATACTTCGGAATCGATACCAAGTAATTGAATAATTTGGAATCGAAACCAAGGAATCGAACCCATGAAGGAATCGATACCAAGAAATTGAAACCATGAAGGAATCGATTCCGGAATCGAATCGGAATTGACTACTTTGGAATCGATATTTATTAAGAAATCGAAATTTGATACCGGAATCGATACCAATGAATCGAACCCATGAAGGAATCGATTCCGGAATCGAATAATTTGGAATCGATACCAAGGAATCGAATCGGAATCGAATACTTCAAGTAAAGGTCGACCACTTATTACTATTGAATTTCATTCCCGAGCAAAACATATTTCATCTCAACTGTTGATTTTTTATCTTGGAGTTAAATAACAATCAACCCAAACCTTCGAATATTGTCCAAGAGTGAAATCAAACTCCCTGAAGGCGTCGAATTCTAAGCCGGAGCGATATGAACTCGTCTCACAGCCATCAGTCCTTCACCGGATTTTTATTCCACTCTACGAAAAGCCTCACGCCTCCGACTGGATGGATATTACACACTACGAACAGCCTCACGCCTCCGACTGGATCGAAATTACACTCGCCAACTGCTTTGGATAAGTATCCGGATAGAAGCGAGCTCGACCTGCTGCGTTGGATAAATCTCCGGATAAAATGTTAGCTCGATCTTTCTCACTAAGTTGAGCATCGGAGTGAAGCTATCACCAAATAAAGCGTTGTCTTAAGTTCCTGGAGTGTAAGCAAATGTTATTTTGGTGAATGATTTTGTTCCGGATCTCAATTGTGCTTGTTGTTTAGTACTGAACCTTGTACCGGAGAGAGTACAGAAAAGTCATTTTACTCCTTTTGCCAGCCCTGGCTGAAACAAACCATAGGAGTTCAAGGAGATAGTGGGGGAAAAACAACTTAACCATCATATAAATTGAGGATTTTCGTTTATTCAGAATAGTGATTACCTGTTTATTCAATATTCATACTGAAGTTGATACATCCGACTCAAAAGGTTGACTAAAATGATCAGTTTTGAATGTTCAGTTCCAATTTAAGTGAATTTCTTATACTAAGCGAGTGTTCCGATTTACGAGTCAGTTGGAGTGACAAAAGGAAGCTATGGGGAATTCACCCCCCCCCGTTTAAAAGAAATAGTTTTCTTAGAAAACATGTCATATTGATTCAGAGGTAAATGATCAATTCTCAAAGATTTCCTGATTGACAGAATGTCTTCCAAGCTCACACACACGCTTCATCTCTATTATGCAGGGTGTTTTGGATAAGTGTTTCATAACTTCTAGGAGGGGTAGAGCACACCTAGACGACTCGGAATCCATAGAATAGGGGTTGGAAAGGCACCCCTAATGGACTTGGGGTTTTTATAAACGGACATGGGAAGTTTTATATTCCCAGTGGAAATAATTGACACGTAACCTTTTAAGATCAAAATAAAACCAATTAAAGGGATTAAATTTCAGCTCCTAAATTGGTTTTTATATAAAAAATACTGGAATTGACGATTTTGCTGGTTTAATCCAATTTTATAAGGTCACGTGTCAATTTCCACTGGGGATTTAGCAACATCCCATGCCCGCTTATAAACACCCGTAGGTCGTTAGGGGTGCATTTCCGACCCCCAATAGCTGTGGAATTCTGAGTCATCAATGTGTACCCTACCTACCCTCCTAGAAATAATGAAACACTTATCTGAAAAACATCCTGTATAAACTAAACATTATTATCCCATTATACATTCTCAATTACGAACCCAATAGCATCTTCGAATTGTAACCAAAAAAATTTCCCGCCAAAACTTGACTCGAACTACTCACGGAGCGATCGTTGTCTGATAAAATACAAGAAGTTGCATGCTGAATAAGGGAGAAACAAGCTGCCAGCTCAACGGAGAATCTGTCTGAACCACTCAAAGCCGCTTCTAACTAGCTAATTGAGTTTATCACATTCCCAAGAAATATAAGAAAGGAATCTCTTTTCTATTGCTATCAGACGTCTTGACGCCTACTTGGCATATTATCGGTCATTTCAACCACGTTAGTAAAAACCATCATGCACGTGTTCTAAATGATGGGCCAAGAAACTAATACCCAGTGACGGATCCATGGAGGTCGATCGCCCCCCCCAACAGACGACAGACCATGGGGTGTAATAGTGGGATATCATAAAATACAAAGATCTGGGTACTGGGTTCCAAAATGGGTCAAAACGCTACTTTCAAGAGGCAAATTAAAAAATTTTCTAGGGAAGAGCCTCCAGTCCCCCATATTTTCTGGAAACACCAAAACTTCCATTCAGCGCAGTCAGAAAATCCTGTTTTAAAGCGTCAAATTTTCAAAAAAATTCTGGGGGGAAATTTTGTGAATTAATAAAAGTATAGTTACGGAACTGAAGCTAGGACAGAATAGCCCATCCCAAATGATGGGGGTCTCTGTATCCGGCCACTGTTAATACCTATACAGATCAGGCGCGGATCCAAGGGGGGGTACTCTGGACAGTGCCCCCCTTGGACCAATAAGGTTCTCAATATGAGTTAAAACCCTACTTTTACAAGTCAAGTTACAAAATTATTTCTAGGGGAGGATCCCCATGCACCCCAACGGTACCAAACTGGAATCTTTCGTGATACTTTTTAGAAAATCCACAACATTTTGTCATTTTTTGTCAAAAGGTAAAGGTGCTGATGATCTGGAAAAGTGCCTCCCCCTTGGAGTTGTGTTGGATCCGCGCCTGATGCAGACATTAATTGCTTTTTAAGTACGCGTAGAAAAAGAAAAGCAGGTTAACGTTTTATTTTCGAAGCCTTTTATTAATGGAGGTAAAATGACACTAGGAAATCCAAAATATTGATAAGTAAAAGAAAATAACATAAGGAATATTTGAACAATAAATGTTTATTTTTGAAAGGTTTAAAATGAATGATGACTCGTCTATATATTATAAATATTTTCAGTTAAAACATCCTGGAGATAAAACGTATAGCAATGCATTTAGGATAACTGGGGAGGCATAGAAAAATTTTAAAATAATGTTAAAAGTAATCAGATGCACCAGGAATCATTTTTCTTAAATATGACGAGAAACAGAACATATATACTACTTTCCAAATAAAACAAAAATTTCTCACCAATGCACCCAATTAATCAGACTCTTTCCAACATAAAAGATGAAATAAAGACAGAAGTATATGAATTGTATAAAAAGTATTTCACATAAGAGAGTCAGTTCTTGTACAAGTATGAACAATGCTAATTTGTGATAACGCATATCGTTGCCAAAAAGCCACAACCACGTAAGTGCTTTTACCTAGTTCCGATTATAACGCAGTTTGTTTTAAGTTTCGATGCACCATTAAAAGATTAAGATTAACGAAGTTTGTTGCATCGCTATTCAACGTATGGTAAACATTAGGTCATCCAGAAAGTTTTGTCGCTTCAGGGACAGTCTGTATACAATGTATTTTTTGGTACTTTTCCCATTGCGGTAAACCAGAATAGTACTTTTATCTAAAGCCAATTTGGCGAATTTTGGCTCTTTTTTTTGTTGGCTCACTTTACTTTTCGAGCTTTCCTAGTTTCTATGATTAATAAGATTTTGTTTACTTCAAGATGCCATTAATTGAAAACTTTCAAAATTAAAATTCAAAGGAATTCAACTTTAATTTTAACAATTTTAAGTCATATTAAGATTGTACTGAAGATCTTATTTATTTCATAAATTGAAACTCATTTTATACTACATTTGAAGAGCGGCGGTAGAATTTCCAGCGATCTAAATTCCTGAATTCCTGCAAATGATCATCCGGATATTTCCTAGTAGAGGGTTAGGGGTAGCAATCCAGCAATTTAATATGGATGATTGTGAGATCAAACTCTCCGAGGGCCTCAGAAAAAATTCAAATCTAAGTTAAATTTTCCACACTTGTTAAAAGTACTTAAAACTTTAACTGTTTTATGGAAGTAGCCAGTTAATTTTAATTTCAAAATCTTAACTTTAGAAAAAATGCAAAATTTTGAGCAGAAAAGAAGTGAAGTAACAAGTTATCATAGATTTAAGGAAAGCCCAGTTGTCGACCAGTTCCCAAAATCAAGCCAAGATGCCAAGTTGACTGTAGATAAAGTTACAGTTTATATTTGTATCGCATAATAGAAAATTGTCAAAAATATCTTATAAACAGATGCTCCCAAGAGCGACAAAACTTTCGGGATGACCTAATATCAGACTTAAAACCAGCAAGAATGTTCGAATCTAGCATTTATTACATGTGTGGCACGGAGATATTAGGTCATCCCGAAAGTTTTGTCGCTCTTGGGAGCATCTGCATATAAGATATTTTTGACACTTTTCCATTATGTGATACCAATATAAACTGTAACTTTATCTATCGTCAACTTGGCATCTTGGCTTGATTTTGGGGACTGATGGACAACTAGGCTTTCCTTAAATCTATGATAACATGTTACTTCATTTCTGCTCAAAATTTTGAATTTTTCCTGAAGTTAAGATTTTTAAATAAAAATTAACTGACTACTTCCATAAAACAATTAAAGTTTAAAGTATTTTTAAAAAGTGTGAAAAATTTAACTTAGATTAAAATTTTTTCTGAGGCATCCGGAGAGTTTGATCACAATCCTTCATATTAAATCATTCATATCATTATCCTTGAGTTAAAAAGACTGGACCAACCTTGCTGGGCTTACGCCTGTAGTTGGTCGACTTAATTTGTATTTGTATTTGTATTAAATTGCTGGATTGCTACTCCTAACCCTCTATTAGGAAAGATCCGGATGATCATTTGCAGGAATCTAGATCGCTGGAAATTCTACCGCCGCTCTTCAAAAGTAGTATAAAATGTGTTTCAATTTATGAAATAATAAGATCTTCAGTACAATCTTAATAAGACTTAAAATTAAAGTTAAATTCCTTTGAATTTTAATTTTGAAAGTTTTCAATTAATGGCAACTTGAAGTAAACAAAATCTTATTAATCGTAGAAGCTAGGAAAGCTGAAAAAGTGAGCCAACAAAAATATAGCCAAAATTCGCCAAATTGGCTTTAGATAGAAGTAGAAGTACTTTACTGGTTTACCGTAATGGAAAAGTACCAAAAAATACATTGTATACAGATGCTCCCAAGAGCGACAAGACTTTCGGGGTGACCTAATATACCAATCCTAACTTAAGCCGCACACACGTTCAATTTTTGTCATCCCTTCTTAAGTTTTACGCTTTTTTTTAATTTAAAAATTTTATTTGCTTTACCGTAACCATGAAAGTGGGGGATGTCAGCCTTTAAGTGAATATTCATAAATTTTATTCAATTAATAAATTAAACATAGCTTGCTTTCCAGTTCACATCAAAGTGATCGGAAGACATTGATTTTGATAACTGAACATTTACTAAAACATACCGCAACATCAAAACATTTCTCCGTAAATTGCATTGATAAAAATAGATTTTGTTAGCTTCAAATATCAGTGAAATTCTAAGCAATATCTCAAATTAAGGGATATCAACGTAACTTTAGTCCTATTCTTAAAGAGGAGTTTTATCAGGAAGGGTGGGTTTTATCGCATTAATTGAGAAGTGCACCTGTATCTGAATACACGTTCAAACAGAAATTTTATTCGGTTGGGGGAATTCCATAATACATAGGTTTTAAAGGATATGAAGGGATTTTTCTCAATGTATAGACGTCAATGTCTTTGTGTCTTAGAAAAATATTTTTTTAAATATTACCTTTTGTAATAGTCTTTTCAATCACCATATCTAATTTTTAAAGAAAGAAACAGACTGTATTTTGATATAGAAATTTGAAAAGAAGAATGACGCTGAAGTGTTTTTTTTAGGTTTCAAAAAGTCTGCTTTAGGTCGGGAAGGTTAAACCAGGGGTATAGTTGTAGTCAACCCTTTTGTACCCACCGCACCACCCACTTAAAAACCTCTGTACTCAAATTTGCCTCACCGCCCACCACATAGTAATGATAATTAATATAGAAGGTATAATTTTATTTTGTAAAATTTACATAACAGAGTTAGAGTGTCATATAATCACTGACGCGTAGCCAGAAAAATTCAGCAGGGGATACTTTTTAGTCTTATCGGTATAAAAGGACGAGTTTTTGGGAGAATACTCTTCTGAATCCTTCTTCTGCTTGGCTATTATTATATAAAAATATAATTATTTGCAAACAGTTTATGTCAGGCTTTCGAAATGAATATTACTACAGTTAAAAATCTGAACCATTATTAGGTATGGACCAGAATAACTACCACTGGACTAAACAGAAAAAACATCCCTTTAGGTTTCCATACTCGTTCTCTCTAAAAAAAATGAAGATAAATTTCAAAAATATCAATCCAAACGCAAAGAGGATCTTTGTTCCTTGATCACCCACTGGCTGGGTGGTAGTCTTTCATGAGACTAAAAACGCACACTTAAAAACTAAGTCAAACTCAAAGCATACATTAATGTTTTCCTCAAGAAGCTGTCGCAAATCAAAAATAATTCATCTATTTTTTTCAAGCTTTGGGTCATAGAAGATAGCATAGACATAAACCGTCTCTCCTTGTGGGAACTGAGAAGAGATGTGGCAACATCTTAACGATGTCTCTTTCTCCAGTCTTTCAGTCGTTCGTTATCACTAGCATAATTTGAGTCGATAAGATTGCGCCTAAGTTAAGGGCTTCATTTGGAGCCCTTTTTGATCTGAAGCCCGACCGCAGGATTGAAAGTCCAAAACAGAACTTTTTGCAGATAACGAGAGGAGAAGACTTCTCTCATCAGATGAATTCTATATGATGCAGAATCTAATATAATAAAATTCAATGTGTGTAGGGTGTTTCAGATAAATGTTTCATAACTTCTAGGGTAGGTAGGGTACATCAAGACGAACAAGAATTGGTATAGGTTAGGGGGTCGCAAGTGGGGTTAAAGGGGTGAATAAAAAGTTTCCTTAAATGGCAATGTTGTTAAAATAGTCTCCATGGAAACGAAAAAGCAAAATCAAATGATGATCATACTGTAGATTTTAAGAAGGTTGGTTAATAAACCAAAACTATTGTTAATATTCAAAACCATTTCAAGTGGAAATATTGGATTTTTTTCTTCAATTGCAGAAATATGTTTTATTTATTAAATTTTACCAAATATATAAAAATATAATCATGAAAATATGATTAATTAAGGGCTCTAATTGTGCATTTTAAGTGGTTTTTGGAAGAATACTTTTATAATATTTTGTTGTTTTTATGGGAATCATGTGGTAAATCGTTTAGAATTTAAAATGCTTGATTCGACACCTTTCACTTATCAAAATAAGGTAGGAAATGTATAAAAATTTTAAAGAAAAGAAAATATCCATCTCAACCTGAGCAAGGCCGGGCAAATCAGATAGTTATAATATTAAGAATAAGCAGTTTACATGCCATGCATTAACCTGAATCAAAAGATAGGAAAAGGATAGATGATCATAGTTACAACCTCAGCCCCATGGGCAAAACGATGAATGTTTGTACACTAAAATAGGATAAATGCCGAGTACAATAACTATACGTAGTAAAACTGTAAAGAAAAAGCAACATAACAGTATTTAAACATTTTAATATTTAAATTACTAAATTTAAGAATAGAAATGATCGTTATATCATGACTTGCATCAGGGCCTTTTCTGAGGATTTTATCATGAAAATACCGCAAAAAGCGCAAAGTTGAGGGAGAAAAATGGTTATAGAAACTACATTTTTTATCAAATGAGTTACATTTAGAAAATTATAGAAACTTTGGATCATGAGGAAGTAACCATAGTTATGAAAATGACTCTAGTTAATTCATGACTTTACTTATTTTTTAAATAGGGATCTTTGAGTATTAAAACAAATAACTTCCTTTTCTTAGACGAATTTTAAGTGTAAAAATTGTAGTTAGGAATCTGTAAAGTCTAAAAGCATGGACTTCTAGGGAAATTATCAGTCATTTTATAAAATGATTTAAAGACCATAAGTTGAGTAAAGATACTATCTTGGAAAATAAAACCTCAGATTGGGTAAGAGAGTGAAGTATTTCAAACTCTAAATTAGGAGCACAGTTCTCTCTATATGATCCAAGCATATTTTAGCCGGTGACATCAACAATGACGGCTTTTAAGATAGTGAAACAATCGTAAGTCCTAGTCACAATCAAAAGGACTAATGAAAAGCACTGAAATAATTTTCAAACATGGGGATGCGGTGATGACGTGGGAAAGAATAAACGTGCCTTGCTTTATCTCAGAGAGGAAAATTAAATATTTTGGGTCTTAAAACTCCTCGAAATTTCGGCCAGAAATCAGTCCGGTGATAATGAACTGCCGAGTATGCGTAAAGTGATATGCGTCAAGCGATTATTAACAATCAAGAAAGATAAATTAGGTGATAAAGCAGAATAATATTTCGGTAAAAAATAGGATTTTTACCGGAAACTACTCATGATACAATAATCTTTTTTGAGACAATAAGTATGCAAACGGGGCACTATACTGACTCGAAAGTTATTCTTTGTATAACTATAAAATCACATAGTATATCTTCTTTAACTATAAAACCGCAAGAGTAACCAGAACCATTCACTAATCTGCTTTCGGTTAATGGCGACGGAGCATTTGAGTATTAAGACGTTAAATAAGCTTGAGTTTTACGAATTTTCTGTTTAACAAAGCTCAAGTAGGTTTTAACCCCGTGCTTCATAAATGACCACGTTCTTGAGAAAATTCTGGAAACTCGCAACTTGAATATCGTGAATTGTACCGAATTAATGGGATTAAATAGCTATAAAAGATTCTGTCTTTATAAATAAATTCTTAAAAATTCAATTAGATATGCATTTTAGCAGGTGGAAAACTTATGTTTTTATGTAGCTCTTTCAAATTATTCTATTTGGTAGGATTTGTTTTGGACTTACGAACGAACCTTTCAATACTTTTTGCATATTAATGCATCGAATTATGATTGAATTTTAAATAACTAATATCATAACCTGTGGCAAAGAAAGGTATAAGGTATCACTTCAGATCTTCCATTCCAAAACAGTAGTTTTGTACTACAGAAATATAGTTGACAGTATCATATAAAAAAGTAAGGGATAAAATTTCATCTTTGAAGATGCAATAACCAGCCTTCACAGCAGATTTAAAGCATCTTTCAACATCAATTGGAGGAGATCCGCTTTCTAGAATTTATTTTCCGCTATACTTAGGCAGATAAAATCTGGATTTCAGAGAAATAAGGGAACTAACTTAGTTTTTATTTAAAAAATAGTATTCAAGCAAGGATTCGGATTTGGTCTCTCCTTATAGGAAATAAATTCACGATTTACAAATAAATTTCTATATTTAAGTAAAATCTTAATAACATTGTAATAATCATCAGACCATTCCAAGATTTGCAGCCCCCAATACAACCCTCATTACTATGCTCACTAACACAAATATGGTGTTTCTCTTAAATAGTACTTAACGTTAACAGTATCGTCGAGAACAATTTTTTCAGTGTACCGTAAATTTAGACTTAAATCCAAAATTGACCCACCTTGCCTGGTCCAGCCATTTTAAAAGGTTGTTAGGCTTGAAGAAAGTAGGAACTTGAGTTTCTAGTCAAGAGGTAGCTGTCCGTCAAGGAGCACTTTGAAGAGTTACAGAATCAAGCCTAAGGAAAAAAACTTAATCAATACAAATGTGTATCTTTATTTCAGCATCAATTGAATCACCAGTTTGAAAAATGAAATAAGCCCAAAAAATGACAAAATTACTTTTTGGGCTCAGAACAATCTCCAAGCTTTGCTCTACACATGAGTGGAAAGAGGGGGAATAGCTACCCCCTATAGGAAGGTATAGCCCCTCGAAGTTGCGAAATATCATGAAAATAGAATTTGTAGTTTAAGTTAATTTTTCTTTCTGTTCTTATTCTTTGTGGTGTAAACTAGGCCAAAATGAAACTTGCTTTTAATTTAAAAGTGCTTTTAACTTTTTTTTATCCAGGGAATGTTTGACTCCATACATATATACTTACTCCATTGATACTGCTTTATGACTCAGTTTCATAATAATTTTTAAATATTATTTGTCTTAATCTTTCTATTTCTCCCTTTTGTGTTGTGAACTATGCAGAAATATAATTTAAACGTCAATTTAAGGGGTTTTTAAGATTTTTTGATGGTCATACAACGAAAATTCCATTATTTATACAGTTTTTTCCGATTTTCTCAAAACTTAGTTTTTGGACTTATTCCCTTTTTCAAACTAACGATTCAATTGAAGGATATACTCTAACTCAGGCAAAAGAGGATAATTAAGTTTTATCTCTCTCTAAGGAAACTCCACATTTGCGATAACCCCCAAAAGCAGTTTGTTCCCCATTTGATATACCCCTTTTTATCTGCTCTAACCTTTTAATCGGCCGATCTTTACGAATTCTGACTGGAATTGCGGTCTTTATACATTTATTCCTATGATAAAATCATTGGTACTTAAAAACTACTGGTTGTTGTATGGAAGGGTCGTTATATCGGGGGTCGTTATAAGGAGATTCTACTGTACTATGTTATTCTTTTTTTTCAATAGTAAGTATCACTTTTTTCAGTAAAACGGGGCAAAAGATAATTTTAAATATTTTTAGTAAATCCAATAAAACTATTTTAATATCAGTGAATCAGTTTCAAAATCTTTAAAACTAGTTTAAGCGAGGTAAAAACGTTCAACAAATTAATTAAAGTAAAAATAATTGAACATTTTGAAAAAATGGATTTTAAGCATGAAACCATAAAAAAACCATTAAAGAATATATGCATGCAATATCGAAGCTTAAACTGAAAGTAATTCAAAGGAAGAAACAAAGAAGAACTAAGCAACAAAACTGGTAGTCATACTTGAAACCAACAATATAGGTACAAAAAGTAAAATATTATAAAGACTTTATATACCACGTAAAATTAAAACAATTACTCGGAATACATCTTTCCTAACTGAAAACACAATTCAGAAAAATAAACTGCACAAAATCAAGCTCAAAAGTAGGATTATTAACTCTCACCTCTATTCTGAAACTAAAATATTTTAAGATGATAAGTCGAAGAAAAATTCCAAGAAAAGTAGAAGACGTTCCGGACTTTGACCTTAGATCTTAGTTGCTAGGTAAAAGATGAAATTTTTCAAAGCAACCTGATTATTTTTAAAAGCGATGATTTACAATGCTATTTATGTGTCCACGGCTTGTCTCCGAAAACTGTGCGTGTGATTATCTCAGTATTTTAGAGAGATAATGATCATTGATACCGGCATTTTCAGAATTGCATACATTTTCTTAAGGAGATGAAACACGCTACCCTTCTTTTAAGATAATGCTGATTACGTTTTTTAATTTGAAGATAATTAACAACCGTTCACAGCCAGTTCCGTATGATGATTGATAATAATGTACCTTTGTCAAATTCCACTCGTGCTTTTAATTATGGGATTTAAATGCACATTAAATAAAACTAAAAATGTTCTTTCATCTCTAGCTGTTTGTACCAGCATGACACAACCTTTTGCCGGCCCTTTTTACAGGTTAATATGGTAAAAATTAATTATTGTTTTAAATTTCAATCTTTGATTCTAAACACGTGAACTTCTAAGATAAAAATAGAATTGGGAAAATAAATTAATAAAATATAAAGTATTTTTCTCCAAATTTTATTTTAATCCCCAGTATTATTTTTCTATTCTTCCTTCTGTCAGCAATGATATCTTTTGGGAGAGAAATACATTAAATTTTAAAGAAGTAAAGGATTCCTAGAAATTTTTTACTTTTTGTGTTACCTGTGTTGCTATGTCTGGAAAAAAAAGAAAATCATTAATTTAAACTTATGTGTTTTCAACGTGTAAAGTAAATTTTACTTCCGTAATTTTTATAACATGGGTATGAACGCACGAAGGATGGTAACTTTTCAAACATTTCCTAAAAATGAATAACTAAAATCTAGATGACTGTTTCCTTCTCGATAACTTATTTCCAACAAACACATTTTAGAAGGGACAAAAATAACTAAAAACAAATAACACTTTCTTTTACCCTGGGGCATCTATTTCACGTTTGTTTTGCTCACCTTTCCGAAAAAGTAAGGCTGGGCTCTAGTAAAAACCTGATTTTCCACCTTGGAAGAAACCATGTATGTTTTTCTTGGGGCTGTCATGTTTGATATGTTTCGGCTTTAGTTGAAGAACAACTATTGCATTTATTTGCCTATTTATTAGCATTAAGTCACAAAAATATACGACGTCACACAAAACTTCGTATAAGTTATAATAGAGTAACAATTTTTCAAAAAAGGATAACCGATATGACACCACAAAATAAATTCCATTTCTTTTTTTTCTGTGCAAATCATCTCTGGGTTATCAAAAGAAGGCACGAGAATATGTGTGTCATGCTGTTAAAAAAATTTAAAGTTTTTCCGAATTATTAATTCAAGATAAGGGAAATTTGAACTAAAAGTACTTAAAAGAGAATTTAAAAAAAACTTACCCTAGGTTCTAAACTATGATGAAAAGAAGCGGATATAATTTTTTGACTAATTAGTTATATTTTAGCTTTATAAATTTCCTATGGATCTTTGAACATTTACATGGAAGGGGAATAGATGCAATCACTTATTTATTGTAGAAGTACTGAGATATTTTATTGCCTAATGAAAGTTTAACATTTTCCTGGAGGGAGATAATGTAGAGTGAAAAGTGATAAAATGCTTATTATCACAAGAGAAACATACTCAAAAAATTTTTGCTTTGTTTAGATATAATTTTTGGCATCGAGTTTATAAACACAAACGTCTACGTGCTCTCGTTACTATACATATGTGAGGCGGAAAGCGAAAAGGGACCTCTTGTCGGTGTCCGTCGAAATGGAGTTATTATTTTTTTTTCTGAATCTGAACAGATCTATGAAGATTTTAAGACCATCATCATCCTTGTAGCTCAAAAAATGACGAATCGCCAGTAATTAAAAGTTTTAATAGAATAAGTGGATTTCGCGAAAAACGACCTTAAACTTTCAAAATGCTACCCTCTCGTTATTTTTCACAGTTAAGGAATGATTCCAACAGCTAAAATTCGGTTCTAAAGGGTCCAAGGAACGATAAAACCGAGAGAAAAAAATTCGATAGTTCGATAGACCTTTTTCCGGTTTTTTTGGCTTTTTCTCGAAATCAACTTTGCCGACAAGAGGTCCCTTTTCGCTTTCCGCGTCACATATGTAAAATCGCTTCCATTTTATAAATACTAACAAGTTGTAGCAAACAGGTGCTTAATAGTTAAGCAATAAAAGTGCAAAATTTTAACGTTGCTTTTAGATAGGAGCTTTTTAGAGATTCGGATAAGCATTTGTCATTCAAAAAGAAGAAAACAAAATGAAACTCTTAATTAAATTTCTAATAATAAAAGCTAAATTAAACACTATAAACCATTCAGAAAGTAGAAATTTTAAAAATGTATTGAAGTGTCAACATTTTTTAGCAATAAAGTTTTAAAAATAAAAAATACAGTTCAAATAGCTTATCTGTTAATGTAAATAAAAATAATTAACATTAGTTTCTTAATTTTGAAGAGGATGAATAGAAGCACATAAGTTCTTAGCTTCCAATATCTCAAATAACAATCAAATCTATGTAATTATTGTTATTGTCTCATTTACTACTACTACTATTATTTTAGTGATGTTTGTATCTAAAATTTTTGAGATGCATTATAGTATTTAACACAATTAAAATCATCCATGATATAATTTCATTTAAATATGTACTAAACTTCAATATTTTTGACTAAAATTAAATACGTAAAAATTTCGAATTTCTATGAATTTCTGCATCTTACTAAAATAAAATAACTTTAAAGCGAAGATCTAGATTCACGGTACAATAAAATATTTTTAAACAAATATAGCTTAATTTTGGATTCAAATCTAAACTAAGTACTGTATGAACAAAGTTAAGTACAAAAAGCATTAAGTCATTCTCATACCCTATCCAGTCTCTTCAAATATTCCGAATTAACATTTTACGAGTAGGTGGAAAGCTATCTCCAGATAACTTAAATTACCTAAAGCGAAACAAACAGTATATATGTTAGTTCAAATTTCTCTACTCGTTCTTTTTCCGGCTTCATAACTTTCAAGCATAAAATTCACCGTTCTCTTTTAGCTTAAGGCTTTTCTTTTACACTGCATGGACTGCCTCTCCAACCATTTCTAATTGCCAATCATTTCTCAGCAGGGGGACACAGACAAAGAAGGAAAGCTTACACACAAGTGAAACTGCAGATCGGCGGGAAGCGAGAGTAAAGGACCACATGAAGAGATGGGCCCCAGGTGGCAAAGGTTAGCATTGGAGAAACCACAAAAGAACCAAACATCAAGCTCTAATTAAAGAAACACTAAAAAAGTAACTCAATGATCTCTCAGTTCTTTAGGGGGCATAGAAGCAACGGGAGGTAAACTTAAAGTTGTTTGGACCTCAAAGAAATCTGATAAATGGAGCCCCAATTACAGGAGAGCACAGTGATCTTACTTTGGATTATGGGAGCCACTCAAAAAGAATTGTGGAAAGACCTTAAACATAATGGTTAGAAAAACGTTGCATGGATCTGGAATTCGTATTTTTGCTTCCATGGTGTCATTTCGCAGTTTTTCAATGGATCAAGGAATAAGGAGAGGGAAAAGCTTTCACAATGAGCATCCATTCATTTCAGAAGTTTACCTACTTAAAAGGATTCACCCTCGCGTGTGTTCATTGTAGAAATATCTCAAATCTAGTTATCTTTTGCAATTGCTTAAAACTTCATTGTAGATAAATACTCAATTAGTTTACAACTAATGATGATGCCTCATCTTTATTAGAAGGACATTCTGACGCAGATAAATCATTACTCATTATAAGTAAAATTGATATTGGCTGTAAAATAATCTGTTAAAATCTTATAATTAACAGTTAAGTAATCGAAATCTATTTTCCCTGGAATTTGTATCTGTAACCAAATCATCTAATTTAATTTTTCGACAAACATTATTCGTTAAAATTAAATTCTTACATTAAAAAGTCATTTATTAAGTTATTCGTATTCGTATTTTTTAATCTGCATCCTCATCTATTACAACCTCAATTTAAATAAGCTTTAACAGAAAAATGCATAAAATTATTAAAATTAATATTTTAATATAATGTTGTAGTATGTAAAGAAAGGCTAAGAGAAAGAAAATAAATAGTTTTTCATGGTATATCATAATTTTCAATGAAAAAATTTCATTTTGATAAATATTTTACACTATATATTTTTAGATTTCATTCAATCAAAGAGGAAACCAACAAAGAGAACTCCTTCTACATCTCTCACAGAAAAAGATATAGGACCAATAAAAAGGACACCTTCTATTCTACATCTCAAATAAACAAATATATGTGACCAACAAAGAGGAAGAGGGCACCCGCTACATCAAAAATAATCAAGGCTATGTGACCAACAACAAAAAGGGTCAAAGGCCAATAAGTATTAGATTGACCTTAAGGGGGGATGAAACAACACTCTGAGAATAAATGAACCCATTGCACAGCCATAAAAAGCACCCAAGAACAGTTTCATTCACAACAGGATGCACTTCCTGAGGTAGAGTTGTAAACGAGTAGAATATATTTATTAGAGAAAGATCGCGAAAAAAATATATCTAGTCGCACGAGGTTATTTTTGCCAACTTCCAGCGAGAACCGCTTTCTCTTCGAACTTCTTATCTTTTCACTCAGCAGAGTTGCCCTTGTGTCTATCAGCTCCCCTATTGTTGAAGGTTTCCGAATGCTTAGTCTAATTGGAGATGGACCTTATCGGTTAAAATGAAACTTCAAGGGAGTTTAATTAGAAAGGTTCCGTTTGGCCATCGATGGAAAAGTCCTTGAAATAAAGTAAGGTTAGTCATATTTATACAGGGTGTTTCAAAATTGCGTTGCACGGCTTTTATTCGGAACCATCCCCTCCTAGGGTCATGGAAGTAAGGTCTACCCCTAGGTGAGTGACTCGGTGAGTCACTAGGTGAGTGACTTACAGCGCCCCTAGCGGCGAAATTAAAAAGTTAAAAAACTTAATTTAAAAACTAAAGGAGATAGAGCAAAAACCTCAGTAAGAGTATTGTTGCCAACGTCAAGAAGAACTCATTGAAAAAAATTTGATCAAAATATCTTGAATATTCGCGGAGATATTAGCATGTGAAAATAGCACTTTTTCAGGGGTCAAAAAGTAAAAAGTTCGTATATTTGCAAATTTTTCAGTGAAATTGTGTAGTTTTGTGTTTTTTTAGTTGAAAGAATACAAAATTTAATCAAAAAATCAAAAAAATTTGCAAATATGCGAACTTTTTACTTTTTGACTCCCTGAAAAAGTGCTATTTTCACATGCTAATATCTCCGCGAATATTCAAGATATTTTGATCAAATTTTTTTCAATGAGTTCTTCTTGACGTTGGCAACAATACTCTCACTGAGGTTTTTGCTCTATCTCCTTTAGTTTTTAAATTAATTTTTTTAACTTTTTAATTTCGCCGCTAGGGGCGCTGTAAGTCCTCTCAATGGATTCTCCAGGGTCACTTACCTAGGGGTAGACCTTACTTCCATGACCCTAGGAGGGGCTGGTGCCGAATAAAAGCCGTGCAACGCAATTTTGAAACACCCTGTATAATAGGGTGTATCGAAAAAAACTTTTTTTTGATTTTGATGATGCCTTAGTGCGGAAAAGTTGTCTAAGGTGGCAGAGAGTACCTGTGAATTTTTTCAGAATTTTCGGATAATATCTTGAGGTGCCGCCAAGGCCCTGAAGGTCCCCATGTTAATCCAATGGCGCGCGCAAGCCAAGAAGGCCAAAAATTGGTTTTTCGCCCCTCATTTCTACCCTAATCACAAGACGAATGTCTTCACTCGAGTTATGGACTCTATATGATCTAGGTTATCCGACAAAACTTGAATAATAGCCTAAATCTCTATATTATGTTGATTTTGGGCTCTGATTTGAACGAGGAAATACGCGATTTTCGATGAAATTGGAGCATACAAAAAAACGTAATATAGATATTTAGGCTATTATTCAAGTTTTGTCGGATAGCCTAGATCATATAGGGTCCATAACTCGAGGGAAGACATTCCTCGTGTGATTAGGGCAGAAATGAGGTCCGAAAAACGAATTTTCGGCCTTTTTGGCGGCGCGCCCCATTGGATTAACATGGGGACCTTCAGGGCCTTGGCGGCACCTCAAGATATTATCCAAAAATTCTGAAAAAATTCACAGGTACTCTCTGCCACCTAAGACAACTTTTCCGCACTAAGGCATCATCAAAATCAAAAAAAAGTTTTTTTCGATACACCCTACTGTATAAGCTTGGTTAAAAGAAGTTTTTTTCACAAATAGAATAACTCTGTATAGTTCCCGAATAATTGTTCCATGATCAGTAATATGGATTATTTAAATTGCTTAAGGTTTCTGTCCAACTTCGAGAGATAGTTTAATGAAACAAAAACAAAGAGTTTATCCCCCCAACTCACTGTTTAAAAACTTTGGTGAAGATATTTTTGGATATAATTATGAAATGGCATTTTAAGATTTGAAATATTTCGTAAAAGTACCAAAAAAGCACTGTCAAAGTTAGTGCCAGGAAGGGACAATTTCGAACCTCATGGGGATTACTGAAATCAGGTAACTAAAAATCTGCTTTTCACCGTTGAGGAAAGGACAAAGAATTTAAGTTAAACTTGTAAAAATTTCAATAAGTACTTATAGATAAAAAATTTTCGTACGTTTGTGTGAGGGTGATTTTTAAACAAGTATAAGTGTTTTTTTTAGAATAATAAAAGTAAAAAACATTATCCAAAATGTCTATCATAATACTACGTAATATGATAAAAGCACCTTTTAACTTAGATATTTAACGTTGAAAATGTGCAAGAGAAAAATTGCATGAAATCTTTTATAAAAATATTTTATCAAATAGGACTTTCCCTTAGAGAAAAGATAGCGTAATACTGAAAAATTTATAAAATTCGATAAAAAATCATCAATTATTTACTAATTAGGAAATTACCCATACATTTCCCATTAAAGCCAAATTAGTTTTTTATTGAAATTTTTGAAAGAGACGCGGAAGTTAGGATTTACTTATTTATACCAACAAGGGGGGGAAGGGGATGAGCAAAACAGTATTTATTTGTACTGACCCAAAAGTAGGGTTTATCATAAAAAGAATTCGGAGCCCTCTCAAACTAAATTTACGCTGTTTGATGATATTTAAACGTTGTATCAAAAAATCACTTTAATTGAGTAGGAATTCAAAAATTCCGATTTCTCTTAACTACAAATATTTAAATCGAAAATCAAAAGGTCTTTCAGTTTAATCAAGTCGAAGTTATTAATGGGACAGAGGATGTTGAGTCCACTTCACTACAGAGGTCCTTCAAATCAAAAGAGTGAAAGCAAAATTGATTGTCGAGAGCCAATCAACAGAACGAAAACGAAGTCATTAGTTGGAAAGTTATCCTTAATTCTCTCCCTCTACAATAGTTTTACTCTTACATTCATTAAGGCTTGTGTTTTTACACAAGTCATATTTTTACCAACTACTTTCTCCCACCTAATTACTCATGAAAACGCCATTAAAATTGTGTGACCATTTATATTTGGAACGTGTGAATCCAAATGGGAATGAAGGGGAAAACGTATTGAACCGAGTGACATTTCAAATAGGAGGGTTTACCTACATAAAGAAAATTATGAAATTTAGGCTGCATTGAAAGGAATGTAAAAGACAACTAAATCTGGCTTTAAATTAATAGTGTTGAATTTAATTTTTCACGAATAATTTTCATTTAGTTATTGAGAATTTTTGAAAACGAATATATACATTGAAATTAATTTAACTGTTTTGAAAGTTTATATTCTAACTGCGTGAAGGTCTCTCAAATTTCCTTATGAATTAATTAGTACCATCTTTTGCCTGAATTTTCAGAGCAGGGGGCCCATTGGAACCCTTAGTGCTTGAAAATTGCCTGCTTTGCAAGATGCTGTCTTTACCTGTAATTTTTATGTATATACTTGGAATCCTTAATTAATTTATTATCCAATTAAATAATTAAAAAAACTACATTTTTTAATGAGAAATATATTCATTAAGAGAGTTTTCTCACTGTGTACTTTTTCTCATCAAAAACTAAATCTGCACTAAAAAATAATTGACAATGTGCCCCTCCACTGGGACATATTTGAACATAATTAATAGTTTTTGTAACGATGATTGAAGTGGGAAATTTTAATCAAATGCACCTATAAAATGTATTAAATTTCTAGAAAGCTGTAAACTAATGAATAAATCAGTTTTTGTGTATTTCAATATCTTATAAATATAAATATAGAGAAATAGTCAAAAATGTACTTTCTGTTCAAATGGGCCCCCTATCCCCTATATTACACTACCTCCATCTAGTATATAGTGCTTAAGATGGTTTATCGCAAATTGTTGTAATTAATGGAAAAGAAAGTTAGATGCATTCTACACCAAGTTTCGAAAGAATGCATATTCTAATATACCTTTGGCAAGACAGGAATATATTTGTTCAGCAGCTTTTGTTCATCAAACGATGTTACTTTATCTAGCCTTACAGTTAGGTTTGACCTCGTTCATAAAACATGTGGCTATATTTATATTAAATGGCCTATTTAAATAAAAAGGTAAGACCTGCAGTTATACTATAGAGTACGGATACACATTTTCATCTTGCTCTTACTACACACAATAAGAACAGCGGATCCATTTAGCAAAAATCCGAATTTTAGGAAGCGAAACTGTCATTATAAAACACTGACATTTGGGGGAAAATTCAAGGATATGAAAGAATAAATAGTAATATCTGACCCGAAAAAATGCTTTTAGTAAGAAATTAGTCACAAAAGTACAACTTTCTAAATATAAACGAATATTAACACTCCACCAGCAAAAATTTCCGTTAGAATAACCAATATGATAGTCTTATTATCTTAAATATCCCATTGAATCGCAGACTGAGAACATTGAGATGAATACCACTTGGAGCTAGCTTCGATTTCAGCTTGTTCAATTGAAGTCAAGGATTTTCCCAATTCACAATCAAGATCGCTATTGTAAGAAATACAAGTAGACCCTTTGAGAATATTTTCCACGAAGTTAACTGGGTGTCACAAATAAGAGAAAAACACTTGCAAAAATCGCAACTTCACGTAAACATACGTTTTTTTAAGTTAATACGCCTCTAAGATAAAGGATTATAGAAAATATCTTTTTAATTATATTATTCAATATTTTTATTTTTGTTATAAATATTTTATATTATTATTAAATACTCTTAAAGTGTTTATTTTTATTCCAATTCAAGTAATTCGTTAACTGGAAATCGCCAGCTTGTTATATATATTTTTTTATTTATTTTATTTAAAGAAATAAAAGTACAGCACAGAACTTGAAAAAATATAAATATCACCTGGGATCAGTTGATCCATTAAAGTGAACAAATAATAGGTAAAGTAATATATAAATACAAAATTAAACACATAAACTATAATGGACACAACACTTATACAAACAATGAGAAGGAACATAACAGTAAATTAGGAAAACAAATATAAATTTTAGGAATTTAATAGGATAGTTTCTAGAGAATATAATTTAAAAACTCGTTTTTTTAATCAGTTAATATAATCATAATTAATTTTAAGGGAAAATCCGGTAGATGTAGTTATTTTTACTTAAAGAAAAAGGTTTACTGATAGATTCAAACAATTTTTTTATCCCCTGGAGAGTCTACTGAAGTTTTTATATTTTTTCAATGAAAGAAAACGCAGTCCTATTAAAGTTGAAGTTTTTAGAAATGTGAAATTACCTGGCAATGAAATTGTTAAATTGAATCAAACAAAGAATATATGACTGGAAATAAAAGTATCGCATTGATTCTGGATGCAGAAAATAAAGGTATAAATGTGTATTTCTAGAAATTAATTCTTAACAAAATGAAATTTCCATTTTATAAATTAAAATTTAAATGAAATTTAATATTTAAACATAGCTCTAACACAGTTTAGCAAAATATACGAAAGCATTATCATATCTATTCTTACAAAAATGCATTGCAACTTAAATGAACAGGCGATATCAGTTTTATAAACTAATTTCGTAATTTCCCCCCCCCAAATTTCTAAAATTAAGTATTTTATTCTTAAGCTGATGTTTTTTATCCAGTTTAAAATTCAATTTATTTAAAATTCAAATGCCAATAAATTGTAAAATATATAACTTAAATCCAGCCACAGCTATTCAAATAAAGTTGTTCATTTTTATACTACTTTGGGATTGGTCGAAACGAAATAAAAAGAAAACACACTCCCTGCAATAGTGAAGTGACATAATCATTGATAGCTTTCTTGTGCAGGGTGAATGAACTAGAGATAAAACCACCAACACACTTCGAAAAAATACGGTTGGACGAAGCTGCTCTTAACACGTAGTTACATAGCTTTCTACACTATTCAGACTGTCATAGTTTCAATCGAATTTGGGATCTTAACGATTCAACAATTTATTGAAATCTTTAAAATCAATCACAATGATTAATTAAATTTTAATTTCTAAAAGAATATATTAATGAAGGATTTTGCTTAGACGATGGCTTTAATACATATAGACGGCGATATTTCACACTTGCACTAGTATAATTTTCGACCTAATCAGGGCTCTTTTAAAATAATTATTAGGATATTCGAACTTCTATCTGTTTAGTAATTATTTGGCAATCCTTTTACGTAAGTATTCCTTTAAAGTACGTATAATGAAAACAATATTGATAATAATCAAATGCTTTATCATATTCTTTAAAAAGTTAATAAAATCGTTAAAACTAGCCGTTCTACCTTTAGTTGAATCTTTATGAACATGGGAAAAAATTGTTTATAGTAAATATAAATGATCATTACATAAAAAATCTTGAAAGTGTTGAAGTCTCTTAATTTTTTAAACAAATCTTTTTTTGGATCACTTGGGCACTTTGCATTTTATTTAAAGGACCGCCGTTATATAAGAAACACTGTATTAAAACCTTTTAAAAACAATTTTGCGTTGAGAGTTTCTGCTCAATTCATAAAGAAATTTTATAGTTAACGAATGAGAAAAAATAAAAAATATTACTCGCTCATTTGAACTGCATGTAAGTTAAAAAATTTGCTTAAAAGCAACCCCAAAAGTCCCTACTCCTTAGAAAAGTGGCGCTCAAACTTTTTTCAGCACCTTTATCAATTCCTTGGCTGCCCTACTTAAATAAATATATCTAATTCTCAAAATTATAGATATACTAGCGCTGACGCGCTAGACACGGGCTTCGCCCGGGTTTCAGTTTTTTAATAAATATCATCTGGTGCGTTACAAATGGGCTTCGCCAGTCCATTTTTAAAGAAAATTATTCTGGTGTGTTACAGATGGGCTTCGCCAGTCCAAATGGGGGAATAGTTAAATATAGAATCCATTTTTATGTTTATGCTACAGCAATAGATTTTAAACTACAACAATCAATTTCAATCTACAACATGCCTACAACAATTAAAGTTACATCTTCTCTTATTATATTTACAACAATGTGGGTTGGACATAAAGTTAGGCATGAAATATGGGTTTTTAAGCATAAAATTGACCAAAAAAACTGTTGGGATGCTTCGATTTTAAAATATTTTTATTCAGAAACCTTCCTTGGAGCGAGTAGATCAACGTGGTATAGTTTAATAGTTAATATAGGTTCGAAAAGTTTAAAACTATGAAGGACATACATACATACAGACAGACATTGATTTATATATAAATAGATAATGAAGGTGACTTCTGCAGAACTTTGTTTCAAAATTTTGAACATTTCAATATAAATTCAACACCTATTTAGGGGGAAAACTGTTCATTTACTTAACTTAGTGCGAATTCCTTAAGTAAATTAAATACTAAGAAATTCAATTTTGAACGATTTTTATATAAAAATTAAAAAACAGCTGTACCTATATCCGAAAAACGAAATTAGTCATTTATTTTCCCAAAACAGGTAGTATTTGTTACTTTTCCATTCTTTTAAAAAAATCCTACCCAGGAAATTGGCAATGGTTCTTTCAGAGAAATTAATTACCATATAACAAAACGGGAGGAAATACTACAGTTTTAAAGAGTGGGGAGACATGTAATAGAGGAAAACCCAATCGTTAAGGCAATAAAACATGTTTACCAACTGACTAAAATGAATATTGTGAATTCTCCGTTTTAAATCAATGCAAATAAAACTGCAAACATTCAATTATACATGAGGTTTTTTTAAAAATTAAATGGAACAGTGTTTTAGGGAAGGAGATAGGTTAAAAATTATTCCTTTAAAAAACCTCACAGATCCCACAGAGCACAGTTTGAGTGGGAACTTCACTGCCATAGAAACACCAGCACCGTTACAAGGTAATTTAAATTACTAGAAAATAGTTAGATGGACGTTTGAAACAGTTACGAATATGTTTGAGCATCAAATGAAACAAGTATAGCTTTCAGGTGCTGAATATATTAAAATAAAATGAAGAATGAATGAGTTTTTAATGTTTGATACTAGAAGATTTTTAGATTCCGACATTTTGATCATTTATAAAATAACCTATACTTCACAGCAACGTTTCCTGAACCCAGTACGTCACTACGCGGAAGGAAAAAGTGAGTAAACACAAAACCTGTTGGGTTGATAGGAGGAACTTCGATACGCGAATCGTGATAAAAAAGACACTATATATACATGGGTTTAACGAAATAATCATATTTTAAAATTGACGTCCTTTGTTTCACTCGAAATTCAGACACCAGGATGGGATATACTTTGTTAGTGACGTAGTAGGTTCAACTTAAGTTGCTGCTGTCTAGTACAGTATAAATACTATTGAAAACAAGGGTCAAACCTAAAAAAATTGCAAGAGAAGTAATTCTAGCAGTTTTCATTTGGAAATGATTTTTATAATAACTTATTAAAAATCGGAAAAATCAGTTTATTTTTCATTTAAAAATTGTCCGAAAAAAATTTCAAACAATCGAAACTTATGAAGCATGCTTACAAGCTATTTTGCAGTGCTAAATACGAATATCCCATTTAAATTGAAAACAAAAATTAAATATCAGTTTTAAAAATTATATTTAAAAAGGTGGTTAAAATTAAAACATGCGTCAAAACCACAAAATGACTGCAAAAGAAGTAATTCCAATGGTTTTCCTTTAGAAATTAACTAAATAATAACATACTGAAATCTTCAAAAAATTTAATTTAGAAATAATCATTTAAAACAAAAGAAATAAGATAAATGTTTCAAATTTTCACTCTTTTTCTAAATTTACTCGCAAATTTGGCATTGTGTTTATAAAAGTTGTCATAATGATACTGAATATGCCGGATGAGGATGTTGGAGAATTTACCGCGGTCCAATGCAAATTCAAAAAGACTTTATCTAAATTACTATTCCAGACCTTTCATATTTAAAATTTTGCAAGCTTTGCAACAATTTTTTGAAATATTGAGGTAGAAGAAAATAAAAAATCCTAGCAATGATGGGATTTTATCTTATTAAAGAATTGGGAAAACTCGTACGGATTGAAACACATTTAAAAATAATCAAACTTAATACAAAACAAATAATCATAAGTAAAACCTCAAACTGTTTGAACACCAGGTTCAAAGTACTTGAACGTTTACGAAGAAATGTTTAAAAATTAGCTTTATTGTTTTAAAGTAGAGTAAGAAAAGGTTGTGCTCCGAAAAAATGGGCTTTTTGAGGTTGCGGTCCAATGGTCCAAAGTTTGGAGATTCCTGCTGCAAATGAGTCATTGAAATAGTTTACAAATGGTCTATTTTCCAAATTTTGGGTCATAAAACTTCACAAATAAAAGCTGATAAAAACATCTATTGATAAAAAGTTTGAATAGTTTCTGCAGTTGACATTACAGGATTATTTTCCCCCACACAATCTCAATCTCTACCACTACATTTATGTTCACTGAAATGTTTGTATTCTGATTTAGAGCTGAGGCCAAACGATGGAGATTAGTCCTAGATAAACAAAAGAGTCTAAACCACTTTACTATCGTTTGCTCTAAGATTGGCTCATTGATGGAAAGTTAAAATCAAGCACTCAAGCAGTGGGGTGATGAAATGATGAAATACAGTAGAGCCCCGATTATCCGCGCAATTGGGTGGCAAGGGTACCGCGCATAACGAAAATCGCGGATAATCCGAAAAAAGACTAAAAATGAGGTGAAAACACGAAAAAAAAATTTCAGCATAAAAACTATGTTTTATTGTACGAAAAACATGATATGTAAAACTTTTAAAATATGTAAAGTACAGCAGAAACCTTTGCTCTACATCTAAAATGTCTCTAATCTCGTCTAAAATTTGCTCTCATCGTTAAAAAATTTGTTTCTGGCACTCGCGGATAATCCGCACCGCGGATCATCCGCTCGCGGATAATCGGGGTTCTACTGTACCATCGTTTGTACTAAATAGGGGTCAGCGGGATAGAAAGTCCTTCAAAAGCTTTTAGTTTCTGGTCCATGCACGGACTTGTCTATGGGGTTTAAAATAAATTATTAACAATTTTTATTCATAGAATGTCAAAACATTTTGATGGTATGAATCTGATAAGAAACCAGAAATTTTAAATTTTTTAGTCCACATCCTTTTTTTGTATTTTACAAAAATTAAATGATTTTTCAACATTTATATTATAGAATTTAAAAACTTTTTGATGATGTGTGTCTCTTCAGAAAACATTTATTTGCATTATTAAATAAAGTTTGAACATTCTTACGTATTAATTTTATGTTCATTTTATATTTATTCAAAATTTGTGGCCCCGAAATTAGTTTAAATCACAATTGAGAAAAATAAAAAAATTAGATTAAACATTTCGAAATTAAACGAATTTCGTTGCTAAGTCCGAAGTCTGATACTTAAAAATTTTCCATCCTACCATTTGTTTTGGTGGTTTTCGTTCCAGCACGCCGGTATTTTTTTATGCCTTCTATCCCAAGCCCTTCAGTCAAAATGTTTGGAAAACCCGGCACTTGACATAGATCGGGGTTTTTCGCGAAAGAGAGAGAGAAACAAGTTTCTCAAACAATTACTTGTCGTACGTTGTAAATTAGCATCGTATAAATAAAGGAATCGGATGGAGTCCGAAGTCATGATATTATAAGAGAGAATTTCCACTTAATTTAAGTTAGATTCTATACTATTCAAATTTACAACTAACATTATGCAATTACTAACTTAGTAATTGCATAATAACTTAGTAATTGCAAAAATTGAATGCAATTTCTAACTTAGTAATTGCATTCAATTTTTGTTTGTGTAAGGACTTGCATCATGTATTTAATAGTTAGAACCAAACAGTGGAGTTTCATGAAAGATATAAAATTTTATACTATAATTTATCATTAGAATAAGAGTTTAATTGTTTTAGTAGTATAATATAAGCATTGAAAAAATTCTCATAAAAATTCACCTGATCAACAACGGACACGTGTTTGAACGCATGAATAATCATGTTCTGGAAGTGACACACTAAGTGATGATGATTTGGAAAAGATAAAAAATGACATCAGACTAGGTAGCACATAAACACCGGTCAGTATTGTTCATCACCGGTCTTAGAAAAAACGACCTTCTCTGATAAATCGACCTTCTCTGATAAATCGACCAATATCGAAGATATTGCATACCGTCCAGTACCGGCTTTTGCTAGCCCCCAATATCATTTCGCCGACATTAATTATCAAAAAAGGGGCAAATACATATTTAATTTTTTCTGGTTTATTTTACATAAAAAGTGTTGTCTAAAATGTTTTTTGACCTTGCGTTTTAAGAGATCTATAAAATGTCCAAAACGATTTTTGCGATGTTGGCCAACATTGGTACACTACTGGTTGTTGATCCTGTGCTACCTGAGAGGTGAGAACTACCTGCTAATAATGTGCCTAAAATGTTTGCTATTATATTTATTGGTACTATACTGATCAGTGGTTTTGTGCACCTTGAAAACTTCCTGCATATTATGTGCGTAAAATGTTTGCAATTATCAATCAATGGCACGGTGCTACCGGAGAACTAATTATATACCGTGGTTAAAATGTTTTGCGCTTGATTTTGCATTAAATAAGCAAAAAATTTGGTATGACAAATCAGTTCATCCCCTGCATCATCCATCTGTGCCAAACAGATGGAGATATGCACGACATTAATTGGACTCAGAAGCGCCTCGCAAAAGAAAGAACAAGCTCATTGTGTGCACGGTAAACGAGGCATCAAATGAGACACGATCCACCAGCAACAACAAGAAAAGCGAGCAAGCGGAACACTTGACAGCTCCCAAACGCGGAAAAGAACCTGCAAGGCTGAAAAGGAGTTCCTAACCTTGAACCGAGGAGTATCCCCATAGCGACAGGAGGAGCGCTCATGGGCTGTAGCGTGGTGGTACTTACCCGCGATGGTCCCAGATGACCCATTTCGTCTGTACAGCAGAGAGAAAATTCGCGCACTGCCGCTAATCGAACAGCTGGAAGAAAATACATGGAGCGAGAGGAGAAGACAACTTTTCGACCAATGACTGATAGTGTGACGTCACGATGCTCCGCTACTCTCTGCGCCTTCGGAGAATTGCGTAAACAGGCTCAAGGTCCCGCGCGAATCGGCCGCGGCTGCCCGGGCAGAGTGGGCGGGACGCGGCGGGAGTTATCTCTGCTATGTTTGTTTACCGTAGCCACCACGCACGATCTCCTCCACCCCTCAAAGGCGGACACACATTGAGCCCTACTGCGGTATTCGAACGCATGGAAGTATAGGCGCGGTTCCAAGGGGGACACTCTAAACAGTGCCCCCCTTGGACCCCAAAAGGTTCTAAAAATGAGTTAAAACCCCACTTATACTAGTCAAATTTCAAAATTTTTTTCTGGGGGACAACCACCCTGCGGTATCACAAAGAATCATCTTGCGTAAAGGTGATGGTCTGGAAAAGTGCCCCCATGGACTGCTGGATCCGCGCCTGATGTATAGTCAGTTTCAAAATAGTTCTTCCGTCTGGAGCCACGAGTCCGCATAGAACTCCTCAAGATAGGAGTCATTAGAAATCCATTCATTAGATCATTATCATTAGATCTTACTTCTCATGCCTCTGATGCGTATATAGGGGCCCCCGAAATTCGGACTAGGTGTACCAATATAAGTTAAAACCCTGTTATTTAGGATCAAATTTCCAATATTTTCTTGTGACACCCAAGATCCCTCTTTTTCTAAAGAACTCTATTATTCCCAGCTTTTTTATACAAAGTTCATAAAATCCAAATTCTGCCTAAAAATTCTTGGCCAGAGTATTGCACATGCACAGTGTCCAATGTCAGTTTAAATCAGGGGTTCCCAACTCAGAGAAGTCCGCGGACCACTACAATTCGAACCTTCAAGGACCACCCTTTGTAGCTTAAAATCCTTATATTCACAAAATTACCAGATGAAAGTTTACTATCCCTAATTCAGTATGGAAATTTATATAATGATATGGGATATAACTATTTAAAAAAATTAATTACCTATCAAATTAGTAATTTTTTGTGGTACATAAGGAAATTTTCGGGACCCATAAAATTTTAGCCGAGTTTTTTTTCAGAACTCGTAAGATTTCACTTTAAATATTTTGAAGAAAGTTAATTAGTGGTTGCTATTATCTCCTCAAATTACTCAGCCAAAAGTAATATAATTCAATCTTCTTTTCTTGTTCAATTCATTTAAATTTCTAAATTATTTATTGGAATTTTTTGTGTGCTTCCGGGAGCCTCCACGGACCACTGGTTTAAATGAATGCGAAGTCTCCTTAAAAGTTAACATGTATTTTAGAAGGTAGCAGGAAGGAGAAATAATAATAAGAAGAAATAAAACAAAATCAGATTCCTTCCCTGTTATATACAATCAGTTCACAGTTAAATTTGCACATCGGTCGTCTTCTTTACTCTTACAAAATGGGTTAAATTCCTAAATATGTATACCCGAAATTTAGACTAAGTGTACCACATCTAGTGTTTTTTAGAGTCAAATATTTAAATTTTTTAATAAAATTTATTTTTAAAATATTATTTTTTATTTTAAATAAACCTCCTTACTCCCCTTTGTAATTGGAACAAAAATTACCCATAACTTTTCTTTTATTAATTTCCTTATTAAATATGCATTGGAGGGGCTGAGGAATAATTTTAAGTCCTCTTCCCCAGTACAAAAGTCTAGTTTTAGGCCACAGAGATAATTTTGGGCCCCCTCCTAGTTTTGGGCCCCCTCCCAAAATAAATTTCTATATAATACGCCACTAGACCGCACGAAGAAAAACAATGCTCAACAATGTATCAATTCATCCGGAGCAGGTTCACTTCAAAGTCATGTTATGGCACGTGCCGTTCCTTTTTGCCCCCTTTTGGAAAAGTGAGGGTAATCCCCTTGGGGGACGTGTCTTCCATTGAGTTTGAGGTCTTTGGTAGGAAATTATCTCTTTTTTTTTTCCAGAAACCAGTCTTTCTGATTTTTTTCTTTTGGGGGGAACCTTAATCCCTCGATGATCCCCTTACAAAGAAGACGAAAATGAGGGAGAGAAATTGCAACTTCGGGGGATTATGAGGTGGTATCCATAAGTTGTTTTATATGGTCAAAAATGAAAATTTTTTGTCAGGGCAGTACCCCGATACTTACCTTTTGTTACGCCCCTGCCTTGCATACCCCCATTGCAATTTAAAAAAAAATTTGAATGCTCCTTTTGTTCAGATCTCTTTGAAGTCTAAATTTTTTAGATTTTTCAGGTAAATGGAAGTTCCTTAACCTTTGTGCTTCTATGGAGCAACTTTAGAACGAGTAAAAACATAATAAAAATCTGAGAATCTGCAATCAGTGCACGTATTAAAAAATCAGAGTAAAGATGCGAGGCCATCTGTAAACCAAGGCGAACTCCAATAAGGTTAGTGATTAAAAAACGCGTTTAAAAAGTTTTCCGTAATTGCAATCTCATTATCTCGATATCATTTTCTAGGTATTTCAAAAGGGAAAGAAAGGCGATATATCAACAAGAAAATTACAACTGTAATTTCTCCCCCTGTAACCCCCTCATGTTTTCTGAAACACTGTTCCGGTTTCGACCCAATTGAGCTTTAAAAAAGTAATTATACTTTTTTTAATGTGCCTCTGTAAATAACTAAATGCACTTATAGGAAATAAGACATGAAATATAAAAATAAACTTTAAATTTCAAATAAAAAAATCTAAGAGTTATTGCAAAATTGAATTATTTGAACGAACTATGGTAAAAAGCTGTAATTTCATACAAGGGGCACATTCAATATCTCATAAACTATCAAGGTTATTTAGGTCGTGTTTTTACGAAATTGTAACGCCTAAGCATAACATACGCTTAAGCAAATTATATGAAACCATTAAGCTCTGTAATAAGTCTATAAATTTAAGTGAAAGAAACTAATTTTTTTTTCATCAAATATTTCCAAAATTATAAATTCCTAAGTAAAATGTAAAATTTTCCTGAATCTATTCTACTTGGAATACAGAGATCGGAGATCTGTAAATTTAAAAAACAAGTATGATCTTCTTACCAATAGAGATGGTTATATTTAATTTTTAAATAACCTTAACAATTTTTTAAATAAAGGCTTTGGTTAAAAAACAACAAATGGGGCAAATTGATGAACTTTTGAGGTGCTCTACTTTGATATACTCGTGGGCCACATTGATACAAATAAAATGTTCCATATTTTGCATTAGGAGATTAATTTCTCTCAGCAATTAACAAAAATCAGTTAAGGTTAAGTTAGATCTACAGTGAAGGATATTTATGCCAATTTTTGAATCTGCGTTTTATTAAGTGTTTGAGATTGATACTGCTTTCATTCTAACTATGTGTATTTATAAACTTTCTAAAAGAAAATGCAGTCGTTAATACATGATCAAACGATGGAATCAGGGACTCTGAAACATCTGAGAAGTTCTTATCACTTTTACAGGTAACAAAGAACTATATTAAAAACAGTGACGAACTAACCAGTTAATTAGTGTCGTATTTTTTAAATTTATGGATGACTTTCGACAAAGAAAACTTTGAATTGTATTCAACTGATTCAGGAGCAACTATACCTATGGAAATAAGCATTTTATTTCCCTAATTAGATATTTGTTAAAAGTGTCCATTTGTTAAATTTTAGATTTTTTTTATCCTTGAATGTTGAATGATAAAATTTGTGATTTATATTTAAAAAGGCAATGCAAAAGGGCTTAGGATATCTCTTAATAAAATAACGTGTATTATTTTCCAAAATTTTTGTTATTAATTATAATATTTGAGCAAATTAATCAAAGTATCAAAATGTCCCAAGCAATGTATCCAACTGCCCACCGGTGGGGCACTTACTTAGATACAAAATAGATTTTTTACAAAAGCCGTTATATTTAAATTTTCATTAAACTTATGTTCTTCTAGTTGATTTCATAAAATTGAGTCATTCTTAGGTATTTTTAACAAAAAGTATCTGAATAAGTCATTTTTTTCAACTCAAAAATTGGATTTGAATATTGCTGTATCAAACTGCGCCACTTTCCCCAAAAAGTCAATTAAATGATTTTGATAATTCCTTCAGACACGAGTAAAAATACTGGTTTGAATTAAACAGGAAAACATCGAACGTTCATAATTTTGAACGGACTTTACAGCTTTTTTATATCTATGTTAATTTGAAAGAAAACACAAACGTAACTTAAAAAGTTGATGCCAAAAATTTCAACACCTTACTTAGAAATCTTAGAAGAAATTTGAAAGAAATATTAAATAGCTTGATGGATTGATCAGACGAAGACTTAAAAAGACTTTAAAAGACTTAAAAAATTTAAAGCGTAATCATTTTCTATCTGAATTTTTAAAATGTCAAAATGTCAAAAAGCAATGGGAATTTGTTAATAAAATCACAAATCCTAATAACACTAGTCGACAGTGGTTTCCTAACAACAACCAAATTACGATTTTTGTTACAAATTCATGTAGTTATTTAAATATCTGCAAGTAAAAAAGTTCCCCCATGTCCCATTTTTGTTTAACAAAAATTTTCGATTTTCTGCTTTTTTTCTTAATTTTTGCGTTTTAAGCGTCATTTTTGTCCAATAGCAACCCTGCAATCCCATCCAATTAATTTATTTCTAGTATCCCAGTATGTAGACATTCTTTTAAAAGTGTGGTTATGTTTTTTTACTGTAGTTCATTTTGAAAATTAACGAGTTTTCAGTATAGATTTTGCACATTTATGCACAATACGTTTTGCTTAATTTGGATACGGTTTAAATCACAATTTAACGGTAATATTTAACAGAAAATGTGGGAAAAGTTTTTTTTCCCACTGATTTGGGTCCAAATAGGTGAGTAAAATGAAATCTGGGCTCCTTACGTGTGTTGCAGAAGTTAGAATGTGGCTCTTTTTAAGTGCGTAAGAGTCAACAGTAGTTCTATGCAAATTACTATCCCTATAGTATGGGGAGGACATTCAAATTATCTTAGTTATTTAATATCAATGACATATACATAAAAAACATTTCAAAAAGTATTTAAAACGTCTTTTTTCGCCATTAAGTGAAGGCAAACTCAAAGTCAGTATGAAACTCAGATTTAAAAAAATTCACGACCCTGCTTATGAAGAAAAATTAAATAAAAACGCATTATCAGCTTGGAAAGGGTTTTTAGGAGAGTGGTAAGATGATTTTTTGAAAAAAAAGGACCGATAAAATGTTTTAATCCCAATAAAGGGTACTCTTTAGTCTTACCAAGCCAAAGAATGTTAGGCATCACTCAAAATTTATATTTTACATCCACGTTTGAACTTATTTCCGGGAAATATCACTGTTGTCAATCATAAACAAGGGTAAAGATTCCCTTAGGACATTGACTCGATACATAGGTCTCTGAGAAATAGAAATTTTGGGCCATAGCTCTTGGTTCATTGAAAGAGGAGATTTAACGTCCCTTAAAAGACAAAAAGTGATAAAATTTTACCGTATTTAATGAATGTTTAATGATTTTTAGTTTTATATTGTCTGAAACATGTATATAATCTTAATTATGACAGTATTTGATGCTAAAATAATGAGATTAACTGTTAAAAATGAGTGTTTTCAACGCTTTTGTCTGTTTCTCACAGTACTGTTGCCATATTTGTAACAAAAAACTGTACGTGCTGCAGCTTTTTCACAACTATTTCTGAATTCTACGCCCTGAAATTAGTCGGAAACACCTAATCTCGTTTTTGTTAGCGAAAAAAAGTCTAAATTTGTCGACTAGTGTAATCAAAGAAAGCAATTTCCGTTTGATAGTAATAAACAGATTTTAGTTAAAGTAAATGAATTCTTCATTAATATGGGCACACATGTCTTCCCTCACATCCATGATCATAAAATATATTTGACTAGCCAATTGAATTCTTTTTTTCTCATTGAATCTAACGACTTAGAGATTAGAAAAATAATCTGTTCACTTGATGATAAAAAATCTCCTGGTTTTGATGGTATAACTTCCAAAATTCTGAAATTATTGGCTATTGATCATGTTTCTATTATGACTAAAATTGTAAACCTATCACTTTCTAAAGGTGTTTTTCCTTCTTCTTTGAAAACAGCTCTTGTAGTTCCTATTTATAAGTCCGGCAATGCGGATGATTTTGTAAATTATCGCCCAATTTCTTTGTTACCAATTTTTTCCAAAGTTTTGGAAAAGGTTGTTCACTCCAGACTCTATGAATACTTAAAAACTTTTAAAATAATATCTAAAAATCAATTTGGCTTTTTGCCAGGTCTTAGCACTACTGATGCAATACTTGAATTTACTAAATTTACCTACAGTAGTATAGATTTAAGTAAAAAAACCGCAGCTGTTTTCTTAGATATATCCAAGGCTTTTGATAGCGTAAATCATGGCATATTGCTTGATAAACTTTACTCAATTGGAATCCGTGGCATAGCCCTTGATTGGTTCAATTCATACTTATATAATCGCAAGCAATTTGTTAGCCTAAATAATTTTAATAGTAAATTTTTTAATATAAAGTCTGGAGTGCCCCAGGGATCCATTCTTGGACCCTTATTGTTTATTATCTATATTAATGATTTTTGTAATCTAAAACTAAAGGGAAAAATTATTACTTATGCCGATGATACCGTTTTAGTGTATTCATGTTCAAACAATAATATTTTAACAAAATCTATAAATGATGATCTCCTGAACCTTAAAAAGTGGTTTGATGCTAACAAATTATCAATAAATATAAAGAAAACCATGTATATAAATTTCTGTATTCATGGCCCTTCAATTCCTCTTTCTCTTCACCTGCACTCTAACAACTGTGATGTTTCTAATTGTAATTGTCCTCCCCTTCAACAAACTCTTACCATAAAATATCTTGGCATAAATCTTGATTACAACCTAAAATGGAAGTCTCACGTTCATTATCTAACAAAAAAACTACGTTTTATCCTATATAAATTCTATCACCTAAAAAGTATCATTAGCAATAGGTTTTTATTACAATTATATGACTCCTGGATAAATTCATTAATTAGCTATGGCCTTATAATATGGGGCGGAGACTACATAAGTAACTTAAATCCTGAAATAAAAATCCAAAATAAAATTGTTAAATTTCTAAGCAGTAATCACACGACTAATTTAATTTCCTATCAACATCTTAATATTTTTCCCATCAGATACCTGTTTTTCTTCAAAACTATAGTATATTTTTTCTCTCATAACACTGCCGAAATCAGAAACTTAAACTATAGCTTACGTTCTAATAGCCCCTATTCCTAAAGCTAGAAAAGAAATCTTTAGAAAACACTTCACCTATTTATCCCCAAAACTATTCAATAGCTTGCCTAATCACATTAAATCAGAAAAATCTCCTCTAAAATTTAAAAAGCTTTTAAAATTATTTTTATACTCAATAGTTGACATTGAACAATATTTTTAAAACATGCTCACTAAATAAGATAATCTGAAGCTCACATTACAGCACCTCACCATCATTTATAATCACAATTAGATTTATGCCTTGAGATTACCCGTATTTTATTAATTATTCATCTAAACTTTTTTTCTTCCTTTCTTTCTATCTTTTCTTTTTCTTGAAAACCCATTGATGTATAATTTTCGGTCACCTGTAAGAGTCAATTTGACTCCTTGGTGTCTCATACGTGTATTTTTGTCATTTTCCCTAATATTTTTTGACCTTAACTATGTATATATATTAGTAAAATAAATTTTGGTTTGATTTGATTTGATTGATACCCGGTAATATTGATTAAGGAATCCTATACACAAAATATACTCCATTTATAATTAAATGGTGGTCAGGTGTGAACAGCATCATCACTATGTAATTTTTTACGTTTGTTTTTAACCAAAGTTACGGTATTCTGCTGTTCAATACATAAATTTTTCCGACCCCTTGTCCTTGAGAAGTCTACCAAAACAAGTTCACTCACCCCTGAAAGGCAGGTTTCTTGCCCTCCCTTGGTTTTTTCCACTCCCACACTGAGAAAAAACAGCAGGTCAAGATAAGCATTCCATACAGCGATAAAGCTAGAAGGGGTTCCCCGATATTTATGGGGGTGAAGCAGTGGTAGGGGTCGAGGGGTAACAAGTGTAGGTTATGTGGAAAGAACAAAGACCTTGTTGTAATGAAAGTTCTTTCACCTTCATCTTAATTATTCCTTAAACATAATGAATGTTTCTTAGACGGCCTTATAGAAAATGCGGTGTTTCGTTGTATAATTGTATCGTTATTTAGTGTCCACTAAATCCTCTTTTTTCTAAGGAAAACAATAAGAAGTACTATAGTATATTCTGAAAAGATCTTTGTAAAACAGATCTGATTGGTTTTATTCCCAATTAATATTTTCAAAAGATAGAAAATAATCGATGTTACAACAATAAAAACTGCAGAGATTAATCTTTACACCAGCGGTTCTTAAACTTTCTATCGTCACGGACCCCTTTATATAGCAGCCAGACATCGCGGACTCCCAACATTTTAAACACCAAAAGACTTTTGTTTTGTGAGTTTTAGATAAATTATAATTAGTATATAAATTTTAATAAATTTTAGAATTACTCCAGAGGCGTATATAGAAATTTATTTCGGGAGGGGACAAAAATTATACCTCAGCCCCAATGTATATTTCATAGGTCCAAGTAGCTTTTTAGTACATTTTTAAGTAGAAATTGTGTCTTAGGGAACTCAATATAAAAAGGTTATGAGTAATTAACTTCTAGCTATCAAAAGGGGGTCTGGGGGTCCACCCCCATAAAACTTCTGGAAATTTAACTAGAAAAACAGGTTTTTAATTAGTTTTGATACCCCTAGTTAGAATTTTTTGAAAATAAATTTTTATGTAGGATTTGCATTTTGATAAACTTAATGTAAAAAATAGTTTATAATAATAGACTTTTAAGAACAAAAAGGTATCTGAGGGAAAGGTTTTCTGAGAGTATCCTCAGAAAAGTTTTAGAGAAATTTGTCCCTAAAAACACATAGGATTTTAACTTGGTTTTGATACACTTCGTCCGAATTTCAGACTATATTCTTAGGCAGAATTTCAATTATGAATTTGATGAACTTATTTTTAAAAAAGTTTTTAATAATAAAGTACCAAGTTCTAAAGGGGGTTCGGAGGTCCTCCCCCAGAAAAGTTTCGGAGATTTGATCCAAAAACAGGGTTTTAACTTGTTTTGATACACCAAGTCCAAATTTCAGGAGGGGGCGGGGCCCCTTCCTTCACCCACCCTTATTACGCCCCTGAATTACTCCAAGTCTCTTAGGTGAAGGTCTGGAAATTTCAATGAAAAAATTATGCATTGAAGTCAAAATTTCGAGGGGGCTGGGGGTTCTCCCCCAGAAAATTTTTGAAATTTGCCTCTTAAAACCAGTGTTTAATCTAATTTTGAAACTCTTTGGGGAATTCTAAAAATAACTTGAGGAATTCCTCAATGTAACTCGCGTACCCCCTAGGAAGTTTAAGAACCGTTGCTTTACACCTTTTTTCGCATTTTAAAATTGGCGTAACTAATGGAAATAGTTTGATTTTGTAAATTATTATTATTTAATATTAATATTGTTATTATTGTTATTGTTGTTGTTTTTGTTGTTGTTATTATTATTATTATTATATATGATAATAAGTAATATCAATCGTTAAAAAGGCACAAAAAGTACTACTTAAGGTTTTACATGATTAAAAAATACTTAAAAACTTTAATTAGTGCATTTGTATTGCTATATGCAATTTAAAAAAATGTGTTATTCCTTTCCTTTTTTATAATTCATGCTCAAGAGAGAAGAAGAAATAAGAATTTGAGTAGTAGTTATACCCTCAAAATTCAGAAATTATCCTTTCTGATCATAGAAATGGGCAAAGTTTATCCCATATCCCCCAATTTCCTATATACTCCTTCGAATTTTTTTCTGGTTAATCCGCAATTGGGGAGAAGTTTTTTCAATCCATATATATGCTCATTTTTTCAAATTCCTACACGATATTTCGTCTTTTTTTAGTAAAGCGACGGCAACCAATAATTCAGCTTTTTACAAAAAAGATAATTGAAATTATCATTATTATTTAATTATCATTCATTGAAGATCTACAATATTAAATTAATCTTTTAGCCACATTTACATTATTCAAATAAACTCGGCTTTTTAAATTCCCACATAACTACACTTTAAAACATAACTAGCTTATTACATTAAAAACCCGGCGGTGGTTAACGGGCAAACATTTTATAATTCACATTCTTTCATCTAAATTTTTTTAACAACTTTCACAATCATTTTTTCCGCGCATAACGTAAATATGTAATGTGATGGGGCAGCTGTGAAGTTATCTTTTTTGCGTTGACGAGTTAAGATTAATAAGTTAAAATTTAACCAGGTCTTCTTTTCAAGACCTGAAAAAAATTATAGATATATGCTATGAATTCCAAAAATACTCTTACTTTCTCCAGCCAGCAGCTTTTTTTTTCAAGCATAAGGTCCTTCATTTATTGTTGAAAGGTTGAAACCAATAAGTAATTGCGAACAAATGTTGTTTAATTTTTAATTGTGTGAAGTTCTACTATTATACCAATTAAGAAAATATTAATATTTTAATTGAAGCGAGTAATGGCGTAAGAATAAAATTAACTATTATAATGCAGAGTCTAAAAATAACTTAAATTTAGTAGGTAAGTTAAAAATCTGAAGTAGTAAATATAATAGTATTTTTCAAAACCAAGTTTTAAACAGGACTCGCTTGAGCATGAAGTGAGTTTGACAGGATCTATTTACCTCTTCCTTGGTATACTAACATTTAATAATATAAATATTTTTATAAAATTTATTAATTTAATGAAAATATTAATTACGCGTTGTGGGCCGAAATTTGCTATCTAAACTTGTCGCGGGTCAAAACATAGATCTAGGTAGATCTTTCCAAAAGATCAATTTAAATTTCCTATTGCTTGTTCATGACTTACAAGGCCCCTAGTGACGAAAGAAAAAAGTTGAAAAATTATTTAAAATACTAAAGAAGATAGAGACAAAACCTCAATAACATTATTGTTGCCATTTTTATGAATAAATCACTGAAAAAAATTCCTTGAAAATATCGCGAATATTCATGTGAAAATAGCACTTTTTCAGGCATCAAAAAAGAAAAAGTTTGCAAATGCCCAAGTTTTCAAAATTTTTTATTGAATTTTGTATTTATTCAACTAAAAAACATAAAATTATCTAATACAACTGAAAAATTTTCAAATTTGGAAACATTTTACTTTTTAGAGGCTTACTTTTTAAGTGCCTTACTATTTTCACATGCTTATTTCTCCGTGAATATTCGCGATATCTTCATAAACATTTTTTTATTCATAACAGTGGCAACAATTCTCATACTGAGGTTTTTGCTCTATCTCCTATAGTTTTTTTAATTATGTTTTAAGTTTCTTTATTTCGTTGCTAGGGGCGCTGTAAGTCATCTCAATAGATTTTCCAGGGTCACTTACCTAGGAGCAGACCTTACTTCTATGACCCCAGGAGACGTCGGTTCCAAATGAAAGTCACGAAACGGACTTAGGAAACACCCTGTATAATTAGTGTTCAAAAAATACTTCAAATTGTAGGTTGAAATTTTATGAAATTTCTATATTTTTGACGTTTAAGGTTTTTGTTAAACTTTTGAAAGAGTTGAATTTTTTGAATAAAATAAATAGTTCAACATTTTACATTGGTGAGTTCTTTTGTAAAACCTTACAAAAATTGAATTTTTAACTTTTTAGTTGAATTTTCCTAAATCTTTTAAAGTTATTCAAGACGTGTTGGGCCACAAAAAAAGATGTTGTGCAGACCTAACTTAGGAACATGGAAGTTGTATCGAAATGGAAAAGTAGTTAATCTACAATGACAAAAATCAATTTTTGGTTACAATAAAACTAAATAACCAAAAGAAAAACCAATAACCTCAACCTACTCAAAAATTAAAGGTTGGTTATCGATATCGGTTGTTAGGAATATGAAACCAATTTCAAAAATTAAGGTAAAAGTATGAATTCTATTAAGATGAGAAGAGTTTTCAAACATTGCTTTTGAATAAAACAAAAGGAAAACGATATACAGGGTGTTTCAAAATTGCGTTGCACGGCTTTTATTCGGAACCAGCGCCTCCTAGGGTCATGGAAGTAAGGTCTACCCCTAGGTAAGTGACACTGGAGAATCCATTGAGATGACTTACAGCGCCCCTAGCGGCGAAATTAAAAAGTTAAAAAAATTAATTCAAAAACTAAATGAGATAGAGCAAAAACTTCAGTGAGAGTATTGTTGCCAACGTCAAGAACTCACTGAAAAAAATTTGATCAAAATATCTTGAATATTCGCGAAGATATTAGCATGTGAAAATAGCATTTTTTCAGGGGTCAAAAAGTAAAAAGTTCGTTTATTTGCAATTTTTTATATTTTTTTATTAAATTTTGTGTTCTTTCAACTAAAAAAACACAAAACTACACAATAACACTGAAAAATTTGCAAATATGCGAACTTTTTACTTTTTGACCCCCGAAAAAGTGCTATATTCACATGCTAATATCTCCGCGAATATTCAAGATATTTTGATAAAATTTTTTTCAGTGAGTTCTTCTTGACGTTGGCAACAATACTATTACTGAAGTTTTTGCTCAATCTCTTTTAGTTTTTAAATTATTTTTTTAACTTTTTAATTTCGCCGCTAGGGGCACTGTAAGTCATCTCAATGGATTCTCCAGGGTCACTTACCTAGGGATAGACTTTACTTCCATGACCCTAGGAGGCGCTGGTTCAGAATAAAAGCCGTGCAACGCAATTTTGAAACACCCTGTATAACGCTGCTATAATAATATTTTAATCAACGTTTTCTGTGTTCGAACGAAATTCCGAAAGCTTTAAACAAAAACAACCATTAATAGTAACACCCCAAGTTCAGTGAATCATAGTAACCTTACCTTTTGCCCAAAAGGGCAAAAAACCTCTCTATTGTTTTCCCCAAAAAACTTACACTGAAAATTTCAACTCAATTGATTTGGCTCAAGGTACATAATTTCAGTTTCCCATAAAGCAAAGCGGGAACAGCCAAACACTGATTTCCCAAACGGACTGCACAATGAGTTTCTCAAAGGTAACGCGATATTCTCACCAAACGCATGCAGCTCCCTGTTTCATGTTGTAATTAAGGACACAATCTAATAAAAAAAATCTCCGCAGGTATAAGATATTGTCATAAAAAAGGTTACTGGCTGTAAGCAACTCCGTGGGAAGACTTTTTTTTTACCAAATACTGGGTAGATCCAACAAAGAATGGATTTGATTCTACAATTTCCAGACAATTGTTTTCCCCCTTTCGGTTTAATCAACTGTGGTGTGACTTCTAAACACATGTTGTTATTTTTAAAAAATTTCTTTTAAAGTGTGTGTGTGTGTGTTTTTATTGATTTTTTTACCTACAATGTGTGGGTGTGAAACCTGAAAAGAGTTTCAATTAGAAATAAGACCTTTTCTTTTATGTGTGGAAGACGTCAGCATCAGAATACAGGGAGGCAAGTGATTGTTCACCGAAAAGTTTAAAAACCTCAATTTATTAATATTTATTAATTAAATTAATTTCAGCACTTCTTAAATAATATTTAAATTCAGAATCCTTATACACCTCTGATTTAGTGCCATTTTAAAATCAGACCCTTCTTCTATTAAAGAATGAAGAGATACACTATCTGTTTATTTTGGGTTTAAAAACTAGACTTCAGAAAAAACAGCATAGACCAATTGAAAAAGTTTTTCAATACTCTTTTCAATTATTAATTGATACATATCTCCCTTTCCTCCCAGGGATCGTCATCCGTGCGCCTTGTGATGCATATGCATGTAAATATATCAAATGAATTCTAACATCCGAAAACATAATTTAACTTCCTAAACAGAAATTACTTAGTTTTAGAAATATTGTATTTTGTTGTATTTTACCTACATTTTTGTACGCCTAGTGTTGAACTTTTGTGGTGCACGAGGAGTTTGCTGGTGTATCTAATAAAAAACAGAAAATCGGGGTCTTTCTATTTTCTTCTACTGCTTTAGAACTCACATTATTAACTGTACTAAAAAACTAGCTGGTAACGAAAGCTTAACCACCTTGTTTTTCGGAAACTCTAAAAAGCTCACAATTAGTTACCTACCTAAGCCTCATATCACAATGCAATACATCAATTTCGATAGTGTTGAAGAGTAATATAAATTGAACTTTGGAGCCTGTCATTCGACATGGTTCCATCCTGACTAGAAGATAGGAGAGGCCTTATAGGGTGCCTACCCCAGATTACGTATATAGATAATTGCCGAGCTTTTTTATACCGCAAAACTATGTAAGACAGATTTTGACCTTACACACGCAGGGTTGCGTGCATCAAATATCTTTAGCTTCTTGTGTGTAGTTAAAATTGTACTTTTATTATAAAATTCAACAATATTCTATGTTTTATTAAAACTAATGCATTAAAAATATGAAAAAAATTCTAATACGGTTATATTTCGTATAATTTCAAATAGTATGTTGAAAACCCGTTTCTAAAAGCTTTAGTAAAGCCTTAGTAAGCAATATTTTTCGACGGAGAACCCCTTAACCTACCTTATATACCAACCTATAGGGGAGAATGTTATACCTAAAGACGGTTGTACAGTCGCAGAAAAAAAAAGTGAGACAGTTCGCATTGTGAGCGAACTACTGGGGTTAGGATGATAATTTTTGTGTCATTTTTCATGATTTAACTTCTTCTTTAAAAAAAACATAGTTTATGTCCTTAGGGGGCTGTCTACATATTAAACGAAGCACCAATTTTTGTTTTTCCTATGGGCGACATCAAAGATTATTCCAGATTCTGAAAGAGCACCCCCTAAAACCCCCCAAAACTGATTTTCATGTAATTTGGTCCCCAAATAAAGCCAGGAGTTGGGGTTGAAGTTCGTCAAATTTGCGTTGAAATCTCGTGCGGGGTTGATGGTTGTAAGGATCAAAATCGAGAATTCAACGTAAAAAACGAGATTTCAACGTAAATTCGACTAACTTCAACCCCCAATCCTGGCTTTATTCGTTGACTAAATGACATGAGAATTGGTATGGGGGGTTTTAGGGGGTGCTCTTTCAGAATCTGGAATGATCTTTGATGTCGCCCATAGGAAAAACGAAAGTTGGTGCTTCGTTTAATATGTAGACGGCCCCCTAAGGACATAAACAATATTTATTTTAAAGAAGAAGTTAAATCATGAAAAATGACACAAAAATTATCATCCTAACGCATTGTAAGCGAACTACTGGGGTTAGAAAGATACTGTAAACGCCAATTTTCATTATTTAACGTCTACTTTAAAAAAAGCTATAGTTTATGTCCTTAGGGGGCCGTCTACATATTAAACGAAGCACAAACTTTCGATTTTCCTATGGGCGACATCAAAGATTATTCCCGATTCTGAAAGAGCACTCTCTAAAACCCCCCAAAACCAATTTTCATATCATTTGGTCCCCAAATAAAGCCAGGAGTGGGGGTTGAAGTTCGTCGAATTTACGTTGAAATCTGGTTCTTTACGTTGAATTCTCGATTTTGATCCAAAAAACCATCAACCCCGCACGAGAATTCAACATAAAAAACGAGATTTCAACGTAAATTCGACGAACTTCAACCCCCACTCCTGGCTTTATTTGGGGACCAAATGACATGAAAATTGGTTTTGGGGGATTTTAGAGGGTGCTCTTTCAGAATCGGGAATAATCTTTGATGTCGCCCATAGGAAAAACGAAAGTTTGTGCTTCGTTTAATATGTAGACGGCCCCCTAAGGACATAAACTATAGTTTTTTTAAAGTAGACGTTAAATAATGAAAATTGGCGTTTACAGTATCTTTCTAACCCCAGTAGCTCGCTTACAATGCGAACTGTCTCACTTTTTTTTTCTACGACTGCACCTTCGGATACGTTCTTGTGGGTGTCTGTAGCTAATCGGCGTTTTAGAATCAGGTTTCATTTATGTGAATACATTTTAATGCATGTTAAATTAATTCTAAATAGTTATCTATTCGTCGGCAATTATTTTCAAGTGATTTTTAGATGAAAAAATCTAATATTTTGTGATCTAAACTACTTTTTTAAATTTTTGATTCTACTTGGAATTTAGTGTAAAATATGGTGTAAAATCTTAAGCACCCTATCGCATTTAAGTATGATGATTACAAAAAACTTAAAATTTCCATTGAGGAAGATTTGAGGAAGTTATTACCACCAAATGCTTGCACAACTAATTTTCGATCTAATTGTTTTTGGATCTGTGAAGTGATCAGATTAATCAGTATGATCGATGAAACTATTAACTTAAATTTTGATCTGAAAATCTAATGTGATTTATGTGTTTTTGGTAAAAAATCAAGACTTTAATCATTCAACTTCGTTTCAATGATCATTTACGATCTAAAACTACATTACTTTAAAAATCTATTTCCAATTTTAAAAAGGCTTGAAATATGTTATAAAAAGGTAATGCATTAATAAAAATGTTCATTGTTAGCTTTTTTCAACTAAAACTTCCCTTTTTAAATGTGTCCACAGGTACAACTGGGTCTGTTCATAGGGAGAGCACGTTGTTGTACCTATGGACACAAATTTTGTCAAGTTATTAAAATTAATTAAAAATACAATTTTCAAGATTTTAGCTAATAAAAAATATCCCCCTACTCACAAAGGTTAGGACTATAGATTGGGTGCTTTAATTGGTGAAAATGTGATTTTACCTGTCTTAGAAAAATCCAAACGTTATTTTTGTCCAAAGGTACAAAACTCTCCCCTATTTGTGTAATAAGACACAATCAAGTTTTTTTATAAAACTCGATGTAAAAAATTTAGAGTTACTAAAGTGATACAAATCTGCATCAGCTGGGTACACGGTTGTCAAAGGGCAAAAATTTTTTACAAAACATTATAAACACATTTAAAATTTTTCTCTTACGGTAAGGTAAATGTGGGTATAGTGGACACTGTACCAATAGTGGCCATATAGCTGATTAATTTTAAATAGAACGAGTTAGAGGCATCGAACAGCGTCAAAATTCATAGGCATAGTAGATTGTGCAATCAGGTAAGCTGATAAATTACCACCGATACCACAGATCAGCATGGGAAGGATATTTAAATATTTGAAAATAACAACATCGGCCGAGTGACTGAAATTTGATTTTGCTTATTGAATCGCGTAAGGAAACGGGTAAGTCGGAACTGATTTTTTCGTATTTATTACCGCTTGATTGACTATTAAATTTATATCAAGATAAATAAGAGTGTATAAAATAATACTGATTAAACTTTATTTGAAAATATTGACTTAACGAGGATTTATGGGGGTGGCCACTTTACCAACACATAATCTTCGATTTTCCAATAGTGGCCACCGCAATGGCTTCTAATAAAAACATAAATAATACTTAATTTGAATCAGTTTTTTTTCATAAACTGTTGACTGTGCTTTAAAATGAGTGTTAAATAAATTTGGTTTCATTCTGGCTTCGGGAACCAATGTTTCTAAAACATTGAATTACATGCTAAATTCCTCTCAAATCAGCTACAGCGTAGACTTTGGGCCGAAAACTATCAATTTTTTTTAAATAAAGCTAATTTGATTGAATCTAAAATACAATTCGTTGGGAAGGAAGATTTAATTAGAACTAGACTACTATACCAAGAAAAACCCCTCAATTTCATGCATAAACCCCTCATATAGGCAGAAAAAGACAGGTGTCCACTATTGATGCAAGAGGTGTCCACCATAGAAGCAAAAGCTTCATCTATGTGGCCACTATAGATGCAATTTGGAGTACTTTTAAAAAATTAATTAAAAATACTTTGCCCAATCTAATTAAAGTTTTTAATGGTAAAATCGAAAGAAGAAGATCCAATTAACCTAAAAATAGGATGATAACCGTTTCGAAGCAAATAGTTTGGTATTTATTAAGAATTTAAGCAAAAAATTTCCTTAAAGTGTCCACTATACCCACATTTACCTTAATATAACTAATAATATTGAATCACAAAAAAATTCAATCTATACATTGTACTAGTTATTACTTTAAGGATTTCAAATACTTACTGTTAATAGAATGAGTGCATAATCTATTTTAATTTGAAAATGATTATTAGAGCGTTTCCCCCTTTTTGGTAACTAATAGGAATTTTTATTTTTTATTATAATAAAAGAAGTATCACAAAATATCAAAAAACTTTTACTTTTGAGAATATTTGGAACATTTAAACTCGATGCCAGAGTTAAAAAAATTATCCATTAAATATGGGTAAAAATATTGGTAAAACGCTTAAAGGTTAAGTAGGTTTCTTTGTTCTCTCTTTTATAGCGTATGAACAGTTTTTTCTACTCTTCGAGACTTTTAAAACTCACAGTTCTCAGTTCAGGTAATGTGTGACTAACCGGAAACCCAAATTGCAATAGAATGTTATGTTTTTCAACGGTTTTCACATAGAAAAGATCTAAATTATATTTAAAATAGATCTATATTTTAAAAAATTGGCGAACGGAAATTAAAAAAAATCAAATAATTGATTAATTTATGAAACATGAGAAAGATAAGTTATTTTCACTAATATAAATACGAATTCCATTTAATTGGAAAAATTAAAACAAATGTAAAATACACATGGCTCAAAACCACACAAAATTTGAAACATTTAATTCTAACGTTTTTCTTTTAAAAATGGCATAATACTGAAATAAACAAAACTCAAACACTAAAAAGTTTAATTTTATTTAATTTTTCGGTTTTAAAGGTCGGCCTTTTTAAAATTCGTATTGAAAACGTTTGAAGCATTTGCCAAGGTCATTGTTTTTCGATTATGTTGATTTAAATGCACTTAACGTTAAATGCAGTATTTTAAGTCGTTTTTAATTTGAGATTAGTGTTTAATCTTTTCAAGTATAAATTTAAAATTGTGCGTTTAGGATTTCTCCAGTTTTAATATTATGATATAAGTTGGATATTTTTTAAATAAAAGGTGGTTTTCTATTAAAAATATATGTTTTCATTAAATGTTCTTGTATATTAGTTAGGCTTTTATGTATTTTTTGTTCTAAGCCCTTTTAAAACCAGTTGAAAGATATTTTGTCTATTAGAAATCTGTTAGTAATTCTTTACCTATAATTTTTCTTCACATATCTACTTAGGATATTTTTATACTATATTTATTCTCTAAATAGGGCATTTAAGCCGTTGTAGTATAGCTATCTGTTAATAAATGAATAACTTTATACTTTATAGTTTAGGATTTAAAAAAATTAAGGAAAATTATTTACAAAAAGCATCCTTTATGTATATACCTATGTTAACATGATATATTTTACATGGATATTGTGGGTATATAACAAAAAACAATTGCTGGTTAAATCATTTAATTAATTTAAAGAAATGAGCACTATAAAATCCAATGAAAACTTTCAATCAAGTTGAAACAGTTGATCTTTCAACTATAATTGGTAAAATAATCTTAAAATAACTAAGTTATAAAAATATGATTAAAGTAAAAACTTAATTTAAATATTTTTAAGTTAATTTTAAACTCATTGTGGAATAGGCATGTGCATATAAATATTATATTAGGGTTGATGATCAATATCAAGGCAATTTTAGAATAAAATTTGGTAAAAGAGTAAAAAAATTGGAGGATTTTAAACAAAAGACATAATATAAATGCTTCAATTTTATCACTCTTTTTCCTAACTCTACGGCACTGAGAAGATGAAAACTCAGCATGAAAAAATACTGTATAAGGTAAATGTGGGTATAGTGGACACTTTAAGGAAAATATTTTTGCTTAAATTCTTAATAAATACCACCATATTTGCTTGGAAACTGTTATCCTATTTTTAGGTTAATTGGATCTTCTTCTTTCGATTTTACCATTAAAAATTTTAATTAGATTGGGTAAAGTATTTTAATTAGTTTTTTAAAAGTACTCCAAATTGCATCTATAGTGGCCACCTTGATGTAGCTGTTGTATCTATGGTGGACACCTCTTGCATCTATAGTGGACACCTTTCTTTTTCTTCCAAATCAGGATTTATGTATAAAATTGAGGGTTTTTTTTGGTATAGTCGTTTAGTTCTAATTAAATCTTCCTTTCCAACGAAATGTGTTTTAGATCAAATCAAATTAGCTTTATTTAAAAAAATACTTGATAGTTTCCGGTCCAAAGCCTACGCTGTAGTGGATTTGAGAGGAGTTAAGCATTTAATTCAATATTTTAGAAACCTTGGTTCCCAAAGCCAGAATGAAACCAAATTAATACAACACTCATTTTAAAGCACAATCAACAGTTTATGAAGAAAAACTGATTCAAATTAAATATTATTTATGTTTCTTTTAGAAGTCATTGCAGTGGCCACTATTGGAAAATCTAAGATTATGTGTTGGTAAAGTGGCCACCCCCATAAATCCTCGTTAAGTCAATATTTTCAAATAAAGTTTAATCAGTATTATTTTATACACTCTTCTTTATCTTGATATAAATTTAAAAGTCAATCAAGTGGTAATAAATACAAAAAAACCAGTTCCGAAATACCCGTTTCCTTACGCGATTCAATAAGCAATATCAAATTTCAGTCACTCGCCGATGTTATTTTCAAATATTTAAATATCCTTCCCATGCTGATCTGTGGTATCGATGATAATTTACCAGCTTACCTGATTGTACAATCTACTATGCCTATGAATTTTGACGCTGTTTGATGCCTCTAACTCGTTTTATTTAAAATTAATCAGCTATGTGGCCCTTATTGGTGCAGTGTCCACTATACCCACATTTACCTTAATGCTCCTAAAAATAATTTACATAGATTTAAAACGTGAAAAATAATCTTGGTTTGGTTTGGTTATTCTGATTCTCTTGTTCTCTCTTATTTCCCTCCTTCTCTCCTTTAACTTTTCATAAATTTCAAAGTAAAATTTTAAGGAAGGATGTTAGCATTAAAGGTTTTAGGTTATTTAGCCATATATTTGTAGATTATAACAGTATAAAATCCTCCAAACTTTGTATTCTAATAAATAAAAAACATTCTTTTTAAACTTATGTATAATATTCATTGTTTAGGTTACCTTAATCACTTAATCTAACCTAAATAACATATTGGCTTGGAAAAAAACTGTTGTTGAGAAAATGCCACGGTGAGTCAAGTTAGTCGATGCATATCAATATATTTGGTAATGATGAATACTTGTTTTTTATTTGCTTCATGCACACAATAGCAATGGAGACGGGGAATTGCAGTATTTGCAGAACTTATCAGGAGTTGTCTGAAGACCTTCAGTGGGGAAGAAATCTCCAGAATGGAAAAGGGGACAACTTTAAAACCAGAAACTAATATTGTAAAAACTCCCATGGACTGAAGTTATTCTGTTTTGGTGGTTTCCATTGAAATATTTTTATAAAGGATCAACTGACGTTTGATTTATTTTGTCAGGTAGGCCCTATTCATTTTGATTCTCAATTGCAATTTTTAAAGGCATTAAAACGTTGTTGAGAAAATTAGTATTGAGATCAGAAAGTGATGTTATGAATTTTTTTTGGAAAACAGAAATATAACTACTTAATAGAATACTTAATTCTTCATAGTAATATATTTTAATGTTATGATTAACGATTTTGATTAAGTGAGGTAAAATAAGTAATTTTTATAAACTGTCCCCAAAAAATTCAAGTTTAGGACAAAAGTTTATCAAATATATTACGACAAAAAAACTTTGGGTCCATTTTTGCAATACATAAAAGTATTAATTGTATATGTTATGGGCAATGTGATAAATCGGGTGTTTAAATTCAATGGCATTTATCAATGAAATTTATCACTTTGCCCGCCTCCACTCTGAGCATTATTAATAATGCCCAATTAATCACTAACATATGTTTCCTAAGATTTAGTTTCACAATAGTCAACTAATAATTGAATCGTCTTCATTTATAAAATTTAAATAAATAATTTTACTCTCACATTATACGCAGTTGTTACTCGGTTCTATCTATTACCTAATTCCTGGGTATATTAAAAATATTTCCTATGAAGTCATTATGGGAAGCAATACAATATAGTCACAAATTTATGCACTTAATATCCAATGTTTTGTAAGCAAGATTCTTTTAGACAAAGGAATCCTCTATTTGGTTCTCCGTTATAAATGCGTTACTGCAGTAAAGCAACCTTTAAAGAAAGTCTCTGATTACTTTCTGATTTTCACCAAAAGGTATTATAAATTGTACCTAAAGAAATGGGTAAAAAAAACTAAAAATGTGTGATTCCTTTATTTCCTTTTTATGAAAATCCATCTATATCTGTGTGATTAGTACCTAAAATTTAAATTTTTTTCCACTTTTTGAACAGTCCTTCACTGTGCATGCAGAAAACTCACAAACATAAGAAAAACCTAAGAAGTTTCATTATGAATCCGTTATGATTCGTTTAATATATTTACAGCCATATTCATAGCCGTCAATGCTTGGTCAAAGGAGGATTCCACCAATCGGTGAGCGATAAGTTAATTTTTCTTTTTTATTTACTGTCGCGACGCTGATAGCTGTGAACATGGCTGTCAGAGTACTTACGTGATTTTTGATCCCAAAAATAATTAAATCGAACTTCAAAAAAATACGGACTTTTAATTCCTTTCTAACCAAAATTTCTAGATAAAGCACTAATAATGTAGTCAATTTTTATATAATTAGAAATAATACGTCTGTTGTTTTCTTTGTAAGTTATTCAAAGAATGTTGAACCTTTTCTTGTCAAATTTAACAACGTTGTTTTCTTTTGATCTTCATTTATTACGCTGTTCCTCATTGGAGGAGAGAAAAATGTTTATTGGCGATTCTTATCTTTTAACTTTTAAGCGATACAAATAAGTGTGAAAATTTATAACAACCAGTTTACGTAAGCCAAAGACAGTGCTTTTCGTACCAAGGTCAAGGCACAAACTTAGCTCGTTGCTTAAGCGTTGTTATGCGACAAAAGCAGCGCTGGACGACACTTAAGCGATAAGTATTGTTTCACAGAGGGTTTACCTTGATGGGTTTAAGTGTCAGTTGAGTCCCTCTTTTTCAACATCTTATCATGTAATAGAACATGATATCCATCATCATTCATTGTCCTAATCAATCTGAACATCCTTATTGAATATCGTTTGAGCACTGTTCTCAATTTATGTAAAATATTTGCTTTTCTTCCATCCCATTTCTTATTACTCTATCTAATACACACCATCATTGTAAAAACTCCTCAGTGAGAGGGTTACATAGTTATTTTTTTAGTAACTAAGAGATAATTTTGTCTACATAAACTTAAGTATCTTGAATATTAAAACAAAAACAAATACCAATATTGAAGACACAGTTTGCTTTACGACATACCTATTATGGTTGATCGGATTGAAACTTTCGTGTGGAATATGAGGTATAACCCATAAACACCCCTTTGTTTAACCCTAATAAAATTTTGAATTTCTAGAAACTCTATAAGTTAAGGCCAAGGCTCAGTCAGTTGAACCTAACCTAGCTGCAATTGCGACGCTTTCTATTACAGCACAGTCCAATAACCTAACGAACTGATCATCGAACCGTCTTTGCAAATACATTCAGGTCAGTTGCAGTTATGTAAAAGATCTAAAAACGTTCTAAAAAAATTGCTATCAGATAGATGTTTACATCCACAGAACTGTTATTAACGATAAGACAATTACCTAACACAAGATAAAATAAATGGGAAAACTTACTTCCAGCTTTAGAACTTCGCAAATAACCATCGGTCTTCAGCGTTTTCGATAAGTGAAGCTAATAGCTAATCCGACACCTTCCCTCCAAAAAGTTCATTGTTCAGGCCCACAAGAACACGCGATAAGGAAGACGAAGCTGAAACCTAAAATCTAAGAATGAATGATAACAAACGCTACGAGCGCCAAGAATTTCCAGTGTTTACTCGTGCCACACTTTTGTTTTTGCACTGTATGTGTGTGCCGGCATCTAATAATAATACACGTTCCGACAGCATTTATCAAGATATTTTTCTGTTTAGCGGCCGGGGAAAGCCAAACAGAGCGGCTGTTTTTAGCTTGAACTTGGGCGATTTTTAATAGATCAAGGCTCTTCACCAGCTAGGGCGAAAACAGGATGATGACTCGTGCAAAAAGACACACTTGGTGGGTGAACTTAACGGCTAGAGCTCGATGGGACAGGGCCGTATCCAAGGGGGTTGGGGGGTTCCTTCACCGTAAAAACTCTTTTCTCTAGAAATGTCTGCGCCAAGCGCTACTCTTCGAGTGTCATCGAAAGAACACAATTTCCAAAAAAAGAGATAAAATATAGGGTTTTCAACTTTCATTTCTTCTATGACCCCCAAAACCCCTCTTTTTGCTAGGGACTCAATATCATCCCCAACATTTAAAAATTAAGTACACCAAGATTCAAATCACACTTAATTGTTCAAATTGCTGCGCTTCCAAAATTGGAGAACATAACACAAATAATTAATACAACAAAAACCTAGTTTTACCTTACTGTGTCTGCTTATTGATAAAATAAATTCTCCTTTTTTATTTAGTTTTAAATATTTACCAAAAGTAAATAAATGTATCTTACCTATATTAAATATTATTTTCCCTACAAAAATCTGCATAAACTAAGTATGACCCAAGACCCTCTTTGAAAGGTTGCTCTTCTGGTATGGACAGTGGACACGGTTAAATTTGAAAAAGCTGAAATACATTAACGTGAGAGCTGCTCTTCTCTCAAAAAAGCCAGAGATAACCTTAACATAAAATAAAAAACCCTAAAAATTGTAAAAATTAAATCTCAAACGAATCGATAAATCTAAACCACAAGAATGCTTTTTCCTTACCACCTAAGAACGTAAATTGCTTTACTGGCGTTTTACGGGGAATTTAGCGAAGCAAAAATTCATTTTCATCACTCATAGTGACTTATAGCACTCTCATCCATCTTAATATGAGGGTTAGATGTAATTGATTTTCCTCAATTACTGTCATCCTCCCGAGTCGAGACAGCGCGTTCCACATTTGGGTGACGAGTATTCGGATTTATCGGCGAGAGGTTTTACATCATTCCGACAGCGATTTTCGCTTTGCCAAGAATTACCTAATTGAAGGGAGAGTTAAAAGTGGTAATAAACGAACAACTTTTGTTCTTCCATGCGTTTTAAAAAATCCTGAATACTTTGTGATGAAATTAGAAAAATTAATTTACCTTTTAAATAAATTTTTCCAAATTATTTTACTATGGGAAGTTTCTTATGGCAAAAAATTATATGATAATATAGACTTCATGAAAAAATGAAAGTTATTTGTAGGATTAAATTTTATGTATTTTAAATAACAGAGGTACAGAACCTTGGTAAATATAAATTATTTTATAACACTTAAGAGACAGCTTTCTAGACAGCCTTTTAAGCATTTTAAAAGATTATGAATTACAATTATGATTAAATTTAAAAAAAGAGATGAATTATAATACAAAAAATCACATATTGTATTCTTTTATATGATTCAGATCAAAAGACAAAACCCATTGATAAATGTATGGAAACCACCGAAGTCTGTTTTTTGTTATTCACATCCTTAAAATAAAAATAAATAGAGCTCGTGGAAAAAACACCAGGTTGTCTTAGGCACTCTAATTTGTCAACTACAATAACTTTCTGAAAATGTGTTTAGAATTGTACTAGTTTTAAATAAGTTCTAACAAAAAGACTATGAATTGCATTTTGATAGACAATAACTGAGGAAAGTAGTGCAATCTTCTATATAACGACTTTTTGAAACGAATGAAAATAATTGAATAGATTGTTTGGCAAAAATGTTTTACAGTTAAAAAAAGTTAAATTAAAGTATGATATAATTAAACCCCTTTATAAAGTAGCATTATATTCCCTCATGAACCCTGAAAACAAAAACACCACGGTATCAAATAAAATAGCATTTCCAATTATTTTTACAATATCGAAATTAACCTAAAAATAAATAAATTACCTTCTATAAAAATCCAAGTCTTAGAAAACCGCCAAGAAACTATCGACGTAAAATCTTTAATTCACTAGTTTTCTGATGAAAACTAACAATGACCTTTGTCGCCTATGGAAATCTTTATCACCTGTAAACAACGAAATAAATTCTCGTCTCTTGTACAAGCGGAACAAACACACTAGTTTTAAAGATCGAGTAGATAACTCTTCGGTACAGATAAACAATTTCTAAACATGTAATTACTGGGAAATTTCTACTTTACATTGCTAGAGGTAAACTAGCTAGGAGATTTGCAGCCACATAGTTCGGTCAAATGAAGAGGTTAAGATTTAAAAGTTTCACATAGCTATGTAATTATATAGGAGGGTAGTTGTTTTGTAAGGTAAATATTATACGAGAAGGGGAAATATAATCACTTAGATGAAACTTAATTGTATATTATTTGTTGCCAAAAACTTATAATTTAATCCCATGAATAAAACTTTCTTTTGTTAACTTTTTCTTTAGATTTTTATTTTCCTTTTGAAACAATATTATTCATTATTTAAATAAAAACCCTTTTTTACACAAAAGAGATCCTCTTTTACAGTCGTATCTATCTCGTTTGTGTCTAATTGTCCGTAAATAAATTACTCCGTGAACCAATGACTTTTATATGAAACCCTTCTTTAAGTTGTTTTAAGTATAAAAAATAATTAATTTTTTAGAGTTTTCTCTAGTCAATAACCTAAAAGTCAAAAGTAGTGAATACAGCCACAAGGGTCACATAAACCTGACTTTTAATAACAAACTAAAACAATGTAGTATTTTCTATTCCATTTCTTTTCAAAAAATTATATACGCACAGAATATTTTGGAATGTAATTTGACATCTTATCAAAAAATCAGATACATTTTGTCGTAGTAGTATTTGTTAATAGAAACACCATAATAGGAAAATTTCATTGAGAAAACTGTATAAAATTTTTAATTAGTATACCAAGTACTACTTTATATTAATATCATTACAAATTCATAGCTTCGTGGTGGAGCTTGGATATTCCAAGTGGCATAAGACAACAACAACAAATATTGGTAGATTTTCAAAAAGAAATCCGATTAGATTTAGATATTAGATATAGAGATTAGCTCGTTATAAGAGGATTAGAATACACCTCCCTAACATTAAAGCGAGGAGAAACAACTTAAATGTAATTTAATATGTAACCAACCAAATAATAAGAATGTAACCAAACAAATAACTTGTTTATTTGGTTGGTTACATTTCCTGGTAATAAACAATTATCAAAAAATTTCCCCAGACCTGAAAGTACCTTAGTGAAAAGAAAATATACTGGGAGAAACTTTTATAAACCAACCGTTATCTCCAATATTTTGTGAGTTATCTCACAGAATGACTCAAATATGTGTTATCTGAAGATTAGTTATACAACAGCCGCAGATAGTTTCCGAAAGAAATTTTTCACACTAAATTCTGGCCCTGGGGAATCACATTGCGAGACCGCTATTTGGCCTTGAAAATTATCACTTTTAATCAGAACAATATTTAGATCGAGCTAAATTTGTCACCTCCGATCCTGCAGATAATCGATCCCAAGGACGTCACTTTTAATTATTGTAGATGAGCAAAGCTTATTTTAAAACTAAAGAATAGAAACTCCAGCTAGAATAAGGTTTTTAAATGTTACCATCATATTCAAAGTCCGATGTGTCAATGAACTGCGTTGAGTGATTCTCAATCATGGTATTGTTAACTTTTTGAGAGGGAAATTTTATAGTTTCAGAGGATTGAAAACTTTTAAAGAGAAAGAGGTATTCCGACAGCAAGAAATCAATATACAAACCTAATTTATGTTTAATTTTTTTTTAAGAATTTAATCAGGAAAATAGCACGTACTGTTTTTATAAAAAACACTTACTAATTTTTTCTACTAAACTTTTTTATGGTGTTTTGAGTATGAGAACAATAATGTATGGAAAAAACTACGTGAATATCAAGATGATATGATCAGATCACACTCAATTTTTATGTGATTTATGCCGTTAATTTTTAAAATGATAAAATCTCACGTTCCTTTGTTTCGAGATATTTAATATGAAAGTATTTTGCGTTGGAGTAAATTATAAACTATTTATTCGCTTTTTATCAAAATATTAAAAGGAATACATTGGTATTTTAGTTTTGAATATGCACATATTATTATATGTATGTTTGTTTAAACTTTGCGTAGAATAGCTGACATAGTATTGTATTGTTACTGCTATTCTAAATGTAACGGAGAACCAACAGATATAGCCCGAATTGATTCACCGTTACATTTATATTTGCACCAAGTACTTAATCTTTACTGCTGTTCATTTACAAAGCATAATTTTTAGTATAAAAATAATTTTAATATTATTTTTAAGGCACAGTACACAAACTAAAATTACAGCATTTTTTAAAAGATAAGGAATAAAAATCAAAGATAATTTTTATTTTTTAAGTGTTTTAAAATCTTTTGGTGAATTAAAGAAGGTAGAATAAAAACTCCGATGTTTTTATGTATTTATAACGTAATTTGTGGTTCTAAATCGAAGATAAATATACTTCCCGAGATGTAATTCAAGTATTTTATGGTAACGATTTAAAATTTCAATTTTACACAAAATTTTGTTTCATTCAATTTAATGGTTTTGTAACACATAAAAAGTAAATTTAAAAATAGTAGTACCAGTAATCACGCTTAAGAAAGAATTTTTCAAGAACTTCAAAAAAGGCTGTTTACGTGAGAAAAGAGTGTTTTTCGAGCATCAGAGTAAATTTCTACTTTTGTGTAACTTTTGTGGTGGACTCAAACCCAAAACGTTGGAACCAGCGGACTCGAACCTAACTCGATACGTAACTTAGATGTTGTAATCGAACTCAGAAGTGTATGTGCTAATTCAATGATTTAATTTCTTAATCGATCTCTATGGTAACTGAAGTTGTAACTGTTCACAACATTATAAATAGTGTTTCTGTTGCGATGTAGCAATCTTCTCTTTTCCCGCACGTGGCAGTATTTTTAGCCCTTTTGGCTTGCATAGTCTTTTAGTATTATGTTGTTGTTGAATAAAGTTTAATGTTTTTACAATATATTTAGTGGTCATTCAACATTAGGCTCTTTAGCCTTAACCACTAAACTTTCTTTCTCCTGCACTGCAGGTATGAAGCACAACATCATTGATTTTATGTATTGAATGCAGTGGCGAATCCAGGGGGGGCACTCTGGAAAGGGGGCCTCCCTTGGGAAAAAAGGAGAAGGAAGGAAAAAAATAATGAAAATACTAAACAATGGGGAAAAGGGAGAAAAAGTACATTTTTACCTAAAATTATTTTTTGGTTTGTTGTTTTCAATTTAGGCTCAAATTAGTTGCAAAAAAGGCCTTCCCCTTGGACCGAAAAGGGGAAGAAGAAAAGTATTGAAGAAAAAGACGTAAAAAGCAACGAAAAAGGAGACAAAGTACATCTGGATTTTTGAATGACAAAAAATTATTTCACATTTTAAGTAATTAAATGCTTAAATTGTGTAAATTAAATTTTAAAATATTAAAGCTTAAAAAATTATATTAGAATGCTTAAGGTGCTTCCTACCCCTGGAGGCTTTTTTAAATATTTAAAAAAATGATTTAAAAGTAGCATTATATAATGAAATACATCTAGAAACTAGGATAAATGTAAAATTTAAACCAAAATTAAAAATATATATATTATTTTTAACCCATTTGTGCATAAAATTAGCCAAAATAGGCTATTACGCAAAACATCAAATCTCCACTTTGAATGAAGATATCGTCAATCTGTTAATTTTATTACATAGATTAAAACCTTTTTTTAGGAGTTGGACCACTCTCAAAAGTGTCACTGAATTTATAATATTAGAGCATTGTTTAACTAACAACAAATGAAAATCGCCAAACTTTAAAACAACTTCTTAATTTAATCATCACTATAAAAAATGTAATTTCTTTTCATACACAGAAGTGGGAAGTGGTCCACCTCCTATATTAAACCTATTTAAATATTGGTACAAAATTTCAAGTCATTTGAACCATCAATTTTTGAGTTATGAGAATCTGCGGTAAAAAATATGTTAAAAATGTGATTTTGAGAAAAAACAAAATAAAAAATGCAATCTTACCCATAAATCCAAATAATTATAATGGTTAATAGGCTACATAATAATATGGTTTCAGAAAGCTAAGAAAAATACTTTAATCTTAAACTTAACACCGGATTTGAAACATCGATATTTTGACTCAAAATGCCGATATTAGGGGTAGGATAGCACCTTAAATTATGTTAATTAAATATCAAAGTATTAAAGTTTAAAAAATTTAATTAATATGAAATTTTGAAGTTTTTCTTTTATATTTGGGCAAAGTGCCCCCCTTGAATCGCTGCTGGATCCGTGCCTGATTGTATGTTATGTATCCTATTTTTATTCTGCTTAGTTTCAAGATGATACCGTTTTGTTTGTTTCGTGGAAAAAGAGGGTTGAACTAAACATGGTGACGTGGGGTCGATTATAACACTTCAGCCGAGAACGATTGTAACGTGTTACAACTGACCCCAATGTAGAAAATACATGTTTTAAAAGTATTTTCTATACATTATTAATATTAATATTATTATTACTAGTAGTAGTAGTAGTAGTAGTAGTAGTAGTAGTAGTAGTAGTAGTAGTAGTAGTAGTAGTAGTAGTAGTAGTAGTAGTAGTAGTAGTAGTAGTAGTAGTAGTAGTAGTAGTAGTAGTAGTAGTAGTAGTAGTAGTAGTAGTAGTAGTAGTAGTAGTAGTAGTAGTAGTAGTAGTAGTAGTAGTAGTAGTAGTAGTAGTAGTAGTAGTAGTAGTAGTAGTAGTAGTAGTAGTAGTAGTAGTAGTAGTAGTAGTAGTAGTAGTAGTAGTAGTAGTAGTAGTAGTAGTAGTAGTAGTAGTAGTAGTAGTAGTAGTAGTAGTAGTAGTAGTAGTAGTAGTAGTAGTAGTAGTAGTAGTAGTAGTAGTAGTAGTAGTAGTAGTAGTAGTAGTAGTAGTAGTAGTAGTAGTAGTAGTAGTAGTAGTAGTAGTAGTAGTAGTAGTAGTAGTAGTAGTAGTAGTAGTAGTAGTAGTAGTAGTAGTAGTAGTAGTAGTAGTAGTAGTAGTAGTAGTAGTAGTAGTAGTAGTAGTAGTAGTAGTAGTAGTAGTAGTAGTAGTAGTAGTAGTAGTAGTAGTAGTAGTAGTAGTAGTAGTAGTAGTAGTAGTAGTAGTAGTAGTAGTAGTAGTAGTAGTAGTAGTAGTAGTAGTAGTTACACACAATAAGTTACATAAAATTGAAATTAGCATATCAGTTACCCAGGGGTCATAGGCCCATACGGGTAGCATATTTTATTTCCCTCGCCGTTACAGAGCTTTTCTTAATAATCTCCAAAATCATAATTAATGTGTTCAAGGTCACTAATCCACGCTATTAATTAGGATTTTGGAGATAATTAAGAAATGTTCTGTAACGGCGAGGGAAATAGAATACGCATACGGGTAACCAAAAGAACATTAACAGATAGAGTAATACAAATACACACAAAATAAGTGAAAAAAATTATAATATCTACATGTAAAAAATTATAATAAATATGTGAAACCAATATAGCAAGTGAAAAAGTTCGACCATTGTACACTAGCTTCAGAAAAAGATTGTAATTATAAAAAAAATAAAGATCATTTCTTATAAAATTCTTTAAAAAAACACCTCGATATTTTCTATTGTAGGTTGTTTTTTTAAAGATTTTTTAAATTTAGATGGAGATTTCTCGGATTTTAGATCTTCTGGTAAGGTATTATAAAATTTGGGAGATAAATAATAGTAATTTTTATGTAGAATTCCTATTTTTGTTTTCGGAACTAAATATAAATTTTTTGATCGCAGACTAATAACTAATGCTTCGTAGACCAGGACTGTTTTCTTGTTTAGTAAAATGAAATAAAACTTTAAAGAAGAAAAGGTGACGAAAGGGTAAGACATTTATTTTTTGTAAGATTCAAGTAAAAGGAATTGATACCTGCTTAAAAATTTAATAATTTTGTTTTGAATTTTAATGACTGGATTAATATTTTCTAAGTAATCTCCTCCACAGCCTGTAATACCATAACTTATTATAGAACTCACCTAAGAGTGATACAGCCAGAGATATTTTTAATGCCATTGAGAGCGTATTTCACGCATTGAAAATCGGAAACACGCTTTAAAAAACTAGCCATGCATATTTTCCCTCTTTGAATTTTTAACAAAGGTTTTGCTTTAAAAAATGCATGGTGCCCCACCGAAATCGAAAATTTTTTCTACTCAAATTTTTAATATTAAATAAATATTTCATTTTAGCTTAGAATGCATAGTTAAAATTAATTGTTTTAATTTAATGTTTAACATTTTCTACTAATGATTAACAGATGTTATAACAATAACTGTTAAAACCAAAATTAGCATCCTCAATTTTTTTCTATTTCATTTTTTTTGTCCATTAAAAAGGCATTTTTGTAAAAAATTTGTCTATATGCACAGCTTATGTTCTTTCTTTCCTCTATAAGCACAGTTTATGTTGTTTTTGTATTTCACTCTTCTTAAATGAATTTCACGCCTCATAAAAAACGTCGAGGAGTATTTTTACCCCTCCAAAAATCCTAAGAATAACACTGGGATACAGCTGAAATAAGAATTTTTAATTGATTATCTTTTCAATTAAATAAAATTTATGGAAAATATAGCGAAGTTTATTAGTTAAATATTTTACATGAGATTATAATCTACGGCTAGTCCTAGATACTTTATTGAAGAAACTTGTTGAAGAGGGGGCAATTACAGTTATTACCGTTATTATTACAATAGGCAAGATGATAATAGAGACAAAGATGCTCAAAAGGTCCGTAGATACTAAAATTTTTAAATTTGGTCTTATTAATGTTAATCGATAACTTATTAGTGAGGAACCAGTCTTTAATAGCCAAAATGTCTTTATTTATGATATTTTGTAATGTTTCATAGGTAAGAACAAGAGTATAGGATTACTGTATCATCTGCATAATTTTACCATTCAATTTTAATTTACAAAAATCATTAATGTATATTTTGAAATGTAATGAACCAAGGATTGAACCCTGTAGTACACCAGACCTTATATTTAAAATATTTCTTTCAAAATCACCCAATTTTACAAACTTATCGATTAATATATTATGATTAACACTATCAAATGCTTTTGAGATGTCTAAGAAGACAGCGGGTGTTTTATTATTTCTATCTACACTAGTATAAGTAAATTTAGTAAATTCCAATAACGCGTGTTTAGTACTGAGACCAGGCAGAAATCCAAATTGATTTTCAGAAATTATGTTAAACACCTTTAGATAATTATAAAGTCTGGTACGTACTATTTTTTCAATGACTTTAGAAAATATGGGTAAGAGAGATATAGGTTTATAATTTTCAAATTGATTAGTATCACCAGATTTATGAATGGGAACCACCAACGCCGTTTGTAATGAATCAATGAATCAGGAAAAGTACCTTTTAGAAGGGATAAGTTTATAATTTTCGTTATGACAGATATGTTAATGTTAGCTTTAATTTTAAGGGCTTTAGGTGTTATTCTGTCACAACCAGGGGATTTTTATCATGACGTGAAAAAAAACTATTTTTTTAGCTTCCACATCATCTGTTTCAATAAGAAAAAAAGAGTTGGATTGACTAGTTAAGTATTTTCTAAAATTAACAAATTAAGTTTAAACATTATTAGATCCCATGTTTATAAAAAACTGATTGATATTATCTACTAGTGGGTTGTTATTATAGGATAAAGGCTTTTTATCCTTTATATTAGAGTTTGATATTTGATTCACAAATTCCCATTGCCTTTTAATACTATTGCACTTTAAAAATTCAGACATAAAATAATTATGTTTAGAGTTTCTAATTTTTATTTTCAGCTCTTTCTGAATTAGATTATAATTTTGTTCATGATTTATATCAAAAGGATATTTTTTATGTTTTTATAAAGTTTTTCTTTATATTGATTTATAATTCATATTTAACCTAAATATTGGCCTAAAATTATGAATTTTTTAAGGTTTTAGGATGCCGAGATCACGTAAAAAGGAAACTGAAAGGGAGCTGATTAGTCTAAAAAGAATGGAGGATGTTCAGGTTTCGGTGTCTAAAAAGTCTATTCGAAGTGTTGCTCGTTAGCACGATATTTTACGTTATATTATACAGATTCTGTCAGAAGAAAATAAAAAATGAAAATCCGAAAGTGGGTTATAATCAGGGTTGGCTGGATTGGACCCAATTGGGTTGGACCCAATGGGTTTTTTCAATAAAACCCATGTGAAAAAACCCACATTTTGGACCCATTTTTGGGTTTTTTCAAGAAAAATCAAGATTTTGGAAGTTCCTTTAAAATTTAATGCGTTTGTTTTCAAAGTTTAGGATATTTTTTAAATTTTAAAGGGTTTTTTCAAAATTTAAACTAGGTTTAAAAATTAAATGGTGTTATTTTAAATTTCAGGGAGTTTTTATTAAAGTTAAATAGGTTCTTTCATTATTCAGTGGGTTTTTTCATTACTCAATGGGGTTTTTTAAAAATTTAGGACGTATAAAGTTCAAACTAGATATAAAAAATAAAGAAGATTTTTCAAATTTCAGTGGGTTTTTTCAAAGTTAATTAGATTTCTTTCAATATTGAATGGGTTATTTCAAAGTTTAGGATATTTTTTAAATTTTAGTGGGTTTTTTTTCAAAATTAAAACCAGGTTTCAGTAAATAAGGGGTGTTTTTACAATTTCAGTGGGTTTTTTCAAAGTATAAAAACTTTGAAAAAACCCACTTAACTGTGGAAAACTGTTGTTAATTTGGTAGAACACATTTAACATGAAAGAACTCACTCAAATTTGAAAAAAAAACCACTTAATTTATAGGAGAAAACCACTTCATTTTGAAAAAACCCACACTTTTTCCCAAAAAACCCAGTTTTATGTGGGTTTTTTCAGGGTTTTATTGAAAAAACCCGAAAAAACCCAACCCACTTGGGTTTTTTCAAAAAAACCCGGGTTTTTGCCAACCCTGGTTATAATCAACACAATAAAGTTTTCGATCAAGGGCAGGAAGGAGAACCAATTTTCGTGCAAAAAATGACCCCAAGTTTGTTTTAAAACAGGGGAATTAAGTTATGAATATCCTAATTGCCTTTATGAATAATTATTTACTCATCATCATTCATTATTTTTAAAACTAATTATTTAAGTGGAAAGTTCATTATTTTCCACTCTAGTATATATTTTTAATTATTATTTAACATGAAAATATATATTGTTAGTAAATTTGTATTATTTTCTATCTGATTTTATGAATTTGAGTTGTGTTAAAATTGCCCCTAGAATTGGGGTGGATTGTAACAATTTTCGATCGTCGATTTTTTATTTACTATATTTTAATGCATGTCCGCCGAACAGTTTTCATAACCAAATTGTAATTGGGATGTATCAACCTATTTTCATACCAATTTTCATAACTCTAACATAAAAAATGGCTTACTTTGATATCAAATAGTAAATTTTGTTACAATCTTCCCCACTCTCCCCTAAAATGCTACAATAAGGTCAATAACTTAATTTTTATATTTGTTTGATTCTTTGATTGACAACAATCAATACATGAATGAATATTACTTAGGGGGGACGGGGAATTTCGCCATTTAACTTGTATAACTTTTTGAATAAACGATTTTCAGATTTCTTTTTATTATGATAATACAAACCTGATTATCTGCGAAAACATTTGCTTGAAATATTTGTTGGAGTTCTTTTAATAAGATAAATAATATTAATCTATGCAAGTAAAAAAGTTAATACTTCTTTAAAAGTGGTTTTATGTGCTTATACCTACTACAAATGAAGGTGAGAAGGAAGACTCAATTTGAAACCAACTAAAATTTGAAAACCAATAACGTCCACGTTTTTTGTTTTGACTTTATTCTAATATTGAAATAAATATATTTTAGTAATGTCATATTTTAAGTTGGGTGTATTCGAATGTTGTATATTATTCATTGTATCTTATTACTTATATTTTTTATGAAAAATAATTTGTAGGAAATTAAAAAATATCTTTTGTTTATTTTGTTAATTAAACTTTATTTTGCTTTGTTAAACCATATAAAGATTTGATACAAAAACTAGATTAGTTAAAAAGGAATAACCTGGGGTAAATAGATATAATTTTCCAGTTAAAAGGATTAATTAATTATTTTGTTTAACGATAAATCGTTTTATACTTATATCAAAAATATTTTATTTCTGTTGCTATTTACAGTTGAAATATAATAAGAGTTAAAATGAAAAGAAATAAAAGTCTTAAACCTAATAACCTGTTAGGACGGAAACAGTTAAATATTAGTTATCACTAAATATCTCAAATCTAAGGAGGATCGGAAAATCTTATTTCGAGTTACAAAATGTCAGAACCATAACAAAATATTGTTAGAAAATTTTTTTTCCAATTGTCAAGTTTTTTAGGACATCAAAGTTTGAAACATCAAAACTATCTTACATCATAGTCATATAGTAAAACAGATATAATGTTTTATCGTGGTTTGTGTACAATGTGTTAAAAATTTATATAATAATAGGATTTCAGAGACGAAAGTGTTTGTTAAAGAATATTTTAACAAACTAAAAGTTTTCAATTTACAGCAAAAAAAAGTTAGTAAAAATTATATATTTCAAGAATGTGAAATACAGTTGAAGCTAATTTTATTTTCCTATTCCTTTATTTTCCTTATTTAAACTCATAAATACCATAAAATTGCTTTTAAATATGTTTATGAAATATACACTGTTAAAAAAACAGTTCAACCTTTCACCAGTTTGTGGTGAAAAGTTGTAGTGTTTCACCACAAACTGGTTCAAATTTAGCTGCAACCTAGGTTTGGTAACAGGTTTCACCAAGTTTTCGGAACTTTTACTAGTGAAATCTGGTGCTTTCACTAGAGAAAGCACGAAAACTTGGTGAAACCTTTTACCGAACCTAGGTTGCAGCTAAATTTGAACCAGTTTGTGGGGAAAGGTTGAACTATTTTTTTTAACAGTGTACGTCACCTTCATTCACTAATGGTTTTGATAATAATTAGATGATTTTTTTTAATTTAATAATTAGACTTTTTATTTAAGCGCTTTTGTCTCTTTGCACTTTTAGTATGTGTTTATATTTCGCTCTATCTGTAGACAAAGTTTCGAGGTAAATAAAAAGTTTCACAGTCATTTGTTAGCAGGCTTTCTAAAAGTATAATAAAAAGCTTTTCATATAAATTATTAAATGTTTCATTACATTAATGTTTCGAATGTTTTATAAAGCAGCATATTTTATTAATCTAAAAATTTATCAATATTATATCTCATCTGAATGTTGAATGCAACATCATTAAAAAATACCATAAATCACGATGCTTCATCATTTTAAAACGGGCCGATATTTTTAAAAAATTAGTATCTTGGATTAAAACTATCTACTATATTTGAGCCTTTTAAGTTGAAGATGCTTTGGTTTATTGAAAAGATACTCTTTTCATGGCTTAGGTTAGGGGCACCCAAAGCTTTGTATCCTGAGTCATATTTAGATATAAAAGGCTTACATTTACAACGCTTTTATGCACTATTCACGACACTCGACAAAAAAGATCCCCTTTATGACACCTTAAAAAACCTACCCCTATATCTGAGGCAACAAGAGGATCACTCAATGGTATAAGAAGTGATCAATTTTTAATGAAAGTCGAATGTTTTTTTCTCTAAGTATAGGGTGCATTAGGAAAGTAACTTGAAAATACTTGTGAACGGAGAGAGCTACAACATGCCAGTGAGGTAACGGTATACTAAAGCGTAAGTCAAACGACGTTAACGCCCACAGTGGTAAAATTGGGAAAATAGCCATAAAAAATTTAAAACGAAAAGCGATAGAGCAAAAACTTTAACGAGAAAATTGTTGACAATATTATAAAACACACACGGAGAAAAAAAATTGCATGAAAATTCCTTCAATTTTCGAGGGTTTTTCAATCTGTGTGTTTTTCTATTTTGTACCCTTGTGGAATATACATGTTAAAGTTAGCTTTCTTCTTACTTAATCTCCTTTAAAAATTTAATTTTGTACTGAAATTTTTTCGTTTATTTTTTTGTCCAATTTTTAAAAAAAAATAATACAGTTGGCACGAATGTAAATTTAACTACCAATAATTTCTCAACAAATCTAAATAAAATCTACAGATATCAATATGCCGAAATTTGTCACTGATTTTTGCTTCATTAAAAGCAGTCTTCTTCAGGGACGCGAAAGAAAATAGTGATGATGAAAATCGAATCTTGGCACACTCTCCAAGTGGTTCTCAGCAACCTTTGTACCGAATAAGACCTTATCGTGGCCCCTACCAACTATATCCCCTCGGAGGCCCCAGCTGTGGGAAAAGGAATATGCAACGATGACAGTGTATAGAATCGAGGGATATATATCAGATAAGGAGGTAGACGATAACGTATTACTATTTCTCTCTCTATCAGCGGAAGTAATGAATTCCGAAGTCAGGTCATTTAGCTAAGATGTCTAGTCTTTGATGCACACACATTCAAAAAGTTAATGGGTATGAAATTTTCTTAAAAACACGTGAATAAAGCTAAAAGCAGAGTACATTGATATTATTGTATATAATATTTTTGAACTTTTTTAACATAGGTACCTACTGAAAAAGATACCTGGGTATAAAATAATAAGTTCTACTTCGCCCTTTGGAACTTGAGTTTAAAACATGAGAAATTTTCTCTTAAAAAGGCAGGAGAAATTCTTCCCAGCCAAAGCTCTTCCCTTAGCGAACTTATTGAGGAAATGAAATCCCATTATAAAGGAAACATGAAGGTAAAATTTCGAATTGTAATGAAATATGTAATAAATACAACAATTATTCAATGTGGTTAAAAACTACGCTAGTTTTTTTTCGCTTCAGAAAATCTCTAGTCAGTTTGGTCATGAAAAATATTTCAGCTTGATAGTGTGATTTTTTCACTCACAGCTTAAGAACCTCTGACCAAATGGAACAATTTTTGTTGAAAAAAACCAGGCATTTGGGTAAGCTAATCGAAACTAACAAAATAAATACGGGATTATAAATATTAAGAAAAAATACTTGATCTCCTATTTTGGTTGTGTTCCGTCTCTAAGTCTAAATTATCAATTTCACAAACAGGGAGTTTTAGCAAAAACCAAGATTTGAGTTTGATGATCCCACTCGATAGCTAAAACCTAGTTTAATGATTAAATTTTGAGTAAAATAGTAAAATTTTGGCCTGGTTTGAGACAAAAAACTCATTATCGGATTTTGATATTATTGGTTTCAATTAAATGGCATGATTAATTTTTGAGCGAATCAATTTTACTGAGATATCAATTATTAATTCATTATTAAAAATATTTCGATCAAAAATAAAACTCTGATCACTAGTTATGATTACAACACGAGTTTTTCTTTTCTGATCACCAAACGATGATACGTGGTTTCATGAAAAACGCTGCCTGAATAGACGAGATTAGTGATGACGTTTTTTGTTTTGTTTGGAAACGTTGATTCGATCCGTGATTGGTTACATACGGATCCGTACTGTCCGTACAGTTCACGGAACCAATCACAGACTGAATTTACGTTTCCAAACAAAACAAAAAACGTCACACTAATCTCGTCTATTTAAAAGTAGCAAATAATAATGTTTACCTAATTTTGGGTTTTTCTCCGATTCCGTAATTATCAATTTAAAATCCCGATTAAAACAAAAAAAAAATCTTACCTTTTGTCCCTGAAAAAGATAATCCATTCGAAACTAAGCATCAAAGCTAAGAAATTGAAAGATTCTAGCTATATTTTTCAGCTATAATGTTTTACTGGTGATAATTGTCCGCGGAGTTTAATTTCTAAAAGAGGTTTTTCACGCCCTTAAAATTCGAAAACAAAAATTAGTGATCAGTTTTCAAGATACTTCAGTAACGATCCTGCACATAAAATTTCAAAGTGAATACGCCAGGCCTACAAACATGAAAGCTCTTTAAACTCTTTGGACTCAGGGAACACAAATTTAAATAAAACACCGAGATGCTAAAATAGACTGACTAACATAATGGAATAATTTAGCTATAAATATCCATAAAAAACTAGTTAAAAAGTACTCAATTAGGTTTTTTTTGCTGTAAAAACTATTTTTAATGTACCCAAAAGAATAGAACGCAAAATTATTTTTGCTTTAAAAATTGTGCAGTATTTTTTAGAACCGCTGAAAAATCTTGATTAGTTTCAAAATTTCTATAGAATGACTGTAAAAGGGATGCTGAAAGACTTCAAAGTCGTATGACTACAAAATAACTGCATACCGTAAAACGGGGTGAATCGGATCAGCGGGGTGAATCGGATCACTTTTGAAAAAAGTTTTTTAAATCATCATAACTCCGGTTGTGTTAGAGTTATAAAATCAGGATAAGTTCTGACTTATTCTAAACATTGTTTAGAAGGTGTTTCAGCCATCAAAAATTATTTTTCGATAATATCTTAGGTCTACCACGGCTTTGAAGTTGAACATAAAAAAGGTCACAAAAATGTGGCTGTCAAAACTTTGCTTATTGCACCAAAAAAATAACTTTCTTTTCCCAATTTTCAGTATCCCCCGTGTGGTCCCAACTCTTCCAAAGATTTATTTGCAATCCAATTTTAAATAAATGGTAATTCCGATTTTTACTGAATTTTTTAGTAAAACAAGTCCATTTCGACTACTGATGCGGGGTGAATCGGATCAGTCATAAAATGTGTGTTTGAAATTGTTTTTTGAAAAACTGGTAATAGGTGGAGATTTCAAACAAAAGATACTTTGTTTTATGTATATTTAAGAATATAATGTATGGTTTTGGTAGTTCTGGTGGTATTATTTCTTTTCAAAATGGCGGTTAGAAAAGAAGACTGCAAACGACGATTTTCGTTTAATTTTTTCGGCCGCTTTAAAAACTGGGAAGAATGCATGATTCATGGCTTATAAAAGTTTTGCAGTATGTTTACAATAATGTGTCAAATTTTTAAGGCTAACCGATAAGTTTTTGATGGGAAATTTTGATCTCAAACATAACAACTATTGCGAAAAACCTACCTCAGTGTTTGTTGGTCAATCGAAAGAAATTTTCACTAAAACTTACATATAGACCCATCTGTTTAGTAATATGTCGTATATTAAATTATTTTCGAATTTAAGTGCAGAAATCAGTGCAATTTATGGTAGACGCGAACGAAGCTATTCTTTTTTTCATTTGAAAACACTAAATAAAAACAGTAACACTTATTTTTCAAAATTGGAAACAGATAAATCAATAATGCTATGGAAAGAAAGACTTTTAATGCTTTAACAATTAATTTATTTCAGAAAAACATCTGCAAAACATCTGTCTTGATTTTATTTCATACACCAGATACCAGCTGCTCCACGAAGCGAGAGAAGTGCTGAAGAACTATGGAAAATTACCAGTTATATGCAGTTTTAAAGCTAAATTTACAATCTTAAACTTATAAAATCATCTCAAAACTTTGATATCTTAATGTAAACATTGCAAATATACAACAAAACTTTTATTAGCCATGAATAATGCATTCTTCACAGTTTTTAAAACGGCCGAAAAAAATTGTCGTTTGCGGTCTTCATTTCTAACCACTATTTTGAAAAGAGATAATACCACCAGAACTTCCAAAACCCTACATTATATATTCTTAAATATACATAAATCAAAATCCCCTTTGTTTGAGATCTCCACCTATTACCAGTTTTTCAAAAAAGAATTTCAAACACGAACCTATGGTAAAAAGTATCAGAACTTTTCGGAAAATCCTATATTTAATTTAAAAGCTTTTCGTTATTTTAGTAAAATTTATTCATTTTACCTTATTAGACTATTTTAAGGCTAATTTCAGGATCCTATAATACTTTAAGACGTAAAAATTGCGTTTTTTCCACAAAAACTGGCAGTGATCCGATTCACCCCGCATTGAAGGTGAATCGGATCATGGCACTTAAAAATTTATAAAAAATAAACCTTTCAAGATAATTGAATTTTTTCAACGGGTTCTTAAAGAATTAATTGGGACTCGAAATATTATTTTCAAAGCATTCCAAAATCTTTATTATTAAACTTTTGGCAGCAGTTCAAAAATCAAAAGTGATCCGATTCACCCCGTTTTACGGTACTTTTTAAAGAAAACTGCACTTTAGACAATTTTCGATACAATTTTTACAAAACAAATTTATGTAAATACAAAATAACTGCATACTTTTTTAAGAAAACTGCACTTTAGACAATTTTCGATACAATTTTTACAAAACAAAATTTATGTAAAAAATAAAATAGCTAGGAAACGATAACTTGCTGTATTACAAATTTAGTAGCTAATTCTGCGAAATTCAATACAGCATGTGGAAACACTATTCCTCTTCTCAAAATTCTATAATGTTACTGTAATTTTAATTAACTTAAAGAGTGGGATGTATAGATTTCTTCTTTTGTTTAAAACTTGATCTTGTGATTTTTCCATAACTTTTATTATCCTGTAAAATATCAAATGAATAAAAACTAAAACGTGAACATAAATTAAATATTTATTTACTTATTTAACATAATAACAATAATCATCAACTAATGAGGGTCCTTTTCAACTGCAAATGACATGAAGATACCTAATGAAAGTAAAAACATTTTAGTTACAATTCATAAAAAATAACTTTGATTACTGTTTCGTACAGTTCCTATCGTTATTTTTAAGATAAAAAGTTTGCTTTTGAAAATCAAAACTTTGAAATTCACAAGCACATTGATTTTTTTACTGTAAAAGTCCGACATGTAATAAAAGTCATTAAAATATTATTTATTAAGTATTTTGTTTTTAAAAATTACCCTTGATTATAAGGAAGATTAGAATTAAACACATTCCAGTTCCTCTAACCTTTTCATAGTTAATGAGAAAGTAATGAGCCAGCGGGGTGGTAACAAACCACCATAACACTAGAACTCACAACTGCACATATATTCTTTTAAGTTACGCAACAAGAAGGATTTATTACACACTACTTAGACTCACATTGCAGATAAGTTGTATGATATGCATCAAAAGGGTTGGAATGGAATCTACAAAGAGCAGCATCTTTTACAAATGAGACACAATATATATTTCAGTAAAAAATTCTCTGTGCATCACATCAAAACTGATATCTCAAACCACAACAAAAGTCTAACTTTCCGTTGTAGACAAGAAACTGCCATTTCTGTAGAAAAAACTCAACAAACATGTTCCCTTCCCCTCAAGACAACAAAAAAGAAAAAAAAAAGAAGCTGACTCTCTCCAAATACGCCCTACATATTTCCTTCATCTCGATTGAGAGTGCTTCACCTGAGGCAATGAAGAGGCCGTAGAGGTAGAACAAGAGAGAGCTTTTACATGGAAACCCCGTGGCAAAGAAATCTGTAACGTAGGAAGTCTTATAGACGGAAGGAATTCGGAGTAAAAAAATAGCTCACTGCCAGAAAAAGACACTGGCAGATAACAATGAAAGTAAAAAAAATCAGCCATCACCTTCAGTAAAAAATACTAGCCATGATGGCTTTTTAGTATGTACCTGGCAGCACAGGAACATCGATCAGTGTTGTAACAATATTGACTAATATCGAAAAATGTCGGACATTTAGCGGGAAAGATTTCTACTATAGTAGCACGGCACGGCTCATACCAAATAAGTCAAGTTTATGTAACTGCAACTATAAACCAAATTTATCTTATACATGACAAAACGAATCTTGAACATTCGTGCTGCTTGGATTCCTACTGTATTTTAGGGTTGTTTATGTGGGTAATTTTCAGTAAAAACGTTATCAGTGTAAATAAACCCTCCCGATTTTATTAAAGACATTTTCGATTCATTTGAGCTGGTATTTACGGGAATGAATGAGTTAGCTAGTTTTGGTGGTTGGATCTTTGCTGGCTGGTTTCTTGAAAGACTGGATATGCAAAGCAGAACAATGCAGAAACAATGAGTTGATTCGAACATTAGAGTTAGCTAGTTTTCGCTGAAAGGACCTCAGTTTCAACCATGTATCCTGAGCCCGACAGGCGTCTAGAAAATACCACGCTGACAACAATGAAATAAGGTGTTCCAATCTCTCTCTCAGTATTTTCCCTCTATGGAAAGAGGCCCTGCCAGGAGCAATTGTACAGGAGGACCATTTATATGCGACTCCACGCACTTGGAAAGGAAGGTACATATCGACTCAATCACTCTTGCCCAACTTGCTGCTTTCCATGCGGCACCTCCAAGTCTGGCAGCATGTTTTATTGATCCGAGGAGCCTGTCTTGGCTATTAGGTCCCTGTCAGGAGTTATCAGTCTCTCGTGAGTCGGAGCCCACGTCGTGCTTTTTAATTACCACGGATTCGTTAAAAGCTGTTTTGGTAGATAGATCTGTCGGCTACGCAGTCCACGTGCTCTCAACGAAATGGGCCCAGCGATGCTGATAAGAGTAAACTGTTTGACAGGGAGGCCCCACCTGTTTTCTGTTGGGGCCGACTCTGGTCCGTTATCTGGATGCTTAGTTCAGTTTGACATGTGTAAGTGTTTTTTTTTCTTCGAACAATGAGCCCCTTGTGAAGGACGCGTTGTCGAGAGAAGGGTCTTCAGGGAATTTCGGAGACTGCTTTTAAGGGAATTGATCAGGAAAAGCTACCTTAATTAGAGTAATGTAAATAAAACCCTTATCTGCTCTGACCGCTCTTGTATACAAACTCGCTGTTTGGGGTCATAGGATAAGCTCTCTCATTCATGCCCATGCACGTAGACATGGGTTTGCTGTTTCGTCGAAATCAATTCCCCTTGTTAAATTAATCTAGCTAGCTGACAAATACAACTGGGTGGAATTCTAGATTTTTGTTTAAAATACTTTTAAAGAGGGAAAATAAAAAGATGGAGGGGAAGGGGAAACCTTATCATCTTAAGATCAGTGTATAATTTAAATATTTTTGGACTCAAATTTCATGAATACCGTAAGAATAAGCCTCAAGTTTAGATTTCTTCACTTCATACTTAGATAAAAGAACTAATATCCAAAAGAGATCTTACAATTCTTTCAAAGCAACTAAGAACATACTATGACACAGCTATTTATTTTAGTTTCACTCACTGTTAGAATGCGCCTCTCAGTTTAATTTTTCTATGAACTGTTCATACTAGCCTTTATAAAGATAGTATTTCAATGAAATGCAATAATAAATTTCAGTGCAATAGTATAAGATAAAATAGAAAGATGGTGTTAACTGAATTTAAAAAGTGAATCAATTAATTCATCACAATTCAATAAGGCCTGCCTTTCCTTTATTTTGAAATCTGATTTAATTGAAAATCTAAAGTTTTGTCAAAATTCATAACGTGGAAGGCTTCAGAGTAGTTAACCAAATAAGAAATTGTTGACTTACATTTTGAAATGCTAAGAAAAAGTTATCTGAAAATAATTTCCCTTTTCATTTCTCTTTTTCGCTAGTAAATTATAAACATCCAAGTCTAATTTTATCAGAACTAAGTATTAATGTAATAAGTTGATAGTAAAATAGACCCAAAATGACTAAATAACTGTTAATCTTGAATTTTGACTCCATTATAGTCTTGCAGCATTCTTAAAAATGTAACTCACGCCTCTCATAAAATTCTCTAGACTAACAGATGTTTAATTTCCTTCATCTTTTTCGGGCATCATACACAGAAACACACACAAATCGGAAAAATGCTATAAATCTTAAGTCATAAAAACTTGAGGGAAAAGCCTCGCCTCCTAAATATACTGAGTTGACCCACATGGAACCCGAAACATCTGTGATAACTTCTTATCATCCACAGAATTAATTTTTCCGTTTCTTAAAAAGCTCAAGGACTTGTTAGCCTAAATCACGTGACACCTCAAAATCAGGTCATTTTAGCTGTCATAATATTACTCCAAGACTTGAGTAAATTTCTTCCTGGATTCTTTGTTATGCAATTAAAATTAATAACAACATAGATTTAGCCATTAATTTTTAATGACGAGCTAAACTCAAATCAAATACAGTTATTTTTCATAACTCGGAAAAACGGATTTGTTTTAAGTCCACTTTGTCCAATTTATAGGTATAAATCCCTGTAAAATGAATAAAATCCAATCAAGAATGAAAAGAAAATAATATAATGATGTTAAGGATTTGCATGCCCGCGAGACAGTTTCTAAAAAAATTTAAGTTATTCAGAAATTATTGTAAGCATTTTCCCCCGAAGGTATGAAACAACGTTAATATAAAACACTTTATTATACGTATAAATTTTTTAAATTTAACCTAGATTTAACTTAAAACTTTTTAGAACTATTAGAATTTCAGACAGAATCATTTATAAATGTTCAATACAAAAATATGAATATTATAACTGAATGTTTGCATCATATATTAGCGAAATTAAAAAATTATAAGCATCCAGTATTCACTGAACTGCTTTAAGCTTTATAAAAAAGATAAAGCTTTATAAAAGAAAAACTATTAAGTTAAGATGTACTCAAATGACCTTTCAGAATTCATCTCTCATAATAGTTTTATACAATAGACTAAATTTCACACGCTACGTGACTCAGACAATAGAAAATTATTTCACAAACACATATTAAAAAGCAATTAAAGTTAGAAAACACATTAACACTTATTTTTGACGGCCTTACCCATAGGAACTTTTTAAAACGGAGTTTATAAACCTTTATATCAAACAGAAAATATTATTGTTTATTTGAATTAGAATCGGCTTTGTGTTAAGCCGATATTTCAAACTCAATGAAAAGAGAAAAGAAAATCTAAAAACTTTTTTTACTTTTATTGAAACTGTTGTTTGGAAATAGCATCGGCTTTTATAACAATTGATATAGGCCTTCTTTTAATAATTAACCTTTAAAGAATGTAAGCTGCAAAATTTATTCAAGTTACATTAGATAAGAAGATTCTTCTTATTAGTTAAACAATAAAAGTAAAGATTAAAATGGATTCAGGGAAAAAATTTTCTATCTGAAACAAAAATCTATTTTTTTAACTCGCAGAGTGTTATGGAATGGAACCTTGGGAATTCTTTTTAATGAACTACTATTTGAAAACAATTGAGTAAGTAGTACTAGAAACACATTTTACAATTGAAAACTAATGAAAAATTTAGAGGAAATTTAAACTTTAGATGGAAACTTGGCATTACGTTATAATATCTTTCCTTTAATAATGTTAATTATTGGATGTTATTATCAATCGAATCAAATTCTGCCCAGGCCTAGTGGCCCATCAGGTGGTGCCCATCGGATGTTATTTTACTGCAGATAAAAAAGTAAAAGCGTGTTTAATAAAAGATAAAAGAGAAGGTGCTGAAATAGTTTTTAAATTTAATTTCTTGTAATAGATAAAGACAAAATTTTTTAAAATTTATATAGGGTGTTTGGAAACACCGTGGACACCGTAGAGGGGTGGTAAAGGGGACCTAGACAAGCATATTTCGGAATGGGGGATCGCAGATGTACCGTTAAAGAGCTAGATCCAATTAATGTAGTGCGAGGGCGTTACAAAAGGCGGTTTTCCTAAGACCCTTTTACGAAGCAAAACATAACAGAATAAAAAAAATATTGTATGATGTACAGCTGTATCCATACTACTTCCACCATAAATTTGAACAAAATTGGACCACTCTTTAACCCGTGGGGTGAGTTATAAAACTTGCAGTATTTGTTCCCTTAGTGTAATGGCATCTTTTATTGAGTGAAGTTGGTTTCAAAAATACCATTACACTAAGGGAACAAATATTGCAAGTTTTATAACTCACCCCACGGGTTAAAGAGTGGTCCAATTTTGTTCAAATTTATGGTGGAAGTAGTATGTATACTGCTGTAACCTCATACAATAATTATTTTAAATTATATTATGTTTTGTTTCGTAAAACGGGCCTTAGGAAAACCTCCTTTTGTAACGCCCTCGCACTTCATTAGGGGTTCTAGCTCTTTAACAGTGCATCTGCGAACCCCAATTCCTATTCTAAATATGCTTGTCTAGGTACCCTCTACCACCCCTAAAAGTTTGTCCACGGTGTTTCCGAACACCACAGGATCTTTAAACAGGATCTCAAGCGTTTAATATTGATTGTATTTACGTGAAACTTTGAACTTCAGGGTTTTCAACAATGATCTTTCAGATTATCAAATCAAAAGAAGGATTTCAAAATACAAAATAAGGTTTTGGCCGAGTTTTCACATTTTGTTTGTGTTTTTTTAACTTTTTTCATAATAAAACAAATGTTAAAGTGAAGACTTTTGGGATAATTTTAAAGATCCTATTAAACCACAATTTTTGTGACCATAATTAAATTTTTACCAATAGTAGTTCTTCTACAAATTGAATTTTTCAATGATTTTTTAGGGTTTCGCTCCATTTTTAACTCCCTGGGATTTGGTCTGGGACCCCCAAATCCTATGTGATTCTGACTCGTCTAGGTGTCTACTATCATTCCTGAAAGTTTGTTGCACCATTTCAAATACACCCTGTATTTGTAAAAAAAGAATTTTCTGTCTTAGGAAAAATACAAAGTTTACTACTAATTTATTTTTTTACTTTTTTTAAGGATAAGTAGTAATTCATTATCAAAAATTCAACTCGAATTTATGAATTTTTTTACTCATAACTTTGCATTTAAACACTTCTGTGCATAATTAAGCAATTTATTAAGATCACTGAAAAAAATTATAAAAATACGAGTGTGTTAATGGTTGTTAATAAATTTTGCTGTTATTCTTGGGGAATTAATGTGGAATTTGAGCAAGTAAATTGGGTGGGAAATTGATACCTAGATTGATTTGTAAAATTTTTTGATTTTGTTAGTTTTTTAAAATTAAATTTGGAAAAAAAAACATTAATCCCATGTAAACAACTGATTTTAGAATGGATTACAACATCGATTTCTTTAACTTTCTTTTATGTAACATAAGTAAAAATTGTGCATTCAATTCATAGTATTGTATTAAATTTAAGTATAAATGAGTGAATACCTGACTGAACCATTGTACGTATATTGTGCACAGGAATACATAAATATCAAATGAGTATATTATTTAATATATCTTGTGGAAAAGAAATTTAAATTTTTTGATTTTTTTAATTATTGCTTAAATTTTATTTAAAAAAATTAAAAATTAAAATTAGCATATTCTATTAGTGGGTGTATTACGAATTTTTAAAATTTCAATTAAGTAGTAATTAAATTCAACTAAATTTAAATAAATTTAACATTTGATTGCATGCAAATTATAATGGTTAATAGGGTGGGTCATTTTCCTATGGCGAAAAAAAAAATTTACAAATTCTATCGGGCACAGCAAGAAAAGGGTGCCAAATGGTCTCAAACTAACATGTGTAAAATATTATTCCATAATAACTCTTTTTGCCTCCGGATTGGGCTTAAGTAGAACAAAAATATATAATTTTTCATATTTTTTTAAAATTTTATAAATTAATTTTTTTTGTCCATAACTCATTAAAGTTCACAAATAAGGGTATTTAAAAGCAATTTTAATCACATTAGTCACCTTCATGCATTATTAATACAAAAACAACTGCCGAGGTGGCAATATAATATGCTATCATATTAACAAGAGTCGTAGAATATGAATCTCTTTTTTGCCAACAAACAGTGGATTGTCAGTGGTACAGATTTTAAATATTGGTAGTTCATATACAAACATGCTCCCTTAAGTTTGGTCAGTATAAATCAGTATTTTAAATTTTTCAAAATAGAAACAGTTGTATTTTTCATAAATATGCCGCGCTTTCGAAATTCAGCGGACAGTTATTTCACTGGCTGGTCTTGGGATCCAAATATGAAAGCAAAAATATGTTGAAACAACTGCCGAATGGATAGTTCGTTCATAGGCAATATCAGTTATGATTCGCTCAGTCATGATTTACCTAATTTTTTGCTATAGCAATTGACTGAAACCCAGGCCCATGAAATTATACTTCTTTGAGGATTGACTCAAAATAGCTTCTTAGCATTCCCTTATGCGTTCATAAAAGTTAAAATTTAGCAAATTTAACTGTTAAGGATAATTACAAGTAAGTTTTGAAAAGTTATAAAGCTTATTTAAAAACTTAGAGGATAATACTGAGCTTTATGCTGAAAACGGGGATCTACTTCTCTTCTTAAGAAAATATTTCAAAATTTGACTCTTAAAATGTGGTTTTAATTTATTTTTGGACATTAGGGAATCATATGGGGAACACTTGGGATGGACTATTCCTAATATGCCAAGAAATTTCAAAGAAACCCCAACGTTTAAACTATTATCCAAACGTTTTCCTTGGGGTTGAAACCTATAGCCCAAAAAAGGTACCCACCTTCTGACATATCCATTTTTATTAAAAATTTAATGTTTTTACCATCCTACTCAACCGACAATAAAGGTTTCACACATTTTTATGATTCCAGCAAGAAATTTTTGATTGCCAGTTCTAACCATTGAGATATTTCAAAATATGTTGTATTATAACTCGAGTGTTTTAACTCTGGTTTCATTTATAATTATTTTATAGTCTTCAATGATGATTTTTTATACCATTGTGCACATTTATATTCATAACGGATTTGTGCAATCGAGGTAAAAGCTTGATTTTCGTTCGTCCATTTTTACATGAAATTACTATATTAATCGAAACTTTGAGGCCAATCCGGAGGCAAAAAGAGTTATTATAATCGAATAATATTTTACACATGTTAGTTTGAGACCATTTGGCACCCTTTTTTTGCTGTGCCCCTGGGAAAATGTGAAAAAAATACTTTTGACCCACCCTAATGGTTAACTGATAAATTGGTATTTCTTGTAAATTGTTTATTCAACGTAGGTAAATTTAATGTGCAACACAAAATATAAATCAAAAACAAATTCTGGTATTTTTTACCAGTGTTAAAACTTTTATATAACACTTAATGCCATCGTCTTAAGTTTCATTGCTATTTATCTGCAGAAACTTTCACAGGATTATTTGTAATATAACTATTAATACGTATATTGACTTAAGGCTAAGCGCGCACTAGAGACTTTTGTCACGGCGACAGAGACAAAATTATCACCCTGGCTATTGCAAGAAGCTAGAGTGCGCGCACAGGAGACGAGACACTGGGCCGATTGCCAAGAATCTCTTCATAGAAATGCATTGCTCTCGAGTGACTAGTGTTATAAGTCGCCGCGACAGAAGTCTCTAGTGCGCGCTTAGCCTTAATGTAATACTGTGGTTATCAGAAATATTTACAACCTTATTATAACCTTATTTTACAAGGAAAATATAATCATTTACTAGAGAAATGCGTTGTACAGTTGTATCATTTTGATTTAAGGCGGTAATCTTTTAGGATTTTACCTGTTACAATAAATATAATTAAATAAATGTATTTTTACTTACACGTGCATTTTTACATATTCCTTTATCCGATGATCTAACCGTAAAAAGCTTTTTTGCTGCAGTGACCTTCACTAAGCACAATTTCCCTCAAGTCCAGGTATTGTGGGGCACTTCCATGGGGCACTTGGTAACTGACATACATCTAAACAAAAGAATGTCTATTTCGTTTTTTCATTCTTTATCACATAAAGTAATAATATAAAGTATCCTGTTAAGCAAAACATATTGAATCTGTTCCATGTATGAATAGACCCATAGTAAGAAACTGATAAATGAATTATACAAATACAAATAAAGTCGACCAATTACAGGCCCAGCAAGGTTGGTCCGGTCTATTTAACCCGAAACTACCGGATTCACGGTATCTGTCAATTTTTTTCTTGAACTCGTTTACTCCACTTGAATTTATAATCGTTCAGGTAAAGCATTCCATCTATCCACTACCCTGTCAAAAAAATGTTTTCAACAATCCCGATTAAAATTTGCTTTTTTTAATTTGAATTTATTTATACGTGAATCTCTGAGTTATAGCGTTTGAAACGAGCGGAACGTATTGTTCGGAAAGGTAATAGTATCGTATTTGGGTTAAAGTAACCCAGTATACAATCTTATATTTAGTAAAACTTTTACTTTTTGGTGAAACCTATTACCTTTAAAATAATCCGTTAGTATAGAAACTTTTCATTTTTAGTTTTAGATCCTTCAGTTTTAGAGCTCTTTCTGTCTCAATAAATTTTAAAAACTTTAATTTAAAATGGGATATATAGCGAGAAGTGGCCCAACCCCTTTAACTTTTGAACCCCTACAGATATAGTCATGAAAGTGGGGTCTAGGTATTGTAAAGTGACCATGCTCTATCCGATGAGATATATTTCAACGCCCTCTAGCGGAAACTTTAGGAGTTAAAATTTTTATTTTGAAAACTATGTGAGGTATGTGAAAAAAGTCAGTGACTAAGTTGTAAAAAGACACTTTGAGCAGAAAAATATCTTGAATAAAACCCCTAAAATGCACGCTCAATTAGATTGAATTTACGTAGATTTTACGTTTAAAAACGCTCCTCACGAGGCGAAAATAAGAAATTTTTATTTTTATTACTTAAGTAAATGACTAAAAGTATTATTAGTTCATTAAATTGAAAATCTCTCATTTTTGCCTCGTGAGGAGCGTTTTAAAACGTAAAATCTACGGAAATTCAACCTAATTGAGCGTGCGTTTAAGGGGTTTTATTCAAGATATTTTCTGCTTAAGGTGTCTTTTCCTACTAAATAAATGCTGCTCTACAACTTAGTCATTGACTTTTTTTTACATACCTCACATAGTTTTTAAAATAAAAATTATAACTCCTAAGTTTTCCGCTGGAGGGCGTTGAAAGTTATGTCATCGGATAGAGCATGGTCACTTTACTATACCTAGACCCCACTTTCATGACTATATCTGTAGGGGTTCAAAAGTTAAAGGGGTTGGGCCACTTCTCGTGGGACACCCTGTATTATAACCTATACAGGGTGATTCAGAAATAATCATCAATAATTGGGGGGGAGGTAGAGGGGCCCTAGACAAGCATATTTTGAATAGGGATGGTGGGGCGCAGCCTTACAGTTAAAGAGCTAGGACCTAATGTAGTGCGAGCGCGTTTCAAAAGGTCGTTTTTAGAAGGCCCGTGTGACGAAACAAAACATAATAAAATGAAAAAATCTATTGCATGAGGTAAGGAAGTGTCCCTACTACTTACACCATGAATTCGATAGAATTTGAACCACTTTCTAAACCGTGGAGTGAGTTTCAAAAGTGCAATATTAATCTTTTAGTCAAACAATGGAGTTCCCTTAATGGTATTTAGAAAAATGATGATCGGGGAAAGAATTTTCAATGATCGTAACATTTACTATTGAAACTGTTTGATCATTGAAAATTCCTTCCCCTATCATCATTTTTCTAAATACCATTAAGGGAACTCCATTGTTTCACTAAGAGATTAATATTGCACGTTTTAAAACTCACCCTACGGTTCAGCAAGTGGTCCAATTTCTATCACATTGAGGATTTAAGTAGTACGGATACTCTTGTGCCTCATGCAATAATGTTTTTCATTTTATTATGTTTTGTTTCGTCACACGGGCCTTCTAAAAATGGCATTTTGAAAAGCGATCGCACTACATTAGGTCCTAGCTCTTTAACGGTAAGGCTGCGCCCCACCATCCCTATTCGAAATATGCTTGTCTAGGGCCCCTCTACCTCCCCCCAAATTATTGATGATTATTTCTGAATCACCCTGTATACAGGGTGATTTAACGGTGTAACTGCGACCCCCCTTCCTATACCAATTCTTGTTCGTCTAGGTGTACTCTAACACCCCTAGAAGTTTGTACCATGAATTAAGGACCACCCTGTATTATATATAAGCTTTTTTCAACTAAAACTTTCCTTATTCAGGGTGTCCTGTCCACAGGTACAACTGGGTCTGTCCATAGGGAGAGCAAGTGTTTGTACCTATGGACACCAATTTTGTCAAGTTTTTAAAATGAATTAAAAATCCAATTTTGAAGATTTTAGGTAATAAAAAATATTACCCTCTTTGCTAAGGTCGGGACTATAGGTTGGGCACTTTAAATTGTAAAAATGTGATTTTACTTGTCTTGGAAAAATACAAACGTGATTTTTGTCCAAAGGTACAAGACTCTCCCCTATTCGGCTCTCTACCCTGTTCTTGTGAACTAATCTTAAAAGTAATGAAATACTCTTTAATCTCTCCCAATCATAATCCTCAAATACTGACCAATCCAGGACCTCCCCACCAAGAGATGGGTAGTTCCACAGTTGTCCAGTCCTTGGTATCCGACGTGATGTTCAAATAGTAGTATCCGTTCGAGATGGTGCTGTGGAACACGGCACTCAGCTGGTTGTTGGAACGGTCTCCGGCGATCTGGGGTCCTTTCCTGTACTCCGTCTTGAAGCACATCTGTTTGGGGAAGTCCATCTCACGGGTGAAATGCAGATTGGACACTTGACCACCGCCTAGTACTACAGCAGCATACGTGCCTGCCACATAAGGATAAGAACTTGAATTTCCGCTTTAGAGTAAAATGTAATATAATTGCTGAAAGCACAGTAATTTGTGTGTTGGCCAAACACTCTAACTAATATTTATTTATGTATCTAATATGTATTCATAATCTTTACCAATGTGTGTCCATGTATCCTATAGTCTACCTAATATGTGTCCTACTGTATATGCCTAACATATTTGTATCAGATTATCTTCCTGACATCTCCCCTTATTGCATTAACAGTTTTCCTTATGCTTATCCGGATTATCTGGAAGAATTATTATTACAGAGGAAAGTAGATATTTTCTGGGCAAAAGTGAATTTCTCTTTCGGTTTCTTAATGCATTAAAATACGGAACAGCGAAAAGAAGATTTTTCTCTAAGATGTAATTTTACTTATTTCATGACGTTTTAACATGATTGTCAGATTCACAGATTTTAATGGGATGAGAGCAATTCGGTTCATTAATAATTTTGTTTGGTATCAGTTCTTAAAAAAAGGTTGATATTAAATATAATATATTAATATTGATAAATTGAATCGCCAGTTTGAAAAAGGGAAAAAGTCCAAAAAATGACAAATTGACTTTTTGTCCTCAAAACAATCTCCAACCTTTGCTCTACACATGAGTGGAAACAGGGAAAAAAACTAGTACCTCCTGTAAGGAGATATAACCATCTGTAGTTGAGAAATCGATGTCCATTCATTGTATTTTTTTTCAATTCATTTGAAATTAAAGTTAATTTTTCTTTCTGGTCTTATTCTTTGTGGTGTAAAACTACGCCAAAATAAAATTTGATTGAAATTTAAAAGTGTTTTTAACTTTTTTATCCAGGAAATGGACTCCATTCATGTTCACGTTACTGCATTAATACTGCTATAAGGACTCAGTTTCATAATAATTATATTTTTCCCCAATCTTTCTCGGTTCTGTGAACCGAGCAGAATTATAGTTTTTATAGTTACGTCATTTTAAGAGATTTTAAGATTTTACTTGACTTGAAATTTCATTAGGTTGAAAAAGGGAATAGGTCCATCAACTTTTTTCAACTTTAAAGTATTTTTGAATGAACTTATATTTGTTTCGATGATTTTCCTTTTTTAAATAGGGTCCTGAGTAAACATTTGGTGGTTATACAATGAAAATTCCATTATTTATGCAGTTTTTTTTATTTTCTCAAAATTTGGTTATTGTACTTTTCCCCTTTTTCACACTGACGATTAAATTTACTTTAGTATTGTGTTCTCTAAACTTTACAGAAAAGAAGAAATGACGAAAAATTGTGATTGAGTAAGAGGATCACTTAGCTATTTTTCTTGGAACTTTAACATTTTCTTTCTCTATGAATCTTTAAAATATCATAGAACTTTTGAAGCATTAGGGATTATACTCTTTTTTTTATTTGGATGTTTTTTAACTAATTGCTATTTAATCGTCATTTTATTGGTTTTACTAAATATATCAAGCAAAAGTATAGTATATCAAGCAAAAAATTAAATTTTGTTTGTGTTATTCGTGAATAGAAATCAGACTCAGAGAAAATTTTTGATGAAAATGACCATATGAAAATGACCGTTATATAAAAAGGGAACTATGATGTCAATGTTTATATATATGATTTGTTCATATTCCACATCAACCATGATTGAACTTAGATTAACTAGTGATACAAATACAACAGATTTCAGAAAATTAACCTAAGTTATATTGCTGAGAGTTAATAAGTATGTCATTGATTTACTTTGCCAATCATAAAATCACAAAGCATTACAACCATACGGAAGAGATTTTATATTACCTCAGTATCCTGATTAAATTTAAAATAGATGATAAAAAATTGAGGATGATAGTTTTCAACAACAAAGTATCAAATCGAAGTTTAAGTGAAAGTCTTGAAATAATCAGAGCATAATATAAGTGATGGAATGATAAAAATAACTTGAATAAACAAGATAAAATTTAGCCGCAGCTGATAAATTGAAGACTACAATTATTTCTTATTTAATTTATTCTGTGTATTCTTTAATGAAGATAATTGTATCAGTGTATCACAAAAATATTTAAGACATTTCAAAAATTAAAATTATGTGTAATTTTAAATAATATGTTTAAAAATTTAAAGCAATTACATATTTAAAATTCAAAATATTTGCTGCTATTAAGAATTTTATTACTTTCACATTTTGTACTTCATAAGGGGACATCCATAAATTACATGCGGTCAAAAAGGGGGGGAGGGGTTTGGAAAAATCTCACCAAATCTCACCAAGGGGGGAGGGGGGGGGGTCGATCAAAATCTCACGTCAACTTTTTAAGTTAGAAATTATACGATTTTCTTGTTTTTAAGTATGAGAAAGGAATACACACAGATAAGATACTGCAAATTATTTTTAAAAAGTTGTAGGTAAATCTCACTAGGGGGGAGGGGGGTCCAGCAAAATCTCACTAAATCTCACCAAGGGGGGAGGGGGGTCCAGCAAAATCTCACTAAATCTCACCAAGGGGGGAGGGGGGGTCCAGATATTGGAAAAAACGCCTCACGTAATTTATGGATGTCCCCTAAATACGTAATTTAATTCATAAAAAAGAACTCGCTCAATTTATAATGAACCCATGCAATGCTTTTTTATTCAAAACATTCTTAAAATGTGATATGCAACTTAATAAGGGTTATGCTATCCTATATTCAGTTTTTAAATTTGTAAACTTTTAACTAAATTATCCCTATGCTTTTACGTTTCGGGATATTTAGTAATAACTACGAACATAGCGCATTTTCAGAAAATTATAAAGGAACGCAGGCGTGCAAAATTTTAAGTGGCGAAGATTTTTAAAACATGACTTAAATACTGTCTTCTTTTTTTCTTTATCAAATATACTACTATTCAAAGTTCAGGATCATATCAAACTTGCTTAATTTAATAAAAAAATTCAATTCTTTCTTGATTTATTTATTTTTACATAGTTATACTTAATTTAATGGAGGTACAAGAATAACAAAACAACTTTTTGTAAATATCAAAAACTATGAACTGCTTTTTTCAGTTACTTTTCTGATGGAAGTTTTCGTACATTGTTGATTTTCTCCCTGCGTCAAGAAAAATCTTAAAAAGGGCCTAATCTCAACCTCTAGCAAAAATATAAAATACATTTAAAAAAGAGCTTTAATTTTTTAATGTTGTAAATAATCATGAATCAAGAGTAAGAAACTGCTATGCTGTAATAGAGGTTGAAAGATTGTGTTTTAATAAAGAGTCAGTTTTGAATAATCGTGTTCATAAAATTTCCTATTTAACTTTGGCTTCAGCCACCACCGAATTTCAAAGTCGCCAATGTTTTAAAGAACTAAAAAAAGCATTTATTTAAACATTGTTTTGAATATTTGTATTAATTAATTTGTTGTTAAGTTAACGATAGCTTTTACAGATAAAAGTAATAAAACATTATTTCCTTTTATAAACCACTGAGGGCAAGGGATACGTTTGAAATCCTTAAACTCAACTTAACCGAAGTTACAGAAGCTTCTTGGTTAGCATTAAATAAAAGTGTGTGACTATGTTTATAGTAATTTGTGATTTAAATAACACCCTATTTTAAGAAAAGAATATCAATAAATTTATATTATAATAAATGTAAATAATTATATTTTTATAAATTTTGTTTACTTAGCTTCATCAAATAATTTATGTTTAATATGTTTTTTATGTTTGAATATGAAATGATCCATGCGAAATCATGCAACTGTGCTGTATAACTCATTTTTATGTCTTCTTTGATAAAAACTTCTTATTTAACATCATTCAATGAATCTCTCAGTTCTGCTGACATGAATGAATAACACATTATTTATTTATTATAAATGATTGGTTGATTACTTGGGGTCTTAATGCACAAAGTCCCTATTAAGACACTCTGTCACAAATTTAATATAATTAAAATTTAATTTTGCTTGCTATTTAGGGCTGCTTAATACAACCAAATAGATTTTCTTTCAATGTGGCTCTTGGGGAATATTAGTGGTCAAAAGTTCCCTGACTCTCATGATATGAACAACTTAGAAGGACAATGATGTAAGTCCACTGTACTTAGTTAAAGTTCCTGACGACGCGTGTGTTGTGTCTATGGAGAGGACCTTTAAACATTTATTATCCTTTTGACTTAGACAACTAAAATACCATACAAGTAAAGGATTCTCAAAGAAACCCATAGGAAATCTTACCGCAAATTTTATAACTCCACGATCATTCATATGGTCTAAATTTCAACCTTAAGAGTGTTCTGCCCATAGACCCCATAGACATACCTATTCCCTAAAAGGGTTAAAAACGAATTATTCTAACCCTCTTCATGCTCATGAACGGATCTACGAAGGGGACATGAGCACCAGCTATTTTAGAAAATTATTCGTGAAGGATCTTTTCGGAACTATCTGGGAGTTCACTCCGCACGGAGTTACGCTCTTCGGGAAGAACCTAGAAAGTGTTGTTCTTGAAGACGAGTATGGGTAATATGAGAAAAGTGTTTACCTGTTGCTACCTTTCTTGTTTTCCACTGCCTGGCACCTTCAATAACAAACTCACACCACTCCGTGTTGGGATGACCTTCTCGAAAGTTGCACCATAAGTATACGTTTCCTCGTGGAAATTCTGGCTGTGGGCCAAAGGAGCTAATAGTTTCTGCAATGAAATAAATACTGTACTGGAGTTATGATACGTTTCATGACAAAAGAGATGAATTTCTCAAAAGGTGATGAGTACCAGCGAGATCCTGGCAGGGCTAAAATAATATGCTGTTTGTTTGTGCTGGGAGCGCGTTCACCCCGTTTCGTCTGGACAGTATCAATTTTAGGTCGGCAAGAAACACCACAAACTGTTAATGTAGATTCAAAAGTTCAAATTAATCTTAAGTTCCTGTATTGCAGTGGAATGGCTCAAAAATTGGGAAGGCAATAGTAATTTCTGGGGAGAGTTAGAGAGCCATTTTTATTCGTCAATAACTAAAATAATGAAAGAAATTTCGGGGAAAGATTATCCGCCTTGATTTTGTCCTGTGTACCCATCATGAATATATATTTTTTGTATTAATTTTTATATTAAATTTTATTATTTTATATTAATATATATTTTTAATATAATTTTTTTTCTCCGTCAGCCCCATTGGTAATTATTTTAAATACATAGAATTTAAGGTTACCCATCCCACACACATATTTTACAGTTTCAAAACCTTTATCTCATTAATTTTGTAAGGATCAAGCCATTAAAATACCTTATTAACAAACAGGTACCCAGATTCTCCATAGTTACTATTTATGGAACATGTTAATTTAAGAAATTAATTTACTCATGAATGTTGAAATGAATAACTTTTAGTTGAATGAACTTTTAGTTTAGTATATTCAATCTTATTCCTAAAAATATTTATTTCTCTGTGAAATGTAATTTAGGTATTTGCTGCAACAACGAGTTATCTCTAGTTTCGGAAAAATGAGTGAGATCGTCATACAGTTTTCCACCACAATTAGTTGGGAGAAACTAAGTTATTTTTGTGGATAAGTAAAGATACAGGGATATAGTTTATGTTTAGAATTTCTTGGTGTTTAATTACATTAGGTGGTCATTAGGGTGGTCCACATTCCTATGGGAAAAAATAAACTTCGTCCTAGACACAACGTCGCCCCCTCTTTTTTTACATATACCTATAGTATTATTCTGGCGAAGTTTCAACTTCCTACTTCAGTTTTAGGAGGGTGCTCAATGGCCCTAAAAAACTGCACTTTTTACTTTTTTTTCGAAATTTTGGCTAAATTGGCTAAAAAATTAGTAGCTTAGACACATACTTGATTTATACACTTAATATATGATAATAAATTGAAAATAAAATAGTTAAAAGCATCATTTTTTTAAGCATGAATGTTTAGAAACAATATTGACGAGTTAGTTTTTTGTTGACTAGGAAGCAACAATAGCAGGGCTGTTAAAGGGAATAATTGTTCATATTGTGCAAGAGGCACCAAAATTGGTGGAAATATAGTTTAAAACATTCTGAATCCAAAAATTGACCAGAAGCACTCTGGCGGAAGTGGCGTTTGGGACTTCCGGTCAAAAACAAAATGGCCGCCCTCGAGCCTATATTCGGTTCTTTTAATAATAGAAAGACATTTTTGGGGGTCAAATATTATGCTTTAAGGGTCAAAAAACATGATTATGGTTACAAAATATGCAATTTGTTTTAAAAAGTAACAGAATATCAATATAAGCTCAAAATAGTAATATAGTCCTATGACAAGCAGTTGCTTCATAAAAAAAAATTTTAAGTTATTTTCTTCGACGGTTTTATATGTTTTTGACGCGCTGATTCCGAATATCTAGTTCACTTTCACGTGGAAGGTCGGCTTCATATCAAAAAATGCAAAAATACGTGAAAAAATTGCAAAATTTTCACTTTATCTTCGGATTTCTTCGTATACAGTAGAACCCCGATTATCCGCGAGTTCCAAGAAAAAAAATTAATGATGAGAGCAAATTTTAGATGAGTTTAGAGAGATTTTAGATATAGAGCAAAGGTTTCTGCTGTACTGTACATATTTTAAAAGTTTTACATGTCATGTTTTTTGTACAACAAAACATAGTTTTTATGCTGAAATATTTTTTTTCGTACTTTCACCTCATCTTTAGTCTTTTTTCGGGTTATCCGCGATTTTCACTATCCGCGGTACCCTTGCCACCCAATTCCGCGGATAATCGGGGCTCTACTGTATTTCAAAAAATATTAGTTTCTCGAAAACTACTTGAATTACAAAGTTAAACTAAACAAAATTTAACTTTTATTTTTCAAAGAATAGATTTGCTGTTATAACGCAATGAAAAACAGGATTTTAACACAGATTATTTTAAAGCATTTTTGCGGATCCAGAGAAAAGTTTTGATAAATATATAAAAATTAAACTAAATATAATATAATAAGACATATTGACGCCTAGAAACATCAGGCTTTACGAAAAAAAAATTGTTTTTTAAGCACTTGATGTCTAAAAGAAAATCCATAAAATTTTTAAAGTGTCAAAATGAAGGGTCATTGAGCACCCCCTAAAAATAGGAGTAGAAAGCTAAAATTAAAGGAGGATGATACTATTGGTAAATGTAAAAAAATTAGGGAGCGACGTTTGGGCTGGCTTGAAAAAAGTTTTTTTGGACCACGCTAGTGGTCCTGGTCATAGTGTTTTCAAAATTCTATTCATTCACCAGATGTGTATTAGTTTCTCATGCATTATTTTTTTATGCTTAGCTTTGAGAAAGATCCTTTTCTGTTGTGATCCTTATCGGAATCGGACGAACACTCAAAATAGAAAACTTTTTATACAAGTTAATTTGATTTCTCAAAGCTAGATTCAATACCCTAAAAAATTTATTTCTGTAATCATAAGTTAATAATCTTCAGTTTTTTTTGCATCGAACAAGATCGGATCAAGATCCGACGAAAACTCAAACTAGAAAACATTTTATTGAAGTAAATTTGATTTCGTAAAGCTAGATTTAATATCTTAACAAACTTATTTAAGATAATACTAACGTAATGATCTTCGGTATTTTCTTATTTTAGTGTTTAAATAAAAAAATAAACATTTTTAAAAATTTAGATTATGTTTTCTATTCCAAATCGAATTGAAAATATACGTCTGATAATTTCTTCATAAATTTACTTTAATCAGTATTCAAATTATAATTTTGCGATCGTAATTTTTTAAAATTTAAATATTTCGATTCAAAATCTTTAATAATAACTAATGAGTACCTAACTGCAAAACTTTCACTTTTTTAATCCTATACAGGGTGTATCTGAAATGGTGCAACAAACTTTCAGGGATGAAAGTACTCATCAAGACGAACAAGAATCGGTATAGAAAGGGGATCCCAGACCAAATCCCAGGGAGTTAAAAATGGAGCGACACTCCAAAAAAATCATTGAAAAATTCAATTTGTAGAAGAACTACTATTGGTAAAAACTTAATTATGATCTCAAAAATTGTGGTTTAATATAACCTTTAAAATTACCTCAAAAGTCTTCGCTTTAAAATTTGTTTTATTATGAAAAAAGATAAAAAACACAAAAAAATGTGAAAAATCTGTCAAAACCTTATTTTATACTTCGAAATCCTTTCTTTTGATTTGATAATCTGAAAGATCATAGTTGAAAACCCTTAAGTCCAAAGTTTCACGTAAATACAATCAATATTAAACGCTTGAGATCCTGTTAAAGTTTGTTTTTTGCGTGAGCTAACAGCTGTTTTGGAAACAGCTCTAGAAAACAGCTTGCGCACCCAAAAAACAAACTTTAACAGAATATCAAGCGTTCAATATTGATTGTATTTACGTGAAACTTTGGACTTAAGGGTTTTCAACTATGATCTTTCGGAGTATCAAATCAAAAGAAAGGATTTCGAAATACAAAATAAGGTTTTGGCAAAGTTTTCACATTTTTTGTGTTTTTTAACTTTTTTCATAATAAAACAAATTTTAAAGTGAAGACTTTTGAGGTAATTTTAAAGATCATATTAAACTACAATTTTTGAGACCATAATTAAGTTTTTACCAATAGTAGTTCTTCTACAAATTGAATTTTTCAATGATTTTTTGGGGTGTCGCTCCATTTTTAACTCCCTGGGATTTGGTCTGGGACCCCCTTTCTATACCGATTCTTGTTCATCTTGATGAGTACTATCATCCCTGAAAGTTTGTTGCACCATTTCAGATACACCCTGTATAGAAGGATTAGAAAAAGGCACCTGCCTTTGAGGTAAAAAATGGAGACCACATTCACCAACTCAGTAGTGGTTCATACATGCTCATACATGCGTGGCCCTAAAACTTCGCCACCTTGGCAACTTTCGCTAGCTGCCGCCAAGGTGGCGATTTCTGAGAGTAATCTGAGAGTAATTAAGTCCAAAGTTTCACATAAAAACCAACAATATTAAACGCTTGAGATCCTGTTAAAATTCGTTTTTTGCGTGCGCAAACTCAGTATATAAATCGGTTTAGTTAGGTTTCCCTCCATAGGATTAGCTAGGACGCGAGACAAGCGGCATGATACAGTTTGGACAGAATTTTGGACAGAACTGGATGCGCAGAGACGCTTTTAAGCGAATTGTCGTCTCTCTCTCTCGTATACAGGCTCTCTAGTATACAGGCTCTCTAGTTTCCTATAGCTGTTTCCAAAACGGCAGTTAGCGGACGCCAAGAACGGACTTAAACCTTGCTTTAACAGGCTCTCAAGCATTTAATATTGATGGTTTTTACGTGACACTTTGGACTTAAGGGTTTTCAACTATGATCTTTCAGATTATCAAATCAAAAGAAAGGATTTCGAAGTATAAAATAAGGTTTTGACAGATTTTTCACATTTTTTTGTGTTTTTTATCTTTTTTCATAATAAAACAAATTTTAAAGCGAAGACTTTTGAGGTAATTTTAAAGGTTATATTAAACCACAATTTTTGAGACCATAATTAAGTTTTTACCAATAGTAGTTCTTCTACAAATTAAATTTTTCAATGATTTTTTTGGAGTGTCGCTCCATTTTTAACTCCCTGGAATTTGGTCTGGGACCCCCAAATCCTATGTGATTCTGACTCGTCTAGGTGTCTACTATCCCCCCTAGAAGTGTGACCCAACATTTATGGGACACCCCGTATATGTTACGGGCAATGTGATAAATCGGGGAATTATTAATAATGCCCGAAGTGGAGGAGGGCCCATATGGTAAATTCAATGTCATTTATCAATGAAATTTATCACTTTGCCCAGATCCAATCTGGACATTATTAATGATGCCCAATTAATCAATTTGCCCGTAACATATACACACTCTTATTTCCGGATGATACTTTTTCTAAGTGGGGCTATTCAGCTTAAAGAAAAATAACTCTTATTAAAAAAAATCAAACAAAAAAGCAGTTATGAGAGTGCCGCGCTTGTTTTCTATTTCTTTAAAGGAATTGTTGTGTGACAAGAATACGTAATGAACTTCCTTGACTTTGTTGTTTGAGTTGGTGATTTATCACCTTGTCACGATAGCTTTGAACCAATTTAAAGCAGTGCCATCTAATGGAAAAGTTTGTAAACATAAAAAACAATGGGAGCTTTTAACAGGACCAAGCAGGCCTGACAGTAATTTGTGGGTTTTCTTTTACTATAACCTTCCTTCATTCGCTCGCTCCTGTTTTTGCATCTCTGTCTATTTCTGTTCTCACGTGAATGCCTCCTGAGAGATAATTCCAATAGAACAAACACACTCGTCTCCAAAAATTAAGGATAGTTTTATTTTTTGGGAGTAATGACACAGATCTTAGATTCTGTAATGTAATTTTAAGGTTCCCAGACATAAGTTGAAAAAAAAACACATATGAGAGCTTCAAGAAATAGGGTTTTCATCCTCCAATAAAAGATCCAGGAGCTAAAATCCGCCTAACATGAAGATTTAAGAGATCAATTAAAATTGTCCACACCTTACACTTTAAAGGTACTCCAAGCACTTTTCTTTTAATCATGCATGGAGTTCTGGAATATCATATCAATTGCAAGTAACAAGGATGTTTTTGCTAAAAGTCTCTCACATGAACGTTTCTGATACTTCGGTTTTGAATGTTTATGGAACTCGGTCATCAACGGAGGGCCTCTGTACCCCCTTAAACTATTGTTAGGGTAATTTGATCACGGACCACCTATTTCTATTACTATTATAGAGATCCTATAGCATGAATTTTATTGATGACTATGATTCGTGTCATTATTCTCCGCCTAAAATTATAGTTTTAAAACATAATTTTTGGACACGAGTGTATTTCAAAACTCTAGCTGTTTTTTAATAAAGCATGATCGGTGACCGCCGCCACTGATTTCGATATTTTTATATTTCAATGCTTCGAACTCTAACTATCAATGGTTGATAAAAAAAAATTATCAAAATTGCTACTGAAGCAATTTAAGTTGATTTTTATGTAAAATGACGAATATGTGTCTCCCTTTTTCTCCATTACACTCAAGCTTTAAGGGAACGACCCCTCTTCTTTTTTTCCGATTTTATGACTATGAATTTTATTTACAGGGTCTAAAACCAAAGAAAAAAAGCAAACAAAAAAAGTAGACCCAAATAAAAAATCATTCCTGAAAACTCGAGGAATTTTTTAAATTTAGTAGATGCATTTATAAAGATGACCCACTTATAAAGATCAAGGTGGTACGATTACTGTTCCACGTCCTTGCTGTTTCCACCTTTTGAAAAATGCTACAGTACTTGTGATACATGTTTTTTAAACTTGTTTAAGTAACCCTCCTTTTGCATGGGCGGATTTAGAGGGTGAACTCTGGGGGTGCGTACTGGAAACTTGGGGGTGCAAGCTGCCCCTGATGACTTTGAAAACATGATTTTCCCCTATAAAAATTTAATTTTCTCAAAAAGTTGGGGGTGTACCCCCTTAAATCCGTCCATGCCTTTTAGGATCTTAGGGGTATTCAAATATTAAGTTTACATGTTTTGTTTGGGGTAATTTCAACCACCTCCCATACATATTTATTGTCAACAAAAATAGGAAAACCCTCATCACCTTCTTATAATCATATATTTTTAGAAATTGACCAACTTCCCCCATCAGTTTGTTTCCATTCAAAATTTTCGGTTAACTTGAAACTAAAAATGAGTTTTTAATTTTCTAATTAATAATTAATCATTTCATTTCTAAACTGAATTTTTTAAATTGAATATTGCAAGAGGCAAGAAGTTTTCAGAACAAAGTTGTATTAAAGTCAAACGTGATTTACTCTACTCTTATCCCCCTCCCTCTTGTAAGAAAAAGTAAGCAAATACCAACCCCCTTTTAGGTCTTACAAAATATTTGAATGACCCCTAATAAAAGAAAAACGCTTAATTTCCATTCTGCAATTAACTTCCATTCCAAATTTCAACCCTTTCTACCAAATTCATATATTTTACGATATGAATGCAGATCCCACAATTAAAAAATTGGAAATTTGTAACTGAACTAGGTGTAGCTATAGTTAACTTAAATTTTTATAGCAGGTGTTTCTTTTTAAATTTCATGCAGGTTTCTTAATCCTTGTTTCAAAGCGGTCATTCAATACTTAATCATAACAAATTAATATAGAATTTTAACCGATAGTTTCAAGATTTATTACTACGAGCTTCGCTTAAGTTTTAATCAACTATACATTTACATTTAATTATAAAAAGTAGTATACTTAGTTCCTTTTATTGGATTATTTTAACTTTTAGGTTGTTTTTACTTATTTATTAATACATGGATCTACGTAAGAAAGAATTGCTTTTGTGACCAGCCTTGTTGGGCTTCGAGCCTGTAGCTGGTCGACAAAATTTGTATTTGTATTTGTAAAAGCTTAGTAATTAGAGGTTTAAGCAGTTGTTGAGCAAACTGAAAACATTTTCCGGAACCCATCTACTTAGATCATAAGTTTCCTCAAGAATTTGTTCTCCGCATATATTGTGTTGAATAGTAATGTTACATTAATGTTAACCTCCTTGCTTCCTTCCTTCACCTACGTAATATACCTTACTTTGGAATTAAAGAAATCCACAGCTGGAGTTTCTACAGTTGTTATTCTGAGGAAGGCAGGTTTACTTACTACATAAGGACAACCTGATTTTGTTATTTTTAATACTCAATGAATGAAATATCCCTTACTTCTTGGCAAACGAAAAAAAAATTAAAATTAAGCACTGTTGGTACATTCGCTATTGAATTTTTTGTTGGAATTAAATTCAAACTTCATTTACAGTTGAAGAATGAAATGTTGTTTTAAAACTTCTTCCGCATTTAAGAGTATAATGAAAATTGAGATCTATGCATTGATATGAGTTCATTCAGCAACGCGTGAATACCAAAGAAGAAAATAAATCTTCAAAATTCCTATCTGATCAGAAAGAGCAAAGGTCATGTGGACGAAGTCCAAACCATTAGTTTGGTTTAAAATCTTATCCAAGCATCATATAGCCAACATACTTCCATAAGACACAGCAATTCTAAACATTTTCGCAACTTATTTTTCAAGCTATGAAATAGTGTCACTTTATCATTGAGATATTTTTATCACAATAACGGGAGAGCAGCATAATAAGGATATAATTATACGAATAAGAAAGTACAGGTAACAAGAAATGACCGTTTAATTTGTTCCGTGTTGCTGGAGATAAAAATGGTTTTAAGGTCGTCTTTCCTCGTTGCAGTAAAATGCATAATTACAAAATTTAAGCGTTAAAACCTCGAATTTTCAAATAAGCAATAAAAAATGGCAAACCTATAGCTTTGTTTACATTCTCAAGTGTCTCCTCTGTTAAATGAAAAAATGAATAACAAAAATTAAGTAATTAGTACAAAATGGCAGCAAAATTACTTGCACAACATATTACCATTTTTAAAATAAAAAGGATAACACCTAACAGGTAGACATTGACACTATGGTTTCTTTATTTAAACATTTGGAGATGCATTTATGGGCGTAGCTACAGTTCCGCTTAGGTGGGGCAAGAAGGGTCCACCTTTTATGTGTTTGTCATGGAAACTAATTTTAAAACCCCGTAAGAGTGGGACGTAGGCAGAGTTTTGTTTCGAGATGGATTTTGGAGCTTTTATAAAAAATAATGCCAAATTTTTGTTGATAATACTTAGCCCTAAATAAAGAGGAGTCTGAGGGTCCTTCCCCGAAAATGTTTTTTTATTTAACCCTTAAAGGTAGTTTTGTGACTCATCTTGGGACATTAGGGATCATCTAAGTAACACTCGAGGTGGATCACTCCTTTTATATTAATCTTCATATTTTTCGAGGCAAAAAATAGTATATAAATAGATATCAGAATTCTATAAAGGTGATCAACTCCCTAACCCCTTCTTGGATACGACCCTGGATAGGAGATCTTATTTTAATTTTGAATCAGCTTTGACTTACGTCAACACTCTAGTGATGAGTTCTAAAATTTTCTTTTTTGAAAATTAATTGTTAAAACTTCAATAAAAGAAATTTACACTCGTGATTTAGGAATTTATTTTTACTTACCTTTTTCTTTGAACATTTAGGGGGGATTCTAGAACATTTAAAGATAAAATTTGTTGAAGGGTAGCATTTTTGTGCTTAAATTTAAATAATCCTCCGATATTGTCTTGGGTGTATTAAAAGATCTATTGATATAAAATTGCAAACCATTGGAAACTAGTTGAAAGTTTTAGTATTTTTTTCTCTTTAGTCTCTCAATGAAAATTTAATACAAAGAAAAAGAATAAATAATTAGTTTAATTTATAGAAAACGACCAATGTTTCCATATAAACTTACTATTTGAATATTAATTAACATTTACAAAGCTCTACTATAAAACTATGTAGGCCTACACGGTCGGAGTTATAATTCCAACAAAAGTCCGGGCAACTTTATTGTATTTTAAGCTTGTTATCCAGATGTGTTAGAAGATATTTTATCGAGGTATGTAAACATTTAGAATGTATACATAACTATCCAAAATCACATAAATATTTCCTCTCTACATTCATTAAATACCTGAGATCCTAATTGGCGATAATTTAAGATAAAATATGCCAACAATCGCAATGATATCGCTTTTAGTTATAATCATATGTATGAAGCATAGCATATCGTTACGCAGAAACTCGTGATACCTTTTTATCAGTTTATATGTGTATTTGCAGATGATATTAATGAAATTCCTTAAGCTAACAAAATTTGACTTTTCTATTGACCCCGTTATATAACATAAATTCCTTAATTTCCTTTAGAAAGATACGATATGATTACACAAGAAATTCTTTTCTATGTTACCAACACCATCAATAAATACTTATAAATTACCATTATAAATAACTTTACAACGTAATCTGATCAATAAATTTCATAACTGATTTCTTGAAGTTAACAGTTTAAACCATTTCATATATTTTTTATAGAAAACTTTTAGAAAAACGAAAGGTAATGCATGAATTATATTATTATTTCATCATGTGCTCCATAAAAACTATCTGGAAGTCTTTAGAAATTACCCTTTTTTTGCAGAAAAAATATGTTTTTTAGAAAAAACTGTTTTTATCTGTTTTATTTCATTTGTGATGTAGTTGGGGGAAGTTCTAAACTCTTTTTAATGCCTAAAACTCCAAATAATTAAAAAAAATCTCATAATAAAGTACCTCTCCCCCTATTGGTTATCCTACATAAACCGATCAGCTTAATAGTAGTGCTCCTTCCTTTTAGTTGTGGATGTAAATGTAACAGTATTTAATTATTGAAAAGTTTTAAGTATATATTGGGTTAAATAAACAGGTTTTATCTGTTAATTCCTAAAATTAAACTGCTAAAAACAGTCTGTAACTTTGACAGGATACACCATTTAAAATGGAAAGTCGGTAAAAAATCACAGATATCTTTTAAATAAATGGATATATAAACTGGCGTCCTGTCTGACAGTTTTTTTCTGTAAATTTAGCATATTTTTTACAGTGTATGTCATTCCATTGCTAATCCCTTATTTTTTTAGGAGAGTTACTATAATTGCCACTTACTGCAAAGTCCATCGAAATCAGATCTGACTCCCATCATCTCACATTGTGCTCCACAACATGTATTTTCTGGACATTGGCTGCAAGTTTGTCCAATTTTGTACATGTCTTGCATGTATAAGTTACCCCTAAAACGAAATATTTGTTTGAAAACAGTATAAACTATTATATTATATCATTTCATTGAGAAAATAAAACTACGTTCGAATTTTATTCGTCAAGTATTTGAATACAGAATTTATATGCTTTTTGTCCCTTTCTACATGTTTATTATTCACCTTAAATTGATTTTATTCCGTATGATGCTTATATTTATTTTTATGTCCTTTTCTGATGTCTTGTTTAAATAACTTCAATTTACACTGAAATTTTTAAAAATACAATCGGGTCATTCCATATTATAGATATAAATTATATTAAGGCTAGGGTAGACACTAAAAACTAAAACTTTTTGTAATTCTTAACCTATATTCTTAAAATTTTTAGTGTTTGTTTATAAGCATGATCAAACACCACTCACATATTTTCAAATAAAAAACTGATTAAATTTTTTTTAATTTAAATTTTTAAAAAATTAACTAAATTTCAAAATGTCCCACGCGGCTTCATTTTAACCCGATAATTTCAAAACTTCCCTAAAATATTCTTCTGTAGTGTACGATAGACTCTTGTAAAAATCATTTGGTTAGTACTTGTGTGAAAAAAATATCCGTCAGAATAAATGAAATTTTTACAATTTTTACGATATTTTCAACAAAAAGTGCGTAAATGGCCACACTTTTTAAAATATATTTTATGTCATTCCCAATTCTACAAGAACTTATAAACCATTAACTATTAATATAAAATCAAGTAAAATTTTGAAATTTAATAAAAAACTAAGCCGCGTGGAAGATTTTGAAATTTAGTTAATTTTTTTAAATTTAAATTTTAATTAATTTTAAACTTAAATTTTAATTAATTAAAAAAAACTAACCAATTTTTTTTATTTGAAAATTTGTGAGTGGTGTTTGATCTAGCAAATAACCAAACACTTAAAATTTTAAGAATATAGGTTAAGAATTACAAAAAAGTTTTAGTTTTTGGTGTCCACCATAGCCTTAAAATATCTCTCTTCTCAGTCTGATCCTCTCGAATTTCAGTGAAACTTTTAAGAATGATTCTTTCCTGTGATACAAATGTGATAATATGTTTTTAAACTTTAATTATCCTGGTATTTTTAATTATTTGTGTCTATTTATTTTGAAAATTTGAAGAAACATTATTTTTTGCTCTTTAATCTTAAATAACTAGTTATAAGGCTTAGAAAACTGTATCACTCCTCGTTTTTAAGGTTATTTAATTTCAAATACAACTTGACCCCGCGTCTACATAACAAAAGAAATATTTAATTTTTTTAGAGTAAAAATTTAAAAATAAAGAAGATGGTAATTCTTAAAAAAAATGAAAACAATAGATGTTCGAACAATATTACGTATAAATTCTAATAATTATAGAATGAGAAAATAATGGGATCGGTATATCCCAAAAAAAAGTTTTTTGAATAACTCTTAGCAATTTTAAAAGGCCATAAATGGGTGTACTACTGACCAATGTATGTTTGGTTTCATTTCCATAGCACCCTTTTATAGATTTTGCCCTGGACACGTGTACCAGACTTGTCCCTGATAGTTACACGTTCTAAGTATTATGCAAATGTATAATAATTTAAATATTAATTTAGTTATAATAATGGGGGTTATTATTAGAAGAAAGTGAGCAGTATTTGAGTTATTGTAAAATAAAATTAAGTTTGTTTTGCTGTAAAACCACGCTATAATAAGCTTAAGATTGAATAAAAAACGTCCACTTAAGCCCTACTATTGTTATTTTCTATAGAGGAAAATGCTACTGTTATAATATTATAAAACAACGAAAATTTGAACATACGCAAAACCTGAATACTACAAACTAAAAAACTTAGTTATAACTTAACCAGTTTTGATTATTTAATGTTGCTTTGTGAATGAAAAGTCCCTGATTTATTCTTTCTCGTCAAACTTGAAACACAAGGGGTGAAAACAATAGAAATGCCCTCAATCTCAAAAAATTTTTAACAACCTTGATCCAAGAAGCACTGTGAAAGGGCTGTAAAATAACTTCTTATGTTTATAGTGATAAATGGTGAAAGAGCCGCATTTGAAAGAGCAATAAAATTTTACATAATGTTTTTGATGCATTTGTGGATGCTCATTTTTATTAGGTTTGGTTGTAAATTTAACACCTTGTCATGATTTCGGTACGCAATTTTTCACTGAGTTATGTAAACATTAATATTTGGTGGTTTTCTTAAAGTCGAGATAAAAATAAAGTTCTAGTTAGTGTAAAGTAGCCAGTTTTTGATAAATTCTACTGTAGAAGTGTTTATACTTTAGTAAGTAATGAACACCTCCCTCTTAAACCGAGGATTGGGGAATATTTAGTGACCCATAGTTCAAGCACCACTGACTTAGGTCATAAAAATTCGAAAAAAAAAAAGCTACGCCTAAGTAATATTTTTTATGATTATTTTCTGCTATTTTAAAAGTTGATATTCTTATGTTAACATACCTAGATCCGTGTGACTGTTAGAATATCAGAAGGATCAACGAAAAAATATTATGATAATGTAAAAGGTTTACTTACCTATTATTTCAATATGCTTATTAAATTTTAATAAATATTCATTTATTTATTATTTACTATAATAATAACTATAAGTACTTACTATTCTTTAGGAGTTCTTAAAAATGCCATGGGATCTAAAGCATCAATAATACTTAAAAATGAACTTACCTTTACTAATTTAAAAATTAAAGTATTTTCATTTGTTTATAGGAAAATCACATTCTGCTTTGATAAGAATCAATTTATTTGTTTATATTTTTAAATATGCCGCTTTTTGTCAATTCGTATAAACCAGCAGTGTACCATATTCATAAAATTCGTCCATAATTTTTTATCAAAATGAGAGAATCAAAAGGAGAAATAGTTCTGAGTAAAGAATATTTTTCTTAATTTTACGAATAAAAAATCCTTAAATTTCAATTCATTTTTTATTGGAAACTTCGAAAATCTTGTTGACTCCCTTCTACCATGAACCCGGCTATCATCCATGTTATTCTCAAAAAGTAATTAAAATTTTTATAAAAATGATTGAAAACATTGGAAAAAGAGAGAATAAAGCACTTATGAAAATAAAATAGTTATTACCATGCTAAATATTTTTTAAAACATTCCTAACTTTCCAATCATTTTTTTTTCATATGGCACCACTCAAATAGAACTTCAACTCAGTTTCCATTTTTAAAAAACAACAATAGAGGGCAGCACGACGGCTTTTCGGAAGTGCTAGATCGAAAGTATTGATGTGATAAAGATTAGAATAAAAAATAAACCATTAATACTCAATTTTACATGAATTACAAATAAAAATTCCGAAGGATGCATAAAAATATGGAAACTAAAAACTACTTTTTATGTATTACAACATGAAAAAATACTTCAATATTAGTACTAGCAATTATTTATTTTAAATTTTAAAGAAGAAGATGAATAAAATTTAAAACATTTAAACTAATAAAAAAATCTGAATATCAGTATGATAATCTACTAAAAATTAAAAATTATATTGAATACTACACTACTACAACTGTGTCTGTGTAGGGGTGGCATGTATAAATGGTGTTTCTGTTCGTCAATAGATGGCAGTGTAGAGAGAAACAGGAGTTATTCTCAAATAAATGGAGGGTACTTATGAATTTTCTTTCTTAGTCTTAGTCCTTTTATTTTCATATTTTCATTTCTATCATTTTTAAATAACTAGGTAGAGTGGGGTAATAAGAAATATTCAAAAATTCCACAGGATTCCCCTTTTAGGTTTATGGAGCTAATTTATTTACAGAATGTTTATATCATTATATCAGCCTTCTTTGAAAAAATAATGCACATAAGTAAAAGGGGAAGGGGGACTCTTAACTTGTTTCTTATTACCCCAAAGCAACTGTATCTCGTAACCACACGAGGGGTGATAAGAAACTTTCCATTAATTTTACTAATTAAAACAATTCAAAATAAAAATAAAGATAATCATGTAATCTTTAAAGAGTATTTTATAACTCCAGTAATTTTCAAAAAATGTCATAGAAAGTATTTTGATATATGCCCAGATAAAAGTTAGTCTAAGAAAGTTTCAAGTTGAAAGCTTTAAACAACCCTATATTTCTGTATAAAACATTTTGAAAATCATCACAAAACGGATCAAATGGGGCTTCTCTTACTTCATTTTGTGGAACTAATCAGTTTTTTTCTCCAAAAGAGAATTCAATTTTTTTTAAATTGATATTTTTTGTCCTACTACCCACCGTTTTCTAGAAAATGAAGTAAAAATAAACTTAATTGAATTTAAATTATGAACTTGATATATGAAATAAGAACAATACAGTATAATTAAGAGAAAAATACCATAAATTAATTTTTATGGATAAAATGCTATTGTTTCTTACTACTTACTACCCCATAGTTTTGTTTAAAACGGGTAAGAAACAGAGCACTTTTAATAATGATCCACAACCCTAAATTGAAGAACAAAAGGTGAATTATACTGGGTGTTTCAGATAAGTGTTTCATAACTTCTAGGGGGGATAGTAGACACCAAGACGAGTCAGAATCATATAGGATTTGGGGGGTCCCAAACCAAATATCAGGGAGTTAAAAATGGAGCGATACCCCCCAAAAAAATTATTGAAAATTCAACTTGTAGAAGAACTACTATTGGCAAAATTTTAATTATAGCGCGAAAACAGCTGTTCAGGAAACAGCTGTAGAAAACTGTTTGCGCACGCAAAAAGAAACTTTAACATGATCTCAAGCGTTTAATATTGATTGTATTTACGTGAAACTTTGGACCAAAGAGTTTTCAACTATGATATTTCAGATTACCAAATCAAAAGAAAGGATTTCGAAATATAAAATAAGGTTTTGGCAGAGTTTTCACATTTTTTGTGGTTTTTTAACTTTTTTCATAGTCAAACTAATTTTAAAGAGAAGACTTTTGAGATAATTTTAAAGAACATATTAAACCAAAATTTTGATATCATAACTAAATTTTTACCAATAGTAGTTCTTCTACAAATAGAATTTTTCAATAATTTTTTTGTGGTGTCGCTTCATTTTTAACTCCCTTGGATTTAGTCTGGGACCCCGAATCCTATGTGATTCTGGCTCGTCTAGGTGTCTACTACAGAGTAAAGATACTTCAGAGAGTCCATTTCCATAGACGCTAATGGCAACTTTTTTAACATGGGTTTTCCCATAGACGGTGGCGTTTCTATGTGATAATGGTGGAACTAACCAGAGAATATGACGTAACGTTGTTGACTCTCTACAATCGAGCTACAGCCGCATACACTCTCTCAATTAACCCCGCCCACCTTCAAATCTCTAAAGAGGGAAAAATGTATATATTTTCCCGGTTATTCAAACAGTTACGTGTATCTTTCTTTCGAGCATGCGCTGTGGATAATTTCTTAGACATTACAAATTACAAGTCTCTATGATGTCACGCTGTCTACGGACTCACCCAATGTTCTGTTCAGCGGAGATCTCTCGCTGGCATGTATATTAGGGTGTATCGAAAAAAACTTTTTTCGATTTTGATGACGTAATAGTGCGGAAAAGTTGTCTAAGGTACCAGAGAGTACCTGTGAATTTTTTCAGAATTTTTGGATAATTTCTTAATGTGCCACATTGGCCCTGAAGTTCCCCATGTTAATCCAATGGGGCGCGCCGCCAAAAAGGCCGAAAATCGGTTTTTCGCCCCTCATTTCTACCCTAATCACACGACGAATGTCTCGTCTCGAGTTATGGACTCTATATGATGTATGCTATCCGATAAAACTTGAATAATAGCCTAAATATCTATATTACGTTTTTTTGTATGCTCAAATTTCGTCGAAAATTGCGTATTTCCTCGTTCAAATCAGAGCCCACAATCAACATAATATAAAGATTTAAGTTATTATTCAAGTTTTTTCGGGTAGCATACATCATATAGAGTCCATAACTCGAGACGAGACATTCGTCGTGTGATTAGGGTAGAAATGAGGGGCGAAAAACCGATTTTCGGCCTTTTTGGCGGCGCGCCCCATTGGATTAACATGGGGAACTTCAGGGCCAATGTGGCACATTAAGAAATTATCCAAAAATTCTGAAAAAATTCACAGGTACTCTCTGGCACCTTAGACAACTTTTCCGCACTATTACGTCATCAAAATCGAAAAAAGTTTTTTTCGATACACCCTAATGTATATATACTTGATCTGCCCATGACGTCACTATCTCGCTTCTTCTTTAAAGTGGCGATGGATCGTGAGCTACTCTGGAATCGAACTCACAACTCCAACGTCACATTTAATACAATTTAAACATATAACTTCACATTTAATGATAATTTCTGCGACCACAATCACTAACGAGATACTAAACGACAGAACAAACGATATCAATGTTATATCAACGATATCAATAGGGAAAGTTTAGTTACTGTCAGGGAAAGTTTGCAACCATAAGGGAAAAGTTTCATTGATCAGGGGAAAAATAACAGAGATTGAGGAATTCAAATGTAGCTTCCATACAAAGTTCTAAGTTCAATGAGAATCACTCGTTTCCTTTAGTCCCCGCCTACCCTGTTAATTGACAGCTGGGGGTACCGCAACTCCACTATGCAATAACTGTAGAACTATTTTAGTAAAATCGCGTTTTGGACTCTCTGAATTATCTTTACTCTGTGGTGTCTATTATACCCCTAGAAGGTATGAAACACTTATCTGAAACACCCTGTATAGTAGGGTGTCCCGAAAAAACCGAAATTTTTCTGATCGCTTAGCGGTAGTGCGGAAAAGTTGTGAACTACCATCCTTAAGAAGGGTGTTAAATATTAAAACTGTGGGTTGATATCTTCTGTTGCCTCACGAGGCCTTAAGTTCTGAAAATCGGACTAAAAATGACTAAATTTCCAAAATTCATAAAAAATTACGAATTTTAGCCATAGTTTTGGGGTTGCGTTTAAAAGGTACTATTATTAACCAACTTCAACTGCAAAAAATTTCAAAACTTTAGGTTAATACCTTCTTTTGCCTCATCGGCTTTAAAATTTGGAAAATTAAGGCAAAATTTCGAAAAAACGCAAAAAACACCAGCGTGTCCCAAAAAAGCCTTTTTTTTTCAAATACCTTGCTCCCCAGGAATTTTCCCATTCCTTTTGGTCCCAAAAGATGGTGTGCGAAGTTTTAGCTCCAGGTAAATTGTAGGTTTTGCCGGTAGGGCCCCTAAGTTTCAAAAAAGTGAGAAAAACGACCATTTTTCAGAATTTTTGAAAATAAATTTTAAGTTAAAAGTTAAGTTTATTAACTGCACCCTATAGCCCTACAGTTTTTGAGTAAAAAGTTCTACTTTTAGTGACGCTTCGCTCATCAATATAGGCTCTAAAGCAGTGGTTCCCAACCTTTTGTGGCCCATCGCCCCCTTTCAAGGGGTTGACTAACACCTACCGCCCCCTTTTCATTCTGATTGTATGTCTAATTTTAATTTTAATTCAAGTGTAAATAATAAAGCAATTTAATATCCGGGGGCGTCCCCCATAAAATTTTTGGAAAAAAGACTCCAAAAAACAGATTTTTTACTAGTTATGGTACACCTCTTCCGAATTTCGGACATATATTTGTAGGTAGGATTTTGATTTTGATGAACTAATTTAAAAAAAAGTTTTGAAAAATTAAGTTCCAAGTACAAAAGGGGGATTTGGGGGTCCTCCCCCAGAAAATTTTTGGAAATTTGACACAAAAAAAACAGGATTTTTACTGTTTTGGTAGATTAAGTCTGAATTCAGTCTGTGAGTAAAGTACTATTTTATTTACCCCCTTTGAATACTCATCGCCCCCCAATCGCCCACCACTTATTTATCGCCCCCTTGATAACACAAATCGCCCACCTGGGGGCGATCGCCCCCAGGTTGGGAACCACTGCTCTAAAGGGTACAGTTAATAAACGTAAATAAATAAAATCCATCTAAATACGTCCTAAATAACTCAAATGAACCAGTTTTATCACATTATAAAACTTAAAATTTATTTTTAAAAATTCTGAAAAATGGTCCTTTTTCTCACTTTTTTGAAACTTAGGGGCCCTACCGGCAAAACCTACAATTTACCTGGGGAGCTAAAACTTCACACACCGTCTTTTGGGACCAAAAGGAATGGGAAAATCCCTGGGGAGCCAGGTTTTTGAAAAAAAAAGGCTTTTTTGGGACACCCTGGTGTTTTTTGCGTTTTTTCGAAATTTTGCCTTAATTTTCCAGATTTTAAAGCCGATGAGGCAAAAGAAGGTATTAACCTAAAGTTTTGAAATTTTTTGCTGTTGAAGTTGGTTAATAATAGTACCTTTTAAACGCAACCTCAAAACTATGGCTAAAATTCGTAATTTTTTATGAATTTTGGAAATTTAGTCATTTTTAGTCCGATTTTCAGAACTTTCGGCCTCGTGAGGCAACAAGATATCAACCCACAGTTTTAATATTTTACACCCTTCTTAGTGATGGTAGTTCACAACTTTTCCGCACTACCGCTAAGAGATCAGAAAATTGAAATAGTTGAAAAAGCAAGACTTAAGGTGGATGATTTTGCTGGCCGCATTATTTCAAATGGGAATTTTTCGCTGAAATAATCATTCTAAAACGATGTTGTATGGGATATAAAATTTGTGTGGGATATAAAGTATGTTCTGAAGATATTCTGTGATTTTTTTCAGATTTTTACGCCCACACACAAAGCTGCAAATTAAGTATTTCTTATCACCCCACTCTCCCCTAGTTTAAATATTTTAAAAGTTAATTTATGACTTTGAAAACGCTTTATGTGTTTAACTTAGTTAACTATTTGTTTATAAAAATCTATACTTCTGATAATTAGTTTTTAATTGAAAATATTCATACAAAAATTAGCAATTTTTTGTTAAATTTGCAAGAAATAGTTCGGTTTTATTCTACTCTCCAAAGAAACATTTTGAAGGTCACTAAAGGATCTCGTAGGTCTCTTGATATAAACCTCTGGACTTAAACTGTCCATTACAAAATTAAATTATTTGTTTTCAACTTAAATTGTTATGCTGGAGGGGGCATAATATCCATGATGACTATAAAAATACCTTTCATCATAGGACTATAGGGGAAAATATATATATTTTAAGTAGCTTGGGGGGAAGGCCATTTTCCCTCCATTCTCTCTTTCCCACCCCCAGATCCGTCGGTGACAACATTTTAATGAAATTTAACTTCTTATAATTTAATTTGCTCACATCTCTCACTAAATATCTAACATAACTTTTTATTATAGATTTACCAATAATTAAACAAACCAAATCGTATTTTATGACGATGGCTACTTTATATAAAGCGATTTGTATAAAAACTTCTGGTTTATTATTATTAAACTCTTATTTCAGTTGGAATCCCGAGGATTAAATATCTATTACATAAGTAATTTATGTTTTTTCATCTTAAATTTTTTAATGAAAATCTCAGAAATGATAACTGAAAAATTCTTACGTTGGTCCATAATTACAAGTGTAGAGTTCTACGTATTGAAATCGAGGATCATTGGAGTAGCTGTGTATTGTGTAGCCGCATCCGACCTTCCACGATGTTGCCCACAAAGCCTAAAAAATAAAAATTGATTTTTCAGAGATTCATTTTTAATTATTAGTGTATTTCCTAAAAGGTACGAGCAATAATAAATTAAGTAATAAACGTTGTTTCAGTTTTCTCTACAAATCCGTTTTCATTTCATTTTAACCACCAAAAAAATCCAGCTTCCAACAACTGAATAGGTTACGACCATTTTTGAGCTTTTTATGCAATTAAATCTCTATCGTGAGAATTAAGTATATGAGAGATGTATATTACAATTACATGCATTGAAATAATTCAAAAAAATATCGCTCGCCTGTCATGGTTTCACTGAAAGCCACAACAGCCATAGGATTCCTTAATATTCTTATGCCACTTCATTTAAAAATGAACTAGATTAAGAAAATACTAATTGTTTACTTCGAACATTCTCTGAATTTTGTCGATATATTTTTCAAAATTCCAACAACTTCCCCAATTACAACTTACACTAAAAAAATAAACACCATTTTGCTTTTTCTCTTTGAAGCCACTTTCATCATCCAGTTGTATGCGCTCTTTTTTATCTATGCCGCACTTGTTTTCGTTTTAATTAGAGTATCAATGAAACATCGTTCAATAAGTAACCCATCAAGTTCTGGACCGAACCTTCGAGTAAATGAACCTTTCATTTATCAGATGGCACTAAGAACAAGTCTTTGATTGGTCAAACGAAACCCGCAGCGTATCGGAAAATGTAAAGAATTTTGATGAATCCTATTTCAATTAATGATCCTGGCTTCAAAAGGACTCAGTGTCCATTGGGGTCTCTTATCGGTCAAGAAGGCGGACATATAGTAAGGAATTATTGACTGAAGAAATCAATCAGTCTTTCAGTAGTATATATAGATTATTTATCGATTAGGACAGCTTTGTCGATGCTAAGAAAAGTTGCAAGTAATTAAATAAAATCGAATCTTCATTTTTCGGGTATTGTTTGTGCATTTTATATCAGATTATAACTTTTGAATCCTGAGAAAGTATGAAAGTTTGTACTCTCGATTAACCAATATCGGATAATCCGGTTTGAACTTTATCAGGGACTACATAAAACAAATAAGGGAAAAAAGTCTACTCTCCTTAACCCTATTGTAGTGTACTTTTTGTATTTAATTTCTGTAGCTAAATTAGTAATGTCCGCACTTGTTTAGTGTACTGACAAAGACATTTTTTATACGAACTCTTAGGGGATACCCTAAAATGGGGTAATTTGGCTCTTGAGGGAAAATTAGGCCCTACTATCAAAAATAGATGCTATGTGTGTTGTGTCTATTATAAAAAATAATGTAATTATCACTTATTCAATGCCATAGGACGAACAGGTAGAATTGTTGTCATGACATCTTACAAGGGTGTCTTGAAATTCGTAAGAAACGATCGTGCCTTCCAACTTAAGTAATAAAATGACGATTTTTGTAAACCTTACAACTTTTCTAAAAGGGGCGATAAAGAACATGATTTAAAACTGCTAGTTCATATATTTCAATCAATTATAAAGTTTTCTAACAATTTCCGATATCATTTACTACTTACTTTGTTTCACTTTGCGGTTTGCGTACTAATGAGTTTTTATTAGGTTGGGGTAATTTTGGCCCACGTTTTGGGTAATTTTGGCAGAATGGTATCTGGTGAAATAAATGAAATGCTCAATAATTTTAAATAAGCGATGTTCTAATATGGATAAGAAGTGAATTCTTAGCACGAAATATAGATTCAAATTATCAGTAAACAAAACGTAAATATAGTATGGTGAAGATGGTATCATTATTATGAAATCGATGGTGTTGGCGTGAAGAAATATCAGTTTTTTTTTGCTCCAAAAGTGGATTTTTCTTCAAATTTAGCCAACTAATTCTTAAAAATTTTTATGAAGGATGTTAACATACTGTTTACTATTCATCTATGTATTTTCTTTAAAAAATTGGTATATCGAAAATGAAATCAGTTTTGTATAAGAAAACATGTTTTATTTCTTGATTTTCTTACAAATTAAACTTGAAATGAACTTGCAATAGATTATTATTATTATCATCGATAGGTAACTTAGCAACACATCCGAATAGTATAACATTGGATAAAGTAACTCAAACCCTTAACTTTTTTGTTCTTGAGGTTTGGGCCAAAATTAGAAAAAAATTTAAAGTATTTAGAGCTTCAATCCACACTTGGAATGCGGTTTATATTACAGTTGAACAAATTTGACTAATTTGTTCACAAATATAAATCAAAACAAATTTGACTAAGTCAGTGGCTAAGCCACTGACTTAGTCAAATTTGTTTTGAATAACTACTTTTATTTGCATTTAATGTGAAAAAACACTCCATTTGGGTCAAATTTACCCCATTTTATGTTACATAAATATAGTTGATAATATAGAAAGTTACAGTTGAAAAACATTTAAAATTGTTAAACTTATATCAATGTTTGAGTATATTTAATCAAAGTACTAGCATATGACTAGTAATAACAGTGATTTGAATAAATGTGATTTCTAATGACAAAATATTAAGAAATTTGATTATAGGTAGCCTATTGAAAAACTCTTAAACCCTTCTTATAGTGCAGAAAAAGAGAACAGTGCATAATAAAAGAAATATGCAGAATTCTGTTTAACTTTTGTAAAAATATCTAAGCCTTCAAAATTGGTATTCACATAAGAAGTTGTTATTCAATAGTCATTTATGAATCGATACAGTTGAGAAATTGGACTCAATCAAGTTGGAATTAGTTTTACATTTTCTGAAAAGTTCCTTTTACTTTTAGTTGGTATTAGAACAGTGACACTCCCTAATTTTAACTAATCTAAATTTATTTTTATAAAAATCAACATCTTATTAACAAAATTATTAAACTTTAAATACACAAAAATAAAATAAAATTGCACAAAAAATAATAAAATTAAATTGATGACACTACTTTCAGCACGTTCACCATTGGGATTACGAAAACACGTTTCATGTTACTTAGTTTGCAAAGAAATTTATGTGAGTATCGTAAAACTTTACGGTTTCAATATTTAAAATTCAAACCACTGGAAAGCGCATAAGCTTTACTTTACTATGGTTTAAACATGTATACGAAGAATATATAATCTTCTCAGATATTCTCAGCTTGTAAATTTTGGAAGTATGAACAAACATCGTACTTTCAAGTTCATACGAGCCACCATTGACTTGAAAGCCACAGTTTAACAAACTTAACTGTAGAAGATAACCTACAAGTTTTCTTAATGGTCTAATGAAAAGAACTTTCCCCGGAGATAAAAATTAAATAAAAAAGAATGAGAGGAAGCAAATGAAAGAGAGAAAGGTTATATACCTTCACAATAGGTAAACTGAAACCTCTAAAATCCTGCGCAATAGCATTTAATAGACTTAAGACTTGCAATGCATCCAGGACCAAGAAAATAACCCCAGTGTGTTCAAAACCCCTATTAGCATCCATAAAATAGGCTAATAGACACCTAAAAACGCAAATCGTTAGGTTTTCAATTAGAGAATCTTGACTTTTCGAAGTGTTGGCAAAGCTACAAGGCCGGATGCATCGAACTTCGGAAAAGGCATAGAAATAGAATTAAAATTCCATGCACAATTCCCAAAACTTAGCGAATGATTTATAAGAGCACTTGTTTTTTGGCATAATTTGGGAACACCTTGACTCTGCACGGTCAAGTCCGCAAGGTCGAAGACTGGCTGCAGATGAAGTCAGGCCACTCACTCAGTCTTCGGCTCAATCGCATGCAAAATTAACATTGTTTTGAATCATAACTTTTTCTGACACAATTCACTTACCATGAGAGAAGCGTTGAAACACATTCTGTCGAGATCCGCATGATTTACAGTTTCTTTTCCCGTTGTGTCCTGCCCTTGTACACGGAGCAGTATGATTTATGAAAGTTTACACCCTAGCTGTTCGCATTCAAATGAGAAACATGTTCTTTGTCAGGTTTTGTTTTGATATGCACCTTTAAATTTCGTATGCAAATCCTGAGGATTTATGATTGTACACCTATAATTTACAGTCAATTCGTTCGTGGCCTTTTTCTGTTAAACTGTATCTGTAAATGTCCCTTAAAATAATTCATGGCTAGAAATATTCAGAATCAAGCCATGTTAAATAGTTTCTTCAACTTTTTCCTTGAAAAAAGTGGTATATATTAACTAGAGTCAATATTTCCTAAATTTAAATTGCTAAAGAATGACATGTTCTGCATACTCAAACTATTGCATAACCAAACAATGACTCCTATAATATGGTTCATTTATTATTCCTATCAGCGTGTAGTCTTTAAGTCTCTTTACTCTAAGCACTTAGTAAGTGCCAAATATAAAAATAGATGGTAAAGCAAGAAAACATTTACTTAAACATTGTTAATAAATTCGGTTGTTAAAAATAACTTAATATTATATGATAACTTATATAACTTATATTATATAACGCATTATTAATAATGCCCGAAGTGGAGGAGGGAAATGTAATAAATTCAATGGCATTTACCAATGAAATTTATCACTTTTCCCGTAACATATATATGAATTAAATTAAGAATCGCTTATATTTTTGACAGAGGAAATAAATGAACATAAGCGGACGCAGGGAGCTGGGTAATCAGCGTTAGAAATTGAAAAGAAAACCCACTGGTCCTGCGAACCAGTACTTTGTCAATCTTACTGGTCCGCAACAAAAATGACTGGCCCGCCAAATTACAAAGGACAGGTTTCAATTTTTTTTAAATTAACTATTGCACTTTAATTTACTACCAACAATTTATTTTAAAAATTAATATATATTAAAGATGATTTTTAAGTTTACAAAATGTAATTGTTTAATTTATATAAAATAAATAATAATAAATCTATGACAAATGAAAACAATTTCACTAAATAAACAAATAAGGTTGAAAATATATTATTTAGTAAATACTCTTTTGATTAAATGTTAATATTGCACTAACTGACATAAAACTTGTAATTAGTTTCACAGAAAAAAATAGGATTGAACTAGAGAGGGGGATCTTTTTTCGCCACTCGGTCCGGCGGACCAGCGATTTTCTGACTGTAGCTGTCCGAGCCGTTTTTGAGTCATTTTGGACCAGTGGACCACCGTCAATTTCGTACGCTTCTGTTAATAAAACTTTAGGCAAAGAACGAGCATTTATGATTATTTGTCATACAGGCTGACATTTTTGTTTCGAAGATAATTCATACCTTATACACTAGCCAAACGAAATCCTTACGAAATTTAAGAGAAATTTATGCAAAAAAAATTTTATCTTCAACTTATAAGTAAAGCAATGACTTATAGTGATGCAACACAAATCCGGGAGAATCATCTATTTTTTCATTTAATTTCCCGTCAGTTTCCTTCCAAAAGTTTCAATTCCTAATAATGTCATGGAAAATCCATGCTTTCAGTGTTTATGGAATTACCTTTTGATTCATTTCTTTTATTTTTCACCCCTGAAAAAGGTTATGAGGTCTGAAAGGTATTGAATAGACAAGATCGGCTCAATACCGACTCTTTGATCCTTGTTTGTTACTTCACTAACCTAGCTATTTGATCATTTTTGATTTCACCGTCACTCGTCCAATTGACATGCCTGTAGCCAATTAGATCCTTTTCTATCAACTCATCAGATCGACAGTAATAAGTGGCTGCGTCTTGCCTTCCACCAAAAACAACTGATTAATCAATGGAAGTTAATATTTTATTACTTCCGTTGACACCTTAATGAAGGATGCGTTGGGCAATGAAATATTACGGGTGGAGAGGCAGCTTTATTTTATCTCTGGAAATATAATTTAAAGAGAAAATCGATCAGCAGACTAAGCTGAGTTGCGAGCATTGATCGATTAGGCAAAGGTTGATTATATAAATTGATAAATGTTATGATTATCGGAAAAGGCGAGAAAATAAGTAATCCGATCTATGGAATAAGATCTAAAAATGTAATTTACGCATCCGGTGTTTGATCCCTACGCTAGCTTTGATTTCACGCTTATATTTATAAAAGTATGCTGATGTCTCGGTCCAAGTACTCCTAAGCTGATTATAGTTGTGATTGATAGCATCCGATATCTATAGTCTGTTCATTTAGAATAGGCGCCTGAAACAGGATCAAAAACGCTCAATAACGCCTAATATAATAACGCTCATCACGCAACTTCAGTGATAGATTCTTTTTCAGTATTTTAACTACTTCTGTTTAGGCTGTCTTGTCATTGCACAAGAAACGTTTTTTGATGTTATTACAATAGTAACTGCTTCTACTACATTACGCCTCAGACGCCTATTCTAAATCAGCAAAGTGTTGTTACGTCCTCCTCATATTGGTTAGTCCAGAGAAAATGTCTTTGTTAGAAGCTCTCTGCTGACGGTTACTTCATCAGTTATCTTTCTCAATAACCTAACAGCACATTACTGCAACTTATTATTGATGGGTGTTGTAACAAGAATGAGTAGGGTGGGTTGGGGTAAAATGGGTCAATTTTTAGGTACTCTTTCACATTCTAAGTTTTATTTCATCAAAACTATTACTTTTTAATGATTTCTTTCAATTGGATCTTGACATTACAACCCTTTCCCATTTTGAACATTTTCATCTAATTTTATCAAATATTTTTTAGTTTTAAGTTGGCTAAACTTAGCACCAAAAGTAGTGACCTATTTTACCCCAACGTGGGGTAAAATGGGTCTCATTGAAAAAAGATGTCAAAAATATATTTATTTCTAAATATACATGAAAATAAGAAAAAGGCAATCGGCTAAGCCGTTTTTATCTGAAAAAATTTGTTTTAAGTTGTACTTTAGTGAAATTGTAAAAGTCCTAAGTTAATGAACATTGTTCAAAAGTAGCAATTAAAATACTTCATTTGGAGAAAAAAATCAACTTGTTTAGTTCAATGTATATTTGAAGGAAATACGTTAAAAACATTGTTTTTACTTAATACAGAAGGCCTCCTAACTATGACCCATTTCACCCCAAGTACAAAATATCGTTATAAAAGATAAAATATTTCATATTTTTCTAAGCTGATTGGCTTGAAATGTCTCTCAGACTTTCTTTTATGAAAAACTATCGCAAAAGTCTTCTATAATTTATTACAATATACAGGGTGTTTCGAAATTGCGTTGCACGGCTTTTATTCGGAACCAACGCCTCCTAGGGTCATAGATGTAAGGTCTACCCCTATGTAAGTGACCCTGGAGAATCCATTGCGATGACTTACAGTGCCCCTAGGGGCGAAATTAAAAAGTTAAAAAATTAATTTAAAAACTAAAGGAGATAGAGCAAAAACCTCAATGAGAGTACTGTTGCCAACGTCAAGAAGAACTCACTGAAAAAAATTTGATCAAAATATCTTGAATATTCGCGGAGATATTAGCATGTGAAAATAGCACTTTTTCAGGGGTCAAAAAAGAAAAAGTTCGCATATTTGCAAATTTTTTTGATTTTTGATAAAATTTTGTGTTATTTCAACTAAAAAAACACAAAACTACACAATAACACTGAAAAATTTGGAAATATGCGAACTTTTTATTTTTTGACCCCTGAAAAAGTGCTATTTTTACATGCTAATATCTCCGCGAATATTCAAGATATTTTGATCAAATTTTTTTCAGTGAGTTCTTCTTGACGCTGGCAACAATACTCTTATAAAGGTTTTTGCTCTATCTCAGGGGTCGGCAACTGGCGGACCGCGGTCCGCATCCGGACCGCGTGAGGTTCCCTTACATATTTCTTTTTCCCTTACATATTTCTTTTACGTGATTACAATATTTGATAGTTTAAGACCCTTAACCTAACTTATTTGTTACTCAGTGATATCATTTTTATTGTTTCTGAACAACGTTAACGTTATTTGATATAACGTTGTTTGACTGCTTCAAGAAAGGGTACCTACAACACATTGTATATAGAATCTCAAACTACAACTTTACATTACTCCATCTACAGGGTGCCCCACGAAAAGTGGCCCAATCCCTTTAACTTTTGAGCTCCTACAGATATACTCATGAAAGTGGGGTAGGGGAGAGTGTTGTACCTACGGACGGTTGTACCTTCAGCCACCTCATTTTAAAATTCGGGAAAAAATGTAAATTTGAATTTGTGGTCGATTTTGAATGTAAACAGATGCTATCTAGTTGTTAACGTGAAATCAGCTGTTTAAAATATTATTTAAATTTTCTATAGTAAAAATACTGTTTTTAGGTGCTCAAAGTTTTTTTTAGTGCATCACTACATTAATTATTTTCTTCCTCTATGATTATGATATGATAAAATGGGATATATGGGGGGAATCCCTGAGATTTTAACTTTTTAGTTTTGATATTAGAAATCGTCAGATCTCAATTCTTTTATCTTTTATAGAACTTTGAATGCAAAAACACCTGATGCTGTACCTTCGGACACCATAAGTGTTGTACCTACGGACACGTTCTTGTGGGTGTCTGTAGCTAATCGGCGTTTTAGAATCAGGTTTCATTTAACTGAATACATTTTAATAAATGTTAAATTAATTCTAAATGGTAATCTATTTGTCAGCGATTATTTTCAAGTGAGTTTTAGATGAAAAATCAAATATTTTGTGATCTAAACTACTTTTTTAAATTTATGATTCTACTTGGAATTTAATTTAAAATATGGTGTAAAACCCTAAGCACCCTATCGCATTTAACTATGATAATTAAAAAAACTTAAAATTTCCCCTGAAGAAGATTTACCACCAAATTATTATTGTTATTACCACCAAATGCTTGCACAACTAAGTGTCGATCGAATTGGGGTTTTTTTGGATAAGTGAAGTTGTCAGATCAATCAGCATGATTGATGAAACTATTACCTTAAATTCTGATCCGAAAATACTATGTGATTTTTGTGTTTTTGGTAAAAAATCAAGACTTTTATAATTCAACTTCGTTTTAATGATCATTTACGATCTAAAACTACATTACTTTAAAAAATTTATTTTCAATTTTAAAAAGGCTTGAAATAGGTTATTAAAAGGTAATTCATCAATAAAAATGTTCATTCTTAGCTTTTTTCAAGTAAAACTTCCCTTTTTAAGGTTGTCCACAGGTACAACTGGGTCTGTCCATAGGTACAACAGGTTGTTGTACCTTTGGACACAAATTTTTCCAAGTTATTATAAATGATTAAAAATCCAATTTTCAAGATTTTGACTATTAAAAAATATCTCTCTACTCACAAAGGTTAGGACTATAGGTTGGGCACTTTAAATGGTCAAAATGTGATTTTACCTGTCTTAGAAAAATCCAAACGTGATTTTTGTCCATAGGTACAACACTCTCCCCTATAGTATAGTAAATTGGCCATGCCCTATTAGGGTGTCTCAAAAAAAACTTTTTTCGAAAAACCTCGGTCCCCAGGGCTTTTCCCATTCTTTCCAGATTGTGTGTGAAATTTCAGCCCCCTATGTAAACTCTAGGGTTTGCCTGTAGAGCCCCAAAGTTTGAAAAAAGTGGAAAAAATGACCAATTTTCAGAATTTTTAAAAATTATATTTTAGGATTGATACTGAGATAAAACCAGTTCAAATGTGTCATTTAGGACTTATTTTGGTGGAATATACTTATTTATGTGTATTAACTGTACCCTAAAGCCCCTATAATTTAAGATTAAAACGTACTACTTAGAGACGTTGCACTCGCAAGAGCTTATAATGCACTACCGGTGAAAGAAATTAATTAAATCCGAATTTCTTTGAAGGAACTCCTTCAAATGATGCCATTTGGAGCTAAAATGATATTATAAATTATAAAAACCAGTAAAATAACAGTTTTTGGCCCTTCCTCTGAGCTTTTAATGTAAAAAGTGTTTTTCTTCAAAATTTCTCGTTTCCAGCTGATAAAACCCAAAAATTATACTAAAAAAGGGGGTTGTTGTACTTTTTAGGTACCAAACTTTGAAATCTTTATAGGGGTTTCATTTTTAATAAGTAGAATTAAATTTTTTAGCGCCCAGAACGGAAATTATATGGATATTTCCTATACCAGATGTGAAAATCCATTTTCTTTTTTTTTAAGTTTGGAAAATTACTTCCTTTTAACGTATTAGGGGAAAGTTTTAATTAAAAACTTCTTTCTTTAACATTTCAACCTAGATTCACAAGTATTAAACTATTTTCCTAACTTTGAAAAGAGAAAATCGATTTTCACATCAGGTATAGGAAATATTCATTTCATTTCCGATCTGTGTTGTTTAAAATTTAATTCTACTTGAAAAAATGAAACTCTTATAAAGGTTCTAATGTTTGATATCTAAAAAAGTTCAGCAAACCCCTTTTCTAGTATAAGTTTTGGGTTTCATCAGCTGGAAAGGAGAAATTTTGAAGAAAAGCACTTTTTACATTAAAAGCTCAGTGGAAGGGCTCAAAACTGTTATTTCACTGGTTTTTATAATATATAATATCATTTAAGCCCCAAATGGCATCATTTGAGGGAGTTCCTTCGAAGAAATTTGGATTTAATTAATTTCGTCCACCGGTAGTGCATTATAAGCTTTGGCGTGTGCAACGTCCCGAAGTAGTACGTTTTAGTCTTAAATTATAGGGGCTATAGGGTACGGTTAATACACATAAATAAATATATTCCATCTAAAAAAGTCCTATAGACGCATATGAACCAGTTTTATTAGCATTATCAATCTTAAACATAATTTTTAAAAATTCTGAGAATTGGTCATTTTTCCCACTTTTTTCAAACTTTGGGACTCTACAGGCAAACCCTAGGGTTAACTTAGGGGGCTAAAACTTCACACACTATCTTTTGGGACCAAAAGGAATGGGAAAAGCCCTGGGGAGCGAGGTTTTTCGAAAAAAGGCTTTTTTTGAGACACCCTAATGCCCTATCAATCCGATGAGACAACTTTCAATGCACTCTAGCGGAAACTTTAGGAGTTAAAATTTTTATTTTAAAAATTATTTGAGGTAGTATGTGAAAAAGTCGATGACTAAGTTGTAGAGAAGCATTGATTCAGTAGGAAAAGGTACCTACGAAAGTTTGCTATGGAATCCATAGCAAACTCGTAGTGACAGATGGTATTCTACATTAGCAATACTTCAAAATCTTATTCTTTAGGTACCCTCATAACATTATCAAAATATCTACTATCTTTTCAATAATTAAATGATATCTTACTTGAGTGTAATGCCCGGTCATTGGGTATTTGGGAGCTCTGAAAGGGCTGATCCATTTAGGATAAAAATCTTTAACTTCATCATAAAGACTCTGGATAGTAGATTCCCAATCGGGTACTGGCAAAGTGTTTCCTGTTTTTGCTCGAGTGGCAATGTTTTGTCCCACGGAAAATGCCTCTGGAAAATAAAGCATTCGCATGAAATTCTGATACAAAACTCCAAAGCAGAAATTTGAATACCTTAATATTAAAAAGTACAAATCAATATTTTTACACTTGAGAAAAAAAGTGAATCATAAGAAAAAAAATTGTTAATAGGAAAACGTTCGAAAAAGATTTTAAATTTTCCTTAGATATAGACCTTTACTTCTGATATTGACAAAATACCCATTGGTAATAGAGGGGAGAGAGGGGCGCATTCGCACAAAAAGTGCATTTCGGCATATTTCTCTGGATCTAGATGAGATATTGAAACAAACTCGGATTCAAATGAAGGTTAAGACCATTCCCGATATTTTAGAATGATAATTGGTTGCATTCATCTAGAATTTCTAACCTATATAATCAATCTAAAAAACTAGAAATTTCGTGCGAATGTGCCCCATGGGTGGGGCACATTCGTACACATGCAAAAAATTAAACAATAATTATTTTTACAAACTAAAAAGTTTATTGCACTTTAAAGTAAGGAAAATTAAACGAAATATTTGGCACTTTTACATATTTTTCCTCTAAATTGAAGATTTTTTACAAAAAGGAAACAGCTTCAGAAAATATTGAACATCTAAGTTTTTGATGAGGAAAACAATTGTAGTAATGAAGAGTATATTGCACGTTGACATACTTCACATAATATAATTAGTTAGAAAAAGTTTAACCAATATTTTAACAGTCAGGTTTTATTCGAAAAGAAAGGTGAACCAACAGCTCGCTTATTAACACCTGAAACTGACGGTTGGGGAACTAGTAATACGATATTATCTTTTTGTATGAATGTTGAATCATTACTTACTGGGAAAATAAAAGTTTCGTCATTGATTTTAAAGTTTTTCATCATTATCTCTCATATAAAAGCCCACGTCACTCACTGACTCACTGATTCTGGAACGCTCGCACACTATGATGCCATCTCGCAATAATCAGAAAAATAAATAAATAAAAGTAATTTATTTAGCTTTTAAATATCTTTCAAGAAAGTTGGTTTACTTAATAAAGGTTAAAAAGTTACTTTTAGGGAAGTTGGTTTCTATTCAACAATAATAAATTAAGAAAAGTTTTAAAATTATTGGCTTTTTAAATATTTTGCTACTAAATACGTGGGCGCCGTAGGCGCCCCATAACAAACTATCTTCAAATAATGAGGCAAATTAAAATCAAATAATAATTTAATAATGGAATGTTTGGGGATAATGCCATTTAAAATGAGTTTATATAAGGGTAGTAAGATTTGATTTAAGAATAAATTTGCCCAAATCAGCTCGGTGGTGGTCAGCCGAAATTGAGTGACTTATTTGAATATGATAAATTAGTGATATTTCAGCGGTAAGATAAAGAAGTTAAACTTCTTATTTAATGTATAATTAATAGGAACTTGAAGTAGTAACGAGGGAAGCTCGCATAAAAGGCTAGCCTAGCTGTAAGACCCGGCTTTGCCGGGTCGTAACAGCTAGTTTTAAATAAGCACCATTCAATTCCAAATTTTCTATTTGACCAACATAACAAAATTTTCTTTTTAGTAGCAAATTCTACTAGAATAAAATCACTTAAGTCCAAGTCAATTGGTATTAAACAATATTATCAGGGACATTTATTTCTTCAATGTTTAAATCTGGATCTAAATTCCTTACAACTGAAGCTTTCTTTATAAGATGTTATTTTCTATTATCACAAAATTTTGAAACAATTACAATAAAAACAATTAAACTTCCAAGTTATTAAATATACTGTACTTATAAACATATAAATCACTTTCATAATCAAAAATGGGAAAGATGAGAAACATTCGCACTGTCCGAATCTGCCCCATCTTTTGGTGTACAAATGTGCCCCATCTACCAGTTCAAGCTTACCACTTCCCAACAAGATATTTATAATTAAAGTAGGGAAATAAAACCTTTCTAGAAACTTACTTTAGTAGTGCCTCAACTGAATAAAATGCTGAATGTCCACTTGATAGTTATTTTTGATTGATATTTTACGCCAACAAAATGACAAGAAAATTTACTTTGCCGCTTCTAACGCTAGCAAATGTCTAGTACGTATACAACAAAATGGCTCAGGGCTTTGAAAATTCATGCTAGAGGTGGTAGTCATTCTTCCATCTACTGGTATTTTTTTTCAGATTTTTAAATTAATAATCACTATGGGAAATGCCGTCTGTCCGAATGTGCCCCATGTGCGAAATAGTCCCACTCTCCCCTACTGGTATTTTTAGCTTATTTATCCATTGAAAACAGGTTAAAAAGTAAATTATAAATTGAATAATGAAGCTTCTGTGGGAAATCTTAAACAATGTTTTAACACAAGAGCTAAAAGGAATTTCTCAAAAACTTTCTTCGTGTTTCTTTCTCTTTTCTAACAAAATTGAAAAATGCATTGCTGTAAAATTTATGCTCACTACTTAAAGTATCATGGCATAATACCTCATTTTCGCTAAAAAAAAAAAAAAAGTGTAACATTTTAGCGCCAGGAAATGGTAAGTTTTGTTGTTTAGTGAAAAAAAATTTTTACTCGCTGAAATGCTTAGAAATGTGGGAGTTTATCTAGGTGGATTAAACATATGTTTAAGTTAAGTTACATTTTGTATTCTCAGTAAAACATTCCTTTTTTTAAATAAAATGCCAATCGGGAATTCATTAGAGAGCATACATAAATATTTGCAAATTTTGATATTAAGGGAATTCATAATGATATCTAGAGCGAAATATTTCACATAGAAATAATATTACAGATAATAAAATATATAAGTAATTAATTTATTATTATATTAATAGTGATAATACTTTATTAACATCATATAGTATAATACAAAACGATTAAAAAACTCATTATTTTCAACAGCGGGAGAATTCCGTTCAGACGACAGATTAAAATTAAATTTTTTTTTTGCTTTTCAGTATATTAAAGAAAGTGTTTCTAAAAATCCTCGGATAATCTTTTTTTGCATGTCACCTGCTTAAAATATTTTATTTATCATTAAAAAAACAACTAATTAAAAACGAGCGTGCTGAAAACATGAAAACTGTGGTGGTATTCTCATGTTGTTTGGATTACATGTTGGCAAGGTCTTTTTTGAGCTGACACTGGTTGCAGGAATGTTCTTATATTAAGTAAAATGATGATTCTAATCAAGATAAGAAACTGAGAGTCTTTGTTTTAATTCTTGGTAGGCTCTTCAACAGATTTGTTCTGTTTATTTGATTTAGATAAAAAATCACTTCGGCTTTCAGATAAATAGAAGTGTTTCTCACTTTTCACCCAAAGGAAAATTTTAAACGTTCAGAAAACTGAGAAAGATGTAGTTAGAAAGGTAAGTTATTTTTATATTTTACTGGAGGAATATCAGGAATTTTCAGGTAAGAAATTTTTTAATCTAAAATGAGGATTTATTGTATATTGTTAATGCCTAGACGTGGTTTCTACGGTAATACCACTATAGGGTGTTATATTTTCTACTTTTATAACGAAATTTATGAATTTTTCAAAAACAATTCTTTATATAAAATTTTATGATAAATTCCCTTCCTTTTAAGCATTTCTGTTAAACCAAGAGCACGCAATTTATATCTTATTTTGAACTGTTTTAATATTGCATTTTATTTGGGGTATTGAGAAAAGATAATATATTTAAATAATAAATTAAAAACAATGGGAATTATTAACGAACAATTTAATGATAAAATTTATCTGCACTAATTTTTAGCTGTTGTTTGGTTTTTTGGTTTTTGGGGTAACATATATTTTCCGGTATGTGTGCTTGATCTCAAGGATCCGCGTATACACCTTCGTCAAGTGAGACAGACACAACAGAATTTTTACTGACACAAAGAAGGAAAATACACCCAGGGGAGAGGTCAGAATCGAACTGAAGACGGAAACAGTACACATACTGCTGGCGTGAAGGGCAGTGAGCAGACCCAACCGACCATCCGTTCCCCTAGCTTTTGTTTAATTCTTTTGGAAGGACATGATTTGGTTGGTTGGTTGATTGGTGCATGGTCGGTCATTTGAACAACCGTTGCTTTTGTAATATGTATAAAAATAATTAAAAATAAAATATTCTTCCATTGTTTAAGTATTCTAATCTACGCGAAATGAGATAATTATTTCAGTCTAAAATTCACTGTACCTGTAATTTCAAACATAAATTCCACTTACCAACTGATCTGCACTCCGGACAGTCATGCGCAAAAATACATTGATCGGCGTGTTTCTGGGCTACACTAGCTAGTTCTTCATCCCATACCTGCAATAGTAAAATTTTCATTCATTTAATTAAACAAGTCACTCAAAAAATATAACTCAAAATTCATAGGCAATCCCTATAAAAATTCAACATTTTGATTGTCTCATACTAAACAAAATTGATAAAAAAATCTAGAGAGGTCTTAATCTTAGAGGTTAAATCTCTTCGTTGTTTTTTTTTAATTAGAATCAGGTAGAAATGAGAAGCATTCATTGAACAGACAGCAATGCAACGAGTTGTACAATTGACCTCAAACAGAATGACCTCCAAGATGGAGCCAAAAAAGGAAAGCTCATTTATTGTGTTGAGATAGTAACAGCTGTAAGGGGATAAAGTAATTGTGTTTCGGATTTAATTGTGGTTTTTATTTACATAAGTTCCCGAACTTTAAAAACTATGGTAAGTATAGTATATAGAGTACCTGATCATGATAGGAATTATTTGAATTTTATACTTATTTGAAAAACTTAAAACAGCAGCTGATTTAAAAGTAATACTATTTGCAATAAATGTACCTCTGCATTATTATTTTTTTGTTAAATGACAATGTTTTAAAGATATTAGTGTCTTTCAAATTCCTATGATAGAACTTTACTGTAGGGTGTTTATACAAATAATTTAAATATACGATTTATTTAGATATTTTCGTCCTTTAACCCACATAATTATGGTTTGTTAATTCTTTTCAAAGTTATTTTTAAGATTAAATTCCTTTTAATTGTCTAAATATAGTTTGGAATAGGTTGCCTCATAGCCATTTTTATTTTTACAAAAATTAACTTTCAGTGGGCTCGTTCGTAAAAGCTAACTCGTGCGCACGCGTTAAACGAGTTCTCCAATTGTGCGTTCGTTTATTAAACTGGTTTTTCCCGTGCGGATAACTACCCGTTCCAAAATTCGCTCCCGTTCGAACTAGTTCGAACGAGACCGCACGGAGAAAATTCTTCGTTGGCTTCAGTTATTCATCTGCTGCAGCTATGCTTAGTTTGGGATTTCTATGTTTGTTTCTTGGTTGTGTGAGCGCGTTTGTTTATAATTAAGTAAAAAACTTATAATTATAAGTTATTGCACCCTATGGCAATTTTAGATGTACCTAATCAATGGGCTCATTCGGAAAAGCTAACTCGTGCGCATGCGTTACTAGTTCTCCAACTGTGCGTTCCTTTATCGAATTGGTTTTTTTCGGTGCGTTTAACTACTCGTTCCAAAATTATCTGTAACTGAAAAAAATTCGCATGAAACCGCACGGAGAAATTTCTTCGTTAGATCCAGTTATTTTACGTCTCCGCTGCTAGATTAGAGGTTGTGACCTCCATCTCGTCACCTTATAGTAGTTTTTGATACTAATAGTATCAAAAACCACTATCTTCATTCGGCAAACTTCGGGAATCCCTAGATCCCGTTTAGATCGTTGTAGAAAATAATTTGATAGGTTTTGATCTTTTCTACTCGATCATGTCAGCTCTTTCAAACAAAAAACGAGCTTCTCCACCGATCTGATCGCTAAGGATCGGGATTCCCGAAGGTTGCCGAATGGAGATAGGAGTTTTTGATACTAAGCTGACGACTGTCCATAAAATGGCGGATTATCTGCGAATTTGTAGCGTATGTAACATTGTGCAGCTCCCGTAAAATAAAAAAACGTTACAGTGGGTTTTGCGGGCAAACCACTTGGATTAGGAAGACAAAAGAGGGGTCGTTTTTAATTAATTAAAGTATTCTTTTACCAAAAAAATTTTTTGAGTCCTTAGGGGGTCGGCTTCATATTAAACGAAACACTAACTTTCTTTTTTCCAATGGGGACCCCCAATTATTATTAGTTTTTCTGAAAGGCCATCCCTCCAAACCCTTAAATACCCAGTTTCATCCAGATTGATTAAAAAAATTTTATTTTTCAAAAATAAACTTAAAAAAAATTTTTTTAAATCGTGAATTTTTTTATGGTAATCGATTCTGGTAGTAATTTTATGAAGGAAACCGAAATTTCAATTGATTTTATCTATTAGTTTTTGATAAAATGAACGAGAAAGAGCATTTGCGGTATGCATTCGGCAACGGTATACGGCCCCTTAAGATATTAATTCGTTTTTATCAAAAACTATTGGATAAAATCGATTGAAATTTTGGTTTCCTACATAAAATTACTACAAGAATCGATTACCATAAAAAATTCACGATTAAAAAAAACATTTTTTAAAGTTTATTTTTGAAAAATAAAATTTTTTTTGGCGCAAGTTTAGAACTGCTGATGCGCCAAGTTTTTAGCGATAGAAATCAATATATAGCAACCCCAACTAATGTTAAATGAATTATGTGGCTTCTAAATATGGAGCCAAATAGCCAAAACTCGCCAACCATCAGCAGTTCTAAACTTGCGCCTTTTTTTTTTAATCAATCTGGATGAAACTGGGTATTTAAGGGTTTGGGGGATGGCCTTTCAGAAAAACTAATAATAATTGGGGGTCCCCATTGGAAAAAAGAAAGTTAGTGCTTCGTTTAATATGAAGACGACCCCCTAAGGACTCTAAAATTTTTTTGGTCAAAGAATACTATAATTAATGAAAAACGACCCCTCTTTTGTCTTCCTCACCCGAGTGGTTCGCCCGCAAACCCCACTGTAACGTTTTTTTTGCGGGAGCTGTACCATAACAAGTTAAAACACTTTTATATAGGGTCAAATTTCAAACAAAAATTTCTGGGAGAGGGCCCCAGACCCCTCATTTATAATTCGATTCGATTATTACAATTCTTTTTGGATTTTACCGGGGCCACCAGCACTTTTCTTGCTTTTCTTATGGATCATAATATGATTCATCAAAACTTCAAAGGTTCTTCTGTTAATTCTGAAATGACTTTTAAAATCTTTATACGAATATCGAGGAATCACCTCTTTCACATAATTTTTTATTTATACTCAGGTTCCGTTTCTCGATTATTATGATTTAATAAAAGTTTTGTAATGATTTCTTCTTCTTCTTCGTCTTCTGTAGATTCGTCGAAAAATACCGATTCAGAAGCATTTTAACAACTTATTCATGTTCATACTTAACTGAACGCAATCAAATTTCGAATAGGATGCGACTCTCATAAATGAATGTTGTGTAAAAAAAAGAGAAGTAGCGCAAAAAAGCGCAAGTGCACCGAAAATAGCTCTATAGTCGTTCGTTTAACCACACTTTAACTCGTGAAACTGAGATCACGTGACCCGAATACTTTTTCGTTCGAACTTAAACTCGTGAGGTTTTACGAACACGCCCAGTATGCATGAATGTACTACGTTTAATATCTTAAAATTCGTATCAAACTTTATAATTTAATGGATATTTGGTTGATAGTTTGAGACCTAGGATTATTTTACCATCAGTGGTGAGTACTTATTAAAGTGCACAGAAAAAAGTTACCGTTAAAGTGTAAAATTCAGATGTTCTATAGAAAAGACTTGGTTGTTCTGGAAGATAATAAATTAACCATGTCAGTTTCATCGTATAAAATTAGTGGACTCTATATTTTAACTGCTTCATAGAAAACTGTTGCCCAATCTTTAAAATTGAAATGCACAAAGCAATGGCTTTTTGGGCTTAAGCCAGGGGTCGGCAACCTGCGGCTCGCGAGCCGCATGCGGCTCTTTTGATGTTAAGTTGCGGCTCTCCAGTTCCATTCGAAAATTTAATTATTTATTATTGAAACCCTTAAAGAAACATATAAAATATATTTTAAGTACCTAATCAAATCAATGTGGCTCACAAGGAGCGGTGTAACCCAAAGTTCTCAAGATGAGTCAAAACACTACTTTTAAGGATAAAACTATTTATGGGGGAGAACCCCCAAACTCCCCTCAAAATTTTGGAACATAACATGTGCTGTTTTTCCTTAAAAATTCTGTGATTTATGAGGAGTGTGATCCTTATTTGGTCTAATATAGAAGTTCTTAAAAAGTGAATAAAACACTACTTTAAGGGGCAAATTTCCAAAATTTTTATGAAGTAGGACCCCTACTCCCTTGAAATTTTGGTGTTTATTATAACTATAGGTACTATTTTTCCTTGAAAATTCTGCCACTTAAATATTGAGCGGTGCTCTTAGGGTGCAATTCAAAAAGGCCTAAAAATGAGCTAAAACGCTATTTTGAAGGGGAAATTTCCAAAAAAATATCTGGAAGTTCCCAGTGTTTACAAAGTAGTATAATATTGAAACAAAAAAATTTAGTGGCTCTTAAAAAACTGGGAAATTTTGTAAATTCTAACTTTTGGATCTTCCGTTTCAAAAGGTTGCCGACCCCTGGCTTAAGCTGTTATAGCGCATAAGTGAGTCAATACACGATCATAGTCGAAGAGAAGCAATATCAAATGTCCTATCTTTGTCAACTTTAAAAGCCGAAGCCACAAAAGTAAAAAAAAACTATGAAGTTTGTAAAGTATTTGTATCAATTTTTGATCAAGTTTTACTATTTGCTTAAGATCTGTACCAGGGAGAGTTCATGAGAGAACTTTTTGAAACTTATGGAAATTTTATTTCCCCCCCCCTCTCTTTGACTATCTCCGCTATTTTCGCTTTACTCTCTCCACACAAATTCTTTTTTTCATTCTCTCTCTTTCCACTCACTCTCTCTTTCATGTTCCCTCCAAAATTTACTTCTTCGCTCTCTTCAGACAACTTCTTCAACTTTCTTGAAAATGTCTTCTGTACAATCTTTCCTTCTCCACAAAATTATATTTTTTTCATACTCTTTGTTAATTGTTTGCTTCTACTACCTTTTTCTAGTACGATCCCTCTTTTATCCCCATTGTCTTCCCTAATACTTATAGTTCTAGAGGTATCTAAGTGGTATTTCGCATTTTTCGGTAAATGGTACAAACGTTTTTCAAGAATAGCTCTTCACACATTGATCAAAGCTTAGAAAAATGAACATATAGGGTAGGTGGGGGTAAAAACCCGCACGGGGCAAAACCACGCACCACGATTTTTAATTGTTAATGATCGATTCAAAAGTTGAAAACCAGGTGGTTGGTTTGTCTTATTGTGACCTATTGTTCTACAAAAGTTCGTACCCTTAAGTCACTCATGAGTTTAAAAAATACTGTAAGTTTGTTTTTCATCATTTAGATGTAATTTTTCTGATCTTTTACTTCAACATTACATAAAATAGGGCTTGAGGAGAAATACAAACAAATAGCCCGATGATAAGATAGCAATTCAATTTCAGTTTCATTTTGAGAGAATTGCCTCAACATGTCTCTAAAAATAATAAGGCTTGTTTTTCAAAATAATGTAAAATGGGGCAAAACCACGCAGGTGTTTTGGGGCAAATCCACGCAGCTTAAACAGCTCAGGAATTCGTCCCAAAAGGAAAATGGGACTACTTGATCTCTAAAGAGGTTAAGAAAGGTGTGTGAGATGCCAACCCTCTACCTAAAACCATCCTTTCTCCCTTTTGAAAGATTTCTGGGCAATCTCAAATGAGTTGTTACAAACAGGTTGACAATTTTCATTAAAACTGATCATATTTATATTCAAAATTGTTGGTTGGCTTAGAAATATTAAAACAACTTTAAGAGGATTATTTCTAGTGTTTTTATATTGAAAAATTCTATTTATCCATTTTTATTTCACTTGGGCACCAAGATTTGCAAGTGCGGGTCTTTGCCCCATTTTGCGAGGCAAAGCCCCGCGATTTTTTTTCTACTAAATTGTAAATTTCTCCAAAAATACCATCGATAAGAGTTTAAACTTGGATTGGTTTTGTAGGTTGGATCTCAATCTAACACCTCCAATTGAAATTTCGGGATTATCACCCCCTTTCGACGACAATGTTAAAAATACTGAAAATTGCGTGGCTTTGCCCCCACCTACCCTATACGTAATTATTTTGATATTTTGAAGTACTTTGTTTTATGCTTCAAAATGAGGCAGAGTTAAGATGGAGATATTGTAATCAGTTTTTCCAAATCGGAAGTTTGATTTAGCGTTTTTTGTCGGTAATTCCCGCTCTTAATCTATGGAATAGCTTTTCTGATTCGACGGTTAACCAACTGTAATTACATGAATCAGCTAGAGTTACAAAGCGTAGAATCCAATAATTTTACATACTTTAAAAAACTTGATTTACGGAATAAGTAGGTTTTCTACAGAATAAAGGATTTAATTCTTTAATGATAACATTTGCACACCATTTTAAAGACGATTTACTATGCAAACACTTACTTTTATTTAGGTAAGTTCTAATCATCCCTTTAAAAGCATTCAAAAACTTAAACCCCATTTGCTTCTTTTGCATTGACGTCTGACCTCTGACACTCGTCAAACGAAACTACTCTTCCATCAAATCGATGCAGAGACAGACAAATTATCTAAAAGGTAGTCATTATCACTACAAAGCTACATAAAAGGACAGGAAGCGTCATCCTTTTTAACACTTACAAAAAAAGGATGTGCTCAAGAAGAATATCAACTGGGCATTCATTTGAAAAGGACAAGCATGAATACTCAGAAATTAATCGAAACCTTATAGTGTCTTTTTTTATTAATTGCATGGTTATGGCCCTTGGGGGACTGGTGTCTGTGGTAACAGCAAAGAAATTACCCAAGAACAAGTAAATGCTGAGAATAACCATGACTCTCTTAAACGGCAATGCAGATTAGGTAATGGGTCACGGTCACACAGGGTGGGATTCATTGAGAGAGATCTCGGCCTCTTCGGCTTTGATGAGCTAATGAAATTAGGCCGGCCTAAGAATGACATCGACACAGCTAGACGATTGCAGTTGCGGATATTTGGCTTCGTTCGGAAACAGTTTGAAGGTCTTCCGCCACTGTATATTAAGAGAAAGACAAAAACCTATTTGGGGTACTTGGAGGCCTAATTAGGGTAACGTGGGAGAGGATGCTTGCGGTTTTTCGCTTGTTATACCTATTTGTTAAGAGCAGCTTTTAATCTGTCAAATTCGTAGGGTTTTTTTGGACTTTGATCCTCTTCTTTTGGATTTGGCCCTCACAGCATAAGGTCATTTACGACCTATCAGCCCTCTTTATAAATCTAAAATTAAAGCATTGATGAAAATGCTAATAATTATATTAATAATTATAAAATATGATTTATTATTAAAAACTTACTATTAACTTTCACAGTTATATACAAAACGTACTTATGAATTTCCCTTATTGTTATTCCATTACTTATAATTTCTCTAAATATCATAAAAACAGTTATGAAATTTTTTTTAGGTACTTAATTTAATTTATTATTTTTTTTAATTACAAACAAAGTGAAGAAGATATATCACCTGGGATTGTATAGCAATCCATGTAAATTGCATGATTTATTTGGTTTGCGACTTGTTAGTTGACATTATATAGCCCATATAACGGTTAAAAGAATGTGTTTGGTTACGGTACGGCAATCTGGATTTAAAAAGTAACGAAACCCAGGCAGACAAAAACGAAGTCATTTCCTTTCGTCAAGAACCAAAACCACCTGAGAAAGTGAACGTGAAGCTGTAGATATTACGTTCTCTTAGGTACCTTTGTGTCCTCATGGGATTGCCGATTCATAACCAAAACCCAATAGTGGAAACCCTCCCTAAAGTAACTTTTATTCCTTTAATAAATATAAAGATTTAAAAGAAACTAAGGAATCTATCTCACTATAGGATGATATAGTTCTTCCGGTTTTGACAATTAAATATAAAAGTGTTAAGTTTTTTTAAGTAATTTTTTCCACTGGGGATTTTTCTGTACTTTAATTCCTCAATTTTTTAAATCGAATTAAATAGCTTTCCTTACGAAAGTATAAGAAATTTTTAGATGAAGAAAAAATAAAACTCATCATCAAAAAGTGGGGATTTTTAAATTCGCAAAATATTACATAAGTGTAAAAAACTAAAATTTTTGTATACAATACTAGTTCTAAAGTTAGGACAGGTGATTTTAACTTTAAGAATGCGTACAATTTTATCACACACTACGAATTCAAATATATTTTTAATGAAGACTTATTGTGTTGGTTGAAAAATTCATCTGGATCTAGTTAAGTAGTCCAAAATAATGATAGTTTGAAGGAATATTTAAAGTTTTCCATTTTTTCTTTACCCGTAAATGTGAGCGTAATTCATCTCATTTCTAAAAGCAGGTATTTTAAAACTCATAAAGTTTTTGTTAAGTAATACGCTTGCTATCGAGTCGGTCAAATAACCGATGTAACAGTGCTTTTTAGATCGATCGGTAGTGAAACACATAATCGAAGAGTCCAGTTTTAAGGCAGCCCATCCTCGCTGCAGATTTTTCAACAGCTGAACCCCTCACACTATTAACATTGATTGATGATGTCAAAAGTGAAAGGGAAGAAACTATCCATCAAATAGATTATTTTGCATGGGGACATTTAGAATTGAGACACCCAAGACGAAAGTTAAGCTTTTCACTTGTCAAAAGTATCTGTCTATTCTCCTCCAGCTACCAGCAAACAATGAAAAATTTTTACAGTGAGAGCAAAAATGCGTTTTTCAATTTATTTGTGAATCATAATTTTCGAAAACACCCACGTATTACGTTTGTCTCAGGAGCGTAACGAGCCGTGCTAAATGCGCATGCGTTTGGACTTAAATTTTGATATTTTTGGAAAATACAATTATATAATAACTGAGGATTGAACCCAGGAACTGCCGCATGCTAAGCAGGCACGCTACCACTGCTCCAGCGGGACTTCAGTAATTTTAAAACTTATTAAAATATCTTCTTTCTTTTTGACGCATGCGTATTTAGCACGGCTCGTTACTCTCCTGAGACATATATCACGTATTGGCGTAGTGGTTAGAGCATCTGACTGCGAAGCCATACGTCTGGGGTTCGAATCCCCGTTTGGCATGGATGTTAGTTTCTGTCCTTGTGTGTGATAAATCAATGTGCCCCCCTATAAAAAGGGGTTGTGTCTGCGAATGTGTGTGTGGCTTGGGCAACAGTAATTCACCTCCTTGGCTTCGGTCCACAGGTGCCCACTGGGTAACGCGAAGAAAGTACTAATTACGGCATGTCTGTTGGTCAATGAACTGTTATCCGTAACTGTTCAATTACCTGCCATTGGAAATAAAAATAATAATTTTCAAATACAGAATTACACTAAAACATTTTATATGAATGTAGGGTGTTTCATTTTGCACTAAGGTACAATTTTCCTACAAGATCGATGTTGCATCACCTTACAGCTTCTTTTCCTAATTTCTGCAAACGGGATGTTGGGTTTTTACATTTTTACAATTTATCTTATGCTTGTGTTCGTTTACCAACATGGATCGTTATACAGGGTGTTTGATAAGTGTTTTATAACTTCTATAAAGGGTAGAACACACCAAGACGACTCAGAATCACAAAGGAAGGGGGGTCGGAAACGCACCCCTAACGAGCTAGGGGTTTTTATAAGCAGGCATGGAAAGTTGTAAAATTCCATGTGGAAATTTACACGTAACCTTTTATTATCGAATTAAAACCATCGATTCAGGTATTTATTCCATAAAGCTAATTAAAGAGCTGAAATTTCATGGAAATTTCAGCTTCCAAATCGGTATTTATGTAACCAGTGCCGGAATCGAACGATTTTGCTGGTTTTAATCCAATCATAAAAGGTTACGTGTCAATTTCCATTGTGGATTGTATAGCCTCCCATGCCGGCTTATGAAACCCCCAAGGTCACTATGGGTGCATTTGCAACCCACCATTCCGGGTGGTTCTGAGTCGTTTAGGAGTGCCCTACCCCTTCTAGAAGTTATGAAATACTTATCTGAAACACCCTGTATATGATCCCGGGTGATGTAGAAATTTGTTTTTTACTTTGTTTGTCGAATAAAAAATAAGTTAAAGAATAAGAAAAAAAAAGTTGCTGACCATTTGCATCATGTTGGCTGCCGGCGGCTGGTTGTTGGTGTGCTCGTAGCCCTGGGCGACCAAGCTGCGCAGGTAGTTGTGCTTCCAGACGATGTACTCCTTTTCCGGGGCGCTGATGCCCCGCGAGTAGATGGTGCAGCGGGGGTTGGGCGGCTGGCAGGCGGTGTGCTGGTAGCTGAAGCGCATGTAGATGAGGGGGCAGCCCTGGTAGTAGGCGGTGCGGCAGCCGCACAGCGCGGCTGTACTCAGCAGCAGTAGGGCAACGAACATCTAGGGAAGGAAAACTGCTTAGAGACCGTTCAAATCAAACGAGATATTAAAGTATTCTTATAAATAAAAAGGTGTTTCAGATGAATGTTTCATAACTTCTAGGTAGAATAGGGCTCATCTACACTCTGTTCAATTAGAATTGGCGCCTGAGAAATAGTGCTTTCCCCACGTGAGAAGCGTAACCATAGTTACGCTCTTCGCGCAGCCATTAGTAAGCCTTCTTCGTCACTTTGACGGGGATAGTTTCTATGGTTACCGATCGGTGGTGGAAGGAAGTATTTTCAAGATAGTTGACTCAGAATCACATAGGAATGGGGGGGGGGGATTGGAAACGCCCCCTAACGAACTAAGGTTTTTTTAAGCCGGCATTACAGGTTGTGTAATTCCCTGTGGAAAATGACACATAACCTCTCAAAATTTGGTTAAAACGAGCTAAATCGTTCGATTCCAGCCTTTTAAGAGCTGAAATTTCAATCGTAAATTTAGTTTTAATGAAATAAATGCCAGAATCGAACGTTTTGGCTGGTTTTAATCAAATTTTGAGAGTTGTGGGAGGTTATGTGTCAATTTCCATAGGGAATTATACAACCTGCAATGCTGGCTTGTAAAAACTCTTAGTTCGTTAGGGGTGCGTTTCCGAACCCCCATTAATATGTGATTCTGAGTCATCTAGATGTGTCCCATCCCACCTAGAAATTATGAAACATTTTTCTGAAACATCCTATAAAAAAGTGTTCTAATACCCTCCCTTCCAAAAGTTAATCACGGAGTGGTAATGCGAAAATGGACAAGTATTGCTTTGATTGCAACGAAATGCTGCAAGTAAATAGCTCCATATCTTTTCATGAAACAAAGAATTACATTCAGAGATAAAAAATATTGTATAAATAAATTACAAGATGACGTCATATTTACGCCATTAACAAAATGATGTTTAAATGCATACTTGCAACGAAAATCTACATTAATAGGGTATGTGAGTAAAGCATCCCTCACCTTTATACAAAGTGAGCAACGTGTGATCATACTTGTTACGAGGTGATCAACCACAGGTACATTTTCTTTTCCGTGCTTAACTTTTGGAGAAGTGAGTGTAGATACAGTAAAATACAGTAAAAATAAAAGGTAACAAAGTATTAAAAAATACAAGTAAAAAAGTACTAAAAAATAAAGGTAACAAAGTATTAAAATATAAAAAGTAACAAAGTATAAAAATAAGTTAATAATAAAGTATTTTTAACTCATTAGCTTTGCAAATGATACCAAGGTCAAGAAAGTATTTGAAATTTTACGAAGATCTAAATATTAGGAACCAATTCAAATTTCTAACATCTTTAAACTCAATTTATGAAGTATTGCGTTTTTCTTATGGGATGTTTCATTCAAACGGTGATTACTCTACAATAGATTGATATTTTATAAACATTTTTATTATTATAATCTGTATAGTCTAGCGGATGTTTTGATAGTTTGCTTTCGATGTAGAAATAAATATTTAATTGATTTTTTAATGTTAAATCGAGCTTCTCTCTTAAAATTTTATACCAAAGTAATTTTTGAATAAGGTGTAAAGTATAGATTTCTAAAAACTTAGGACTCAATAGAAATGTACCTCACTTTCTAGTTTACCAGTTTGTTACTACCCTGGGTTTTTGAAAAAAAATTACATGTTTTTTTAAATAATCCCTTTTAAAACATTAAAATTTGTTTTAAAAATATATTGACTTTTTAACCATGTAAAAATTTGGGACTCAAATTTCATGTAGCTCATCTTAATTTCTATTAATATGCTCTTTATCGTATGAATTAAAATTATGTGCGTCTCTTTCACTTAAATTCCTTCCTTCAAGTTTTAACAAAACATCAATTCAATTCGATCATTTATTACATAACACATTTCCACCATATAAAGTTTATTAAAAACATGTTAAGGTTTTTGTAAACATTTTAAAAAGAGTATTCATACGTATATGTATCCTTCAGGAACCTTAAAATCTCCCTTAATATTCAAAGTTGAGTAAAACATCTTTTTTAAGAATCTGAAAGGTAATTTTCAAAGAAAAATTCTCAACGCAACCCCCGCCCCTAAAATACCATTAAAGATAGAAGCATCACTTAGCCAAATAAAAAACAAAAAAGAGAAATGACATTCCATTATATTATCAAGTCACCCAAAGGCTCATCTATTATAGTGTGTTCTCTTAATAGGATATGTAAAACACGAAAATCCCAATGATAAAAGAGCATTCTATCAAGTATTAGATCGTCCAGACAGAGGATTAGGAAGAAAGGGACATTTTTCAGAGTGATAGAATCTAGAGATCAAACCAACCGGTTGAAGGTCTTTTCTTCTCTAAGTAGGGATATTTTTCTCTCAGACCACGGTGAATTCCAGTTTTTCTCACACGTTTAAAGCTATGACAGATGTGAGTAAGGTGTTCAAGTGCGTGGTGAATACGAATGAGGACATAAACACTTCAGTGGTGAATCGGAAGATTTTCAATTTTGCGGATTTTAAGAAGGAATATTATTCAAAATTTATTAGTTCTTGCGGTAATTTTGAATAAATTTGCATTGGAATTACTTTCAATGAACTAAGGAAACAGTTTTGCGATTTGAGATTAAAAATTAAGGTCAAAATTAAGTAACCAGGTATTTTAATATAAAGAAATTCGGAGTTAAATGTTATTCTTCTTTCTTCCTTGGGAGTCCTTGATACTAGATGCTCTTAAATAGCTTTAAGGTTAAGAAATTTAAATATTTTGTTAAAGTGTACAATGTTGAATATTTTAGACGTTTTACACTAATCTAATAGGGAATTTTCTCTGATCATATTAAAAAAAGATGGTTTTAAAATAACATCGTTTGTATGAGTTTATGAAAAGTGACATTTTTTTAATATAAATTTGAAAAAACTTTCTTTCACAAAAATATATTTGTTAATGAGCAGGAATCTCAAGGTATCTAATTTATCTGCAAAAAAGAAATCTCCCTTCAATTAAAATTCATACTATGACATGGTTTCACCCGTAATCTGAGAATGAACTCTTTGTGCATTTATTTTTTTTCTTTATAATCTGAATTATATTATCTTAAATGGAAATTTTGTGAAGATTTTCTAAATATGCATAACATAAATTTTACATTTTGATCTAGAAAATGAATTTTTTTGTTATAAATTTGCTTTACTACTAATTTACACTGTTGTTCAAAATTAAGAGAAATTGCACATTTTTTCGATTTCTCAAGATCTACTGGATAGATTTTGATGAAATTTGGTATGAACATAGGTTGATATAATACCAAATAAATAATCATTCAAAAATTGTAATACACACGCATGCGCAGAAATAATAACCGCCAGAGTTGAAAGGTATGAAATAGCGGTTCCAGAATGGAGCAAAATAGTGGATTTATAAGGGGTATGACACCTTCCCGCTATCATGCATGCCTCCTTGAGTGATTTTATAGCGTGAACAAGGCAGATTATAAAATTTCCTGTTCAATAAGCCTACTTTCTCAGAAACGCCGTTTTGGGGCTCTGAAGGGTATGTGGAGGGGGTAGCAAGATGCAATTGCCTTATATAGAGTCCCTCATACCTTCTCTAAAGGGGCGAAGTCTTTGAATCTGGCTGCCTATTTCATACGTCGAATATCTTCCGTTTTAATGAAAATTGATAACCTGAGCAGCTCCATTAAGTGAAGGATTTCTATCGATTGAAAAGAAATTAAGACCGATAGAACCCCCTTAAAGGTGAATAAAGGTATCCAAAATATCAACACAATACCTTTTACCATGATTTTCTCCTTTTGAAAGATGTAGGGGGTTTGGCATAGACTTAACAACATTCCTCAAAGAGCACCAAATCTCCGATTCCAAAATGGTCAGTTTCTCCTACATTAAAGGACTGACAGAGCATTCTGGTTCTTTCCATATGAGATTGCATCGAGAATCAATGGTTTAATTGATTTGAGACCTAACAGAGAGGAAAATATTCACCCTTTGAATATTACCTTATTAAAGACTATTTTTTGCATATTTTTGACAAGTTGCAGATCCCGTCCTGCCTTTGAAAGAGGAACTCTGACAGTTTCGGGTAATGTGTTGATATCTTGGAGACCTTTGTTCACCTTTTGGGGGTTCTGTCGGTCGTTATTTCTTTTCAATCGCTAGAAATCCTTCACTTAATGGAGCTCAACAGGTTAGAAATTTTCATTAAAACGGAAGATATTCGCCATATGGAATGGGCAGCCGGATTCAAAGACTTCGCCCTTTTAGGGGAGGTATCAGAGACTCTATGTAATGCAATTGCATCTCGCTACCCCTCTTCACATACCCTTCAGATCCCCAAAACAGGGTTTCTGAGAAAGTAGGCTTAGTGAATAGGAAATTTTATTATCTGCCTTATTCACGCTATAAATACACTCAAAGAATAATGCATGATAGCGGGAAGGTGTCATACCCCTTATAAACCCACTATTTTGCTCTATTCTGGAACCGCTATTTCATACCTTTCAACTCTGGCGGTTATTATTTCTGCTCATGCTTGTGTATTACAATTTTTGAATGATTATTTATTCGGTATTATATCAATCTATGTTCATACCAAATTTTATCAAAATCTATCCAGTAGATCTGGAGAAATCGAAAAAATGTGCAATTTCTCTTAATTTTGAACCCAAGTGTATTTAGTTTTTCAATCATACGTCTGAAACTGTATTCGCAAACGTAAAAACGTTTTTATCTTATAAAAACCATATAATTATCTTATGAAACGTGGAACAATATAGAACCGTTACAATTAGCATAAATACTACCGTTTCTCTTTTTTTAACTTGTTTATTTTAAGGCTTTAAGTGTTAAATCACAAGGGGTTCCTCCTTTAACATCTTCATCATCAACAATTCAAGGGTTCAGTAATTTATATTAGAATTAATTTTACAATCAGTTTTATGAAAATAACAATTATATAAAATACAGCTTTTAAAAAGAATGTCTCAGTGCTAACACATTAAATTGAAAACCAATCATATTCAAAACACTACTGCCTCCAAACAAATTATAGTACACCCAATCTTTAAGGTTTAGGTTTTGCGTGGCTCGATTTCAAAGAATCCGCATCAGACACATCTTTCAATTTTGAATTTAAAACATATCTTTATTAGCCTTTTTTAGGGTTGGTAAAAGGAGAAATTTATAACTTAGTTGACAAAGTGCAAAATTAATTTTATTTAACAATCAATACCCTCAATAATTAACAATCAATAATTATTACCCTCATGATATTTCTTCTTCTAGTCTTGCTAAGTCCTTTAATATTCCATCTTTGAAATCTCGTAGGGATCTGTCTTGTTTATTATTCTTTTATAAAATTCTTAATAATTTATTTGATTGTCCTGACATTTTGTGTTTAATTCAGTTTTCTGTTAATAATTATAATTTACGCAAAAAATATCTTTTCGCCAGTCCATTTTCTAAATTTAATTATATTGCCAATTCTCCTATTAATAGATTTTACATGATTTTCAACATGCAATGTAATGAAATTGATATTTTTTCGGTGTCTTTTAGTGCTTTCAAAAGATTATGTGAAAGTGTTTTATTCAATTAATATTTCTTGTTTTTTTCTCTCCCTTTCACCACTGTAAATGGATTTATCTGTTGTGTGTGTAAATATTTAAATAAATACTCTACTGAAATTACATTCTAAAAATTATGAAAAGTTTTTTTTGTTTAAAATTCTGAGATACAATGCAAATGCGTGAAACACTTTTGCAACTCTAAATACACATAATTGGTCACTTATAATCTAAAGCGTTTTGATTTAGTTGTAATTATGTTGCGATTGTGTTTGTGTTGTGTAAGAAAAGATAATTTTGTAAGAATGTTGAGGTTACATGTTAACAGATGAATGTGAATATTACAGGGACAGAAAATGTGTTTCTACAGTGTTTTAGATTAAAACACCTTCAGACAGATTCTTAACATATTTTACAACGCTATTATTTGAACCGATTTCTAACACTTATCAAACATAAACACATTCACAACACAATAAGGTGTTAAGGTGTAAACCTAACAACACAACTTAAGTGTTGCTAATTTGAGAACAAAAAATGGTCATTATGTATACTCCTTGTAAATAGAATAGGCGGCTCGTCACCATGGTAACGCAATAGAAATGCAATGGGAAAGGACTAGTTGTGAGCGGCCAATTCAAATTACACGGACTATACTGCCCATCGCTTATTCACAAATCCTGCAAGGTTTTTATACTTTGATATGATGCGCCACAAAGAAATAACATCTAATAACTAATAAGTTTTTAAGTTATTGAATCCACGCTGGAGCAGTGGTAGGGTGCCTGCGTAGCATGCGGCTGTTCGTGGGTTCTATCCCCAGATAATATTTTATTAAAATTTCCAAAAAACAGCAAAAATCAAGTCCATACGCATGCGCATTGTTATCAAAGTATAAAAACCTTGCAGGATCTGTGAATATGCACTGCGCTTCCTAAGCGAAATGTACATGAACGAGTTTTCTTAAAACTTCATTTTCTTTCTCCCTTGGAGTGTTTTTAAATTGGCGAGAATGTATCTCGCTACTTCCAGGCCACTAGAATGGTTGGCAAGATCATGAAAAACTCCTTAAATATCAGAATTGAAAACAAACTAATAAGATTGAAATTAACATCAATTTAAATTGAAAATAATATTTAAACTAAAACGGAATATTTTTAAGCATATTATTTTATTGTTTTAAGAACATATAATATATCAATGTTATTATTACATCTGGAATATGCGACTCGCTCGAGTTTGCAGCTGAAATGCTAATAATTTGTAATTGTGTAATTGAACCCTGCTTGCCATAAATATATACGCTTTCCGGACCCTAACGCTGCAACTGAAAACGGAGTTTTTTTGGGGGCTTATATTTTTGGGCTAATATTTGATCTTAAAAGGAGGGTCTACCGCATAGAATTAAAAATCCGCCAAATACTCTTTTGGCGAGATTTTTCTCAAAGTAAATCTGTGAGAAATTGCGTTTGTGTACACTTTCGCTTAGGACGGCAGTATAGTGTAGTCATCAATTACTCGCATAGCCAGTAATTATTTTTAATTAAAGATTTGATATTAGCTACATCACAGCACGAGCTTAAAATAAGTAGTAATAGTAGTAGAAGTTATACATTTGATAGGGTATAACCAATGTGTTATATTTGTATGGAGGTTTGCTAGCTTTTGAATGCTAAATCAGAGCTGCTTGAGAGCAGGTTCTCGGGTCCGCACTGACTGAACGAGCCCTTGCTCTCCCAACCTCCACCTGGCCATTCAAGGAATTTAATAATAGTTATCAAGAGGTCATTCCGGCCGAGGCGTGGCCGCACGCTAACAAATGAATCCTGCTTAGTCGCTGACAAATAGTAGGGATTTGCTTCACGCCTTTTGCTCCAAGATTGGTACTTGTTTGTTAAAATGTTGCCTGGCTTTTAAGAGGTTTGCTTAAGAAATTTTCCACTTCGCGCAGAAGGAGCAAATTGAATGTTGAGAAGAGGCATGTCTCGCACACCCTTCCTCCATTGTTAAAACGTGTTGGATAAAACTGATTGAATACTGGAGGCTAGTAAAGGAGGCTTACCTTAAGTATAGTAATTTTATGAACATTAGAGCGGCGGTTACTGAATTTATTGATTGACAGAGTTAGGAGATGTTTATAAAGGAATATATATATATTTGAGGCATTTATTATAATGTAGTGACAGAGAAGCTCCAGTCCAAAAGCGAAAAGTATTTAGTTTATAATCTGTGTCTTCTCTTTTTTGCATAAGTAGGCCTACATTATTTTTTTAACGAGCAAACAAATATTTCTCAAACCATACGGGTCATTAGTTGTCTTAATTATAAACACTCAGGCCCATATCTCAGTTAAATCGTAAGTTTAAAATCGTAAAAGGACCAAAAAATGGTGAAATCACTTTATGAATTCTAAATTATGAATCGTCCCACTTTGCTCTGTATGTTTATATGTTTGTTGTAATATAAAAAAATATAGGCTCTATCGGCAGATATAGTCTATTGAGTTGAGCATAAGATTTAGGAAGATAGTAAGATCCCGGGCTAAAAAAAATTTCCTTCTCCTTACTAGAGGACAAAATTTAACGAAATTTATGTTTTAAAATATACCTAAACTGGCTCAATCACATTCTGTTGTTCACATAATTTGTAAGTAAAAAACATACAAGAAAGTATGTTTTTTTTTTCAATTTATATCTACAGTAGATGATTTAGTCCACTTAGTTTAACTTTTAATGTTTAGTTTCACGTCTTAAGAAACAGATTCAATAATATTTGTTCAACTCTAAAAAATAAATGAACTTTTTTTAAGTACTAATTCAGAAGTTGCAGCTGAAACATTTAGGGGTCAATAAATAAAAATTTTCTCGAACACCTTCTACATTTTTCGACTTAAGGTAAATGTGGGTATAGTGTACACTGTACCAATAGTGGCCACATAGCTGATTAATTTTAAATAAAACGAGTTAGAGGCATCAAACAGCGTCAAAATTCATAGGCATACACCGATTCCACAGATCAGCATGGGAAGGATATTTAAATATTTGAAAATAACATCGGCCGAGTGACTGAAATTTGATTTTGCTTATTGAATCGCGTAAGGAAACGGGTATTTCGGAACTGATTTTTTTGTATTTATTACCGTTTGATTGACTTTTAAATTTATAATTAGATAAATAAGAGTGTATAAAATGACACTGAATAAAATTTATTTGAAAATTTTGACTTTACGAGGATTTATGGGGGTGGCCCCTTTACCAACACATAATCTTAGATTTTCCAATAGTGGCCACTGCAATGGCTTCTAAAAGAAACATAAATAATATTTAATTTGAATCAGTTTTTCTTCATAAACTGTCGATTGTGCTTTAAAATGAGTGTTGTATGAATTTGATTTCATTCTGGCTTCGGGAACCAAGGTTTCAAAAACATTGAATTACATGCTAAATTTCTCTCAAATCAGCTGCAGCGTAGGCTTGGGGCCGGAAACTATCAAGTCTGTTATTCTAAATTATAAATAAAGCTAATTTGATTTTAAATAAAACGTATTTCATTGGGAAGGAAGATTTAATTAGAACTAAACGACTATACCTACTCAATTTCATGCATAAACCCCTCATATTAGGCAGAAAAAGAGAGGTGTCTACTTTAAATACAAGAAATGTCCACCATAGAAGCAACAGCTACATGTATATGGCCACTATAGATGCAATTTGGAGTACTTTTTAAAAATTAATTAAAAATACTTTACCCAATCTAATTAAAATTTTTAATGGTAAAATCGAAAGAAGATCCAATTAACCTAAAAATAGGAGGATAACCGTTTCTAAGCAAATAGGTTGGTATTTATCGAGAATTTAAGCAAAAATTTTCCTTTAAGTGTCCACTATACCCACATTTACCTTACTATCTTTTTTAAACTGATTTTACAATTAATTAAGATTATATTGTGTTTCAGATATCATGAATATTTTCATGTACCATGGTATAGAAAAACTGTAATAAAAAATTGGAATTTAGATTTTAGGGACAAAACCATTAAACGACGTGACCATTTGAATATTTTAATTAATACTAAACCAATTTGAAAAAAAGGCATGGAAGATAATTTTAGACCACACTACGTTCATTTAAAAACAACCTAAGAGAAAAAAATCTTAAATATTAAGTACTTAAAACACCAAAATTTAAAACAAGATAACACTTCTAACCTCAGCAGTTAAAAAATGTAATAAATATTACACATACGTACCAGAATTTTAACTTTTTATTGATTTTATCTTGCTACAACTAACATTCTTATTCAATTGAAGTATCAAAATTATTTTCAAATAATTTAACTATTTAGCATCCTCATTAATTCCAGACCATTTGCAGTCATCGTAAATTTACATTTCAGCTATCTTTTCTGTCCTGTTTTAGATTGCGAATTAAATCACTGTTATATATTAGGACCAGCACAACATTAGAAAGTGACTTCCTTGGCTTATCTTTGGCCTGTTAATTGAACAAGTGGGTATGACACTCGACATAAATGGTTACCGTTTAACTCTAATTGGGGATATTCTTTTAGATAAGGATTTATGGTCGTGCTATGTATGCAAATAGTACTAATACTAGTCAAATGAGAGTAGCTCTAAGTTTTATGGATTGGCATGGAAGCGATTCTTTCCAAACAATGTCTCGCACTCGTGTTATTTTGAAACTTTACTTAGCAAGATGGTTTAAATTTGTTGATAAAGTGCATTTAGTAACACGTAATAACAGATTTATTTGGGAATAAACCTTTCCAAAAAATTATGTAACTAAAAAATAAGCATATTTACTAATTCTTCTTATTAAAATTCTTGACTTATTAAAAAGTTTTTCTTGATTTTTCTATGTGTAAATTTGTAAAAATGTTTTATAGTTAAATAAATAAAGGTGATGAATGCAATACTGATAGCTAAATTCAAGAGCAAATTAATAAAAAAATTACGCTTTTTTTATTTCGGTTACATCTAAAAAGAAGTGTAATAAGTGATATCATTTTTTATCTTATCTTAATTCATAATTACACTGAAATTCTACAGTATTAAGTTTCACTTACGAAATACTACCTACGCTTTAGTTTTTTTCATAAATACCATTGAAACACATCTAATAGTTTTTCTACCATTTTTCGTCATAAGTAATATTTTTTTATCTCCACTTTCTAGGAATTATAGTGAATTTATAGTACTTACATAGTATTACTATGTAAGAATGTGCATTTAGAAAAATAAAAAAGGTGTTATAAAACATTGAAAACGAGTTAAGAAATCGTAAAGATAAAGCACATTAAATTATTTTTTTTACTGAAAGCTTTAAAAAACGGTTTTTAAGGATATATGCGTACAATGGTTCCACTATTTAAACTTGGATTAAAGATTTACTTTTACTCTGATCGCTTCACCACAGCACACATTTTCTACTTCGTTCAGTTAAATTAGTATCCTCTTTTTTACAAAATGTCTAATGTTTTTAAACAGCGTAAAACCATGATTTCAGAAAGTGAGAGAGAAATGCACTGAAAATAGCCCTAAACTGAAGAAACCGAGTAACTACATATTAGATAGAACACACATGAGATTTTACCGCCCTCGATTTTTAACTGATCCATGGAACAATTGAACTCAGGCAGCAAAATTATATTAGGGACATGACTCCCGAAAATCTCCCAAAAGTAACTGTTTATGTTATCTAAAATTCAAAAATTTACTGATGGAGGAGCCCTGGGCCTCGTATTTTCTTACGGTATTAGGATATGGTTTAGTCCAGGGGTCGGCAACCTGCGGCTCTTTTGATGTAAAGTTGCGGCTCTCCAGTTCCATTCGAAAATTTAATTATTTATTATTGAAACCCTTAAAGAAACATATAAATATATTTTAAGTACCTAATCAAATCAATGTGGCTCACAAGGACCGGTGTAACCCAAAGTTCTCTAGATGAGTCAAAACACTACTTTTAAGGATAAAACTATTTATGGGGGAGAACCCCCAAACTCCCCTCAAAATTTTGGAACATAACATGTGCTGTTTTTCCTTAAAAATTCTGTGATTTATGAGGAGTGTGATCCTTATTTGGTCTAATATAGAAGTTCTTAAAAAGTGAATAAAACACTACTTTAAGGGGCAAATTTCGAAAATTTTTATGAAGTAGGACCCACAAAAAGTCTAGTTAAAGGGTCATTCAGACCGTTACTACTAGACAGGACTACTCAGACTAGTTACAGCGCGATAAAAAAATCCTTGCCCCCCAACCAAAAACTGAAATGACGCCCCTGCTCATACCCTTCATTGAAACTTAAACACTGGAATATCGTTTCGTATTAAATTTGTTCATAGTAAATTTATTGGAACATATTCCTTACTATGTATCTAAAAGGGGAGAAATTATTTCTCAATATTCTCTGTAAAGGCCATTAGCGGAAATACACAGACGAAATTAACACAGTGACCTTCTAATCAACATTAGTGTGTTTTATCATCTTAGCTCACTATCAATACCTTCGATGAATATCAGCGCAACTCCATATCAAAAAGATATGATCTGAGATTTAGTTCTAGAACGTGAAAGCCGCTTATAATGATGAAATTCACAAATCGTTCTAATTAGTATGATATTTGGGTTAATTGACTCATTAAAGGTTGTGGTAATTAATTCTTTCAGTTTTGCTTTCGATTAATTATGTTAATTTTTTTATGTTATGGATTGTGTTTAGTATTGAAAAGTACAGATGTAAACTCAATTCAGAATAAAAGTATTTGATTGTTATGCAATAATTTTGATTCACACACAACAAAATTACATTCAGTAACCTCGGGTATTTTGAAAATGTTAATGTGTTACAATCAGAAATAATTCTCACATATTGATAAATTAAATACAAAATAACAATATCATATTGGGTTATCCAATCATTATGTTACTAACAAAAAGGAAAATTTTCATGCATAGAAAAGTTATTATATTTTACTAACTTTGTTTATTACGACATACAGCAAAGTACAAGCTTGCCGATCAAGTACGCATTCCAAAAAAAAGTTTTTATTATTTATGTTAGTATTGTAGAGGGCTGATAATTAAAGGCTACCTAGGCGCAATGTTGTGCATGGGAGTTAGAGAACTCTTTTGTAAAACATGTTCTGCCCACAAAAGTAATGCAATGAAATTTTAAACTTTTAAAATCTAATATAAAAAATTTTAATACAACATATATTTTTTTAAAAATAAACGTTTTCATGGGTAACTATCAGAAACCACCTATTGACCCACCTGGTGTTTGTTTTTTTAGGATTAAAAAAATTTATGATAAATACTTTTTATGAATAAATCCACGAAAGTAACAACTCAACTTTAACGAATTTCGCTATTAAAACCTATGGAACTGTCTAGCTCCTCGAAAGTAACAACTCAGCTCAAAGGAATTTCGCTAATACTTTAACATGGTCAACTTTCGTGGATTTAGACACTTCGTTTTATGAAAACAAAGCTTAATTTACTCAAATTTATGATAAATGGGGAGGAGGTTTTTCTTCTATTTGTGCAATCGAAAAGTGTGTTATACTTCTTTACAAAGATACTATACTACAAAGCAGGCGTGCGCAATCCTCATAGTCCCCCACAGCATTCTATTTGTCGTTCTCTTAGTCTTGGAAGATTTTAAAAATTTAAATGACTGAGGTAATTTATTAAAAAAAAAAGATTTATATAGTTGAGAAAATTTACCGATAGAAGGATGCTGAACTGCTTAGTTCACCAATTCACAAATCTAAAAACATAATCGAAAACAAAAAGCTTACAGAACTTGAATAAAAACCTGTTATCATTAAAAATACAGAAATTCTCGTGAAAGCAGACACTTGCAATGTGCATTGACCATACTGCAAAGATCTTTTTTCCTTTAACTATTCATTTGCTATTCATAATTTCTTTGAGTATCATCGGCAGATAATAGTAATCGTTTTGCCCGCGAGGTAAACCAAGACAATTATTTTGGCCTGGATCATGTTAATTTGGCATAAATCATGCCGGATCATCGTTAAAATTGTACACGCCAGTTACAGAGAAGAGGTTATTTTACATGGGGTTCACTTACTTTTACACAGTGGTGCGCCTATCTTGTTGGACCAGACTATGTGCCCTACTGATCTAGTTAACACATTATATAGATATAATACGCACGTGAACTAGCCAATGTCTGCTGCGCTGTACGTTCTTCACCTTGAAACCAAACTCACATTTATATCCACCAGGAGTACAAAAGTACATCGATGGGGTGATGTTGAATAATTTATGCTCAAAAAAAGTTTTCCGAGAGGATAATACAGTTATACGCGCGGAATTTCTATCCAAAAGCAATATTAAGACCAGCCCGAGGCACTAGTACTACAGGACATCAAAAACTCTCGGAGTAAATCACAGTGTCAGGTTTTATTCGCAGCAAGAAAAAGCGTATCTGATCGAAACACATGATGAATAAGGGGAAGACGGTTCACAAGGTGAGTCTGCACTCGAATACTAATTTGGCTCTGTGACAGTCTATGGTGACTTCATTTTCCTAGCGAGGTTGACGTCAGGTTCGGCTTTAATTTTCAACCTTTGATTAACGCGGCTTCACTTTCCTATCATAATAAATGTAAATAATATTCATGATGGTAACGAATATGCACATAATTCCGGACGGGACTTAGTCAATCATGTAGGGACGACAAAGACCCGAAATAGGATTATGCTGTTGCAGAAGAGATATATTAATTGATATCTAACCGTACGCTGTCTTCTAAATAGTCCTTTAGGTATTTTAATCGAGGGTTTTTAACCTCGCTAAGGACAAAAAACGCACAGTCTGATGAGCTCATCCGAAATTGTCAAAGCGTACACGGAGTGTTTAATTTGAATGAAATGTTTACGGTCGGTGTTCATTTTTTCCTTCTTTTTGCACATTAAAAAGGCAAAAACTCAGGTTTTTAACCTTTTGAAAGAAAAGGGTAAGTGATACCATCAATGGTTTTAAGGTCACTTGCTGTAAACTGCCGGTGAGTGAATTCTTTCTTTAGTTTATACTTAAAAGTAAAATGAAGTGATAAACAGTGCTTCAGACACTATTTTGGTTGATTATCAAGAAAAGCAAAAGGGATTGCTAATATTATTTGGAAACAAATTTTGATGCGGAAATTAATAAAATAGAAACGTTCTTATTTAGTAAGAAAAATATTTAAAGTAGACTCAATCGTGCAAGGGTGAATAAAAGAAAGTAAATACTGTTTCTTCCAAAAATTTTCATTCTCATTCCCCACTATTTAAGAAAACGCCAAGCTTCAGTTTCAATGATTCAGTTTAATTTTAGCAAGGACAGCAAAATTATTTTCGAATTTAAAACAAAAACCTATGGAAAAGATGGAATGAGTAAATATTCAGAAACTTATAAAACCTTCTAACAGATCATTTCGAATCCATGATAATGAAATTTTGAAAAATTATTTGTGTCTAAATGTTTTTAATTCTTTTAGTTCAAAAATCAACATTTTGAAGCTTTAAATGTAATATCTTTTTAATAGATCAAATTGTTAAAATACGGAAAATTATTTATATTTTATTTTACAGCAGGATCCTAAAATCTTAAAACACAAAGGTAACTAATATAAGAACGTAGAATGCACCAAAGAAAGCAGACATTGTTTCGAGTTCATTCCACTCGAATGCTCGAATATGCGAACTTTTTCTTTTTTGATCCCTGAAAAAGTGCTATTTTCACATGCTAATATCTCGACGAATATTCAAGATATTTTAATGAATTTTTTTGGTGAGTTCTTCATGACGTTGGCAACAATACTCTCACTGAGAGTTTTGCTCTATCTCCTTTAGTTTTTAAATTAATTATTTTAAATTTTTAATTTCGCCGCTGGGGGCGCTGTAAGTCTTCTCAATGGATTCTCCAGGCTCACTTACCTAGGGGTAGACTTTCGTGACCCTATACAAATACAAATACAAATACAAATTTTGTCGACCAGCTACAGGCTCGAAGGAGGCGTTGATTCCAAATAAAAGCCGTGCAACGCAATTTTGAAACACCCTGTATACTATTTCAACGGCCCCCAATTAAAAAATGAGGATAATAAAGTACTATTTCACGTATTCAATTAGTAATCGAATTTGAAGTACATACTCACATTAACATACATGTCTTATAATACCTCAAATTGAATTTGTATGCCTAAACACTAAAGAACTTTTATTTCACTTCCGTGTGTATTGACGAAACTATTCCATATGATCAGGGACATGATCAAGAAAAATGAAAAAATAAAATAATAAAATTTTCTAATAATTTTATGGAATAATTATGCACTATTGATCTAATTGTGTTTTGCATTGCTTAAATTTTGTGTAAAACTATTTTTATCGGAATATCAGCATCTAAAGTCAATATTTAGAACTGCTTGTTTTAAAGGTTAATTTGTTAATGAAAAATATATGTTTTATTTAGAAAATTAAAAATAAATCAATTAGTTTTTACAACTTTTTTGTTAAATATACTCATAAACTTTATAGTAAAAATGAAATAAAGCGTTTAAATCAATTTAATTATGTTTATATTCATGAATAGCTGAACGCTTATACACATGTAGCGTGAGTTACGAAGTACTGTAGCGTGAGTTACGAAGTACTGTAGCGTGAGTTACGAACAGCTTTCTATATTTTATTTTATTTCTGATTTTCTTAAGTATTCCCAGTAAAACTGTTTGCTATTTTAGAATAAGGGAAGTATATTCAAACACCTGACAAGCATATAGAATTATTGAAACACTATTTAAGCAGAAAAACACATTTGAATTTTATACTCATAAATCCATGTCTTTTTCTTGTAGCGTGAATTACGACTCTATTTTAATTAATATTTAAAAAACTAAAATTCTTTAAAGATTCGCAATACTTATTTTAAATTATTAACATAAATTTCAATATGCATGATTTTTTTAGAAAGAAAATAATAGTTATTTCTATATTTAAAAATTATTTGAAATTGCAATTTTGAAAAAAATGTTGCGTGAGTTACGGTGGAATTGCCCCCCCCATCATTCCATCGTTATTAATCTAATTTTGTCCGAAATAGTATTTTAAGTGGAGCCTTTCTTCAAAATTATTGTAATTTTTGCCATTGTTTTCTTTTTCAAATTTGATTAAGTGACTTTTTAGTGATGTGGATATTATAATTATGTCTTAAACTATTTTAGAATAAAGAAACTTTTAATAGAAAATGCGCGTTTTTGAGTTAAGAGTAACATTTAAAATTATGTTAATATCACAACAAAAACATACTACCTTATTAGATCTTCATGAAGCTAAAAGATTTTAAAATCCTATCGATAGTTGATGTCGAATTACAGTGACCACACTTCCCAGAAAATAGGTAAGTCGTGATTTAGTATAACTCTATCATTTATCATAAGACTAAGAATTGTAATCCTAAAAAGTAAATATCTTTAAAAAATGAAATTGAACTTCCAATAATAAACTGAAAGGCATGTTTTTCAACATTGATTACTACCACAATATTGGAAGTTAGAAGCAGGAAAATAGTTTCTAATTACACTACTAACTAAATCAAGTATACTTCTATAAGGGTCGTGCCACACTGGGCGAAAGAAGACGCTAAATTCGTAAAAAAGTAGTTAAAATCCTTATCAAGAGAGGGGAGACTAAGAAGCTCAACTCCATGCTTTCTCCCCTCTCTTGATAAGGATCTTAACGCCTTTTTTCTACTTTAGCGACTTCTTTCGCTCAGTGTGGCACGACCCTAAATTGTAAAAATACAGAGTAATTCTAAATTCATATTAAGTACTTAAATACTTAAGTACTTAGTAAGTATTTAAGTAATATTTAGTAATATTAGTACTTACTAAATATTAAGTACTTAGTAAGTAAAGGTAATTCACTTCCAAAACTTCCATCGCAAGCGCATTTCCGATGCCCTGGGAAGGCGGAAGGAAAAAATGCCAGTAGAAATGAGAAGAAGGAATACCTACTATAGTGGGGGTAAAAATTAAATTTGGGAATACAATTTACTTATTTAACGATTTCTAAAAAATATAAGCAAAGCTTTTGTCCTTTAGGGGTACCCGTATAATATACACGAACGCGCGAACGGAGTTCGCAGAAAATTTTTTGCAAGAAAAACAACAAGACTTTTTTAGAAATTTTTCTGTTTACTTTTTTTGATCGATGAATTTTTCTCTTGTTTTTCGCCAAATACGTCCGCCCACCAGGCTTTCTATTTACGCAACAATTGCAAGGCGATATTATCGGATCTTCAGAATCCGTGTATCACAGTTATTATGCTAAAAATTAGTTGCATTTTAAAAGAAAAGGACAGTTTATTAGGGCATTTAAGAAAGAAATGTGTCATTTTGTAAGAAAAAATCTGTTAATTCTTGCAGAAAATTTTTTTGAAAAAATTTAAGTTTGCAGAAAGGGTTTTATTTTATATGAGTGGTATTCATTATCAATTGTAATGAATACAATCATTACAAATTGTAATGATTACACTGTTTACAATGTTATAAAACAACAAAATTTATCTTGCCTAATGAAAATTTAATAAGAAGATAAACCTTTGCGAATAAAAGATTTTTTAAATACCGTGAAATAAATGAAAATTTAACACCATTTATTTTTATCCACATTCTTTTTTCTAACAATAGCATCGCATTTATTACTCCTAGTAACCCCACTGCAATAATAATATAAAACATTTGAAAACACTGAGATATTTTAATATCAAGTTACCGATTTATCACATAAAAGGTATAGTAATGTTTTTACTTGCATAAAAGTCCGTAAAAGTCTACTGAAACTAGTTTTAAGAACTGATGTGTGTACAGTTGGGGAAAAAACCGACTCAGTTGCGATTTCTGGCGAACCCTTGGGTTAGGAAGACAAATGAGGTGTCATTTTTCATTGTTTAAAGTATTCTTTAATCAAAAAGTTTTCGAGTCCTTAGGGGGTCGTCTTCATATTAAACGAAACACTAACTTTTTTTTCAATGGGGACCCCCAATTATTATGAGATTTTCTGAAAAGCCATCCCTTCAAACCCTTAAATACCCAGTTTCATCCAGATTGATTCACAAATAAAAATTTTTAAAAAAGTAAAAAAATTAATTTTTAAAATCATATTTTTATGGTAATCGATTCTGGTAGTAATTTTATGTATTAAGCCATTAATTTCAATCGATTTCACCGAATAGTTTTTGATATAAGTGAACGAGAAAGAACATTCGCGGTATGCATTCGGCAACGTATACCGCCCCTTAAGATTAAAGTTCGTTTTTATCAAAAACTATTCGGTGAAATCAATTGAAATTTTGGCTTTCTACATAAAATTACTACCAGAATCGACTACCATAAAAATATTTCACTATTTTAAAAATTAAAAAAAATAGTTTTTTATTTGTGAATCAATCTGGATGAAACTGGGTATTTAAGAGTTTGGAGGGATGACCTTTCAGAAAACCTCATAATATTTGGGGGTCCCATTGAAAAAAAAGTTAGTGTTTCGTTTAATATGAAGACGACCCCCTAAGGACTCGAAATTTTTCTTGATTAAAGAATACTTAAAACAATGAAAAATTACACCTCAATTGTCTCCTTAACCCAAGTGGTTCGCCAGAAATCGCAACTGAGTCGTTTTTTCCCAACTGTACAGTTTGTGTTCAAGTTTATAACCGCCTGAGAAGAAAAGCGCAGTGCTTGTTTTAAATTAGAACATTTTTGGGAGTTTCCACAGTCGCCACTTTACAATTAACACTGCAAGTCCTTTTAAATACGAATAATTTATGACATAATGTAACGACAGATGACATTTCTTACATCAACGACTGTCAGGGATAAATCATTCTTGCAAAATTCCTTATTAATTGTTCATTTGAATCTAAAATAGTTAACAGTTTCATTAAGTAGGTATTATGCAATGAGGTTTGGAGTTTTTCTCATATCTTATTCAGCCCAATTATTTGTGGTACTTCAAAGATTTGTTTAATCCATTCTTCGGGTTTTGTGGTTGTTTTTTCGAAATAATTCATTTGACCCACATCACCACATCCGAAAACTTTGGACACGCCCTTCTAAATTCGAGGATCTCTCATAGAATAACAAATTTTGTTTTGGCGAGGGGTAATTGGAAAATACTCCTAGTTTTGTTGAAGTTAATACTCCTAAGTTTTGTTTGCATTATGATACTTGGTGTGACCCCTGACGTCCTCTTTTAAAACGTGTGTGGACGTGTCCTCTTTTAATATCTTCTCTTGATCGTTTAATGTAAATATTTCCCAATTGAAGGATCTCTTGACTTTTAAAAATTCTTGCTATATCCAACTCTGTTTAATAATGAGAAAATATTTACATTGTTGCTATACAGCTGTTTTTAAAAAGATATTAGGGTTATGCCAATTGTTTATTGTATACTTATGTCAAACCAAACGTGACTACTTTTTTATTTAACAATTTAACTATAAGATTATTTTTGTTTATCACACTTTTAGGATAAAATTGTAATAGGTTATGTAAAAAGACACTTTTTCTATTTTCAAAAACTAAGGTATTTTTTATTTATATTATATACTCCATAAACACCTGTAGATCCTGCAAATACGGTTTTGCATTCGGAAACTGTTTCAAAATTCCGTTATCCCTTTCTGGGTAAATAAATTAAATGTTATTATAAAAAAAGCAAAAGTGGGAATTTTAGGTCCGATTTAGTTAAGTATACAAATCAATTGACTTCAACTAAAAACCCTTCTTTGTTTCTTAAGGACAGATCATAAAAAGCAATGTAAAAATTAAAAGGAGCATCTATAAAACATAGTTAAAAAACTTCCTTTGAAAAATTTCAATTGTTGAAGCATCCATTGAAGGGAAAACAATGGAAAAGAACAACTACTTCAGTAAGATATTTCCATCATGAAAGATTTTCTATATCATTAATATATAATGAGAAATATACACTTTTTAAAAGTACATAATTGGTTTCATTAATAATATTGATTATTTATGAAAAATATATTTTGTGTGTGAATATAATTATATACAGGGTGTATCTGAAATGGTGCAAAAAAACTTTCAGGGATGATAGTACTCATCAAGACGAACAAGAATTGGTATAGAAAGGGGGTCGCAAATGAGTTTTAAGAGGTGAAACCCCGGGGTGAAAATCAGCAAAAAAACTTGCATATTTCTGCAGGAAGAGACATAATGAAACTAGGCAATGGTACTACACAATGTTTATGCTACAACAATTGATTTTAAACTACAACAATCGATTTTAAACTACAACAATCAATTTCAATCTACAACAATCAATATCTTGTCTTCAATAATTAATGTTACATCTTCTCTTATTATATTTACAACAATTGATAGTTTTTCAATGATGTTAGGCATTAAATGTTGATTTTCAAGCATAAAATGAGCCAAAAAAGTTGTCAGGATGCTTCGATTTTAAATTATTTTTATTCAGAAAACTTCTCGGGAGCAAGTAGAGCAGCGTGGTAAAGTTTAATAGTTAATGTAGGTGGGAAAACTTTAAAACTATAAAGGACATAATACATACATACAGACAAACATTGATTTTTATATAAGTCAAGCTTCACATATTTGTAATTATGAAAAAATTGGATTTTGCCGACGTTTTATTTTATTTTCTTGGGGTTTATACGAAATTTTCGAAAAATAGTGCAAAATTAAATATTCTTCTGAAGCCCTTAAAAGATCGTGAAAAAACATATTTTTCAAACAAATTTTTTTTATCTCCGAAGGTACCTTGTGTTTCTAAAGAAATGCCTTGCCACACACAGTTCAACTCATACACCAGATCCAATAACTATTTTCACATGTACGGAGAACATAATGGGTCAGCTAACCAATTAACCTGAAACATAGTAGTTCCGAACTCATTTCACTTTCTACTCGCCACTTTCACCTTCGCAGCCACAAATCTTCCGCAGTTGTGACCGAAAAACAATTGAGACGAATTCTGAGCAGAAATAGGCTTTTGTTTTTCTCCAATCAACCTCAAAATCTATTCCCCATATCAATCACACGTTGGGATTGGAGTACAACCTTATTTTAGAGAAGAAAGAGGATAGCGTAGGTTGGAGGTCAAGCCGTTTTGATAAATGAGCGAACCGCGTCCGATCAAGTATACCCAGAGAGATGTTTTTGTTCACTCCGAAAAAGTTCAAGAGGTTTTCATAAGAAATGATCGTCTTTTTATAACAAATAGAGAAGTGGTACAAATGCTTATTGAACCAAACATATGAGTGTGTCGCATGCAAAAGAACTACAAGGAGCATAACATAGAAAATAAATGATTGAGTTGGAAAAGTCTAAAAGTAATAAACATGATGAAAGATAAGTTCTTTTGTCCGTACAGATATTTTCAATACAGTCGATACATATGAATTACGATGTAGAGGGGAAGATAAGTTTAAAAGATCAACTTTTAATTTTTACTGGTGATCGAAATTTTTTGTTGGATGAATGGCAATGTATCCATCTAGGCGTATGGAAAGGAATAAAATATCTTAAACAATATTTTCTTCAACTATTTTTATTTGCTATTAAAAAAAATTTGTTTTCAAATTATTTTTGTTACTGTACAGACACAAAATTTATCTGCTAAATCAAAAAATAAAAGTCTTAATATAAAGAGGAATCTATATCTGGTTTGTTAATAATAGTATAAGGAAAACTAACTCACAATAAATTCATTTAAATTTATCTAACTCGATACATTACTCACAACTACTGGTGTATAAGGTAAAACATAATTTTTTCTATAAATATTAAATTTATGAAAAAACATGTTTAAATACAATAGTGTGGCTATAGAGTCGCACTCATTGAGATCTTCAAATAGTTTTTAAAGACAAATTAAAGTTAGGGTCTAGTCAATCAGGCTCTTCGAAATTAATAGTATGTACATAAATTTATTATGATTTAGTTTCACTATCACTGATAGTTACTTCCCTTTTTTTCCAGACCTTTATCATCTTCTGTGTTTTTTACAGTTACCTAAAACTTTTTTAAAAACATATCCTTAAAAATATTTACTCAAATATAAACTTATGTATGTAAATGTGTACTCTCTCTCTAAACTCATTGGCGCAACAGCCCTAGTGGGCCAAGGCCTACGATGCCCATCTTCGTTTTCGTGACCGTGGGGCCCTGGGGTGCAAGTTGTTAGGCATGTGTCCCGGTTAGATGGTACTAGTGTAGTTAAGTATATCGAGATCTAGTTTTATTGTTCTAAGTCTTTTTGGACCTTTGGACTTAACAGACACATGTTCTACAAATTTATAACTTTTACTTATATTAATATATATTTAGTTATAAAAACTTCAAAGTTTAAATTATTTGTGGTTTCTTATCTTGAGTCTTTGATTAAGCAAGCTTAACTGCGGTATAATTGGTTAAAACGAAACCACTAGAAACATTATCTCGGGAATTATACATAGCCCTGAAACTTGATTCAACCTTCAAATATTAGATCCGTTATCTCACAAAATAATTTCTGAAAAATATCCTGAATAATGCACCGGATGTATTTCCATTATTTAGAGGTTCCTTTCTCCAGTTCTTGTGGTCCAGGATAAGGTTACTTTACTTAGTACTTCCAGGGTAAGGTTATCTTTTAAAGCAAGTGTGCTTTGGTTAATGATCACTTGTTTTCTCTTCGGCATCATTTCTAGATCACTATCATCAACGTTTGTCGCATTTTGTTTAAACACGCTGCAAATACGACTTCTGTGTCATACATCAAGTGCTAGAGTTGACAGTTTAACATTACATAAGAAAGATGATTATTCTCATTGGAACAGTAGGAAGTTACTCTCAAGGTAAATTGTTATATATCTTCCGCTGCGATTTTGTATTCCGAGTTCTTCGTTCTTAGTGATAAAGAGTAACATAAGTATGTGCACTGGGTTAAATTTCATTATATTTCTTTCCAAGTACAATCAAGATTGTGGAGATAAGGAATTGAAATAGCCAAATGTTTTATTAACGTAATGCTCTGGAAAAAGTGCAAATTCACATATTATCTTTGTAATGTTATTCTTAGATAAATGTTGCCTGTTACCTCAGCTTCAATTTTCCTTGACAATATCTCTCAGGGTATGTGATTCTACTCTCTTAAATTATTCCAGGAACATGAAAAGAAAAGATAGTATATCCTAACTTAAGTTTGAATGAACGCCTTTTGTGTTAATAATGAAGTTTGCCTGATAAGGCTTATGAACAATTCATTTTATCAACCTGCCTTACAGAGATATAAAAATACTTTTACTTTAATCTGAATGATCTATTGTATGTTATTCGGTTCTTTAAAAGATTATCTAGTTACAGAAAATTAATGATGGTTTTAATTTCCGTTTTAATACCTATTCATAAAAAATAATTATTGTTACAGAAAGTATTGAAACTTTGAAAAATAAAGCAATATCGTTTATAACTGAGCATTGTTGCATCGTTTTTGTTTAATAAAAATTGGTTATGAAAGTCAATGTTTTTAAAATATGAAGATTGGATGAGACACTGAAATTTTTGGAGCATAAAATATGAATATGTTAAACAATATTTTTACTTTGATATCAGTCATATTATGCCTACATCTAAAAAATTGCAGATAATTTTCAAAACAATTTTCTGCTTATAAATACCTACATTAAAAATTTTAGTAAATGTAAGGAAAAAATAATATAATAATGTATAACCATAATGTTTTCAAAATTACAGTTTTAAATTTTCTTCGTTAACTTATTGAAATGTACACTTTGAGTAACACAGCACATGGTACGTGCATTAGTGGAATAATTATAGTTTATATTGTTTTCTATAAAATGGGGACTAAAGTTTTAGTATAACAAAGCATGAAATTAGAGTGTGAGAGATAGAACGATTAAAAATTTTTAACTCCACCTTAAAAACTGATATAACTTTTGTTTTAATATTTGTGATTTAAATTGGGGATATTTATATTTATCTTCTTATTTTTATCATGGAAACTAAAAGATCTAAATACATGGTCAAATCTCATTTCAAGGATGATGCATCTTTGCGTTAAACGTTTCCACTTTCGCAAATCGTGTTTACTTCTCTAATGGACTTTCTGTTTATGTTTCTATGCAAAATACTGCAATTATAGTAAACCCTATATGTAATGAACTCTAGAAACTTGCAAACTTTTCACTTGTCCCAATATAACTCCTTTTCTACTATAATAAGTAGGGCTCGACCGATGGTACTTTTTTGACCGATGGGCCAATGCCGATTGTATGAAAATTTCCATCGGCAGGCCGATGGCCGATGGGTCTTAAATGGCCGATTGCCGATGGGTCTTAAATGGCTGATTGCCGATGGCCGATGCTTAAGGCCGATGGTAAAAATTGCATAAAACCAATATGGAATATTTTTTTAGAAAACCCTTAAAATCCATCTTAGAGCCTGAAATGAAAATACATGTTGATTCGTACATAGTCGTGTCCAAAGCCGTTTTCTCCCTTCAAAATTCCGTAACTTACAAAGAGCAATCCTCTTTAGCTAGGGGGGTTCAAAGGGCCTTAATATGAGTTAAAACACTATTTGTGAGTAGAACCTACACAATTTGTTGTCTGTCATATATTTTTCCTTTTTTAAAAATTGGTTTACTTTGGGTGATCTCCAAAAGAGTCAAAATGAGATAAAAACTAGTTTAAAAGTGAAAAATTTTTTAAAAAGAACAATTTCAGAGGCAGAAAATCTAGCCCCCTCGAAATTATGACATTGATTTTCTTTTTACCTTGAAAATTCGTTGGTTTACAAGGAACTGTTATCTTCTAATGTTACCCCCAAAAGGTCGCAAAATGAGCTGAAACAGTATTTAGAAGCAAATTTACAAAAGACCCCAGACCCCGATTTTTACTTGTATCACATTAAACTTGTATCACATTAACACATTACTTGTATCACATCGTAGTTCACATTAAAAAATTTTGACATATTTCTAACATAATTCATCGCTATTTTTAAATTATTTAAAACTCAACGTATAAATGCACTTGTTTCCTTAGAAGTAATATTGAGTCAACCCCCCAAAACAAAATCTAACTGCGGCCCTGGCATCTAATACTGGACATATTTTTACTGTAAAAATAAGTCAATCATTCATGTTTATAATTGAATATTCAAAAAATTATCACAACAGAAATAAATTACTCTCTAAAGATATCGGATTTAAATTACTATGAAATTAAAATTAAGGGTCAGGATCAAGAAATCTGTCCCCTGAAAAATTTCACTCTAAAAATATTTCTTCAGCTTATTAAGACTCTTCGAGTTTAATCAAAGGGTATCTCTTTGTAAGAGATTGAATTTTTCATGGTAAAAAATTATAAAGGTCAAAATTTAGGGGGGTTGAAGGTTTCCCCTAGCAAAGTTTTTGAAACTTTCCTTTGAAAGAAGTGTTTTAACTCATTTTAAAATCTATTCCTTACACCCAAAGAAAATTAATTCTTGTAAACTACAGAATTTTCAAGGTAAAATATAGGGGAGAGTGTTGTACCTACGGACGGTTGTACCTTCAGCCACCTCCTTTTAAAATTCGGGAAAAAATGTAAATTTGAATTTGTGGTCGATTTTAAATGTAAACAGATGCTATCTAGTTGCTAACGTGAAATCACCTGTTTAAAATATTATTTAAATTTTCTATGATAAAAATTCTGTTTTCGGGTGCTCAAAGTTTTTTTTAGTGCATCACTACATTAATTATTTTCTTCCTCTATGATTAGGATATGATAAAATGGGATATATGGGGGAATCCCAGAAATTTTGAATTTTTAGTTTTGATATTAGAAATCGTCAGATCTCAATTCTTTTATCTTTTATAGAACTTTGAATGCAAAAACACCTGATGATGTACCTTCGGACACCATAAGTGTTGTACCTACGGACACGTTCTTGTGGGTGTCTGTAGCTAATCAGCGTTTTAGAATCAGGTTTCATTTAACTGAATTCATTTTAATAAATATTAAATTAATTCTAAATGGTAATCTATTTGTCAGCAATTATTTTCAAATGAATTTTAGATGAAAAATCAAATATTTTGTGATCTAAACTACTTTTTTAAATTTATGATTCTACTTGGAATTTAATGTAAAATATGGTGTAAAACCCTAAGCACCCTATCGCATTTAAGTATGATGATTAAAAAAACTTAAACTTTCCACTGAAGAAGATTTACCACCAAATTATTACTGTTATTACCACCAAATGCTTGCACAACTAAGTGTCGATCGAATTGGGTTTTTTTGGATCAGTGAAGTTGTCAGATCAATCAGCATGATTGATGAAACTATTACCTTAAATTCTGATCTGAAAATACCATGTGATTTTTGTGTTTTTGGTAAAAAAATCAAGACTTTTATCATTCAACTTCGTTTTAATGATCATTTACGATCTAAAACTACATTAATTTAAAAAATCTATTTTCAATTTTAAAAAGGCTTGAAATAGGTTATTAAAAGGTAATTAATTCATCAATAAAATCATCATAAAATATCTCAAATCATGAAAATATCTTGAATATTCGCCGAGATATTAGCATGTGAAAATAGCACTTTTTCAATGGTCAGGGATTTAAAAGGGGGAAAAAAGAAAAGCTTCACATATTTGCAAAATTTTCAGTGTTATTGTGTAGTTTTGTGTTTTTTAGTTGAATGAACACAAAATTTAATCAAAAAATCAAAAAAATTATTTTTTAACCCCTGAAAAAGTGCTATTTTCACATGCTAATATCTCCGCGAATATTCAAGATATTTTAATAAATTTTTTTCCGTGAGTTCTTCATGACGTTGGCAACAATACTCTCACTGAGGTTTTTGCTCTATCTCTTTTAGTTTTTAAATTAATTTTTTTAACCTTTTTATTTCGCCGCTTAGGGCGCTGTAAGTCATCTCAATGGATTCTCCAGGCTCACTTACCTAAATGTAGACCTTACTTCCATGACCCTAGGAGGCGTTGGTTCCGAATAAAAGCCGTGCAACGCAATTTGAAACACCCTGTATAATAGACTTTAAAATTTTTTGAGGTCTCTACGAAAATTTTTAAAATTTGCCCCTTAAAAGTAGTGTTAGTGTGTTGTCTTTTAAAGCCCCTCGCTCTTTGTTTGGAGGGTATGTGAAAAATTTTGTACGTTTTTTGGTCGTAATAGGAAATTTTTTGCTTTTTTTTTGGGAGGAGGTATAGTGGTATTTGAATTTGTTTTTTTTGGGGGGGAGGCTGAAAATTTTCAAAATCAAATTACATCTTCTTTACGAACATAATTTTCTGGAAATTTTAGTATAAAAAGCAGGTTTTGAACTCGTTTTGGCAGACCTAATCCGAATTTAGGACATACATTTTTAAGGATTTAATACATTTTTTGCTATCATTTTTGCGTTTTGACAAGCTTATTATAAAAAAAAGTTATAATTATTATAATAGTTGTAATTAATTTCAAGTACCAAAGGGGCGTATGGGGTTCTCCCTCAGAAAATATCTGAAATTTGACTCTAAAAAACAGGGTGTAAACTTGTTTTAGTACAATTAGCCGCCTCCCCCCTTACGCCCTTGATGAGTTCGACCTCTCCTCTTTCCCACTGCTAGTTTTCCTTCCTTTTTGAAGGGGTCCAAAGCTCCCTGTCCCCCTGGATCCGCTAGTGTTTGGGTGGCATATATCCGATAAAAAATGTTTGATTCGTTCTTTAACTGGGGGAAATCAATAGGAACTAAATATGGAGCATGATGGGGCAGTTTCGCGGGGTTTGGTTTTTCTCGCCTTTTCGTGAATCGCTTGATGTTCTTCGGGTTTCTGAAAAAAACATCGGCATTTAAATGTTTTTCAGGCCGATGGGCCGATTATTTCACAATTTAACATCGGCCGCCGATGCCTAGGCCGATGGTTATTTTTTCAAACATGACCGATGCATCAGCCAAACCGATGCATCGGTCGAGCCCTAATTTAATATAAATTAATTTTGGGACATAAACTGGTATAATTTTAAAATATACTATACAGGGTGTTTCGAAAACCAGTTTCGCGGCTTCTATTTAGAACCAACGTATCCTAGGATCACAGAAGTAAGGTCTACCCCTAGGTAAGTGACCCTGGAGAATTCATTGAGATGACTTGCAGCGCCCTAAGCGGCGAAATAAAAAAGTTAAAAAAATTAATTTAAAAACTAAAAGAGATAGATCCAAAACATCATAGCTCTGTAAGTCACCTCAATGGATTTTCCAGGGTCACTTACCTAGGGGCAGACCTTACTTCCGTGATCCTAGGACACGTTGGTTCCAAATAAAAGCCGCGAAACGGACTTTTGAAACACCCTTTATAAATACCTATGGGATGTATGAGAATATTGATTTATTTATAAAATTAATAGAATAGTATGAGATGAGCATATCATATTTTGTAAATAATTAAGCACAAACATCGGTGAAGGTATTTAATGCAACTCCTAGAAGCGGAAGATCGAGAGGAAGTCATAAAAAGATGGAAGATTTGCCGGTAATGTCGAGCTTTAAGTAAAAATACTAAGTATCAATTTCTAGAAAGATGGGGACTAAGGAAAGACCATTTGAAGGAGATTAGAGATCATACAAAGAACAGTTGATCCAATGCTTCTGTTGATAGATGGGGATATCACGATATCAGCAAACGATTGATTACTAATTCGTGTCACATTGGAAAACTGCGAACAATAGTTCGCGAAGCTTTATGAATGAGCTCATGTGAAAAGTACATGCGAGTTCGTGGATTATTAACACTTCAAGACAATGATGGACAAGCCTAACTCAAGAGTAGGTAGACTCTCCTTCAACCCCAAGAAATCCATGTACATTAACCATGACCCTATGAATAAGATTAAATATTCTTAATAAACGTCGAATATTTCAAAACGAGGTAATGGAAATGATTAATATTCGTGCTCTGATAGCTCTATCATTAGCTCGATAGATTAAGTATGCTGACGCCTGCGCAGATCCATCCTGAAAACACCTGGGAAGAATGCGAAAACGGTAAACCGGAATTTCGGTCTTGAGACAGTTTTCGTCGACTCGGGGAAGAAAAAGAAACCGTCTAGGAGGGTGAAAGTTTACTGAATTCACGACCCCGGCTTTCTCTTTTGTGCTTCTCCGCTCGTTCTTCATTCAGAAGGAATTGAAAGATGCTTCTCCTCGGATTAGCGGTGCTGCGGAAACCGGCATCCGCGTTTACAAAGCTTGCTGAGGCGCACTACCAGAGAACCCCGATTGTGTGGTCTTCATTCTTACACTTACTTCTTACTCTTCAGTCCGCCAGCAATTAATAAAAAAACTTACCCGAAAACAGCCTTCCCAGAAAAATCAGTCCTTAGTATAAAGGGTTGCTTAGAGCCGTATCTGTATTCCATTGGTTAAAGCATTGGTTCCCAATATGGGTAGTGCCGCCCCCCAGGAGGTGTCGAAGCATTCTAGGGGGTGGTGATGAATTGATAGGAAACTTTCAAAGTATTGCTTAATGTCCTTTTTACGCATAAAATTACATTCAAAAATTTAAAAAAAGCAGCTTAAAATCATTTTTTAGCATGCTAAAGTACGTACAAATATTTTCCAAGAGTAGAACCACCAGACCATACCCTTTATCTATCTATTGAGAACTGAGGTATCAATAATTTTTAAGGTGAAACCAAGAAATTTTCTTGTTGGAATACCAAATTTCCTTTATACTTAACAAAGGGGATATACGCGCTGTATCACACATAGAGTATCACACACTGGGTATCAGATCACACACAGCGTTTTTAATGTATCCAGAATTAGGTAAGGAAATATTCTTGAATCAAATTTGTTTAATAAGCTAGAATCGACAGAGAATCATTATCCTAATTATTTTTAATTAGAATTTCGATCGCATAGAAAACTTTGAATGTTGAACACTTTTGAATATGTAAATTAGTATATATGTAAACTAGCTTTACAAAATTTTATTTTGTTTTGTTATAAGTTCAGTATTTTTATTACAAAGTTGGTATAAAATTATATGAAATGTAAGCAAATTAGGGGTAAAAGTTTGTAATGGGGCCAAGGAAATTTTTAATCTTGAAAAGGGGTGGTAGTCCCAAAACGTTTTGAAAGGTTTAACAAATTTATCAAAAATGTAAGGGAATTATTCATAGATAAACTCTCAAAACAGTATGATTACTTCATTCCTGTTTATTGGTTACTTCTGTTTGTTTATGGAAAAAATTTAGAGAAAGAGAGAAGAAAAATTTAGAATGGTTTCTTTCTTTCGGACAACTTTTTTATGTTATAACATGAAAAGGAGCGTCTGTATTAAAATAATTTTTTAGTATTTAACTTCGAAGTTCTGGTCTATTTTCCTGTCTTGAGAAAACTCGTAGTTCCACAAAAGGATAGTTTTCTTCATTCAGGAAAAAGCTTGAAAAATTAAGATCTTGGTAGTTAAATACTTTACTCAAAAATTATTATAGCAGTACAATCAGTTCATAACTGGATATATAAGCTTAAAATTTAGATAATTTAATGATTCATTAAAAAAGTTAAAAAATTAAATTTTTTATTGGATTCCGTTCACATTAACTGATTCTGAAAGTTTAATTCCTAGAATTTCAATTCCTAGGAAAACGAACTATCAAAAATATACAGAAATCGATATTTCATTTTAAATTCACATGTAAGGAGCTCTTTAGCTGTTGTACAATATCAAATAGAGATGAGTAAAAAACTTCTAACATAAAGTAAATAAAAGGGAGAGTTGGTAACTTGAATAATTTATACTTTCCGGAAAGGGTCGCTATGAAGGACTCAGTATTGATGTAACTAGACATTATATTTTACTGAAAGTATGTGTATATTGCTACTGATTTTATGTATTCAATATTATTATTACCATACACATATTTCATAGAAAATTCCATAAACTCTACACACAAGGGGTCTAGGAGTAAAACGGGATCTAGTTAAAAACCTGTTTTTTGGAATCTTATTTCCAAAAATATCCAAAAATTTTCTGGGGAGGACCCCCTAACATAAAATTGCTTTATTATTACACTTTATTTCAAATTAAAATTAGATAGTATACAATGAGAATGAAAAGGGGGCGATAGGTGTTAGTCAACCCCTTGAAAGGGGGCGATGGGCCACAAAAGGTTGAGAACCACTGGAGTAGAACTTTCGAGCAATGTAACACCAACGAACTAAAAACCGTAAATGCTAAGTATAGTAATTAAAACATGAGTGATAAGAAAAAATAAAATATATATTACACAATTTATGATGTAATAAACATTTTACAACTACTTGAAACATCGATTGGAAGAGCCAAGCCGACAGATGTTGTGTAAATTGGACTCATACTTCTTTTTTAAAACAAAATTTCTAAAAATTAATATGTTTTTTTGAAAAAACAAGCATATGTAATGTTAATAATCTTTGATCTTAAAATGAAAAAGCAAACAATTAAAACGAGTTAATAAAATTTTGCCTAATTTCAAGTTTAAAAGTAAACAAAATGGACTGTAAGTAAGTAAGTAATCTATGAACTGTGTGTAAGAAAACTTTATTTTTTAAATATCATTTGCTAATTAATGCATATCTGTACACTCAAACCTGTTTTTGTGCAGGGTATAGGAAAAATAAATAAAGAAAATCGCATAAAAAGAAATCGCACAAAAATCCGCACAAAACTTCGCGAGTAGCTATAAAAATAGTTTTCGCCACACAATTAAAAATGTAGTTTTTATGCTGTGGATAGAGACCGTAGAAAAAAAGTCTCACGTAGGACCGTAGCGAAAATCCCCCAGTAAAGCTGAATTGAAAAACTTTTTACATTCGGATCGTAACCACCCTATAGCTGAATTGAGAAACCGTTTCTTTACCGACCGTAAACTTTTTTCAGTTCCCACGTGGTCGGTGACGAACGTCCGGGATTACACCGGACAGTCCGGGGTTTTAAGAGCTGTCCGGGGAAAAGTCTTGGGACGCTAAAATGTCCGGGGTTTCATACATTTAAGGTTTGCCAGACATTTTTATGAAGAAATCCTGATCAAACTATTTAAAATTGCGTTTTTTACGTTTTCTAACGTTTGTATTACTTCAGAAAACTTACTTTCAGTGAATTTTGTTATAAAAATTAAGTCAATCAAACAACTTTTGAAAAAGTAATGTGAAATGAAAAAATAAAATTTGATATTTTTGTTTAATGTTTATTAGTTTGAATATTTTTTCTTAGTGTTTAATCTTTGGTAATTTGATACGGCACTTATAAAGAAATTTAAAAATATGTCCTGGGTTGGCCCCGAGAAAATATGGTAAGCCTACCAGAGGGGGGCTGTGGGGCTGCAGCCCCCCCCAGGAATAAGACATTCAAGTTTTGGTAATAGCAGTAAAGCCAAAAAAGAAATTTCAACACGTTGCGGATATTCGGTGGTGTTACCCTAAGGGTCTCAAAATGAATAGGAACCTTACATTTAAGGGTAAAAATTCCAAAATTTTCTGGGGGAAGACCCTCAACCCCCTCGAAGTTTTGGAATCTAATAAGTCAGTTTTTCCTTGAAACTTTAGGGATTTACAAAGAGTGCTCCTCTTTGATGTAACCTAAAGTGTCTCAAAATGAGTTAAAATGCCACTTTTAGAGACAAAATTCAAAAAATTTTCTGGAATAGGAACCCCTAAACCCTTTATAAATTTTCCAATTCATAATACTATAAACTTTTTTTCCTTGAAAATTCTGCCGCTTACAGTGAGTGGTGCTCTTTGGGTGGAATATAAAGGGCTTCAAAATGAGCTAAAACACTATTTTGAGGGGCAAATTTCCAAAATTTTCTGGGGGAGGACCCCCCAGACCCCCCTTTTACTTGGAGTGGACATTTTTACACAATTTTGAAATTTAGTGCAACAAAATTAAAACCTTACGAAGTCATCTCGCCTAAAACTTAGTATTCCTAAGGTTAGACCTCAGAAAAGATGTCAAGTAACCCCCCCCCTAAACAAATATCTAGCTACGGTACTGGAAACCCCCCTCCCACTTCAGTTGCTTACATAATATTTGAACAGCCCCTAATAGCAATTAAGTTATTTGTGAAACTCAGCCCCCCCAGACAAAATTCCTGGATTCGCCACTGCTAGGACTAGACCCATACATATGTCTCGGTAACCCGACAAACAAGATTTTTGTTCCTAGTTCCAATTTTCATACACCGCACAAAAAAACACAAAAAAGTCGCACAAATAAAAAATCGCACAGAAAAAACAAATTTGACAAACACAAAAACAGATTTGACTGTTATTAGAAGATGAGTTACTTTTTTCTTCTTCATGTTCCAAATTTTTGTGAGTTTTTTTGTAAATTTATTCCTTGCATTTTTTTCATTTTTAAGCAGCGTTTGAAATTGTACTGGATTGCTGGTCCGGGACAACTAAAAAACGGCTCGGACCAGTGGAATCAGAAAATCACTGGTCCGCCGGACCAGTGGTGAAAAAATATCCCACCCTCCACAAATTCAGTTATGTATTAATTTGTGTGCAATATCATTTATTCAAGAAAAGTTCTTTTTTTTTCAATTAGTGGAATTGCATCCAATTTGTATGTCAATTAGAGAAATTTCATTTAATCAAGAAAAATATTTATTAAATAAGATATTTTCAAAATTATTTGATTATTTAGTGCTATTGCTTATTTCTCATAATTTAATTTATTAATTATTCTATATAAATTTTATGTTTACAGCTGGTAACTTATTATTGAATATGTATTAATTTTTAACATTACTATTTGGTACCCACATTCAGTGCAATAGTTACTTTATAATAATTAAACTTGTCCTTTTTAATTATTCGGACCAGTAATTTTTTTTGCGGACCAGTAAGATTGGTAAAGCACTGGTCCGTAGGACCAGTGGATTTTTTTCCCATTTCCTAACGCTGTTTTTAAGCAATTGTTGGATATTTGTATTGATTGATAAAACATTGTTTCAACACCCGACGATACTAAAAATATTATTATGAAAAATTTCGTCGAAATGTTTCTTCATTTATTAAGTTTGGTACATTCGTATTAGCCCGTCCATTCGCCAACAGGGGCGATAAGTCGCCAAGTCTGATAAACCCCGCAACACTACCGTTGATTCTGGTAACCCTGGAAAACGTAGCGAAATCGCGCTAGTTCCGATCACTGGCGCATGCGCGCGCAATTTAAATCGGTAAACCCATGGGTGAAATAATGTATGCGCACCGCGCAGGTTGTTTTGAACGTAAATTCAACAGTGTTTACAAGGTAAGAACGAAGACTGCATCTGAAAGGTAGGAGTCTAAATGCTTTCGTGTCGTTCCACGGTGAACTTTGTTGCGCCATTTTGCCGAGCCCCAGAGTCTTTCAATGTTTTGCGTATGCACGCCGGTGATCGACAAAGGATTGCCGGCGGTGGGATCGACCATTTTGCAAGTAAGTTAGTGCTAAAAAAGTTATTTTTATGCTCTTACCGAGTGATATCCGTAGTTTTGGTTCATCCAAGAATACTGATTCCCCTTTTTCTGAATCCTTACTGTGTCTGATTACCCCCACAACGAGTTTGGTTATAGATAGGGCAGGGGGGGTTTGGGGGGGGCGGCAGCCCCCCCCAACCACATGAAACTTTTATTTTTTATTTTCTGATGTTATAAAGATGTTTCTGATGTTAAAAAATGTGTTTTTCGGCGATTCTGATGAAATCCCGTATTTTGGCGCGTTTTGGCGAAATTGGCGAAAACGATGGACGGGCTAATACGAAAGTACCTTAAGTTTATTCAATACACAATGTGGCTATTGAAAAAGAAAGAAAAGCTATGTTTATAGTTGGGCAGCTATTTTCTTCACTTTTTTAGAATAAAGATTAAAAAGTACTTTCAAACGGATTTAAAAATAATAATTATTTAGATACTTAAATTAGTGAAAAAGTTAAAAATATCCATTTTTATTCTAAAAAAATGTTCCTTCTTGAAAAATTGCTATAATTTTTGAGTTTAAAATTTTTAAGAGCATATTTTTATTTCATTGTAAATATTGTGTAATTATTAGGCTGCCACAACAAAAAAGTTAAATATGAAAATATCAATTATTTCAAAAATAAATATAAAGGATAAATACATCAATATGATTTAAAATATAATAAATCATTAGAATTATCGTTAAAATCGTTCTCTTCAAAAAGAAGCCCACAATTTTTTAAAATTTTGTATTATAAAAAAAAGATAATTAATTAGTGTATTTTAAATATTAAAAGAAACAGTGAAATATATTTTCTATTGTTTTAGAATTCACATAATTTATTGGTTTGTAACTGTGACCTTATCCGTAGTAAAAATATTTTAAAATTGAGAATTTTTTAAATACAATTTACTCGGAATCCTCAAAAGAATCCGGATATTTTAGTACCAAAAATGTGTCATTCCGATCAGTAATTAAAAAGTTTTTCTCTAGAAATCATTTACCAAATAAAAAATTTTTATCATAAAGTGATACTGTCACTGCAAGCAGTGGCTGCAAGACTCTAAAAAGTAAGCAAGTTTTGAGGCATCTTTACATTTTCTTTTCCCGTACTTATTTTAAAAATTTTAGGGTATTTTTCAAATGGTCATATTTTTTATCCACAATTTTAGAGACCAAAAATAACGTTTAAAGAAGGTTTTCAAGTCCTCTAATTTTCAGTTGACCTGGAGACAGAAACTGGTGGACTACTACTGGACAGACTACTGTGGTCGGTAACTGGTGCACGTAGCCTATTCTTTGGTTTGTGTTTCTGTTAAAGTTTTATTTTTTATTTGAAAACACTTTTTCTGTTAAACTATAACAATAAAACAGTTTATTTTTCAAACTTCTTTTTACTGGTATTGCTTTTTACTACCAAACAAAACACTAATCTAGATAAGGTATTTTTTGTTCATGTCAAGTCGTTCCGTAAAACGGGGTGAATCGGATCACTTTTGAAATTTGAACTGCTGCCAAAAGTTTAATAATAAAGATTTTGGAATACTTTGAAAAGAATATTTCGAGTCCCAATTAATACTTTAGGAACTCGTTGAAAAAATTCAATTATCTTGAACGGTTTATTTTATATGTCGTAGACAGATCGTGAAATTAGACATTTCGTGAACTGTCTAGACATTTCATGAACTGCAGCCAGATCGTGTAATGGTCGATCAGTTACACGAAGTGGCTAAAATTTTTAGACAGTTCATGAAATGCAATTGAGCCTTAGACAGATCGTGTAATGTTCCAGAATTACATGAAATGTCTAAATTTTTTAGACAGTTCATGAAATGTCTAATAGCTGTTTTGCCGATTGTGTAATACACAGAGAAAAATTCCGACAGATGGTCCAAAACGATATTTTCACATTCTGGATGGGTTTGAGGGTGCCACAAAGGAACTACAAAGGATTGACAGAGAGTTCGGCAGTACAGTTTGGTGACCAAACCTGTGATTAGCTGTGACGTGTTCATTCAACCTGTCACTCAATCAGCTATTTTCGAAGGAGAAGGAAAAAGTTTTCTCCCCCAATCAGGCATTTTTTTTCTCCGAAAGAAGTGCGTGCAAGAAAGCTAACGTTATGTGTAACTGTCGATGTCACTTAAGTTTGCCATGTGTAAATAAATAAAAAAGTCGAAAGATTTTATGTTTGAAATTTTGTAAATAAGTAAACAATTAAATTTATTCATAAATAAATAAAATTGGCTGCTTTAACTGATATCTTATCTTTTTTTAGTTTATTCCTTCTCAGTAATCAATTAGTCCTAGATATTACACGATCGGCAAAACAGCTATTAGACATTTCATGAACTGTCTAAAAAATTTAGACATTTCATGTAATTCTGGAACATTACACGATCTGTCTAAGGCTCAATTGCATTTCATGAACTGTCTAAAAATTTTAGCCACTTCGTGTAACTGATCGACCATTAAACGATCTGGCTGCAGTTCATGAAATGTCTTCTAGACAGTTCACGAAATGTCTAATTTCACGATCTGTATACGACAGTGATGGCGAACCTATGGCACGCGTGCCACTGGGTGGCACGCGAAAGGTATTTCAATGGCACGCGATATTCACTTAAAATAAGTCCCCTGAAAACTCCCCAAAAGCAACTTCAGAACATTATTTTGGTTGCTGAAATTCAAAAATTTTTCGGGGGAGGACCTCCGGACCCCCATTCATCTCTTAGGTTTGGGAGTAGTTTTGGTCAGTTTCTTTGGTAAAAAAAAGTAAGTATGAAATTCAGGGTCACAGAAAACGCTAAACGACGCTCTTGTGTCAAACCTATATCCGAAGTTCGGATGTGACGTACCAAAAAGAGTTGAAAAAGTGGGGTTTATGACTTACATTTCCAAAAAATTTCTGGGGGAATACCCCCCAGACCCCCCTTTTGGTAGTTGGAGCAGGATAATTCATTACCTTTTCCGTATTAACATTAACAAGAAGATTCAATTGGATTATGAGAATTCTTAGCCCCCAAAACTAAATCCTGGATCCGCCACTGTTCATCATAACCACCTTTTTCCAAAAAAAAAATTTCTTCAAAATATAAAAAGAAGTGAAACAAATTAAATTGTTTTTCAAAACTTTTTTATTAAGAAAATTTAAAGCATTTTAACTTCTAAAATAAAAATTTCTACCTAGTTTCAAGTTGAAAATCAAATTTAAGCATGTAAAAAAATATTTTTGGAAAATTTGGAGAAATCCCTGTTCTATACTATCAGCCATATCAGGCGGATTTCATTTCCCAAGGGTTCAAAGATGATTCATGAAAATATTATAACAAGTGGCACACTTCACACATTAAAATTATAATCTGTAATATAATTGGCACACTAATCGAAAAAGGTTCGCCATCCCTGGTATACGACATATATATATTTTTAAGTGCCGTGATCCGATTCACCCTCAATACGGGAAGAATCGGATCACTGCCAGTTTTTGCAGAAAAAACGCAATTTTTACGTCTTAAAGTGATACAGGATCCTGAAATTAGCCTTAAAAAACTGTGAATAATGCATTATTCATGGCTAATAAAAGTTTTGCTGTATATTTGCAATGTTTATATTAAGATATCAAAGTTTCGAGATGATTTGATAAGTTTAAAAAAGTAAATTTTGACTTTAAAACTGCATATAGTAATTTTCCATAAAGCACTTCACTCGCTCCGTTGAGCAGCTGGTGTATGAAATAAAATCAAGACAGATGTTTTGCAGATGTTTTCTGAAATAAATTAATTGTTAAAGCATTAAATGTCTTTCCATAACATTATTGTTTTAACTGTTTCCAGTTTCGAATAATAAGTGTTGCTTTTGTATGTGTTTTCATGTGAAAAAAAGAATCGCTTCGTTCGAATCGAGTTTAGCAAGTGCAATTCTCAGAAGCTAAAAAATAATGCGCTCTTAAATATAGCACTGATTTCTGCACCTATATTCAAAGATAATTTAATATACGGCATATTACTAAACAGCTGGGTCTATATGTAAGTTTTCTTGTTGATTTTGATGTCTTTTTAGTGAAAATTTCTTTTGAATGAGACCAACAAATACTGAGAGATGTTTTTCGCAATAGATTTTATGTTTGAGATCAAAATTTCCCATCTAAAAAATATCGGCTAACCTTAAAACTTTGACACATTAATGCAATCATACAGCAAAACTTTTATTAGCCATGAATCATGCATTCTTTCTAGTTTTTGAAGCGGCCGAAAAAATTTAACGAAACTCGCCATTTGCGGTCTTCTTTTCTAATCGCCATTTTGAAAAGAAATAATACCACCAGAACTACCAAAACCATATATTATATTCTTAAATATACATAAACCAAAATCCCTTTTGTTTGGAATCTCCACCTATTACAAGTTTTTCAAAAAAAAATTCAAACACACAATTTTATTAGAGAGCCTGTATGCGAAAGAGAGGCGACCACTCAGTATATAGCGCGCGTAGATCGGTAAACAGGTTTTCTGTTCGCCACAGGTTTCCCTCCATAGGATTAGCGTGGGGCGGCATGATACAGTTTGGACAGAATTGGATGCGCAGAGACGCTTTTAAGCGAGTTGTCGTCTCTCTCTCTCTCGTATATAGGCTCTCTAAATTTTATGACTGATCCGATTCACCCCGCATCAGTAGTCGGAATGGACTTGTTTTGCTAAAAAAATTCAGCAAAAATCGGAATTACCATTTATTTAAAATTTGACTGCAAAGAAATCTTTGGAAGAATCGGGACCACACGGGGGATACCGAAAATTGAGAAAAGAAAGTTATTTTTTTGGTTCAATAAGCAAAGTTTTGACAGCCACGTTTTTGTGACCTTTTTTGTATTCAATTTCAAAGCCGTAGTAGACCTAAGAAATTATCGCAAAATTTTTTTTAAGGACTGAAAAAACTTCTGAAAAATATGTAGAATAAGTCCGAATTCATCCTGATTTTATAACTAACACAAACGGAGCTATGACGGTTTAAAAAACTTTTTTCAAAAGTGATCCGATTCACCCCGTTTTACTGTTGAATGAACATTTTAGAAGTAATTTTAAGGCAGGAAATACTGTTTTAACTAGTGATATTAATAAAATGGCTATAGCTTTATACGAGTTTCTAACAACGCACGCATGTTTTTATTGATTACTAGCGCTGACGCGCTAGACCCGGGCTTCGCCCGGGTTTCAGTTTTTTAATAAATATCATCTGGTGCGTTAGAGATGGGCTTCGCCAGTCCATTTTTAAAGATTATTCTGGTGTGTTACAGATGGGCTTCACCAGTCCAAATGTGGAAATAGTTAAATGAAGGAGCCACTTTTATGTTTATGCTACAACAATGGATTTTAAACTGTAACAATCGAGAATATGCCTACAACAATTAATGTTACATCTTCTCTTGTTATATTTACAACAATGTGGTTTTGCCCTGAAGTTAGGCATGAAATATGGGTTTTCAAGCATAAAATTGACCAAGAAAGTTGTTGGAACGCTTCGATTTAAAATTATTTTTATTCAGAAACCTTCCCTGGGAGCGAGTAGATCAACGTGATATAGTTTAATAGTTAATGTAGGTTCGAAAAGTTTAAAACTATAAAGGACATACATACATACACAGACATTTATTTTTATATATGTTACAGTTAAAGTCCGGAAATCAGTTAATTTACAGATAACCTAGATAATTTGCAGATTAACGAAGGTGATCCGTTAAAGAGCGAATTTTTTTTTCAATTTCTAAGATTACCTAGGTAATCTTGAAATTACCTAGGTATTCTGCACCCTACCGACTAGACACTCGTTAATCTGCATACTACCTGTAATCAGTTATTTTACATATTAACGAGGGTGATCCGTTAAAGTACAAAATTTTATTTTATTTTATAAAAAGTTTAAGGAGGTTGGGGGGGCTGCCGCCCCCCAAACCCCCCTGCCCTAACTATAACCAAACTCGTTTTGGGGGTAAACAGTAACAATGACGAATCAAAAAAGGGGGATCGGTACTTTTTTCATATTAAACAAAACACGCAAATCCCACAAAAATAGTAATGAAATAGCAATTTTAAAACTAGAATATAAAAACAATAATAATAGAATATTAAAGTACCAACTGAGATTTGTATCAATTGTGGTTTTCGATCTCGATTTGACAGCGTATTTCAATGAGCACTTAAACTAGCAAATCTTAATGAAAGCGCGGTGTAATCGGCTGGCAGCCTGCCCTGAACTATTGCTAGGATTCGCGATTGATTACATATGTTAAACCCTTGCCCAGGTTCCAGCGATTGTTGAATTAACGTTTGTTGAAAAGATATTTCAACAGCTGGGACATTTGCTTTCGTTAAAAGAAATCTCTGTCACTCTGAAGTCGGAGCTTCAACACAATTGTTTCAAAATACCCGTTTTAGTAGTAATATACTGTACTTAATCATGTAAATTTACAGTACTTACTTGCTTGTATTATTTTGTTTTAACATTCAACATGACAACTACCAGTGCTACGCACTAAATTTGAAATCAAAACACCAAATATGACAACAAACTACGTATTGAAACCCAACTGCGCAGGGGTAAGCGCATGTCGCAGTGAGCACCTCAACATTTTAACAGAAAGGATTGAACGAAACAAACTATTTTGAACTTTAACTATCAAGAGGCCGTTATAGTGTAGATTCCCTAGGTAAAATGCGAAAAACTCAAAAATCCGCACATTAACGACAGAAATCAGTTAATCTTAAGTTTACCTAGGTATTCTTCAGAATAACTAATTATCAACTTTAGCGGTAACATATATATAGATTTCATTAAAGTGTCGAATCTGTTACCCTCAAGTCTCTTTACCATCCCCACTATATCTATAATAAGGGACATTGCCCTTTTCAAGCCGTTGATTGGAAAGTGAAAACAATTTGATTTTAAGTGTTTCGAGAAATAAAGTTTTTTGTCTTATTTTTTCTTTTACTTACATTTAAAATTAATAAGCGAAAATAAATAAATGTGTTTCCTTAATATTCGGATTATTTTAGTTGGATTTAATTATTTAAGTTATGTTTGGGTACCATGAATATGTAACATATTTAATGGAGTAGCATTTACACTTAATCTTGGGAAAACAATATTATTGAAAAGCAATTGGCCATAACAATAACATTATTGCAATATAACATTGGAATAACACTAAGCTGTAAAAAAATTCTGAAACGTTACTTAAAAAAACTGTTCAGCTAAGTTTCCCCTTTTTTTAAGTAATGTTTCTAAAAAATACCATGAACGTTACTGTAAAATACTGAAACGTTCCGCAGAAAATAAAATTCTACATTAAATAATATAATCACGACAGGGATTCGATCCGAGGAACTATTGCATGAGAAGCAAACGATTTACCACTGAGTCAGCCGCGACTCAATGATATACATTTCACATAAAATATTACTTAAAATTAAGATCCAAGTCTGGAATTTCGATCGGTTGATACTTTGTGAAAATTTTGAACCGTGAAAATTTATACCGTGCTGATGAGTCCTAACAAGGACGAAACCGGTCCACGGTTGGAGGTGACGTTTGAGAGTTGTGAGTTAACACTTAATTAAAAAGTTATTCCCCCCCCTAATTAACGACAGAACGTGCTCCCTCTGATTATGTCTTAATGATTGAAGTTTTCTGTGGAATTAGAAAATTTAAACATTGCCCCTTCGCCGGCGAATATTATCTTCTAGTGGACGCAGAAAAGGTGCTCTCTCCGAATATGAAATAGTTAAAGTTTTTCGTAGAATAAAAAAGTTATTGTACCCCTTTCGTCGGCGCACATTGTTCTCTAGCGGGCACAATTTACATTTGCAGACATGGGTTCCTAAAAAATCTTGTTCGTCATGGCATGTTAAACCTAAATTTTAAGTTTTAAGTTTGGCACCAATCTTTTGATACATCCTGTATGCTACCTAGTTTAAACTATTTTTTTATATTTTGCTCGTTTAGATTCTACTGTCAAATAACTATTATTTATTGCTTATATGTTATAAAATCCATTGCTTAATATAATTTCCCAACTAAAAGTAAATTTACTTACCAAACCAATCTCTCTTTTGTGTTTTTTAATGTTTGCTTAACAATGAGGCCCTCTCAAGAAAAAAATTCAACGCTTTCACGCTCCCCATAACTTATATACAAATATATTCAAAAGAAAACACCACAAACCCACGGTAATGCCAAAATAATTTGAATAGTAAAAACTAATGCATAAAAAGAAACATTTGAAAGTATTGAGGAACCCGGTTGGTATTCCAATGGTGGGAAAGGCTTCATTGTTATTTCTCAACAAGCGACGTCTTTATGAAGTGAGTTTTGATTGATGAGGGAGGATGGCTTATAAATTAAAATAATTCACACCAAAAGGCATCAGTTACTTTTTATGCTCATTCAGGAGAAAGAGAACAGGAGATGTGTATTGAGGAGAAAAAATGCTTTTAGTGAACAAATATTTAGTCGTTTCACCCATTTAAAAACAACGATTTCATAAGAAATGAAATAACTCTGCCTTTTCATCTTTCTTGTTGATTTATATTTTATCCGTACAAAAATCCCATACTCCTTAGTATAGATGAAAATCAATTATAAGTGGTAGAATTCAATATTCTTAATATAGAAATGTGAAAAGAACTGTGATCAAATCAAGATGTAAGTCAATAATCGTGCCATTAACTACTTAAACAATAGGAAAGGTAGTTTACATTATTATTTAAATAATTTTGAACATTTAAAAGTGTTTTGAGAGTGAGAGTATGAGAGAGATATAATTAATGTAAAAATTATGGACGTTATTCAGAGTGTAATATAAATTACTTGGGAAATTAATAAAAGCAGTATATGAAAATAGCAGATTTTTAGAAAATCAGAACCAAAAAAAGAATAAAATTAAATGATGAAATCAAACAAGTATGAATTTAAATTCTATTACATTCAAAAAATATAATTAGGGTTTTTTAAATAAATTTGAGAAGATAAATTCAAAGTATTGAACTTAGTATTTAATCATTAATCGGATTTTTTACATCCTTAGTTCTCACTGTATTTCAGTGATGGAAAAAAACTTAAAATTATACAAACAGAAAATACAAAAACTTGCATGAGTAAAAATTCTCCACTTAACTTAGAGTTTTAACTGATTAGAATTAAAACAAAGTAACTTAATATTTTTTCAATTTAAAATATTCACTTGTATTCAATTGGAATATAAATGACACTCAATATTACTATTAAACTGAAAACTAATTAATACAAAAGATAAATTATTCTTATGAGTCGAAATTCGTAACTTAAGCATATTTTTTCTTTCATTCATAGTTAAAATTATCTAATTTAATAAATTAAAATTTAAAATACTTAAAACTATTCACTTGTAAAATCTAAATATATATGATCCGCTATATTATCACAAGTATTATAATTTTAAATCATCATACTTACTAAAAATGAAACAATTAACTTTTCAACAAGCTAATTAATCAAAAATACAAATAATTTTATTATTAAAAATTCTCGTTTGACTTTTTTGTAGCAAAATAAAATAAATGATTTTAATACATTTTAATTAAAATTTAAAAAAAAGGTCGCGCGTATAGAATGACCCACAATATTTGTATTAACTTTCCGAAATCAAAAATCCTTCCATCCCAAAAATTAATCTAAATAAAAAAAATTACTTACCTTAATCAAGAGACACTAAAATTTCCAGATTGTTGAAGAGTTGAAAAAAAGGTGGAAAATGTTTCTACGGCGGATAAAAATTTTATAAAAATCCCTGCCTCATCTGAATGGAATAGCAATTGGTTGTGCGAAATGGTAATTGGGGGTATCCCCGACCGGAATCGGAGTAGTGGAGAACAAACCGTTTATTAACGAAGTGGCACTCGGAGAGGCGGGCTCGAAACAACTTTATTAAGAAATAGACCATGCTGGAGTTAACCTTGACAAAATACGAAAGGAAAACAAGTTATTACGTAGGGGGCGGAGCTTTATTGCTGCATAAAAAGTTACGCGGGAGTTTTCCATTCATTTAAGAGAAATATACAACAAAAATAGAACCCCTCGGAAATTTGCATTGATTAAGAAACCGCAATGAAAATTCAACTATCCGCAGTCAGTTAATCTTTCATGTGCTGTTGTCGTTTTTGTTTTTCGATTTGGCACGTTTTATGGTATTGTGATCTTGTTGGTTAGGATTTTTTTAACGAAATTGTAAAACTTTTATCTGGAAGTGTATTGTTAAGAAGATGGTAGTTTGTTGTAAGGATTGAATATTGTTATTAAAAGGAATTTTAAAATTTAAAAAATATTTTATTTAAAAACGAATTTTTTAGAAATTATTAAAAAGATATTAAGGTTAAGAACACTATTTTTTTATTTAAAAGGTTTTTTATTACGCTTTTGATTGAAAATACGCTTTTTATTCAGTTCTAAGTGTTCTATTTTAAAGAGTTTGGAAACGAAAAAAAACATATTTTATTAAGGATTTTGTTATAGAAAATAACTGGATAGATTTAGAAAAATCTAAAACATTTTAAAATACCTAATATTTTTTAAAGCAGACACTAATAATTACTAAAACATTTCTTCAAAAAAGTTATTTTAAACATTTCTCATTTGCTACTTTTCAGAATTGAGTACCTATTATGTTATAAAATTTTCATTCACAAAAAAATATATATCTTTTTTAGTTTATTTTAAAAACAGCTCCTTTCAGTTTATTTTGACATGTTTTAGCTTGTGTAACTTGGGTTATGGCGATTAAGAATATTGACTTATTAAATAATTTATATTGTTATAAGCCATATTTCAACCTGATCCATCAGATTGAAAGGTCCCAATCATCCCAATTCATCCCATAAAAACGTAATACGAAGATAAGAGAGAAACGATGTTCATTAACTTCTATCACGTAGAATACTCATTAAGGGAAAATAAATACACAAAACACGCACATCCCCTTAAATAAAAAAGCAGAAAAGCAACACCGAATAGGTAGAATGTCAATTAAATGGAGATTATCTTGTTTTTGTTTGGTAACTTTAAAATAGAAATTACAGTTTCCTTTAACTTTTTATTTCTATTCCACATAATGTTTATGAATGAAAACGTTAACTGAACATTTTTATAAGATTTACCTTTTGCACTATTAAGTTAATCAGGTTCTTTAAAAATTATTTTGTATACTACATCTGTTAGGCTCAAAAACCAAAACCCCTCATAGAGCGGGGGGAAAAGTGCTGACGCATTGTGGCTGACCTAATAAGACTTAGATGCGAAATTTGCATCGTGGGTCTAATGATACTTGACCCACAACGCGTTGTGGTTAGGTATACTATTATTACAGGGGGAATACTAAAAATGGTTTTCCCCTGGTGGTTCCTTCGTGGTTAACGAGTGCAAATGGTCTTTTTTATCTTGGAGACACATTTATCTTGCACTCCCGAAAATACAGCGGTTATTAACATTTTAAACTTTTCAAAAATGACTAAAGAATTTTTTTGAAAATGCGTTAGGCTAAATATAAACTTGTTCGTGTTGATAGGTTATTTTTAAATGTTTATTAAAAATGTATTGTAAAATAATTTCTTTAATTATTTAGGAATTAAAATAACTATTTTCTTTACTATGTCTACTAAAAATTTAAAACAAAGCCAATTTTAAAGGGAAACCACGAGGCTTATTTAAATTGTTACCTTTCAAAAAAGACCTTATATAATATTAGGTGTTTAAAATATGTTCAAAAAAACATGTAAATTTTAATTTTTCTTTTCCAATCTTTTCAAAAACAAAATATTCCAGCAATTTGATTTTAACTTTTATGATAAGTTAAATATTTAACATTATCTACTAATAGTTATAATACATTATGAGTACTTCTTAATTAATATTTGCCTTCATAAAAATGCTCTAATAAAAATACTAAATTCCAACATAAAATAATTGTCTTTTAGATTATTCCTAAAACATCCTCATGCATCATTGAAATTCAACCCAGATTTACAATTATATCAACGAAAGAAATGTTCTTTTTATTTTATTAATTACAATACCAATTACCGACAGAATATTTTATTTGTCAATTTGGAAACAGTAATTTTAAAGGATGCTTCAACAATTCCCTCAACTATTTATATATAGTGTAGATTTAATTGGGTTACATTTAAACTTCTTTCCTAAATCTCCTTTGAACCTATCTTCGGGATACGAGAGAATAAAAGTAAGAGAACTAGTGAGAAAGAGGAATAAAGAAGAAGGAGATGAGAATGATTGTAAGAAAATTAAATGAAAGTGGTGAAACGGCATTATCTAGAAAATGGAATAGAGGGTGAGAGAGATAAATATTTGGGAAAAAGATACAGAAAGAAGCGGCATAATATGCCTGAATGCCGTTATCATCTAACATTGTAAGATGCAATTAATTTGTATTCAAATGGTTGGAAATGCTTCATTATTATTTCTCAACAAACGACGCCTTTATGAAGTGAGTTTTGATTGATGAGAAAGAATGGGATATAAATTAGAAGAATTCACACGAAAGGGCATCAGTTATTTTTATGTTCATGCATTAGGAAAGATTTGTTTCGAGGAGAAAAATTCTCTTGGGCTTCTCAAACTTTCAATATTGGTGACCCAATTTTCAATCAAAGTTTTCATCTCGTTTTTTTATACAGTAAACAAAATGTATGCTATGCGAAAATATTATATTTTGAAGTAGGAAAGAAGTTATAAATTGCAGGGAATGATTTCGAGAAAATTTCTCGATTAATTCCTCTAAGAACTTTAATGATAGTCCGACCGCCACGAGAAAAACTTTTGACTTCGCACAATATTGTGGTGATTGTTATGGAAACAGGTTATTCCACTCAATTTGGGGGGAAAGTTCATATACGCTGAAAAAACGTTTTGTGCCAAATCTGTGTGACTATCATTTAAATTTTAACTTCTTTTCAAAGTGTTGTTTTTCAGTCAAAGTTTGACTCAAGGTGGTCGGGCTATGTAAATAAGTGCCACAAACAAACTTAGCGAAAGAGGAATTATAGAAAGGAAAAGATAGATTGAAAATGAAAATAATCGGATTGAAAATGGGAGGGAGAACGAAACACTGATTGATTTTTTTGGGGAAAGAGGTGATATAATTAGAGAGAAAAAATCAACCCAATAAAAATGTTCACCTTTCCTATAAGAGACTATTGACAGAAAAGATAACCCTGTCAAGCCTATACCAAGAACGTGTCTAGCATACCGAATGGCTGAAATTTCTCCGATCTAATATTCTTTGACTTTATCTTCCAGAGTGATGTACAAAACTGCGTTTAGGGGTGTGCCAAGGGTGTGGAAGTCAAACAACAATTACGAGTCATAGAGTACGACACAAATGCGTAGGGCTGAGAAAGCATCAGTCTGGGGTAAGGATGGAATATTTGATTGAAAGATTTTAAATAAGGAACCACAGAGGGGAGTGTTTAACGCGCTAAATTGAATGTTGCTGTTCATTGAGATAGGTAATGCATTGAAGGCTTTTTCTTTATCCTATAGGATGTGGACTCATTCAGTTTCTCTAATTTAAAACCTTTGTGAAAATACCTTCATTTTTTATTTTAGCATAAAAGATACAACGGTTCAAATCGAAGGCTATATCTTGCACCCATGGGTTTCCCTTTGGTTATTAGTCGCTTCAAATAAAATAATAAATAAGGTAAGATAATTTGCTTTTATAGCATTGCATTTTATTTAAACGCTTTTTTAGCATAAATATTGTAAAAACTACAAGATATTCACAATCAGCCTTTTTCATAAATATGATCATAAGTGTTCATATTATGTTCACCTCGTCAAATCCATTCATATTGGATACCTCAGATACGCTTTCATTGTTGCTTAATGTTATCCCTCAAAGATGTTCAAAGCTTTTTTGATGAATTAGGAAAAAAACTGTTTTTAGACACTTATTTATTTGGGTTTTTTCTATGCAGTTTGAAAGTTCTTGCATGTTTTTGTGTCTAAAATATCAAAATTGAAAATAAAAAATAAGAAACGTTTTACTACATTTAAATGCAGTCTTATCTACAGGATATTTAAAACCTCTTGAGGGAAGGATATATTAATATTATCTATTGGTTCACATTGTTATGTTCCTTATCACTCCCCATTGTAGATATTTGTAAATAAAGTTATTGGAAAGAAAAATATCTTTTGAGTAAAACAATTTCATTGGAGAAAATACGCAAGTTTTATTATTTTCATATAAGATTAGAAAAAACTAATATCAAAATTTCAGAGTTTTTTTGTTTGGTAACTTTAAAATAGAAATTACAGTTTCCTTTAACTTTTTATTTCTATTCCACATAATGTTTATGAATGAAAACGTTAACTGAACATTTTTATAAGATTTACCTTTTGCACTATTAAGTTAATCAGGTTCTTTAAAAATTATTTTGTATACTACATCTGTTAGGCTCAAAAACCAAAACCCCTCATAGAGCGGGGGGAAAAGTGCTGACGCATTGTGGCTGACCTAATAAGACTTAGATGCGAAATTTGCATCGTGGGTCTAATGATACTTGACCCACAACGCGTTGTGGTTAGGTATACTATTATTACAGGGGGAATACTAAAAATGGTTTTCCCCTGGTGGTTCCTTCGTGGTTAACGAGTGCAAATGGTCTTTTTTTATCTTGGAGACACATTTATCTTGCACTCCCGAAAATACAGCGGTTATTAACATTTTAAACTTTTCAAAAATGACTAAAGAATTTTTTTGAAAATGCGTTAGGCTAAATATAAACTTGTTCGTGTTGATAGGTTATTTTTAAATGTTTATTAAAAATGTATTGTAAAATAATTTCTTTAATTATTTAGGAATTAAAATAACTATTTTCTTTACTATGTCTACTAAAAATTTAAAACAAAGCCAATTTTAAAGGGAAACCACGAGGCTTATTTAAATTGTTACCTTTCAAAAAAGACCTTATATAATATTAGGTGTTTAAAATATGTTCAAAAAAACATGTAAATTTTAATTTTTCTTTTCCAATCTTTTCAAAAACAAAATATTCCAGCAATTTGATTTTAACTTTTATGATAAGTTAAATATTTAACATTATCTACTAATAGTTATAATACATTATGAGTACTTCTTAATTAATATTTGCCTTCATAAAAATGCTCTAATAAAAATACTAAATTCCAACATAAAATAATTGTCTTTTAGATTATTCCTAAAACATCCTCATGCATCATTGAAATTCAACCCAGATTTACAATTATATCAACGAAAGAAATGTTCTTTTTATTTTATTAATTACAATACCAATTACCGACAGAATATTTTATTTGTCAATTTGGAAACAGTAATTTTAAAGGATGCTTCAACAATTCCCTCAACTATTTATATATAGTGTAGATTTAATTGGGTTACATTTAAACTTCTTTCCTAAATCTCCTTTGAACCTATCTTCGGGATACGAGAGAATAAAAGTAAGAGAACTAGTGAGAAAGAGGAATAAAGAAGAAGGAGATGAGAATGATTGTAAGAAAATTAAATGAAAGTGGTGAAACGGCATTATCTAGAAAATGGAATAGAGGGTGAGAGAGATAAATATTTGGGAAAAAGATACAGAAAGAAGCGGCATAATATGCCTGAATGCCGTTATCATCTAACATTGTAAGATGCAATTAATTTGTATTCAAATGGTTGGAAATGCTTCATTATTATTTTTCAACAAACGACGCCTTTATGAAGTGAGTTTTGATTGATGAGAAAGAATGGGATATAAATTAGAAGAATTCACACGAAAGGGCATCAGTTATTTTTATGTTCATGCATTAGGAAAGATTTGTTTCGAGGAGAAAAATTCTCTTGGGCTTCTCAAACTTTCAATATTGGTGACCCAATTTTCAATCAAAGTTTTCATCTCGTTTTTTTATACAGTAAACAAAATGTATGCTATGCGAAAATATTATATTTTGAAGTAGGAAAGAAGTTATAAATTGCAGGGAATGATTTCGAGAAAATTTCTCGATTAATTCCTCTAAGAACTTTAATGATAGTCCGACCGCCACGAGAAAAACTTTTGACTTCGCACAATATTGTGGTGATTGTTATGGAAACAGGTTATTCCACTCAATTTGGGGGGAAAGTTCATATACGCTGAAAAAACGTTTTGTGCCAAATCTGTGTGACTATCATTTAAATTTTAACTTCTTTTCAAAGTGTTGTTTTTCAGTCAAAGTTTGACTCAAGGTGGTCGGGCTATGTAAATAAGTGCCACAAACAAACTTAGCGAAAGAGGAATTATAGAAAGGAAAAGATAGATTGAAAATGAAAATAATCGGATTGAAAATGGGAGGGAGAACGAAACACTGATTGATTTTTTTGGGGAAAGAGGTGATATAATTAGAGAGAAAAAATCAACCCAATAAAAATGTTCACCTTTCCTATAAGAGACTATTGACAGAAAAGATAACCCTGTCAAGCCTATACCAAGAACGTGTCTAGCATACCGAATGGCTGAAATTTCTCCGATCTAATATTCTTTGACTTTATCTTCCAGAGTGATGTACAAAACTGCGTTTAGGGGTGTGCCAAGGGTGTGGAAGTCAAACAACAATTACGAGTCATAGAGTACGACACAAATGCGTAGGGCTGAGAAAGCATCAGTCTGGGGTAAGGATGGAATATTTGATTGAAAGATTTTAAATAAGGAACCACAGAGGGGAGTGTTTAACGCGCTAAATTGAATGTTGCTGTTCATTGAGATAGGTAATGCATTGAAGGCTTTTTCTTTATCCTATAGGATGTGGACTCATTCAGTTTCTCTAATTTAAAACCTTTGTGAAAATACCTTCATTTTTTATTTTAGCATAAAAGATACAACGGTTCAAATCGAAGGCTATATCTTGCACCCATGGGTTTCCCTTTGGTTATTAGTCGCTTCAAATAAAATAATAAATAAGGTAAGATAATTTGCTTTTATAGCATTGCATTTTATTTAAACGCTTTTTTAGCATAAATATTGTAAAAACTACAAGATATTCACAATCAGCCTTTTTCATAAATATGATCATAAGTGTTCATATTATGTTCACCTCGTCAAATCCATTCATATTGGATACCTCAGATACGCTTTCATTGTTGCTTAATGTTATCCCTCAAAGATGTTCAAAGCTTTTTTGATGAATTAGGAAAAAAACTGTTTTTAGACACTTATTTATTTGGGTTTTTTCTATGCAGTTTGAAAGTTCTTGCATGTTTTTGTGTCTAAAATATCAAAATTGAAAATAAAAAATAAGAAACGTTTTACTACATTTAAATGCAGTCTTATCTACAGGATATTTAAAACCTCTTGAGGGAAGGATATATTAATATTATCTATTGGTTCACATTGTTATGTTCCTTATCACTCCCCATTGTAGATATTTGTAAATAAAGTTATTGGAAAGAAAAATATCTTTTGAGTAAAACAATTTCATTGGAGAAAATACGCAAGTTTTATTATTTTCATATAAGATTAGAAAAAACTAATATCAAAATTTCAGAGTTAAACTATATATGTTGGAATTTAAATCCAATAGAGAACACTTAAGGACCTTTTAAAATGTATCCATATAATAATATTGAAAACGCAATCCTTCAAAAATCTTTACAAAGTAGCAAAACAAAGTATAAAGAACCGTTAAAATGCTATTAGTTATAATATGTTCCTATTAAATAAGTAGGTGTTTAAATCCAAAATTATAGAGTGTAATTTGCCTAAAATTATATGGTAGAAATATTTCAGGTTTAGAAGCAGGAGCTTTAAGGATAGCGTTATACAAAAAACTATGTGTTTAAAATCAGAGGGTTCAACAAACTTCCTGATCATTACATGGCATTTGACACTAGAGTTGTAATATTGATTGATTGGTTTCCTATTCAGTATTTCATAAAGAAAATCGTGATCGCAACTGTCTGTCAATACAGCTGAGCTTATTTTTATGATCTCTGTATACCTAACATAGAGTAAATTACTGTAAGAGAAAGTTTTTTTACTTGGTATTCAAACCAAAATTTCCGTATAAAAAATAAAAATTGTACTGATATTTAATTTTGAAAGTATTGAAAAATAAACTTAATTGGAAGTTTTTTTGCATTACCTACTTCTTGATATTGGTTGCAGTTAAAAGTGGGGGATGAAGCAAAAGTTAAAATATTTACCAAAACAAGGAAAAAATTCCATTTTAATTTTAAAGACAATATCACATAGCTTAACTTTAACGCACCATCTTTTCCAGAATTGTATTAATTCCATTAATTGTACCCATAGATAAAGCTAGTAATAACTACTCCATAATTTGCATAGAACTTTACCTTCATCTGCTTGATAAGGAACTTAAAAACTCTTCAACATATAAAACTACAAGTAATTATAATATCATATGCAAAACAATTCTTGCTCTCTTCAAAAAATTAAAAATTTCTTGCAATAAAATAATGATGCCATATCTAACAATTTACCCGAAATTTCATAAAAATCCCATCGGTTTTAGATACATCAATGTGGTACTTCAACTTATTTGGATAAACCGGGTTCAAAGTTCTTTGATTCATTAAATAGAATCTTAAAATTTCTTTTTGAAGAAGGTTATACATGGATTATTAAAAACAATCAAAGTGTAATTAACTTTATAAATGATAATAAGATCAATCATCTTATGACATTCGTTTTCAAATATCTATTTACAAGTCTGCCATTGGATAAAATTAGTGAGGTATATATATACTTATGCATTATTTTTATGACTTTAAAAGCATTATTAAATTTGATGAAGAAACTTGGAAAAATCTGATTTGGTCCATTTTATGCTTAAAAGCCCATATTTCATGCCTAACTTCACAGCAAAACCACATTGTTGTAAATATAATAAGAGAAGATTTAACCTTAATTGTTGTAGGCATAACATCGATTGTTGTAGTTTAAAATACATCATTGTAGCATGAACATAAAAATGGCATCTTTATTTAACTATATCCCCATTTGGACTGGCAAAGCCCATCTGTAACACACCACAATAATTTTTTTTAAATGGACTGGCGAAGCCCATGTGTATCGCACCAGATGATACTTATTAAAAAACTTAAACCCGGAGCGCGTCAGAGCTGGGTATATTTTCATTTTCAAAACATTATTTTTAAAGATAAATTTACAGTCCATATTTAAATTTATAGTGCCTCGAAGATGGTGCTTTCCAAAGTGCTCCGAGAAAACAGTTCAGGAACCGCGGATCTAAATAAAGAATATTCATTTTTAAGTTGAAGGAATGACTGCGAATAATTAGTTAACCAAAATTTTTATTAGCAAACATTTCTTATGGGCTGAAATGAGTCAATTTACAGAAGTTCCACTTTTATCTGTTTTCTTCTTATTCCCTTCGAGGCAAATTTCGTTTATACCAGTTCTATTCTATTGCACCAAATTTTTGTTTTGAGGATTCCCATCTTTTGCCAATAACAAAATTGTTATTTATATCGTGTAAAAACTGTAAAAGGGAAAGCAATAAAAATAGTATCCTGCATTTAAAAAAGGAATTGCGTTCCTTTCAAGTAAGCGACACTTGGTCATTTCGAAGTCAATCTTCATTTAACTTTGAAAAGCTCCCAATGTGTGGGCAAATGACACTTAGTTATTTTGCTGTCATTACTCATTTATTCAACTTTGAAAATCTTTACAGGAGGGGTCAAACGACATCTTGTCATTTTGCTGTCGCATTGATTCAACACCTTAATACATAACTTGCATAGGGGAAAAAATTTTACACGCCATTTTTTAGCTCCAGTGCGAACCTCAATATGTGAGGCGGAAAGCGAAAAGGGACCTCTTGTGGGCAAAGTTGATTTCGAGAAAAAGCCGAAAAACCGGAAGAAGGTCAAAACTATCGAATTTTTTTTCTCTCGATTTTATCGATCCTTGGACCCTTTAGAACCGAATTTTACCTGTTGGAATCATTCCTTAACTGTGAAAAATAACGAGATGGTAGCATTTTGAAAGTTTAAGGTCGTTTTTCGCGAAATCCACTTATTCTATTAAAACTTTTAATTACTGGCGATTCGTCATTTTTTGAGCTACAAGGATGATGATGGTCTTAAAATCTTCATAAATCTGTACAGATTGAGAAAAAAATAATAACTCCATTTCGACGAACGCCGACAAGAGGTCCCTTTTCGCTTTCCGCTTCACATATTATAGAGATAAGTGTGAGTTGAACTTTAAAAGTTTAATGCTGATACCGTAAGATTTAGATACGAATGAAACATAAGAAGTTTTTACATAATATTTTTTATAAATATCATGCTTTAATAAAGCATTGTTAATGGAAAGCTCACAATCCAAAAGTGTTTTTTACCATTCTTAAATAACTTTATTTTTAAAAAAATTGAGAACATAGGGTTAATGTTTGCTTCGAAAGAGTTTATTTTTTATAAATGTATTTTAATAGTTATGGCTCTCTTATAAAGGCCACTTTAAAAAGGCATCCAATCATATTCATTTATGCTTTATTAACTTAATTTCTGTTTTAAAAATAACATGAAACTACCATAAAAATTAATGAAGAAAAAGTAGGAAATACTTTGTTTTGAGAATAACAAAAAATTTTTTCAATATATTAGGCATCAATAATTTTTTTAAATGGATTTGAAGAGAAAACTTTCTGGGAATTTATTCCATTTCGAGATCTGTCAAAATTAGGTCGCATGTTGATTTATAGCATTAAGGAACAAAATATAACATTTCTACCTGAACATTTAACGAAAATAGAGAATGTTTTGCATATGATGATATTTCTTTTTTTGGAATGTCATGGTAAGGAATGAATTAACTTGATGTATTAGTTACATTGAATGTCAATGAGGAACAATGTCAAAGATTCAACATAATAGAAATGTTTAAATTTTATATTTTATTTCACCTCTCCGTAACCTAACTTAACTGTAGTACCTAAGTAACCTAAGTGTTCCTCCTGCGAAGCAAGAAGTAACAGATCCTGGTAACTTTTTTCTTGCCGCAACATCTCTGCGAGGTCGTAAGACACCTCTTGTATGCACTAGTATAATATATTTTGATGACAAATTCGCTAATCTTGTACCTATTCGTGCATTACTTGATACAGCTAGTACTATTTCTATTCTTCCTAAGGATTTAAGTCACGATCCGACTTACTTAGTTACTTAGTAAGGGGAAAATTCTCCCCTTTAACGAAAAAAACAATTATTTTCGCCCTTGGGGGAATCGATAAAAGATAAATGTATGACTATTTCGTAAAATATAATATACAATCGTAAAAACGTAAAAGAAAAAATTTCTATCAAAATACTCAAAATTTCACAAACTTATAACATTTTAAAATGTTTTTCGATTTAGGGAACAAATTGAAGAATCCCTTGCTGTTAGTAAAAACGAGCCTCGATGCAATTTAGTACTTTAACAAAAACAATATTCTTAATTATTCGAAATACCTGAACCCCAAGAGAAATCAATAAGTTAAATTCACACACTCATTCCTTCGGGCAATATTCGAGAAACACAATATGAAAGACGCGCTTTGCCAATGAACCCCATCCTACACAGAATAGTGGCAAAAAACAAGGTCCAATTAATTCACCGATCATTTTTCCTTTCACAACAGCGAATAGAAGATCAATCATTTGATCTTTTTGTTCTACTTAAATGATAGATGAACTTCTTCACACATGTTAAACAGGATTAATCCTGCGGTAGACATAATGTGGATTATGGTAGACACAACTATCGCTACCTCGTCATTCTCCGAGAGTTCTGGACCACACATGCTAGTATTGAAATCTGCGGTCAAATTAAGAGTTGGGTAATGAAAGTAAAATTAATTTCTAAAATCGAAATTTTTCCATCAAAGGGAAAGATGCTAATTTTGAGGGAGGGGGAATTTTTAGTTGAATAAATTTCTCTGAAAACAATATTGATTTATTCTTTTTCATAAAACCAAAATTATTTCAATGAGAATTTGAATTTTCTGATAAATATTTCAATTCATGTTAAAGTAAATTCATACTACATTAAATTAATAATAAAAACTACCTTAAACATATAATAGTGTACTTTTGATAAAATTTCGCAAGTCATTAAACACGTATAAAAATAGACTAGCTCAATAATATATTCCGCATATTTTTAAAATTTTATTGACAATACATGTTAAAGGCATTAGAATGACAGAAGAAAATAAATATAAATCAAGAATGAAAACACAGTAAAACATTAAAATCAGATGCTCTCAACAGCACGGACGCCAGCCCCGGTGCATGCCTGTTTGAGTGTTTTGCTTATTTCGCTCAAATCTTACTCTCCAAAGGTTTCATTTAACTATCAGTTTGGTTAATTTTATTTTGCTTCATATTGGAAAATTCAGTTTATAGAAGGCAGTAGGGGAGGTCGGGGACGATTGTAAGATGGGGCAATTGTAACACTTTGATTTCCTCAAAATGAGAGACTGCCTGGGCGAAAAGGAGATGACAGTACGTACAAGGCAGGTGAATTAAAGAATATCAGATATTTCCAAGGCTGATATTTGAGTTGTGGCTGTGTAATTGAGAAAAGAGTGTTTTTCAAGCATCGAAGTAACTTTCTACTTTTGGGTAACTTTCCTTCTCCTGCACTGTAGGTATGAAGCACAACAACACTGATTTTATGTATAGTATGTTTGTACATTGTACATGTATCCTAGTTTTATTCTGCTTAGTTTCAAGATGATAGTGTTGTTAGTCTCGGGGGAAACGAGGGTTGAATTGTGTGTGTGTCTGATCCCAGTTGATCTAGTTACAACTAGATCAACTCCACGAGTCCAAAAACTTCAATAAAATCAAGGGTTGAATTAAAAATGGCAACGTGGGGTCGATAGTAACACTTAATCTGGGGACGGTTTTAACATGCCACAGGACCCTTTTTAGTGCAAAAAATGGCATCACGTTCGTTGTACTATAGAGGAATTCATACATAAATACCCTAATTGCCTTTCTGAATAATTTTTTACTATTATTTACTCATATTCATTCATTATAATTTATAACTCATTATTTGAGTGGGAAGTTCATTATTGCCATTCTAGTCTATGTATTTAATTATTATTTAAAAAGAAGAGATATATTGTTAATAAAAATGTATGATTTTCTATCGATTTTTATGAATTTGTGTTAAATTTGTAGTGTGTTACAATTGACCCTTGAGGTGGGGGTCGATTGTAACGATTTTCGATGTTTTATTTACTATATTGTAATGCATGTCCACCGGACAGCTTTCATTACAAAATTGTAATTGGGATGTATCAACCTATTTTCATACCAATTTTCATAACTCTAACATAAAAAATGGCTTAGTTTGAGATCAAATAAAAATTTTTGTTACAATCGTCCCCACCCTCCCCTGAATGTCTGTTTGTATGTATGTATGTATGTCCTTTATAGTTTTAAACTTTTCGAACCTACATTAACTATTAAACTATACCACGTTGATCTACTCGCTCCAAGGAAGGTTTCTGAATAAAAATAATTTAAAATAGAAGCGTTCCAACAACTTTTTTGGTCAATTTTATGCTTAAAAACCCATATTTCATGCCTAACTTCATGGAAACCCCCCATTGTTCTAAATATCATAAGAGAAGATGTTACTTGAACTGTTGTAGGCATATTCTCGATTGTTGCAGTTTAAAATCCATTGTTGTAGCATAAACATAAAAGTGACTCCTTTATTTAACTATTTCCACATTTGGACTGGCGAAGCCCATCTGTAACACACCAGGATAATCTTCTTTAAAAATGGACTGGCGAAGCCCATCTGAAACGCACCAGATGATATTTATAAAAAACTGAAACCCGGGCGAAGCCCGGGTCTAGCGCGTCAGCGCTAGTCTTTCATAAAAATAAACTTCCTTTTCCATATTCTCCAAATTATAATAGCTTCATTCATTATATCTCTTCCTCAACAGAGGATAAGATTACCAATTCTTAGTATAGGACCAGCTTTTCAGTGTCTAACTGCATCTTTTCTCAATATAGAAGCAAGGTGCGTTTCCAAGAACCCATTGGCTATCCAGAATTTCATGCTCGCTTCTTATTGGTCCCCCAAAGAGCAGTTTACAACGGACACGTGGGGCAATATCTCGGACTCCAGATACCCCTATGATGAATGTGAGCGCTTTCTATATTCGATTGAATAAGCATCCGTTCCAGGGAACCTTATTTAACTTGAAATGTTCGTTTTGGAAACTCGTTTACACGGACGTTGACAGCTTTATTAAAAACCGAGGGTTTCTTCAAATAGCTAATGTATGAATGGACACCAAGAGATCAAGCACAGCCCCTTAACGTAATGGTGACGTACTTTTGAACCAATCCGGACGATGTACTGATTCAATAAAGGATTCCTGGTTTTGTTGGATGGAATTACTCAACTTTTAGTTTTCATTTGGTTTGAATGCATTAGTAAAAGTTCTGGGCCTTTATAAAGATGCTTCAAATTCGTCCGTTAGTCTATGGTAAATCCTTTTTTTGCTATCTTTTACTGCATTTAAGGTAAAAAATCCTTAGTTAAGGTATGATGTGTAAATTAATAATCATAAGTGTCTAAACATAATAATTCTTATATATCTTTCAAAATAATTTTACTTCATTACCTTACAGAATCTACTTTAACTTTATTGTTCTTGATAATGTTAGTTATACCTTTTATCTCTTTATAGTTCTTGATAATATAACTCAGTCAAGTATATTTTCACACACCTAGGATACATTATAATAGTTATCAGTTTCTCAATATGAAAATCCTCAAAAGTTCAAAATAAATTATTTTTTCTTTCCTATAATCTCAAAATCATATGTTTTTAAAGTGTATTCTTTTTATTCATTCTCAATCATGTTCATTATCTTCTTTGGTGAGTTCGGTGCAACCAATCAGTGATTTTAGGTGCAGATCCATTAATTTCAGCTCTATGAATTTAAGACATCTCTCTCATTTTAATTATGATTTGTTGTAACCACTAAAAGATGTTTAAAAATCATGAAAGGGTCATGTAATACATACACTCCCTTATATTTAATTTTCAAAGTTAAATGTTGGATGAATTTCAGGCACAATTAACTAGTTTTATTCCAACATATTGTGTAGTTTAACAATATTGCAACTTTCTAGAGCAGAGATGGTAATCCGTGGCTCGCGTGTGCCAGTGTGGCACAGCGGAGTTACAATACTGGCACTCGATGGCATTGAAAAAATTTTATTTTGTATATGAAATGTTGCTTGACGTCTGGGCAATTCCACGGGTAACTGACTGACATTTTTTAAGAAAAACGCTTAGTATTTTGTAATTTTCTTCCCAAAAATAAATTATAATCCACCCAGTTTATTGCTTTCTTGTTAGCTTAATCTAATGGCCAAATTAAATTTTCAAAATATGTTTTTATTTATTTTTGAAAAAATTTTAACAACATGGTAACTGACTGACATAAATGTTTCACAAATGTCAGTCAGTTACCATATTGTTTAACATTTTTCAAAAATAAATAAAATATATTTGAAAATTTAATCAGGCCATTAGATTAAGCTAACAAGAAAGCAATAAACTGGGTGGAAAGTATTTTTTTATAATTTATTTTTGGGAAGAAAATTACAAAATGCTAAGAGTTTTTCTTTAAAAATGTCAGTTACCCGTGGTGTGGAATTGCCCATCTATGAAGCTACTGACTGCAAGATGTCAGATGTTTCCAACCTGAGATCCAAAACGAAATCTACAGTCACCCTATACTACACAATAGAGTAAATAATGAGGAACTAGAGTTTCAACCGAAAATTATCCATATTATACAAGGTGTCCCATAAATATGGGTCACACTTCTAGGGGGATAGTAGACACCTAGACGAGTCAGAATCACATAGGATTTGGGGGTCCCAAACCAAATCCCAGGCAGTTAAAAATGGAGCGACACCCCCAAAAAATTATTGAAAAATTCAATTTGTAGAAGAACTACTCTTGGTAAAAATTTAACTATGGTCTCAAAAATTTTAATATGATCTTTAAACTTATCTTAAAAGTTTTCGGTTTAAAATTTTCCAAATAGTCCAAAGTTTCACGTAAAAACCATCAATACTAAACGCTTGAGATCCTGTTAAAGTTCGTTTTTTGCGTGCGCAAACTGGTTTCCTATAGCAGTTTCCAGAACGGCAGTTTGCGGACGCAAAAAACGGACCATGCTTTAACAGGATCTCAAGCATTTAATATTGATGGTTTTACGTGAAACTATGGACTTACGGGTTTTCGACTATGATCTTTCAGATTATTAAATCAAAAGAAAGGATTTCGAAATACAAAATAAAGTTTTGGCAGAGTTTTCACATTTTTTTTGTGGTTTTTAAACTTTTTTTGTAATAAAAAAATTATAAAAAATTATTAAAAATTATAAAAAATTATGAAAATTATTAAAACTTTTACGATAATTTTAAAGATCATATTAAACCACAATTTTTGAGACCATAGTTAAATTTTTACCAATAGTAGTTCTTCTACAAATTGAATTTTTCAATAGTTTTTTTGGGGTGTCGCTCCATTTTTAACTCCCTGGGATTTGGTCTGGGACCCCAAGTCCTATGTGATTCTGACTCATATAGGTGTCTACTATCCCCCCTAGAAGTGTGACCCAACATTTATGGGACACCCTGTATAGAATTTTGAAATTTCGACCCTTAAAGTGATTTTCCATATTTACACGATTTGATTGATGGTGCATTTAGAAAGTAATACTAAAGTGATTGCGTAAAGTAATACTCTATTTAGATTATTAAATGATTAATTTTTATGTATCAAATGACTAAACCTCTAATATTACTACATATACTTACACTTACATAAAAATTTGATATTTTTGTAAAAAATCTCATAATTAAGATATCATCTCTTTTTGTCTTATTTTTTGGCATATTGGAAAAACTGACAGGGATATTTTTTTCCAAAATAGTGACATTTTTCAGAAAAAAGGTCGACTACCTCTGTTCTAAAGGAAATATTTAATAAAATTTCAAACAAAATACCACAACAATAATAAGCGTTTTACTTTTTGTCCTAAAAAGCAGTAGCGTTTGCCTATGTAAAATGTGTCAGGAGTTTTTGCCGCGACAGGGCACAGTGACGAGAAGTCAACTGCAATAAAAAGATGTCAATAGTTTGAATACATGAATGTGTGTCGACATGTGATTCAAGTGCAAAACTAGTGATTAGTGCTCGCGGTAGGCGCGGTCAGAAAGTGACATGCTTAGGTGAGGCGTATATTTCCAGAGCCCGTTTTTCATCTGATGAATCAAAACAGAAACAAAATGCATCACCAATTTCATACATTTTAATAATTTTATCATCAATTACCTATTAGAAATGAAACTCGACCGTTGTGAAACATTACGCATGGGCGTAGCGTAAACAAATGAGAAGAAAATGATAACACTTGAGAGTGAACAAAGTGGAATTTATCGTGTTACGGTAAGGCTTGTTGAGAGTTACATAATACTTCATCTTAAGCAGGGGTTCCCAAACTTTTTTGGCCCGTGTACCCCCTGACGACATTTTTCGTACCCCAAGGACCCCTTGTCTTAGGGACCGTTAAAAAAGGAGCTAAAAATCTTATGTTTATGATACATATTTCTAAACCAAGCTTATATTTTGCAATTTTTAAAGTGTTTTTTCGTGCATTAGATTTCACACTTTTACATATTTTTTAAAAAGTCATTTTTTACTTTTACCATTTATATGGTTACACGATATTGTAAAGGCAATTATAACAATCAAACATTTAAAAATTTGAAATAAAAATAAATCTAAACTTTTGATATCACTACATTTCAAGACAAAAAAACTTTTAATTTTAACAATAAGTGTTGGTCGCAAGTTTGTCCAAATTAATGGCTTATGAGTGAGTTATTCATTCACCAAATCATAAAAGTTCAGAAATAACTACAATTAATGTATGCCATGTTGACAAACTATATTTAATTAAGTTCAACTATGAACAGAAATCAAATACATTCCGGAAATTGAGTTTTAATTTATGAAATTGGAAAAATATGTTTTTGCAAACAAAAAATGTTTTGGATCTAATGTACGGCATTGAAATCTTGGTAGGGGAGACTGTTTTACATAGAATAGGAATCTGTGGTAGAATTCCAAATGAAAAGTGAAAAATTGTCAATTGAGATTTCATTCATATGTTCAATCAAGTTATTTTCGTAGAGTTTTTTTATTAAACAAAACTTTTATTTGTGTCAGATATCTTGTATTTTTCAATGTTCAGCCAGTTTTTTTTTATTTTGTTTTCAGTGTTTTATGAAAAAGGTAAAAAAATTACACAATACTATTTTCCTCATTACTTAAGTTACATATATATTTTACACTTTACATTGCATATTTACCTTATAATTTTACAAGTGCATCCGGCATTATTGCACGAATGTAAGGTAAAACGGGGCAATTTGACACAAGGTTCACATTCATGCACTTTCAATTTCTAAAAACTATCAAGGTTATTTAGGTCGTGTTTTTACAAAAAGTTGCCTTTATATGCCTAAGCATAACATATGAAACCGTTAAGCTCTGTAATAAGTCTATAAATTTTAGTGAAATAAACTAAGTTTTTTTCGTCAAAAATTCTCAAAAGTAAATTTTTAAGTAAAATGTAAAATATCTTCCTGAAGCTATATTCTTCCTTAAATTTTAAATAACCTTTGTAAATTTTTTAAATAAAGGTTTTTGTTGAAACAAATGGGGCAAATTAATACACTTTGATATGAGGTACTTTGATACACTCGTGGGGCGCATTGATACATATAAAAGTTCCCATATTTTGCGTTGGAAGATAGATAATCTCTGAGCAATTTTGAATCAAAATCGGTTAAGGGTAAGTTAAATCTATAGTTAAGGATAATTATTTCAAATGTTTAATCTTTGAGTTTAATTAAGTGTTTGAGATTGGAAACTGCTTGCATTGTAGCTATATTTAGGGTAGGTGGGGCCAAAGGCCCGCAATATTCAGTTTTTTTAGCATTGTGGTCGAAAGAGGGTAGAGGATACAAAAATTTCAATTGAAGGTTTTGGATTAAGATCTTACCTATAAAACAATCCAAGTTTTATTTCTTTTTTAAGGGTATATAAAGAGAAATTTACAATTTAGTGGAGAAAATAATGAAGTTTTATTTTAAATAATGAAATTTTATTTTTTTGCTGGGCTTTGCCTCACAAAATGGGGCAAAGTCCTGCACCTGCAGGTCTTTGTGCCCACGTAAAATGAACATGGATGAAAAAAATATTTCATCATGAATATACTAGGAACAACATTTGTAACATTGTTTTATTATACCCTAATATTAAAAATAAATATAATATGTTTCAATGAAAATTGCCAACCTGTCCGTTAAGAATTTCCGTTCAATAAAAGGAGTTTAGGACCGACAGGATCCCTAAAAAGGTGAATAAAGGTCTCCAAGATGTCAAACCTCAAATCATCCTTTCTCCCCCTTTTAAAGGCATGGAGGCCGATTAGCGCATTATGTAGAAATCATCATTAACCAGGTATAGGTACAATTGAAAAGATGAGAATTCTCCTCCCTGTTAACAGTTTAACCACTGATTCTTGATGTAGTAGTCTCGGGTGGAGAGAACCAAAAATTGTCTACCAGTTTTACCCCCACCTACCACATTTATAAACTTTTTAAAAGATAATGCAGTTGATAAATACATGACCAAACGATTAAATCAGGGACTCTAAAACATCTGTGAAGTTCTTAGCACTTTTACATGTAGCAAAGAACTGTATTTAAAAAAACAGCAACTCTCAAAGTAGTACTATAAATAGCCAAACACTAACCAGTTAATTAGTGTCGTATTTATTAATTTCTGGATAATTTTCGACAAAGTTACCTTTGAATTTATTCAACTAATTCAGAAGCAACTATACCTAGGAAAACAACAACAACAACAAACAATAATTTTATTGGACAAACAAAAGAACAGAACAGAAAAAATACAAACGCAGTTGATCGAATACATACATTTCCCAAAGGAGCTACCGCTCGTCCATGGGGTCATGGAATATCTTTGTTAAAGGTAAGATCAAAAATAAAAAATCGATTTGGTTTATGGTGGAAGAAGTTGTTTTTTTAACACTAGACACTTAAAAATTAATTGTAAATACAAGAACAAAAAAATAAAAAAGGAAAACAAAAAGGCTTGGCTGGCAATTTCTATGTTTATAGAGAAAAAATGAATAAATGATGATATTTAAACCTGACAAAATTAGAATAAGGACTCAATGCTATTTAGACTCAAAATATATGCAATGCACAATTTCTTAAAGTATTTAATGTTAGTTTGAGATTGAATTTCGCTTGGAAGTTTATTAAAAAAAGTGACAGAAAGATATTGGAAGTGTTTTTTGTATATTTCTTTGTGAGGAATAGGTATATTATAGTAGTTATGATTTCGAAGGTTATAGGAAAAATTTTGGTTTATCGTGGCATAGCCAGGATATTTCTTCAGAAAAATAAGGCAATTGAGAACATATAACTGACGTGCATTTAAAAGATTATTAAGAGGAAAGTAACTTAAAAATTTCTTTTGTATAGTAAGCAAAGGCTTGATATTTGAATAAAAGTCACCACCCCAAATCAAAATTCCATATTGTATACGAGATTGAACCCAAGCAAAATATATTCTCAAAAGTAAATCAGAGTTAATATATTTTTTTAGGTGATAAAACCTGAACAAAATGTATCTTAACTTACTACCTATTGAATTTATATGATCTTTGAATTTCCAGTTTTTATTAAACAAAATACCCAAATATTTTATTGTTGGAGTGTATTTGATAAAATGATTTTCACACTGTTTATTTTCACAATCGCAAAAGTATAATTTAAGATCTTCATGAAAAGTGGACTGTAAGGAAAATATTATGTAACTAGTTTTGTTCACATTTATTTTTAGTTCATTACTTGCGAACCAATTGTAAATTATTAATAGATCCTGATTAATTAAATTTTCTAGTTGGTCATACGATCTAGCAGAATATAAAATAATTGTGTCATCTGCGAAAGTTAAGATTTTACCCAGTAGATTTAGCTTACAAAAATCGTTGATATATATATTAAATAACAGAGGACCTAGCCGTGAACCTTGAGGAACACCTTTCTTTGAGGCAATAAACGGACTAAAAATGTTGTTAACATTAACTCTTTGTTTCCGGTTTAATATGAATGAACGAAACCAACTCAAACAGTTACCTCGGATACCAGCACTATTTAATTTATAAAGAAGAATCTCATAATTGACACTATCATAAGCCTTGCTTATATCCAAAGAAATAGCCGCGGTTTTTAAGTTGTTGTTAAGGTTATTAGTAATAGAGACTAGTAATAGAACTAGCAATTAGTAATAGTAGACTAGTAATTAGTAATAGAACTAGCATCTTATTTCCTTATTTAGATATCTAGTAAAAATGACCATTTGTTATATTCTTCGATTTTTTTATCCTTGAATGTTGAATGGAAAATTTGTGATTTATATTCCAAAAGCGGTATTGCAAAAGGGCTAAGGATCTCTCTCGATAAAATAACGTTTATTTTATTCCAAAATTTTAGTTATTAATTACTGTTTTTGAGCAAATCATTCGCTGAATCAAAATACCCCAAGCAATGTATCCTGCTCCACCGGAGGGGCACATTGATACAAAATTGATTTCAAAAGCAAAATAAAAAAAATTTCTAAAAAGTAAAAATGTATTAGAGTTACAAAAATTCTTAATTTTAAAAAGTAATAGCAAATGCCCTGTATAATATAGCTATTATAGTATACTAACTATAAATATTATATACTAAACTGTAACTACTGTTTTATAACATAGTTGAACTATTATAAAATAATTACAAAATATATTAACATTTTACTACATTTTAAAATAAAAATATCAAAAGTCAATGTAACTACTTGTTATATGGTGTAATTTGTAAGGGATACTTTATTCTTGATCGATTTGGCTGTTTTAGATAAAATTTTAATTGCCTTAGGAAAATTAATGAAAATTTTCAAAAAAAATATTAGAAATGTAATCAAATTTGGACCCAATTCCACCCTTGTTAAAATTATTAATTTCGATTTCAGTTATAGATTTCAATCGATCGATTGATTATCAATTTCGATTATATTCGACTCATTTTCATTTGTCAAATTTCTTGAAAGTAAATACACGTTTATTTTCTTTACACATCACATGTTAAGTCTAGGTTCCATGCCCGTGACTAGAGACTATACTTATGTTTAAGGGAGGGAAGTTGACTCAAAATTATTTATTATAAGGCCCCTTCACGCAGACATGTAATGTAGCTTTTAAGAATAGTCACAAGTGATAAGATTTTAATCGTAGGCTACTTCAATAATGTTAAAATTTTGCGAGTAATACTTAAGTTCCAAATAAAGATAGATTATCTAGAAGAGTTCTCCCCTGAAAATTAATTAAAAAAACAAATGTTGAATTCACGAGAAAAGTTAAGCTTATCTCCAAAGAAGTAAGTTGTTTAAAAAATTACTTTTCTAACCATGCATCGAGTCTCGGGAGGATACAAAAAAGATTTGGAGAACAAGAATGATGCATTGGTGGACCGTAGTCCTCTTCGATCTTAGGACGTGGAGTAGCTGCTATTTCTTTTTACCTATGCAGACAGCAGGGTCGCGACTTCTTGTCTGTGTGCACCGGTTAAAGAGAAAATACGAAACGCAGCACTGGAGTGCTGAGGTGTAGATGGCTATAAGGTATAAAATATTAAAATGTGAGTAGATTTTTAAATCAAACTGTTTACTAAAAAAACTATTTTTTATATTTGTTCTAACCATCTACTGTCCATGGTAGCAAATATGCTACCATAAGTTTAGCTTCAATTTCAGCAAGCAGCAATTTTTATCATTTTTTATTGCAGCAATAATTGCACCTTCAGGTGCTGTAATTTATAAAGTTTAAGTTCAGTCCCCAGTATAACATAGTTTGCTTATGTTAAAATTAACCTTTGTAGGTTTACTCAAGAAGAGAACAGGCGAGCTTGCAAAAAACACATCATGTTTATTTACACTAACTACACTCTAATCAAAACATTATAAATTAAATATCTTTAGAACAGTATAACAATAATAGAAGTTGTTTTCTTTAAACAATGATAGTAGTTTATTTTAATTTGTGACTAGTAGATAAATTCTAACACTAGTATATATTTTAATATGTAACACCCAGTTTCAACTTTTTTTAATTTTTTAATTAAATTTTTTTAAATAAAAAAATGACATTTTTGTTTTACTTGGCCCCAACTACTTGATTATAAGGCAAAAATAGTTTTAATAGTTCTTGTAGTGGGTATTAGAGGGTTAACTTTTTTTAACTTTTCTTCTCACATCTCTACAAGTTATCCCTTCATTTAAGCGTTCGACGGGATTGCCATTCGGTTATTGATGCTTGAAGAGTTGGGACTTGGGAGTTGAAAATTAAAGTTTTAACGCCATTAAATTGATTTCATGAGTGTAAGTTGCAACGGTGTAAGGATGGGAGTTATGAAAAAGCAGAATTCCTCCAGAAAGCATTTTTTGCCTACGATTTGGAATAGCTCGTGCCGTAGTATTCTATTTCCATTTATCGTAAGAACAAGCATCGAAATTGATCATCACAAAAGACGTTAGAAAAACTTCCTTCCTAGCCCATAGATTATTTTTTCCTTTCTTTATTTACCTTTTTTCTCTTCTTTTATTTTTGTTCTGATATTTAGTAAATAAAAATTTTTAAGATTATTTATAAAAAGATTATTTTTTCTGAAACCACCCGGTTCTTAAGACTGGTGGCAAAAGATTGTGACTAAGAAATTATAATCCTCGAAACAGGTCAAAAGATGTTAATATGAAGGTGAAAAAATGTTGGTATGTGAACGTTCAAAGAAATACCAAAAAAAGTGTGGGTTTTTTCCGCTAAATACTTTATACTCGGCGTTTTTTAATTAAGAAAAAGGGGTTTAACTACTCCTTCTCGACCCTCGACCAATATCAGGGTACCATAAGGATGAACATGTACAGGGAAGGATACAATTATTTAAATTCTTGCTGCTATGGAGATTCAGTTCAACGGATACTCAAATGTCTTAAGGATCAGCAAACATTTCTGTCTGATTTTCTCCGCAGACTATGGGATTGTGAGTTCAAAATAAAGCCTCACAGTCCTCCTCAGTCTGCTGAAAAAAGGACAGTTTTCCTCACCCGTTTCCCTTAGAGCAAGAAGAAGAGAGACATTACAGTTTGAAATCAGTCTTTCATCGGAGGGTTCATATCTTTCTTACCTTCAGAGATTAATCTTCAAATAACTTCTATGTATTTTCTTATCCAGAGGAACATTCTTACTAGAAATGTACTAAATTTTCGTAAGCATTTTCCATTGGTTAAAGGAATGCATTCTTCTTAAGGTACCAATGAATGATTTATCTCAAAGGAATGGCTTAGAAGATACGAGTTTACATCGTATGTTCAAGGAAAACAAGGCAAAGCAGGTAATATATAATCACTCATTTGTTTAAAGTTAAATAATAAAACTTTCATCGAAGGGATTTAAAGGCTTTCTAGGAGGAAATCAGATATTTTTTAAATATTTTTGTAGAATGCGAAATTGGTCGTCCCTGATACAGAATTCAGTAAGGGGGGAGTGGGTACTACTACTCTGTAAAACGGGATTTTTTAAATTTCTTTTTAAAAATTAATATTTGACCTATTTAAGCTGGTTTTACTTAAATCATTAGTTAGAAATTTCTAATAAAATAAACTTGAAGATACGTATTATACAGGGTGTATCTGAAATGGTGCAACAAACTTTCAGGGATGATAGTACTTATCAAGACGAACAAGAATCGGTATAGAAAGGGGGGTCCCAGACCAAATCCCAGGGAGTTAAAAATGGAGCGACACCCCAAAAAAATCATTGAAAAATTCAATTTGTAGAAGAACTACTATTGGTAAAAACTTAATTATGGTCTCAAAAATTGTGGTTTAATATGATCTTTAAAATTACCTCAAAAGTCTTCACTTTAAAATTTGTCTTATTATGAAAAAAGTTAAAAAACACAAAAAATTTGAAAACTCAGCAAAAACCTTATTTTGTATTTCGAAATCATTTCTTTTGATTTGATAATCTGAAAGATCATAGTTGAAAACCCTTAAGTCCAAAGTTTCACGTAAATGCAATCAATATTAAACGCTTGAGATCCTGTTAAAGTTTGTTTTTTTGCGTGCGCTAACAGCTGTTCTGGAAACAGCTCTAAAAAACTGCTTGCTCACCCAAAAAACAAACTTTAAAAGGATCTCAAGCGTTTAATATTGATTGTATTTACGTGAAACTTTGGACTTAAGGGTTTTCAACTATGATCTTTCAGATTATCAAATCAAAAGAAAGGATTTCGAAATACAAAATAAGGTTTTGGCTGAGTTTTCACATTTTTTGTGTTTTTAACTTTTTTCATAATAAAACAAATTTTAAAGGGAAGACTTTTGAGGTTATTTGAAAGATCATATTAAACCACAATTTTTGAAACCATAATTAAGTTTTTACCAAAATTAGTTGTTCTACAAATCGAATTTTTCAATGATTTTTTGGGGTGTCGCTCCATTTTTAACTCCCTGGGATTTGGTCTGGGACCCCCTTTCTATACCAATTCTTGTTCGTCTTGATGAGTACTATCATCCCTGAAAGTTTGTTGCACCATTTCAGATACACCCTGTATATATACAGGGTGGTCCTTAATTCATGGTACAAACTTCTAGGGGTGTTAGAGTACACCTAGACGAACAAGAATTGGTGTAGGAAGGGGGGTCGCAGTTACACCGTTAAAGAGCTAGGTCCTAATGTAGTGCGAGAGCGTTACAAAAGGACGTTTTGCAAAGGCCCGTTTAACGAAAAAAAAACATAATGAAATGAAAAAATTTATTGCATGAGGTACAGCAGTATCCGTACTACTTACATCATAAATTTGATAGAAATTGAACCACTTTCTAAACCGCGGAGTTAGTTTCAAAAGTGCAATATTAATCTTTTAGTCAAAGAATCACATTCCTTAATGGTATTTAGAAAAATGATGATCGGGGAAGGAATTTTCAATGATCGTAACATGGATCATTGAAACTGTTTGATCATTGAAAATTCCTTCCCCGATCATCATTTTTCTAAATACCATTAATGGAACTCCATTGTTTGACTAAGAGCACGTTTTAAAACTCGCCCCACGGTTTAGAAAGTGGTCCAATTTCTATCAAATTTATGATGTAAGTAATACGGATACTGCTGTACCTCATGCAATAAATTTTTTCATTTCATTATGTTTTTTTTTCGTTAAACGGGCCTTGGCAAAACGTCCTTTTGTAACGCTCTCGCACTACATTAGGACCTAGCTCTTTAACGGTGTAACTGCGACCCCCTTCCTATACCAATTCTTGTTCGTCTAGGTGTGCTCTAACACCCCTAGAAGTTTGTACCATGAATTAAGGACCACCCTGTATACAGGGTGTTTCAGATAAGTATTTCATAACTTCTAGGGTAGGTAGGATACATCAAGACGACCAAGAATTGGTATAGGTTAGGGGGTCGCAAGGGGGGTTAAGGTATCCGCCTACCCCTAAAATGACGATTTTCGACTTTTTCGTCGAAAATTTGGTTCTTACATTTTCAAGTAGTTAAGACTTTTATCTTTCCAAAACTGTTTTCATTTTACTTGTAGGTGAATTAGAAAAGAAATAACAGCATTTTTAAAACAGATAGTCGTGTGCGATCGTATACAAATATTAACTTTAAAGCCAATTGTCTCAGAACTAGATTTTGCATAAAAACCATCCACTATTTAAGGTAAATGTGGGTATAATGGACACTTTAAGGAAAATTTTCGTTTAAATTCTTAATAAATACCAACCTATTTGCTTGGAAACCGTTATCATCCTATTTTTAGATTAATCGGATCTTCTTCTTTTGATTTTACCATTAAAAATTTCAATTAGATTGGGTAAAGTATTTTTATAATTAATTTTTAAAAAGTACTCCAAATTGTATCTATAGTGGCCACATAGATGTAGCTGTTGTATCTATGGTGGACACCTCTTGCATCTATAGTGGACACCTATCTTTTTCTGCCTATATGAGGGGTTTATGCATGAAATTGATGGGTTTTTTTGGTATAGTCGTTTATTTCTAAGTAAATATTCCTTCCCAACGAAACGTATTTTATATCAAATCAAATAAGCGTTATTTAAAAAATACCTGAAAGTTTCCGCCCCAAAGCCTACGCTGTAGCTGATTTGAGAGGAGTTAAAACATGTAATTCAATGTTTTGGAAACCTTGGTTCCCGAAGTCAGAATGAAACCAAATTCATACAACACTCATTTTAAAGCACAATAAACATTTTATGAAGAAAAACTGATCCAAATTCAATGTTATTTAAGTTTCTATTAGAAGTCTTTGCGGTGGCCACTATTGGAAATTCTAAGATTTTGTGTTGGTATAGTGGCCACCCCCATAAATCCCTCGTAAAGTCAAAATTTTAAAATAAATTTTATTTATTATCATTTAATACACTCTTTTTTATCTTAATATAAATTTAAAAGTCAATCAAACGGCTATAAATACAAAAAAATCAGTTCCGATATACCCGTTTCCTTACTCGATTCAATAAACAAAATCAAATTTCAGTCACTCGGCCAATGTTGTTATTTTCAAATATTTAAATATCCTTCCCATGCTGATCTGTGATATCGGTGGTAATTTACCAGCTTACCTGATAGTACAATCTACTATGCCTATGAATTTTGACGCTGTTTGATGCCTCTAACTCGTTTTATTTCAAATTAATCAGCTATGTGGCCACTATTGGTACAGTGTCCACTATACCCACATTTACCTTACATGATTGCTCAAAAACTATCCAAGATATTCACTCCAAATTTTAACAGTATATTAATCATACTGTTATTAACCAGATGGACTACAGATTTTTATGTAAGTTAATTATTTTTGTTTTTATTGATGTTAAATGGTAGTAGAAATTTTGAAATTTTTCACTTACCTTTACATTTTATGCTGTAAAACAATTACTTTTCAAAATATGTCTTAGGAAATAGTCCATTCTGAAGATAAGTGTTATACGATACTTGTGTGTTCAAAGGAAATTTATATAGGGGTAATAGTTTATGGGCAAGAGTGAGAGGGGTTTTATAAAAATCCACTTAAATTTTACACTAATTACCCCATATTTTAGAAAATAATATAATTAATTTTGTTTTTTTAGCATTGATCAATGTTTTGATGTACATTTAAACTAAAAATTAAAAAATAAAATTTCTAAATCAAGTATTTCAAAAAAAATGGTCTCAAAGGTAGGCGGATACTTTAAAGGGGTGAAAATCATGGGTCTAAATTAGCATAAAACCTCGCGTATTTGTGCAGAAAGAGATGCAAGTGTTCGATTCCGGCATTAATTACATTCAACTAATTAAAATGGTTGATGTAAAAACCTTTGAAGATGTTTATTCTATTCAAAAACAGACCAATAAATGCAATATGCATACGTTGTAGGTAGATTAAAGCTACAACTGTCCCTTGGTCAGACTGTAGTTCCTTACGCCATGAAACTCAAAACAACCAACCAACTAGACTGTAGTATTAAGATGTTTTCGTCATGACATTTTCTATTGCAGTCCACAGAGTACTAGAACAGAGAGTCCGTCGCCATAGGCGCTAATGGAAATCGAAAAGTTGGATGGTTGTGGGGCTATTTTGGCGCTGCGATCGCATCAACGTCACGAGAGGCGAGAGGGAAAAGCCTGATTGGTTGAGAAAAACTTTTTCCTTCTCCTTCGAAAATAGAAGATTGAGTGACAGCCAATCACAGGTTTGATCTCTCTGTCAATCATTTAGTTCATCGTGGCGCCCTCATAACCATCCAACTTTTGAATATATCGTTTTGGACCCTCTGTTAGGATTTTTCTCTGTGTTGCAGTCCATCTATCTACAACGTATGCTTGAAGTATTTATTAATCTGTTTTTGAATAGAAAAACATCTGCATAAGATTTTGACTTCAACCATTTTAATTGGTTGAATGTAATAAATGCCGGAATCGAACATTGCATCTCTTTCTGCACAGATATGCGAGGTTTTTGGCTAGTTTTGACCCCCATGATTTTCACCCCTTTAACCCCACTTGTGACCCCCTAACCTATACCAATTCTTGTTCGTCTTGATGCACCCTACCTACCTTAGAAGTTATGAAACACTTATCTGAAACACCATGTATATTCCCAACTAGTAAAGCACCGTTCAAAAACCGTTTTGAAGTAATTTTTCCATTTGAAAACCTCAAATTTATCGTATTTACGTAAATCTGCATCAGAAGCATTATAAACTACATTAATAAAATAGTTTTTCAATTATATTTATTTCTATTTAAACGTCGTTTTACGTCGGTTCCTTGAAAAAAAAAGTTGTTATTTTATAAGGAACGTAAACAAACAGCAATAGGAATAATTTCCCATAAAAATTAAAAACGTATTTTTCAGGAAAATTTTTTAATCAGTTTCAGGCTAATTTGGTTCTATCCCTCACCGTACAAAGTTTAATGCAGAATTCTTCACTTTCGTGTCTTCGCATTTTGAAATCGGATCTTTTTGTAAGATACCATTTGAGAAATGTCAGTTTTCTTTCTAGAAGTATTTTTAAATACCACATTCAAGTTATCATATTTAACAATTGAATTTATGCTATGAAATTTACTAATTTGCATAATCTAGCACAAAGAGGCTGCAGGAAATGAAAATAGAAGACATATTTCCAGAGATGCTATCGTCTTTGGCCTTGGATTTTCTGGAATGTTTTCTTGTGTTAGGAACATTCTTGGTGGTGTTATGTGATAAATGAACGTCCGCGAGAATTGTTCCTAACACAAAGATAAACACTTTCTTCACCTGACGGATGGGTTATAAGGGAGATCCCGGTAAGGAAATTTAAGCTTTCAAAGTTAAAATTTGTTTTGGTTGAAAATCAACCAAAATTTTTAATTATCTAGATTTTTTTAATAATGTTCATTTTGCATTTTGATACTGAACTTAAATACTTAGAAACAATTTGGTTTCCTTTCGGGCCGGTTAAATAATGCGTAAGTACCTAAGGGGGAGGAGATGGTTTAATTTGCTTACTTTTACTAAAAAAAAGGGCAGGGTTAAGGAGGGTAAGAATACGCACAAAAATGATTTTAGGCTATGAAATTGAGAATTTAAAAGCCAGATTCTCAAAAATATAGTGAACGTAAGTTTGATGACATACACAAATATCAACCTACAAAAAATGAGTCTTACCTTTAACGAAAATGGCAATTTGCAACTCATCAATCAAAAAATGGAGGAAAATGTCAAATCTTCAGTCATTCATTTCAAATTGTCAACTTTTTCTGGGGTCCCTTTTTGAATTATAATTCTGAAAAAAAAATTATGTTGATTTTCTCATAATTTTGAAAAAAATCCATGACCTAAAGGCACGGTGATTATTTTTATTTGGTCGATTTGGCATGAATGAGCCCTTAATGTTTAGGGTGATATTTCTAGAAACAAACCGCAGTAAAAGTAAGAAGAGTTTCCCACAGCTCATTTCTAAGTTACGAATTGGGCGTGAACTTAAACCTAATTAGAAAATGTAGGACAGCCGCAAGACTTCAATTTTGAAACTAATTTTGAACATATTTGTTATTATTTGCCAGCTTTCATCCAGTTGATGTGTGGGATTGAGCAAATATTTTTCATTTCATCCATCAGTTTTACTATTCAGAGGAGAGAGAGAGAGTCAAGCTTCCTCTACTCAGGAAGCTTACAATAGGTACAGCCAAGGCAAAACTTGATTATAACCGTAGGTTATAAGGCTTATTCATTACCCAAAAGATCAAAAGAGCCGACGTTACTGGAAGTTTCCCGCTTGAGAGCGCTATTACGTACGAAAATTGGTTGGTTTGCTTCGACTCTTCAAAATTCGCAACCACAGAGTACTAGAACAGAGAGTCCATGGCCATATGCGCTAATGGAAATCGAAAAGTTGGATGGATTTGAGGGCGCTGGGATCGAATCTACGTCACGAGAGGCGGAGAAAAAGTCTGATTGTGTGAGAAAAACTTTTTCCCTTCTCCTTCGAAAATAGCGCCAATCACAGGTTTGGTCACCAAAAAGTACCGCCTTTCTCATGAACCAGAAAATTGTAAATATCTCATGTTCTCAATTTGTGTCATCAAATGAATGTACCTCTATTATTTTGAATAAGGTAAAACAGGCTTTATTTTCTCATTCGTCTGTAGTTTGTATAATTTTATTAAGTATCTTCCAGATATTGGTCTCCTTTAACCATGTCATTTGTTGAGAAATGAAATAGTAATGTTAATTTTTAAGTTTTATACAGGGTGTCCCATAAATGTTGGGTCAGACTTCTAGGGGGGATAGTAAACACCTAGACGAGTCAGAATCACATAGGATTTGGGAGTCCCAGACCAAATCCCAGGGAGTTAAAAATGGAGAGACACCCCCAAAAAATTATTGAAAAATTCAATTTGTAGAAGAACTACTATTGGTAAAAGTTTAATTATGGTCTCAAAAAATGTGGTTTAATATGATCTTTAAAACTATCTTAAAAGTTTTCAGTTTAAAATTTTTTACTACAAAAAAAGTTTAAAAACCACAAAAAAATGTGAAAACTCTGCCAAAACTTTACTTTGTATTTCGAAATCCTTTCTTTTGATTTAATAATCTGAAAGATCATAGATGAAAACCCTTAAGTCCAAAGTGTCACGTAAAAGCCATCAATATTAAATGCTTGAGATCCTGTTACAGCATGGTTTAAGTCCGTTTTTTGCGTCCACAAACTGCCGTTTTGGAAACGACAATGGGAAACCAGTTTGCGCACTCAAAAAACGAACTTTAACAGGATCTCAAGCGTTTAATATTTATGGTTTTTATGCGAAACTTTGGACTTAAGGGTTTACAAATATGATCTTTCAGATTATAAAATCAAAAGAAGGGATTTCGAAATACAAAATGAGGTTTTGGCAGAATTTTCACATTTTTTTGTGGTTTTTTATCTTTTTTCATAATAAAACAAATTTTAAAGTGAAGAATTTTGAAATAATTTTTAAAACTATATTAAACCACAATTTTTAAGACCATAGTTAAATTTTTACCAATCGTAGTTCTTCTACAAATTGAATTTTTCAATAATTTTTTCGGGGTGTCGCTCCATTTTTAACTAACTGGAATTTAGTCTGGGACCCCCAAATCCTATGTGATTCTGACTCGTCCAGGTGTCTACTATCCCCCCTAGAAGTGTGACCCATTATTTATGGGATACCCTGTATATGATATTACAGGGTGGGCAAAAAGTCAGTACACGTTTGAAAATTCCATAAAAACCGGAAAAAAAATCGGAAAAATAAACGGTCTTCACTCTCAGCATCCTGAGGTCACGGGATTTTTTTAAGTAAATAAAAAATTAGTTTGAAAAAACGCTTATAGATGTCACCACCAGAAGCGATTTGGTATTTAGAACCTTCCGGATTCGAACATTTAACTACAGTAGAGAACCGATTATGCGCGGAATTGGGTGGCAAGGGTACCGCGGATAGTGAAAATCGCGGATAACCCGAAAAAAGTCTAAAGATGAGGTGAAAGTACGAAAAAAAAATATTTCAGCATAAAAACTATGTTTTGTTGTACAAAAAACATGACATGTAAAACTTTTAAAATATGTACAGTACAGCAGAAACCTTTGCTCATCTAAAATCTCTCTAAACTCATCTAAAATTTGCTCTCATCATTAATTTTTTTTTTCTTGGAACTCGCGGATAATCGGGGTTCTACTGTACTAGCAAGAAAGACATGATGGTCAAAGTTACGAAGTGTATATTTGGACGGCCCAAACGGCCCGTGGCGCATGCGCTGTAGGTCTCGTGGTTACGTAGCAGTCTCGGCGCTTAGTGATGGAACCAATGGAACGCCGGGCCGTGGAAATTAGAGTAGAGTTTAGTTGAAAAAAGGCCGTCCAAATATACAGTGCCGTCAAGTTAATGAATTGAAGTGTAAAACTTTTAGGAATCCAATTTTAACGATTTACAACAATGATTTCACTGTGGATTAGGATTACATGTTAGGACTGGGCCTTAAATCGATTTATAACGAAATATCGATTTAACCCTTAAATCGGCCACCCGATGTAGAGCTTATATCGTTAACTCAACATCGGATCCGATTTAAGCAATCATCGAAATCGATTTATAACCTAGTCAACCACATCAGAATTAAGATTCTGAATGAGTTTAATCGAGCATCGGGATATGTACGGAATTCTGATGCATCGCGATGCATCGGTATTATCAGAACGGCAAATTTGAATGAGTTAAAGGGAACATCGATTTAAGGAATTTCGATGCATCGGCGATGTCATCGTGATTCGACTTGAAACAGCTCGATCTTGCAACAATTCCACTTGACGAAAGGATTCAGATTGATTTTTGAATAGATTAATTGAAAGACTCCTAGAGTAAAACTTGTTTGACCACTGGTCAATATTGCTCTATGTGGCTAAAAATCATAAAAAAATAAGTGTTGGAGTCGGTTATTGATATAATGTATTCCCTATTGGTAAAGCATGTCTTTTTGGTTCCGATTGACCATTGGTCAGTCCGGTCACCTTTTTGCTACTTCTATGCTTTGGCACTAAAGTAGGTCATGTGGGGGCTCAAACCAAACGCCATAAGACTAATGACAGGTTTGTCTTGACCATTGGTCAAGACCGCTTGACCAGCGGTCAATCCTTTATTTTTTAGCTATTAATAGCTTTTCTGACCTTCTCTTTCTTCCGTGGTTGTTTTGGGGGTCCCTGACCTTTGGTAAATCCCATTTGACCACTTGTCAATTTTTGAATTTTTCGACATTATAGCTCCATTTTATCTTGTAGATCTTCTGTAACTGTGTAATATCAATAGTCGATAGCCATAGGAACATTTTCCCCTCAAACAACAATCAAAAATTGGGTTTCATATTATCCGGGTTAAATCGATATATCACTAAATCGCTATGTTTAAGTGGCCATAAATCGATTTAAGAAATTCTTATATCGCCCAGGCCTATTACATGTTCTTATAACCCTCCCATTTGCTTATTTCCACTAATGTCGCTTATATGAGCATGATCTTGGTTGTACATTTTCCCAAAAGTTTTATACTTTACTACCTTAACTTGACTATCATGTCTTTCTTGCTAGTAGCAGTGGCGGATCTATGGGGGGGGGGCTATAGGGGCTATAGCCCCCCCTTAGGACATAAGTTCACACTAGATAAAATGAAAATTTTTCAAAAATTAAAAAAAATGTTGCAGTTTCTTCTTTATTTCCTAAACATTAGCTCCTTCTAAGATTTTTTCTTGTGACATTTTTATAGCACCTACGTTTTTGTAGAATCAATGCGCATATTAGGGGAAAGTGGGTTTTTGCTCCTTGCATTTTTATAGAATCAATTCACTAAAATTTAAGGAGTTCAAGAGTTTTGGCTCCTGCAAAGCATTTAGCCCCCTGCATGTTTGTAGATTTGAGTTGCACTTTAAAGTATCCAATGATCTTTAGCCCCCTACAAAACATTATCCCATTCCATGATATTTAGCCCCCTACGAAATAATAGCCCCTGCAAAACTTTCAGCACCTGCGTTTTTGTACATTAAATTAAGAATTTAGAGAGGCCAATGAGCTTTAGCCCCTACAAAGCATTAGTTCCCTTAAATTTTTATATTTCTGGTTCACAACTTGATGAGATTTTTTTAGCTCCCTCCAAGATAGATGAGATTTAGCCCTTTCTGCTCTTTTTTAAAAATGGAATTCATAGTTTTAAAAAAATGGTTCCAATGAGCTTTAACCCATTAAGGACGGTTGGCAACAAAATTTGCCAAGGGACATTTCATTTTTTACTGACTCTAATAGAGGACATTAAAAGTTTAAATGCATGACAACAGCTTCTAAATAATGTATTTATTCAGATAAAAATAGAAATTTATACCTGCCATGCCGTTTTGGGGGTAAAATCGCTGTTAGAATGAGAGCGTTTCACTACATTTTGGAGATAGCTGGGAGATCATTTGGAAAACGCCAAAATAATCTAATGTTTTGGTTATTTTTATGACTTGTTTCTATTGAAGCATATTCACAAGATTCCATTCTAAATATTATTACCAATTACAGTTGGAATGGGGGTATTTAAATTGCCAATAACAAGGGTTTTCTTCTACTGGCAACTTTTGTTGCCAATCGTCAGATGTGTGGTCAAAACTTTTACGAGTTACTCATAAGAAGCTTTTGTAAATTAATTATTTTTAATGCTTTTTTTTGTTCTTATCATATATGTAGATCTTATTGATACTTTAGCATGATGAAATGTTTCCATTGGATCATAATTTTAGTGTTTTTTTTAATAGATTTTAGATTTTTACCGATTCCTAACAGATTTATTGGTTCAATCACATAATAAATCATTTCTGGATACATTTATTTTCCTTGAAAGGGGTTTCTGGAAATTTACAGTAGTCAAAAAATAAAATAAAATATCACTGGAGTAATTTAACCCATTTTGAATGGGCTAATACCTAGTTTTTATCGAGTTAATGAGTAATATTTAACATTTTCTGGGGGGAATATGCGAAATCTGGAGCCATAAAGATGAATACTGTAATTATGATGACTTTTTGATAGAGAATGACTAAAAAGAACGTAGAATTCCAATAAGAGAAAAGGCTTCGGAAGGCAAAAAAATTATATACATATAACCAAAGGTATCCAAAAAAATGAAAGTTGAGAATATATAAGACTCTAGCAGGTAAAAAAGTCCCTATGTTCCAGACTGGGAGATATAAATAAACCTTTTTTAACCTGGAAGCTAGCTAAAGTACAAAAATCAAAGGGTTCCGACCATTCCGACTTAAAAAAAGTACTAGTTCGGCTATTCTTAAAACCTGAAAATAGGTGAATATCAATATTTGAACTGAACTGGCCCTATTCAGGAGGGGTGAAATACCCTTTCTTGGACCCCCTATTAACAATTTAGTACCCATTCACTTTTATTTATGGATTATTTCTTTAAATTATGTATGAAAACATTTTATTATCAAAATCGTAAACATTCTAATTAGTTTTTTCGACTTTTCATTTGTCAGAGTTTGGACCCCACTAAGGACGGTTGGCAAGAAAAGTTGCCAGTTAAAAAATCATAAAAATTATTTTTTTAAAAATCTGAAAATGGGCATTTCTTACTATATTCGGTCCAAATGAACAAAATATGAAAGAAAAAGTTATTTATTTTCATTATTTTAAAGTCGTCCTTAATGGGTTAACTACAAAATCTTTAGCCTCCCTACATTTTTTATTGACTTGATCCACAATTTTAAGGGCCCAATGAGCTTTAGCCTTCTTGCGTTTTTATGTATTTTAATTTAAAAATCTTCAGCCCGTTAATGATTTATAACCTCTGCTTATATTTTGCATATTAAATTCACAATTTAAAGAGGCCTCTGAGACCCCTTACAAAGAGTTAGCCCGTTCACAATTTAATGAGTTTTAGCCCAAACACCAGCACCCCTCAAAAAATTTTAGCCTCTGCGCTTTTATTTATATAAAGATGCTTTTCACAACATAGATTCCAATGAGCTTTAACCACTATAGAACATAAGCCCCCTCCAAAATCTTTAGCCCTTTACATTTTTATAGATTCGATTCAAAATTTAAAGGGGCCAATGAGATTTAGTCCCTCTCCAAGGTCTTTATCATCTTCCACCTGGTTTTTTTTACAAAACTTAATTTTTAAATGTTCCGATGGTGGTCTCTTTAAGGTCGTTTTCATAATTATGGAATGATCCCATTTCGCTTCAGAACAAATAGTTTTAGCTACTTGTTTGCGGTACTTGTATGGATCTATTTTAAGAAATTATAAAGTAGAGAGTTAAGTAAAAAAATAACAAAGTAAGTCAGGGGTTCAAACCGCCCCCCTTGAAATTATCATAACCATATTTACGCATATCCAATTTTTCTCTTCGAACAGAAAACATTCTTTTCGGGTGTCATTCAGAAGTTGCCAAATGACCAAAATTGAGTCAAAAAGCTACTTTTTCAGGTCAAATTTTTAAAAAATTTCTGGGGGAGGACCCCCAGACCCCCCTTTATGATGGGGGCTAGATATGAATTGCTAAACTTTGAAATTAAATGCATGATAGTTACCTAAAATATAATTTAGAAAGATGGCTTGTAAAAATATATGGCAGAAACTCTACAAAACAAAAGTCGTGTAAAGGCGTAGTTAGTACGTATCTCTATTTCACCTTTCGATTAGAAGGGGATGAATAAAGGTACAATAAAAATGTAATAATTTTTTACCATCTAGCTCCATTCATCGTAAAACGTTTGGTTGATACACCATTAATATTAATTTTGATACAAATTTTAATTATTCATTAATTTAATTACTAAAAATTAATTAGGTATATTTGATTAAACTAGTAAATATTAATAACTACCTTTATAATTTAAGAAATTTTTTTAAATGGCAAAAACGCATGGGAAGTAACAACTTCAATCTGATTATATGTTAGCCCCCCTTGTCCACGTTCTATTAGGTCATCCCGAAAGTTTTGTCGCTCTTGGGAGCATCTGTATACAATGTATTTTTTGGTACTTTTCCATTACGGTAAACCAGTAAAGTACTTCTACTTCTATATAAAGCCAATTTGGCAAATTTTGGCTCTTTTTTGTTGGCTCACTTTTCCAGCCTTCCTAGTTTCTACGATTAATAAGATTTTGTTTACTTCAAGTTGCCAGTAATTGAAAACTTTCAAAATTAAAATTCAAAGGAATTTAACTTTAATTTTAAGTCATATTAAGATTGTAATAAATTGAAACTCATTTTATAATACTTTTGTAGAGCGGTGGTAGAATTTCCAGCGATCTAGATTCCTGTAAATGATCATCCGGATCTTTCCTAATAGAGGGTTAGGAGTAGCAATCCAGCAAGTTAATATGGATGATTGTGATCAAACTCTCCGGATGCCTCAGAAAAAAATTAAATCTAAGTTAAAATTTCCACACTTGTTAAAAATACTTAAAACTTTAATTGTTTTAGGGAAGTAGCCAGTTAATTTTAATTCAAAAATCTTAACTTTAGGAAAAATGCAAAATTTTGAGCAGAAAAGAAATGAAGTAACATGTTATCATAGATTTAAGGAAAGCCCAGTTGTCGATCAGTCCTCATAATCAAGCCAAGATGCCAAGTTGACGGTAGATAAGGTTACAGTTTATATTGGTATCACAAAATGGAAAAGTGTCAAAAATATCTTATATACAGATGCTCCCAAGAGCGACAAAACTTTCGGGATGACCTAATAGATCCGCCACTGGCTAGTAGTTAAGTGTTCGAATCCGGAAGGATTCGAACACTGAACTACCAAATCGCTTCTAGTGGGGTGGGGACATCTATTAGCATTTTTTCGAACTAGTATTTTTTATTGGCCTAAAAAACCCCGTGAGATCAGGATGCTGAGAGTGAAGCCCGTTTATTTTTCCGATTTTTTTCCCAGTTTTTATGGAATTTTAAAAAGTGTACTGACTTTTGGCATACCCTGTATATAAGGCACAATAAATATAATAATTTAAATCAGGGGTTCCCAAACTTTTTTGGCCCGTGGACCCCTGACGACATTTTTCGTACCCCGTGGACGTCTTAGGGACCGTTCAAAAAGTAGCAAAAAATCTTATGTTTATGATATATATTTCTAAGCCACGCATTAATTTTGTAATTTTTTAAAGTGTTTTTTCGGGCATTGATAAGAATTTGATTTCACCACTTTTACATATTTAAAAAAATCTCTTTTTTTTGTTTTTGCCATTGATATGGTTACACAACATTTTTAATGAAATTGTAAAAATAAAACGTTTAAAAAATTTGAAACTAAAAACAAATCTAAACTTTAAACATCATTACATTTCAAGGCACAAAAATTTTTAGCTTTAACAATGGAAGTTTTGGTCGCAAACTTGTCAAAGTAAATGGTTTATGAGTGAGTTATTCATTCACCAAATCATAAAATTTCAGAAATAATTACAATTAATGTATGGCATGTTAACAAACAATATTTAATTAAGTTCAACAATGAAAAGAAATCAAATAATATATTACGGAAATTGTGTGAGTTCTAATTTATGAAATTGAAAAAAAATGTTTCTGCAATAAAAATATTTGTGTTTTTTTTTACATACATTAAAAAATATGTTCATTTACATATGATGTTGAACAGAATTTATAAATTTTGAAAATAACTTCATGAGTTTTCCATATCAGAAAAAAATAGTGATAGTTAAGTTTCAGAACCATAATGAAAATATTCAATTGTAAAAAGCGAATATCAAAATTAAAATATAATAACCTGATATTTAAATTTAAAAATTTAGGTACTTAAGGATTATCCGGGTTCAAATCTTGAAAACACGCCTTTATTATTGACGTTTAACAAGTCACACATCATGAGAAAATGACCACTAATGGCTAAGACTAAATGTAACAGAAGTCAAATGATAGTGTTAGTTTTAATTTTTTATTAATATAACATTTAATTTATGACAATTTATCATAGAACTTTCCGCTACGAACCATAAAATATAAAAAAATATTAGTCAAGGGTTTTTAAAATGTAAAAACGTATTGCCCTTAAGCACCCTTTGCTCATGAAAACCCTCCTTATAAAATATTATTGCCAGAAACAAGTAATTTTAAGATCCATTTCAACTTTCTCATTGAATAATTATTTCTAAAAATATAGGTAGGGAATAGGAATTATATGAAGATATAAACAACAGGGAGGGAAAACTGGAATATTCCAACATACTTTTAATGGGAGGGATGAATCTGGTGCTTTGACAAGGTTTTTAACATTAGGTTTCAACGACGTGTGGTTTAACCTCAAATCCCCCGTAAGGTATAATATCCAAACTGTTTCTTTGTTTTGTCAAAAGGTTTGCCACAGTGCTGAAACCTTTGGCCACCAAAAAGAAGAGGGAAAGGCTATCAAAAATGGAATTTCTTTTGACCACAACCCAGGATAACTTGTTTTTGAAACTTGTTAATTCAATTATAATAATAATTTTATAATAATAATTTTATTGGACAAACAAAAGAACAGAACAGAAAAAATACAAACGCAGTTGATCGAATACATACATTTCCCAAAGGAGCTACCGCTCGTCCATGGGGTCATGGAATATCTTTGTTAAAGGTAAGATCAAAAATAAAAAATCGATTTGGTTTATGGTGGAAGAAGTTGTTTTTTAACACTAGACACTTAAAAATTAATTGTAAATACAAGAACAAAAAAATAAAAAAGGAAAACAAAAAGGCTTGGCTGGCAATTTCTATGTTTATAGAGAAAAAATGAATAAATGATGATATTTAAACCTGACAAAATTAGAATAAGGACTCAATGCTATTTAGACTCAAAATATATGCAATGCACAATTTCTTAAAGTATTTAATGTTAGTTTGAGATTGAATTTCGCTTGGAAGTTTATTAAAAAAAGTGACAGAAAGATATTGGAAGTGTTTTTTGTATATTTCTTTGTGAGGAATAGGTATATTATAGTAGTTATGATTTCGAAGGTTATAGGAAAAATTTTGGTTTATCGTGGCATAGCCAGGATATTTCTTCAGAAAAATAAGGCAATTGAGAACATATAACTGACGTGCATTTAAAAGATTATTAAGAGGAAAGTAACTTAAAAATTTCTTTTGTATATTAAGCAAAGGCTTGATATTTGAATAAAAGTCACCACCCCAAATCAAAATTCCATATTGTATACGAGATTGAACCCAAGCAAAATATATTCTCAAAAGTAAATCAGACTATTTAAACTAATTATTAAACTTGGTACATCAAAACTATTCATTTTATAGAAATTTTTCCCATGGTCCTCTGAAAGTCTCTGTGGACCCCCTAGAAATCGCTGTGGACCCCCAATTTTCATTTTCATGCCCGTGGACCTTCTGGAAATTGCTGTGGACCCCTGGGGGTCCATATGGACCACTTTGGGAACCGCTGATTTAAATGAATGAATGCTCTTTTACTTGAATTAATAAAACCTAATACATTTTATTCAGCTTATTTGATGAAAATTATTATAAAACATTATTATTATTATTATATATAGGCTGAGATTTGTGTAAGAATAATATTTATCAATAAATTTATCAATTTATCCACTATAATTATTATTGCAAACTAAATTTAATATTTTACATATACTAAACCAATTTAATAATCTCTCTATTCTAAAAAAAAGTTTTTGGTAAACGGTTTCCAGAGAAAGGCTTTTTAATTACTGAACCGAATTACATGTACAGTCGAGTCCGCTTAATGTGATCGCAATTGTCCGAGATGAAATTGATAACATTATCCGATTGATAACAATAAGCGATTCCATATAAAAAAATTAACAAACGGTGTAATTATATTGTTTGCTTTAAAATCAAAATTATGTAATCGTAGTTAATGTATTTATATCATTTTTAACTATGTACTTGGTAACTTATGATTTTTAGTGTAAAATATAAGAGTAATCCAATAAATAAATTTAAAATAATATCTTACTTTGTAATAGTTTGTAATAGTACATACCACACCTATGTGATTCCGCCTAACTCTATGGATTCCGCTCTATGGATTCGTTTTCTTTTGATATCTAGACAAGATCAACGCGAACTTTCAAAAATTTACATGAAAAAGGCCAAACATAAATCACTTAAATTGATCTGAATTTCACTAAACAAGGAAAAAATCAAAATCTCTTATCAGAAACATCTGCAAGGCGCCAATGGTGATAACCAATCACAAGCATTGCTTCGACCCCCCCCCTTAAACAGTTTTCTAGGATGGTTTTCTTTTTATGAATGCAGAGAACATGGAATATTTTCTTTTTCTTACAATCAAACCAAAGAAGTATAACGGTGCAGCTGTAAACTCATACTGAGTTTCAGAAAAAAAGCAATTGACCTTCAAAACGGAACTTGAAAACGGACGTTTTTAAGGGGATATATACAAATTTTGATAACATTAAGCGGCGTGTTGATACTAAGTTGATCACATTAAACGATGCATTTTACATTGGATTAAATAGGAATGATCGGGACCTGTTGATTTCGATAACATTATCCGATTGATAACATTAACCGTGATCACATTAAGCGGATTCGACTGTATATGGTATCAAAATGTCCGGATTCTTTCCGGATTTCCGAGTAGGCCCTTCGATTTTTCAAAAAAATTCTCAATTTTAAATATAAACTTATGTATTAAAATAAAAAACTAAGCATTAAAAATTTAAAAATATAATTTTAGCACGAGATAATAATTAAAGGAATTAGATTAAGTATGATTTTGCATTTAGAGTATAAAAATATATTAATTTGATACAATTTTTCTTCAATGTTCACATTTTTGACATGGAAATCCGTGGAAAAATCATCACCCGGTAGACAACCAGGTTGATGACCAAGTTGCTCGTCTGTAAAAAATATAAAAATAATCAACCAACTAATGATTATTTTCCCGTCAGGAAAAAAATGACAACTAGATGGCGCTAGTTACGTTCATATGAATCTGATTGAGCATGGAAATTTGAACCACAGACACTTAGTTCAATGTGCTTGAGATTTGTTAAGGAAAAGAAAATATCGCGTTAAAAAATAAAAGAAAATATACAAAAAGAAAAACACTTTGCTCATTTAAATGCACCCTATTAATAGGCCAAGTTCAATATGACATTTACAATGGAGGCTGGTGTATAGAGATAGAGGCTACGGAACTGTAGCATCCCCAACCATAAGTCACACCTAATGCTATCTATAACTCATTATGTGTTTTTTTATTTAAATCTTTTAAAATAAAAACTCCATTAAATAAAGTTTTTCTTATTTTTATCGCCTTGGAGAGATTAAATGCACCTAAAGAGTAAATGGAGAAAAAATTGGAGAAAAGATGGTAATGAATCGTTTTAAGCAAATAAAAGAAAAATAATGGATTTTAATTAGAAAAGAATATAATATGCTTGGACAATTTAGCTAAAAAAAGTAATTAAATTTAGCAAAAATGTTTTATTTTGAGTTGCTTCTCAAATTCTTTATTTTGTGTGGTAGCTGTCTTCTAAGTCAAAATTTTAACGATTGATTTGAAAGAGATAGACCCTCAAAAGCACTTTTTCTATCGGATTAACACAGACGTGGTAGCAGAAAACTTTCTTGAATTACTCAAAGCTAGGTTCTTTGGATTCAGAATACTTTCATTCTAACCAGCTCATTTAGGTTCTCTAACTCCACGAAGACTTTTTCAAAATAGACATAATATAGGATCTATAGAATGTAATGCCAGACATACAGAACTTCACGTAAGGATATTAACTTCGTTTTACCTTCTTCGGTCATCTTGAGGTTACGCCCAGTAAAAATTTTTACTTTCACTTTAGCGACTGAAATTTCAGAAGTTTGCCCCATGAGAGTGTCGAAAAACCATACCTAGTTTGGATAATAAGGTCAGGGAAACTTGCTTACCCAGCTTTTTACCCTTATTGAGGTTGGAAGCTATTGTTCTTTAACTGTCGAAATAGTGGCTTGTAAGAACCAATAACCATATAGGTTGCATTCAACGATGCAGATTTTCAGAAATCCAATTCTGACCTGAGACTCTCCGATAAGCGGTAAAAGGCGTAGCGGGACTTGCGTAATCTCTCTACGCCCCCTGCTGACCTTTTTTAAACTCCAGAATAACCAAGAACCAACTACAGAAAAAATTAATGGGGTATAACCAGATCCGACTAGACCAGCTCAGATGATCCAAACTCAATAAATATTTTGAAGAACTTGATCACTTTTTGAACAACACACCTTTGGGTTAAGGAAACCGGGAAAAGGTTTAAAATTAATATTTCCCTTGGCTACTCCCCTCACTCTTAAAACTAAAGGCTTATTTACACTGATTCACTTTCACTGCTGAGTGATTCACTCCTATGAATCGCTAGTTCATATAGAAAAGTGAAGGAGGCCAATTCACCCTTTTAACTTTGGATGATTCCTACAAATGGAAGTTCAATAAAAGTGATAAGTCTTAATTAGTTTTAAGGTTGCATAATGTTCACCGCTTCCACTCAAACTACAGAGAGAAGGAGAACTATCCCATCAATCCCTGAAGAGAGGAAAATAACATGAAATAGTAAGGTCAAAACACCATATCGCCACATTATTATAATTTATGAACTTGAACCATGGTGAGGGGGTTCATGCAATGTGTTAGTCAAAACAACTGTGGGGGGAATATTGAAAACTTGAGGGGAATATGGGATGAATTTAGTTCATATCCTAAAATATTTTAAACCCCCTTTTTTTAAATTTTGAGGATGATGTATACAACAAATCCCCCCTCTAGCTACGCCCTTGGTTCATGTGTAGTCTCCCCTCCCTCTGAAAACCTATAGGGCACGGTCTCGGTCATGGCAAGAGCGCAGGACCAGGTGTAATTGCTGAGGCGATGACTTCTCCGCCCATCACACAAAAGGGAAATTCCGAGAACCCCCCTTGGTTTGTGGTACTGTGATGTGATGGGTAGAGAAGTCATCGCCTCAGCAATTACGCCGCGCTTAGGGTTACCGTTGCCATAAGTGTCGTATATAAAAACTTATTTCGCTCTTTCGCTCGCGAGGGGCCCTAATTTGTTTCTTAGCCCCTGCCATGCATATTTAATAGGTCCAATGAAGTTTTTAATACATTTTAGGTACAATTTGCATCTTAAAGAACTTTTTATAAAAGAAGAGTTCTGAGTGATAAAGTTTCAAGTTTCAAAGGAGGGGTCTGGGGATCTTCCCCCAGAATTTTTTTCAAAATTACTCTAAAAACAAGGATTTAACTTGTTTTGTTTCACCTAGTACGAATTTCAGGGAGCTCCCTTTACGCCCCTGAAACATGTTTTGAATCCCACCTTTAGTTTTTTTATATTTTGTATTAATTCTAAATTACTTTTCATACATGATCATGAAAATATAATTGTTAGGGGAAAGCTATAAGCACCCTCTCCTGCCCCTGCCCATAAACATTTGATGGTTCATCCAACTCACCCCGTCCCCGTGAAAGGAAACTCACCTGAAATGGAGAAACCTTCCTCGATTGACTGGATTTTCCAGGACGCCATCTATTAACGTCTAATCCCAACTTGAGATGTCGGACAATTTTTAAAAGCTGGTATAATAAAACCCCTAAAACGCACGATCAATTAAGTTGAATTTACGTAGTTTTTACTTCTTAAAACGTTCCTCACGAGGCGAAAATGAGAAATTTTCATTTTTATGACTTAAATGAATAAAATTATTCATAGCTCATTAAATTGAAAATTTCTCATTTTCGCCACGTGAGGAGTGTTTTAAGGTGTAAAAAATACGTAAATTCAATCTAATTGAGATTGAGCGTTAGGGTGTCCCTTAAAAATCGAAAGTCGGGGAAACTTTTGCGACACCCCCTAATTTTTTTCCTTTTGGTATCCTAAGAAAGTGTGCAAAATCTTAAATCGATCAGAAAATATTAACACGTGCCTCAAAAACGGCCTAAAGTTGGGAAATTTTTCTCATTTTTTCGAAAAATTTTTTAAATGCCTTAAAATATTATTTTGTCGAATAATAATGCTTTAACACATCTAAACATTCATATTTGATCGTTTTTCATTCCTAGCTAGGCGAAATTAATCAGTTTTTAGCTTGGTCATCAATCGGAAAATCATCAAATTTGCCCATTTTATACTGAGAATAGAGGATACAAAAGTCAGTGGGGAATGACTTATAACCACGTAATTCCATAACCAGCAGTGGCGGATCCAGGATTTGGTTTCGGGGGGGGCTAAGAATTTTCATAATCCAATTGAATCTTCTTGTTAATGGTAATACGGAAAGGGTAGTGAATTATCATGCTTCAAGTACCAAAAGGGGGGGTCTGGGGGTCCTCCCCAGAAAATTTTTGGAAATTTAAGTCAAAAACCCCACTTTTTCAACTCGTTTTGGTACGCCTCATCCGAATTTCGGATATAGATTTTTTGCGTTTTGACAAACTTAGTAAAATATTAGACGTTTTGGGGGGGGGCTTCAGCCCGAAAGCCCCCCCCGTAGATCCGCCACTGATAACCAGGTACTATTTGTGGACTATATTGATGTGTAGATAAATTATCTGGATCTAAAATTAATTACTAGCATTTTAAGTACAGGCGCCATATATTGGATTACATTACCACTAAAAAAATTCTGGGATAAACGATATGGGCATGTTTGGTATTAGGCAATGCGTATTTGAGTTTTCTAATCTCAGTTAATACTAATAAAATCCTTAAACCACTTTTTTAAAGCTCTTAACTCAGTTTGAATGGCCTGTGATCTCTTATTGCATAACTATAGATGATAAAATTCTTAATACATGATAGGGGAAAGATAAATTGTAGAAAAACATTGAAAAACTAGACTTCAGCACATACAGAAGTATTGTATTCTGTAACTTAGTTGAAAAATTGAAGTTCAAACGAAATTAACCCGCTCTCCATGATGGTTGCGATCCTACTACACCCAGATTATAAGTCATTAACATGTTTGTAGATCTTGTATTTCATAATTTCGTATACAGGGTGTTTCAAAAAACCTGTAACACGATAGGCTATTTCCTAAAATATTTCCCCTAGACCCATACTTCCAATGGCGAATTTTCTTCAAATGAGGTGAAAAATTATATGAGACCAGTTTCAACTCCATGGGGGGTCTATTTTAGAAGATGCAGAAAATAACTTTTTATACGGCCCCCGTAGACTGAAACTTCCAGTGGAAAAAATTTTCTCCATTCACTTCTCAATAAGATAGAAAAAATTCTGTCTCGATATCTTCAAAATTCACTGAGATATGCGGGTTTATAAGGACCCCCACATCATTAATAATGGAAAAGTGTAGGTGCTGTGAAGCACAAAATGCAAACGAATTGGATAAAAAATTATTTTTAAAGGTTGTAGGTAAATCTCACTTGGGGGGAGGGGGGTCCAGATTTTGGAAAAAACACCTCACGTAATTTATGGATGACCCCATATAGGCTCTGGAACTTGACAGGGCTTCCTATGAGAGCCAAAAAATTTGTTTGTGCGCATGCTCGGGTTGGCGACAGATGTTTGGCGAGATTTTGGCTTCTTTAGAGGTACTGAGTTAAAATAATGTAATTTCAGCCGGTGTGGTGTGATGCAATTTCTCAGTGGATAGGATGAACAGTAGCTGTACCACTGGTCGTGGGCTCATTTTATTTTACCAAATTTATACTTGATTTAAAGAATTTAGATTTTATTTAATTAATTATAATTATTTCCATTAGTTTTAAAGATTTTGAGAAAAGTTTTGCAGTTAGGATGTGAATATTTTTAAATTTGATAACATTATTTAATTTAATTAAAGAATTTAGTTATTAATAAATTAAATGTAAAGTTATGTTATTAGAAGTTTAATGTTTGTTAGAATTTTTTTTATTGTATTTAAAAATTTTGAGAGTTTTGTGTAGTTATGATGTTAGTAAATAAATTTTGATGTCCTGATGTTCATAATTTTAAATATTTTAATATATTAGGGATCTTTTTACTATAAGTTCCTGTGATTTTTCATTTAAATCCTATGTAAAACACGAATTATCTAGAAATAAACTTGAAAACCTACGACCCAACCAAAAATATACGGCAATTTGAAACTGGGATAAGAGCTTCGCCAAGTAGCGATTCCTTCGCCAAATATTTGTTGTAAAATTGCTACTCAGCGCATGCGCACAGACTTTTTTTTCAACTCTCATTGCTTGCCTTGTCAAGTTGTAGAATGCAGTCGGGCTGTACCGTCGTCGGTTCGATTCCAGCCTCGCCCTGGGTGTACTTTCTCTCTTCTGTGTCGTGTCAGTAAAAATTCTTTTGTCTGTCTTACTTGACGAAGGTTTATAAGCGGATCCTTGAGATCAAGCACACAAACCGGAAAATTTATGTACCCACAATCCAATCCACCTGTATTTTTCACAATCAATTGTTCGATTAACCCTTTATTTACCGACGGTACTTGTAAGTACCACTAGCGCAAGTTTAGAACTGCTGATGTTTGGCCGGTTTTGGCTATTTGGCGCCATATTTAAAAGCCACATAATTCACTTAACATTAGTTGGGGTAACTATATAGTGATTTTATCTCTAAAAACGTGGCGCATCATCAGTTCTAAACTTGTGCCGAAAATAATTTGGTAAATAAAGGGTTAAGCATATGTAACAAACACTATGAGTCGACAGACCCAGTGCTCTTGTCATGCTCCTAATTAAAAAATTATGATTAGGTATTATGCATGATTTTAATGAAAGTCAAAAATTTGTTTGCTTCAAAAAGGTTAGACGAGTGGAAATCATGCATAAAAGTTGTTTTTGTGGTATTATGTTATAGGCTAGGGCAGGGGTCGGCAACCTTTTGAAACGGAAGAGCCAAAAGTAACAGTTAAAGAAATTTTCCAGGGTACTTTCGTATTAGCCCGTCCATCGTTTTCGCCAACATCGCCAAATTTTGCCAAAACGCGCCAAAATACGGGATTTCATCAGAATCGCCGAAAAACACATTTTTTAACATCAGAAACATCTTTATAACATCAGAAAATAAAAATTTCATGTGGTTGGGGGGCTGCCGCCCCCCCCAAACCCCCCCTGCCCTATCTATAACCAAACTCGTTGTGGGGGTAATCAGACACAGTAAGGATTCAGAAAAAGGGGAATCAGTATTCTTGGATGAACCAAAACTACGGATATCACTCGGTAAGAGCATAAATATAACTTTTTTAGCACTAACTTACTTGCAAAATGGTCGATCCTACCACCGGCGTGCATACGCAAAACATTGAAGACTCTGGGGCTCGGCAAAATGGCGCAACAAAGTTCACCGTGGAACGATACGAAAGCATTTAGACTCCTACCTTTCAGATGCAGTCTTCGTTCTTACCTTGAAAACACTGTTGAATTACGTTCAAAACAACCTGCGCGGTGCGCACGCATTATTTTACCCATGGGCTTACCGATTTAAATTGCGCGTTACATTTTTTTCTGTTGGGTAAAAATGCTCCTGAACTAAAATCACTATTTCCTCCTTTCGGGTAGGGTACTTTTTTAAACGCTTTTATTCTACTTGCTTTTGGCGGCGTTTTACGGGTGGAATTTTAAAACTCGATTTTCAGGCACTTCCCGATATGTCAGGGCCCCGAAACTTTACACATCGGTGGAACCCTCATGACACTCCAATATCCAACCATTATCTAGTCAAACAACCAAAGGATTAAGTTAATTAACGAGTATTTTTAATTAACAGAAAAAACAGAATTTGAGACCTTTCCCAAGGGGCTATTCTCCCTAAACCGTGCACAATTGTTTATAAGGCATAACTTCATCATATTCAAAAGTCAAAACGAGAATTGCCCAGTAATTACGATAATTATAGACGAATAATCACTTTTTTCTTTCTGGATGCTTGTACATAATATTTCAGGCACTTCCAAACGATATAAAGTTCTGAAACTTTGCACCGTGGTGGAAACTCGATGACAATGCAATATTCAATCATCAACTCGTCAAAACCTCCGTAATTTAGGTAATTAACGAGTGTTTTTAGTTATCCTTTTAATTCATATTTGAGACATTCCGTGAAGCCAATGGCTCCCAAAACCTGTAAGATAATATACTAAGTATATAACTACAATATTTAATCTTCAAAACGTGATTTTTTACCTTCCAATTAACAATTAAGATAATTAGCGATTTAAGATAATAACCGCGAGAAAGAAATCGCCAGAAGAGCGAGAAACTGCCGAAAATATCGCCGAAAATCGCCGAGAAGAAAAATATGTTCTTTTATAATTTATTGACTACTGAAAAGACTGGATGGTACTGTTTGCTCCTTGATATACACACACTAATTCTGAGTTTCTTACGATTGTTTTTTTTATTTTATTGAATGCTTTCTTTTTATTGTGAATCTTTTTGATATCGATGGATTTCATCGGTGATTGAGCGGATGCGAGGAATATATTCTTTGTGCGAGGTATTTTTATTGCTCAGCTCTGTTATTATAACGTACCCAGCAAAATTAAATAGATTTTAAAATTAACTTTGGAGTTGATTGTCCTGCTGAGTCGTCAGAGGATTGTTCTACTTTGTCAGGTATGTGAAAATTTTTTGTTATACATGAAACTAAAATTCCATCCTAACATAACATTAAATATGGTTGAAATAAATACATTTTTTCTTGTGAGTTTTTGTTAAAAAGTACCATGACTAAAAAGTAGAAAATAAAATAAGTAAAAAAAAGATTTTTTAAAAAACGCTTTTATTGAAGTGTTCTAAAAGGTCAAAAATAATTTTTTCGGTTTGACAAATAATTTATTGGGAAGTAGAAAATAACTTTTTGTTAAGTAAAAAAACTGATTTTCTAATCACTAAAAATAAAAGCGTGGGCGCTAGTCATTCTTAATTCACTATATATTCTAACTTCTTTATTCTATGTTCTATGACGTTAGATTTACAAATTTCTCATTCATGAGTTTTGAGTGGGATGGATTCACTTTAAATTCCCGATTAGGTATTTTTATTTATATAAAATTATACAGAAATGCCGACGTAATGGCCTGGTCGTTAGAGCATCTGACTGATGCAAAGCCGTACGTCTGGGGTTCGAATCCCCGTTTGGCAAGGATGTTAGTGTCACTGTCCTGTAAAAAAATTAAATTTAAAAAATATTAAAAATTACTAGCGCCCACGCTTTTATTTTTAGTGATTAGAAAATCAGTTTTTTTACTTAACAAAAAGTTATTTTCTACTTCCCAATAAATTATTTGTCAAATCGAAAAAATTATTTTTGACCTTTTAGAACACTTCAATAAAAGCGTTTTTTAAAGAATCTTTTTTTTACTTATTTTTACATCAATTTTTAGATGACTTACGTACACATTGTATATTAATTTTAGTGAACTTAATTTCCAAATTTTGTAAAAACGATGTGAATTCCTGGAAATAGAGGGTCTGGGGGTCCTTCCCCAGAAAATTTTTTGGAAATTTCCCCTTCAAAATCGCGTTTTAGCTCATTTTTGCCTTTTTCGATTGCACTCTAAGAGCACCTCTCATTATTTAAGTGGCAGAATTTTCAAGGAAAAAGCTTTATAGTATTATGAATTGGAAAATTTCTAGGGGGTTGAGGGGTTCCTATTCCAGAAAAATTTTTGAATTTTGCCCCTAAAAGTGGCATTTTAACTCATGTTGAGACACTTTAGGTTACTCCTTGCCCTCCCTTAAGTTTTAAGAAAAACCGTACTTATTTGTTTCCAAAATTTCGAGGGGATTTGTGGGTCTTTCCCTAGAAATATTTTGGAATTTTCACCCTTAAAAGTAGGGTTCCTTTCCGATTCATTTCGAGACGCTTTGGATAACACCACCGAATGTCCGCAACGTGTTGAAATTTGTTTTGGCTTTATTGCTATTACCAAAACGTGAATGTCTTATTCCTGGGGGGCTGCAGCCCTACAGCCCCCCTTCTGGATTCGCCACTGAGTATAGTTATAATAAACAGCAAACTTTCGAGGGGTTGTGGATCCCACTTCAGAAAAGTTTAGGGAAATTTGCCCCTAAAAGTAGTGTTTTAATTAGTTTTTAGAACTTCTATAACGACCAAATAAGGATCACTCCTTATAAGTCACAGAATTTTCAAGGAAAATCAGCACATATTCCAAAATTTTTAGGAGTGTTAAGGAGTTCTCACCCAAAAATTATGTGGAATTCTTATCCTTAACAGTAGAGTTTTAATTTTGACTCATCTTGAGAACTTAAAAATATTAAAATATATTTTTTTGATTTTTTTTAGAAGTTTTGATTAGATTAGTAAATTATTAATTTTTCGTATAGAACTGGAGAGCCGCAACTTAACATCGAAAGAGCCGCATGCGGCTCGCGAGCCGCAGGTTGCCGACCCCTGGGCTAGGGGTATTATAAAAAATAAAGGCCTTCTTTATCATAAGTTCTGCTTATTTCCATTAAACGCATATTTAAAAAATAAAAATGCATGCAGTGAAAAATTTATAAAACTTAAAATAACTCCCCCGAAATAAATAAATTTGTTCTAAAACAAGTTTTCTTTATGTATTCGTCCAACATCTCTTCTCTATCTTGCTCTTGTGTAAATTTTAATTCATACAAAGGGTGTGAACACCCTGTTAATAAACTCATGAGCCGCCACTGATGGTATCATAAATTTATTGATTAGTCAGATGTCTAGTTTAGAGTTGATTTTTTAAATAAGCAGCAGATTTACGTATGATACCACTAAGAAGATAGATAGCATGACTGTATCTTGAGATCTAGTTGTTGAAATCTATAAGTTAAGGGCATGAAATATTATTGTATATATATATGCCATTATATCCTATAAATAAAAATATTAAAGAACATTACTAAAAAAGTGAAAGAAAAATCCAGAGTAATTTTAAAACAAAGTTTTACAAAAGTTTTATTTACAAAATTTATCAATTTAAATTAATTGCTATACATAAAGCTGAACTCTTTCATTAATCTCTAATGTCCATGTACATCAAAAGAACAACCCTTAGCTTTTGTAGCAGTTTCAATTTTTACAGTCATTAACCATAACTTCAAATCACTCTTGGGACAGTTCAAAGGAGAAAATGCATCTTTAAAAAATGAAGAACTTAAAATTATAACATTTCAATCACAATAGTTGACTAACTTTATATTGATAATATAGTATAATTTGTATACTTAATAAGTATACAAATTATTTGAGATAATGGTCAATATTTGGGGCATGCACAATAATAATTGTTCATTTGGTTGTTTAATCTTTTTTGTATAGGTACTGCTTGTCTCAGAGTACAGTATTCTTTTCATGATTTAGAAGAGAAAGCCAAGGTTTTCATGTAACAAGAATTAGAGCAAAAGATATCAAGTGATTAATGAAAGGTAAATAAATCAAAATATTTTGAATGAGTAAATCAAAATATCTTTTCAATAATGAAAGAGAGGAAATATCACAAGAAACATCAAAACTCTTCCAACAATTATTAGCCAAGTTTAAAGTTAATGCATAAAATGAAAGAAAGATGAGTCATGAACCACTATTAGAGACAAAAACAATTAACGTTTAAGACCATTTCTAAGTTACTTTTAGGAACACAAAAATTTCGAGTGTAAACAAAACAATCTAAATAAAACAATGCAATGTAAAGTTTACTAAATGGTTTAGGACTCTTAAACACACTATAAATAAGGCAACAAGTTTACCATTCAGCAAAATATTATACTTATTATATTGAACATAAGAGTAAATCAATGAATCTTTATTTTGTTATCAAAAATTGACTTGCAACACAATAAAAAACAATTAACCATTTGCTAGTAATGCTTAGTAATCAGGATTAACTATAATAGTAAGATAAAAATAGTTATTAAATTAATAAGTCTCATGACAAATTAAAGAAATATATAGATCCAGATAGATATTTTGGCAATATTTTCCACAAAATGTAAGAATTATATATTTTCAATCATGAATGTACTTAAGCTACATGCATGTACAACATACTTTTAATGCTTATCGCTTGACAAATTAGTAAGTTTATACGCCCCCTATCACAAATATTATTTTTTTTGTACAGTGTATTGCTTTCTACTTCCCTTTGTAAAAATTGATTGAGTGTAAAGATTCATTTTGACCTAATAGATTTGTAATTTGAATTGCTGAAAATTGATTCAAAAGTAATTACTCCTTGGTTTCACAAGTTCCACTTATATCCACATCAATACATTTATACCACAAACATTGCTCATTAACAATAAAGCATATGTCGAGTTCTGGTTCTAAAAATTCAAAATAAATAAATAGAATTTTACAATTGTTTAAATGTAAGGATAAAACAAGTTTTAAATTCAGATAAAAATTGGCAATGCTATGGTTGCATGGCAAATGGTGGTCTAAAATGTACAAATAGTCACATGGATAAAGCCAATAAAGCATCAGAATTCACCAATTAAAAAAGCTAAGAAAGTATACTAAAAGTAATAATTCTAATAAAGTAGACCACATGAAATCAAGGAGTATCTATAAGCATTACCAGTTGATTCTTAGGAAAGGCATTAAGACACTCCACAGAAAGGCTTAAATATGTAATGGGTAAAGGCAAACTCCCAGTCTTCGTGCATTTCATTTAAATCTTGGACAGTGGTGAGGAAGAACTTAGGTTGTTTGAAGCACTGCTTCCTAGAAGATATTGTCATGCTAAATAGCTATAAGTGTCCTTTTCAGTGCGCTCCAAATATTCCTTTTCTATTAAAATATCTATACATTTCTGAAAGAGGAAAAAAATGCTTTGTAATAAGTCAAGGTATAATTGTACTATTATAATTATTCTAATAATAATAAAATTACACATGTATTTGAAATGAATTTTCATTTCAATACATTGGGTATTTCTCAAGTATCAGGGTACTGAAAAGGGTTGTAGGAATTTTATACAGTGAAACTCTGATTTATATCATTCTCTCTAACTAGACATAGTAACAACTATAAATGTGTAAAACTGACCTTCATAGTATTTTAAAAAGCAGCAAAAGTATAACCAATAAAACAACACTAATTATTCAACATCCCCACTTAACTAGGAACAGAAACTTTGTTTACTAGCATTATTTGATAAGTTTTAGATCAGAAATTAAATAATTTAACTGGGTTACACAGCAAATGTTCATGTTAATAGGTCATAAACAATAAAATATTTACTTTAACAACAGGCACTCTAGGTTTAAATCTTGGAGACAGTTGATTTAAAACTTCGGCAAGTAGTTGTTGATGTTTAAGCAGCTTTCTAGTTTTCATTATCCTGACTATGGCAGCCTGGAAAAAAATAATTTTGTAATGAACAACATAAAAGAAATATCTTAAGTTATAAATAATTACCAAAAAATATATACAAAAAAGTCAATTATACCTGAATTAAAAGTTTTCTATCTTCTTCAATATGTTTATGAGTTGTTTCTTGTTCTATTTTCATTTCTGTTTTCATAGGTACATTTATATTTACTCTTAGCTTTTTATTTTTATAACCAAAAAATAAAGAAACTATTGAAGAAGGTTGTAAATCACTCTCATCATCTTCACTGGTTAACAGTTTTGATTTTAATAGGATTTGTATTACTTGGATTAAAATGTCCTGAAAAATAACCAGAACAGTTTATAAAGTACACAAGACAAAGGGTATAACATATTTTTACTCTTAAATAGAAACATTTACTTAATCATTGAAGAAATACAAGGAACGGAATAAATCTAACCATTTTTATTTGAGTACTTTCTTGCAGTTGCTGCACTGTAAAGCTGTCTCCAGTATTATATTGAAGTAGAATAGCCATTTGAAAGGTTGAAGCCTAAAAAATGTAAGGCAAACATATTAAATACATTACACTAATCTATACATATTAAACTGTGGTATGTATGTGTAACATCTCCTAAACTACTGTACTCACGAGAACGAAACTCAGTAAACATATGTATCTGGATAACAATAACAACAATAAATAAAAATTAAACTGAATCTTCTAAAGAAAGGCCTCCAACAGGAACCGGTTCATTCTTTGAGCGGATTTGATGAAATATGCTATTAGGCGAGTTTTGCCATGTTTGTAGGAGAGGAAGTTAAAAAAGTGATTTCGGTAACTAGTTAGCGAGGAGAGGTATTTGGCACGATAAGGATCGTATACTTTGCATTCGAAAGGTATTGGTAATGTGTCTCGAAAGAACAATATCAAAACTTACCTGCAAGGAGTACCGATTTCTAAAGCAATTTGTTACAAGTTCTCCTTTAGACATGTTGTACAACCAATGCAACTTTCTTCCACTGTGTTGGCTACTGTAGAATGTAGTAAACCTTTGAACACTGCGTTCCAACTAGGAATCAAAGTCCATAATAAATTTTCATGAAACTACAAATTAATCTAAGTTTAATGATGATTTTACTATAGAAATTAAACTTCATAACATAAGAAACACGTAAAACTAGAAGTCAGTTTCAGGGTCTTGCCATCCCCTTGTCAGAAACATGCATAAAAAAGGGGGAAATTATATACTTTGCACATTAAATTTCTCTACTTAAAAATTTGATTTCATTTACAATATAAAAGGAACAAAATAAAATTAGAACTTTTAAAATGTTATTTATATAAATTATAATTAATTAATTATTAAATTATTCCTTTATTTATAATTTAATTATTTATAATTCATCAATTATTCTTTAAGTACATTACGCTTTAAGGGAATGGAGTATGGAAGGAAGGTTAGAACTCTATACTTCAATGGAATTGTTGAGTTGAGAGAAGATAAGTTACTTAAACATAACCTTTCTATTAATATCTAATTTATTAAGATTTCTAATTAATAAGACTTTTCGGATTGTATGGCATACCTCTTGTGGAAGAGCAAATGTGAAAGACTGTTGGAAGGGCCAAGACCCAGAACTCAAAACCTGTATACTAAAGTCTACTGAAAAGATAAGAATAACAAGGCTTTCAGAAACTTATAAAAATAGACATTTACACAACAAAGTAAATTATGTAAGGTAAAGACAGTAGTTAATATTTATTGTACTAGTTTCCGGGATAATACGCCAGATCCTTCAGATTATATCCAGACATTTCATTCTCTACTTTGGAGGGCATCCTCAATGGAAAAAAAACCCTCAACAACTCATAAATAGGTCAAAGTAAACAATTACAATCAAATAAATGATCTTATTCATATTTCCTATTATATTTACCCTGTTCACATATTATTTAATTTGAGAGTAACTGTTAACTTTGGCCTTTTTATAGTTGTTGATGATGGTTATTTCCCACTGAGGACGCACACCCTTTAGAGTAGAGATCAAAATGCTTGGATATGATGTCCGAGGGCTACAGGCTATTATGCTAGAAACTGGTTTAATAAATATTATCCCACACTGCCACTTGATTTCTTCTTTACTCATATACAGGGTGTTTCAAAATTGCGTTGCACGGCTTTTATTCGGAACCAACGCCTCCTAGGGTCTTGGAAGTAAGGTCTACCCCTAGGTAAGTGACCCATTAGAATCCATTGAGATGACTTACAGCGCCCCTAGTGGCGAAATTAAAAAGTTAAAAAATTAATTTAAAAACTAAAGGAGATAGAGCAAAAACCTCAGTGAGAGTATTGTTGCGAACGTCAAGAAGAACTCACTGAAAAAAATTTGATCAAAATATCTTGAATATTCGCAGAGATATTAGCATGTGAAAAAAGCACTTTTTCAGGGGTCAAAAAAGAAAAAGTTCGCATATTTCCAAATTTTTCAGTGTTATTGTGTAGTTTTATGTTTTTTTAGTTGAAAGAACACAAAATTTCATAAAAAAATCAAAAACATTTGCAAATATGCGAACTTTTTATTTTTTGACCCTTGAAAAAGTGCTATTTTCACATGCTAATATCTTAGCGAGTATTCAAGATATTTTGATTAAATTTTTTCAGTGAGTTCTTGACGTTGGCAACAATACTCTCATTGAGGTTTTTGCTCTATCTCCTTTAGTTTTTAAATTACCTTTTTTAACTTTTTAATTTCGCCGCTAGGGGCGATGTAAGTCATCTCAATGGATTCTCTAGGGTCACTTACCTGGGGTAGACCTTACTTTCATGACCCTAGGAGGCGTTGGTTCCGAATAAAAGCCGTGCAACGCAATTTTGAAACACCCTGTATATATATTATAAATATTTATTGAAAAGTGATCCTATCATATAAATGGTAACTATCATAATATTTTAAAGCTCAGATTTCAAATTTTAAAAGCCAGTTTTCCTTATTGTGTCTAACCCTAGTGTTTCTTCAAAGGAAACCATAAGCAAAGGCAGAACTGCATCAACACATGCTTCCAAATTATTCTTGAAAATTAATTTTTCTAAAAAAAACATAAAGGGTGTAAATTTTGAAATGCTACAGAACAGTTGTAAGCTTTGGAAGTTTTTTCCCACAAGCAATACTGAAAAGCAAAACATGATTTTTAAGAATATTTCATAAATTTTTAAAGGCACATTAACTGAATACAAAAATCTCCTAAAAGACATAGGCATAAAATTCTAAAATACCCATACACATATACAGGATTAAAGTACTTACAATCTAACACTTCGTTTGAATTACTAAGATGTTTTCGGAATTGTTCATTCAGATCTTTGCTCACACCAATATCTTGGAACATTCTTTGTAATTTTGAAGTATATTCAAATCCACAAGCTTGCTAAAAGTACAATAATCTGCATTTTATACAACGGTATAATACTATTTCAATGAAAAACAAATACATAAAAGCTTCTAATGGAGAGGAAATAGGGAAGAGAGAGATGTTTATTTAATATGTTATATACATTAAAATAAAAATAAGCTAATGAAATGAGAAGCCTTGTAACTTTTTTCCAGATTTTAATAATACATAAAATAAAAAACATATATATAAATCCTTTTTATAACAAAATTAAATTAAATATTGGTTTTATATCAGGTAATTAAATACCAATATTGTGAAATAAATAATAAGGTTTCAATAAATATTGTATTGAATGATTATTTTGAAATGCACTTGGCTAGAATACTTCTTAAATATTCCAATTATTTTCAGCTTACCTTCAGCTTTGATATCATACTTGCTTCAGCATCATCACTTGCAGACATATGTTGTACTAGTCTTTTAGCTAACATTTTACTATAAAATTTTTGGAAAACATCTTTGTCTTCAATGTACTTAAATACTATCATCTAAAATTATTAAAATATATAAATTACTATCTACATCTATAAAACAGTCATGCATAAATATTTAAAAAGTCAAACCAAAACTAGTTCAGCACATACAAATAGAACTAACTCGCATAGCTTTTGATAAAAATGTCTTAAACTAAATTAAGAAAATCAAAGTAATGTTGAAATAAGGATAAATAAAAATAATACTTTTTAAAATAATATTAATATATATTTATTTCAACAAATTAAAAATTGCTAATTTTGTAGTTGGAACTCAAGATTTTCTTATATTTATTTTATTTGGCCATTTCTTTTTACTAACACACCTTTATAAGGGGCTTATAATAAGAGGGAAATTATAACCTCCGAAATTCAGACTGTGTACCAAAATGAATTAAAATCCACTGTTTTCAGGGTCAAATTTCCAAAACAATCTCTAGGAAAAACCCCTCTTTTGAACTAGGTACTCCATATTATTTACAATTTTTCTTACATTAGGTTCAGCAACAAGCAAATCCTACATAATATATTAACCCTCTCGCCACCCTTGGCCTCATATGAGGCTCCTACTTACGAGCTCAATTTTTGCATGATATAAACACGCAAATTTATTTTCTTTTCATCAGTGACTTCACTGATTCATGTAGATCACATATGAGACTTCTACATGGTTTCTGAATTCTTTCCTAAAGGGCAGCAAGATGATTTATACCTCAATGTCTACATTTTAAGCTGTGATGCTTGTGAAGAGAAAATACTAGCTAGATACTAACTTCTGTAGAACATTTTTTATAGATTGGTAGATATTTTCTTATATCGTAACCTTCTAATATTATGATCATGTCTTTTAATAAGTTCTAAACCAAGTATTTTCTGTTAAAATAAAAAAAAATATGGCCTCATATGGCCTCAATGAGGCTCATAAAAATAACTAGGAAGGAGTGCACACAAGAAAAAAAATTTCTTCCAGACAAATTATAGGGGCATTTTGGATGTAGTGAGAAGAAGAAAAAAAGTTTTTTTCACTTTTTTGATGTTCTGGTGCCGAGAGGGTTAAAAAGCTACACTGAACCTAGTAAATATGCATGGGAGGGGGCTTAGGAACAATTTTGGGTACTCTCCTACTGCAAAAATCTAGGTTTGAGATTGATAATGACTAAATTTTTAGAGGATATTTGGGCCTCTCCTGAAATAAATTTCTACATATCTTACTGACCTTTATCAATCATTTTAAGGCATTAACAAAATAAATACAAGCATTTAAAAAGACAAGCATACCACTTGATTCAGCGTATCTTCCAATTCTGATTCTTCAGGATTTTTTGAGCTAAAATTAAATTTTTTAAAAATTAGAAACCATTTTTTCATTTAAATTCTAAAAACATAAAGGAAGGACTTAAAAATAAAAGAATAAAAAACACATTACATATAGGCAGGGCTTGATTTCTAGAAATACCAGTGGGAGAAAGGTAGATAAGTGAGGGATTTTAAAGTAAGGTAATTCTAGGCTGTATTTAGTCTTACAATAAGCATTTAGGAGCAGGTCTAGTGCATTCTGCCTCAAATCAAACCCTGCACATAAGAGAAATACAATTGAGAAGCTTGAGCAAATGTGAGCTAACTCCAACAGCTCTACCTTGGAGTTAGCTCATTGTTTCTGCAAGCACCTCAACTGGCTACTGGAGAGTTAATATCTTTATTTAGGAGAATAATACCTTTTCTTTAATAATAGATCACAGTACTTTGCTAACAATTCAGGAGATTTACTAGAAGAGTTGGCTGTTCTTGTAACTGCATTATTATTTATGAACTTTCCACAAGCCTGGAACAATAACTTTAACTCAGTTTCATTCATTTCAACGGGCAAGGTATTTATTAAGATTAGAATTTCATCATTAGGGTACTAAAAAATGTAAGTTAATTCTTACTTTATCTAATGCAGCAACAAAACCTGCTTCATTGTTAAATGCTGTCATGACCAGAGCATTATACTTTCGATGTACATCTAAAATGGTGTTCACATATACTTTTGGATCATTTAATGCTCCATCACCACATTTTTCAATAGCTGAAAGACCTTGATAGTGAATATGACTTTCTAAACGAGTCCTTAACTCTCCTAGACCATCAAAGATTCTTGAAACTAGTTGAAACATTCTACCTAAATCTAAATTTGGGGAGAACAAAAATACAACTTACTACCAAAATTAACATGCTAGTTTTTGTTCTTAAATTACATACTAGTCACTTAACACAATTGAACAATATCACTTAACAGAATAGATTTTATCAATAGAGTAAAACAAAATATTGTGGTTTTTTTTGTTAACCTGAAAAAACGCCCCATAAGTAAAAATTTGCAATTTTTATTAAGGGGACTATTAGAATTTATGGTACCCACTGTCTCCTGCAGCCAATTGGTCAAGTTCACTAAAAACCTGTAGTTTAAAAAAAGGTATTTTTCCTTCCTTATCCTTTTTGTTTTAGGTCTTTATCAATGCATTTTCTGCACTAAGGTAGTTCTTTCATCCCTGTCAGTAAGATCATGATTTTTCCAATTGAAAAAAATTCTCAAACATTTGCAGTTACACAAAAACCAATTTTTTTAAAAGATAGTTTTAAATTTTAATGTCACAAAAAAGATACAAGAAGCTTTTTTTTAGCAAATTTCAAAATTAATAAGACTATGGAAAAAATAGTACCATTGGTTTTCATTGACACCATTTAACAGAGAAAGATGAGGGATGGGTGTTACATAATTTGAAGTTGAGCATGAATCAACAAGTTAAGAACCACTTAAGAGCTTAAAAAGCTACAATAGAGTTTACAATTATTTAAAATTATAATTAATACATTTAATAAAGATATATCACCAAGCCTTACCTTCATTTTTATCATCATTTAGGAGATTTTGAAATTCAGAATGAAATATTTCTAAATGCTTTTGTATTAGAACTTTTTCACATGTTTTAGCAACTATGTCAAGAGTTGTTTCATGAAGATATAACTGTACACGCCTCTGTTCTTCAAGTAATCTTTGTTCAGCCTAGTAATAAAGAAAACATAGGATATCAGTTAATAAATAGTTACCATTTCTTGAAGTATTCAACTACTGTTCAACTATTATTTGAAGAAAAAAATCTTTATTAAACCTCTGGATTGAATTGGATATATTTCTATTTCTGAATGCCTCTGTTAAGCTAGGATTTTCCACTTACAGTACAGACACTTAAAACGTATGATGTATGATTAACCCAAATAAAACGAAAAAATATTTTAGATTTTTATACAGCATAAAAACCTAATATGGTCAAAGTGTTTCACCAAAAATACAAACCTTCTTCATGTACTCCGTGACTGGATTTTGCCTAATAAAGTCAGTACTTTCTGTTGTGTAAAACCTCTCTGTATCACTTAGGAATGTATTTTCAAAAGCCTCTTTATATACAGAAAGATTTTGGCCTTTAGCTGATGGGTCGTCTTCATTCAAACCAAGTTCAACTGGAATTTCAAAAGTTTATTTGTCAAATAAGTAGTTTGTCAAATGATATACTATGCAAAAAATAAAAGAAAATTCATTAAAATGCATTCATAGGTAAGTTTAACCCATATGCCTCTACTCTACCACCTGCATTCATTTTTTAAAAAAAGAATCAAGCAATTACCATAGCAATTCATGACGCCGCTTACAAGCCTTGTGTTGATAGTTTCCCCACTTCTCTCTTTTTCAATTAATTTTAAAACAGCACTGGTTACCTAAATTAACACAAAAAACAATAGACCTTTGGGGTAATATTCAGGCTGCATACACAAATATGAAGGGGGAAGAGAACTCTTTTAATCTTTTTTATAAGAAATTAATAATTAAAATATCCCAAAATACCTGTTTATGCAATGGTCTGAATAGAAAATCTCTCCAAGACACAAGTGCAAGCTGAAAAAAATGAATTATTACCATATATAAACTTTCACACAGATATAAATGTCATACAATGTACTAATGTTACAGAAGATTATACAAGGCAAGCTATTTCATCAAATGTGGTAGTCTAAATAAACTAATTTTTTTACCTTTGTCTGCAGGGTCAGTATCAGTTGGTCAGAGAATTTTTAAAGACAGTTAAAATTAATTCAAATGAAAGTATATAGAGCTAGTATTTTAATGGGCATCTATGCTTAGTTCTAGAGAAGGTGCATGAAAAACAGGCTACACTGCTGCTAAGCTATTTTAACAACTAAAATTTTAGCATGAGTAACCATTAACCCACCATAAACATTAGCCCACACTCAAATATTGAACCTTCAAAATTTGTCTTATCTATTTAAGTTATAGTATATGGAACTCAATTTCAAATATTCAATACAGGATGTTTCAAGATGCCCATCCTGACTTTGCATAGCCAGATTCCTTGCCAGGACTACACGGAGAAGCAACACGGAGTACCAAACCATTGAGTCCATGACCATAGGCAATAAAGGAATTTAAAATGTGTGGATGCTTTGGATGGGGACTGTTGGCGACTGGGATCGTATCAGCGCTAGGATCCTGCCTCCCTTCTTACATCATAAAAGGATGCGATTCATTCAAATTTTCAAAAAAACCATTGAACTAGTTTTGACTTAAAATTAAAAAAGGTTATAAAAAGTTCATCAATAGAATTATTAGTTGGAGCAATAGTAAAAGGATCTATCGAGTCAGTAGAAATGTTGTGTCTATGTATTTGGAACTTAATTTTGATAGCTAAAAGTTCTAATTTCTTGAGAAAAATTCCAACCATCTTCTTAGGATATGAACAAATTTAGAAATGACACTTTTACCGGTAAATGACTAACTAAAACCTAAAACACTTCTTGCTCTTTCATTTTTAAAACGTGGTCAATCACTTATTTTCTCTAATGGTTTTCTTTTCATTAATAGACTAATTTTCCTTTTAATAACAGTTTAAAAAACAAGACATAATTTGTTTTAAATTTTAATTTTATAAATATGAGCATATTGTAAAATAATGTTTATATTGTGGCACAAAACAAATTAAATCCCTGGAATAAATAAAAAGTATGTAAATATAGACCCAGTAAATATAAATGTAAGAAAGATATTTCTTAAGTAAAATACGCCTCACAGTACGAGTAAATCTAGTGAAGTAAATGTTTAATGGGCTTATTCACTACTAACCCAAGGTTAACCTGTAATCAAAACTTCTAATCGGTAGTTGAAAAAGAGAAATAGGTTTTAAGCTATTCAGAGCTGTCAAAAAAGCTTGATTCCAGGTTAACTTCAGGTCAAGTTAGTGGTGAATAGGTCAATAGTGTTGAAATATAAGCTTCATTTGCCTGTTTGAAATTAGTAAAATACAACTTTTACTGTCTCTGGCACTCGCCTCCCTATAAAAATTTTACTTGGCACTCGGATAGCTAAAGATTGGACCACACTTACTTAAAGTATTCTTAGGCCATATAAAAGAAAATTTATTAAGTAAGAAATAATCAATCACGATAGAAATTTATACAATTATACATAATAAATATTTTAAAAAATTACAGATCACTTAATACCTGAAATCAAATAAAGCCATCTATACAACTATTGGTTTGAAAAAGTACAAATTGTAAAACTTGACACCTAAAGTAATTTATCTTGATGATTAAACTCATATTGAGCAAAAAAAATTACACAAGCTGGAAAGGTCTATTTGAAACTATCCAGTTTTATATTGCTTTATATTAGATTTTCTCAGACCAGTGCTTCTTACAGGGAGCTCAAATTTTCTAGGACGATGAGGAATTCATAGAAAATTTTTAAGTTTTGAGACACTTAATAAAGTAATACATAACTAGTTATTTTTACGGGTACTAAGATGTGCACAACTTCAAGAATATTTATTTCATTACTCTTGGAAAACAATTAAAGTTAAATTATATAAACATTGTTAAGTCTTACATAGTTTCTTTCCTTTAAAATGCTATTAATTCCTAACTACAGGAAGTTCTTAAAACTATGCTTTGATCAGAATGTGAAGTTAGTATATAATTTTGATCAAAGTTTGAAAGAAATTTTGATGTCCAAAATCTTTTTTTCACTCACTTTGAGAAAATCTTCTTTATATCATTTAGCTCCTAACATACTCAGCAAAAGTAACTACAAGAAATACTAACTAAAACTAGTATTTACATTTAAAAATCATAAAAATATAAATAAATGAAAATCAAATTAGTTGATTTAGAATGCTCAGATTATAACTAGTCTATTTCATGGGAAATTACAGATCAGATAAAATCTCTAGTTTACAGATAGAATTTTAAGAAATTTAGATTTTCAATTTTTTTTTTAGAAATAAGCATAAAAAGAGTTAGAAGTAATTTGGGATGCAAATAATTAAATCCCTGAATGAAATAGACTAGAACAAAGGAAAATCTTAGCACAATCCAAATCACCTTTCTTTTGATTCCAAATTTGATCAGAATGAGGTCCATACACATGGCCAGGTCATTCCATTCAAATATCTTCACTCCTCAGAAAACTATCCTCAAATGCAGTCCTAAGAAAAAAGGCATGATGATATAAATCGACAACCATAAAAAGGAATTTGGTTGCTGGCCTAACTCTTAGTTAATTAAGGGCTCCAAGATACTGATATCCCGTCAAAAAAATCTTATTAAGAGTACTGACTAGCACAAGAGTAGAGATTTATATGTTATTATTTACACAAATAGTACTAGGAGAAAAACCTTTGTTGTACTTTTTTGAAACTACATCAAAATTTTAGGGAAAAGACATACTACTTAGGTACTATACTACTTATACTAGGTAGGATTAACCCTTTTGCAACGGGCGACTCTAACACTGAGCCGCTCTCACAGGACGGTACGCGAGCAGAAAGAACTTTCCCAAGGGGACGGGCACTTTACAATTCTAAGTCGAACATCAGAAAAAAATCGCAGAAATTAAAATTGTGGTCTAAAATGTCCAAAATTTGGCATATAATCAGTTGAAACCCTTTGAAATAAATGCTAAAAATTCAGTGTTATCCCTCTATTTTCTTTTAAAATTTAATAAAACAAGTAATATTTAAATAATAACCCATTCTACATACCTAAGATGAATAAAACTGGGGAAATATCATAAAATGAAGAGATGTTCTCTCAAGGAACTTATTCATGAAGATAAATTAAACATATTAGGAAGAAAACCCAATTTATTTCTTTTTTACTTGAAACGCGCAATGTGCGCAACTCATCTAACAGCTCGGAAATCGTTTAAACATTGTTAATTTTGCAAATAATTTATCTATTTCAATCTCCATTTTATTTAGCCTTTCAAACATGTCGATTTTTTTCTGTTTATGCAATAAATAATTCCATCTGAATCCAATATAAATCTAAAAGAAATACTCATAACTGAAACTTGAAAAACATGTGTTGAAGTTTTTATTAGCTAAGTAAGAGAAAAAGACCACTTCTGATTCACATTACTTATGTCGTTGATGCATAAAGCAGGGGTAGAAGTGACCAAATAAAAATATATAGGATTTTTCCAAAAAAAATATAGGACAAAAATAAATTTTTAATAGTTAGGTAACAGGACTAATGACACTTTTGTATCAGTTTTAAGTGTATGGTATTAAGGCTTAGAACCACAAATTTACTTGTACTTGGCTCCAAAAATTGGCTAGAATAAGAGTCAAACTATATTGTAACTAAATGAATTTTCAAACAAATGAACTTAGAAAACAAAATTAAGGTATTTAATTTTATTTAAATTAATCTATTGTATAATGCAAAAAGTATAAATGCATGAATGGAAAATCTAAAAAAAATGTGTTTTTTTGTTTAAAAAAACAAATTCCAGTAATTTTAAAATCTAAAAAAATACCCAGAAAAGGTGTTTTGAGATTGTTTTCCCGATTAAAAAAGCGTATAATATTTTACAATATCAACCTATTTTGTTATCTTACATTATAGAAAGCAATTTAAGTGATAGATCTTTTAATATGCCTGCTAAAATACTGTCCATATTTGGGATACATGTACACACTTCTTCCAAAACCAAGTTTTAAAGTAGAGAATATCGACATGAGACATGAAAATCGCGATCATGAGAGAACAAAGTTGTTTTTCTGCCCTCATCGAATCTGAAAAACCAACTTTATAGGCAAAAGCCCAAAGAATAATTGAAAACTCATTAACTTCTAGAAGAAATCGGGACTGTGATATGATTTAAGGACTTCCGAATGACTAAGGAATGACTTTAAGGACTTCTAAACATCCTGTAATAACTATAAAGCCATCTAAAATTTAAAATTTTAGTCATTTAGTAAGTATCAAAAAAAAATTTCAAGGTTATTTAAGACATCAAATTTAAATTTTGAATACTTGATCTCGAAAGTAGGGTCATTTGATGGAATATAGGATTATTTTTTGAAATATAGGATATATAGGATTTATAGGACGGTTTTTCCATGTTTTTTGAAAATATAGGATTTATAGGAAATATAGGACGACTTCTACCCCTGATAAAGCATAAATCTTGTTATATTTCCGAAACAAAACTTCAGAAATTAAAAATATTTTATGGGAATGAAGGTCAAGATGTTCTCTTCGGAATAATTCCAATGAAACAAATAGGGTGATATCTAGTGGAAATAAAAATACTAATATAAAGTTTTAATCGGGTATCACATATGAGACGCCTCACAGTGGAGTATTTCACCCAAAATCCGTGTCAAAATTATTTTTCGAATTTTGTAATTATAAAAACCACAAATTTGATGTAAAATATTTATTTTATGAGTATATGCACTGATTTATCAGAATGTTTTAGAATTTAAACATTTTTTTATCAAATTAGTGCAAATCCATATATTTATAATGGCTGGTATATAAAGTGTCCTGAAGAAAATGCGTTTTATACAAATGATTATCATAAAAATCCAATTTAGAAATTCAATTACTGATCTAAGTTAATTTCATAAAACGTACAAGAATAAAAACAGAAATAAAAAGCAATTAAATGTAGTAGAAAATAAATTTGTCCTTACTGTGTATCTTTTTCTTTATTTTAAATACCATAAAGATAAACTATAACTCATCGGTCTAAAAGTTTAAACCAATTCAAGAACATATATAAATATAATGTTGAATATGTTGCCGTCCTTTTGTTTTTAATTAAGTATAAATGGATAAATATCGTTTGCAACATAAAAATAAGAGCAGAAAAACAAAAACAAAAGCGTAGTTGATATAAATAAAGTACTAATTAAAAACCATGCTCCTATCGAATGTAGACGAGATACTCGCGAAGCCAGGTGCAAATTTTCATCATAACAAAGGGAAAAATGCAAACGTTTGAACAAGGTGAGTTTTTAAAAAAATAATTGTAAAAAAGTGCAGGTTTTTGCACCCTAAATTTAACTGGAAGTGTTCTCTATAGTGTGAACTTTATCGGTAAACTTTGATTTGGGCGGAGCAAAGCGGTGAACCCTTTTAAAAACCTCTCTAAATATAAAAAAATGCAGTTATAAAGGCAACAAATTGGCCAATTCTTGATTTTAATCGCTTTTTAGGAAAGGAAAAACATAACTATTTAAAATTTAAAAAATACTAGAAGAAAGCTCATGCAATTCCTAATCAGACACTTTTTATTCCGTTTTAATTAGTTTATTTTTCCATTCACAAAAAATTCTTGCGTAAACCTCTTAAAAAGACAAAAATCAATGAAAAATTGCCTTTAATAAGAACGAAATCTCAACTTTAACTGAGGCTAGCAACAAAACTAAAAAACCAATGGCCAAAACAAGTATACCGATGAATGCACAATTTATTCAGCTTTCAGAAAATATAATTTTTATTAATGTTCGTTAAACTTTTTGTTAAGCCTTTTTGGCACACAAATACTCCACTGTGCGCCTGTCTTCTTGTCCTTTCAAAGCAGGTGTCTCACATATGTGACGGTAGGCCGGTGGAAGCACTTCACTCCCGTCTCAACGGGTGAGACGCCCGTCCCGAAAGGATTAATGGGGTTTTTAAATATTGTGTATAAATAATTATAAACTTTTTAAAAAGCTTCACTTATGTCTCTAGCTACATACTGATAGTTATTTCAGTGATGTTATACAAATGTTATGAAAAATAAATCAGAGTTAAATAATAAAATTGTTATAAGGGTGTTCTAAAAGTCTGTTTCCTAACTTTTATTGGAAAAAATGTAATTTAGGGTCATGAAAGTAAGGTGTTTCCAAAGGTAAGTGACCATGCTGAATCCATTGAGAGGGGCTCTTACAGCACTCCTATTAGCAAAATAAGAAAGATTATTTTTTTTAACTTTCCCATATTGCCACAAAGGAGTAATGTATACCATAATGGATTCTTTATCACTTACCTATGAGTACACCTCAGGGTCAGATGCAGCTACCTTTTGCAACGATGTGATGCCAGTCAAACTTCTACAACAAAGGATAATTTCACAGCAGTACAGGGTTGGCTGGATTGGACCCAATGGGTTTTTTCAAAAAAACCCACATTTTGGACCCATTTTTGGGTTTTTTCAAGAAAAATCAAGATTTTGGCAGTTACCTCAAAACTTTATGTGTTTTTTTTCAAAGTTTAGGATAATTTTAAAATTTTAATGGGTTTTTTCAAAATTTAAACTAGGTTTTAAAAATTAAATGGTGTTTTTCAATTTCAGGGAGTTTTTTTTAAGTTAAATAGTTTCTTTCATTCTCAGTGGGTTTTTTCATTATTGAATGGGGTTTTTCAAAATTTAGGACGTTTAAAGTTCAAACTAGATATAAAAAATAAGGAAGATTTTTAAATTTTCAGTGGGTTTTTTTAAAGTTTAGGATATTTTTTAAATTTTAGTGGGTTTTTTCAAAATTTAAACCAGGTTTCAGTAAATAAGGGAGTTTTTACAATTTCAGTGGGTTTTTCAAAGTATAAAAACTTTGAAAAAACCCACTTAACTGTGGAAAAACTGACATTATTTTGACAGAACACATTTCACATAGAAAGAACTCACTAAAATTTGAAAAAAACCCACTTACATTATAGAAGAAAACCACTTAATTTTGAAAAAACCCACACTTTTACCGAAAAAAACCCAGTTTTATATGGGTTTTTTCAGGGTTTTATTGAAAAAACCAGAAAAAACCCAACCCACTTGGGTTTTTTCAAAAAAACCCGGGTTTTTGCCAACCCTGCAGCAGTATCACAAGGTTACAACCTTTATGACTAGCAGCCATCCTAAATGCGCCTTTCACACTCTACTGACGTCACAGAAGGTCGGATCCCCCAGAGTATACGGAAATTTATTTCGGGAGGGATCTTTTCTCTCCCCATGCATATTTAATAGCTTTACTGTATCTTTTATGCTTTTTAACATTTTTAGGTAGTGCGCTTTACAGAACTTAACATAAGAAAAGTTGTGAGTAATTAAGTTCCAAGAACTAAGGGGGGTCCTCCTTCAGAAAATTTACGTCTCTGCCAGACCCAGAGATGGAAAATTTCCGGAAATTTTGATAAGGCGGAGAAAAAACAGAAAAAATGGGGGTTCTCAGGAAAAATTTACCTATTTTGCATAGAAAAGAGCAGTTTTTGTACATATATTTTTTTAGGAACTAAATAATCATTCATTCATTGTAAAAAATAAATCATTAATCATTATAAATTATTAAAAATTAATTTAAAATAACTCTTCCAAAATAATATTACAATTTTTCAAGTAAAAATAAACTCATTTGATAAAAAAAAGTGGAAAAATGGTTATTAGATGGTTTAAATTTAATTTTGAAAGTACTGGATTTAATAATTGTTTATAAGATTATCAAATTTATCATAACTGTGCATTGTGCAACTGTTTTGTGTGTTCACTAATATAATTTTGAATGTACATTTTGTTTACAAAGAAAAATAGCCAGTAATACTTAGATGTACATTAAAATTAGTTTATCACTTGCAGCTTACATTTTTTGAGTTAAATGTTTTCATGTGTGATATTAAATATCTAAAGAAAAATCATTGTAAGGTAACTAATATGTTTCTGAAAACATTTTTTTATTACAAACTTAGAATTTTCAATTTTTCCCCGAGTGGAATTCAACTTTTTTTGGGAAAAAATGCTTAATATATGGTTAAAACTTCATTGTATTGTATAAGAATATTATCTAAAACATTTTTTTGATTGATATCAGTTAAATAATTTTGAATAAAGTACAGTATAGGACCCCGTATCCGGCTCGCTCGGGACCGGCATCAGTCCGGTTTACGGGAAAATCCGGTTTTCGGAACAATTCCCGAAAAAAGCTCAGAAAGACAGCGTCTAATCTCGCGCGGCCCCTGGCATCCCCCTCCCGAACATTTCCCGTTCTGAAAAGCCGAAGTGAGCGACTTTTTTTCGGCGTGGCGACCTCTTGGCGCGAGAAAAAATCCCCATACCGAAGCCGAAAACGCGCCGATTTGGTTAACGCTTTTTTGGAGGTCACGTGAGTCCTACGGACCAATGGCTAGGCGTATTTAACCGGCATGCCGAAGCCGGTTTTCGGCCCGGCATGGATGGACTTTTTCTCGGCGCTAGAAAAACGTAAGCGTCACGTGATTAATATCAATTACTTTAAGATTTTGTACTAAAAAAGTTCTTAAGTATCTATAAAATAAACTTAAGACTAAAGAAATTAAAAGATGAACTCACCAGATCGGACTTGTTTCGGTTTAGATACGATGCCGATTTTGGGCACGGTTACGAGTACGCTGCGTTTTTTCGGTACCGAAGCGCGTTTTTCCGCGCGACTTTGGTTGCCAAAGTTTAATCCTTTTTGATTGAAAAAAGGGACTACGTCATCCATGTGCCGATTTTCGGCGCCGAAAATCGGAGTACATCGGTCGGAACTCACTGGATCCTTTCGGAGCACGGATTTGGAACTTAAAAAAAAATTTTTAATTTTGGAAAAACCGCCGGTTTTCGGAACACTCCGGTTATCGGGACGCCGGATACGGGATCCGATACTGTATTTGAAATTAACATTTCAATTTTTCCGGAAAGAAATAAACCCTTCGAAAAAAAACAGTTTTTTCCTAAAGTTTCCGGATTTTTTCCGGTAATTCCCATCTCTACCCCCCATTTCCGTCCCTCAGCGTCTGCTCAGCCCGCTTTTAGGTTTTTTGGCAAAATCATGTTAATTCTGTAGTCTGTTACAAAAAGAAGTTTCATATGGCCCTAATATTTATGACCCTAAGATACTTTGTTTTCTACTTAAAAGCTGTGGAACAGACTTTTAAAACACCTTGTATAATAGCATGTATCTACACAACTAAGTCTATATGTACCAAATTATTTGTTTAATCTAAGTGTTCACTATAAAAAGGTTATTATACTATAAAGATTATAGTCACATTTAAGTCATCCAGATGGCTAAATGGGGATTAAAAAAGTGTAGAATATCTAATAAGAGAAGTACACAGGTTTCTGTTGAATTTGGCATGGTATTTATACAATGGGTGATGTATTGAAATATTTTGCTAGCATTTGCTATTTTAGAATCGGAATAGTTTTACGCTTGGATAAAATCTTGCCAAAAGCTACCATTACACCCTCATACTTGCCAACTTATAACCCTCATACTTATAACCCTTATACTTATATACCCTCATACTTATAAATCTACAACTTGAAGCTTTCCAAGTTAACAAGCCTGAAAAACATCAACGCAAATTCCAGTCCAGGTAAAGTTGTTTTTCCGCATTGCGAATGGAACACGAGAAGAGAAGAAACAAACTTAACAGGTGAGCACGCGTCAAGACTTGCCGGCGTATCCAAAAAAACTTGCAAGAAAGCCTTTCTTAGAAAAAAACAAATTTCACTCAATAAAAGGGCCAAAATTGAGAAAATCGTAGGGACAGGGATTAGTAGAGGAATCTGGTTTGAAGTAAAATTATAAAATTAGAGAAAATCGTTTACGCCAGGGGTTCCCAACCTTTTTGCACCTGCGTACCACTTGAGTTTTTGAGAAATTTTGGCGTACCACCAGACCTAAATATTTTAATAAACGTTTAATATTTACTCTTCTTAAAGTGTGAAAAGGCTTTTTGAATTAAATTCCTGAGAAAACTTCATATTTAATGGTTAGATATTTGTTTATTTATAAACATGCTTATAATAAAGGATAAATAAAAAGAATAAAATGGTATTAATTAGCAATTTTATTTATTATACCCATAGGAGGTCTAAAAACATACAAATAGAAAATTAGTACAAACTCAGCAAAAAATTAATCATCATACAAAATAAACTTTTAGTCTTAAGAGCGAAATTTGTTGTTGTTTGCCTGTGATTAAAATATCAACATTAGGAGTAATGGAACTTATCTTAACTCTTAAATCCTATTCAACACTTATTCTGCTTCTATGTTTATTTTTTATGTACAAGAGTTCAGAAAATCCACTCTCATACAAGTAACTCGTAACAAATGGCATCAAAAATAGCAGAGCTTGCCGGAAAATCAAAGGGTACTCGGTTTTGCGTCCGATCCAGAAGTTAATTAAAGATTTCTCTTTAAAATAATCTTTCATGGAACTATCCTCTGCAAAGATCGATATAACTTTCTTTTAGTTCCAATTCATTTGGTGAGGTTCCCGAAAAAGAATTTCTGATCCAGTCCACTTTTGAATAATATTCAGAGAAATAATTCTTAAACGCGCACTCACGCGTACCACCGGTTGGGAACCCCTGGTTTACGCTGCAAGTGTTTTGCTTTTTCAGATAGTTAATTGGACAAAAACGCAAAATCCGTAATATTTTTCAATCAATCCATAAAATCATAATACTAAAGAAAATCCGTAAATATCACGGACAACCCCTAAAAGTTGGCAAGTATGCACTCTGTGTATCCCCTTATAAGGGATTGTAGAAATAGCCTTGGCCTAGAACAGTTTTAAGTGATTTTGAAGAAGCTTTAAAAAAACCAGTAAGGAGTTAATTAGACAATTCAGTTTCTTGGAGCCCTTTTAAACTTTGAGTCTTTAGAGGTATTCAATTCCTTTTTATGGAGTTTTTAAGCATGCCTTCATTTCTTTGTGTGATTAATGAAATATTTTTTAGTTGTTAGATGCAACTTTATTTGATGACAGATCAGAACACATTTGCTTCATTTAAAACACAATTTTTCATACAACAAGTAATCAGTCATTAAATACATTTAACAAATTACAGCCCTCACTGAGCATGAAATTTTACTATTTGCCATTTTTTCTGAAAATTGTGGATATTCATTAAAAGCTAATCTTCGAAAAGCATTACAAACAATTAGAACAAAACAAAAGTTTCAAGAATAAGCATATATTTTGGGGGAAATGACTAAATAAAGTGCTTACCTGATAAATTTCATATATTCCTTTTCGACCTTCATCACATTCTCTTTTAACCCAATGTCTATTAAGGTATGAGCAAATTCCATTCAAAACTTTACTAGAAAATTGATATTCTTCCCACTGTCTAGTATAAAAACGAAGTACATCTTCGTCCATTAAATCCACTCCATCCTAAAATAAAGATTAATACAAATCAAAGGCAATGGAATAAAAGTATTTGTTTCCAAAAAGTGTTAGTGCAACTCGATCAAATTTTAAATAAGAAGCTTAAAACCTGATGTATGCAGCTGATTTAAAATTTCTCAACGACAATTCAAAGGTTTAGAGTAAGTTTTTTTCCAATGGGCGGGTACTACTGGACATAATCCTTTACCACTGAACTGCCCTAAGAAGTACCTACTTAGCGTAACCCAGCAAGCACCTGTGGACCGAAGCCACGGAGGTGAGGTCAGTGGCGGCTCGTGATTTTATTAATAGGGTGTTCACACCCTTTGTATGAATTAGAATTTACACAAGAGCAAGAAAGAGAAGAAATGCTGGACGAATACATAAAGAAAACTTGTTTTAAAACAAATTTATTTATTTCAAAAACAACTTTTATGCATGATGTCCACTCGTCTAACCTTTTGAAGCAAACAAATTTTTGACACTTTCATTAAAATCAGGCATAATACCTAATCATAATTTTTTTAATTAGGAGAATGACAAGAGCACTGGGTCTGTCTACTCATAGTCCTTGTTATATATGCTAAATCAAACAATTGATTGTGAAAATACGGTTGACGTGTAATGTTCAAGATTAGTAATTTTACTCCAACGCCACTTTAAAAAATAACCAACAACAAAAGAATTAATTATTACAAATTAGATGACGTGAAAAGTTTAATGATACTTTTAAAAAGTTCTTATCTCGTTTTTCAATCCGGGAAAAAAATCCAGACCACAAAAAAGCAAGCTAAACCTCAAAACCTTAAACCTCGGCACACAAAATCTGTGCGGACGGGGATCTCCAAAGTGTTGCCGTAAGCCCAAATGTTCTCCGGCGAGAAGTCGAGGTTTCTTCGGACTCATTCAGTTTCTTCGCTCACACGTGCGGATAAGGAAAGAAAAACAAGAGTGTAAGTAATATTATCTTTATTTGATAAACACAAAACTTTCGCGTTTCCGGCAATAATTTTTTTACTGACATGCGAAAGGGGGGGTAGAAACTAGATTCTGAGTATGAAAAAGAAATTGAGAATGATTTATGTATTGTTTTCTTTTGATATTTGTGTATCTTTAGTATTTGGGTTTATTTCTAATTTTTCACTGGGTGTTCACGCGCTCCTGTGCTCCTATGGACGAGCCGCCACTGGGTGAGGTACTGTTACCAGCGCCACACACACATTCACTTGCACAACCCCTTTATACAGGGGGCCACATTCATTCATCACACAAGAACAGAAATTAACATCCATGCCAAACGGGGATTCGAACCCCAGACGTACGGCTTCGCAGTCAGATACACTAACCACTCAACCAGCACGTCGGCTATTTCTACAACTAAGCTTAGTACTCTGGTGATATTATATTAAAATATAGTAATCCACCAGTTTAGTTAGCTAATGAAGATTAGATAGTTTATTAGGATTAGTTAATTTTTAGTATTAAAAATTAGCCTATAAAGAGTTTTAGTCTATTAGTTAGCCTATAAGGATTAGTTTGTTCTAGGTTAGCTTAAGAGGATTAGTTAGCTCATTAAGCATGGACAGATTTAAGAAGGTGAAGGGTCATGGGGGGGCAATGCCCCCCCTTAACGTTTTGAGAAAATTCCATTATTATAAGAGAAAATCATCTTTCCCAAGTCCTCAGGGACAGCTTGAACCCCCAAGGTTTCCAGTATGACCCCCCAGGGTTAACCCCCTAAAAATAACCATGTTATTAGGATCCAAAAAACATGAGTTATGGTGTCACCATCATACAGGGTGTCCCATAAATAGTGGGCCACACTTCTAGAGGGGATAGTAGACACCTAGACGAGTCAGAATCACATAGGAATCGGGGGTCCCAGACCAAATCGCAAGGAGTTAAAAATGGAGCGACACCCTAAAACAATTATTGAAAAATTCAATTTGTAGAAGAACTACTATTGGTAAAAATTTAATCGTGGTCTCAAATTTTGTGGTTTAATATGATTTTTAAAATTATGCTGAAAGTTTTCACTTAAAAATTTTTTTCTACGAAAAAAGTCAAAAAACCACAAAAAAATGTGAAAAATCTGCCAAAACTTTATTATGTATTTTGAAATCCTTTCTTTTGATTTGATAATCTGAAAGATCATATTTTAAAACCCTTAAGTCCAAAGTTTCACGTTAATACCATCAATATTAAACGCTTGGGATCCTGTTAAAGTTTGTTTTTTGAGTGCGAAAACAGCTCCAGAAAACGAACGTTCAGGGAGAATCTACGAGTTACGGATAGATAATCGCTAAGTTTCTTTTCTCTCCCAGTTTGGCGAAACATACCAAGCTCCTACAGATCGCCAAGACAGCTTGGGCGATCTGTTGTTGGCAAAAGTTGGCGAGGAATCTCGTATCGCAAATAATGGCGAGAAATTTCGCAAGCATCAATCCGTAATTCGTAGATTTTCCCTCAACGTTTCTTTTCTGGATCTGTTTTCGCAAGCAAAAATCAAACTTTAATTAGATCTCAAGCGTTTAATATTGATGGTATTTACGTGAAATTTTGGACATAAGGGTTTTCAACTATGATCTTTCAGATTATCAAATCAAAAGAAATGATTTCTAAATACGAAATAAAGTTTTGGCAGATTTTTCACATATTTTTGTGGTTTTTGACTTTATTTCGTAGTAAAAAAATTTTTAAAATGAAAACTTTTACATTGATTTTAAAGATCATGTTAAACCACAAAATTTGAGACCATGATTAAGTTTTTACCAATAGTAGTTCTTCTATAGATTGAATTTTTCAATAATTGTTTTGTGGTGTCGCTCCATTTTTAACTCCCTGGGATTTGGTCTGGGACCCCCGATTCCTATGTGATTCTGACTCGTCTAGGTGTCTACTATCCCCTCTAGAAGTGTGGCCCACTATTTATGGGACACCCTGTATATTAACTAAACTGGTAGTTTACATACTGCAAGAATACCGATATTCTTGTAATATGATTGTTATCTATAACAATTATAAAAAAATATCAAACTAAAATCTTACTTTCAATAGATTTATTAGGTAGCACTTTAAAAATTCTTTTAGTCTTTTGTATAGTTCATGACCAACAAATTGAGCTCCACCTAAAGGAGGAGTCTTCTTACACTTTGATGACCTTGACCCAGACTGATGAACACTGGTACAGTAATCATATACATGTCTATTTGTGTGTATAGGAATATATATTTTACCAGATAGCATAACATGGCAGTTAAGAAAATCTAGTAAAGTGACAGTTATATAAGGCAATTTTTACTGAACTTATGATAGAGTAATTTTTTCCATCAAAGCATAACTCAACTTTCTTAATTTATGAGAATTAAATTTTAAAATAAATATCACAATGGAACATAATATGTATAAAAATAAGGATACGTATACAATTCCATGTAACGTGATTTGGACATATCTTGATGTCTATTCATATAGACTTGTTCAATACCTTCTTTAAGATCACCCCATATTTGATCTAAATCAATCTGTTTCAACCCATGGGTGCTCTGAGATTTGCAGGGCAAACCTGAAGGACCCGGTGATGCCATTTTGAGCTAAATAATAAAAACTAAGTAAGATATACGAAACGCCAAATAAATGCATAGAAATTTACTTATTAAATAAAATGCACATACCTTAATTTTTAAAAAAATTTCTGTTGAAAATAAAGGTATTTTATTTTTGTTTCAACCAACTTTTTTTCTCTTCATAACTGTATTAAATATAAGAAGTCATAGAATGTCTTAATCCTAAAACAGATATAACCTTATAAGTTAGCTTTCATTGATATATAACACAACTAGATTAATTAGAATAATAATACATATAAATAAAAAGCCATAAAAGAATTGATGGAAGTGTTTCTCTTAAACTTTAGCAACTCAGGCTCATAAACCAGGGGTGCAACTGACTTCAACTCAAAATCCCAGAAAACTATTAAATTAAATGAACCTGTTATCCGGAATCTCAAATTCCAGAATGTTTAAAAGTACACTATGCTTGCAGATTTTTAAAAATCTTGTTCTGAAGGTATTTTTCCCACAAAACTTACTGTGTGCACGATGAACTGATAAGATAGAATGGTTGGGTGGGAATGTTTTAACTACAGTCGTGTGTAAACAAAACTCAATCAGATAGCTACAGCAGTGAAAATTTTCTTTCAGAATGATGTAACTACTATGAAAACGTGCTTAGAACAGATGATGGGACTGGATTCTTTAGAAAAGATGTTGTTAATGCTGCAGACATGCACTTACACTTTTAATAGGACCTAATTTTGCTCTTTCTTGTTGAGCTCAATATTTTAAAAAATTTTGATAAAACCTGGGATTCATGCTGTACCAAAAAAATAAATTTCCAGGGCTTCCCCAGAGAAGTAGATCTATCTCCTAATGAATTTAATTCCCCAATGGATATTTGAAACTGATGATTTATTTCTGCTTCACCCTTAAACTTTACTTACTATCTAACCACCAAGTGACTCGTGTTGAATAATATAAAGATAGTCTTTATAAACATTCATAAAAATTAAGAACTTGAGAAAAGATTTTGCATCACTAGTTCTCTATTGCACGGAACACCACACAGAAATTTTGGTTCTGGGTTACCATGGTATTAGTAGAAACAGAATGGCAATTAATTGTTGTGACTGCATAATTTGTCAAGTTTAAAATTTTATTTGGTAAGGAACAAGATGGGTCATTGATCACTTTGCAAAATAATGAAGGATTAAAAAAATTGAATGCTGGTTTTAAGCATTATTTTATTTATTGTAACTTGTGGTTATTATAAATGACTTGAAACGTATCACATAAGACATAAATCATTGTATCCCTAGATACTTAGAATCATACAATAGAACCAATTTCAATGCACAGGGGAATAAGGCTGTATGAACCAAAAGAATAGTTAATGGTTAAGATCAACTGAACTGATTTACTTATTTTATAAATCAGATTCTTCAAATTTGTGAGCTTAATTTCACAAAAACAGGCTCCTGGCTTAAGAAAACTAATTTAATGCTAAATAAATTAGGAGTTGATTTTCACAATTTTTACAAAATCCGAACCCTTCACAAAATGTCTGGACAGACCCTTGTTAGCTTTACTCTGTGAAACTTTTCGTAAGTATTTTCACAGGCCATTTTAATACTAAGGATTCTCAACATCTTTTAACTAGTATTTTCCCCATATTAAGTGTTTACTGAGACAAACTTTGTTATGGTGTGATGATATAACATATTATAAGAATTTTTTTTGCAGTATTTTGAAAAATAGTGTCCATTTAAAGGCCAAAATACTATGTGAAAGGTCTGTTATTAAGGTAAAATATGTTGTGAAGGGTCCGTTTTCACAATGAAACATATTGTGAAGGGTCCGAAAACGGACTCAAATTTCTCAACAGACCCCTGGCTAAAAAATTTGGAATTTAATGATAAAAAAGTAAATTATGACAAAAATCCTAATGGAAGAAATATTAAACAAGAGCACTATTTAATTCATAATAAGAAACGTTATTTCAACTAACTTGTTATTTATTAACAACTATAGAATAATTCTGTAACACTTTAAGAGTAAAAACATTCATAGACAATCATGAGATCAAGCAACCTAACAACATTTCTCCCACATCCAATCATTCATTCTTTCTCGAAAGGTTGTGTAATGGGATTAAAATATATGTCCAATTGTACATCCTAAATTATAGTACTTGTTTTGATTTTAAAATAGAAATAAAAGCTTTTAACGTATGCTTCGAAACTATTCGTTTTTGTTTAGGCAGTACATAACAACCTCATCACGGAATAGATTGAAAAATAATAATTTTAGAGAAAGCCTAAACCTGATTATAAATGTAATGACACAAGCAAAGTAATTTAAAAAGGCTTGTAATAAGTAGTACTGTGATTTTATGATCAAAACATTTCACATTATCATACTTCATCTTCACTCAGAAACAATGACGCTTAATTCAACGCAATAAAGTTTCCACCACACGTTTGTTTATTAGAGCAAAAACTGAATTTTAACCTTTTGTACCTGTCAGTGCAACCAACGAAATTCTTATGTTGACTTTTAAAACACCAACACAGGTCACTCAACGCTAATAAACAACTACTTATCACAAAATACTTATTCTGCTCAGAGTTGAGTTGAGGACAACTGTTAGAAATTAATAAGTAACATGCTAAGTATAGAAACTGAAACTTGCTCTAGACACCAAGCCACGTCTATTCTGTTCTGAAACTGCCAGCTGTCAATATGAATACCATCCATGGTGTTTGGCAACGTTTCGACTAGCTTTCTGTTTAATTTTGTTTTGTTTGTTCTGTCACTGCGTTTAGGTATTGGGGGTGTGTAATTAACAGGTTTTCTCACTCACTTAAATTAAATAACAATGTCGTTAAGGGGTGACCAGGAGAAGCTAAAAATGATACAAGACAAATGTCAAATAATATTGGGTAATTTATTGCGGGAAGAGGACAATAAATATTGTGTTGATTGTGATGCTAAAGGTGAGTTGTCTTGTTTTTAATATGCACGAGCGCTAAATTTATATTATGTATTTACCAACGTCATTAAAAAAAGTTTCTTTGGCACAATTTATCATTTGTGTTATTGTATAATAATGTACAAAATAGAATATTCATTGAATCTATTTCTTAAATTGTAGGATTTCAAAAAAATTAGTTCCTGTTTGGTGGACTCATGCGAATTTTTAATTTTGTTCTCTCTAAATCTTATTTTCTTATTTGGTTTTTGTAGGTGACTTTTAATCCCTATTTATTACATATTTGAAGGATGTGTTTACTTTTGTTTTGTATTCATTATCAACTTTTATGCAACACCTACCTGTTAACATGCTAGTTGGTCAAAAATAATTGCCGAACAGCTTTATTCTATATTTTAACTACTTAATTTATTTTAACTACGGGTACAGCGATTTTTGAAAGTCGCCAAGGTCCCCTTGGATACGTGGTATCGATATATGGCCACTTGACGTCTTCTAAAAGCGCCAGGTGGAGTAAAAGTCGCCGCACCCATAGACGAAAGCTGTTCCATAATTACCACAAATATTTGTAAACACTGAAAAAATATATATAACCTGAGGGTAAATCCAAACAATCTGGACCTGGGCAGCATTTTTGGTGAAATTTGGTTTTGTCACTTCCATTTATTAACACGTCGTCCTAAAAACCACGGTTTCCCAGATAATCCCTGCTAAATGTGCATGCGTGTGGACTTAATTTTGCTGATTTTGAGAAATATAATAAAATAATAACTGGATAGAACCCACGGACTACCGCATGCTAGACACACTACCACTACTCTAACGGGGCCAGCTTCGGAATCATTAAAACTTATTAACATCTCTCATTGGCTGCAGAGGTTAAGGGGCGGATTGGTACTCTTCCAAAATCCCGGCGCAAGCGATAAAGTCGCCAATAATGATGCAACCAGCGCCAAACGGAATTTCACTGTTTGTTTCGGTTTTCGGTAGGTCAAGTGTGAGCTGTCGCCAAAAAATCTGCTTGGCGAGATTCGCGGCAGTATTCTAGAAGAGTACCGCCGTATATAAGGGGGTGCAATGCACACCCAACTTTTTTAGAAAATTCCATTTTTATAGAGGATAATCATGTTTTCAAAGCCATCAGGGACAGCTTGCACCCCCAGGGTTCACCATCTAAATCCGCCCATGCCGGCAGTGCTACAGGATCTGGGAAGCCGTGGTATTTAGGCGTACTATTTATTGACAAGTAACCTATTTAACTTGTTCAGTTGTGGATTGCTATAGCAGAATCTACTACATAGCTGTCAGCTCTTCTGATTTTGCCAGAAAGATTTCATGTTTTAATGAATTTTCTAATTAGTAACTGATTTAAAAAGTGTGAAAATTGAAACACCAGAATCAGGCAATAATTAGAACATATGAATAAAATACAGGAAAAAAACAATTGGGATGTACGTTTTATCCCGTCGACTGTTCAGTGGCCACCTAGTTCAGCGGTACATCAATTGGATTTGATAACGTTTTTAATTAAGCGGTACGGTCGACGGTATAATGCGTAAGAACCAAACAATTTGCTAGTAACAAACAGAAATCTTTGGCTAAATCGGAAGAATTGGCAGCTATGCTACTATTTTATTGCTACTTTAACATACCATCAACGGAGATGGGCACCGCCTGATGGGCCACTAGGCCCGGGCAGACTTTGATTGATTTGATTTAACATACCATCACCAGGCCTGGATTCTTGAGTGTTCAACTTGAGTAACCTTAAAAATTTTAAGATTTCTGCTTTGTTCTTGAGCTGTAAATATGTCTGTTTTGTGAAACATTACAATAAGGATATTTTGACAGGTCCAAGATGGGCATCATGGAACCTGGGTATATTCCTTTGCATAAGGTGTGCTGGCATACATCGAAATTTAGGTGTTCATATTTCTAAAGTGAAATCTGTGAATTTGGATACATGGACTCCAGAACAAGTTGCAGTAAGTCACGTTTTAAGAACTCACTTTGGTACATAAATGAAACAAGTCTTGCATGTCAAAAAGGGTGATAGAACAGGAGTCTGCCTGACTGGCCGCTGCTATGAAGCAGTGACCTAGTCAGCAGCATCGCGACTGACATATTCAGAATGACAAAAGAAGTAAGAATCAAGAGCGGTAGAGAAAACTTAGATTTGAAACGGTAATTCGGGAGCTCTCGTTCCAACTTTTGAATCAAGGCAGATTGCTTTTATACTTTTGTCGTCAGGCACAGAAGTGTTTGCGGTAAAACTGTTGTCAACCTGAGTCCCAGGGACCCACTTGGGGGAAAATGTGGGTCCAGAAACAAAAATAATTGAGTCCCTAAAATTGTATGGAAAAGACGTGTTTTTAAACAAAGGAACACAATAATAATCCCCAAATTATTATAAAATAAGAAAAGATTGATTGATTCTTACAAATTTAATCTCTTTTGACAAATTTTTTTGTTTGCACTATACACTATCAAAGGGGCACTCAAATTTTCATCTTCTGAATCTGACCCTTGCAAAGATATCATCATTAAATTACTGATCTCAGTTTTCCCAATTATTTCTTAGGCTTGTCTTTACTCTTTTAATGCATGAGAAGCCTCTTTCAACTACAGCATAGCTTACTGAAATATCTAAAATTTACTTAGTCCAGTTTTGCGAATTGGGGGAAATTCTCTCTATAATTAAGGGATATAAATTTAAATTTTTTCAAATAATCCCCGCTTTTTTTAATTCCCAGATTATCTCCAGGAAATCGCATTTATTGCGTTAAATCGCGACTGCTCGCGTTAGTTTTGTTTTGCTTGCGGAGAAAACTCTGTACTCTCCGTTGCTCCGTACTCTCACGACTGCTTTCGTAAACGGCCTCGGGCGTCTCGCATAGTTATTGCGATGTAGAAAAAACAACTTTACCATAGTCGGAAGCCAAAAGTACTAATTTGCTTCCGGAAGTTTAGCCAAATTTGCGTTTCTTTTCCGAAATCGTATTTTTTCGCGTCTTTTCTTTCGAAATTATCCGGGTCCCAAGGACCCGGTATTTTGCCGGAGTTGCGTCCCGCTCTCGCAAATTTGTGTAAAAAACCCGCTATATCGAGTAAACGCAAACCCTGCACGGATTAAGGAACTTTTCAAGGGGGGTCTGATTTTTTAGGGTCAATTTTTTATGTTTGTGGAGAACAATTTTGAAGCCCCATGAAAGAGGGCCGTAGCCACAGTAATGTTTCGAGAAGTGTTTTTGACCTTTAAGGAAATTAATTAAAAAGTTTTATGGATAGCATGGAAACAGTGAGAGTTTTTGTTTTTGAAAAGTTTGTGTAATTTGACACTGAAAAGAAGTTTTGTGACAACTTTTTGGAAATTGGGGACCATTTAGGTTGCACTCGGTGGATCACTCCTACTATAACCTTCAGAATTTTCATGGCAAGAAGCGACATAATAATTCTGAAATGAGAGTCAACTCCGTACTCCCCTTTGATACGGCCATAGGTGGAAGCTCTTATTTTTTATTTTAAATCAGTGGAAATTTATTTTGGCAGGGGCCTAAAAATATTTTTCAGCCCCATTCATTCATATTAGGATTAATGTAGCCTTTTAACACTTTATTAGGTAGAATTTGTGTTCTAGAAAAATTTATATAAGAAAAATTTTTATAATTAAGGTTCAAGTTTCAAAGGGGGGGTATGGGGGACCTCCCCCAGAAAATTTTTGGAAATTTGACTCTCAGAACATGATTTTAAACGTTTTTTATAAACTGCTGTCATATTATCTTATTAAGATTTTGGAATGCTTTAAAAAGAATACTTTGAGTCCCAATTGAAAACCCTTAAAAAAACTCAATTACCTTGAACGGTTTATTTTATAAATTTTTTTGGTTCTTACGTATTATCTCATCAACCGTGCCTCTGAATTCAAAAACGCTATCAAAGCCCATTGACTTTTCTATAGCTGTGCCGCTGAAATTAACGGCTGCTGAACGGTCAACAGGATAATACGCAAGTACCTTTTTTTTTTAAAGAAGTGTTGTGATCCAATTTACCTTCAATGCGAGGTGAATTGGATCATTGCCAGTTTTTGTTGAAAAAATGTAATTTTGATGTCTAAGAGATATGACATTATAGAGATTTTAGTCTATAATGCATAGTTCTGAGCAAAATTAAGCCCCCAGAAAACTATTTCAAATTTGACACAGTATAATGCTTATAGGTGCAGACCTGCCGACTCTCAGGTTTTTGGCCTGAGTCTCAGTTTTTTTCGCTAAAACTGCAGCTTTTCTTGTGTTTCCTCCGGTTTGCACCAAGTTGGTCTTGAAAGATACATTTTTTCCGTTCTATGTAAGAAAATTTAATTTTGTTACTGTTGCGCAATGATGGCGCTAGCGGGAACCATTTTTTCACTCTATCTTTACAGAGTGCGTGATAATACGTATTATCTCAGTTTTTTGAAGTTAACAAGTTGGCAGGTCTGTAGGTGGTTTAGAACATTAAATTTAACCCTTCATAGTTAACAATTAATCTTACTACCACTGAAAAAAATAACAATGGTTATATACTTTTAATAAAAATTTTGAAAACATTGTTACATTTCAGTTAATTGAACTGATCTATTTATTTTTCTTTAACAGTGTTTGCAACAAATGGGTAATAGTCAAGCTCGGGCTGTTTATGAAGCAAATTTGCCTGAGAGCTTTAGGAGGCCACAAACTGATATGTATCCTTCTTATTTGAAAACATGTACATGCATTTATATCTGTGTTTATTGTATTAATAATTTGGGTAGTAAAATAATATTTAGGCTTAATTTGAAGTTGATTAATATTAATTAATCATTTTGGATATAGCAATGGGCTAATATGGAAGGACCAAAAAATAATATCAACTCTAACTTCAATGGTTAAAGGATGTTTGAAGATGAATGATGTTTGAGTTTCCTAAAAGTAAAAAACTAAAAAAATACAAGATTTTGTTAAACAAAATAATAACCTAATTAAAAATCCTTTAATATTTTCATAGCATTTTGAATGTGCTCTGTTAATTTGAAAAAAGTACTGGGGGGATACAGAAACCCAAAAAAGTATTGTTAAGTTCGGTTGCCTGCTTTGAAAATTTCCTTAAAAAGTCTTTAGATCTCTAGAAGCATTTATAAGAGCGAAATATGAAAAGAAGAAGTACATAGCAAAGGAATGGGTTCCTCCCCCAGCTCCTAAGCCTGCTGTAAGTAATGTATTTTTTCAAATTTCATAGTATCTAGTGGATAAACATAGCATGTTATATAAAACCTCTCATATGACTCACTTTTAATGATTAAATGAAAATGAAAATTTATGGTTTTTAAAGTTAATAACTATAGTCTATCCAAAACCTCCTTGTTACTTGCTCAACCTGCTCTATTGGTTTCTTGCTTTCCAAACAAGTTTCCAAGAACTGTTCAAAATTATAGCTCAAGCTCTGGTAAGAATGGAGTTATTTCAGTGAGCAAAAAACATTATTCAAATGTTCTTGCTCATAATCCTTATTATAGTGTTGCCAAGTATTCCGATTTTATCGGAGTTACTTCAGATTTTTATCTTTACGACAATAATCATATTTTCCCCTTGGAGACTCCAATCTTTTTAAAATTGCAGAAAAAGGAAATTGGGATTAAAAAGGTAAGTGTACTTTCATCGGGTTATCGGAGAAAAGATGGAAATTGGAGTTTGGACAGCTTAGGTTGGCAACTAAGCTATTATTGAAGACCTATGAGTCTTGATTACTGACATTTTTTAGCAGTGATCACTTATATTAGCCAAATTGAATAATTGCAATGCATATTGTGTTGCCGAGTTCTCGATTAATTTTCATTGTTGTCAGCAGCTGAATATTGGGGAGATAGTCCTAGGATCCGGGATTCCTTCCTAGAAGGATTTAAAGTCCTAATTTGCCATAAAAATGTCCAAGAAATAATTTTTTTTCCATTTTAGCCCTCCTCTTAATGATAAAAGGTTTCTGAATAAATCCATGTTTGTGTATCTTTATGTTAAAAAGTATGTCTAGGAATCCCCCATATCCTCCTTAACGATCTCACTTACAGTAAACTCTTGTTAGTACGTCCCAGCTTAGTATGACTTCCCGCATATATCGACGTTTTTTTCTGGTCCCTGGGACCAATAGGCCATTAATCATTAAAATCTCTTATAACGCCCCCACTTATTGCGACTTCCAGCATATATTGCTGTTTTTCTAGAGTCCCCACAAGAAAAATCCTACTTATTGCATCAGTAAGTAAGCTAGTATCACTTAAGAAATGAGTTCTGTTACTGTGAAGAACTATTCCCCCCACCCGTGTCCAATTTCCACGAACCCGAATTTTCAGAAAGTAGTACCCCGTTCTTATAGCCCTGTTCGCATTCGCTAGGTCGGAATTCTTGGAAATTTGTTTCTACTCGATATTCCGATTCCGGAGATCCACGTGTTGTCTAAAACTGTTTGAGAGCGTCCATTCAGTTGCCGGGCATTTAAAAATTTCCAGTTTTTCTGGAACTAAAAGGAAAGCTCTAAGTTTCGATGATAAATTAAAAATTATCAAACAGTATGATGAGAAAGGAGTCATGAAAAAGGAGCGATTTGAAAAGAAATGAGATTAACCGTGTGTTTGAATTATATATCTTCTGCTTTTAGATAGTTCTTTTTATTTTAGCGATAAAAATCACTTCATAAGTTTTGTAACCCTAACACCCTAAAACGCCATTTTAATAAAATCTGCATATAGCATCGTCCTGCTTAATACGACGTTTTCCAGCATTCCCTTAACCCTTTCAGGGGCGCTACATAAAAACACTATTTTTTCGTGTTAACAATGCTTGGAGTCAACTACTAAGGCTTCTAGGATCACGAAATGGTAATTTTAAAAAATTTAGCCCTTTCCGTTTTTCCAGGGGAGCCGGCTCCATAGCGCAACCACTGCCCCGGATGGGTAGAGGAAAACGCGGAGTTACGCATTAACAGGAAAGCATAAAATGAGCTTTCTTCCGCCTTTTTCTTTATGAAACTACTTAATGATACATTTTAATACCATTACTAATGAATTATTACCAATATTTCGCCATATTTTGGCAAAAAATATATAATTTCCTTCTCCATGGTGTATATTTATTTGAGAAACATCGATACAATAATTCTTTTAACACTGAATAAACTCAATGAATAATTCTTCAATCAATGCAGCAAACTCATAAATTAAATCTCCCTTTCATAGACATAACAGCAGAACCATAAGAAATAAATAACCCACCAACTTTCATCTCAATGAATGAAAGAGAACTTGAATCTCATAAACCATCGGATTTCTCAAACACTTCCAGATGAATCAAATAAAAAAACAAAGAATGCGGATAGTCTAAATGTAAACAATCCTAATATTCATTTACCCCCCCTTCATTTCACCCCCCATAAAAAAGGAGTGAGAGAGAACACATTTCGAAAGGGGTGTCGAGGAACAGAGATGAGTTTCGAATTTCGCGGCGCTCGCTTATCAGCGGAGAAAGATTTTTTGGTCCCATCCGGGGCAGTGGTTTCTCTATGGAGCCAGCTACTTCAAGGGGCTCAAAAGGGGTGTTAAAAATGTGTTTCACTTCAAAAAAAATTATATTATGATTCGTTCTGCTCCAAATAACAGAATTTGATTGTTAAATTAAAAGTTTTTAGTTACTTAAAACAGCCTTCATTTGGAAATTCGTATTAAATATATTAACTTTTGCTTGATTCGTGATGACATCTATGAAGGTTCAAGAGAAGTAAAACTTAGATATGGTAAAAAAATTGGAACTTTGCGATAATTTTAACAGGAGATAAAAAATCGCAAAGTTGCGGTTTCAAAACGCAACCACTGCCCCGCAAAGAGTTAAACGTCGTATTAACGGGAGTTTACTGTAATGTATTTATATAGGACTTGATTTGATGGTTAATTGGCTTTTAAGCAATTTGCCGAAGCATTTTAACCTATCAAAAAGTTAAAAAAAGGAATTTTTAAGAATTTAAAATTGTTCTTTAGGGGTTTTGTTCTACTGAGTTCTTAAAAATATTTAGTATAATTTGATTCATTTCTTTTAGTTTGATATTGAAGAAGAAAAAAGAAAAGAAAGAGAAAAAAAGAAAAAGAATAAAAATTCTTCAGGTATCGAGATACCAGTAAGTTTCCAAAACCTTATGATTTATAAGGTGTTTAATAGATTGGTTTTATGTTCTTAATATGAAGGATAAAAACTTGCTTAATTACTGAACCTAGACTTCATTTTTACAAAGAAGTTGCCTTCTAATTTTACAAAAATATGAGGACTGGTTTTTTTTTCAACTGCCATTTTGCTTCTGAAAAATATTAGCTTGAATTTTTATATATATTCCTGTTCAAGCTAAATCAGGATATTGTAACCCATGTGTTTGTACCATGAACCCACTGAGCATAGGAAAGTTTAAGTTTGCTAATGTTTTTAAAAATTTTCTTGTGGTTAGATCTACCAGGTGTGGCCATATGATCTCGCTCAATTCCATGTCAAATCAACAAGCCCCTCAACCTAACCCTCTCAGATTTCGATAAAACTTTAAGGAATTGTTCTCTCCCATGATATAAAAGAGAAATTGTTTTCATTATTCAATTTTATCAGTATTTTTTTTATTTTTGAAAAAGGAAGAAAATGCAATTTTTAGCTCCTTAATGTATTATCACTCCAGTTGTATTTGTCCGAAAAAATCTATAGCCCCTCGTTTTGAAGATAATTTTTGAAGCTTTAATTTGAAATAAAGTTTGAATATATTCCATTAAAAATATTTATTTTCATGATTTTTTAAATAAAAAGGTTTTTAAAAAACAATGTTGGTATCCTTCAATTTTTTAAAATTATACATATACTTTGCAACCTTATAAAATATTGTATCTGAAAGTTCCAGAGTGGGACAGCCACGGGATCGGGAGTTATAGCAAAATGAGTTGTTTTCAAGTAATACTTCAGAGGTTAGAGTGACCAAATATGGTGCATTACTCCATAATTGGCCCCTTTAACTTAGAGTGTTATTTTAAGACAACTTTTTTTGCTATAACTCCCGATCCCTAGGCTGTCCCATTTTGTAACTTTCAGATATACTTTATAACATTGCAAAATATATATATAACTTTTTTAAAAAATTGAAGGATACCAATATTGTTTTTTAAAAGCTTTTTTATTTAAAAAATCAAGAAAATAAATATTTTTGTGGACATAGTCAAACTTTGTAAGCTTGTAAAATTATCTTCAAAACGAGGAACTATAGATTTTTTTTCGGACAAATATAACTGGAGTTATAATACAATAAAGATCCAAAAATTGCATTTTCTTCCTTTTTTCAAAAAATTTTAATAAAAAAATTACTGATAAAATTGAATAATAAAACATTTTCTCATTTATATCATAAGAGAGAAATTTCTGAAAGTTTCCTTGAAATCTGAGAGTGTCAGGTTGAGAATTAAGAATTTTTGGTTGGTTTCACATGAAATGACCCATTGAAATTATTTGTTATTTTTTACTCTAAAATCGCAATCATTTATGTACATCACCCCTCTGAATTTGTTTCAACTCGATTAAGTCTATACAAAAGCTGAAATCCAGTCCAGGTTTTTGCCAGACTTTCAATTTAAAAGCTCTAATTCAGATTACAGTGAAGTCATTTTTGGTCAACTCTCTGATAGCTAACATGCAACCCAAGTTTTTAGGCAATCCTGCAGTTCAAGCCCATAGTTAATTAAAGGCAAGCTGTGCCTTTTATGATATTGTTTAAAAAGTAATTTATCCTCACAAGTAGTTTGAAATGAATATTCAAATCTTTAATATCCTTAAGCTATCTAACTACAAGTTAGGCAAGATAGCCAACAAAAATGCTTTTTATTTTAATACAACAATAATTGGCAGTGTATTGCTAAGCTCAATCAGTCAATCTATAAGCTCTTTCATATTTACAGATATTGACTGTTCTGCTTACATTCAGTGAGGATTTTTCTGTGGTCTAGAAAATGTGGTTAAAGAAAGGCGTAAAAATATTTTTAAACCCGTTTCTTTTACACTTTGGTTTGATAATTGTTATTATCTTTATAGTCTTTGTCCCAACTTCCTGCTGCATTACCCAGACCACAGCCTATGGGTCCAGTCAGTCCCCAAATCAAGCCTGTTGTTCAGGAGGCTGTTAAATCTACAACACAGCAAGTGCCTGGTACATCTGATTTACTAAATTTAGGTAAAAGTTGAACTTCTACTTATTATTTTCTGTGTATTTAAATATATAGTGGATATCCCTATCACTTTTTCAGTCCTTCCTAGACACCCCAAATTTTTCATAGGATTCATCTGCAGGGGTGCATCCAGGATTTTTTGCCAGGGGCCGTTTTGGGAATTTTGTGAAAAATGGAATTGAATTTTGTGAAAATAATTTTTCATGCTAAAATAAGGTCCTATTTCTGTAAATATATTATTTTTTTAATAAAATTACACTTAGCGAGTGCATATTAGGGATGCTCCCGAAAAACCTTGCTCCCCAGGGTTTTTCCCATTCCTTTTGGTCCCAAAAGATAGTGTGTGAAGTTTCAGCCCCTTAAGTTAACTCTAGGGCATGACTAAGAGCCCCAAAGTTTGAAAAAGTGGAAAAAATGACCAATTTTTAGAATTTAAAAAATATATTTAAGACTGATACTGCGATAAAACTGGTTCAAATGTGTTATTTATCACTTATTTAGAGGGTTTATATTTATTTACGTGTGTTAACTGTAGCATATAGCCCCTATAATTTAAGTATAAACAGTACTACTTAGGGACATGCTCATCAAAGCTTATAATACACTACCGGGGTACGAAAGGAATTTCTTCGAAGGAACTCCCTCAAATGATGCCATTTAGTGCTAAATTGATATTATAAATTATAAAAGCCTTTGAAATAACAATAATAAGGCCTTCCACTGAGGTTTCAATGTAAAAAGAGCTTTTCTTCAAAATTGCTCGTTTTCAGCTGATCAAACCCAAAATTTTTGTACTTCTTTAGATACAAAACTTTGAAACCTTTATAGGGGTTTCATTTTTTATTAGAAAAACTAAATTTTAAAACATGCAGATCAAAAATGACATGAATAATACCTATACCAGAAGTGAAATGAAAATAGTTTAATACTAGTGAATCTTGGTTGAAATGTTAAAGAGAGACGTTTTTAATGAAAATTTTCCTCTAATACGCTAAAAGAAAGTAATTTTCCTAACTTATAAAATAAAATATGTGTTCACTTCTGGTATAGGTATTATCCATGTCATTTCCGATCTGTACGTTTTGATATTTAATTTTAATTATAAAAAAATAAAACCCCTTTAAAGGTTTCAAAGTTTTGTATCTAAAGAAGTACAAAAACATCCTTTATTAGTATTAAGTTTGGGTTTGATCAGCTGGAAACGAGCAATTTTGAAGAAAAGCTCTTTTTACATTAAAACCTCTGTGGAAGGCCTTATTATTGTTATTTCAGTGGCTTTTATAATTTATAATATCCATTTAGCACTAAATGGCATCATTTAAAATTAAGCAACTAAAGAGGGAACTATATATATATACAGGGTGATTCAGAAATAATCATCAATAATTGGGGGGGAGGTAGAGGGACCCTAGACAAGCATATTTCGAATAGGGATGGTGGGGTGCAGCCTTACCGTTAAAGAGCTAGGACCTAATGTAGTGCGAGTGCGTTTCAAAAGGCTGTTTTTAGAAGGCCCGTGTGGAAAAACTAAACATTATTGCATGAGGTACAGAAGTATCCGTACTACTTAAATACTCAATGTGATAGAAATTGGACCACTTGCTAAACCATGGGGTGAGTTTTAAAACGTACAATATTAATATCTTAGTCAAACAATGGAGTTCCCTTAATGGTATTTAGAAAAATTATGATCGGGGAAGGAATTTTCAATGATCGTAACATTGATCATTGAAACTGTTTGATCTTTGAAAAATCCTTCCCCGATCATCATTTTTCTAAATACCATTTAGGGAACTCCATTCTTTGACTAAAAGATTAATATTGCACTTTTGAAACTCACTTCACGGTTTAGAAAGTGGTTCAAATTCTATCGAATTCATGGTATTAGTAGTAGGGATACTTCCTTACCTCATGCAATAGATTTTTCATATTATTATGTTTTGTTTCGTCACACGGGCCTTCTAAAAACGACCTTTTGAAACGCGTTCGCACTACATTAGGTCCTAGCACTTTAACGGTAGGGCTGCGCCCCACCATCCCTATTCGGAATATGCTTGTCTAGGGTCCCTCTACCTCCCCCCAAAATATTGATGATTATTTCTGAATCACCCTGTGTATATATATATATATTCTAAAAATTGGTCATTTTTCCACTTTTTTCAAACTTTGGGGCTCTTAGTCATGCCCTAGAGTTAACTTAGGGGGCTGAAACTTCACACACTATCTTTTGGGACCAAAAGGAATGGGAAAAACCCTGGGGAGCAAGGTTTTTCAAGAAAAGATTTTTATTGAGACACCTTAGCCATACTATTACTATGGCGCACTATGACATTCAAACTTCAACCGCAATGAGGAACGTGGTAATATTAAAATATCGGAAAATTCTTTTGCACTCTTTCATTTTATAGAAAAATGAAAAAAATTAAGGGGGGCTGGAAAAAAATATCGAAAAAAAATTTTCCCATTATAATAAGGACCACCCTAGTGCATATAGCTTGATTAAAGTCCATTTTTGGGAACCGGAATTTTGTGAAGGAGCCGTTTTCGACCCCAATTTCTTTCTAGATGCACCCCTGATCTGTTATCTCAGGCTTCTTTTTATTGAAAGGGTTAATCTCACATGTTTATAAGCTACTATAGTAAGGTGTTTCTTCCAAAAAAAAGGGGCACTAAATTTGATAAAGAAATATGAATTCAATTGAAAGTCAGTAAATAGTGCATCATCCCACAAGTCGCTCACTCCTTTCAAGAACGTCATATCTCAAAAATCAACGATATTTAGTTATGACGGTTTTCGGAAAGCTCTGAAGGAGTACTACAACCCTGCGAAACCCTCATATTTTTAAACTGAATAGTAAAGAAATTAACCAGATTCTTATTATTTATTTTCAATGCATTTCTATCAGGCATGAGTTTCTTCCGCCGAAACGCGATTTTCCGCTTTTTCTCATTTTTTCCGCTATTTCCGCTTTTTGTCATTTATTCCACTTTTTATTAATTTTTCTTCTTTCAGGCATAAGTTTCCTCTGTGGTATCGCGATTTTCTGAAAGTCGGGAAACCGAAATCGCAAATTCTCGCGTTTTGCTCGCAGAGTGTACCGTTTCTCCCAAGATGCTTTCGAGGTGAAGTCGGCTTTTTATTGCGATGTAGAAAAAAACAACTTTACTGTAGTCAGAAGCCAACATGTCCGGAAGTAAAAAAAAGTAGCGATTTTTCGCGAAAGTTCCGTTTTCCTGCAACTGCTTCTTACTGGTTGGATGCCTGTTGTGTCAGAGCATAAGACTAGTGTGTCTCTGAGAATTGCGTTTTTTTTTTATTTGCGAAGTTTAGTCAGTATTTTCAGTTTATGAGGTTTTTCTAAGTTGTAAAATTTTTGAAAGGCCTCTTTAAGAAGCAACTTAAGATAATAATTTAGTTTTTTAAATAATGTTAGATTATAACCTGTATCAGATATCTGATATGATTTGAGATTCTAATAATACTTTTAAAAATTCATTTGACTTTTTTCTTCACTTAGAAAAATTATATTGGTAAAAAATTCTGTAATTTAATTATATTTTAAGTAACCAATAAATTATCTTACCATTTAACTGATTTCCTAAATTTTCATCTGCTTTTAGTTACATATTGGTTATTTTCATGCAAATGAAGATAACTTGAAATATGTATTTTTCTTTGTTTAAAGATATTTTTATCTAGACTATAATATTAATGACTAGTTTAATGCCTGTTTAAAGTTCTTAAAATCCTCCCAAATGTAACCCAGGTAGATTAAAATTTGTCTTGTTAAAATTATTTGTTTCACGCTTAAGAAAATTATACATAACTAAGCTCACGCGCTTTTTCCTCTTTTTTCATCTTTAGACAAACTCATCCCTGATTTCTATGCAATTCTAAACTTTCAAATGCCTCTCCTGAAAATTTAGGTTTTTTGAGATATGACGTTCTTGAAAGGAGTGAGCGAAGTGTTCAAAATTTTTGCATCAGAATGTGTTAAACTTGCCCAAGATTCTGATGAAGCTACTAAATTAGAAATGTTACAACATTGTGTTATCTGATGAAGAAAATATCATGGTTTTGAATTGCATCAAATTGACAACTAATATGGTACACCCTTTTAGTTTAGGCAGATTTATGTATAAGTCAGCTCACATTAACATTGGAAGTAATTCCAAAATTTCTTACTTCATGTGTAGTATGTTATGTGTGGTACTTAAAAATTAAAAATGAAGAAATGTTAAATTTCAACTGTTTGTAATGTAGTCTTGAATGACAGAACTTTATCTTGTGACAAGTATTTACTGAACAGCATAATTTTTTTATTGCAGGAGAAACTCAGCAAAGTGCAAATGATGACATCTTTGATGCATTTCTCAGTGCTCCCGTCACAAATGTCCCTGAAAATACCAAGTCAACCCCTCAAGTATCTACAATCGAAACTTCTACAAAAAGTAACATATCTGCTGATGAAATGGACTTTTTTAATCAAAAGTCTGATGGTGTTAATTCATCTAGTAAAATGACAAAAGAATCGATACTGTCTCTTTATGGTACAAATGCTTGTCAGCCTCCAGCTACACAACATATTACTCCTATTTATGGGTTTCCAGGTACTTTAATTTAAAGCTTTAGTCTAAAAAATTGTATCAACTAGAAAAATAATATAATACATCTTTTAAATAGGTGGTATGTATGTTACACCCCAAGCTTATGCTCCTGTAGCTTTGACTGGTTATCCCCCAACTGCCCCCAATCCAGGCATTAATGCTGTAAGTAACTTTTCACACTATTTTTCTTCATTGATCTATCTACAAAAATGTTATTTTTACAGCCACTAGATCATTTTCTTCTCGCTGATTTGGTATGGATCTTATTAACTCTTCTACTGCACTATAAATGCAGCACTTTCGACCAACCCCAACTTTTTTAGTCTACTAAATATTTGCATAGAATACGTGAGAAGTTTGCTTTTTTATACCCTTTAAATTTTTATGCCTGTTATATTTTTCTGACTTTTAATTGCAACATTAACATATGGTGATACAACCCCAGTTTCTTTGTAGTCCTACTAAAAACATAAAATATTATGCAAGATTTTTTATTTTTACAGGGATGCAAAAAGTTACATTATTGTAGACAGGTTACCTAAGTCTTGTGTCATGTAGCTTTTTGTTTTCTGCTTGATTTTGATGCATTTGTTCACTATAATATGAAACCTATGTATGTAGCTATTTTTCTGTCATGCATGCTTTTAATGTTTTTATAACGTAAAACATTTAAAATTTTAGTAGTATACTGCCACTGGAGTGTTTGTAGTTTATCTATTTTGATCCTAAACTTGTCTAATGAAACATTATTAATGTTTGCATGAAAATTTTGTGCTCCCTCAAATTTAAGGAATGTCAAACTTTTAAATAACTGTTTGGTGTCAAAATGATTCTATTTAAGAATGACTGATTATGTGTTCAAAATATTTTCTTCATATGAAATTTAATTTCCCCCTTTAAATATCTAAGTTATCTGTTTAAGTACTGTATTTTTCATTCCAGTTATTATTAGTATCATCAAAAATTTTAAAGCTAACAACCTTTATGTATTGTAGCTTGGAACTAACGTAACTGCTGTTCACAATCCTTTTGCTTCTTTTGGTTCAACTCCTGTAAGACAAGATTCAAGACAACAGCCTAATGCATGGATGGGGTTAAACTCTGGTGTTGGGAATGAATCTTTATTAATTGCTCATAATTTAGGCCAGGTTTGGTATTTTTCCCTCTAAAATGCATGAGCATTTTTTTGCTAGTGTGTGGTCTTGAAATTCTTTGGCAATTGTTTGCTTTAGGACTTAACACCCATTTAATTCAAAGTTGTAAGGAATGGCCTGAGAAGTAATATTTAGTGTTTTACCCCTGTATTGTAGTCTGTGCCTTTATGTATAACTTTTCTTTTAGTATCATTAGCGTTTGGTTTTATTTTGAACGGGTTGAAAGCTTTCATGCCACATATATGCATCAGCTTATCACATTTGTGAACTTTTAAAAGCAGAAATTGTCTCATCAAATATATATGTTTTTAATTTACAGAATTTAAGAAGTTACTTCGTGCTTCAAGAATTATTATTTTAAAGTTCCTTTTTCATATCTAGTTTAAAATCCCGACTGGGCCAGAATCAAAACAAATCAGTATTTATATTTATTTAAATAAGGAATAATTAAGTTTTAAAACAAGAAAATATTTTTAATCTTTTTTAATTAAAAAGCATTCATAAAATATTAAAGGTATAAAGTTTAATCTGAAAAGGGGCTAAATACCACCTTGATTGATCAACAAGAATATAATGACTGTTTTCTTAAAAAGAAACTGAGAAGCTTCAGGGAAAAAGGACCTGTTCCCACAAAAATTTTAGTAGTGTAAACATTAGGGTGGTTTTTTTTAAACGAAAGTTCGAATTTTTTTCGGGGCACCCCCTCAAAAGGTGCCATTTGATATAAAACTAATATTCTGAGAGTTACAGATCAAAAAAATAATATTTAGACCCCGCCCCCGAGCGTCAAAGTTTCATAAAAACTCTAAATTTTGCACGTTTTTAGCTATAAAATCCAAACTAATGGTTGTAAAAATACAAAGTGGGTCTCATTTTGTAGATAATTTATTTAGCTTCAACTTTTATAATTGAAACTTATTTGTAAAGCTTACAGATCATAAGATACGAGGGGTTTCATTAACTCCCCACGCAATACTTATTTTTTAAGAAGTGCCAGGAAATTTCTTTAAATTTATCAGCTACCGTACAATGGTTCAATAACATATAAATAATAGTTTTAGACAACATAGGTACAAAATTTAATATATTAAAGAGCAAAAAATTTGTTTTTCGTATATACCTGTTATTTTTTTCACAATTGTAAAATAATTCAAATAAAATATATAAAATAATTTTTCAACTACTTATTAAATGAATAAAATGTGTAAAAGTTGATAAACAAGCAAAAAATACAAATTAATATTATTTTTAGTTTTTTCTAAAAAAAAGAAATTTTATTTTCATCGCATTGACAGTATTTTTCATAAGATCTCCCTATTTTAGAAGTAGTTTTGAAAGCAGTATTCGACACTACCCCTATCTGAAGTTCTTAAATTTAAATTGAACAGATGTAATTAAAATTGTACAAAGTTCGAGTTGATGATAAAGAAGTCGATTCAAAACTAATTATCATTAAAAATATTGGAAGTTTCATTTCTATGCAGTAGGAAAAATTCAGAATATCTTCTAAGAAAGTAATCTTGCAAGTGCTTGGTATTTATAAGGCTTGATACATCAAATATCCCTAGGTACCATTGTATCATGCTAGATGTAATGCAAAACTCCAATATTGCGTGAAAATTTTCCTTTTTAAATACAATTGTATGTAGCCCTTAAAAAAGGTAGCTGATGACCATGATGAACAAGATTTCCAATTGGTGTCCAAAGATGCATAATAGTACATAGCTGCCAACCGATCTGATTTTTTCAATATTTGATTCAATTTTAGTCTTAATACAAAAATTATTTTATCAAATTGCTCCAAGTTCAAAAAGAAAAAACTGGTAAATAAGATAAAATTCTGAACAATTTAATAACATATTGTAATTTCTTAACAAGACTAGAAACACAAAAGCTGAAAAATTGGAATGGTGGCAGGTATGAAAGTTGGACTGCTTGTGGATGTTTAAAAGTTAAGGGAGAGTGGGAAGCTTAATATTTCAGATTGTTCTTAAATGTTCTTAAATGAGGCACATTAATACCCTGTGACATCCGCTTTTGCTCCATCTCTAAGGTTTCAAACATTACCCTTGGTTGGATTTTCCGACGCACACATTCCTATTTTAATCTTGTTTGAAATGGTGTAACAGAATAATATGCTAAGTTTGGCAGCTTTTTTGAGACATCCACTATAGACATTACTTAGAAACTTCTTTTTATAAGTTAGACACAATATGAAAAATAACAAGCAGTTAAGGTAAAGTTAGCTTTTATTAATCCTATTAAACTGAGTGCAATCAATATTAGAAGATTTTTTCCAATATCAAATAAAAAGTTGCATTTTAAAAATATTGACTTAGCAATTTAAGTATTTCTTGTAAAGAAGTATTTAGAACAAGAAAAACACAAAAAGATATTAATAAGACAACTAAAAGTAAGATTAATGTTGAAATGTTTTTAACTGTCAAGATTTTGACCATAACTCTCCTTGTGACACTTAAGTTTCTATTGGATCAAAAAATCTTTTCTGACTAAAAATTGTTCATTACTCTTCTGTATATTATTTAGATTATTTTAAGGTTGTACTAAAAGTCCTTTTTGAATTTATTTCAGGTTACTCAGCAGGTGTCAAATTTACAAATTTCTGGGCAACCGTGGAATGTTGGTGGTAATACAGGACCTGTGAATGCTGGAAATTTAGTTATTGGTTCAAATCAACCTGGAGGAGTCATGTGGCCTACCCCCAATAGTCAAAATCAAAACCTTTCAAATAATATATGGCAATAATTGTACTTAATAAGTTAAATCCTGTCTAAACATTCTTATAGCCTAGGTGTTCCAACTTTCCATATTTTATCTTGTGAAAGTTATCTTTTATGTGACTAAACTTCAGGAATTTTCTCATACTTTTCATCATACATCCTGAAATATTGTCTGAAAGATATCAATTGTGTTTTTTATGACTAAAATATTAGGCTAAAATTAAAATATATGAATTATTTGTATAGTTTCAATAAATAAGTACTTTTTTCATTCTGCATTTGTTTTCTGCAAAGAGGTTAAGGTTTCTGTAATAAGGAATTTGCCTGTGCGAGGTTTTTATATAAATTGGGAATTTTCTAAAGGATTTTTGAGGGCTGAATTTGAAAATCTGGTCGAAATTTCACAATAGCTTACAGAAAATTAAATATTTTGATTTAAAAACTGATAAATATACATGTGACTTAAAACGCGACCTTACTTCACAGGTTATGAAGTTTAGTTTTTTTAAAATAACGAGTGAGACTCGTGCCGATTTCATTGCGTGCGTGTCACAGCTTTTACTTTTTTCGTTTTTTCTAATCTTAGCCCCTTATTTAATCAATCATCATGAAAATAGGGCCATACTTCTATGCTGTAAACGAAGATCATAACCTGTGACGTCATAACTCGTTTTTGCGCCATTAAAAAAAGACAATTTTTAATCCACTTTTTCTGATTGAAAAAATTGTCAAATCAAGCTGGAATTTCACACATAGGCCTATTTTTGCATGGAGTATTGATTAAAAGAATAAAAAATTGGGCAAATTCCTCTTTGGATATTATAAATAAGGATTTTAAAACCTATCCTGGCAATCAACCAAAAGTGTGGCTTCCTAATTACAGTAAAGCGCCGTTTATGCTTCTTTCAAGGGAACGACATATAATTGAAAACATCTTTGATTATTAGGTTTCTAATGCCCCTAATGCATATTTACGTAAATATGATAAATTTGAGTTTTTTCGAAAGGAAAAATTACTTCAATACAGTTTTTAAACTGACACTAATAATTAAATTTAAAAACATTTATAACAAGAATTGAACTTACAAATTTATTTAGTTTTTCCTATCTTCAGTACTATATATTACATAACATCTGAATTCATTGCATCGTATATGAATATCAAATCTCCACTTTACTACATTTAAAAAAAAACTCCTTCATTAAGATAAGGGAAAGACGTTTGACCTATATTGCAGGTCGTATAAATGAATTTTTGCATTAAAATAATTGGGACTTTGAAATAATAACGTATAAATAAAAAAGTCGTATAAACGGTACTGAACTGCTGTAAAGACTCACGGACCATTTAAAGTTTCTCAGCAAGCCTTTTATCTCCACACCGCACAGACTCATATTTTCTTTTTAAAAAAACACAAAATTTTAACATTAAATGCCTCAAGTTACAATCCTACCTGTGCGTTATTTTCTATGAATCTATACTTTAACTTGGCATGTAGTACTTTGTACAAGTGAGGGGCACGAGCATTGATCATAGTGAGGAACTTTTTTCGTATCTTGTTGGATTTTTAACTATTGTAGGGAACCTCTAAATCTCCTGATGTAGGGTCCTAAATGCATTCAAGTTGTTAAATCACATTCATATGATTCCTTAATTGTTTGTTTATTTAATTTCTTAATTATTCTAGTGGTTTTTTTTAGGGAAGACTGTTTTTGATAGAATGGAAGTTATTCCTTAAATTAAATACATAATTCAAACTCTTAATATTCTGAACATCTTTAAGTCTGGCCTTTAGATTTAAAACAATCTTTCTAATGTAAGTAATGTGACTATCAGTGATACCCTAGAAGTCCTTGACTACTTAAGTTTCCATGGATTTCTTAGCTTCATAATTATTTATAAGACCACCCTTCATGCCTACATTATAAGTTAAGTCCCTAGTAGCACAGCTCATACCAAACATGCAAAGTTTACTTAGCAGCAACTAAAAGTAAATGAAATTCGGCTATACATGACAAAAATTGTGAATGAATATTGAGTGTTTGGGGTGTGGTGTAGCTTTTTTAAAACACTTATAGGCAAGATTTGAAATGTGGGGATTATATATAATGTTCGGCACTAGTTAACTAGTAGTTCAAATACTTTTAGTTAAGTGTAGTTGAACTACTTTTTTCACCAACTACTAGTTTCAACTACTTTCAAAAAGTTCAACTACTTCAAAAAATATTGAAAGATCAAAATTTTAAAAAATATGTTACATCTACTAACAATGCCATTTTTCGTGATACATTTTCATATTTAGCATCCTTGAAATATATTTCATCCCAGCAATTGACATATAAATGCAACCCTTCTTTGAAATCCTCTCTAGAAATTAGGGAGTTCAGGGAATTCCCCTCCTGGAAATTCCAGCACTTTGAAAAGCGATTTTAGGCTAGGTTTACGAGGATTCTAGATGTTTTTCCTGCATTAAAAATTAGTAAGGCAATATTTAAATGAAAGGCCCAATTTTGTCCTTAAAATATTGTTGTTCAGGCTAAGGGGTTTAGAACCCTTAACCCCCCTTATATACGACACTGTACTGGCTAATATAAATACAACTTAGAAAACTTTAAGACACCAAAAACCTGTATACCTATCAAGAATTGGCTAATCTTTAGCCAGTAGCGGATTTCTAAATAGGCTAGCTAGGCTATAGCCTACGGCGGCAAATTTTTGACGGCAGAATTTTTTTCTGAATAAAAAAGGAGAGGAGAAATGAAACACGCTCAGAAATGAAACATAAGCTCAGACGAGAACGTCCTTTCAAAAAAGCAATTCTATGGTTTACAAGGAACTGATCTGTCTCAAAAGGTCTCAAAATGAGCTAAAACACTACTTTAAAGGGCAATTAAAAAATGTCTGAAGGAGAACCCCAACACTCCCCTCTCAAATTTTGATATCTGTTATACAGTGTTGAAATACCCTTGAAAATTATGCTGCTTACAAGAAGCTTTTCCTTTTTGGTGCTCTCTCCTTTCCATAGAGTTTAAAAGTAGATAAACACAAGTTTGGGGAAAAATGTCCAAAAATATTTTCTGGGGGAGGACCTCTGGCCCCCGTTGGGCGTTTTTTATAACTTATCCCCTCAGAAAATTCTGTGGTTTTCAAGGAACTGAAAGGGCAGGGCCGTATCCAAGGGGGGGTTTGGGGGTTCAAACCCCCCCCCCCGAAATTTTGATATAAATTTTTTACTTACTGTTTTTCCTTAAAAGTTAGCCTTAAAATGTGCATGAAACCCCTACTTTTAAGGTTCGAAATTCAAAATTTTTCTTGGGGAAAACCCCCAACCCCCCTTGAAATTTTGAAATAGATTGTAACAGTCGTTCCTTGAAAATATTGGGAGTGGTCCTCCTCGGGTTAGTCTAAAAATGAGTGAAATCATGAAGGGGCTTTGAGTTAGGAGTTCTACTCATCACTCTAGCGGATCCAGGGGGGCTAGGGAACTTAAGCCCCCTCCCCAAAAGGAATAAGAACTAACTGTGAGAAGGAGGGGAAGTGGGAACTCAGAGGTATAAGAAAAAGGAAAAGCGACTCTAAAACGAGTCAAAATCCTGTTTTTAGGGTCAAATTTTCCGGGGGTGGACCCCCAGACCCCCCTTTGGAATTTGGAACCCTATTATTTCCAACTTTTCAGTAAAACGTTCGTCGAAATGCAAAAATTTTACCAAAATGTAAATTAAATTCTTGAAAATGTATGTTCGAAATCCGGATTAGGTGTACCAAAACGAAAATCTACTTTTTATTCTTAAATTTCCAAAAAATTTCTGGGGGAGGACCCCCAGACCCCTTTTATGGTTTTAGAAGACGATTTTGATACTTAAAATTTTTAGCCCCCCAAAAACCAAATCCTGGTTCCGCCGCTGTCTTCTTACCTAGGTCACCAACATAATCGAACTGAAGTTCCAAGAAAATTTTTTCCCAACCCCCCCCCCGAAAAAAGTCTAGTTACGGCCCTGTGAAAGGGTCTCAATGAATAGTAAGTAAATTAATAGAAACTTAAAATTAATAGTAAGTTTGGGGAAAAATATCTTATGAAATTAAATAGACTAGTTCAGGGGTGCAGAATATGTCCGAACGAGGTTCGGGGGAAATTCAAGAAGCTCTGGGGAAATTTTTGCCCAAGATAGAAAGAAAAACTAAAAAAATCCAATCATCATTAGCTGACAAACAAATATTTTGGGTAGTGATTGCATCCTAACCTCCAATTTCAACGAAAATCAGGTTAAAACTGCGGAGTTAAGGATGGTGAATCGGAAAACTACGGATCTGAGCTAAAAATCTTAGTTTTCTAGGTGAATACGCGAAAGTTGGCTTTTCGATTGCTAAGCAGAAAAAATAACGTTTTGTTGCAGGATGGGTAATTTTCACGATGTGATTACATTCTTGTTTAATCACACCGATGTTATTTTCTAAAAAGTTAATTGATGAGAAGTTTACATTTAGCTTAATACTTGGTAGTTAACTACTTGGGGAAATAATCAACTACTAGTTAAAACTACTTCCAAGAAAAAGTAGTTAACTAGTAGTTAAAACTACTTCCAAGAAATAGTAGTTACAACTACTTTTGTCCAGACTAGTAGGTACTTAACTACTTTTATTTATTTATTTATTTATTCATTCATCTACCATACAGATTAAAAATCCCTTTACATGGTAGGTCAATACAAAACACACAGTAAAATATAAAATACATACAAGTACGATACAAAATACACACAATACACAAATTAAATATGAATTGAAAGAAAATCTTTTTTAAGTCTGACAAATTTATCATAGAAAATATCGCTGTGATCCGGTAGGCTATTTACTATTTTAATAAACTGGTTTATAGATTGATTTTCTAAGTATTGTTTTGAATAAAAAGTTTTAATTAATAGAATTTTTTTCCTTGTATTATAGCAGGGGGCGTGTAAACTTATTTGTTGTAGTACAGTAGGGCAATCAATATTGTTTTTCAAAATATTAATGAAAAACTTAAATATGGTTAATGATCTTCTGCATTCTAGAGTAATAGGTTGGTCAAAAGAGGTTTTGAATTTAAAAGAAATATGACGTAGAAAATTATTCTGTACTTTTTCTATTAATTTAATTAAAGATTTACTTGAAGGATTCCAGAAGAGACCAGTAGTTGCCGAACACGAGGGGGGTGACTCCCAAAGAGGACTAATCCTTATACACCACATAATTTGAAAAAAGAATTAGTTATAAGCTGCAAAATTTTAGGGAGTGAAGCCCTTCTTCTTCACAACAGTGTTGGGCAAAATTTATTCGTGCAACTACAGTTGACGAATAACGAGTAAATCATCTAGAACTAGATGAACCTACGAATAACGAATGATTTATTCGTCAATTGCGGAGGAGACGATTGACAAGTAATTCAACTGTAATTGTGAGAGAACCTACGAATAACAATTAAATCAATCGTTATTCTGAATGCTTCCATGGCAATTAATTAGGAAGAGCTGGATCGCTTCGCAACTTCATCGGAGTGGTCCGCTGCTTTATTGGATCGCTTTGCAAATTTACCGAAGTGGTCCGCAACTTACCGGAAGTGGTCTGTAAGTCACCGGAAGTGGTCCGCAACTTACCGGAAGTGGTCAGTAGATACCGGAAGTGGTTCGTTAGTTACCGGAAGTGGTCTGTTTGTCAACGGAAGGGTTCCGTAAGTCACCGGAAGCGGTCTGTTAGTCACCGGAAGTGGTCCGTAAGTCACCGGAAGTGGTCCGCAACTTACCGAAAGTGATTCGTTAGTCACCGGAAGTGGTCCGCAACTTACCGGAAGTGATTCGTAAGTGATCCGTTAGTTGTGGACCACTTCCGGTAACTTGCGGACCACTACCGGTGACTAACGGACCACTTCCGGTCACTAACGAAACATTTCCGGTAACTTGCGGACCACATCCGGTGACTCACGAATCACTTCCGGTTAAATTCGGGCAATTTTAGCCTAAGACAAAGTGATTTAAACTTAAATTTCAAATATCATTCTTTATCTTGCAATAGAAACTCCAATAATTGTCACTGTCATATCCTTCAATCAGTTAATAGTATAAAATATTTAGGTTTATTTATCGATTCAAATCTTAAATGGAAAACGCATATAAATGAGCTAGGGAAAAAATTACGTTTTGTTCTATATAAACTTTTCCACTTTAAAAATAAAGTTGCTTTAAATTTTCTAAAATCATTATATTTTGCTTGGTTTTATTCGTTATTTAATTATGCAGCTATCATTTGGGGTGGGGAATATAGATCCAATCTTCAACCGTTAATTTCTATACATAATAAATGCTTCAAACTTCTGAATCACCAATCTAGTCCCCATAATTTTAGGTCTCTTAAGTTATTACCATTACGGCATAATGCTTTTTATCGCATTCTACTTTATATTTTTCGTAATAAATCTCTTTGTAAATTTAGAACCAGGCAATATAATACTAGATCATCTGAAATTTTTGAAATTCCAACATTTTCAAAGGACATATTTCGTAAACACTTCTTTTATCTTGCACCTAAATTGTACAATAGTTTACCAACAAATTTAATTCAAACAAATAGTTATTCTGTTTTCAAAAGAAATCTTTTTGAATTTATAATTAACATCGACGACCTGGATCTGTATTTCTCACTTTGAAGCAAATTTTTCATTTTAAATATTATTCAGCCTTTTGCCAATAATATTGTGTGTGATTTTGTCGTGGTTTTCTTGTGTTTATTTATAGTTTTAATGTATATTTCCTTTTTTTTTTCTTTATTTTCGTTACTCAGTTATGTATTTAATTTCTTTTACGCCTGGACGGGATTTTTTTATTTCCCCTTGGCGTATAACATTGTTTTTCTGTATTTATGTTTATTTTTCTTTAATTGTTAATAAAAATTATTATTATTATTATATTATTATTATAATTTCCGGTTAAATACGGACCTTTTCCGGTAACTTAAGAACCACTTCCGATAACTTACAAACCACTTCCAGAATGTAGCGGACCACCTCCGGTAACTTACGAACCTCTTCCGGAATGTTTCGGACCACTTCCGGTGACTTACAAACTACTTCCGGTAAGTGTAGTAACATTTCCTGTTAATACGGATCACTTCCGGTTAAATTTAGAGCATTTCCGGTTAAATTCGGGAAATTTCTGGATAAATATGAACCATTTCCGGTTATATATGGTTCATTTCCGTTTAAATACGGACCACGTCCGGTTAAATTCGGGCAACTTCCGGTTAAATACGGACCACTTCCGGTGGACTTACGAACCACTTCCGGTTAAAGATGGACCACTTCCGGTTAAATTTGGGCAACTTCCGGTCACTTACGAACCATTTCCGTAAATTTACGGACCACTCCGGTAAAGTTGTGAACCCTTCCGTACCAACCCTGAAAATTTTTTTGCACCCCTATATGTACCTTCTGAAATTAATTTATTTGGTGAAATTATTCGCAATTGAATAATTATTCGTCATCCACGATTAAAGTTAGTTGCGAATGAATTTTCAACTGCGAATGAAAATTCAATCGTCGGTGACGAACAATTTAAGTCGCAATTCATTTATTCGTAGCTGAATTCGTAGCTGAAGTACGATTGACGAATAAATTTTCATTCGTGTGAATGCCCAACTCTGATTCACAAAGCCTGCAAGGTTTTTATAATTTGATATAAATGCGCATGCTTCACAAAGAAATAACAACTTGTACTTATAAGTTTTAAAGTAACTGAAGTAAGGTGAGTTATAAAGCTATGCTAAATATTTGTTCTCTTAGTATAATAGTATTTTTTAAACCAACTTCCATAAAAAAATACCATTATTATGTTATGTGTGCACGTTTTATAACAAACCCCAAGGGTTAACAAGCGGTCCGGAAACCCTAAAACCAACACTCAACTTGAATTTAAGTAGATTTTACGTCTTAAAACACTCCTCACGGAGGTGAAAATGAGAAATTTTCAATTTAATGACTTAAGTAAATAACTAAAAGTATTCTTAGCTCATTAAATTGAAAATAATTAAAACTCATATTATTGAAAATCCGGCGGGCGCAAGTTTCCTTTAGCATCCGCTTGGCGACTTTCAACCAAATAGTAGTATTACTAGAGATATAGCGCCTAATGTGGCAACCTTGTTGCCACATTAGGCGCTATACTCCTGAGCTCTCTATATGGGCGATAAGTAGCTGCTATTTCTGTTATTTTAATCAGTTGCTTATTCAAAGGTTGTGAATATTTTACTGTTAAGAATGTGCTGCCCTCTTTTCTCCGTTTTCGCGGACAAGTTGGTGTTTGTTTTATTTTTAACATTGGATAAATTTAAAAATTCTGAACTCTGGAAATAATGAAATTTTTTTAGGTAAAATTAATATGAAGATTAAATAAAAATGTGTTGTTTTTAATTGTATCAGGTTAGGTACTTAAAAACTTTTCACATTTTTCTAATAATAAAAGGTTAATTAAAATTATTAGGGAAATATATTTACCAATGCTGTGAATACTTATTGCTTTAAGAATAGCTGATTAGAAATTACTATAACTCAATAATTAGATAACGTAGACACATTATCATGAAAGAATTTTTTTAAATTAGTATATTTTTGAATGAAATTTATTTTTTATTTTGTCATGTTTCAACAAAATGTTAGAAATATACATACAATATAAAATTTTTTCAACAAGTTATATGTTTAAACCTTGTTTTTTGTTGTTTTTCAAAACCTATTAATAAGGCTCAGGCTCTTTAATGCAGATAAGGAGTTTTTAAAATTGATTTTGAAAAATAAATTTTATATTTGAAGAATAATATGGTAATTTAGTGATTTAATTTAAGTAATGTACTACTGACAGTTTCATTTCATTGTAAACATTTTTTATGTTCATATTTTTAAAACTAAAATTTATTTGTTATATTGTGAATGAAAGATTTTATTTTATTCAATTAAAAGAGATAATATATCTTTTGAATCCTTGAAATTAGAAACTAAAAATGTTTTAAAAATGAGCTATTCCATAAAAGAATGATAAATTTACTTTAATCAAAAGAAAGATCTATTCCATTAACAGAGAACATTTTTTAATCTTGAAATTAGAAACAAAAACTAAAAAATGAAATTTATTTATTTTAAATAAAGTCTTTCTAATCACACCAAACACAAAAAAGATCCATTCATTTTTTTCTCAAAAATACTTGAAACTCTGAAATTCAAATTTTTGCATTTACTGAAATTTTTAAATATATTTAGTTAGTGTGTTTAACAGGTGTGAAAAATATGTTAAGTATTTAAAGGATTTCTAGAAGTAAAAGATTAAATCACTGTTATTTGAAAAGATAAGACATTCATAGCTAAAAAATAGATTAATTATTTTAGAAGATTGTGAGTGGATAGCTATTTGCTTTAACTTTTGTTAGCAGCAAAATTTGCTGCATGATAATTTTGTAAATACCCTTACTACACTCATCCAAAAACAGAGTTTCCTCTCTACTAAGGATAATATTTTTTTCCTATGGCTGCACAGGACAATTTAAAAATACATACCAAATTTCAAATATGTGCTATATCATAGGTTTTAAATTAGAAAGAGAAAACATTTTTGAATACCTAAGATAAAAAAGTATATGAAACTAAAGTACTGATAAGTCGGATCTAAACTGGCAATATAGGTATAATAAATTAAGCAATAACAAATTTTGCTATGGAAGTTTTTTGAGAGACTCATGAAAACAAGTGTAAAAATAATTGTATAACTCAGTAGGGAAAATATTAGATTAATAAACAAATTCTGACACAAACAGATGGGAAGGCATCCTCATTAGGAATAATGATCTCAGGTAATTTCCTAAACTATTTTAAATTTGTAAGATTTGCAATGTGTCACTACTGTTACAACAAAAAAATTCAGAATGGACAACTAAAAATGTAATCAGAAATTTATGTAGTATTCTTAATCTGGGAATTCCCCTAGTAGAAAAAATGTTTCAGTCATGAAAGTTTCATATATTCACAAAAATTTTACAAATGTAAATGTCACTAATTTACAAATGTAAATAATCTGAAAAGTGTCACACCTATGACATCATTTAAAGTTTGAAAAAAATTAAAGTTTTATTTTTGCTTGAATATTGAAATGCATGGCAAAATACAGTAAAAATGTTTTTCAGGGATGAGTTTAAATACAATCTTTAAAATTGTGTCCTAATTTTATACCCATCACAGTGGAAATCATCAAAAGAAAATTAATTAGGGAGAAAATATATCAAGTCTGAACAAGAAAACCCCAAGAATTTAATTAAGATTTTTAGTATTGGGGCTTTTTTCAATAAGTTTTAAAAACTTTTATTTTTTAACTGAGTTTTAATACACTGTGTTTACTGTAGCAGGACTGTACTGAACACCAAAGATCTTTATTCCTTAAAATGCTGATAGTACTTTTCTCGGAATTTTTTTTAGATTTCATTTTCTTTGGGATGTGTGGAGTCAATAGAAAATTCTAATATATATCTTTAAAATCAGTGACTTAACTGAGTGACTGAAAATGGAGAGTATAAGAAAAAAAACTTCTGGACAAAAAAAATTCCAAATGTGTCATAAAAACTGGAAGATGTTACTTTTTTGTCCAAAGTTTATGAAATCATCTGAAGAATTATGAATCTATCTAAACTTCTAAACATTTCTAAATAAGGTTGGTGTAGTAGTAATTTGGTACTCCATAGATCATAATTTGATATTACTCATTACAAGGCTGTAAAGTGTATATTTCTTCAGAAAATGTAAATGATAATACAATTTTAAACCAGACAAGGTTGATTTTGTTTCTGAATGAGTAAATTTAACACAAATTTTCTAAAGTATTAACTGTAAGTTAATTGTTGTAAATTATCCAAAATTTAAATATAAAAGATGCATAAAGGGTGATCTTTTTATGATTGCTTAAAAGATCAAAAGGTTGCTTAATAGATCAATTTAAAAGTTAATTTATTTAGCTTTTCAAGGCAAGAACTTAAATTGTCTTAGAAAATTCAATTAAAATATGTTAAATAGATTTCAAAATAAAATAAATTAATAAACGCATATCTATTTTGTGTTAAGTTCTATTTAAAATACCTTAATTATTTCATTTCTTTCCTTTGCATACAAAAGTAATAATCTAAATAGGGTAAAAGGGTCGAGGTCGATTTTATATGATGAACACATTGATACTTTCAATATCCCAACAAACTGACTGTTTAAAAGTTGCCTTTATGCACATAATAAGCATTACATATCAAATCGTTATGCTCAGCAGTAAATCTAAAGGTTTTAGTAATAGAAACTAAATTTTATTCATCAAAAACTTCCCCAAGTAAATTTTTAGGTAAATTGTTTAAAACTTTATTGCCTATAAAACCTATTTTATTTTGAATGCAGAGATCACAGATCATCAAATTCCAAAAATAAGTTCATCATTCACTCTTCAAAAAGGAATTTACTTAAATATTAAATAACCATTGACTGACACTTATTGATTTTTCCTGATTGGTTTCAGAAAATTGAGTCTTTTTTCATATATATTTAGGAAAGTGAAGTATCTTTGAATGAACTCAAAAAATTGGTTTAAATTGTGTTGTATCAAATAACTTTGGCTCTCCCCTAAGTATATATATAATTTTACCCAACTGTGAAAATATGTTTCTTAAATTTTAAATATCCATTCCTTTAATTTTATATTTAATCCCTTTAATCTTTTTTGTGAAAACAATTTTACTAAAGCCTCTTTTGTTTATTGAAAAACATCGGCTTTACGGATAAAAATAATGTAGCAACTTTAGTTCTTAAACTAGCACTTCTCGGAAATATTAAAATAATGAAGTCCCTTTGATTTCTAAGTAAAGCATGCATCCCTCCATTGATGTCAGCTTTAGAAATTATTTCAATGTGATTTTCAAATAGTTTCATTACGTGCATATAGAATTAAAAAATTTCATTTAGTTTTTAAATTATAAGTAAACTACACTGTAGTTTAAAATATTTACATTTTTTAATCACATTTTACATTGGTTTGATTAAGCTGCATTTGTGTTTATGTAAAGTCAAAGTAAATGCTATTTTTTCTGGGTTAATTTTAGGGGAAGGAATGATTATTGGGCCAAACACTTTTTATTTTGTTTGAAACTAAACTACTGATATGATATTCTAAAAAACAATTATTAGCCTAACTTTATAACTTTTTACAATCAAATAAATTACTGAAAATATGAATTTTGATTTTATGCATTAAGTTTTTAAAATTCTTATGAATATTAGTTTATTAGAAGTTTTAAATAGAAAATGTAGTTTTTTATATAGTGCTTCCGTCGATTTACCGGCTCCTCACCCCTTCTTAGTTATCCAGCACCAATAAGCTAAGCCACGCCTTAGGATGCAATCCATTGGTCAAGGTGTCACATTATGTTCCCCAAATGCCAACATACCAAACAAGCTTGAGGGGAAGCAGACAAGAAAGGGGACAGTTGACTCCGTTTGACCTCAAGGTCGGTTTGGGTAGCAGAAATTAAACAACTATAAGGCAGTGCAAAGCATTTACACTAATTATTAGCGGGTAATCAAAAATCTCAATATCGTTCGCTTTTTTTTTATCTGCAATGAAAATTTTGAATAACACAGGTCTGCAATGAAAAAGCTATTTGAATAATTTTAGCGGTTTCCTATGTATGGAATTTATTTAAAATTCAAAAGGGTTATTTAAGTTCATCAAAAAAGTTGGGTAAAAGAAAAGTTACCAAATCAGTAGAAGCTATGAATTGTAATAAACATTTAATCAACAAAAATTTCACGACAGAACTGTAGTTGTGTCTATGAATTTAGAAATTTAGAACTCAATTTTGATAATTAAAGTACCTAACCTCTTAAAAAATCATCTCCTTGGGATATTATACTAATTTAGAAATGGATCTTTTACCTGTAAATCAGTAAAATCTTAAACACTTCTTGCTCTTTCATTTATAAAACGTTGTGAATCGATTATTTTTAAGAATGCTTTTCTCTTTACTAATTAATTATTAGCAGTAGACTAATTTTCATTTTAAGAATAAATCTTCAAACTAAAAAAGTAAGAAATAATTTGTTTTAAGTTTAAATTTTATAAATAGGAACGTCATGCAAAATTGTGTTTAAATTGTAACATATAAAAAAGTAAGTTAATGAGACCCAGTAAAAATTCTTGCGTTGCTTTTTAAATGTAAGAAAGATATTTCTTGAGTAAAATACACCTTAGTAAATCTTTATAAATGAAGTATGTGGGTCATTCCCAAAAAAACCGTACATTTGGTGTTCAAAACTTTGAAAAATAAGTATCGAATTATTTCAAAAAAATTTTGCCTAAATATCAGCTAAGATTCTAAGCTTTTCAGTGATAAAAAGTTTAAGTTGGTTAAAATAATAATTTTATGTATTTTGAAATGTTTTGATCAGAGAAGTGAAAGGTTTTTTTCCACTCTGTTACATGAAGAGAATTTGATTTTTTAATGGTAATAAAAGTTGATTGATTGTAATTGCCTTAATATCTTTGAATATGCTTTGCTTTGTTAGTACTCTTGCGCTTTACTTTATTTGTAAATTTTGAAACTGTTTTGTGAAAGAATAGTGCAAAAAATTTTTAAAATGTGAAATATACCTGGATGAAAGTTTATTCCATGGGATTATATTCTCTTATTTAAAAAATATTATTATTATTCCTGTAATAGCTAGTGTTGTTCAAAATTGTAGGGGACACTTTTAATAAAATTTTTAGAATAATTTTACACTCGAATGCAAAAAAAAGTGTGATGTAACAGAGTGGAAAATCTTACATTCTTGGGAGAAAAATACCATGATTTTGTAGTAAAATTCAATTCAATCATATTACTTGCAATCTACATTTTATTAGTAACACCAGAAGATATGAAACTGTTTTGGTTGGACTACACTGAATTAGAATAAAAAATTAATATTTTTAAGAATACTGCTTTCATTTTTTTATGAAAAATTGCCCTATCTATATCATAAAACTGTGGTGTCTTAAAAATCAAACGAGGTCATTTTCGTTTTCAGCACGCCAAAAAACATAAAAAAATTATTTTCAGGTAAAGTGTGAATTTAAAAATAATATTTTTAAATAAATTTTCATTTTTTTCCTGAATAGCAAGAAATGTGAAGTTCTATGCTATAACTGAGGTCAGTTTTATATTCATTACATCGAAAAGCAATAGAAATGATATTATGGTAAAAACTTAAGTTAAAAATTTAGTACAGGTAATGAGTCCATTTTCCAAAATTTTATGGAATTCCACAATTGAACATTAAAACCTGATTAGTCTGAAAACGTATGTACTTTTTTACGTATGTATTCCAAGTTTAGTGTAGATCGGAAGAAAACTGTAAATTTGTATATAAGACACACAAACAAAAACGCGCACACACATCATACATTGACTTTTGTTATATAAAATTACAACCTCTTTCTTGTTTCAATTGAAAAATGTAATTGCTCAGAAAAGAAAATTACATTCAAAAATGTAAGCACTACTAAATAGTTGGAGTAAGTTTCATATAATATCCGTATATCCTTACGGTGATAATCATATTTTTTAAATCTAAATAAGAATATTGAAAAATAGTACTCATGGTTTATATTTCTGAGATAGATGAGATTTTTTCTAACGTTTTTGACTCAGAACTGCAATTTTTTTTATATGAGTTGATTTCTTTACTTGTAATATACTACTATATATAACCTCTATAGATAGAAAATTCTTTGAATTTCGAATTTTTCGAATTTGCTGCAATTTAATAACATATCTAAAGATTTTCATGTGGTTTGCAGCTTTGAAATAAAAACGCATTTCGGAATATTTGAACTACTTAGGTTTGACATATCATAATATCCATTCTACTATTTTTAAAAGTAGTACCTACATTTTTAGTTTTATTTCATCCTTTTTTAAGTAAAAAGTAAAAACTTGTAAGTTGATAAGGCAGTCTAGTTAGTGATTCAAATTTTATTCACATTTTAGGCCATACTTTCGGTATAATTTTACTCTATGGTATTTTTTAAATTACTGTTACAAGTAACTGACTTATTATACCTAATAAGTTGTTCTTTTTATTTTATTTTTGGCCCACATAAGTCAAATATTGCCTGTTGGATCCGCATTGTAAAAAAATTTCATGAAAATGGACTTTTATTATAAATGTCTATTTGCTTTAGATAAATTAAAATTGCAGTATTAGATTTAAACGTATTAGCTATACAAACCCCACTGCAAGGTCTATAGAAACTTGGTAGTGAGACCTCATGTTGTATACTCGAAGTAATCTTGGTGTTTTTTAATTGGATTTCCTTAAACTCCCTTTTGGTCAAATGGTTTTCCCATTATGGGAGTCAATAACGATCATTTTCAACTTCTATATTATTTAAAAATTATTATAAAATTTTATTACAAAAGATTTAATAAAATCAGTTTACTTGCTTTATTTTATTTTTAGGAAAAAACATATAAAACAAATATATTATTGGATGCACAACTCTTTTGATTTTCAATTATAATAAAGGAAACAAAAGCTGAGCGGAAATTTAAATTTACTTAAATTGTCTGTGTCATAGTCTCACCAAAGTATCTGAAATTTTAATCAGTTGCAAAATTTAACATTCACAAGGCTAGGCTACAACCTCGTTTTTTGAACAAACTAAAAATCATGAAGTAATTTCTCCAAGTTCAATAATGTTTAATAATGTTAAGATACTGTTTAAAAATAGTAGTTTAAACTGTATAATGAATCGAAACTAAAGGTTTTTAAAAAATTGTTTGTTTTATTGAAATTTAAAAATATATTTTTATTTAAATTGATTAGATAAGAGGTTTCTCCATGTTTTTTTTTTATTTTTACTTTCTTTATTTCAGAGAATTAAAAGTACAGAACAAAATTTGAAAATAAAATATAATTATCACCTGGGATCAGTTGATTCATATAAGTAAACAAGTAATATGTAAATACATAAATACAAAATTGAACACATAAACAATAAAATACACAATATACAAACAATAAAAAAGAGCATAATAGTAAATTAAAATAACAAATAATATCGTGGCAAACAGGGTGTCTTAAGATATGTTTCTTTTGTTTCATCAACTACCAAGTGACCAGTAATAGATATTATACAAAAAAAATCTCGATTTCATTAATTGAAAAAAAGGAACTTTAAGAAATGTACAGTCGGAGTCAAAAAAAACGTTCCAAGGACTGTTAAGAGGAATCTAGACCTTAACCCCGTACGCATGGTATAGGAAAATAGGTTTGAAATATTTCGCCAGTCCCGATCGCCAAAGGTTTGCCACTTGTTAAAATTACAATAACCCACAAAACTAAGCCAATCCTTTAGTTATTTGTAATATTTGCGTCTCTCAATGTAGATCCCGGTAGCGTAACGGTTAGAGCGCTGGTGTTGTATGAGTTAAGTCGAATTTGAACGTTTTCTGCAACTTCTTGTGCTGATTTTATAATTTTTAAGAGTTAGAAGTTATTAATAAGTGATTATAAATTATATTTAGTTTTTATTGGATATTTAAAAGCTTTTTTTAATCTTATTTTCTATTGGGGTAACCTTTTTTACAATCGTCCAACAAATATTTTTTATTTTTGACATTAGGGGATCTTTTATTTTTGTATTTTTTTAAACTTAATAAAAATGTATTTTCAAAAGCTATTCTTATTTTAGCTTTGTTGTTTTTTAATGTTTGATGTTTGGATTCATTTAGTAGAAGTTTTTAGAAATACTCTTTATTTTTCATCCAATTCGATCCCAATTTTTCTCAATTCGTTGTTAAAATAAATTTTAAAAATTCCCCCAGAAAATTATACATATACAATTGCGGAGTAAACGATTCTGATGAACGCCTTATAATAAAGAAAAATAAAATGAAGCAAAGATATTTTAATTTAACTTCGAAATAGATTTATTTTCAAGTAGAATATCATAACTTTCCTTATTTCCTTCTATCAAAAAACAATTTGTCGTGAAGGACAGTTATACTTAAATCTAGTTTTGGTATACAACCATGGAGGGATACAAAGTACAGAGAGTGAAATCTGGGGGCACAGGATCGGGATCGGGAATTTTCTGGGGGGAGCTTATTTCCCTCCAGTGACTCCACCCCGTGCGGATTCAGGGGGATGGCACTCTGGAATATGACCCCCCTTGGGAACCCAAAAAGTTTTAAAATGAGTAAAAACCCTACTTTTAACAGGTCTAATTTCAAAATAGTGTTCTGGGGGAGGACCCCGATACCCCCTTTTAGTACCACAAGGGGATCTTCAGTGATTATTTTTAGGAAATCCCCAATATTTTGACATTTGGGAAAAAAAGTAAAGGTAATAGTGTTGAAAAGTGCCCCTATACCTCTAATGGTAACACAAGGGGATCTTATATAGAAAAATGCCCCCCTTGGAGCCGTGCTGGATCCGCGCCTGCTCCTACCATCTATACAACATGGAAGAGTTAGGGAAGCAGCATGGAAGTGTCCGAATGCCTCTTTCACCCCGAGTATAAATGGTTACCGCATCTGGATGCAGCTTGAGCCCAGGACGAGGATGTCTGTCGTGAGATATAGACTGGAATCATTAAAATAATTTTTAATAATTTAGTGGTGACCTAGTAACTAAAAATATTATTAAATCTTTCTCTCTTTATTAAATCTCTCACCAATCTTTAAACAAAACTTTCTTGAATAGGTAAAGCAATAAACCTACCCTTTCATTGGCTGGATCAATCTGTAGCTGTTCATTCATGATCATGTATCACGAATGAGGGATGGCTACATTGGATTGAACTCGCATGTGTTTGTGTAATGCTTTTTAGAAATTTTAGAAGCCGAACATTTTAACTGGAATTCGGGAAGAGGGGAGGTAAGAGAGAATGAATTGAGAGACATTATAGAGGGGGGAAATTGTGTCCTCCTTTCTAGTTCTCATAAGTCTATGGAACTGTCCCTCAACTCCAGGGGATACAGGGAGGGGTAGCTACCCTCTAAATCATGAGAGTAAATTACTTAAACTTTAGTCTTAAGTAATTAATTTTCAAAAATTTAAATTATGAAAACTGGGATCACTTGGGTTCACCTATGTCAAAGAGGATTAAAAATCAAAAATAAGAGATCTCCCCGGGCAGTATCTAGGAGGCGGTTAGGGAGTTGAACCCTCTATAGAGTTCTTATATCTATTTATAGGCATTTTCCCTTGAAAATTCTAGAGATTATACGAGTGATCGATCCGGGGTGTTACCTAAATATTCCCCAATGTCCCAGAACAATTCACAAAGCTACTCTTTAGGGTCAAATTACAAAACATTTCGGAGATGGACCCCAGACCCCCTTTGTTTGGGGCTAAGTATATTATCTTAAAAACTTTTGCATTATTTTCACAAAAGGTCCAAATCCCATCTCGAAGCAAAACTCTGGCCCATCATCCCGGGTTTTAAAATGGTTCTCCACAAGCACGAGAAAGATCGACTATGCTTGCTTCGCCCTGAGCAGAATCCTGGGTACGCTTATGCAACTCAACCAAATATCTGTATATTAGAAATATAGCTTGTTCCCCACCCCCGAGACTGCTTAGTACAATTTCAATAGTCTCCAAAGCAAATTATTTTTTAATTTCTTAACAAAACTACTACTACTAACTTTTACTAAATCCATAGAGTTCCCATTATTAAGTCATATAATTAAAATTCCGTTACAAATACAAATACAAATTAAGTCGACCAACTACAGGCTTAAGCCCAGCAAGGTTGGTCCAGTCTTTTTAACTCAAACTACCGGAATCCCAGTATCTGTCAATTTTCCTCTTGAACTCGTTTACCCCTCTTGAATTTACAATTGTTTCAGGCAACGCGTTACCCCACGATTTAAAAGAATTTATAATTATTATTTATTTAAAATAACTTTAAAAATAGTTAAAATAGAATTATTTTCTGAAATAGTACAAAGAATTATGTTTAAACTTGTATTCGCCTGAATAAGCTTGGTAAAAAAATTCTTAAGAAATTTCTCTGATTAAAAAATTTCTTTAAATAAAATATTTTTTCCAGTGTGAAGTTAAAAATACCTTTAAAAAATTACTTACTTATCGGAGTTGGATTTTTTAATGATCATAGTGGAAGATCCAGAGTTCCAAGTAAATTTCATAGATAATTATTTTAAGATTTAGGAAGAAACTTTAACGGCTGCTGAGAAATACGATTGAGTGCTTTGAATAAAAAATCAGGTAAGAATACTCCTCCACAGAGATTGGATCATCCGTAAATAAATTTCAACATCAATCGTAATGACTTTGAGAATGATCCGCATTGAGGATCGAACCCGCGAACTTCCGATTACTAAGACGTTACTCTAACCACCATACTACTATTTTAAAGCATTTTTATTCGAAAAAAAAAACTGCGCCAAATCATGGATAACCAGCCAAATATGTTTCCTTAAATTAGATATTAGAAAATTGTTCTCGCCAATCTTTTCCTATATTCAGCGATTCGTTGAAATTTCAAATCCTGCAATCCCGTTGCTTAACTTTTGGAACGATTTTTTTGACTCCGACTGTACAAGTAATGGGAATACAAGAAAGTTTAAGAAAGTTTTACAAGAAAGTTTGATGGGCTATTTTGGATAACTATAGGTAATGTAATAAAAAATTTAGGAGCTAAGTAAAAGAACTGTTTACAAAAAAATTTAAAAAAATTTTAGGTACTACAATGTATCACACAATGGGTCTTCGCGGATTAACTACGTTACGCTTCGTACAAGTATTTGGATTTAAATAGAGATGAAGACTTGTTTTATATTAAAAAAGGTAGCGAACGGGGAAAATGTTTAGTAGTTTGAAGTTATTTATATTAATGGAGTATACTGATGGCGATAAAAATCTGACAAATCTTTCTTCTCTTTTTAAGTTTACCTTATAGTCTCCTCCGAAAATCGTAAGACCGTAGTCAATCCGCGATTGTACCGAAGAGTGATAAAGATTGATGAGAAAATTGTTGCTCACTTTTGACTTTAAATGGAAAAAATTCAACATTATTACGCGCAATATATTTACAATGAGATTTCCACTTCAAGTTACTATCAATATAGAATCCAAGATATTTAAATGTGTCGACTTTTTCATTTAATTTGCAATTGCAATATTTAATAAAATCTAATAATAAATGTATAGGGCTAGTAAATGTAAGTAGAAAAAGGGCCACATTTGAACAAAAAGTACATTTTTGATTAATTTCCGGTATAGGATATTGAAACACTCAAAACCTGATTAATTTATCAATATACACTATTCCTGCAATTTTTGTGCTATTTGATATTTTATCACTTATTTTTGACTTGAATCATCATTTGGAGAAATGAGGATTTCTTTTCTTTTCACATTTGTGTGAAAAAATCTTGTTTAATATAGGGTGTCCCATAAATAATGGGTCACACTTCTAGGGGGGACAGTAGACACCTAGACGAGTCAGAATCACATAGGATTGGGGGGTCCCAGACCAAATCCCAGGGAGTTAAAAATGGAGCGACACCCCAAAAAAATTATTGAAAAATTCAATTTGTAGAAGAACTACTATTAGTAAAAATTTAATTATGGTCTCAAAAATTGTGGTTTAATATGATCTTTAAAATTATCTCAAAAGTCTTCACTTTAAAATTTGTTTTATTATGAAAAAAGTTAAAAAACCACAAAAAAATGTGAAAATTCGGCCCTAACCTCATTTTGTATTTCGAAATCCTTTCTTTTGATATTATAATCTGAAAGATCATAGTTGTAAACCCTTAAGTCCAAAGTTTCACTTAAAAACCATCAATATTAAATGCTTGAGAGCCGGTTCAAGCATGGTTTAAGTCCGTTTTTTACGTCCGCAAAGTGCCGTTTTGGAAACGGGTACAAGAAACCAGTTTGCGCACGTAAAAAACGAACTTTAACAGGATCTCAAGCGTTTAATATTGATGATTTTTACGAGAAACTTTGGACTTAAGGGTTTACAACTATGATCTTTCAGATTATAAAATCGAAAGAAAGGATTTCGAATTACAAAATAGGTTTTGGCAGAATTTTCACATTTTTTTGTGATTTTTTAACTTTTTTCATAATAAAACAAATTTTAAAGTGAAGACTTTTGAGATAATTTTAAAGATCGTATTAAACCACAATTTTTGAGACCATAATTAAATTTTTACTAATAGTAGTTATTCTACAAATTGAATTTTTCAATAATTTTTTTGGGGTGTCGCTCCATTTTTAACTCCCTGGGATTTGTTCTGGGACCCCCCCGATCCTATGTGATTCTGACTCGTCTAGGTGTCTACTATCCCCCCTAGAAGTGTGACCCATTATTTATGGGACACCCTGTATTTGAAAAAATTTAAGTAAATTTAAAACTTTTTAAAATACTGCATTAAACATCTAAATTAATTGCGCTCAAAATCAAGAAAATGAACTAAAAGACACATTTAAGCTTTTAAAATTTGACCCAACCTTTTTGCGTTCAAATGTGTCCTATTTACCATCCTAAGCTTTAAATGTAAAAAGTATTTACTTTTAATTGAAATTGGTTTACAAAACTTTTTTGGACTTAACTTTACTGATGCCACCATAGAGTGCAAGGAAAATTTTTATTCAAAAATATTTTTTTAATAATTGGTTACTTTTTTCATATTTGTGAATTTATTTTAACTTAGAAGAATGTGTATTGTGTTTTAATATGCCTCCCCCCATTGCTTTTGGAGCCTAAAAGGTTTAATTAGGAGAAACGTTTTCCGTTCACTCGATTGATTAATTGATTTTGATAATCAGCATAAATATGAAGGGTAAGAGATGAGACATTTTTTGATCGATTTTTCTTATCTTCAGAAACGGTGGGAATACTATGAATAACCTAAATACTATTTTATTTATTTTAATAATTAACGAACCCGGAACACACTGCTTTTAAGAAAAAAATATCAAAATCGACCATTCATTCATAGTCTAAGCGGTACACGACGAAAAAGGGCGAAACACTGCACTTTTTGATGATGCTAAGCCACTTGGTACACTGATTCCATGGACCATAAGAATGAGTTTTCGATCAGGAGTCCGCCGAAATTTCCCTTAGAATTTAAAATATTTAACTTTTTGTGAAATTTTTAAATTCGCGTTTTACACCTTAACTATCAAACTTTTCAACATGTAAGGTGACTTTTCTATACAATTTGAGGTCGTAGATTACAATTATGAAGTCGAAAATTTCGAAAAGATGCTATTTGATATGTTTTTTTGAAAAAATCTAAATTTTAAAATTTAAAATCTTCAAAAACACAATGTTAAACATAAGTTGGTATCATGAAATTTTTACTAGTTATTAAGCTATTTGTAACTAAAAAATATCCAAAATTTCAAAGCTTTACCTTTATTATTCACCGAGATATGAGACTTTAAATTTGGAAAATTTTCAAAATGGCGGCCATGCTTGATGCGACTGCTCACCGAAAACTTCCCATAACTCGGTAAATTATTGTTCAAAATGAACAGTTAAAACCTTTTTTGAAAGAAAAGCAATACCACTACACTATTAAGACATTAAAAGAACAATTAAACCACTTTAATTTGGTTTTAAATAAACTCTAAGACAGATTAATACTTTACTATGACAAGCATGTTAAAAGCTTTAAAAAAAATGCTTTCTTGGTGAAATATTGTTTTAAATTTTTTATTAAATGTTCACCCTGATATAAATATGCGACATTAAACCATTTAAAGGAAAATTTTGCCCAAGGGCCTGGGCGCAAACGCGAAAATACCTAATAAACGCGCGCTTCAAATAAACTTTTTCTGTCAAAGAATCACAAAATCGTGCTTTCTATTATGATTTTCTAACAACATTTTAGCCACTTCAAGTTTAAAAAACAAGGAATCCTTACCTTTTGTATGAGAAAATGCTTAAAATACAAATTTTCAGGTTAGAAATTACCTTTCAAATGACAGATCTGCCAACTTGTTAACTTCAAAAAACCTGAGATATTTTTATCGACATAACAGCATAGGAAATTGCAATTGAGAGGGATTATATTTTGATATATGATATACAAATACATACCCATATCAATATACAAAAAATGCATCTTAAAAAATACATTTAATACAAACACGTTTAGCAAAAAATATGTATTTATTGAAATCAAGTTAAATAAGATTATTTAAAAGATAGAGGTTGCATCCTTGGCATTTATTTCTTAAGAATTTTTCACTAAATACTTTTTGGAAACAAGGCTCTTTTTGGTTTGCTCTCAGTGTTACCAAGCTTTCTAGGTTTTGTCTGCTTACAGAAGATCTGAATTGAGTTAATCTCCTTGAGTTAATCTACAGAAGATCTGATTGAAATTAACATTACTTACATAGAACGGAAAAAATGTTTCTTTCAAGATCAACTTGGTTCAAAAGGAAAAAAAACCGGAGGAAATACAAGAAAAGCCGGAGGCCGGAGTTTTAGCGAAAAAAACGGAGACTCCGGCCAAAAACCTGAGAGTTGGCAGGTCTGAAATGAGTATTTTCTAGACAAACCTTTACTCACTGAGTTAAAACATGAAATATCAATGAGATTCATAATGTATTAAAATATGTTACATACATTTAAACTTACCGAACACTTTTTACAATTAGTAATCGTTGTGTATTTGAAAATCGAGTATGGGTAATACATCTAATCATTTTCTATATGGTTATGCATAACACCATTTAAACTTTAAGCAATTATTTTTTAATCGGTATACAAAATTAATTGAGACTGTATGCGTCCTGCTAGTTTGCTACAAGACTACTTAAATTTAAAGCCCTGGATACTCTACCTTAGGTAGAGTATCCAGGGGCTTTACTTAAATTATACCAGCCTTATAATGAATAATAGTATTTTCAACTTTGTAGAAACTTATAGTATTTTCAAGTACTTGTTTACTTACCTACAACTTTACTATTAGCTTCAATATCTTTACATTTATTAGAAATTAAGAATATCGGGAAAGTCAAATGCATCCAAATCTTTCATTAATAATCATCGTACAAATATTTGGTTTTGATAAGTTAATAAGTAAGGCTTTTTTCTTATTTTAAATGAGAGTCGTAGAGACAATTTATTTTTCCTGTAAAAAACATATTAAATGTGTACCATGATAGATCAAGACTTTTCTTTTAAGAAACGTATGCCTCTCTTGAGAATTGGTATATTTCTATATTAGCTAGATTTAAAAAAATAAAGCATGTTCTTTGCCTATACTCCTTTCAGTAAGTAATTACAACACTAAGATAAGAATTTCATTAATTATATAAAGAGTTAAAGGTATTAAATAGCCTTTTAAGGATTTCAAATTATTTTATTTATTCTTTTGGCACAAATTCAAAAGTATTGATTTAATTTTTGAATTTAACGTAAAAGGTTAAGTTATAGGTCTTCCTCTGAATTTTGGCATTCACCTCTACAATTCAGGCACATTAGTGTACAGTACTGGAAAAAAAAATCGACTCAGACCCTATATCTCCGGAACGGCTTGTGATATAAAGACAAATAAGGTATCATTTTTCATGATTTGAAGTATTCTATATACAGAAAGTTTATCAAGTTCTTAGGGGGTCGTCTTCATATTAAACGAAGTACCAACTTTCGTTTTTCCTATGGGCGACATCAAAGATTAATCCAGATTCTGAAAGAGCACCCTCTAAAACCCCCCAAAACCAGTTTTCATGTCATTTGGTCCCCAAATGAAGCCAGGAGTGGGGGTTGAAGTTCGTTGAATTTACGTTGAAATCTCGTTTTTCATAGATTTTAATCCTTACAACCATTAACCCCACGCACACTGTAGGAAATTTCAATTAGAAAAATTTGCGCCAATCTCATATCGCCAAAGACATAAAACTTATGAAAATTACAGTAACCTTACGGTAACCATAATCTACTAACTGAAATTGACACATTTATTGTTTAAACCTTGATGTTGAACGTAGCCGTGTGGCCTAACGGCTAGTGTGCCTGGTCGCGAATCTTTAAGGCCAAGTTCGAACCGCATAGCTCCCGTGTTCTTGTTTTGCTTTTGGAAGTTTGTGTATGCCTCAAACTTAAACTACCGATAGAGTTAGAATTAATAAGTTCTTATTTTTTACTCTATTAATTTCAGTAAAAGGAAAATTAACCTATTTTTTTGTGCATGTAATATTTTTTATTTGTTTTTAAATTTTGATGATATTTTTAAATAAAAGTTTACAAATTATAAAATAAATCTTTAAATAAATCTTTAAAATACAATTTTTTCAGATGAAAAAATTTTCAAACAATACTTAACACTTACTTTTGAAACAATACTTAATTATTCGACTAAAAATTTCACCTGCATTAAATTTGAAATGTTTTTGAATTACGCGAATAGAGTTTCAAAAAAGAGTATTCGATATAAAGATTCGAATTCATGACAGATTTCATGCAGATATTTGTGGTTTTAAATATAAATCTAAGGTCAAGAAAAGTCGTCGCTTAATAAGGACGGTCTCTTCTTACATGCATTGTTTATTAAAAGAAATTCAACGTTTTATCTTTGATATTAAATGTTATCAAGACATGAATTAATTTCACCATGACACAAATATCATCGTGTTGCTGAATTTTGGATCATACATCTTTCCCATATGATGCACCCAGGGTTAACAGGTTCTCTTTGTCTTTGCCTATAAGGGAAGGTACCCATACTACGTGACCCATTTAGGGAAGGGAGGGGGGTCTTCAAATTACCACGCTCGGTCACAGGGGGGAGGGGGGCTTAAGGGTTTGTCCCGTAGTCAATTTCTTCTAGTCAATACGACAAAATTAAGCCAAATTAATTATTGAAATTTGCTAACTTAAGACTAATAATGCGAAATTAATTATTAAAATTAGACAAATTACGCAAAATTATTTTTTTCAACTTTCTGTTTGCAAAAAACGATGTCAAACCGTATTAATGGATTACTACGTGAAAACTAGAGGGGCTGGGGGGTCTTGGCATATACTACGGATGGTCACCAAGGGGGGAGGAGGGTAAAAATGGGTCATGTGGTATGGGTACGTTCCCTAACCGGCAGCGTAATTGGAATCACTACAGGCCTAGACGATAGTTTCTACGGGCCACGGCGAAACCGCCGAGAGAGCGATATTTGGCGGTAAAAGGTATAATTCGCGCAATTCGTACTAGAACAACCCCAAAGAGAAAATATTTCTTCACAACTTTGTGTGTTATTATACAGATGTTATTCCGATTTCCTTATTCAATTTATTTAGAACCTTTTCGCTTTTTTTGTTGTTGATTTCATGATGCTTCACGAAAACAAAAAATTATTCTGTGAATGTAATATTTAATTTTTTTACGAAAAACAATTAATTTAGAACATTTTTTCTCTTGTAGTATTTTGCATGTTTATTTTAATCCAAAGTGAATATATTTCAAAGTTAGACTTCCTTCTTGGTTTATTAAAATACAAGTTAATATTAAACTTGATATTGTTTAAATTTTTCAACAAATAATTAATAAAATACTCAGTTTCTTAAACATTTTCTCTATTGCTATTATTGGTCCAAGTTACATTCATGTTGAATATTTTCTACTTGTTCTTTGCATATTTTCGAGTCCTTTTACTATTTACTTTGATTAAACTTGTTTTTTAACTCTGATATTTTTATTACTTTGCTTTTTGATATAGATAAAAAGGTGACATCCCATTGTAAGGAATCAGAGGGAACTAGTAAAATGTGATTGATTTTATACTCTGGGGCATTTTTGGAATCTTATTTTTGTAATTAAAGAAACCTTTTCACATATTTTGTAAGACAATTATTTTTAAAATTTTAGCATTATAATTTAATAAAGAGAGAAGAGAGAGTCTATACTATACCCCCATAAACCCATTCTATTCTATTCTATTTGTCTGATGGGAAATTAACTCCAAAGGGCTAAAGGGAATCATACACAATTATTTAAATTATTTTTCATAATTTGTAAATTAAAGTTAAATTTGTTTTCTCAAATACATATTTTTTAAAAGAGAGAAATGATATTAAATGCAGATTAACCCCTTCTTGGTCATCGTCACATGTTATATGTCCAATGCTATGAGTCACTCAGGTGATAATACAAAAAAAAAGAGAGAATGTAAGGGGCAGTTTATCATAAAATTGTCTCGGGGTTTCTAGTGAAAGTTCTTGCACCTGTTTCTTCCTTACTTCCAGATCAGAAGATGATTTTATAAGGTCATGAAAGTTTAAAGGACAACGGCGATTTTTAAAAGCATAAATTTGGTGTAGTGAAGGAAATACTCAGGCAAAGTGTTCACTTTAATGAATAAATAAACATAATTTCTTATAAATTTATCCCACTTAATAAAAAGTACTTAGAGAAGATACGCAAAGAAAGACTTTTGGGAAGTAAGAAAACCGGAAGTTTTTGTGTGTAGTCGCACAAAAGTCGTTTCACAGTTTGATAACAAAAAATTAAACTTTGAAAAAGGGGTTAAAATCCTAATTTGTCTTAAATTTTTAGATAAAACATCAGCATAAATAAATAATTTCCTTCTAAGAATAAAAAGAGAATGATTCCGATAAAATAATTCTTACTTTTTTAGATTCCCTTTTTAGATTCTTATTAGATTTTTTATATTAATGGTAGATAAATCCATTCTGTGTCTGTTATTTGCCCATAACGGATTCGAAACTTCCCCACGTCATCTTCATTTCCTAAATCTAATCGCAAAACGATTTCGTTTGCTGAAGATTTGGGTATCATCCTTTATTACATTAGGATAATATTTCCTTAATTCGCATAAAATGTAATCCTTTGTCTCGTTCTCTACTTTTAATTTAAAAACGCGCGCAAACAAAACAAAACTAGCGCGATCCATTTCGAGGACCACGGCGCATGCCGTCGAAATACTCACCGCCAAACATGTGCTCATTCCTGCGGTTTCGCCGCGCCTCACCAACTTTCGTCTAGGCCTGTAGTGTTTCCAATTACGCTAACCGGCACATCCCAGGGTTGCACCAGCCGTTTACCCCTACAGTAGTTTTCAGGGGTAAGGCAAACAGCGTATTAAATCTACCCAACCCAGCCAGAGCTCAATGCTTGGAATAAAAGTTGACTTACATAATTAACTAATAATAAATAAAATAGTGGTGACTACAAAATAAAAAATTAACACTACAATAAAAATTTAGCTACCACTTTTTAATTTAATGTTATTTTTTATACGTATAGTCAAAGTCATCCATTTCTTGCATTCAACCTGGAATTGGGAGAACAGTAGATCCATCCGCTATTGTCACCAAATATGGATGATATAGTTGGAACTTACCGGTATCGAATTTGGAAACTAATTTTGAAAACGTTGAACTTGTTTAAGTGGGATAGATGAGGTTAAATAGAAATAGGGACTGAACAGGTTGAGTTTGAAAAATTTAACATTAATTAATATGCTGATTTTTATTGAGGCTCAAGAAAAATCAGCATGCCAATTAACATTCAAATTTAAAAACACAAACAGAAAAAAATATCCAACCCCTAAAATAAAACTCCAATATCCCTTTCCAATCACCCCCCCCATATTTTCGGCAGTAAAAAACGCGTTCCCAACTCCCCTCCCCCCTAAAAAATATTCTCTCTCTCTCTCTCTCTCTCTCTCTCTCTCTCTCTCTCTCTCTCTCTCTCTCTCTCTCTCTCTCTCTCTCTCTCTCTCTCTCTCTCTCTCTCTCTCTCTCTTTCTCACACACTCATTCCTCACTTTATGGTAATTATTAAAAACTTTACAAAGATGAATAAAATAAACTTTTTGCCTTTGATGTGATGATGCATTTTTAATTTTTTCCTTAAAACCCCAATTGTTTAAAATATCAAGAAGATCCAAATCGTCAATACGATTAAAGTTAATTAATTTTAATTCATCAAGTTTATTAACTTTCAAATTTAATGATTGACTAGTCAACATGTTTCATATTTATATTTTGGTATCTTATTCATCAACAACATAGGTTCAGAAGCTTCAATGTTTATCCTTAAAAATTAATAAACTCTGTATCCAACCTAATGAAACATAACTCGTAATTAATTACTAAAAAAATGACTGCAGAATCATTAAAATCAGTATTTGAAAATTTTTCTACTCCTATATGTATAAGCAATTTTAAACTTTGTAATTGCCTTAACTTTTCAAGATAAGTTAGTTTTCGTAAGTGAAAATTGAAAATTATTAGAAACATCGATTGAATGCTAAAAATACATCAAAAAATCAATCTAACTATCTTTTTTTTAAGTATTTTTATAGGAACTTTTGAGCCGCAAAAGCCTGATTTATTGTTTCATTAATTAGTTAAATTTCTAGCTCTTATCAACAAAACCTCTTTCATAATTTAGCGTGATTATTTAATATCTTTATTTAAATTTTTATTCCCTCTTTTCCAGAATTAAAACAATGTTAATTTTAAATAACTCTCAATTAATTATTATTATTTGTAAACGATCGGCAATAAAAATTGTATAAATTTGTTTTAAAGGCTTTAGATTTTAAAAAAAGTATTCAACATCTATTCATCTTTGTGTTTGCCTGTATCCCAATAGGTTAACCTTGAACAATGAGACATGCAGAATTGCGGGGCAGAACCTGCAACCTAGTGATCACGAGCTTGTTACTCTACCAAGTGGGCTACCACTTAAGAGTATTCTAATTGGAAGACGAAATTACGCCAAAATATAGATAAATAGCCAAATCTGCTTTAACTTTTGTAGGAATTGTGCCAAAACACAGATAAGTAGCCAAATCTGTTCTAACTTTACTAGAGAATTTTAAACAATTGTCGCCAATCTTTCCTCTTTGAAGTTAAATTACCAAAGTTTTCAAACCCCCTTCCTGGCTTTGTTTGACCCCCAAACAACACGAAACTTGATTTTTGGGGGTTTTAGAGGGTGCTCTTTCAGAATCTGGAAAAATCTTTGATGTCGCCCATAGGAAAAACGAAAGTTGGTGCTTCGTTTAATATGAAGACGACCCCCTAAGAACTTGAAAAATTTTCTGTATATAGAATACTTCAAATCATGAAAAATGATACCTTATTTGTCTTTATATCACAAGCCGTTCCGGAGATATAGGGTCTGAGTCGATTTTTTTTTCCAGTACTGTACATGGTATTCCTGAAGATTTGCAGGAACACCTTGCATAATCTATTTCCGCATAACTTCTATGCTTTCTAATCTTTAAAAATAATTCATAAAAACAGCAAATACACAACGATATTACTAATTGTTAAAAAGTGTTCGGTAAGTTTAAATGTATAACATATTTTAATACATTATGAATCTCATTGATATTTCATAATTTAACGCAGGAAGTAAAGGTTTTTCTAGAAAATACTAATTTGAAAGGAAACCTGAAAAATTGTATTTTAAGCATTTTTTTCTGATACAAAAGATAAGGGATGCTTGTTTTTTAAACTTGAAGTGGTAAAAATTTTTTAAGAAAATCATAATAGAAAGCATGATTTGGTTAAAATAATGTTATAAAATCATAATGGAAGCACGATTTTGTGATTATTTGACAGAAAAAGTTTATTTGAAGCGCGCGTTTATTAGGTATTTTCGCGTTTGCGCCCAGGCCCTTGTAAGGCAAAATTTTCCTTTAAATGGTTTAATGTCGCATATTTATATCAGGGTGAACATTAAATAAAAAATTTAAAACAATTTTTCACCAAGAAATCATTTTTTTAAAGCTTTTAACATGCTTGTCATAGTAAAGTATTAATCTGTCTTAGAGTTTATTTAAAACCAAATGAAAGTGGTTTAATTGTTCTTTTAATGTCTTAATAGTGTAGTGGTATTGTTTTTCTTTCAAAATAGGTTTTAACTGTTCATTTTGAACAATAATTTACCGAGTTATGGGAAGTTTTCGATGAGTAGTCGCATCAAGCATGGCCGCCATTTTGAAAATTTTCCAAATTTAAAGTCTCATATCTCGGTGAATAATAAAGGTAAAGCTTTGAAATTTTGGATATTTTTTAGTTACAAATAGCTTAATAACTGGTAAAAATTTCATGATACCAACTTATGTTTAACATTGTGTTTTTGAAGATTTTAAATTTTAAAATTTAGTTTTTTTCAAAAAAACATATCAAATAGCATCTTTTCGAAATTTTCGACTTCTTATTTGTAATCTACGACCTCAAATTGTATAGAAAAGTCACCTTACATGCTGAAAAGTTTGATAGTTAAGGTGTAAAACGCAAATTTAAAAATTTCACAAAAAGTTAAATATTTTAAATTCTAAGGGAAATTTCGACGGACTCCTGATCGAAAACTCATTCTTATGGTCCATGGAATCAGTGTACCAAGTGGCTTAGCATCATCAAAAAGTGCAGTGTTTCAACTTGTACCGCTTAGACTATCAAGAAAGCAGGGAGAGACGAATGAATTCTTCCACACCGCAGGTGGTCTGTGAAGGGCAGAGAAAACAGCGAGGGTTGTAAAAATCAATCAAAGTCACAACCTGCTCTGTTGACAGCGGAAAAGGGGGAGATACGATACAGGATACTGTTATCTTTATTTCTCACCAGTCACAGGTGTCCAGTGATTAATGGCCACCCATTTAACAACATTGAAGAAGTTGTCTGTGGTTTGAGTGTTTCAACCATGCCCCCAACTTTTTCCGAATATTTCAATTAAGAAATTATGTTCAAATTTGTTCTACTGGATTGAATGCCTGCATAAATAATACAAAATTCATTGTGCATTTAAAGTACTATAGATTCATTTAATTTAAAGTATGGCAATCAATTAAGCTGGAAAATTTGATAGTTTTGAGATTTTTCTTCAATTTCATAGATTTTTACATCTAGAAAAAATTTCAACGAATTTTTACTGCACATGAAGTTTAATGAGGAATTGATTTGAAACAAAAAATCCAATGAATATGCTGCTGATGAAGAAACGTCCGTCTGTCTAACTGTCTGTTCGGGGGAATTTAGTAATCAATTTTAATTTTTAAGCATACTTCCCCATGAGCTAGAGACTTGAAATTTTGAACATAGTTCTGATATGGATGACAATACGATATTATCTCGTTAGTTCGGTTCAATAAGGAAGTTGCATGAGTCAGATTTTCAAAAACAAACTAGTGTTCCGTATGGTTTTTTGTATAGTAAAATGAAATATCTAGTCAGTTTTTCAAAAAAATGTACAGGTAATTAAATATTTTAATTTAAAAGTCGAGAAAAAAACACGTGACTGAAAAAGTTTATTGTTTAAACTATAACATGACGTCAACAATAATACCATCAACTCCATTGCCTTACAACAATGTTTAGTATAAGATGACGTCACATCCAAACTCTTGGCGTTTTCGCGCGCTTTTAAAAAGGGGATTTTTGTTAATTTTCTTGGCAATCAAAAAATTTCTCGATCGGCCTCAAATTTTGGGTAGTTGCTTATTTTTGCAAGAGGAATCGATTAAAAAAATATAAAAAAATCATGCAACTTCCTCATTTGCTGTCCCTGAACCCCCAGGAGGAATTAAAGTTTAGAAGTTCAACTTTTGGACCTTATTGTTAAAAAATCATTGTTGTGCAGTTTGTCTCTCGTTATCAAGATGGCTTTAGAAGTGATGTATAAAATATTAGTAAAATGAAAATTTGTAAGAATAAAAGTAATACACAGTACATGCAAGTATACATTAGGGTGGTCCTTATTTTTTAAGTTTGGAAATCTTAACGCGACGCCCCCCCAAATTGTTCCATCATACAAATAAATAGTTTTTGCAAAATATCAGCTCATTCGAATAATAAACACCCGTGCGCAGTTGCCTTGAAGTTTCAAAAAAATACTGATTTTTTCACAAAACATCCCAAAAACCATAGATTAAACCCTCCCAAATTCTTCTCGATTTTTGAATGAGAATCTAATATAGTTATAGTTATAATGTTCCAGATTCCATTCTTCTATCACCCCTCTTTCGGTAGTAAAAATGTTTTAAAGTTAAAATAACTCTTGTAAAGTTGTTTTTCCTGCATTTTAAAAAAGCTAATAACTCCAGAACCATACAACTTAAAAACCTGAAATTTGTGCCATTTTGTTTGTAATTTTATTACCTTTCATTTGATGTGCAACATAACTGCCTTTTTAAAAAAATTTTCTTCAAAATAAAAAAAATGGAGAAAAAATTAAATAAAAAAAATTTTGAAAAAAAAATTTTATTAAATAAATTTTAAGTTTTTCCACTCCCAAAATGAACATTTCTGCTAAATTTCAATTTGAAATTAAAATTTGATCATGTAGAAAAAAATAAAAGTTTGCGAAATTTTGGCAAGTCCCTAAACATTCCATGTAATTTAACAAAAAAGGTGTTTTACTCATGGGGATTCCAAAAACTCCCTTGAGGGTGTTCATACGATTTGTACCATGCAAAAAAATTTACTTAAATATCAGAAAATACAGCTATTAGCCGATTCGGTACAAAATCCTACAGAGCTAGTTTCCAACCTAATTCAATGTGCCTATATTTTACCTGAATTTCCCTTAGAATTAAATTTTTACGTTATTTTTTCACTTCCAACATGTCAAATCAAATGAAATTAAAAGTGTTTAAAGATAAAAGAATAAAATAAAATCATACCCCGATGACTACGCACAACGCAGTCTACCATTTGGTACCCGACAGGGCTCTGTAAGATTTTGTACCGAATCGGCTAGTAGTTGTATTTTCTGATATTTAAGTGAATTTTTTTGCATGGTAAAAATCGTATGAACACCCTCAAGGGAGTTTTTGGAATCCCCATGAGTGAAACACCTTTTTTTGTTAAATTACATGAAACGTTTAGGGACCTGCCAAAATTTCGGAAATTTTTATTTTTTTCTACATGATCAAATTTTAATTTCAACTTGAAATTTGGCAGATATGTTCATTTTGGGAGTGGAAAAACTTAAAATTTATTTAATAAAATTTTCTTTCAAAAAATTTTTTTATTTAATTTTTTCTCCATTTTTTTTATTTTGAAGAAAATTTTTTAAAGAAAGGCAGTTATGTTGCACATCAAATGAAAGGTAATAAAATTACAAACAAAATGGCACAAATTTCAGGTTTTTTAGTTGTATGGTTCTGGAGTTATTAGCTTTTTTAAAATGCAGGAAAAACAACTTTACAGGAGTTATTTTAACTTTAAAAAATTTTTACTACCGAAATAGGGGTGATAGAAGAATGGAATCTGGAACATTATAACAATAACTGTATTAGATTCTCATTAAAAAATCAAGAAGAAGATGGGAAGGATTAATCTATGGTTTTTGGGATGTTTTGTGAAAAAATCAGTATTTTTTTGAAACTTCAAGGCAACTGCGCACGGGTGTTTATTATTCGAATGAGCTGATATTTTGCATACATTATTATTTTATGTAGTGACACAAAACTAGGGGGCGTCACCACCGGAATTCCCCAAAAAAATTTTTACCATACAAATAAGGACCACCCTAGTATACATAATTAGTTACTGACACCAATATATTTTTAAAACACTTTTTTTATATTACTATTGTTTTAAAAATTTCCAACGTCATCTGAATAATAGCTAGAGGCAAAAACTGTGCAATGATTTTAACAAAACAGAGTAAAGCCATGTGTTATAGTTAAAGATCATAAAAAAACACTTTTGGGCTATTCCAGGGACATGATCATGAAAAATAAAAAAATAAAATTTTCTAATTATTTTAGGGAATAATTATGCAGTATTGATCTAATTGTGTTTTGCATTGCTTAAATTTTGTGTAAAATTATTTTTATCGGAATGTCAGCATCTAAAATCAATATTTAGAACTGCTTGTTTTAAAGGTTAATTTGTTAATGAAAATATATGTTTTATTTTGAAAATTAAAAATAAATTAATTAGTTTTTACAACTTTTTTGTTAAATATATACTCATAAACTTTATAGTAAAAATGAAATAAAGTGTTTAAATCAATTTAATTATATTTATATTCATGAATAACTGAACGCTTATACACAAGTAGCGTGAGTTACGAAGTACTGTAGCGTGAGTTACGAACAGCTTTCTGTATTTTATTTTATTTCTGATTTTCTTAAGTATTCCCAGTAAAACTGTTTGCTATTTTAGAATGAGGGAAGTACAGGGTGGGTTGGGATAAAATGGGTCAATTTTAAGGTACAGTACTGGAAAAAAAAATCGACTCAGACCCTATATCTCCGGAACGGCTTGTGATATAAAGACAAATAAGGTATCATTTTTCATGACTTGAAGTATTCTATATACAGAAAATTTTTCAAGTTCTTAGGGGGTCGTCTTCATATTAAACGAAGCACCAACTTTCGTTTTTCCTATGGGCGACATCAAAGATTTTTCCAGATTCTAAAAGAGCACCCTCTAAAACCCCCAAAAACCAAGTTTCGTGTTGTTTGGGGGTCAAACAAAGCCAGGAAGGGGGTTTGAAAACTTTGGTAACTTAACTTCAAAGAGGAAAGATTGGCGACAATTGTTTAAATTTCTCTAGTAAAGTTGGAACACATTTGGCTACTTATCTGTGTTTTGGCACAATTCCTACAAAAGTTAAAGCAGATTTGGCTATTTATCTATATTTTGGCGCAATTTCGTCTTCCAATTAGAATACCCTTAAGTGGTAGCCCACTTGGTAGAGTAACAAGCTCGTGATCACTAGGTTGCAGGTTCTGCCCCACAATTCCGCATGTCTCATTGTTCAAGGTTAACCTATAGGGATACAGGCAAACACAAAGATGAATAGATGTTGAATACTTTTTTTTAAATCTAAAGCCTTTAAAACAAATTTATACAATTTTTATTGCCGTTCGTTTACAAATAATAATAATTAATTGAGAGTTATTTAAAATTAAAATTTTTTTAATTCTGGAAAAAGGGAATAAAAATTTAAATAAAGATATTAAATAATCACGCTAAATTATGAAAGTGGTTTTGTTGATAAGAGCTAGAAATTTAACTAATTAATGAAACAATAAATCAGGCTTTTGCGGCTCAAAAATTCCTATAAAAATACTTAAATACAGATAGTTAGATTGATTTTTTGATGTATTTTAAGCATTTAATCGATGTTTCTAATAATTTTCAAATCTTAAATCTTGAAAAATTAAGGCAATTACAAAGTTTAAAATTTGCTTATACATATAGGAGTAGAAAAATTTTCAAATACTGATTTTAATGATTCTGCAGTCATTTTTTTAGTAATTAATTACGAGTTATGTTTCATTAGGTTGGATACAGAGTTTATTAATTTTTAAGGATAAACATTGAAGTTTCTGAACCTATGTGGTTGATAAATAAGATACCAAAATGTAAATATGAAACATGTTGACTAGTCAATCATTAAATTTGAAAGTTAATAATCTTGATAAATTAAAATTAATTAACTTTAATCATATTGACGATTTGGAGCTTCTTATTATCTTAAACAATTGGGGTTTTAAGGAAAAAAATGAAAAATGCATCATCACATCAAAGGTAAAAAGTTTATTTTATTCATCTTTGTAAAGTTTTTAATAATTACCATAAAGTGAGTGAGTGAGTGAGAAAGAGAGAAAGAAAGAGAGAGAGAGAGAGAGAGAGAGAGAGAGAGAGAGAGAGAGAGAGAGAGAGAGAGAGAGAGAGAGAGAGAATTTTTTAGGGGGGAGGGGAGTTGGGAACGTTTTTTACTGCCGAAAATTTGGGGAGGGGTGATTGGAAAGGGATATTGGAGTTTTATTTTAGGGGTTGGATATTTTTTCTGTTTGTGTTTTAAATTTGAACGTTAATTGGCATGCTGATTTTTCTTGAGCCTCAATAAAAATCAGCATATTAATTAATGTTAAATTTTTCAAACTCAACCTGTTCAGTCCCTATTTCTATTTAACCTCATCTATCCCAATTAAACAAGTTTAACGTTTTCAAAATTAGTTTCCGAATTCGGTACCGGTAAGAACCAACGATATCATCCATATTTGGTGACAATAGCGGATGGATCTACTGTTCTCCCAATTCCAGGTTGAATGCAAGAAATGAATGACTTTGACTATAGGTATAAAAAATAACATTAAATTAAAAAGTGGTAGCTAAATTTTTATTATAGTGTTAATTTTTTATTTTGCAGTCACCACTATTTTATTTATTATTAGTTAATTATGTAAGTCAACTTTTATTCCAAGCATTAAGCCCTCTGGCTGCGTAGGATAGATTTAATAAGATGCTTGCCTTACCCCTGAAAACTACTGTAGGGGTAGGCGGCTGGTGCAACCCTTGGATGTGCCAGTTAGGGAACGTACCCATACTACATGACCCATTTTTACCCTCCTCCCCCCTTGGTGACCATCCGTAGTATATGCCAAGACCCCCTCCCCCTCTAGTTTTCACGTATTAATACGGTTTGACATCGTTTTTTGCAAACAGAAAGTTGAAAAAATTAATTTTGCTTAATTTGTCTAATTTTAATAATTAATTTTGCCTTATAACATTAACATTAGTGTCTTAAGTTGGCAAATTTCAATAATTAATTTGGCTTAATTTTGTCGTATTGACTAGAAGAAATTGACTACGGGACAAACCCTTAAGCCCCCCCTCCCCCCTGTGACCGAGCGTGGTAATTTGAAGACCCCCCTCCCTCCCCTAAATGGGTCACGTAGTATGGGTACCTTCCCTTATAGGCAAAGAGATGGTGTTAACCCTGGGGTGCATCATATGGGAAAGATGTATGATCCAAAATTCAGCAACACGATGATATTTGTGTCATGGTTAAATTAATTCATGTCTTGATAACATTTAATATCAAAGATAAAACGTTGAATTTCTTTTAATAAACAATGCATGTAAGAAGAGACCGTCCTTATTAAGCGACGACTTTTCTTGACCTTAGATTTATATTTAAAACCACAAATATCTGCATGAAATCTGTCATGAATTCGAATCTTTATATCTAATACTCTTTTTTGAAACTTTATTCGCGTAATTCAAAAACATTTCAAATTTAATGCAGGTGAAATTTTTAGTCGAATAATTAAGTATTGTTTCAAAAGTAAGTGTTAAGTATTGTTTCAAAATTTTTTCATCTGAAAAAATTGTATTTTAAAGATTTTTAATTTGTAAACTTTTATTTAAAAATATCATCAAAATTTAAAAACAAATAAAAAATATTACATGCACAAAAAATAGGTTAATTTTCCTTTTACTGAAATTAATAGAGTAAAAAATAAGAACTTATTAATTCTAACTCTATCGGTAGTTCAAGTTCGAGGCATACACAAACTTCCAAAAGCAAAACAAGAACACGGGAGCTATGCGGTTCGAACTGGGCTTTAAAGATTTGCGACCAGGCACACTAGCCGTTAGGCCACACGGCTACGTTCAACATCAAGGTTTAAACAATAAATGTGTTGATTTCAGTTAGTAGATTTGGTTACCGTAAGGTTACTGTAATTTTCATAAGTTGTATGTCTGTGGCGATATGAGATTGGCGCAAATTTTTCTAATTGAAATTTCCTACAGTGTGCTTGGGGTTAATGGTTGTAAGGATCAAAATCTATGAAAAACGAGATTTCAACGTAAATTCAACGAACTTCAACCCCCACTCCTGGCTTCATTTGGGGACCAAATGACATGAAAACTGGTTTTGGGGGGTTTTAGAGGGTGCTCTTTCAGAATCTGGATTAATCTTTGATGTCGACCATAGGAAAAACGAAAGTTGGTACTTCGTTTAATATGAAGACGACCCCCTAAGAACTTCAAAAAATTTCTGTATATAGAATACTTCAAATCATGAAAAATGATACCTTATTTGTCTTTATATCACAAGCCGTTCCGGAGATATAGGGTCTGAGTCGATTTTTTTTTCCAGTACTGTACTTTCACATTCTAAGTTTTATTTCATCAAAACTATTACTTTTTAAGGATTTCTTTCAATTGGATCTTGACATTACAATCCTTCAGAACATTTTCATCTAATTTTATCAAATATTTTTTAGTTATAAGTTGGTTAAACTTAGCATCAAAAGTAATGACCTATTTTACCCCAATGTGGGGTAAAATGGTCTCATTGCAAAAATATGTCAAAAATATACTTATTACTAAATATACATGAAAATAAGAAAAAAGACAATCGGCTTAGCCGTTTTTATCTGAAAAAATTTGTTTTAAGTTGTACTTTTAGGAAATTGTAAACGTCTGAAGTTAATAAGAGGGAGATTCAGGGAGATTGTTTTTATTAACCTGAATAAAAAATACAAAGGTATATGTATTTGGAAAACCATTGGGAAATTCCAAAACTGGTTAGTTTTTGACCGTTTGTTGTGGTAGTGCTATTTTGCCACAGTTTTTAACTAATATTTTTTAAAATACAGTTATTCATTATCGTTACCCCTATAAAAGTACTAAAAACATTCCAGATGTTTCAAAGATCCAAAATTTCATCGTTTGATCAGGTGTTTATTTACTGCCTTCAATATAGAAAATATCACCGAATATTAATTTCTATTCATAGAAAAAAATCTTTACCTTCTTGAATATTTATTTTTTACAACATTTTTATTAGGTCGTTATCTATCTTGTCTATCTGTCTGTTCGGGTGGAATTAAGTTATTAATTTTAAACTAACTTCCCGATGAGCTAGACTTGAAATTTTGAACATAGTTCAAATAATCTGGATGACAACGCGAAATTATCTCGTTAGTTTGGTTAAATTTGATGCCCCTGAGCCCCCAGGGTGACAAAGTTTAAAAGTTCAACCTACGACCTTGCTGTTAAAAAAATCATTGTTGTGCAGTTTGCCTCTCGTTATTGAGATGGCTTTAAAAGTGTTGTTAAAAACATCAGTAAAATGAAAATTTGTAAGAATAGAAGTTATACTACACAGTACATCATTACTTTATGCAAATTTTGTATCGGTAAAACATCTAAGAAACTTAGTTTAATTAATTAGTCAAGTCTGTCACCAATATATTTTTCAAAATCACACCTTTTCCTATTACTAGTGTTTTTAAAAATTTACAACGGCATCTGAACAACTAAGGGCAAAATCTGTATAAGAATGACTTTAACAAAGAAATAATACTACATCCATTTGTGTTGTTAATTCTTTTAGAAATTTTTTTTAGTTTTATTAAAATGAGAAAGAAATCAAATCCCTTGAAAGCCATTCTGGCCGAATTCGAAACTTTACATAAGCAAAACTGAAAAGCAGAAAATAATTATTGAAATAAAAAACCCTTTAAAAAAAACGGTTTTAAAATGGACTAAAAAGTAAAAAATAACTTTTTGAAACTCCTTGTAAAACGAAAAACGTGGGTAGGTGGGGATCCTATCTATCCTATCTAGGTGGGGTTGCCTATCTATCCACAGTAAAAAATAAATTTAAACAATTATGAAAGCTGATAAATTAAATACCTAATGCATGATTCCCACGTTTAATTAGGAGTGGTGGGAATTTCACTTATTGGTTTTTGGGGTCTTTTGGTGTGCTCTTTTGAAATAGGGAATCCAAATTCCATAGAAAAAGGAACAGGTTGCGTTGTAATAAGATGACCTGCTCTTAGAAAAAAGGTGAATAATATATTTCTAGAATACGTTAAGGTTAAACCATGAAAATCTACGTTTAAAGTAACTTTAACCCCATCCGTTCGCCCACTATATCCACTGTAACAATTAAAATTTTTCTGTACTGATGTACTAAATACTGCGCACATAAAGAAAAAAAAGGAAGATAAGGGCGAGTAATTATATACTGCCCTTAAATACTAGAGCAAAAGCATAAGATATTCAGAATACTTGACACTTTCAAATCTTTATGTCCATGAAACACAACGACAGTTTAGTTCCAGGAGGTCATATTATAGAAATGAATTCTGATCAAAAGAAATGGTTACAATTTAGATTTAAAAATGATCTCAGGTAATTTAAAAGATACAACTCTTATTTATAGATTAAGTATTCCGAAATACCATGTAGTGCAGTTATATGACTAATTTTGTAAATAATCTTATATCTTTGTCGAGAAGATTTGCTTGAAAGAGAAGTAAAATAATATAAATTTTCGTACCCCAGCAGGGAATCCCTTCGACGGAGCCGTATTTTTTGGAACTTTATATCTAAATAGCAACACCATAATAAAACTACTTAATTTCTATATATTTCTATTGGGGGTTGCTGGATATTTTTTTTTGTTTTCGGCAAAAGAGAATGTCAACTAACTGGTTTTCTGTTAGCTACTGTTACATTTACCTCTATGTTTCTAAGGTAAAAAAACAATCTAAACCACTAATAAATCACTCAGAGAAAAAAAAGAATTTAAAACTTTACTAAATAGTAGTTTAAATAGGCAAAAGTACATACAAGTAGTTTAATTGTTTAATAAATGCATCAGTTATAAATGCTTCTCCAAAATTAACTTTTTTCCTTTTTCATTTGATCAATGAATTTTCATTGTTGAACATCTTGAAAAGTTTTAAATCATTTAGGAAGAAAAAGCTGAAAGAAAGACTTACCTCTTTTGTAAATTCTTTTTTAAGACCAACTTCAAAAAACATCCTTTTGATATTTTTTTATGTTAAAAAGTGTAATAGTTGCAATATTTTGACAAAAAATTAGATAGTGATAGTTTTTGTTCTACTTTTTTGGCAGATTTGAGTCAAATTCCTAAATGGCCCTGTAATCTTATATTAAAAAATTCAATTCAAAGTATTTTAGACTTTTTTTCATCATGTTCTCTCCAGAAAAAATTCGTAAAATAACTCAAATTGCTTGCGTTATTTAGATTGATCTGCTAACTCATGTTTTTTATTTTAATTCCATAGAAAAAGGAACAGGTAGTATTTCTTTTCTTTATTTTTTGCAGCTTAACATTTAGATTTAGACTACTCAAATATTTAAAATAGATTGAAATTTAAAATTTTGCAGCAATCTTGTTGAGGAAAGTATTAAAACAAATCTTTCAGACTTTTTATGTTATTCAATGCCTTTGAATTTACCATTGATAAAAGAAGTAAGAAATTCATCGAAGTTAAGAAACACTGTTTTTGCCAACCAATATTTTGCTAGTTAATTAATGAATTGTTCCACCTGAAGAAAAAAGAAAAAAACCTTGCAAACCCTGTTTTGCCTTGTAATAAATATAAGGCTATAACGTAATCCAATCATCCTCAATGTATTTTAGTACTTATGTGGGATTGTTAATTAAACTAAGGAAAAAGAAGTGAAAAGAGCGAACTGATGTGTCTAGTCCTGGGAATATCTTCATCTCTGACAAAAACCTTACGACAAAAGAATTCTGTAATGATTTTTTATTGAATGAAAATAACAATATAATCAGACAAACAATCTGAATTTTATTTTAATTAAGAATACAAGAATATTAGCTGTCCTTGCAAAATGCTTTGTAATACTATTCTGAGTAATTTAAAACATTAAAAGAAAATGTTCATTTCAGGGAAAAAAAATTTGCAAGGACAGCTAATACAGGGTGGTTACAGAATCTGAGGAACAAATTTCTCTGCCTATAATTTTAAAATTTCCCTGATATACATCTAAAGAGTTTTCGGCTTTTCCTAATAATTTAAACACTTTCAGCTAGTTACTTCACACAAAGATAAACTTCTATCAAATATATGTTTAAAATAAAAAAATAATTATGCAACTTTTAAAAATAGTAATAATGTAAAATATTAATTATAAGGATATAATATTTTTTATATGCAAATAAATAAAAAACTACTATCAAATATGATTATAGTATATGAGTGTTTTTTTTCTTTTAAATTTTCAGCAATGAAAAGTTAACTAACTTAAAGTTAGTTGAAGTTGAGGGAATATTGTGCATTGGAAATATAATTTATTCATTCATTAATAGGTACTAGACTTTGGTTTAAAGGGGATTACCTGACATTTTTTAGGGTACAAGTGTACGTCAAGTTTTATATGACTTGTACATCGTACATTAATTTTGGTGAATTTAATTAAAAATTTTATATAAACAATGGAAATTCCCGATAAAATTGGAGGCTCTGGGGGTCCTCCACCAGAAAAAATTTTGGGAAATTTCCCTCTCGAAAAAGCATTTTTATCATAAGCATTTAGCTCATTTTAAAACTTTTGGACTACACCACAAGTGCACCGCTCAATGAGGAGCAGCATAATTATCAATGTAACCCAGCATAGTATAATAAATTTCAAAATTTTGAGGGGAGTTTGGGGGTCCTATTTCAGAAAAATTTTGGAATTTTGTCCCTTAAAGTAATGTTTTAATTCATTTTTAAACCCTTTATATTATACAAAATAAAGATCACTCCTCATAAATCACAGAATTTTCAAGGAAAATCAGATCATAATATATTTATTTAAAAATATTGAGGGGGGTCTGGGGTTTCTCCCCCAGAAAATGTTTGGAATTTTTACCCTTAGAAGTAGTGTTTTGACTCATTTAGAAACCATTTAGATTGCATTGCTTCTTGTGAGTCAATTATTTAAAATTTCCCTGATTTTTTCATTTTTTTAAGAATTTCCCTGACTTTTCCAGATGAAAATTCCCTGATCTGTAACCAACTTTAATATTCTTGCTAATATTCACTGCAATGTCCCCTTTTCTAAGATAGGATAAATGAAACATTTTAAAATCATTAAAAAATATCCTGCTAAAGTTGGCGCAGCAAGAAACGTGTTTTCCTCTCTTCCTCCTGTACATGGGAGCTTGAAGGTCAAGGTCAGCATTCAGCACTTTCTCCTCCCACCCCTCACCAAGGGGGGCTAACTCGGCGCCTCTTCCACCCCCAGTGTGTCTCGGTCTCCCATTTCCTCCATCCACTCTCTTTGTCTAGTTCCGCCGTTGGCTGTTCATGGCACGTAAGTATGTACTGGTAAATATTAAAATTTTAACAAGAAGTGGGAAGGTGAGACATATAGAACACTTAAGTAGTATTCTAGCCAGGTATATAGGTAAGGGGTAAGGTAGTAAAAATTACACGTTGTTTTAGTTAAGGCAATTTCAAAATCTAGGTTTGATTCCACCAGATATAAAGAAGAACAAACTGAGAAGAAAACAGGCTAAATAACAAGTCAGGCCTTTTGTAACTTGAGGGCAACTTCCATTCTTCATGTTTTGTAGTCAGCTACAACTAAAAAACCCTTGTAATTGAAGCCTCATAGAGAGGACAACAAAAACAAGGATTTTTTAGTCAGAAATATCTGAAAGGAAAAGTTTTAGCGCAGATTCAATTAAATATATAATATAATCTGAGGATGAATATTCTTCATGAATTGATCCACTGAGGAAATTTCCCTGCAATTACCCAAATTTACAGCTATAATTATTACTTTATAACTAGGGCTGGGATTTCCATGCAATACATCATTTCAGAAATTTGATAAAGCAGAGAGCTCTCTAATACCACACGTTTTAAGGGATTTTTTTCACATTTCGGTTAATCCATGTGATTTTACATATTTGAGCTATTATAAATATATATTTTTCTACATATTCATAAACTTTTAGATTTTCCAAAAGTAATCCTGAGTTTTCGTATTTTTTTAAAGAATAAATTGTAACGCTCTTGGTCCGGTTTAAAATGTACTTTTGAAACTTCAGATCCTTCTTTACCTTCCCACTTTTTTTAATTCATGTATATCGTTCCTTATCCTTCATGAGCACCCAGGTTCCAGAGGTATTACTGGATTGATGATTATTTGATTAACCTTTTGCTATTGTCTCCATTCCAAAAATAAGTTATATTACCTGTATTTGAAAATACTATCCTCAAGAAGAACCTTTTATCTTTAAGGGTTGGATAAAATCTGAAATATCACTCAATTACTCTGAAATATTACATAATTCTCAATGCTATAACGATTTTAAAATTGAGTTAGAGTTAATGAAGTTGGAAGCATGCGGCACTGGAAACTAATTAGGAAAATAAAAGAATTATTCTATCCACATTAAAAGCTGCTATTAATTATGTCTCACGTTACCAAGAATAAATTATTATTACTCGAAGAGCATTTAAGTACGAATTAGTAATTCATTAAAGAGTGCATTGGGGCCGTTCAAATATTACGTAAGCACCTAAGGGGGGAGGGGGGTTTGCTCTTTGCTTATTTTTCCTGACAAGGGGGGAGGGGGGATATGAGTGATGCTTACGTAAGATGCTGTATTTTCGAAAATCTCTTGTTTCTTGCATAAATAATTTCAAAACTCAACCAAAAATAAATGTAACAAAAAATTGAATTAGGAAATCTGACGTAAGTACTTTTTTCTGGAGATGGACCACCCAAACATTTTGAAATACCCTAAAAAGTAATGTTTCGGCTCATTTTTGAACCCTTTGGTTTTTACCATAAAAAGACCGCTCACTGTATGTCACCTAATTTTTATGGAGAAAAAAAACTACCTGCTAAAAGAGATGTCAAAATTTCGGGGGGGGGGGTCCGGCAGTTTCTTACGTAATTATGGTGGGGGGGGGTTTGAGGTTTGCTTATCTTTGCTGACAAGGGGGGAGGGGGGGTTAAAAATGACCAAAAAAGTGCTTACGTAATATTTGAACGGCCCCATTAAAACAGCAAAACACGGAAATCAAAAACAATAATGATTAAGACGCATTCCTTTATTCTTGATATGCATGCCGGGTTTACGTTTTTAATTAGAATATTATTTATAAAACACAGTAAACAAAATATGAAATGTTACACTTATCACTTGTACACAAAGAGCAATTAGTTTAAGATACCAGAGCACAAGGGACATTTAAAATTTACTCGCAAAATCAAGAAGAGAATTTATTTTCTTGTTAAGGCATACTTAATTTGTCGACATATTGTCTTTTCCTACTTTTAAAACTACTTTAAATACAACTACAACATACTACTTTAAAAATAAAATTGGCCTTTAAAGAAAATTGGTGGGAAAAGGAATTTGTGTTACTTACTTTGTTTAAAATATTTTTGTTTCATCCATAAGACACAGTTTTTATACAACATGCTTACATTTTTCGGATGAATGTTTTTTGGGAGTGTCTGTAATCACTATTACCAACTTTGAACACTTTGAAACATTGTAAATATTTTGCATTACTTTCAAATACTTATACATGCTACGGGAAGAGATAAACCCGAAAAAGATAATGCCCGAAATGAGGAGGGTATTGTGATAAATTCGACATTTATCAATGAGTATTTATCATTTTGCTCGAAATACGCCGGCATTAGTATTATTGCCCGGATTTATAACATTTCCCGTAATTTATATGAGCAATTATAAATTTGAGTAAAGAAGTCAAAACATTTTTCTAGTTAATATTTTATCATGTACTCAAATTATACATTTTAGTTAAGTTTAAATCATAAAATTCCTCTCATATGTAAATGTAGTGTAAAAAGGCAGTAAAAAAAGCGTTTTCTTTCAAAGGGAATTTCGTTCTGGAAAATTGAAAATTTTATATAAAAATACTGTATTTAGAATTTTATCTTAACTGAAAAATGTTTTAGTTGATATTCTTATATAATTTAGTGCTTAAAAATAAAGTTTTAATAAAATAATAAGCATTTCCCCCCCAAAAAATTTTATTCCTCGATTTCATTGACACAGAAAAAAATTGAAATTTTGAAATAAAAATGTCAACATCAAATAAATTCTGTGAGCAAATCTTTGATTATCATGTAATCTATGTAATAAATATTTTAAACAACATTAAAAGTAACACTCCAATTTCCAGTGAGTTGTTTTTTATCACAGTGTTATGATGCAAAGGATCGCTGAGTTCGCTTACTGTAAGTAATTTTGATGGATATACAAAATATCAAGTCAATGCAAAAATCGTTCAATAAAAACAAATTTATTACATGTGTTAAGCTATGAGTTTTTTTAGTTTTATGAACGGTTTTTGCATTGAATGGATTTTTCGTGATATCGTTCTGATAATTTGCTTAAAAGTGTTGTGCGCATAAAAAATATCGCTTTTCTGAACCTATAATGATAATTTAATAGACAGCATATTTTTAAAAAATTGTATCTATCTTTAAGCTGTCTTAATGGATTTTGATCCCGTTTTTTTTAAATATTTCATTCAAATGGCAAAGAATTACTAAGGTGTGTTGCCTGCAATAGAAGTTATGTTAGTGACAAAAATTCTTCATATTGAACTTATCAAACCATCTTGAAACTATGATATCCTAATTAAACATTGGCCGCATTCTGCAAAACTAAGCCATGAACATAGCATTCTTAGCAGATTTTAAAGAGAGAGAGAGTAAAATTTTGCAAAATTCGCCATTTGCAGTCTTTTTTTCAAATGGCTATTTTGAAAAGAAATGATATCACCATTCATAGTACCAAAATCATACAATAATTAATACATAGATGAGAGTGTTGTACCTTCGGACAAAAATCACGTTTGTATTTTTCTAAGACAGACATTTTGACCATTCAAAGTGCCCAACCTATAGTCCTAACCTTTGTGAGGGGTATATTTTTTATTAGCTAAAATCTTGAAAATTGGATTTTTAATAACTTGAAAAAATTTCTGTCCAAAGGTAAAACAGGGGACAGACCCAATTGTACATGTGGACACCCTTAAAAAGGGAAGTTTTTCCAGTAAAGTTTTTAAAGTAATGTATTTTTAGATCGTAAATGATCATTAAAACGAAGTTGATTGATAAAAGTCTTGATTTTTTACCAAAAATACATAAATCACATGGATTTTCGGATCCAAATTTAAGGTAATAGTTTCATCAATCATGCTGATTGATCTGATCACTTCAATGATAAAAAAAACAATTCGATCGACACTTAGTTGTGCAAGCATTTGGTGGTAATACCTTTCGCAAATCTTCTTCGGTGGATATTTTAAGATTTTTTGTGATCATCATAACTTGATATGATAGGGTGCTTAAGATTTTACACCATATTTTACATTAAATGCCAAGTAGAATCAAGAATTTAAAAAAGTAGCTTAGATCACAAAATATTAGATTTTTTTATCTAAAAATCACTTGAAAATAATCGCAGACAAATGGATAACCATTTAGAATTAATTTAACATGCATCAAAATGTATTCACTTTAATGAAACCCGATTCAATAACGCCAATTAGCTACATGCACCCACAAGAACGTGTCCGTAGGTACATCACTTATGGCAGGGGTTCTCAAACTTTTTATGTCGCGGAGCCCTTTTCAAGAGACAAATTATTCACGGAGCCCTTTTCCGAAATTAATTTTTCAAGGTATAAAAACAAATTACATAAAACCCATTGCTTCTAGAAATAAAAGCATAATATAAATTTATTTCGGGAGTGGTCCAAAATTATTCCTCAGCCCCTCCCATGCATATTTAAGAGTTTAACGTAGCTTTTAAAAACATTTTTAGGTATAATTTGCATCTAAGATAATTTATTTGTAAGAAATATTGTGACGAATTAAGATCCAAGTACAATAGAAGGGTCTGGGGGTCCTTCCTCCCCAGAAGCTTTTGTGAAATGTGATCCTTAAAAACAGTTTTTTAACTCGTTTTAGGTACATCATTGTCCAAATTTTAGACATTCATTTTTAGGTAGGATTTTAATTTTAACGAACTTATTATTAAAATTGACAATAATAAAAGTTTCAAGTACAATAGGGGGTTTTGGGGGTCCTCCCCCAAAAGAAATTCGGAAATTTGACCCTAAATAACATGGTTTTAACTTGTTTTGTTATACGTAGTCCGATTTTCCGGGGGAGAGGCAGGTCCCCCTCGCCCCTTTGATATACATCCCGGGATATATGGAATATTTTTTTATCGATTAAATTTTATCATTGGATACAATGTAAATCTTTATTTTAAATTTCTGAATATTAAAGCTATCACTTTTTAATCATTATGCAGGAGATGCATGAACAAAGGATTCATACGGAAATCTATACATCTGTAAATTTTGTTTTCCTTAAAGTTACTTCTTTTGAAATCGAGAGTTGTTTTGGGGGGCTGTTAGACCATACGTCAGAGGTACATATCGAAATTTATTTACACATGGGCCCAAAATCATTCCTTATCCCCTCCCATGCCATAGGATCAATGTTAGCTTTTTATACATTTTTGGCAGAATTTGCATCTTAAAGATCTTAATATAAGAAGCGTTTTGTGTAAGTTCCAAATGCTATAAAGGGGTGTTGGAAATTTGATTCTACTAAAAACAGGTTTTCCCTTGGTTTTGGTGAACTTTATAAAAAAAGTGCTGAGTAATCAATCGGTGGAGGAAGGGGGTTCCTTGGTGTGCTACTATTCGGCGCGGCCGTTTCAGCGGCAGAAATAAAATGAAAGTAAATAGAACTCTAATATTTCTTCTAAAAATTAGAAGAAAAATTTGGTGCCGAAACGGAAACGGCGCCCAAACGGCCAGCGCCAAACCGTCCCATCCTGGGGGTGCATCCCCCAGAAAAGTTTTGGAAATTTGACCCTAAAAACCGGGTTTTAACTTGTTTTGTTAAACCAAAAAAGGCCTGAAAAAGGCAAAAACCAGTAGACCTTACCAACACCTTACAGAAAGTTATTTAAGGTAAATGTGGGTATAGTGGACACTTTAAGGAAAATTTTTGCTTAAATTCTTAATAAATACCAATCTAGTTGCTTCGAAACAGTTATCATCCTATTTTTAGGTTAATTGGATCTTCTTCTTTCGATTTTACCATTAAAAACTTTAATTAGATTGGGCAAAGTATTTTTAATTAATTTTTTAAAAGTACTCCAAATTGCATCTATAGTGGCCACATAGATGAAGCTGTCGCTTAAGGCGCAAAATGACATAACTGCATTTTCCATATTTTGCAGGAGATGAAAAAAACAGTTTGGCTAATAATTAAAGAAAATAATATTATTATAGTTTTAAACTTTCATTTTAGGCCTTTTTGACCGGGGATTGAGGTGAAACGCTTCTCTGTGGCGGCGTCCTTAACAATATCAATGAAAGGCGTGCAATTATGTCATTTTGCCTTACGAATGCAGTTATGCTAAAATGACAAAATTGACAATTGCAGCGATTTGAGTAATTTTTCCGCAAAATCGTTGGTGCCAGGTGATCCGGGGCCGGGATTTGCATAAAGATTGATGCATAACTCAAAATGGCCAAAATGTCAGTTATGTCATTTTGCGCCTTAAGCGACGTAGTTGCTTCTATGGTGGACACCTCTTGCATCAATAGTGGACACCTCTCATTTTCTGCCTATATGAGGGGTTTATGCATGAAATTGAGGGGTTTTTCTTGGTATAGTCGTCTAGTTCTAATTAAATCTTCCTTTCCAACGAAATGTATTTTAGATTCAATTAAATTAGCTTTATTTAAAAAAAATTGATAGTTTTCGGCCCAAAGTCTACGCTGTAGCTGATTTGAGAGGAATTTAGCATGTAATTCATTGCCTTAGAAACATTGGTTCCCGAAGCCAGAATGAAACCAAATTTATTTAACACTCATTTTAAAGCACAGTCAACAGTTAATGAAGAAAATCTGATCAAAATTCAATGTTATTTAAGTTTCTATTAGAAGCCATTGCAGTGGCCACTATTGGAAAATCTAAGATTTTGTGTTGGTATAGTGGCCACCCCCATAAATCCTCGTAAAGTCAAAATTTTCAAATAAATTTTATTTATTATCATTTTATACACTCTTCTTTATCTTTACATAAATTTAAAAGTCAATCAAACGGTAATAAGTACAAAAAAATCGATACTGAAATACCCGCTTCCTAACGCGATTCAATAAGCAAAATCAAATTTCAGTCACTCGACCGATGTTGTTATTTTCAAATATTTAAATATCCTTCCCATGCTGATCTGTGGTATCGGTGATAATTTACCAGCTTACCTGATTGTACAATCTACTATGCCTATGAATTTTGATGCTGTTTGATGCCTCTAACTCGTTTTATTTAAAATTAATCAGCTATGTGTCCACTATTGGTACAGTGTCCACTATACCCACATTTACCTTATAACATTTCAGAGAAAAGCAAATTAGAAATTATCAAAAAATGTATTTCAAATTTCTTCGCGGAGCCCCTGGAAACGCTTGGCGGAGCCCTAAGGGCTCCGCGGAGCACAGTTTGAGAACCGCTGACTTATGGTGTCCGAAGGTACAACATCAGGTGTTTTTGCCCATTCAAAGTTATATAAAAAATAAAAGAATTGAGATCCGTCGATTTCTAATATAAAACTAAAAATTCAAAATCTCGGGGATTCACCCCATATATCCCACTTTATCATGTCATAATTATAGAGGAAGAAAAGTTTTAATGTAGTTATGCACTAAAAAAACTATGAGCATCTAAAAACCGTAAATTTATTATATAAAATTTAAATAATATTTTAGAGGTTATTTCAAGTTAGCAACTAGATAGCATCTGACTACATTCGAAATCGACCACAATTTCAAATTTACATTTTTTACCGAATTTTTAAATGTGGTGGCCGAAGGTACAATACTGGCAAAAAAAATCGACTCAGACACTATATCTCCGGAACGGCTTGTGATATAAAGACAAATAAGTTATCATTTTTCATGATTTAAAGTATTCTATATACAGAAAATTTTTCAAGTTCTTAGGGGGTCGTCTTCATATTAAACGAAGCACCAACTTTCGTTTTTCCTATGGAAACCATCAAAGATTATTCCAGATTCTGAAAGAGCACCCTCTAAAACCCCCCAGAACCAGTTTTCATGCCATTTGGTCCCCAAATGAAGCCAGGAGTGGGGGTTGAAGTTCGTCGAATTTACGTTGAAATCTCGTTTTTTACGTTGAATTCTCGATTTTGATCCTTTCAACCATCAACCCCGCAGGATCAAAATCGAGAATTCAACGTAAAAAACGAGATTTCAACGTAAATTCGACGAACTTCAACCCCCACTCCTGGCTTCATTTGGGGACCAAATGGCATGAAAACTGGTTTTGGGGGGTTTTAGAGGGTGCTCTTTCAGAATCTGGAATAATCTTTCATGGTTTCCATAGGAAAAACGAAAGTTGGTGCTTCGTTTAATATGAAGACGACCCCTAAGAACTTGAAAAATTTCCTGTATATAGAATACTTCAAATCATGAAAAATGATACCTTATTTGTCTTTATATCACAAGCCGTTCCGGAGATATAGGGTCTGAGTCGATTTTTTTTGCCAGTATTGTACAACACTCTCCCCTATACCTAAATCAAAATCCTCTTTATTTTAAGTCCCCACCTATTTACCACTTAGAAAAATAATTTCAAACACGAAACTTTGCAAACTTGCTATATAGCTGTTGTTCCTCAAATATCTGGAAAATTCTTTTAATTGGATTGCTGCAAGTTACAAGTAGAAAAAGGGGCTTGATTAGTACTCTCTATATTTAAAAAAGTATTTAAGTGACCGCCGCCGATTTTGAAATTTTTATTTGCGCGCAATTTCAACTCTCGTAAAAACTCGTCGAAGGTATAATTTGAAATTATTTGTAGAGAAATGTATGAGGATAATTTTCGTTCCAAAAGGAAATAGATGACATAATTAGTTCTTGAGTTATTTCTAGAAACCTTTTTATTTGCAGCGAGTTCGCCCCTAGCAAAATATATTATTAACATTAACAGTAGAATGATAATTTTTTTTGCAGTCACATTCAATGAAGCTTTAACATCATTGCTCCTTTTTTAACTAATTTTGAATTAATTAAATTTTTAGGTATTGAAATTTTATACCCTTTTTCAGTTTTTCAGCTATAAAAGAAAAACCAATCGTGTGAGAAGAGATAGGAATGGCCGGAAAAAACTGGAAATTTACCAAAGGGGGGCATATTTCCTTCCGGAAAAATTGAAAGTTTATAAGTTAAAGGATTTAAACTAAAAGTGTTTTATAATTGACCTTATATAATTTAGTACTTACAAACGAAGTTTTAACCATAAGCTTCCCCCAAAGAAGTTTGATTCCTCGATTTTATTGACTTGGAAAAATGGATATTAACACATTTTTTTACTTAAAACAATAATGTACATGCATAATTATATTAGTGAAAACAGAAAAGTTACACAGAAAAACGTATAAGTTTATACCGTAAAACGGGGTGAATCGGATCAATTTTGAAGTTTGAACTGCTGCCAAAAGTTTAATAAAAAATATTTTTGAATGCTTTGAAAACAATATTTCGAGTCCCAATTAATACTTTAAGAACCCGTTGAAAAAATTCAGTTATCTTGAATGGTTTGTTTTATATAAATTTTTAAGTGCCGTGATCCGATTCACCCTCAATGCGGGGTGAATCGGATCACTGCCAGTTTTTGTGGAAAAAACGCAATTTTTAAGTCATAAAGTGATACAGGATCCTGAAATTAGCCTTCAAATAGTCTAATAAGGTAAAATGAATACATTTTACTAAATAATGAACATTTTTAAAAATAAAATATAAGGTTTTCAGAAAAGTTATGATACTTTTTACCAAAGTTTTATGTTCGAAAATTTGTTTTGAAAAACTGGTAATAGGTGGAGATTTCAAACGAAGGTTATTTTGGTTTATGTGTATCTAAGAGTATAATGTATGGTTTTGGAAGTTCTGGTGGTATTATTTCTTTTAAAAATGGTGGTTAGAAAAGAAGACCGCAAATGACGATTTTCGTAATTTTTTTTCGGCCGCTTTAAAAACTGTGAAGAATGCATTATTCATGGCTAATAAAAGTTTTGCTGTATATTTACAATGTTTAAATTAAGATGTGAAAGATTTGAGATGATTTGATAAGTTTAAGATAGCAAATTTTGGCTGTAAAACTGCATATAACTGGTAATTTTCCATTTTTCTTTAACACTTCACTCGCTCCGTTGAGCAGCTGGTGTATGAAATAAAATCAAGACAGATGTTTTTCTGAAATAAATTAATTATTAAAGCATTGAAAGTTTTCCATAACATTATTGTTTTATCTGTTTCCAGTTTCGAACAAAAAGTGTTGCTTTTTTTAGTGTTTTCATTTGAACAATCGCTTCGTTCGCTTTACCGTAGGTTTAGCGAGTAGTGCAATTCTCAGAAGCTAAAAAATAATGCGCTCTTAAATATCGCTCTGATTTCTGCACCTATATTTAAAGATAATTTAATATATGACATATTAATAAACAGCTGGGTCTTAATGTACGTTTTCTTGTTGATTTTGATGTCGTTTTAGTGAAAATTTCTTTCGAATACTGAGATAGGTTTTTAACAATAGATTTTATGTTTGAGATCAAAATTTCCCATCTAAAACTTATTGGTTAACCTTAAACCTTTGACACATTGATGTAAACATACAGCAAAACTTTTATTAGCCATGAATCATGCATTCTTTTCAGTTTTTGAAGCGGCCAAAAAAATTTAACTAAAATCGTCATTTGATGTCTTCTTTTCTAAGCTCCATTTTGAAAAGAAATAATACCACCACAACTGCCAAAACCATACATTATATTCTTAAATACACATAAACCCAAATCCCTTTTGTTTGAAATCTCCAACTATAACCAGTTTTTCAAAAAAAAATGTTCAAACACGCATTTTTATGACTGATCCGATTCACCCCGCATCAGTAGTCGGAATGGACTTGTTTTACTAAAAAATTCAGCAAAAATCGGGATTACAATTTATTTAAAATGTGACTGCAAAGAAACCTTTGGAAGATTCGGGACCACTCGGGGGATACCAAAAATTGAGAAAAAAAAGTTATTTTTTTGGTTCAATAAGCAAAGTTTTGACAGCCACGTTTTTGTGACCTTTTTTGTATACAACTTCAAAGCCGTGGTAGACCTAAGATATTATCACAAAATAATTTTTGATGGCTGAAACAACTTCTGAACAATGCGTAGAATAAGTCAGAATTTATCTTTATTTTCTAACTCTAACACAACCGGAGCTATGATGGTTTAAAAAACTTTTTTCAAAAGTGATCCGATTCACCCCGCTGATCCGATTCACCCCGTTTTACGGTATTCTAATATACAGTTATATTACATCAGGTAGGCAGAGATATTTTTAACGCCGCTGATGAGAGCGTATTTCACGCATTAAAAATCGGAAATACGCTATTAAAAACTAGCAAAGCGTATTTTCACGCTTTGAACTTTTAACAAAGGTTTTGCTAAAAAAAATGCATGGCACTTAAATCTAAAAATAATATTTTTTCTACTTAAATTTGTTATATTAAAATAAATTACTTTATTTATAATCAGGGTTCATACAAATTTTCACAAACCAAAATCAAGGAGTATTCAAGGAGTGTTTTTAAAAAATTCAAGGAGTCTCCTTTTCACATAATTTAAGACATAATTTTTTTACACAACTTAAAACACACACTTTGCCAATTAAATTCCTGAATCAAGTTTTAAAACCACTTTAAAAGTATAAACGTATTAAATGCAAATAAAAATACACTAAATAAGTGAATAGAATAATTAAATAATTATTTCAGTAATAATTGCAAAAATATTGGTCAAAATATTTAAGTTAAGTAAAAAAGTAAGAAATTAGTATTTTTGATGGCATTTTAGGATCTAAAATCAGATCAGATACCTAATACTACAGGTTATAATCTAGCAAGATTTAAAAAAATAGATTTTTGCGGCCATCAGAGAAAGTTGCAGGATCCACCAAACACTCCACAAAAAAACCCTAAACTTTCGCAAAGAATCATGATTTTTAACGGATTAAAATCTGCTGATTGAAACCATTTTTATCGGGGAGAAATTTACAAAAGAAATGTATATGATGAAAATCAAGGAGTACAACCAAATTCAAGCAGTTTCTATAGTGCTTGAAAATGAGAATAATTTTCAAGGAGCGTATGAACCCTGTATAATGTTTAATATTTTCTAATAGTTAACAGATGCTATAATTGTTAAAAACCAAAAAGCATCCTTCTTTTTCTACTACATTTTGTTCATTAAAAAAAAGGAATTTCATGCCTCTTAAAAAAGTCAAGGAGTATTTTTATTCCTCTAAAAAAATCCTAAGAACAACACTGCCGGTAGGTATTTAAATTATTATAAGCTTGGCATCCAGTAAAATGTTAACCATATTTTCCGGGTTTTTTATGCAAATGGGTTTATTTCCATTTGGAAAAAATTCAATTAATGATAATTGATTTATTTTTTATACAATGAATGATTATTTAGTTTATTTAAATATGTTAAATTAATGGTTATTCAGTTTCTAAAAAATAATTGTTCAAAAACCCTTCTATTACATGGAAAAAATATTGTATTTGACTCACCCCCAGTCACTAGAGTTGCTCCTCGACAAAAATGAGTATGACCAGCCGGGCGGAGTTTGCATGGGGGGAGGGAGAGACGAGAGAGAAAAGGATATTCGCTTCTCTTAAAATGGAAAAAGTGCCATCTAGGGGATTTAGCTGGAAGTGAAATTTCACAATATATCTATTAAGATTAAAAATATTCTCCTTGGTATCTTGGTTGTTGGATAATTTTTTAGTTGACTGGGGATGAAGTAATTGGTTCAAAATATTTAATTTTATTTTGTAGATATCAACTTCTGTAGAACTTAAACCCAATACCTTACTTCTTCAGGCAAAGTTTTTTAAAATTTTATTTACTGTTGAAGTAAAATTAAATTCTAAAAATATTTCAAAAAAATTGTAGTAAAAAAGATAAAATTCTTTCCAATATTTTCATCCCAGATCAATTAATTATAATTTTACAATACTACATTTTTCTATAATTTTACAATTTTACAAATTATACAATTTCATATATACCAATATACCTTTTTGTTTCTCAACAAATCTAATCACCGAAAAAGGTAGCCACAAACTTGAAATATTTGAAACAAATATATTCAGAAACGAATGGAAACCGAGTGATATAAGAAATATAAATTCTGTGCAAAAATTTATATTTGGATAATAAAATTCGTTTGGTTATTTTATGGAGTAATATTAATAAAAACAATCAAAATTTAAAATCATTTTCCTAAAACTCTTTAAACAAATTAAAGCGTTGTAGTCCTTATCCTTTTTTATATTAACACGAAATTAGAAACGCAAGCTTTTTATTTAACGGTGAGGTGAAATCATAAAAGCAGAACGTAAGTTCTAAAACCTGCTTTTTAGTAAGAAAATAAGCACAGATAGCAAGTAGCAAGTAGCAACGAAATACTACAAGAAGGCAACTGAACGCACCACTCATTAAAGCAACCCTTTCACTAACGCCAACCTATACAGTCGTACTCGCCAAATCGCCAAGCGGATGCTAATGGAAACTTGCGCCATCCGGCGCAAGTTCAGACGTGCGGATGCTTGGCGAATTTTGGCTGTTTAGCGGCACATTTAGAAGCCAAATCATTCACTTAACATTAGTTAGGGTTACCATATTAGTCATCTTTAACGCTAAAAACTTGGCGCATCCGCACCTCTGAACTTGCGCCGAAAATCCCTTCAAATATTATTTTGAAATTTGACTTATACAGTCGAATCCGCTTAATGTGATCACGGTTAATGTTATCAATCGGATAATGTTATCGAAATCGACAGGTCCCGATCATTCCTATTTAATTTAATGTAAAATACATCGTTTAATGTGATCAACTATGAATCATCACTCCGCTTAATATTATCAAAATTTGTCCATATCCCCTTTAAAACGACCGCCTTTGAGTTCGAGTTTCACTTTGAAGGTCAATTTTTACAAGTAAATATCTGCTCCATGAGAACATCTGGCACTTTTTCTGAAACTCAGTATGAGTAAGAAAAAAAACATTCCGCATAGTATTACATTGAAAGAAAACGGTTATAGGGGGGGGGTCTGAAGGCGGCTTTAGACCACGCGGTTCGCAACAGCGATTCTGCGACATCCGGTTCGCGACAAAAAATTGACCCTCTTCCCTTAATTGAACAGCGCCATCTTTCGAGAGGTCGCTGAGTTACTGCGGTTGTCGAAATTCCCGAAAACCGCGGAATCGCTGTCGCAAACCGGGTGGTGTAAAGCCTCCATGAATCTGTACTTGTGATTGGTTAAAGAAACACCAAGGGCGCAAGTTCAGAGGTGCGGATGATTGGCGAATTTTGGCTATTTGGCGCCATATTTAGAAGCCAAATGACTCTTTTAACGTTAGTTAGGGTTACCATATTAGTCATGTTTAATGCTAAAAACTTGGCGCATCCGCACCTCTGAACTTGCGCCGACACCAAGATCCACGCTTTGCAGATGTTTCTGATAAGTGATAAGATATTTTGATTTTCCCTTGTTAACTGGAATGTAATAAATAAGTGGTTTATTGGAGTTGAAGGATATAATGGAGCGCAAAAATATACCTTTATATAGAAATAAAAAGTAAGCGATTATTTTAATTTTATTAACTGAACTACTCTTTATTCCCCTTAAAATTTTACCTAGGGTAAAAATAGAGTTTTGAATTACGATTACATAATTTTGATTTTAAAGCAAACAATCTAGTTTGTTTGCTGTTTTTTGATACGACATCGCTTATTGTTATCGATCGGATAATGTTATCAGTTTAGTCTCAGACAATTGCGATCACATTAAGTGGACTCGACTGTAGTTAGTATTTTAACTGATTTTTGAACATTTCACTGGCTGGGCTTACACCTGTAGTTGGTCTACTTAATTTGTATTTGTATTTGTAAAGTCTATGGCTATAGGCGCTAATGGAAATTGAAAAGTTGGATGGATGTGGGGCTTTTTTGGCGCTGGGATCGCATCAACGTCATGGGAGGCGGGGGAAAAATCCTGGTTGGCAGAGGAAAACTTTTTTCCTTCTTCGAAAATAGCTGATTGAGTGACAGCCAATCACAGGTTTGGGTCACCAAAATGTACTGCCGATCTCTGTCAATCATTTATAGTTTCTCGTGGCACCCTCACATCCATCCAACTTTTGAAAATATCGTTTTGGACCTTCTGTTAGGATTTTTCTCTGTGGAGAACACCTTCCTACGTACGTCGAAAAAGTTTTCAAGGGGAAAAATAGTGGTTAAACATTCTTAGAGGAATTGAATCTCTGAAATACGACCGAGTTTTCTGATTACTCCGAATCCAATATGAATCTACTGACTGCATGTAGCAAAATCAATCCCGCTAGTTTACTAACTCTAACTACTCAACTCATTTTTACCATTTTCAATTTTCCAGTATACAAAGCGCCCTCTATAAATGTGTTGAGTGGTAAAATCTCAGAGAGTTTACAATCAAATATTTAAAAGCAAAATAAGTTTACCAACATCTCAACTCTGTGTTTTTGTTTTGATTAGAATTCGACGAATTTTTAAAATTAAATTCGGGAATCATTCAAATTGTCTTCAATAATACTTCAAATCAATTCAAATTGGAGAGTGTTTAGATCAGAAATGTACGTCTCTTTCCTTCAATTTGCACTCTGATAAATGTTAACAATTAATTTAATAAAAAATAGTTTTAGTGAACTTTTGTTACAAAATAAATCCTTTAATTTATTTCTAATGCTGTAGTTTTAAAAATTATTTGCTCCTCCTCCCCAAATTTCAACTGATTATTTTTACTTATTAGATAATGTGGTAAAGTAGCTGTGTAGTTTTTCATCAATCATGAATTGGAGGGTTCAGAATAGAAATGGACCAAGTCCACTTTAGCTACTTTTGAGCTACAGACGTTTAAAGTTAAAGCTTCATAGGAAATTACATGTTAACGCAACAGAACTTGCTGCTGCCAAGCGGATATTATCAGAACTAGGACTTGGTTCATTATTGCACTGAAATTTTACCTAGTTGGTGCATGTTATAGCGTCGCTAACTCAAAAATGACAAAAAGTGGACTTGGTCCACTTTAATTCTGAGCCCTCCAATTGATCCTCCTTTGAATTTTACTATTTGAAGATAAAATGACGAGTTATTTATCAAAATTAGCAATATAACTTAATACCCACATTTCACTTACTTGAATTAAATGATTAAAGAACAGAAAATTCATATCCAGTGTTTTTTTACATGTGGGGGAGATTGGGGTGGGGTGGAAGGGGGCAGTGGTGTCCCTATTAACACAAGCAGTGTCAGCAAAACTGGTTTGCAATATAAATATTACACAACATTTTATGCAAATGGTGATTTAAACGCTATAATTATTATGTGGATTTAACAAACTAATCATATATCTAACTTGAAGCTTTTAATTTCACTCAAAATAAAAACTCTGCACTTGAAACTATGTTTATTTGCTCCCAGAATATTTTTCTAGGCTCAAACTAAGTTGAAAGCGAGTATAACAGTTAAAGCTTCCTTTTTAAACTCAAAAACAAGTATCTTCTACAAGGTGTCCCAAAATTAACTAACACATTTCAAAAATTAATAAAAAATTTAATTAACCTTTTGCAGGCCGAATTAAGATCCAGGTATATTTTAATTATTTTTTTTACATAAAATACCTTCTAATGGTTCAATTAAGAGAAATTATTAATATGAAGGCGGTAAAAAATTTTTAAGTGTGATTTTCACCATGTTCCCAATTGGGAACATTGGCCACTTCCGACTATACTTCGACCGGGGAAGCACGCATAGACTCAAATGATAAACAAATAAAATAAAACCCAAATCTTGTGGAATAACTAACAAAATCAACCTTAATTATAGTTTATCTTTGTGTTTAAGCTATAATTTTATAGAAAGTTCTGAAATTTGAAAACAATTTAATGGCAATTTCATGCAAAATAGCAAAATTTTATATAATTATGTAAGTTAATTTTATACACTAGCCTCAAAAATACAATGTAAAATTCCAGATATCTAAAACAACTAAAATATATAAGAGGGATTAACTAATTTTAATTTTCCTATCATCAAAAGCCAAGTTATTTTAGTACACACAAGAAAAATATTGAAATTATTGTACATTTATAAATAGGATTTAAAATGGATTTTAATAATTTGTACAAAAATAATGATTAAAAATTTGAGTAATGAATTAAATAATTGGTTTTTGAATGTAGCATTAATACATTTAAAAGAAAATTTCACTGTCATTACTAAATAAAACATGAAACATTGTATCCTTAGTTTCTTATACAAAACGCATTTGGGATCCCATATTTTCAAAACTTATTTCTTTTGTAATATAATAAATAACACAATACCAGGCTTGTGAATCTACTAACCTTTCTTTTTTACTATAGCATAAATTCTCTGCGATACGTTATGAACTTTGGAAGCCGACTTATTCAATGTTTATACACATTCATAATTTCTCTGAACAAAATCGTAGATTCAAACGGAAATAAAATATACAATCAAAACCAAAACCAAACCATCTATTTCTTTTCTGAAAGGGGATTTCCCTTCAAGCAATTATATAACCTTTTTATTCTTTACGAAAAAGATATACTCCTGTTCTACTGAGTTCTATAATACAACGCCATACTACAAACTCGGTTTCCCGTGAATAGCGGCGACAGGCCAATGTTCCCAATTGGGAACATGCATGTTTCGCAAGTTACCACAAGCGTGTTTTTAATAGTTATTATTAATACTGAAGATATCTATTTAAGGTAAGTCTTTGCCAATATTCTTACCAAATTTTGGAGACTTAGAACAATATTTCGATTTTTCATGAATTATTTTGCATACCTCTCTCAAAAAGCGTAAAAATGGCCTTTTTTAAGATTTTTTGTATTTTTTTCCTATAAAGATAGATACTTCGTTTGAATTTTAAAAAATCAAGTCATCTTTCAACTGTACGAGGTAAAATTTTCAACAGTATACTGATAGTAGCTATTTTTTTATGAATTTTCAAACACGATGTTCCCAATTGGGAACATTGGCCTGTAAAAGGTTAACAAATAATTTCAAATTTGTATAAAGAAAACTAAATTTTTTAAAAATATTCTTGTAAATAATCTACTTTATTTTAACAATGTTGGGCAAAAGTTTCATGAAATGTATAGCAAAATTTTGAAAAGGTTAAATAAGGATAATGTGGAAGGTTTGTCGGCTGCTTCCTACTGTTACTGTGCTGACTGCACTATGTGTGTAGTATAGTACTTTTCGAGGGTATAGTGTACATGTACACCTGTCGCCTCTAGTTTAGATTTAGATATTGTATCTTTTAAACAGGCCCGGATCCAGCACGGCTCCAAGGGGGGCACTTTTCCAGACAAGATCCCCTTGTGGTACCATTAGGGGTATGGGGTCCTTCCCCAGAAAAAAATTGAAATTTCACTTGTAAGAGTAGGGTTTTAACTCATTTTTAGAAACGTTTTGAGTCTAAGGGGGGCACTTTTCAACACTATTACATTTACTTTTTGACCCAAAATGTCAAAATTTTGTGGATTTCCTAAAAATAAACACTGAATACCCCATTTTTATACTAATGGGGGTATGGTTGAATTTGAAAAAAATTTGAAATTAAACCTGTAAAAGTTGTGTTTTTACTCATTTTGAGAACCTTTTTGGGTCTCCAAGGGGGGCAACCCCCTGGATCCGCCACTGCTTTTAAGTGGTTTCTGGTTTTCATTCAATTTTTATTCTCAAATAGTTTTGTAGTTCAAAATGCTAGTTGCATATAAAATTATTTCAATCATTGTTTAAAATTTAATTTTAACTTTTATTTTGCAGGTTTCATATTTTGTTTGAAAATAACTCTATGAATGAATGCAATCTATAAATATCTTCTTTTTGGTGCCAGTCTAATTTCTGTTTTGACATTTTTTAAGAAGTCAAATGAAAATGAACATGTGTCCAACTGCTATTTAGATTTAATTAGGAATGAAACAGTTTGTCAACTTGTATGCCCTTATGGAACCTTTGCTCTACCTGGAATGACTTACTGCCATCCATGGTTGGCATGTCATGCTGAAATTTCATTAATCAAAACCCTATCTAAAAGTGTTGTTAAAACAGTAAGTATGTTTCCTTACCAAAATTTCTTTCATGTTGGGCCTCGTATTGTAGCTTGATATCAAGTTTATGTTTCAATTATTAGGCACAACCTTGACCCATTAAAGGGGGGCCTTGACCCATTAAATTGAAATTAAACATTTGAAAATATGTGCAGGAAAGGCCTGATCTACTCTCCACCAATCAAGTAAATTTCTTCTGGCCCTGAATTTAGATTTATTGAAATGGTAATGGGTAATCTTCAATAAAGGACTTGACATCCGATTTTGAAGATGCTTGGCACCATAAAACATTTAGAATGTAATTTTGTTTATGAAAACACACTATTCTTAAAAATTTATGCAGAAATATTTAATCGATTCATTCTACAGGAACTCAAAATTTCCAGTTTCTTTATCAAGTTTTGATTTTGATTGTTTTGTCTTCTTGCTTTCCTTTATGTTTTTTTGTAGTATTATCTTTATAATACACTTTTTGTAAAGTTTATTGTTTCACTTGGGGTGGAAGAACCAGAGCCTCTTGGTGATCATTATGTATTCTTTATTTTTATTAACATTAATAAATTATTTTTATTAGTCATGAATATCTATATCACTTTAGAAATTAAAAGGGCAGTTTTATGGCCATAAATTTACAGATGACCTGACCAGCAGTTAACCGACAGTCTAACCTCTAAATGGGGTAAACTAGTTTAAACTGCCAATCAGAAGTTTGATTGCTGGCTAACGGCTATCAGGTTAGCGGTGAATATGCCTGTTAGCAGTTTTTATCTGGTGGGGGAAGCCTCCCTGAAGTTGGGGAGGGTTTTCACTTCTTGAAATTATCTCATTAATTAAAATATTTTTAACTCAACAAAACAAGAACTATTTTATAAAGTGTCTCAACACAATATAGGTTTTTTAGTATTGCCAACTAGAAAGCTAAATCTCATCTACAAAGAATTTAGAAATTTCTCTGAGGCAGGTTAAGCTTTTCCCAAAAATCCCTTTTATTGTAAGATCCTGCTTTATGCAGGGTTTAAATATTTTGTCTCAATATTTTTACCAATCGGTTTCTTCTCATACAATCCTGTGATAGAGGAAGCGAGCTTGTTTTTGAAGAGAAATTGTTGGTTTCGGTGAAAAAAGGAGTTTAAATTATTTTATTTTATATTAAACCACTATTTACCAACGGTACTTGTAAGTACCACTGGCGCAAGTTTAGAACTGCTGATGGTTGGCGAGTTTTGGCTATTTGGCGCCATATTTAGAAGCCACATAATTCACTTAACATTAGTTAGGGCAGTGTTTCCCAACGTGGGGCGCATGCCCCACCGGGGGGCAATATCATTTTCTAGGGGGGCAATTTGAAAATTTTCAACCAAATTGCCCCCCAGGTGGGGCCAATCCAGGGGGAAATTAAAAAAAAACTTTTTAAAAAGAAGTTTATCAAAATCTGATCCTATTATCCTATCTGATAATATATGTCTGAAATCTGGACAAGTATGTATCAAAACCAAGTTGAATCCCTGTTTTTAGAGTCTGATTTCCAAACCTTTTCTGGGGGATGACCCAAGATCTCATTGTTTTTAGAACGCTTATATTTGAAACTTTCTTACATTAGGTACATCAAAATGCAAATCTTATCTAAAAATTTATATCCAAAATTTCCCAACTAGGGGTACCAAACTAGTTAAAAACCTGCTTCCCAGAGTCAAATTTCCAAAAATTTGCTGGGGGAGGACCCCCAGACCCCCCTTGGTACTTAGAACTTAATTACTCATAACTTGATTTAGTTCTTTAGCATGCAAATTCTACCTAAAAATATTCTGAAAAGCTTCATTAGACTTATTAAATATACATAGGAGGGAGGGGCTTAGAAATAATTTTGGCTCCCTCTCAAAATATATTTCTTTATATGCCACTGAGACCGGGGGGGGCATGGAAAATTTAGAAAGGCTTTGGTGGGGCATGGACCGAAAAAGGTTGGGAAACACTGAGTTAGGGTAACTATATAGTGATTTTTATCGCTAAAAACTTGACGCATTAGCAGTTCTAAACTTTCGCCGAAAATAATTTGGTAAATAAAGGGTTAAACCCAGTTAGAACTTATAAATTCCTAAAAAAGCTGATGTTTTCAATATTATACCAGTTTTTTTTTCGTGATGGATAATTTAAACAAAATTAAGATGATTTTACAATTTTGTTGTAAGAATATTAACTTCCTAGTGGGAGAAAGGTTTTAAAAATGCCTTTGACTTATGAGTTTTTTATCTAGTAGGTCACAATGTTAAAAAAATAATTTTTTCTTTACTTACTTTCGTAGTTTTATTCCATAGGTATATCTAGGAATGTGGAAGAACTATGAAGTTGTCCTATCTGTGCTTAATACAAAAAAGTATGTTGAAGATTTTAAGCAAAATCTTTTTATGATTAAATCATTCAGTAACAGTTCATTTGTTACTCAGTTAGTTGGCTTTTGTAATAATAACATTGTAACTCAGTATTATAAACTGGGAAATGCTTTGAACACTAATTATCATTTTAATTATTCCTTAAAACAATATGATAGTGTAAAAATGCGTCTCAATTTGTGTGTAAGTTATGTTTCCATTATTGAATTTTTACATTCGAGTCCTTTAGGTGTAAGAGTTATGTGTGATTCTAGTACTTTAGATAAAACATTATCACAATATTTACTCAGAGAAGATTTAACTTTAGTTGTTAATGATTTAGATGCTACACCTGAAGTTAATAACATAAATAATGGTGTTGTATGTGGACACCAAGCTTTGCTTGGGCCATTTGTTGCTCCCGAACAGTTATGGCCCTTTTCTAATGAAAAATTTTCTTCTAAAAGAATGCCATCATATGATGAGAAAACTGACATATGGAAAATTCCAGATGTGTGCATCTGGTTTTTAGGCAATAGCCTACAAGCTGATTTTATCAAGTATAAAATGTTTAGTCTTCATAAAAAGTGTAAAGAAAATGACCCACTACTTCGTCCTAATGCTAGTATAATTAATGACTTTTATAGAAAACTTCTCAAAGAGTTATAAAGTAAGTAATGTCATCTCTATGTTAAAGGGATAGTTTTGGCAAAATATGTTTGTTCTGCTGTATGAAACATTTACTGAATGTATATGAAACTAGTCCATATTAAGGGTATTTTTTACACCATGATGTTGTTATTTACTACCCTAACTCTTTCACCATTACCTCTTATAGTCTGTTCATTTAGAATAGGCGCCTGAAACAGGAACAAAAACGCTTAATAACGCTCATCACACAACATCAGTGACCGATTCTTTTACAGTATTTTAACTACTTCTGTTTAGGCTGCCTTGTCATTGCACAAGAAAAATTTTTGGATGATAATTACAATAGTAACTGCTTCTAATACATTACGCCTCAGACGCCTATTCTAAATGAACAGAGTATAGTTAGGGTTGGAGCATCAAATTTGTGCAACTTTTGAGGATTTTTCTTAGATATGATAACTCAATTTAATTAAAAAGAACTTCCAACTGTAGAAAAATTATAATTTCAGAAAATTATTTTAAACTTGGTGTACTCATTAGGAGACAGGGTATCCCTTGGTATATCTAGGTCAGGGATGGCCAACCCCCGGCACGCGTGCCACAATGTGGCACGGGAGAGCCTCACCAGTGGCACGCGTAGGTATTGAGAAAATTAGGGGAAGATCATGTTTTCAGGCGTCATCAATGACAGATGGATTGAGCGCAGTTAGCGTGGTGTCGCGAAAAATTCAGTCAATGCAAAAAGCGGTCATACAAAAACCGTTCAGAAAACAAAAAACTCATAGCTTTACTCATGTAATAAATTTGTTTTTTATTGAACGGTTTTCGCTGACCTATTTTTCATTGACTGGATTTTTCGTATATCCGTTTGAGCTGCCTTGCTTTGGCACCATCATGTCTAGGTTTTGGTTTTACTATGAGTAAACCTTCGACAACGAAGAGAAAATATGAAGAGGATACCGCAATACATGATTTTAAAACTGCCTGCACTATTCTAATTCACATGAAATATCTATGTGTGTAAAAATCCTATTATCTGCCTATGAATTTTTGTTTTCAATTTTTTATATTTTTTGGGTGAGGTAGAAAAATAGTAAGTGGCACGCCTAAATTTTCCGGCTCAAATAGTGTCACTCTTCCAAAAAAGGTTGGCCACCCCTGATCTAGGTGAAGGATAAAACATTAACGCTGATTCTTCTGCTTCCAAATTGCTCATCAGAAAGCATATAACCTAGCTTTTTGCTGACCAGTCTTAACTTTGTACAGGGCCACCGAGAGTCAAGCTGAGCCCCGGGGACAAAGTTGAGAAGCGGGCCCCCCAGTTACATGCACTCATTTCGAGAAGAGGGGGCGAAAATTTTCTCAAGTACAGTTGGGGGAAAAAACGACTAAGTTGCGATTTCTGGCGAACCACTTGGGTTAGGAAGACAAAGGAGGTGTCATTTTTAATTAATTAAGGTATTCTTTTACCAACAAAATTTTCGAGTCCTTAGGGGGTCGTCTTCATATTAAATTAAACACTAACTTTTTTTCAATGGGGACTCCCAATTATTATGAGGTTTTCTGAAAGGCCACCCCTCCAAACCCTTAAATACCCAGTTTCATCCAGATTGATTCACAAATAAAAATTAAAAACAAATATATTTTTTTAATGGTAATCGATTCTGGTAGTAATTTTATGTAGAAAGCCAAAATTTCAATCGATTTCACCTAATAGTTTTTGATAAAAATGAACTTTAATCTTAAGAAGCGGTATACCGTTGCCGAATGCATACCGCGAATGTTCTTTCTCGTACGTTTTTATCAAAAACTATTTGGTGAAATCGATTGAAATTTTGGCTTTCTACATAAAATTACTACCAGAATCGATTACCATATAAATATTACACGATTTTAAAAATTAAAAAAAATTTGTTTTATTTGTGAATCAATCTGGATGAAACTGGGTATTTAAGGGTTTGGAGGGATGACCTTTCAGAAAACCTCATAATAACTAGGGGTCCCCATTAAAAAAAATTAGTGTTTCGTTTAATATGAAGACGACCCCCTAAGGACTCGAAAATTTATTTTGGTAAAATAATACTTTAATTAATGAAAAATGACACCTCATTTGTCTTCCTGACCCAAGTGGTTTGCCAGAAATCGCAACTGAGTCGGCTTTTTTCTCCCAACTGTACCTCCCCCATGCATAGGCTTTATGTAGTTTTTAAAATGTTAGGCAAGATTTGAATTTTGATGAACTTAAAAATTTCGTTTTCTTAATAAAACGATGAGTATCAAGCAAGCACTTAAGGCGCTCTGGGGGAATCCCCAGAAATTTTTTGGAAAATTCGACCCTTAAAAAATTTTTAACTCATTTTTTAATATTGTTCACAATTGAATGCCACCTAGGGATGGGCTTCTTTTCTTAAAGAAGTTAACCTCTTTAATGATGATTTATCTTATGCATGAAATTTTAGAGAATTATTATCTCCATCTCATAGTGAATTCTTTTTGTGGTCTGGGGATTTATGAAAATTTTCAAAATATGTCCCTAGAAAACTGAACTGGGAATTTACTCAATTTTGGCCTTATTAGTTTCCAAAATATTCAAATGATATCCCTGTAAGTTCTTAATATAAAAATGGGTCCCGGGACCCCTTCGGGCCCCGGGGATCGTACCCCCTGCCCCCCTCTCGTCAGGCCTGACTTTGTAAAAGGAATTGGAGAAGTTAAAATTGAGTCTTACTGTTCCAACTTTTGTTACATAATGAGTAGACCACTAATAAAGGTGTCACTAAATGGGTGTAAAATATGGTTATATTTTCATTAAAAATTTTACAAATTGAATGATTTGTAAACTATAAATCTTTCCACTTCACTTGCCTAAGTTAAAAGTTCATTTCTGGAAAAAAAATATCCAAAAATAAAGAGATTTTGTTAATAATGTATTTATTAGCTTAATAATACTTGAATAAAAATTTTTTACCGCCTGTAATGCTTTTAAAAGTGTTTCTTTGGTTTTAAAAGGAAAACTCCCTTGTTGAAACTAATTTGCTATCTATCATAATTATGTAAAATTGTTTTCTTTGGAATAAAATTTAAATATGAGATATTCAGGACTGTGTAAAACTTTTATTTGAAATGACAATTTTAATACTTGCTAATAGTGAATTTTCTGATGTCACAATTTCATTAAGAGATCATTTAATTTTAGAAGAAAAATAGGATGTAGTTTTTTAAAGGTAGAGTTGTGCAAATAAGAAATTACAGTTCTTAGTATTATTCTTTACTGCTTTGGAATATGGTGGATTTGAACTGAAGTCACAGACATGTTGGGCAGCAACCATTCTTTAGTTGTGTCTGCTGTAATGGTTCGATCGAAGGGGTAGCCCATAGCTTTGCGGTCTGGGTATAAGTCGTCCTTTACACCACAGTAGCTCACAGCATCAGCACAGATATTCTTGTCTGTCAACTGTCCAACCTACAGATAGATGTTATTTTACTTATGATGAACCTTAAAATTAATACTCAATTTGTGTTTCAACAAAAGAAATTAAAAATAAACACAAAACACTACATATAAAGGGGAAGTGACAAGCTTTTTAAAGCGATCAAAAAGTTTTGATACTTAAAAATTTAATATGCTATAGGGGAAATAGTGTACCTCGGTCGTACCATAGCCATCTAGAACAAGGAGGCCTGGACACTAGGGTGTATCGAAAAAAACTTTTTTTGATTTTGATGATGCCTTAGTGCGGAAAAGTTGTCTAAGGTGACAGAGAGTACCTGTGAATTTTTTCAGAATTTTCGGATAATATCTTGAGGTGCCGCCAAGGCCCTGAAGGTCCCCATGTTAATCCAATGGAGCGCGCAAGCCAAGAAGGCCGAAAATTGGTTTTTCGCCCCTCATTTCTACCCTAATCACACGACGAATGTCTTCACTCGAGTTATGGACCCTATAAGATCTAGGCTATCCGACAAAACTTGAATAATAGCCTAAATCTCTATATTATGTTGATTTTGAGCTCTGATTTGAACGAGGAAATACGCGATTTTCGACGAAATTGGAGCATACAAAAAAGCGTTATATAGAGATTTAGGCTATTATTCAAGTTTTGTCGGATAGCCTAGATCATATAGGGTCCATAACTCGAGTGAAGACATTCGTCGTGTGATTAGGGTAGAAATGAGGGGCGAAAAACCAATTTTCGGCCTTCTTGGCTTGCGCGCTCCATTGGATTAACATGGGGACCTTCAGGGCCTTGGCGGCACCTCAAGATATTATCCGAAAATTCTGAAAAAATTCACAGGTACTCTCTGTCACCTTAGACAACTTTTCCGCACTAAGGCATCATCAAAATCAAAAAAAAGTTTTTTTCGATACACCCTACTGGACACTTCGCCTCGATGAGTCATTCTCTCCGTCTTCAAGGTGACGAACTTCCAATAAGCGCGTGCTTCTCGTGTTTCCCCCGCTCCTCAACCAATCGTTCGAAAGCTTTCGACGGAAAGAATGACTCATCGCTGTTCTGGCCTTCTAGCTCTAGATGGCTATGGTCGTACACTTTTTCTAGTTAAACTTTTTGTAGTATGGCAACGCTAGACATGTAGTTAGCATCCTTACAACCAGAGCTCTTATTTTAACTACATTTCTGTTTAAAATTTGAGGTAATATAGGTTAAAAACTGATTTCGCCCGTTAAAAGTAAGTTTTCTAAGTTTCACTTCGAAGCTTTTAGTTTAAAAAATACAAATTCTATTTTGCAGTGAATTTTATATCTTACAGTGTATTGTTTCAGCTATAATATAAATATTATGTGTTTGAAATGGGGCTCGAGGTAAACTGAACATGAAGCGCAGACATTTTTCAGTAAATGATCAAGTGATGTACCTTGGACGTAAGGAAAGCGTTGTACCTTGGACCTACCCAAAAAACACTTTAATACCTTGAGTTCTTGACAGAATCACTGCTGTGCTGACTTTTATTATATTGGTATATTTATTTTAAAAAGCAGGGTAGGATTTAGTTTCATGACTAAAGCTAATTTTAAGTGAAATCGACGTTTTTGTGATCAAAATCAATGTTTTAAAAAGTTAATGCTAAAAAGTGCTCCAGAGAGCTCGGAGAAAATTCCAACTAGACTTCACACGATTTAATCTCATCTGGTAATTCCAAATTTCTTTAAAAAGAAGACTTGTACCCATTGAATAAGAAATAAACTAAGAATTTTTGACATAGGTCCAAAGTACACTACCTTTGAATCCAAGGTACACCTTGGACCTAAGTTTTTCTTTCATTAATTACGTACTGAAATACTTCAATTAAAATTCCAAAAAAATATATGTTGTGTATAAAAGGTTAAATTATCGAGGGAAAGTTGTTTCATTAGTTTATTTTCAATAAATAAGAAATTACGGGGTCAAAAGTAAAAATAGGTCCGAGGTACACCACCTTCCCCTATGCCATGATAAAAACCTGGTGACCTTTATAGACTAGGATCTCTCTCTTATACACAACCTTATTATAACAAAATTTTATGAAAATAATGAGAAAAGTAACTCTTAAAAAATAAAATAATTGTATTTTGAAACTAAGATTTTAATTTTTTTAGTTGTGTGTGTTTTTTAGGTTACTAATGAATTGCATGATGTAGTAGTATTTGTACTGTTATTGAGGTTTCCCTCAGGGTAGTTTTTTTTACTTAACTTTTTTCTCTGTATGCTGGAACCATGCAAAAGTGAGGGTTCACTGTATTTGCAAAAAATAACGGAAATTGTGACTGCTAATGATATTGGTTTTTTTAATATTATGATTGCTTTGCAGTTAATGCATTTTGATTCCATACTTGGGCCGTGGGCACTTCCAGGGTAGATTTTCAGAGGGTTCCATTCGGGGGGCCAGAATTATACCTAGGTTTTTTTGGGGAATTTCAGTAATTTATTACATGCGCGCATAATAATTCAAACGTTGGTTTGAAATTTTGAAAGGTTTAGAAATAAATTTCCTTTAAGAATTAGTGTTTAACTCATTTTAGATACCCTCTTGACCCCTTGGATACCCAGGAGGGATCACCCCTCGGAGTTTTTAAGACTAACCTCCCTCCCCAAACTTTCTTTTTGTCCCTATAAAATTACAAACTCGTCCTTATTCTCTATGGGAAGCTGGAGATATCCTATCCCGGAAAACTTTTAAGTTATAGTATGCCAAAAGGTTCTTATTCGCTACTTTTTTTGGGGGGGGGGCGTTCTCTGAGGGACCGCTGCGCTGGTGTAATCATGTTAATCAAATTCTTCATAGCACGTAAACTAGTCTAAATTAACCAAAGTGCAAAATTCGTTTAAATTCTAATCAACTGAAGAAGAAAATAAGTTTGTTGAAAACTGATAGTGGAGAGGACAATTAATACTTACTAAGTCCTTGAGATGGTCAGTGACCATGACAAAAAGGTGGAAATCCATGCCTTTGTCACTTCCCTTGGGAATGAGGAGATGGTCTGGCCATCCACAGCTGCAATATTCATTTTCGTGCTCGGTGGTTCCTTCTCCTCGGAGCAATGCTTCGAACTTACGCTCCTTGGAGATGGTCACACTGGATTCCTGGGAGGATCGGAGGATTTCGTTGAGTCCAGGAGAAACTGTGGAAGTAGAGGGAAGTTAAGTTTTCGTGCATTTGTTTGACTGACTAAAGGTTTTACAACTATGGGGAAGTTCTTTGATTTAAAATTTTAACTCCGTACTCCCATCGGTTATGATCTTTCCAATTATGTTAAATCACGAATTTAATAAGAAGATGAATCTTAGATGTTTTTATTGGCACTTGATTACACATAGTGGTTCACCAAAAGGCCCTTTTCTTAATTTAGGGAGGTTTAACTCCAGTAGTCTCTTAGTTTTTGAAAATAATCGGGTTAAGGCAAAGGTTATATACAACCAGTCTCCGATTTCGAAGGGAATCATTTCTAGTGACATTGAAAGTCTTCATATGTTTCTCAATTCTGTTTTTTCTGAATTCCCCAACTCTTTTCCAAGGAAAGACAACTGACGGGTCTGAAAATTTATTTAGGAACTACCCTATTGCCTGTAGGTACAGCTTTTCTTTCTGAGGTACAGAAAAGGTATACATATTTAAGTTCTTTTTATATCTCTTCAACTATTCTAAAAAGGTATTGAATCTAAATCTCTAGTAACTTACGAGTAGCGTGGAATCGGTCCAGTTCAATCATGAGGCGTCGGAGCTCATCAATGGCGATTTCGTTTCCTAGTTCATCGTGGACTGGGGCAAGGAAAATCCTGACGGTTCCGTGACGAACCTTGGTGGACTGGTTCTGGATCCTGATTTTGTAGCTGAAGGGTTCGTGGTCGAGATGTTGGTAACGGATCTGTAAAAGTAACTCAATTATGCAAATGTCTGTCTAACTAAACTTAGGGAATTTTTGTGCAATAAGTACGTTCTACTAACATCCTTGACAGTGTTTTTTTCTCTAAAATTTAGATTTTTTTCAATGAGGGAGACCAACATTTTCCATAAAGGCATGCGTCTTAGGTCCAACACTATCACTGGCCTCCACTCGTAGAAAACTGGACATAAATCATTATTGGACTGAATTTTAAATGGCTTTCCAAGTTGTTGTCTTAAGTATGAGTATCTGTTTTTATAATAATATAAACTTAGCAGTGTGAAAGGACTTGTCGTTCTAAGATAGTCCTTTATGGTAAAGATATCGTTCAAAATCGGGCTAAAATTAAGTGACTGAGCAAACTTATTTTCGAGACTTAATTTGAGGCTAAAAAGTTTCTAAAAGTTAAGAATATTTTCCAAGGAATACGAACCACAAGCCATCAAAATTTCTAGACTTTTCAGTGTAATGAAGTGAGCAAGATAACTTACCTTCACTGCTCCTCTTCGGCCAAAGTTGAAGGCATTTGACAAATCGATCATGTCTTCTTCAAATGTTGTGGTTACTTCGTTTTCTTTTTTGGCGATCACAGTTACTGATTCAATTTCAACTCCTCCAAAACCAAGCTGAAATAGGTATTAGTCTTAGTTTTCAGAGTGAATACAGACAATTAAATTCTAATACAAGAATATTAAAATGACTTACTTTTTAATTTATTTTTTCTTGACTATTTAATATGGGAATGGAAAAGTAATAATGTATTTTAAAGAATAAAAAATACCTTGATGACTAACGTATTACATTAATAATGAGATTTCATTTATTGTTTATTATACTTAATAGATAGTTGCATAAAAATGTCTCAATCACTTTAAAGTCCATTTACACTAAGAAAAGGAATTTCTTTATTTCTGTGGTTAATACGTTTATAATTGTGTAAAAATTTAATATTCGAGCGCAGTTTTAAAAATATTTTATGTGGTGTATAGAAAACATTTCCTTTTTTATTCTATTTTTATTATAAAATTATTATTTTTAAATGTTAAAACATATTTATTAACACAGTACTACATTTTATATACATATGCAATATTTAATTAGGGAAATAATTTACTTATAACTTAAATTTTCGCTGAATTCATGCTTAATTTACTCAACTTACATCGTCCTTGGTGTATGGGTTAAGTTTCTTCTTGTATTCATTGAACATGTCATCAATAAATCGATGCCATCTGTAGAAAATTGGGTCTCGAAGAGCAGTGGCCGAATCGTCCATCACACCAGGGTTGTTCTGTAGGCAAGACAATCATCTTAATATTTTAGCCTCTCCCTCTCAAAATATCAATGCATTCCAGTATATCAGTAATTTTACGGAAGAAGCTCAGAGGTAAATAATAAAAAGGGTCACCAAAATAGAAATTTTGTAAAAAAAATTTTGTGCTCTGAAACTATGGGCAGATTTAAGGTGTGGGGGAACAAACAGTTACCAAAGGGAGATCTGTTTCTATACTGATGTGATAAGACATTTCATGATCAGCTTGTCCGCTAGGGTTCCTCCTACATACGCTTTATCCAAAACTGAAAAAAATTTCCTTCTCCTGACCTTATGAAAGACGATTAAAATATTAGAGTCGTGTACCCTGAAGGGGGGATAAAAAAATTGAAATTATTAAAAATTAAACCTTGTAAAATATTGTCTGACTTGCTAATACTCTGGCCTTCAAACTGAATTGGGAAACGATTATCGTTAGGACATAAAAATTGCCCCTGGGATTATAATCTTAATTTCTCATTAATGATCTTTAAAGTGGTATAGTTATCTTCCTTTTAGATTTTGAAGTAATAAGTTTATTGGGGAACAAAAGATTCGAAGTACCTTAACATTGTTATATGCATATAATTATCACTAAAACGGTATACTACCTGGTATCTGTTGTCAGGGTCGAGAACATTGGCCATGAGAACATGACCCCAATTGTGCAGGCTGCCGTAGAATTCGGGGTTTTTGGATTCGTGACTGGATTCCATGATGTCTCCCAGGATGTCAATGCCATGGGTTTCATCCAAAACTGTTTCCCTTCCATCAGCATCGGTGACGGTTCCGAGGTTGATGGCGTCCAGAATTCTCTCCCTCCATCTCTCCAAGTCGTGGACTCCGCATTTGTCGATGTCCTTGAGAATCATGCCAGAAGGTCGGGAAGCATAGGGCAGTCCATTGACTAATGAACTCAAGTGAGCAGAGTAGCCCTCCAGAGGTTCGAAGAAGTTGTGGAAAGGAATCATCCTGGCGAGACCGTTCGACAATCTTTCGCAGTCGTATCTGTTAAACAGAAAGGATGTTATGAAGTTAGGTATAAAACACATATGCATTCTAAGAAAAATACTTTATTTTATATCCAGCGGATAGAGATTGAACTTCAGAAACATGATGACAGTAATGTTCTCTGAGTAATATCATTGTAATGCACTTTTTAGCTATAATTTCACTGGTTTGACGATGCTGATGATGATTTATACACTAAATTCCCCCTCCAAAAAAAGACTCTTTTTCGGTTCAGCCTGGTTTTTCTTTCTCCTGAGAATTGGTTAGTACTCCCAAACAGTTTCTCGTGTTTTTTTTAAATCTTCCCATTATTTCTTTATTTTCATTTTCTTTTGTATGTTAGGAATATTCATTTTATAGAAGAATGAAAATGAATACCTTGCACACATCTGTTGATGCATGTAATAAAAGATCTCTCCCTTTCGGTCTTTGGCTTTGCCTGTAACGGCAGCATTCCAGGTGCTTGGATATACCAAGTGGAAATGCCAATGGTGGGCATTGATTCCAACATCTTCTCTGTAGTAGGCAAGGTTGTACTCGGGATCTAAGATGTTACCCGTTTGTTCTTTATCTACAATGATTTCATCCTATTGAATAGAAAATGGGTACATACAATAGTTGTAACAGAAATTATTCGTAATTTTAAATACTTACAAAATTCTTTCTTAACCCATTAACGCCCATTGATCTAATTTTAGATCGCTAAACATAGTGTCAGAAATTGTCTTTTTAATGACCTTAAATATACCCCACAAAAACATAACTGCTTTGTCTTGGGGTTTCATTTTGCAGCTTTTTCATCTTGGTTCATGTTTTATTAGAAAACTATAAATGTATACCACCAATTGAATCCTTTTCAGATTTTATTTTATCTTTATAGATGTAGCTATTAGGATACAATGCAAAGTTTTTTTAAAACTAATTTATTTAGTGAAAAATTACGTCCGAATATTACTGATCTAAAAATAGATCACTGGGCGCTCGGGTGTTAATTTTTTCTATGTTGCTTACACTACAATTATTCACATTTTTCGACTATAAACTGAAAAAAAATTATATGAAAATACTCAGATATGTTCAGGATGGACCCAAATATTGATTTTCTTAAGAAATGGATCATTATATTATGGTTAATTAAATTTTATAATTTCTTTTGGTGGATGAATGAAAAGTAGACCATCTTCATTCATTGCTTAGTAAAGCACAGGATTGCAAATAGTATTATGTACTTATGTTTATTCACATTAATTTGTTGATACAACTTAAGTCAATGTAAGCATTTCGTTTTGAAATACATTTTAGGTAAAATTATTAGACATTTAAAGGTTTTTGAGGAGATATCTCGAATTAAAAATTGTAATAATTTTTTTTAATTCGCCCTAAAGCAGCATTTACAACCTTAAAATTGACGTTATGGCAGGATAGTAAGTTAATTGGATAAGTAGTTAATTGCAATAGGCCGGCGAAAAACTTCAACAAGCAGCAATTTTGAATGTTGCCGAATAATTTGCATTTTATTTTATTAATATCATTATTTTATGATAAAACTAATCCATAAAATTTACAAAAAAAATAACCTGATGCATTTTATTTAACTTAAATGCACAATTTTATGCAATATTATTTCTGTAATATACTTAAAAGTTTAAAGTTCTTGGTTCAATTCCAACTTTTTCACCTATTATCACTTTCGAAATAGGCTATTCATGTAATAAATATTGGGTAAATTATTTAATTTTATAATTACTTAATTATTTTTTCTTATATTTATAAATAAATACGCATTTTTTAAAGAAAAATACTAATAAGTCTATTTTATATTTTTTTATGATTTTTTGAGGTTCTAATATTACTTAGCTCTGTGAAAAAAATATCCTCCGAACGCCCAGTGATCTATTTTTAGATCAGCATTTTTTAACGAAATTAATGACTGTTTTGACAAAATTTGTTCATAATATTCATATTGAAGGCAAAATACATCAGATTCATGATTTTCATTCAATTCGCCCCCCAAAAAAATAATTTGGGCGTTAATGGGTTAATAAGGGTATATTTAACTTGAGAATGTAGATGTAACTGTAAATATGGTGTCTAGGTATTTTTTACCCTTAGGTTGTTATTTTTCTGTTAGTTATTTAAAAATTCTAAACTTTTAGGGAAACATGGATCTTAAAATATTATAGAAGGTGTTTCAACAAGTCTGCCCGAATTCTGCACAGCCAGATTCTTTGCGTGGTAAACATAAAAAATTCTCAAAGAAAAAATCATCTACGATTATTTTCATTCGTTAAGTGTGGCTCACATTCTATAAAAACTTTATTGTTTCATTCCACGGTGGCCAAATGCATGCCTTGAAAGGCGCAGTGAATATTTTTAGCATCTTAGTTTGCAAATAACCATGTTCTCGTTTTTCATAAATTATTTTGTAAAACGTATAAGATGTACATTTTTTATATGCATTTCTCGAAAATTATGGGTTGCAGAGGTACAGTTTCTGTAGGGATTTTATATACTCTACGCTATAAATAGGGAAGAGTGTTGTACCTATGGACATAAATCACGTTTGGATTTTTCTAAGACAGGTAAAATCATATTTTTAACATTTAAAGTGCCCAACCTATAATAGTCCTAAGCTTTGTGAGTAGGAGGATATTTTTAATTAGCTAAAATCTTTAAAATTTGAATTTTAATTCATTTTAATAACTTGACTAAATTTGTGTCCATAGGTACAACAACGTGCTCTCCCTATGGACAGACCCAGTTGTACCTGTGGACACCCTTTGAAAAAAGCTTAAAACGAACATTTTTACCGGTGTATTACCTTTTAATAAACTATTTCAAGCATTTTTAAAATTGGAAATAGATTTTTTAAAGTAATGTAGTTTTAGATCGTAAATGATCATTAAAACGAAGATGATTGATAAAAGTCTTGATCTTTTTCCAAAAATACATAAATCACATAGGATTTTCAGATCGAAGTTTGAGGTAATAGTTTCATCAATCATGCTGATAGATCTGATCACTTCACTGATCCATAAAAACAATTCGATCGACACTTAGTTGTGCAAGCATTTGGTCGTAATAACTTTCGCAAATCTTCTTCTGTGGAAATTTAAAGTTTTTTGTAATCATCATACTTAAATGCGATAGGGTGTTTAAGATTTTATACCATATTTTACATTAAATGCAAAATAAAATCAAAAATTTTAAAAGGTAGTTTAGATCACAAAATATTTGATTTTTCATCTAAAAATCCCTTGAAAATAATCACCGACAAATAGATAACGATTTAGAATTAATTTAATATGCATTAAAATGCATTCACTTTAATGAAACCTGATTCAAAAACGCCGATTAGCTACAGACACCCACAAGAACGTGTTCGTAGGTACAACACGTATGGTGTCCGAAGGTACAACACCAGGTGTTTCTGCATTTAAAGTTCTATAAAAAATAAAAGAATTGAGGTCTGGAAATTTCTAATATCAAAAAAAAGTCAAAATCTTGGGGATTCGCCCCTTATATCTCATTTTATCGTATTATAATTTAAGGGTAAGAAAAATATTAATGTAGTGATGCACTAAAAAAAACTTTGAGCACCTAAAAACAGCAAACTTATTATATTAAATATAAATATTATTTTAAAGAGCTGATTTCACGTTAGCAACTAGATAGCATCTGTTTACATTCAAATTCAACCACAAATTCAAATTTCCATTTTTTCCCGAATTTTAAAATGCGGTGGCTGAAGGTACAACCGTCCTTAGGTACAGCACTCTCCCCTATGGTTATGCAGAGTTTGGGTGGACTCATTGATGAAACACCCAGTGCTGTTGGAAAAGTATTAATATATCTTACATCTTTGTCTGGGTGGTAGCTTGCAGCCTTGAAACACTTGTAGATGGTCTCAACGGGGAAGAATTTGTCGGGGAACACTTCTTGAACTGGTGGAAGGGACACACCCTTGCAGTCTGAACGATGCAAGATGGCTACGGACACGGCATACACGTACAAACCTTCGTTCACGAAGTCGCGAGCTTGATGGCACAAGTCGACGAACTCATCGAAAGTCTCTGCGCCTGAGGACAAGAATGGGCATTTAATGCTATTAAGGGGGTTAATAGAGTGGTCAATTTAAAATTACCCAACTACGAGGGTGTCCACCCTTTTTCCGTTTTGCTCCTGAAAAAGTTGTCAAAATGATAGGGTTATGGAGAGATAGGGTATTCAGAGTAACGTTTGACTTCGGCAGAGTGATAAATTGGCAGTTTTTCTACTAGATGGATCTTCTAATAATGTAACCCCATATTAAATAAAGTACGTAAGTATTTAATGTTCAAAATTTAAGTTGGTCAGTGAAGGAAGTAGGTTTGAAGAGGGAATTAATTGCAATTGTTGAGAAAAATGAACAGTGAAATTTTCAAACGTTTAAATGGAGAGCTAATAATTAAATTTTATGAAGTTTTTATGAATCAAGATCAATATTTATTCTCATTAGTTTAGTTATTAAGGATATACGAAATTATTGAAAAAGAAAAATGTACAGGATTTTTTCCCAATTTAACGCCTTTTTCCTGGAGCAAAAAGCGTTTCATGAAATAAAGGTTTTTTAGGTGTCAACGAACTACTGTTCTAGAAATGAAAGATCTAATTGTGTGATGGAGAAAACTATTTTAACCCTAAATGGTGAGAAAATTTTTAAATTGTGATATTTTACAGTTTATTGAAAATTAATTCAAATGAATGATTACCGATTATTACCTATTTATTTATCCAAAAAAAATTATAAATAAAAGTGTTTCAATGCAGCTCTACCATGAATGGGTTAATTCAATAATTAGCTACTGTTTAATAATTTGGGGTGGGGACTATCTAGGAAATATAAATCCGATTGTAAAAATTAAAAATAAAATAGTCAAATTTCTAAGCAATAATCAAATACCTAACATAAATACTTATCAAATCATAAATATGCTTCCTATTCTCCATTTATTTCAAAAGCGCATAGTAATATTTTGTAATAAAAATAATTTTATTTATAACCAAACGAAATAAAAAAAATAGCATTTGGACAATATTCAAAAGTTAAGTTTTCTATGCACCTTAAAATTTAATTTGAAATAATTGATTTTAATTAGCTTTGATTTAAAAATAATTCTTCATCTAAATCTGAGTGAATAAACCGAATCTTTGTCTAGGTCCAAAGGAAATTTAGTATGTAATTCTGAAAATTTCCTGTATTCATCTTAAAAGTTATAAAAAGTATTGATATCTCAATCCAAAGATAAGGGGTGGGCCTAGGGGTTCTCTCCACCAGGAAAAATTTTTTATTAAAAATTTAATAGAATTCCCTAGAATTCTTCAACGCCCCCCAGGGAGCGGTACCGCCCACTTTAGGAACCAATGGTTTAAATAGTTTCATAATAAAATTCACTTTGGTTATTAATGAAAAATTTTTTATTAAAAATTTTAACATGTTATAAAAAGGGATTTTAGGCTACTTTTACCTGGATTTTTTAAGTTTTTTATCCATAAAAATGGCATTAAGCAATAGTTTAAAAATAGTCAATGCTCCCTTTTACTCTAAAAACGCCCCCAATTTCCTTTTAACTCATCACTGTCCCCTAGAATTCTTCAACGCCCCCCAGGGGGAGGTACCGCCCACTTTAGGAACCAATGATTTAAATAGTTTCATAATAAAATTCACTTTGGTTATTAATGAATTTTTTCACATTTTTTAACTTGAACAAGAAAATAATTATGTGGGTTTGTTTTAGTACGTCATTTAATCAAACGTTATGCACATAACAAGTTAGAGAGGAAATATATAATGTAATATAAACTGGCAGAAAATTAACATTAACAGTCAAAACAAACAAAAACAAATACATATAAAAGCCTCAATGGTATAGAACAGAGTTTCTCAAACTGTGGGTCGCGACCCACTGGTGGGTCGCCAGTCAGTTTTTGGTGGGTCGCGAGAAGATTTTTAATTTTTCACAAACGGTGTTATTGACTTTTGAAATATCAAACTATTAGTTGAACTTTTGAAATTATCAAATTACCATACTATAGTAAAAAGAATAAAAATTTGAGGAAAAACTACACTTCTTGGAGTGGAACGGAAAAGGCAATTAATGTAAATACCTACTATGTGTGTCACTTTAATGTGCCGATAATGCAAATCTAGTCGGTTATTCAAATAAGATTTGAAAAAAATATTTAGTGTTTCTCCCCATCCACACTGGGGGGGTCATTGCAAATTTTAAGAATTTTCTTGGGAAATGATGCAACTGATGTAATTTATCCCATATTGCTGAAAAACAAGTTAAAACCATGTTTTTAAGGGTCAAATTTTAAAATTTTCTCTGGGGGAGTACCCCCAGACCCCCCTTTTTACTGTAGGGATCATTGTTAGACCACAATTAAACTATTTCACACCCTTGTAACTAAATAGTTGGTGAACACCCCCAGTCAGAGAAGTTAAAATTCTGTGGGGAGGGGGCTAGAGATAATTATCTCAGTTCAGTTAATTATAAATAACTGAAGTTGGTGGGTCGCGTTAGATTTTGTTTCTAAAAAGTGGGTCGCGATGTTAAAAAGTTTGAGAACCCCTGGTATAGAATAAATATAATTACAGTAAATAAACGGATTTAAAAGTATCCATTGAATAACTTTTTAGTAAATAAATTGTTGAGCTGTGACCAAAAATTATTACAATTGAAAAAAATTAGTAAACACAATAATCTCAAGTCCGTCTGTGTTCCCTTTGACTATGAGCAACGTAATATTTTATTTTAATTTCAATTCTTAATATATTCGCACTGTGACATTATATATACATATGTAAAGAACTCTAGTAATATGACCCTCTACTTTCTTCTGTGTTTCAATTCATTTATCTGGATGAGTTTATCCGGTATACTTCCTGTGCAAAACAATGCACAAAATGGGATGGGGTCGTTTTAAGAGTGTTGTGAATTTTCATCCTTTTTTTCATGAAAACTGGTAGTATAATAGGGAATTTATTATATTTATTTAAGAGAAATCCTTTTAAGTTTCAAACGAGAAAGTCATGACAAAATAACGGTTTAGGTACCTCAACCCCCTAAAATAATCCTGGATTCGCACTGTTGAGACTAGATTGCCATCTCACTTATGCAATGAATTCCACTTATCCAGATATGACTGTATTTTCCTAATGTTTTCTAAAAAGGGTTCGAATGGAACCGAAATGTTTTGAAAGTTCAATCAAGCCGGAAGGATTTCCTAATGTTGAGCACTTGCACTTACCTAGCAGCACCTCGGCGAGCTTGTTGGCTTCTACCAGGTGGTCGTGCTGGAAAGTGGAGAAGAGTCGACCCCTGCCCAGGATACCGAGGCCAAAGAGCCTCTCGTCCCTCTCGACACGGAGCCCGAATTTGGTGTTGGTCGGCAACGAACAGAACTCAAAGAGGGGCAAAACCCGCATCTGCTTCTCCGCTGCGTCCGAAGTCATCTTGAAGCGTGTGTCCGACAACGATCCCAGTGTCCGGATGTGTCGAGGACCCCTTTATATACCTTGCGGCTGGCATGTTCGTCGAAATGTTTGCGGCTACTATTTTAATCGGGGTGGCAGGAACTGGGTAGGACTTGCACATCCCGTCGCAGCCGACTCTTATTCTGCCCGCAAAATCGACGCTCTATTGATATCATGGGAAGATCTGATAAAAGGAACATCATTCATTTGGTGGGTGGATTCCAGTCCTGCCGTCCATGAAGTTCGGTCATCTCTCTGCTCTAGTTCAGACCCGTAACTTGAACTTTTGTTTTGGGGGATGCCCATGGGCGTAGCAAGGGTTCCGCTAAGGGGGAGCAAGCAGGGTCAACCTTCTTGTGTTTGTGGGGATCAATTTGAAAGTGCCATGAGAGAGGGCTGTAGCCGCTGTTTTGTTTCGAGAGGGGCTTTGAACATTTCATGAAATAAATGCAAAAATTTTGTGAATAATGCTTAGCCCAAAACAAAGAGGGGTCTGGGGGTCCTCCCCCGAAAATTGTTTATAATTTAACCCTAAAAAGCAGTTTTGTGACCCCTTTCCTCTTTTAAGTGACACTCAAGGTGGATTGTATCACTCTTTGAATAATTTTCAGAATTTTAAAGCAAAAAACACCATATAAATACATATAAGAATTCCAGAAAGATGGTCAACTCCCTAACCCCCGGGTGGGAGCTCTTATTTTAAATCCTGTTTGACTAAGTCAACATTAGTGATGAGTTTTCAAAATTTTCCTTTTTGAAAATTAATTAGAAAAAGTAATTTAATCATGATTCAGGGTGGGGCAGCTGCCCCTCCCTGCATCATCCTGGCTTAGGGTGTCCCTTAAAAATCGAAAGTCGGGAAAACTTTTGCGATACCCCCTAATTTTTTTCCTTTTGGTATCCTAAGAAAGTGTGCAAAATCTTAAATCGATCAGAAAGTATTAACACGTGCCTCAAACGACCTAAAGTTGAGAAATTTTGACATTTTTCTCATTTTTTCGAAAATTTTTAAAAAATGCCTTAAAATATTATTTTGTTGAATAATAGGGCTTTAACACATCTAAATATTCATATTTGACTGTTTTTCATTCCTAGCGAGGCGAAACTACCCAGTTTTTAGCCTGGTCATCAATCGGAAAATCATCAAATTTGCCCATTTTATACTGAGAATAGATGATACAAAAGTCAGTGGGGAGTGACTTATAACCACGTAATTCCATAACTAGGTAGCATTTTTAGACGATATTGATCTGTAGATAAATTATCTGGAGCTAAAATTAATTACTATCATTTTAATTACAGGCGCCATATTGGATTACATTACCACTAAAAAAATTCTGGGATAAACGGTATGGGCATGTTTGGTATTAGGCAATGCGTATTTGAGTTTTCTAATCTCCTTTAATCCTAATAAAATCCTTAAACCACTTTTTTAAAGCTCTTTACTCAGTTCGAATGGCCAGCGGATCTCTTATTACATAACTATAGGTCATAAAATTCTAAATGCATAATAGGGGAAAGAGAAATTGTAGAAAAACATTGAAAAACTAGACTTACTTTTACACATATACAGAAGTATTGTAGTAACTTAATTGAAAAATTAAAGTTCATAAAAAATTAACCCTCTCTTCATGATGATTTATCCTACTGCACTCAGAATAAAAGCTATTTACTATTTTTAAAGCCTGTTTTTATACTTTATCATGATTTTATAGCACATAAGAGAAATATTCCTGTAACATGAAAAACCTATTAGATACTGATGTTGTGATGAGAATATGTTAAATATTGACAATGGTTGCTGAAACCATTCCTTTTTTAAAGTACGTTTTTAAGTCAGAGCTACACTTCACTCTGAAAAATTTTATACAGTTTAGACTCTTAAAAAATACTGAGAGTTTAAAATAATGAACAAATTTTAAAAAAATCAACTTGAAACCTTATTTCTTTTTCAAGAACGTTCATTAATGAAAATTGAGGGGTTTTATGGGACAAGGGCCAGATTAGGCCATTCTATCTTCTATCCCAAATGAAAATTGCATAGTGCGGAAAAAATACTAAGTAAGAGAAGTTGAAGAGTTACAGAAACTGTAGTTAGTATTTAAAATTCTCCTAGCTAAGAACCAAATACTAGTGTTTAATCGGCTTTTCATGTTTCTAATTTGCTGAATTGCAGGAAGTTTTTATGTTTATGTATAAAATTATGAAATACAAGATCTATAAACATGGTTAATGACTTATAATCTGGATGTAGTAGGCTCAATCATTATGAAGAGCGGGTTAATTTTCTATCAACTTCAACTTTTCAACAATACAGAAGTATAGTTTTTCAATATTTTTTTATAATTTCTCTTGCCCCTTTTATGCATTTAGAATTTTATCATCTATAGTTATGTAATAAAAGATATGCTGGCCATTCGAATTGAGTAAACAGCTTTAAAAAGTGGTTTTTGGTTTTTGGATATTAGTATTAACTGAGATTAGAAAACTCAAATGCGCATTGCCCATTACCAAACATGCCCATACAATTTATCCCAGAACTTTTTTAGGGGTTTTGCAATCCAATATGGCGCCTGTAATTAAAATGCTAGTAATTAATTTTAGCTCCAGATAATTTATCTACACATCAATATCGTCTACAAATGGTACCTATTTATGGAATTACGTGGTTATAAGTAATTCCCCACTGACTTTTGTATCCTCTATTCTCAGTATAAAATGGGCAAAATTGTTGATTTTCCGATTGATGACCAGGCTAAAAACTAGGTAATTTCGCCTAGCTAGGAATGAAAAACGGTCAAATATGAATATTTAGATGTGTTAAAGCCCTATTATTCAACAAAATAATATTTTAAGGCATTTTTAAAAAATTTCGAAAAAATGAGAAAAATGTCAAAATTTCTCAACTTTAGGCCGTTTGAGGCACGTGTTAATATTTTCTGATCGATTTAAGATTTTGCACACTTTCTTAGGATACCAAAAGGAAAAAAATTAGGGGGTGTCGCAAAAGTTTCCCCGACTTTCGATTTTTAAGGGAAGGGACACCCTATACTGGCTACGCCCATGAGAATGGCTCAAATTTATTTCTATGTCTTTCCGTCATGCAAGATGGGGTCTTGAAGGTCCTACCCCATGGATAATTTAAAATTTGACCTGTAAAACTAGTATCTTTACTCAGTTTTTGACATTCGGATATTCTTCGGGAAAACCGAAAAGTACCGCCATTTTATGCCGCAGAACTTTCGAGAAAAAAAGCAGTATTACAGGGTGTTTCAAAAGTCCGTTTCGTGGCTTTTATTTGGAACCAACGTGTCTTAGGGTCACGGAAGTAAGGTTTACCCCTAGGTAGTGAACTTGGAGAATCCATTGAGATGGCTTACAGCACCCCTAGCGGCGAAATAGAAAAGTTAAAAAAATTAATTTAAAAACTAAAGGCCATAGAGAAAAAACCTCAGTGAGAGTTGCCAACTTTTTGAAGAACTCTGAAAAAATTTCATGAAATTATCGCGAATATTCGCGGAGACATTAGCATGTGAAAATAGCACTTTAATACTTTACTTTACTCACCATAACTTAAGTTAAAACGAGAATTTAATATAAAATTTCAATAGAATTACTTATAAATTTGTTTAATACACATTGAAGTGGTGAGGTAAGTTTCTTTTCCCACCGATAATGAAGTAATTATAAACTTAATTGCACTTAACTAGTATCTAACTTGATAAATAAAATTAAAAAATAAACAATACTAAATTGGAATGATAAGGAAAAAATACTATGAATAAATTTTTAGGGATGTTTCAAGGCTAGTGTTTCTTATTACCTGTTTAAACGGGGTAATTAGAAACGGGTATTTTCAAAAATGATCCACAACTCTAAATTGAAGAACAAAGTGAAATTCGTAGCCCTTTTAATCTCTAAAAAAGTTCATTAAAAAATTCCCAAAGAATTTAAAAGCAAATTAATTGAAATAAGTTAAAAAGGCCTGACTTTACGTTTATGATTTTGCTGGTCGTATCAACTTCAAACGGGAATTTTTCACTGAAATAATTATACTAAAACGATAAAATTTTTATGGGATATAAAGTATGTGTTAAAGATATTCAGTGATTTTTTTTTCAGATTTTTAGGCCCACACACAAAGCCGAAAATTAAAATGTTTCTTAATACCCCTGTTTCTCTTACTACCCCATTCTCCCTATATATCCCCATCACCATGTTTTCATCAAATCCAGGAATCCTGGGACGTAGCTTCATACAACCAGCCAAACCTATAAAATATTTAATTAAGATCCCTCATATTTCAACTATGTAATAGACCCCTATCTAGGACAAATTGAGTTGTCGGCCAATCGTACCTGTCGGGATTTTGAACCAGATTCAAAAAATTAAGTTAAAAAAAGTTGCCTTAATTAGTGATATATATGAATTAACAATATTTATCAATAAAAGTAGTGATTATATAATGAAAGCCAAGCCTAATATTAATTGTCGATTAATTAAATAATTGATATTTGTCCAATATGTAATAAGAACTTAGAGTAAGCTGATAAGTTGTGATATTAGGTGTCTCAAAAAAAACTTTTTTTCGAAACACCTCGGTCCCCAGGGCTTTTCCCATTCCTTTTGGTCCCAAAAGATTGTGTGTGGAGTTTCAGCCCCCTAAGTTAACTCTACGGTTTGCCTGTAGAGCCCCAAAGTTTGGAAAAAGTGGAAAAAATGACCAATTTTCAGAATTTTTAAAAATTATATTTTAAGATTAATACTGCTATAAAAACGGTTCAAATGTGTCATTTAGGACTTATTTTGGTGGAATATATTTATTTATGTGTATTAACTGTACCCTATAGCCCCTATAATTTAAGATTAAAACGTACTACTTAGGGACGTTGCACTCGCCAAAGCTTATAATGCACTACCGGTGGACGAAATGAATTAAATCCGAATTTCTTCGAAGAAACTCCCTCAAATGATGCCATTTGGAGCTAAAATGATATTATAAATTACAAAAACCAGTGAAATAACAGTTTTTGTCCCTTCCACTGAGCGTTTAATGTAAAAAGTGTTTTTCTTCAAAATTTCTCGTTTCCAGCTGATTAAACCCAAAATTTATACTATAAAAGGGGGTTGCTGTACTTTATAGATACAAAACTTTGAAATCTTTATAGGGGTTTTATTTTTAATAAGTAGAATTAAATTTTATAGCGCACAGATCGGAAATGACATGGATATTTCCTATACCAGACGTGAAAATATATTTTCTTTTTTTAAGTTTGGAAAATTACTCCCTTTTAACGTATTAGGGGAGAGTTTTAATTAAAAACTTGTTTCTTTAACATTTCAACCAAGATTCACAAGTATTAAACTATTTTCCTAATTTTGAAAAAAGAAAATCGATTTTCACGTCAGGTATAGGAAATATTCTTGTCATTTCCGATCTGTGTTGTTTAAAATTTAATTCTACTTGAAAAAATGAAACCCCTATAAAGGTTCCAATGTTTGGTATCTAAAAAAGTTCAGCAAACCTCTTTTTAAGTATAAGTTTTGGGTTTCATCAGCTGGAAACGAGAAATTTTGAAGAAAAACACTTTTTACATTAAAAGCTCAGTGGAAGGGCTCAAAACTGTTATTTCTCTGGTTTTTATAATTTATAATATCATTTTAGCCCAAAATGGAATCATTTGAGGGAGTTTCTTCGAAGAAATTCGGATTTAATTCATTTCGTCCACCGGTAGTGCATTATAAGCTTTGGCGTGCGCAACGTCCCGAAGTAGTACGTTTTAATCTTAAATTATAGGGGCTATAGGGTACAGTTAATACACATAAATAAATATATCCCATCTAAATACGTCCTATAGACGCATTTGAACCAGTTTTATTAGCATTATCAATCTTAAACATAATTTTTAAAAATTCTGAAAATTGGTCATTTTTTCCACTTTTTTCAAACTTTGGGGCTCTACAGGCAAACCCTAGAGTTGACTTAGGGGGCTAAAACTTCCCACACTATCTTTTGGGACCAAAAGGAATGGGAAAAGCCCTGGGGAGCGAGGTTTTTCGAAAAAAGACTTTTTTTGAGACACCCTATATGTGATATATTTATTTTCGAAATCAGTGAGAGGTTGTGGCTATTAGTATTATCATAGACGGAAATGTATACAAATTATCAAATATGATGTAAAAGTCTGCAACAACTCTAATCAATATATTATCTACGAGGAAAAATAAGCTTCAAACACTTCTGCAATAAATGAAAACTAGCGAGAAAAGATTAATCTCCGATGAGAATCAAAGTTAATATTATCATAAAAATAAATCAGGAGGAAACGGAAAAAAGACATCATTTCTTCTTATCGTGTATTGTATGTATCTTTCGTTACATATTAGGTATACAAATACATTCATATTTGGTACATCCTATGCTTGTTTCAGTAGCAGTTATTTTGTGACCCCACGGAGGCTCCATAAGTTAGGGCGGCAGCGGTTCCCAAACTATGCTCCGCCAAGCCATTACCAGATGCTCCAGAAATTTCCCTGTTAAAAAAACAGTTTATTCTTGAAAGTTCATTCAGTGAAAGGTTGGGCTGTTTCACCCCAAACTTGGTTCAAATTTAGCTGCAACCTAAGCTAAGGTTCGGTAACAGGTTTCAAGGGGTGTCATTTCAGTTTTTGGTTGGGGGGGGGGCAAGAATTTTTTTAAGTGGGCCTGGGCCAAGCCGTAACTATACTTTTTTTGGGGGGGGTCGCCTCAACTTCATTTTTAAGGTATCCCCTAGCGAGCACATTTATATACGAGCACTGAAAAGTAGTATTTAAATGATATTAATTATAATGTCAAAATTTGACAGTGAAAATTTTTTCCCCATTGGTCTGTGGTTCACCCCCAGGAAAATTTTGAAAATTTGCCTTTAAAAGTAGTATTTTAACTCATTTCGAGACCCTTTGAACTACATCCAAAGAGAACATTGTCTTGTAAACCATAGATTTTTCTTAGGAAAAAAGTTGTTAAAAGATGTCAAAGTTTCAAGGGGGTTTAGGGGTTCTCCCCCAGAAAAATTTGCCTTTAAACTAGTGCTTTATCTCTTTCTCAAACTTTTTTGGGAGCTCTTTAAGGGAAAAGCTTCTTGTAAGTGGCAGAATATTTAAGGCAGAAATACTGTATAACCGACGTAAAAACTTTAGAGGGAGCTGGGGGTCCTGCGCTGAAATTTTTTTTGAAATTTCCCCTTTAAACTATCTCTTGGTTCAATCTTTTTGGGGAGCTCCTAAAGGGAAAAGCTTCTTGTAAGTTGCATAATTCTAAAAGGGAAAAACACTGTAACCAACGTAAATTTTTTTTTGGGCGGCTGGGGGTCCTCCCCCAGGCCCAGGTTTCACCAAGTTTTCGGTGCTTTCACTAGTGAAATCCGGTGCATTCGCTAGGGAAAGCACCGAAAACTTGGTGAAACTTGTTACCGAACTATAGGTTGCAGCTAAATTTGAACCAGTTTGTGGTGATAGGTGGAACTTTTTTTAACAGTATTGAAATAAATACACATTTTGAATTTATTGACAATTTCTAATTTGCGTTGTTTTGAAGTACTATATATGAATAACTTTTTCTATTATTCTTGTTAAGAACTCATTTTTGCTCCTTCCTCTAAAATCACCTTGAAATTGAAATGGTTTGGAGCCTCCAATGAAGTAAGCTTTGTTGTTTATAATTTTTTTTCTGGAACGCTCATCGCCATTCGATATTTTACTTTATTATCCCTCAAATCCATTGCAATAAAATACATTTCAAAGAGGTTTTTATATCTTTTTACTTTCCGCGAATCGAATTTTTTGCTACTTTTTTTAGTCTTGCGCCGCTAGGTTTATTAATTTCCGAATTTCATGCTACTTTTTACAAATTCTGTTACTTTTTATTAAAGTAAACGAATTTTACTTTCTGTAAAATTTTACCCAAAAATGATCGTATTGTTTCTTTTGAAAAAGAGAGAATCGTCACCGGTCGGCACAAATTCAGAGTAACTGATGCGCCAAGTGTTGCTTTTACTAACTGATACTTTTTTCTTCCAGCTATTGACGTGAGTTTCAAAAAGGTTATGAAAACCCGATATTCAAACTATTTTTTATTCAGTACTTTAACTTCCTCTGGTAATATTACACCGCAGATATTGGTTTTAAAACTGCGTGATTCTGTAAAAGCACCGTAGCGTTCGTCGTGACACCTTCAACAGCTAACAGGTAGTCGGGAAATGTAAAAATTAGACTACATTTTATTTTTCCTTTGGATTTTTTTTGAAGGGGTTTTCCATGGATCTGAACATGTTTCAAAAATGTGTGCTAGTATTTTATTAATAATATAATAGTATTTTTTTAATAATATAGTTATAGTAATGTTTAAAAATGTCAGACCATTTTATTTTAAATGTGCTCAGCGACGAATTTGTCTCTTGAAAAGTGCTCCGAGATTAAAAAGTTTGGGAACCCCTGAGTAAAAAAACACGCTTACGTGGATAGAGCGAGTTTTTGCCCAAATGGGTTCAATAAAAACGTGTAAAAAATTAAACATTTAAAATCCTTTTGGCGGCTGGTAGGTAGTTTTAATAAAATAGCTTCAAACTTCAATAAAACGGTTTAAAAAAGTGGCTTAATACCTCTATTAGTTGTGCTATTGACTACAGCCCTAAAATTGGGAAATGGAGGGAAAACCGGAAAACCTCACCCCACTTTATTTTTTAATTCTGTAAAAAAATCAATTTTTTATTAATCCTTTCGGTTAGAGTGGATTTTTGGTCAAATCGGCTGCAATAAAACGCATACAAATATCAGTTTGATACGACGATTTTTTTCTGCTGTTGACCTGAGTCCCAAACCCAAAATGCAAAATAAACGCAAATCTTATTTTAGAGCTATATCTGGGACTTTTGATTAAGGACACTTTTTGGGGGGAGAACTAGAATCTTCTCACACCCCACAGTCATAATATCTAATTGGGATATTATTATCTAAATTTTTTCTATTTAACATAGATATGGAAGTATTATAGACATTTTCCATCCTGGGTGCTGAAAGATATTTCATGCTTTCCTTTTTCTTGTTCTTATTCGTTGGATATTTCCCCAAAACTGCGGAAGATCAACTTTGAAGTGTCATAATACTTTATACCCCTGGCAATTCAAGATAAGGGGCAACAATGCCTCGAGATCCCCAAGTCAAAAATCTTTTTGAGTATCCTAATATTTAAACTCATAATTAATTTAATACTTAAAATATTAAAGTATTAAGATTTAAAATAAGGGAATGGGGGGTCCCCCAAACACCTCTACAGCATTCTAGATTTAAATGTGTAGAAAGCTGTAACAAATTTATTATGCAGCCATAAATTAAAGTATAAAAAATTATTTTTGCACAATTCCAGAATCAAAAATCTAGTTACTTCCACTGAGAATGGCCCCCTTCGAAAATCTGTCCTGCACTGGTATTCTAGCTGTAACGTAAAAATATTAATGCATGGCATACGTTGTTACGTATGAAATGGGGGGGGTCACGATGAAAGTTATGATTGAGATTGTGTTGCCAATATTGAAAGTTTGAGAAGCACTGCTTTAGTCATACAATATAATAAAATTAAAACATCTGTCATCTCTTAACCCTTTATGTCCCAAATTATTTTCCTCGTCCTCATCCAAAATATGTCAAGTTTACGTAACTGCAATTACAAGTAAACTAAATTTGGCCTTACATGACGAAAATTAGACGAATTTGGAACATCGGGAAGTGGGACTTACAATTCCCGTCGGGACATAAAGGGTTAAAATGTGTAAAAATAGCTTTTTTTTCAAATTGACTATTTAGCACGTTTATGCTTTGGATTCACATAAGTCTCGTTTTCCATATCAGAGTTAGTTATCATTTATGATTAGATACTGTATTAATTAAGTTTAACTCTTACGTACTTATTCCTCGAAATTGATAACGACCGTCACTCACAGATATTTTATCAAATATTTGGTAATGTATTTATCAAAATGATGGAGTTACGCGTAAAGTTATTCTATTTACTCTTGGAGTAGGGCCTTAGAGTGGTGTTAATAAAGAAAAATTTCCGTTGCAATATTAACAACTTTTACCTGGAGTAAGAATAGCTACTTAATTTATTGTCCAAAGTATTAATTATTAAGTATCTTTTTGCGTGGTTGTTACGAGGTATGTTAAGTAAGTACTGTTTTAAAATAATAATAAAATTTACAACTTAAAAAAATATTTAAGGATCTACAAATAAATCCCCTTTCAACTAAATTATCGTAATCTATTTAATTTCTAGAGTTAATTTAAGAGTTATTGGGCAAGAGTTATTGGAGGAGCTGGGTCCGCATTCGGCCCGCTGGCCGTACTAATGACCCAGGCAGGATTTGGATTTGTGGGAGGCTAAGAATTTTCATAATCCAATTGAATCTTCTTGATTATCTTAATATGGAAAGGTTAGTGAATTATCCTGCTCCAACTACTAAAAGGGGGTCTGGGAGTCCACTCCCAGAAATTTTTTGAAAATTTAATTTAAAAAAACCCACTTTTTCAACTCGTTTTGGTACGCCTCATCCGAATTTCGGATGGCAGAATTTTTTTATGGTAGAATTTTTGCGTTTTAACGAACTTAAAGTAGAGTTGTATTAATAAATTTACAAGTAGTACCAACGGGGTCTGAGGGTACTCCCCCAGAAAATTTTTAAAAATTTGAGTAAAAAAACCTATTTTTTTCAACTCGTTATGTACTAAGGTACGCCAAACCGCACTTATTTCAGTGAACCAAATCTTAATAGTGCGGAAAACTTGCCTACCCATAACAGTAACTTGTGTGTGAAATTTTAGCCCCGTCAAATAATATCTTCTGTTCTGTTTTTCGGCCTAAAGTTTTGACTTTTTATCAAAAATTTGCTATTTTGTAGTATTTCATACGGTTCTGTGGTCTTCTGATGCCCAGATTTTTTTCAGGAGGTGTGGTAGGGGTCTAGGATGATTATTCCGTGAACCCCATCCTCATACCTCCCTTTTAGTCCACTGAAAATAGCGAAAAATAGGGCCGAACCTCAAACAAATTGCAATAGAAGGTTTCTCAACGGTTTTCACTTAGAAATGACCTCAATAATAACATACTAAAAATCGGCCAAAATCGGCCGGGGGGAAGTTAAATTTTTTTCAAATTTTTAAAAAATGGCCGAAAAAAAATTAAAAAAAAAAAACCAAAACAATAATATAGACATGTGATACATGTTTATAGGTTATTTTTGAGTGCTGAAACCGAATATTGCATTTAGTTTGGAAAAAAAATTGAAATTTCAATTTTTAAAATTAATTTGAATAATTAGCTATATGAAAAAATTAAAAAAAACCCTAAAAACCTAACAAAAACATCCAAAGAGATAAATCCAACGGTTTTCATTTAGAAATGACCTAAATATTAACATACTAAAATTTAAAATTTTTACGAGTTAAAGAAGTTAAATTTTTTTTCAAATTTCCATTTTTTTTTCAAATTTGTGCAAAAAACTTTAGAGGCTTTTGAAAAGGTCATTTTTCGGTGGATATTGTCCACAGATATTTATATAATAGAAAACCGGTGGTATTGACCCTCAATGAATTAGTTAATTATTTTAAATTCTGATGTAAATATGCCAAAGTATTACCTTTTTTTCACTTTTTACTACATTTTACCAATTTCAAAATTTTAAATAAAATAATTAACTAATTCATTGAGGGTCAATTCCACCGGTTTTCCATTAAATAACTATCTGTGGACAATATCCACCGAAAAATGACCTTTTCAAAAGCCTCTAAAGTTTTTTGCACAAATTTGAAAAAAAAATGCATTTTTCGCAAAAAAAAATGGAAATTTGAAAAAAAATTTAACTTCTTTAACTCGTAAAAATTTTAAATTTTAGTATGTTAATATTTAGGTCATTTCTAAATGAAAACCGTTGGATTTATCTCTTTGGATGTTTTTGTTAGGTTTTTAGGGGTTTTTTAATTTTTTCATATAGCTAATTATTCAAATTAATTTTAAAAATTGAAATTTCAATTTTTTTTCCAAACTAAATGCAATATTCGGTTTCAGCACTCAAAAATAACCTATAAACATGTATCACATGTCTATATTATTGTTTTGGTTTTTTTTTTAATTTTTTTTCGGCCATTTTTTAAAAATTTGAAAAAAACTAAACTTCCCCCCGGCCGATTTTGGCCGATTTTGGCCGATTTTTAGTATGTTATTATTGAGGTCATTTCTAAGTGAAAACCGTTGAGAAACCTTCTATTGCAATTTGTTTGAGGTTCAACTCTATTTTCTAGGGTGGTCCTAATTTTTCAAACTCGGAATTTCTTCGGTCGCAACCCGTAACTTTTTTCCTTAAGGTATGAAATGAAAGTATACCAAATATTTTTAAAATATTTTAATATTAACACGTGCCGCAAAGCGATTGAAGTTATACTACGGTAAAAGCGCAAGATAGTCCAGTCAAAATCAACTTCGCTCCGGAAATAATTTATATAGTTTTGAAATTTGGCACACTTGTTCGGATGGGTCTGGGGGTGTTTCACACAAAAGTCCACTAAATTTGGCCTGGAGGGTTTTCCGCTACGGCCATTTAAGTGGTCAGTTTTTAAAAACACGCGTCGCCAAATCGGCGATAGTGCGCCAATAGTGGAACAACCGGTTAGTACTGAAAACAGTGGGCGCCTTCGGGGGTTTGGCGACGCGTCTGGCGTAGTTTTCGTTTGGCGATCATGGGCTACTCGCGGAAGGAGTTAATAGTAAGCTCTAATTATGAGATGCTTCACTAGGATAAAATACATTTTTCGAACTCAGATTGTAGAAATAATTTAAGAAAATCAATTGAGTTTTGAAATGAAGTTTTAAAAGTGCTTTTAAATAGTTTTAACAGATTTTTAAGGTCACATCTAGATATATCAGCTTTGGCAAATTAAAACCTGAGATCAAATTTATAGTCGTCCGACGCTAAATTAGATTTTACATGTAACTCAACAGCTGTGAATACCTAAATATTTATTTCATATTCTTGCAATTATCTTTGAACAAGAAAGTATTATTTAGTAATGAAAGTATCCTGAAAAATCCTTTCAAGAAAACAAGAAACAAATTCTGTAATAATAAGTATTCCGATAATTTTGAGTTTTTTGGTTCCATATTGTTTAAATTATTTAAGTTATTTTCCTTTTTAATTTTTCAATATTCCCAGTTGCGATAGAGTTTTTATGAATGAATATACAATGGAACACACATGAATATGAAATATACAAATAAATATCTACTCATTAAGGCCCGTGATATTTTATAAACTACTGGGTACTGCATAGATCAATGGAATTAAAGGTTATTGAGAAAAGTACTTAAAAACATCCCTAAAAATTTAAAATGTTTCCCGAAAGACTGTGTTGTGCAAAATACTAATCCATTTCAAAACTCAACTTAATTTTAATTTTTGCAGTTGAGAATGAGTATTTTCTTATGTATAAAAATATGTGAGTTACAAATTATTTTAAAACATTTTCAAAATAATGGCTAATATTTTAGGTTATTAAGATCCTGGGTTCAATTCCATTAACGTTCCGGAAAAATTTTCCATATCTGTAATAAAAATAAAATTTCAGCTTTTTGGGTAACAGAAACACTCCACCAAAATTGCCCAGGAACAACCCCTAATTACTCTTTTAGTCGTCATTACTCATTGAATGGATATCATGAATTAACCGATGAATCAAGTAAACCATAAAAAACGAAACTAATGTTTGTGAAAAAGAATTATCTACTTTAACTCTAAGCTTGAAGTTCAATTAATTGAAAATCATTGTTCACTTAAACAAAAGATTTAATTTATTTATTTTTCTATTACTAATACTTTATTATTAATGAAATCAATTGTGGTTTTTATTTAAAATTTTTAAGGCCAAAAATGTCACTTTAAAAAATCTAAATAGCAAAAGCAACGTTAATTTGAAAGCCAAATATTCCTATATGCATAAGCAAATAACAAAGTTTACTATAAAATAGTTTATTACTTTTCTTATGTGTTATATTTTATTATCTTTCTTTCTCTTTCTTTCATTACAATTGTAGCTATATCTTTTCAAAACATGCAGCTAAATTTTCAAAGATATTTTATATTGCTTCACTTGTCCATAAACCGTTTGTTTTTAATTATTCTAAGAGTAAATGATAGTTTAGATAATCTAGTTGTTTTAAATAATCTAGGGTTTGATGTTACAATACAATTCATGAAATTCTTCATAAACTGTGTATTTTAAGAAATTATCGAGACTGAAACATGATTTTTTATTTTTAAATAAGAATATTAATTTTGTGTTTGCTTAAAAACAATTAGAAATAAATAAAACCATTTAACAGCCAGCAAGTTAATAACAAGAAGAAAAATGTAGGTGTCTGTAAAAAAAGGAGTAGGATACAAGGATAATAACATCAAATACATCAAAATGATGGGTCATGACTGAGATGAAAAGGATATTTACTGCTGCATATTTAATTTGCCAAAGCTGATATGTCTAGATGTGACCTTAAAAATCTGTTAAAACTATTTAAAAGCACTTTTAAAACTTCATTTCAAAACTCAATTGATTTTCTTAAATTATTTCTACAATCTGAATTCAAAAAATGTATTTTATCCTAGTGAAGCATCTCATAATTAGATCTTACTATTAACTCCTTCCGCGAGTGCCCATGATCGCCAAACGAAAACTACGCCAGACGCGTTGCCAAACCCCCGAAGGCGCCACTGTTTTCAGTACTAACCGGTTGTTCCTTTATTGGCGCACTATTGCCGATTTGGCGACGCGTGTTTTTAAAAACTGACCACTTAAATGGCCGTAGCGGAAAACCCTCCAGGCCAAATTTAGTGGACTTTTGTGTGAAACACCCCCAGACCCATCCGAACAAGTGTGCCAAATTTCAAAACTATATAAATTATTTCCGGAGCCGGCCTTTTTTTGCTCTACGTTGACTGGACTAAGAGTCCGTCACCACTCAGGGAGAAAAGCCGGCTCCGGTGCCTTTTACGCCGCATGACCGTAGACGCTGGCGGGCGTTCTCAAAAAGATCCAGGCATGTGATTGCTCAAGAAAGAAATTATCTGAAATTTTTTAGAAGCGTCCAAATAAGTTAGAGTGATATAGAAATTTATTTCGGGAGGGGCCCAAATTCAAATCCCTATCCCATACAATAGGTTCAATTTAGCTTTTTAATACTTTTTAGATAGGATTCTCATCTTACTAAACTCTATCTCAGAAAATTTTCGAAATTTGAGCCTAAAAAACAGGGGTTTAATCGTTTTGGTACACTATGTCCGCTCAGGAAAAAAAATATTCCGATTTTTTCCCGCTTTGAAATATTAATTCCGCACACAATTAAGCAGAATTCCGATTCTCAACACCTCTAAAATTAGCGGATTTCCGCTAATTAGCGGAAAAATCACATGCCTGAAGAACACTTTCAAAGGCTGTATTTTCATGTATTTTGAGATAAACTTGAAAACCTCCTATACTATGGTTATTGCATATATTTTAGGGTGTAATTCATTATTATAAGTAAATTCCAATGGAGGATTTAAGGTTAAGTGGACGAGGGTTTCCCAACGAGGGTTGGGACAAAAAACAAAACTTAAATGTCATGTTCAAAGCAATGAAAATTATATTATAAATGTAATTCATCATAATTAAAAGCCTTACATAGAAATTTACTCTGAATTTTATAAGCTTAAGTTCAAATAATACATTTTAATTTTCTAAAATTGGTGTTAATTTATGAATTTGTCTTAAGAAAAAAGGCCTTTGAAGCTTGTGTTACTGTATCCCTTGGACCTTATGTACTTTTATTTAAATGTTTTCAAAAATCTTGGGAAAAACACAATCGGAAGAGACAAAGAAGAAATTCTTAAGTTTGCACTTAGAGTGCTCTTGAACACCGACCGAGGTATGGCTATAAAGATTTCTACAGTTGACTATAGCACTTTTAGAAAATCGAGAAGCAAAAATGATTAAATTTAGACAACGTTGGTGCTTTCCATCCTGCTAGGTGGATGACTAAAGCAATTTTTTGCTTAAACATTTTTATTTTTAGAAACGAGGTTAATTTGGATAATCGAGAACAAGGATTAATAGGTACGAGTATATTTATTAGGTCTGGTTTGATGTGTAAATGGATCACAAAACCACATTTAAAGATTTGAAATTCATGAGGGCCTGTTTTTCTACAGAGGAATTAATGAAAATATGTCTATGGCAGCATTGAAAATGATTAGTCATGGAGGGTTTCTTGATGGAGGAGACAGTTGTGCCTTAACCTTTTTCGATGCGATTGTCCCCACACAACAATGAGCTGCCAAAGAGATTAAAGAAAAATGAATCCACCCATTTATCAGTGGTCACAAATTAGTTGTGAGAAACTGGCAGAACTCCGAGGTAAATCTAGTCGATTTTGGGGCAAAATGAACCGAAAACTTTTTTCGAAGGTTTTTAAGTTAAATTCAGACTTTATTTCAATACTTTAACGTGAAACTTGTGATGATATTATCAGGAAGGATTTAAAGTCGTCAGTAATAGTCTGTTGTAAATGATTCTGCAGAAAGGGGAATCAAGCTCATTGAGGAGTAAAACGATATTTTAACGCATAATGAGGAGCAAATACAACACCTTTAAAAATGTTCAAAGGCTATAAAGTCAAATATTCTTCATGTTTAAGCATTTTCTGTTGAAAAAAGTATTGAAATAAATCGAATAATATATTTTAAATGAATTTTATGATTTTTCCAAGTTTTGATAATTTTGATGTTTTTTCAGATTTTCATCCCTTTTGCGGCACGTGTTAATATTTACCGATTCGGATAAAATTTTTACCAGTTACTTACTACCCCATAAGTAAAATATTAAGGGGGTGCGACTTCAAAAATTCCGAGAAATGTTTTTTACCATTATACTTAGGACCACCCTACTATTTTCAGTGGACTATTTCCCCCAACGAGAGCTGGAGTTTTGCTGCTCGTAATGTTGGCTTTCCCTCCAAACGCCAACTCTGCGGGCTCCTGTGTTGCCCGTTTTTGTGCATCAGAATCTCACGTAAACCAATTATTTCCATCAAAGTGACCCAGAAACCACCACTGAGGGGTATCTATCCATCAGGTTCCATGTATTTATTATTTTTTGTTAATTTTTATTTTCTTTAATTCAAAACTTACAAACAAGTATTTTTTTACAATACATTGCGTCTAAAATAGTGCTGTTATACAATCGGATTTCGTCTTAGGCAGCTCTCATTTATTTAAGGGTGGCTCATATTCCTAATACAACATAAATACTTACCCCCCTCGAAAATTTTATATATGATTTGTGAACGGCCAAAAAACCCTGAAAAATGGCCCTGAAAAACAAATCAGATAAATTTAGGCAGCTTTTTCATTTATTTAAGAGATGATTTGACGAAGTCGTTCCGAGCATAATCTCTGCCCAGTGGTATAAAGAAAAAAACTCCCGAGAAGAATATTTATATTGCAAGAACAATTTGAGTAAATTTCAGTGTTTTCTATTTCTGAAAAAGGTAACTTATCCTAATATCTTCCTTGATTACGCCCGTGGCACCACACACCTTGCTGGAAGCTCCAGCAACTATCTGTACCTTTTTCTCCACTGTCGGTGTGTGGTGGAAATTTGGAGAACTCCCACTTCACACTGTCTTGTGTGAGCACTGTCCATGTGTCACTGCCTTCATGAATCAACTTTTAAAACTAGTGGAACTGTAATCTGAGCATTTTCCCAGTCCATAGCGTGTAACTTTAAAATTGTAAGTAAGAAAGAATTAACTTTTTGTCTACGTTGTGAACACTTGCAACTAATTGATTGTTCTCTTCTCCACAAAATTATTAAGAGTGTTTTCTCTAAAATATATCCTTTAATCAGTCATCATGCTAAACAAGATGTTTTTTGGTAATGCAAAAAAGAAATTTTTAATGCATTTGTCAAGAATTTCACGATACTGAAGAGGTAATATCTTGTGCGTAAGACAGAATCAAAGATATGCCGCAAACCGTCTTTAATGAATTTCTGAAGTATGATATTGAACCATAGTCGAACATACACAGTAAGGAGTAAATACATGGCATAAACAGGGTCGGTCCCAGACCCCCCTTCGGCCTGTTGAGTTACACCTGTGTATCTAAGTAAAATAAAGTTAGAATTTTTAGAAATAGTAGGTAATCGATGAAAATAAGTTTATTGATTTTACCTCTTCTCTTATGCCAATCCACATGTAATGCAGATATCACTCTGAAATTACATCTGGTGTATGATCGTAAAGTACTCTATACCTACTTCAAAAGTGCCCACTTTTCCGCTATATACCCGCTATGATTTCGACGCATATACAAGAGGGACACAGCTACAGCTAAACAGAGAATATAATAGCGTTTTTTAAATTTATCTCTTTGGTTTTTCAGGGTTTTTCGGCCGTTCACAAATCACTTCTTAAAATTTTCGGGGGTATGTATTTTTGTTATATTAATATGAGCCACCCTTAAATAAATGAGAGCTGCCTAAGACGAAATACGATTGTATAGCAGCCAGGGTTGGCTGGATTGGACCCAATTGGGTTGGACCCAATGGTTTTTTTCAAAAAAACCCATGTGAAAAAACCCACATTTTGGACCCATTTTTGGGGTTTTTCAAGAAAAATCAAGATTTTGGTAGTTCCTTCAAAATTTAATGTGTTTTCTTTCAAAGTTTAGGATATTTTTAAAATTTTAATGGGTTTTTCAAAATTTAAACTAGGTTTTAAAAATTAAATGGTGTTTTTTCAATTTCAGGGAGTTTTTTTAAAGTTAAATAGGTTCTTTCATTATTTAGTGCAGTGGGTTTTTTCAAAATTTAGGACGTTTAAAGTTCAAAGTAGATATAAAAAATAAGGATGATTTTTTAAAATTTCAGTGGGTTTTTCAAAGTTGAATAAATTTCTTTCAATATTGAATGGGGTTTTTCAAAGTTTAGGATATTTTTTAAATTTTAGTGTTTTTTTTCAAAATTTAAACAAGGTGTCAGTAGATAAGGGGTGATTTTACAATTTTCAGTGGGTTTTTTCAAAGTATAAAAACTTTGAAAAAACCCACTTATCTGTGGAAAAACTGACATTATTTTGACAGAACACATTTAACATAGAAAGAACTCACTAAAATTTGAAAAAACCCACTTACTTTCTAGGAAAAACCCCTTAATTATGAAAAAACCCACACTTTTTCCGAAAAAACCCAGTTTTATATGGGTTTTTTCAGGGTTTTATTGAAAAAACCCCAAAAACCCAACCCACTTGGGTTTTTTCAAAAAAACCCGGGTTTTTGCCAACCCTGATAGCAGCACTATTCAATGCATCATCCCTACAGACATCCTTATGGCAATTCCCAGTTTGTAACAGCGTAGATTGTAAAAAAATACTTGTTTGTAAGTTTTGTGAATTAAAGAAAATAAAAATTAACAAAAAATAATAAATACATGGAACCTGATGGATAGATACCCCTCAGTGGTGGTTTCTGGGTCACTTTGATGAAAATAATTGGTTTACGTGACATGGGCGTAGCCAGGGGGGCAAGCAGGGTCGACTTTTTTATGCTTGTAAAGATCAATTTTAAAGCCCCGTGAGAGAGACCCGTCAAGTTTTAACAGAGGGTCAGAAAATTTTTTGAAATATGACCCTAAGAACCTGGTTTTAAATTGTTTATTGGTAATTAATGGTAATTTTAAGGTTTATTCGTAAACCCAAATTTGGACATTCATTTTAAGTAGAATTTTTATTTTAACGAACTTATTACAAAAAAAGTGTGAATAATAAAGGTTTAAATACAAAGGGGGTCCTGGGGCCCTCCCCCAGAAAAATTTTGAAAATCTGACACTAAAAAACTGGGTTTTAACTTAACAGTAAAGTAAAAGTTAACTACTCGGGACTTAGGGGGGGCAGCTGCCCCTCCCTGCCCCCCCTTGGCTACGCCCATGTATACGTGAGATTCTGATGCACAAAACGGGCAACACAGGAGCTCGCAGGGTTGGCGCTTGGAGGGAAAGCCAACATTACGAGCAGCGCGCTCGCCCACAAAACCCCAGCTCTCGTTGGGGGAAAGGGAGGTATGAGGATGGGGTTCACGGATTAATCACCCTAGACCCCTACCACACCTCCTGAAAAAAATCTGGGCATCAGAAGACCACAGAACCGTATGAAATACTACAAAATAGCAAATTTTTGGTAAAAAGTCAAAACTTTAGGCCGAAAAACAGAACAGAAGATATTATTTGACAGGGCTAAAATTTCACACACAAGTTACTGTTATGGGTAGGCAAGTTTTCCGCACTATTACGATTTGGTCCGCTGAAAAAAGTGCGGTTCGACGTACTTTATTATGGTACGCCTCATGGCGTCATCCAAATTTCGGATACTATATATTTTATGGTACAATTTTTGCGTTTTGACGAACTTAATATAAAATAGAGTTGTAGTAATGGAGTTACAAATACCAAGGGGTTCTGGAGGTCCTCCCCATAAAATTTTTGAAAATTTAAGTTAAAAACCCACTTTTTTAACTAGTTTTGGTACACTTGATCCAAATTTTGGATTTAGACACTATGGTAGAAGTTTTGTGATTTTACGAACTTAATTTAAAATCAATTTGTAATAATAGAGTTACAAAAGTGCCAAGGGGGTCTGGGGGTCGTCCCCCCGAAAATTTTTGAAAATTTGACCTTAACTCGTTTGGTGAATAAAATGCCATATTATAGAGTGTAAAACTTTTATTTGGGGGAGCTTCCGCCCCCAAGCCCCTCCCCTGGATCCGCTAGTGATTACCTCTTCCATTGCTACTTTTTTTTGTCATAATGGATTTCGTACAGTCGTAGAAAAAAAAGTGAGACAGTTGGCATTGTAAGCGAACTACTGGGGTTAGAAAGATACTGTAAACGCCAATTTTCATTATTTAACGTCTACTTTAAAAAAGCTATAGTTTATGTCCTTAGGGGGCCGTCTACATATTAAACGAAGCACAAACTTTCGTTTTTCCTATGGGCGACATCAAAGATTATTCCCGATTCTGAAAGAGCACCCTCTAAAACTCCCCAAAACCAATTTTCATGTCATTTGGTCCCCAAATAAAGCCAGGAATGGGGGTTGAAGTTCGTCGAATTTACGTTGAAATCTCGTTCTTTACGTTGAATTCTCGATTTTGATCCTTTTAACCATCAACCCCGCACGAGAATTCAACGTAAAAAACGAGATTTCAACGTGAATTCGTCAAACTTCAACCCCCACTCCTGGCTTTATTTGGGAACCAAATGACATGAAAATTGGTTTTTAGGGGTTTTAGAGGGTGTTCTATCAGAATCGGGAATAATCTTTGATGTCGCCCAGGAAAAACGAAAGTTTGTGCTTCGTTTAATATGTAGACGGCCCCCTAAGGACATAAACTATAGCTTTTTTTAAAGTAGACGTTAAATAATGAAAATTGGCGTTTACAGTATCTTTCTAACCCCAGTAGTTCGCTTACAATGCGAACTGTCTCACTTTTTTTTCTACGACTGTACAAGGATCGATGTTTTCTGGCCCGTAAATAGTTCAAGAGGGCTTGGACAAGATATACTTTTTGATACTAATTCCAATTCCACGCATACATAATAAGTTATAAATATAGCTATTGAGTGGGAATGTAATTTTATGTTACTCATATGTTTCCCCAGGGAAGATAGTCCCCTTGCTTTCCCGCAAAATTAATTACTGTAAACTGAACCATAATTTCAAATAATTTCCCACCCATGTCCAATTGTCCATCCATGTTAGTAGTTCTTCTTCAACATTAATTTCACAAAATGAATCCGAAGTCCCAGAGCCGTATCCAAGGGAAAGGGGTTCAAACACCTCCTGAAATTTTGACATCACAATTTTTAAAGTGTTTTTTCTTGAAAACTGTGCGATTTACAAAGAGCGGCCTTTTTTGGGTGCAATCCAGGGTCTCAAAATGAGCTAAAACACTATTTTGAGGGGCCAATTTCCAAAATCCCCCCAGGCCCTAGCAGGGCCGTATCCAAGGGGGGGGTTGGGAGTTCACCCCCCCCCGAAATTTTGACATTACTTACTGTTTTTACTTAAAAATTCGCCTTAAAATGCATAGAACCCCTACTTTTAAAGGGTTCCGAGACACTTCATAAAAAATGTTTTATTTATAAGTTTAATATTTTGAATTTTTTTGTGAACATAAAACATCGGTTTCGTTGTAAAAATAACTACTCAAAACTTTTCAGAAAATTTTTGAAAAATTTTAAAATCCATTTTTGTCAAAAAAAACAGGGGTAGTTTAAAATTGATATAACTCATAATATTATTAATCAATTTTCAAAATTTTTTCACTAAATCAAACAGAAACTTATTATCTTTATTTAAGATTGAGCATTTTAAGAAATATTGATAATTTGGAAAAATATAAACAATTAAGTAAAAAATTCTTGAAATTTTTACGTTACCTTTTTTAAAAAATTCGTATTTTAAAAACTAAAAAAATTTTTTAATTTGCTGAATCACAATTTAAGTAAAATGTATGAATAGCATGTGTTTCAAATTTCAACAGTCTATCTTGAACGGTTCTTGACTTATATCAATTTAAAGATGAGAAACAATGAAAAAACGCATCATAGAGAAAAACGGATTTGAATGCAGAACATTTAATGCAAGACTACCAAAACAGCCGGCAACAAAGGATTGTATCTCCGGTTCTATTTATGATAGAAACATAATAAAAGCATCATTTTAAGGTAACTGCCTGCGTTGAAATCGTCATTTTCACCAAAAATATCGAATTTTGTTTTATTGTTTTATTTTATAGCCTGTTTAATAAGCTTTCCAAAACGACCTTAATTTAAACTCTGAGTAATCTAGAACACAAGTTACAGCTGTTTTAGTACCGAGTTGTACCAGGATTAACATACAATTTTAAATTTTAAAGCCGTTTTCTGAAGAATGACATTTTTGTATATTTTGGATCACGGTAAAAGTGATTACTCTTAAACAGGCCCGTATTTAAGGTTTTTGCCGCCATGTCATATTGATTTATTGCCGCCCCCTTTTCATTTTCTGTTTCAAGAAAATCCCCCCTTTGTTTCTTTTAAAAGTCTACTGCTTAATGGTAAGGGGAAATTAGCATTTAATCCTATTTAACATTAATTAGGGTTTATATTTTCTACAAATAACAAATTGGGGGTTTCAAAACATCATCTCTTTAAATGCAAATTGTAAGATAATTTTTATTTAAGGAAAGAAAATATCCTTGTTTCTCTATTCGTTTGTCCTTGATACTGTGGCTTGTATATAAATTTATTTCGGAGAGGGCTCTTAAATTATTTTACACCTCCAAAGCAAATTTATCGCGTCCAATCTAGCTTTTTACGAATGTTTTGTTTGAAGTTACATCTAAAAGAACTTAAAATAAAAAAGTTTTGGTGAGAAATTTAATTCCAAGTACCAAAGGGGGGTCTGGGGTTCCCCCCCAGAAAATTTTTGGAAATTTGACTCTAAAAAACAGGTTTTAGCTTGTTTTGGATCACCGAGTCCGGTTTCGGGAGGAGGGCAGGAACTCCTCAGCCACCCGTTACATAAGCCACTGCCTTGATGCACTTGTTGTAATCTGCCGCCCCCCAAAATTTTGCCGCCCTGTGCTATAGCACATGTTGCACATGCCTAAATAAACTACAAACTACTAAATAAACTACTAACAGTGAGAAAGAGGGGAAGTGAGAACTCAGGGGTGTAAAAAAAGGGAAAAGCGACTCTAAAAAGAGTTAAAATCCTGTTTTTAGGGTCACATTTCCTGAAATTTTCTGGGGGGGCCCCCAGACCCCCCTTTGGAATTTGGAACCCTATTATTTACCACTTTTCTGTAAAAAGTTCTTCAAAATACAAAAATTCTACCAAAGTGTAAATTAAATTCTTGAAAATGTGTGTCCGAAATCCGGATTAGGTGTACCAAAACGAGTTGAAAATCTGCTTTTTCGACTTAAATTTCCAAAAATTTTCTGTGTGAGAACCCCCCTCTAGGATAATAGAAGACGATTTTGATATTGAAAATTTATAGCCCCCAAAAACCAAATCCTGGACCCGCCCCGCTGCTTACTTACCTATAGGTCGCTAACAAAATCGAACTAAAGTTTCAAGAAAATTTTTTGCCAAATCTTCCCCCCCAAAAAAAGTCTAGTTACGGCCCTGGGCCCTAGGATTTTCCTTGGAATTCTAATTGTAAGCATTATTTTGAAATTTAGTGCATCAAAATTAAAATCCTATGTGTAAGTCATCTAAAACTTAATGTATGAAAGTACTTGTAAGGAGTTGTTACCTCAGAACCAAAACCCCTTCCAAAACAAGTCTGGTTACGGCCCTATAAAGTCCAGTTGTTTCTTGCGTTATCCATCTGTTTAAATTTCAGGGGGGGAATGAAAATTTGGTAGAATTTGCTCATTATAGAGAAGAGGAGTCTCTAAAATAAATTTGTAAGTATCTTTTATAGGTTACCAAGGTTATTTTGGTTCTTAGGGTATAGAGAGTCGGAAAATCTTTGGTTCTCTCTCCAATTTAATATTTATTTTCATTTTCCTGGTCTAGTGGTCAAATCAATGATCAAACTAGACACTTCAAAATTTTTACATTTAGGTATAATATATAGTACTAAAACTTTGTAACTCGAAAAAAATTTCTAAGCTTATGAAAAGTATCAAAAAATGCTTTAAGGAGCATTTTAATGTTTATATTTAAACCCTAGTCTAAAAAAGTACACAAATGTTCACATTTCACCTATAATCCTCGGCAAAAGGAGGCCTTAAAAATTATTAATCAACCAATAAATATCTGTGCTGAATAAATTAAAATGATCAATTTTAATAATTACGTTCAAATAATTAATTGAATTAAATTAGTAAATTGAGTAGGTAAATTACGCATGTTTTTTAAGTTATAAATTTCAAAAATTATTTTAGTTAGGGTACTCGCAAACCAGTTTCATCGATGTCGATCGTACTTCCATCACTTTTGTTTATTAAAACACTCATTCAAATTTTTAATAAAAAACAAATTAAGAAAACCGTTAATCAAATTCTATTACCTATTCCAAAATTGACTCAATAATTTTTTAACTTAATTAATAAATTAAGTAGGGATTTCAGAAAAAATATAATTCAATGTAAACCGCCAAATAAAAATTAGATTTTTAATTAATTTAAATTTGAATCAAGGTTTTTCAAAGTTGAAAAGGTATTTCAAGTAGTCGCTCAGTATTCTATTTATGTTACAAATTTCATATTTCTTTGATAATAAATAAAGGCATCATATTAAAATTCGAAACTTCCCGGGGAGAACCTTCACTTTGGATTGGGTATTGTTTTCTAGGATGTAAAAAAAAGAATTATTTCCGATATAAACCTTGTAATTCCCCCTTGATGTATTAAATGAGCTGGGTCACAGGTGATACCCAAGATGCTGCGATATGAAAAATGCTTTAAAATATAAATAAGTAAAATTTCTTCGTGAATTATCAAAATCAATTAAAAAAATATTATCAGTTAAAACTTTGTGAAGTACTAAATATTTTCAAACCCTCCTTTCGGGAGTAAAATTCGGTATTGTACAAAACAAAATTAAAAAAAACAAGGTACAAATTCTACTCTTTTATGTTTTAGAAAGCTATTTATCCTATTACGTACATTTGGGGAAATTAATGTTTTAAAAATATTTTTTGAACTGACCTCAGTGGGGCGTATATAGAAATTTATTTCGGGAGGGGTCAAAAATTATTTTTCTCCCCCTCCCATTCAAGTAAATTTATTACGTCCAATGTAACTTTTTATATATTTTTTGTTAAAATTTACATCTAAAAGAACTTATTATATGAAAAACGTTGTGAGTAATTTTGTTCTAAGTACCAAAGGGGGTCTGGGGGTCCTCCCGCTTAAAATTTTTGAAAATTTAACTCTAAAAAACTGGTTTTGAACTAGTTTTGAGTCCGATTGGTTGGTTGATTTCGGTTCGTTGTTTTATGGCGCATATGGCATGATCCAACACATATCAGGATATTATGGGCCACACATCTAGTCCAAATTTTTTATTTATATTTTTAGATAGGATTTGCATTTGGGTGAACTTAATATAAAAACAAGTTGAAAATAATAGAGTTCCAAGTAGAAAAGGGGATCTGGGGGTCCTCCCTCAGAAAATTTTTGGAAATTAGACATCTTAAAAACAGTATTTCTACTCGGTTTTGGGTACACCTAGTCCTAATTTTGGACATATATTTTTAAGTAGGATTAGGATTTTGTTGATGAACTTGATTAGGTTTGTTGTTAGGGGACAAGGATTGGGTAATAAAAAGATTTGGAAAAATAAAATTCCAATCAGAAAGGGGGGATCCCTAAAAAACAGGGTTTTAGCTTGTTTTGGTTCACCAAGTTCCCTTATATACGCCACTGACACTGACCAGCCCAGTGTAACCCCGGTTGTGAGAACTGCGGAAATAGAAGTCAATGATAGAAATTTAAGGAAATGAAAATCCTAATTCATTTTACATTTGCACATTTTGGTCTCAGGTTAGATAGAGGTCAGGTAAGGAAAAGGCAGGGTAGCATAGCATTGAGAGGGAAAGAGGAGAATCAGGTTTTTTTCGGGGGGGGGAATGTTATGATATGATCTCGAATTCTTCGAGTCCGAGATATCCGAGTCGTCGCGTCGTCGCATAGCTGTCGTAGCGTCGACAGTACTTTTTCGCTTGTGGCGCCCTCTGTAGGACTACTACTTAGTCGTCAGTTTCGGTTTTCTGGTTCCAGAATCGATTCAGGGAAAAAGTTTCGAATGATGAAAAAAGAAAATATTTTTTGAAAAATAAATTTTTCCAAGAGACTGAATAGTTTAAAAAACGATATTCTGTGTAATAAGGTGATCTAGATGAAATGAAAAATGTTCAATCCGATTGACATTGAAGAATTGAGGGAATAAAATTAATTGAACTGAATCGAACTGAACTTTGAATCGAAAGTATGATCTGAGGAATCGATTCTTTGTAAAAGTTAGATTGTTTTGAGAAGTTTTTTTTTATTTTAACCTACGTGAATTTGATATGTGTGTCTCTAGTTTGTGATTAGCGTTTTTAAAAATAAAAATATGAGGCTGTTCTAATTTAACCAGGTTTTGCATCAATTCGTAAGTACTGCTAGGCTACATCATAATTCAATATTTTTTGTAGAGTGTAGTATTCGCTACAAGTGTTATGTTGCGATAATATTGATAGTATTAAGTTATCAAATGCCTACACATAATATATTTTGCATTATTTTATCGCTTTATGATTTGACGGTGTAAAGAAGAATAAATACTCTTTCCTGCTTCATTTGTTCAGGATTTTGGTGCTTTCTGTACACGAAAAACAAATTACCCATCATCAGCTGATGATACGAGTAGTATGTTTTGTTGATTTTCTCGGATTTCTTTACTTTTGAATGCAATTTTAAACTGTCCTAAAAATAGAAAACTTAATTTAGAAAATTTTCATTCAAAATATGATAGTTCTTTTCATTTTGCAAATTAAAATGTAGAGAAAGTTAAGTTCACATGATTTTAGATATAATTAAAAGTACATATTTGAATAAGTTTTGAAGTTAACATTTTGTGTCAAGCTAAAAAACAATCAGTAAAACATATTGTTATTTTAAATAGCATATAAAAAACACTTTCAAATACACTTTAAATTGTGTAAATTTCATTTAGTTATGTTTTGTCTTTTGAAAAAAAATGTTCTTTCAATATTTCATTGACAATCATTTGAAACATTCCCTGGGTATTCAGTAAGCACTAGTTAACTAAAAGTAGTTGAAAAGTAGTTAACTACTAGTTGTTACTACTTAAAGATAACGGCCCATTTTTGTGTTTAAAATATTGTTGTTCAGGCTAAGGAGGTTTAGAACCCTTAACCTCCCTTATATACGACACAGTATGACTAATACAACTTAGGAAACTAAGACACCAAAAACCTGTATACCTATCCAAAATTGGCGAATCTTTTGCCATGATATTTTTGCCTTAGGTAAGAAAAAGTAAACGAAAATTTGGAGAAAAATATAGTTAAAAAAATAGAAAAATAGACTAGTTAACTAGTAGTTAACTATTTTGGGAAATAATCAACTACTAGTTACAACTACTTCCAAGGAAAAGTAGTTAACTAGTAGTTACAACTACTTTTGCCCAGACTAGTTGGTAGTTAACTACTTTTTGACCAGTAGTTACCGAACACTAGTATTCAGGGAGGTTAAAGTTTAAAGTCCTACTTAAATGAGACCTTCAAAGGAAAGGATAGGGATACTGTTTCTTGATTCCCAGCTTTAAAGCATTTGAAAAAGGTTTCTGTGAATTCGGAAAACTAGTCACTGGGAGGCAGGGGCATAGCCAGAGGAGAGGATTAGGTGATATATCCCCCAAAAGTCAGAAATTTTCCTTTTAATGGGTTTTAGGTGCCCTTTTGGTGAAAATTTTCGTTTTGGCAAATTGAACTCACTCGGGTACGAGCTGATAAGGACTAAATTTACCTCATATCCCCCTGCGAAATTTTTTTTTTGCCTAAGCCACTGTTAGGAAGGGTGTCAGGGCTTTGCTAGTCATTATTTCGAGGTATTTTATGGTTAAGAGAATAGGAGGAAAAATTGGAGTTTTTGACTTGAAAAATAAGAAGGTGATTCCAACTATTGAACAGTGTGTGGCAAAAAATAAGTGAAACAGTCGGATATTTTTCCTCATTTTAATAGAATTAACATTTTATTCTAAATTTTGTATTTATAATAAGTGGGAATCAATCATTATGGAGCTTTTTTAACCTATAATAGTTTTATAAATGTTTTGATCAAGTTGTGAAGCAATCCCTTTCAGAATTTAAGGGTACCTTTTCTGAGTGACCGGCCGATTTTCTACACAGATGGTGGTTGCTCATTGTTTAAGAGAGGTTTTACTGCATTAAGAAAATATATTCTGGTTTAAGCTTAGTCAGTCATTGAATGAATGTAGTCTTCCTTTGACAAGGGATTTTGCATAAAAAGGAGTACAGTACTTCACATCTGTAACAGTAAGGGAGACTGGGGTCACTTGTAATAAAACTTACAACTTGATCTCAAGCTAAGCCATTTTTCATATTTAGAGTTATGAAACTTGTTATGAAAATAGGCTCCTAATGTGCCAAAATGCTTCTATACCTTTTACTTACTAAATCACATCAAAGGGGGGGGGTCTTATGCTGCTTATAGCATGTCATGAATCAAGTATCTAGTTGGAAAAAAGCTGCTATTCAGTACCTCTTCATCTTTTTAATCTTTATCCTTTTTTTACCAAAGAAAACAAAGACGTCAAAGAAAATAATTTACTACTATTCAATTATAATAGGATTTAATTTTTTTGTAGGATGCTGAGATTTTAAATTATTCACTACTGTGTAGAATCTTATTTTTCAAAGATGACTGACGGAGAGAACCGTGTCACCACCACCACCAGCAACCATACTCAAAAGAAAGATGTTGCTTGTGTAATAGATTTGGTAAGTCTAAGGTTATTAAAAAGTGCCTCATGAAAATTTCAAGTCTTTAATTCAAATGCTTCCATCAATAATAATAGGAAATATAATATAAAACTAGCCTAGATCTCTTCTCAATTAAGTCCATACTCCAGCAACACAAATCAGTTTAAATGTTGGTGCTACAACAATTCAAAGTTTTTTTCTTGGTGTCTGAAATTCCTACTATATTAGTATTGAAAAGTCCTGGATTAGTTTTTTTATACAGGGTGTTTCAAAAGTCTGTTTCGGGGCTTTTATTTGGAACCAACGCATCCTAGGGTCACGGAAGTAAGGTCTACCCCTAGGTAAGTGACCCAGGAGAATCCTATGAGATGACTTACAGTGCCAGTAGCAGCGAAATAAAAAGTAAAAAATCATTTAAAAACTATAGAAGATAGAGCAAAAACCTCAGTGAAAGTATTGTTGACAACATTATGAAGAACTCGCAGAAAAAAGTTTCATGAAAATAACTTGAATATTCGCGTAGATATTAGCATGTGAAAATAGCACTTTTTCAGGCCTCAAAATAGAAAATGTTTGCAAATTTGCAATTTTTTCAGAGTTATTGTGTAGTTTTGTGTTTTTTTAGTTGAATGAAGACAAAATTTAATAAAAAAAAACTTGCAAATTTGCGAACTTTTTCTTTTTTGAAGTCTGAAAAAGTGCTATTTTCACATGCAAATATCTACGCCAATATTCAAGTTATTTTCATGAAACTTTTTTCTGCGAGTTCTTCATAACGTTGGCAACAATACTTTCACTGAGGTTTTTGCTCTATCTTCTATAGTTTTTAAATGATTTTTTACTTTTTTATTTCGCTGCTACTGGCGCTGCAAGTCATCTCATAGGATTCTCCTGGGTCACTTACCTAGGGGTAGACCTTACTTCCGTGACCCTAGGACACGTTTGTTCCAAATAAAAGCCGCAAAACGGACTTTTGAAACACCCTGTATATTAGGGTGGGTCAAAATATTTTTTTTCACATTTTTCCTGGGGCACAGCGACAATAATAATAATAATAACAACTCTCCTTGTGCCTATGTGGCACATAAGGCCTTCAGCCCCACCTGCCACCCTCTTCGGTCTGCCGCAGCAGCCCTTGCCTGGGACCAGCTGGTCCATCTCGCCTGGCCTCTCTCCTCCTCGGCCATTCTTCGCCATGTCAAGGCCGGTCTCCCCTGTCTCCTCTTGCCCTCAGGTGTCCAAGTGAGGGCAACCGATGGAATTCTGGCTGGGGGCATTCTCAAAACATGGCCGATCCATCTCCACCTTCTTCTTTTAATACCTGTTGTTATTGGTTCCTGTTTTGATCTTTCGTATAATGATTTATTAGTTATAGTTTGTGGCCAGAAAATTCCCAAAATTTTTCTCAAACATTTGTTTTGCCAACTATTTAACTTATTGCTTTGTTGTTTAGTTATTTTCCAAGTTTCTGTTCCATATAAAAGAACACTCTTAACCATTGAATTGAATATATTAATTTTCGTTCTTTGCTTCAAACAATTAGATCTCCAAATTTTACTTAATTTTCCAAAAGAATTCTGGGCCTTTGCAATTCTTATTCCTATTTCAGCATCAGTTCCTTCCCTCTTATCGATGTTAGTACCCAGGTATGTAAACTTCTCAACATCTTCTATTTTTCCACTTATTAGTTCTATCTCTCGTTTAGTTTTCTCATTTATTCTCATTGTTTTTGTTTTGTTTTTATTTATTTTCAAACCAACAACTTCTGCATATTTTTCAAAAATATTTGTTTTTTGCTGCAAGTCTTCGAATCTGCTAGCAAACAAAACAATATCATCTGCGAAGTCAAGATCTTCTAAAGAGGTATTAAAATTCCATCTGATCCCTCTCTTGGACTCTTTTATAGTGTTTCTCATCACCCAATCAATTACTATTATGAATAATAACCCTGACATTACACATCCCTGCTTAACCCCAGTCTCAATACTAATGGGTTCAGTCAGGTTGCCATTTACTTCCACATAACTCTTTGAGTCTCTATATAGTTCTCTGATAATATTTATGAACTTTACAGGAAAGCCATACACCTCCAAGATTTTCCATAGCATCTCTCTATTAACAGAGTCGAAAGCTTTTTGGAAATCTATAAAATTCATATATAGGGATGTGTGTTAAATTCATAGCTTTGTTCAATGATATTCTTCAAAGTAAAAATTTGTTGGACTGTTCCAGCTCCACTTCTGAACCCAGCTTGTTCTTCACGACCTCTGTTTTCAATCTGTTGATGATTATTTTCCCAAATACTTTTGCTGGGATGGACATAAGGCTAATTCCCCTATAGTTGTCACATATTGACATGTCACCCTTTTTGGGGATCTTTACTATTATGGACTCTCTCCATTTGTCCGGGATTTTCTCCGTCTCCCATATTCGATTAAACAAGGGGTGCAATCTTTCCGCTGTCCCTTCAATATCTGCCCTCAGCATCTCTGCCGCGATTTGATCGCCTCCACAAGCTTTTCCTGTCTTAAGCGCTTTCAAAGCACTCTTAATTTCGATCAACGAAATTTCTGTTGTGTTAACAGAAATGTCCGATGGGATATTGATATCATCTATTTGTAGTTCTTCTTGGTTCTGCTGGTTGACATTTAGAGTTTCTTGAAAATGTTCTCTCCATCTATCTTCAACTTGTTTTTCATTGCTCAAGAAATTTCCCTGCTTATCTTTTACACTGCATACCTGCTTTCCTCTATTTCTACTAATTTTCTTAATTGCTTGGTACACTGTTCTAATATCTCCTTTTTCAGCAGCTCTTTGTGCTTCAGCAGCCAGTTTTTCATAGAACTCCCTTTTGTCTTTTCTTGCATTTCTTTTTACATTTTTATCAACTTCTCTGTATTTCTCCTTATACCTTATTATTTGTCTTTCTGACTTGGTACTTTCTAAAATATGTTTTATTTTCTTTCTTTCTTCAATTAGTTTCCATGTTTCTCCCGTGATCCATTCTTTTTCTACCTTCTTTCCCTTTTATCCAATATTGTTTTCAGCAGCGAACGTGTAAGCTTCCTCCACAATGTGCCACTGTTTTTCAATGCTACTCATGTCTCCAAAATCATCTTCTACTTCATTTTCTAGCGCTGCATACCTATTTCTTAGTTCTATGTTAAACTTATTCCTTACATTTTTGTCTTTTAGTTTGGCAATATCAAAACCAAAGGGTCTCCTATTTTTATTCCTGCGTCATTTTTGTAGCTTTATTTTCAGATGGGTCACAACCAAATAATGGTGACTGCCTACATCTGCACCTCTCCTTACCTTTACATCTCTCATAGATCCTATAAAGCTTCCATTTATTGCTATATGGTCTATTTGTTTTTTAGTTTTCCCATCAGAAGACTTCCATGTAACCTTATGAATTTCTTTGTGTTTGAATCTTGATCCGCCGATCACAAGTCCATTTAATTTGCAAAATGACACAAACAATTCTCCATTTTCATTCCTATAATCTACAGCTTCGTTACCCATTGATCCTTCCTCTTTGCAAGTTTTCTGTCCAATTTTTGCATTTAGATCTCCCATGACGATTTTTAAATCATGTTTTTCAACTTTGTCAATAGTTTTCTGTAATAGATCGTAAAAAGGCTCCTTTTCATCGTCTTCAGCATCATTTGTTGGAGCGTAAACTTGGATGATTGTCATCTTGACATATTTTGAGTAAAACCTTGCCTTGAGAATTCTTTCATTTATTGGTTCCCAACCAATCAAGCTATCTCTTGCTTTCTTGTTCAGGATAAGGGCTACTCCTCCTTCATGTCTGCCCTCACCTCCAGAATATAGTATAGTCTTATCCACTTTTCTAATGTTTCCGAAACCAATCCATCTAGCCTCACTTACTCCGAGGATGTCGAGCCCATAATTATCCATTTCATTTGTCACCTGTCTTGTCTTTCCAACCTGGTACATTGTCCTCACATTCCACGTTCCAATTTTTAACATTTCTTTTGGCTTAAGCATTGACTCCATCCACATCAGAGGCTCCCTTGGGCTTTCCCTCTGACGCTTCATAAGTGTTTTCTCAGGTGTCCAGGCAAGATAGCCGTCATCTGGGACCACACAGGTCTCCGCCGCAGCCGAGAGCATAACACTGGTAAGGCTTCTGGTTTCTGTAATCGATAATTTTTTATAGGGATGGGTGATTGGCCCATCGCCCAACCTCCCTAAGGAGGAACCCGGTTTAACCCCCAGGGACTGGGTGCCCATTTTAGGACGCCTCTTACGCCATGCATGAGCTACAGTGGGACTATTCTAACCCGGCCCCACACCGGGTGCACAGCGACAAAAGGGTGCCAAATAGTCTCAAACTGACTTGTGTAAAATATTATTCGATTGTAATAACTCTTTTTGCCTCCGGATTGGCCTCAAAGTTTTGATTAATACAGTAATTTCATGTAAAAATGGACAAATGAAAATCAAGCTTTTACCTCGATTTCACGAATCCGTCATGAATGTAAATTTGCACAATGGTATAAAAATCATCATTGAAGACTATAAAATAATTTTAAATGAAACCAGAGTTGAAATACTTGAGTTTCAATACAACATATTTTGAAATATCTCTATGGTTAGAACTGGCAATCAAAAATTTCTTGCTGGAATCATAAAAATGTGCGAAACTCTAATGCCGGTTGAGTAAGATGTTAAAACATTAAATTTTTAATAAAAATGGATTTGTCAGAAGGTGGGTACCTTTTTTGGGTTATAGGTTTAAACCCCAGGAAAACATTTGGATAATAGTTTAAAAGTTGGGGTTTTCCTTGAAATTTCATTGGCATATTAGGAATATTCCATCCCAAGTGTCCCCATATGAGTCCCTTATGTCCAAAAATAAATTAAAACCACATTTTAAGAGTCAAATTTTGAAACTTTTTCTTAAGAAGAGCGGTAGATCCCCGTTTTCAGCATAAAGCTCAGTATTATCCCCTAAGTTTTTAAATAAGCTACATTACTTTTCAAAACTTACTTTTAATTATCTTAAACAGTTAAATTTGCTATATTTTAACTTTTGTGAACGCATAAGGGAATGCTAAGGAGCTATTTTGAGTTAATCCTCCCTCCAAAGAAGTATAATTTCATGGGCCTGGGTTTCAGTCTATTGTTATAGCAAAAAAATAGGTAAATCATGACTGAGGCGAATCATAACTGATTTACAGTAGAGCCCCGATTATCCGCGGAATTGGGTGTCAAGGGTACCGCGGATAGCGAAAATCGCGGATAACCCGAAAAAAGACTAAAAATTAGGAAAAAATACGAAAAAAATATTTCAGCATAAAAACTATGTTTTATTGTACAAAAAACATGATTTGTAAAACTTTTAAAATGTACAGTACAGCAGAAACCTTTGCTCTACATCTAAAATATCTCTAATCTCATCTAAAATTTGCTCTCATCATTAAAAATTTTTTTCATGGCACTCGCGGATAATCCGCCCCGCGGATCATCCGCTCGCAGATAATCGGGGCTCTGCTGTATTGCCTAATGAACGAACTATCCATTCGAAAATTCTTTCAACAAATTTTTGCTATCATATTTGGATCCCAAGACCAGCCAGTGAAATAACTGTTCGCTGAATTTTGAAAGCGCGGCATATTTATGAAAAATGTAATTATTTCTACTTTTAAAAATTAAAAATACCGTTTTGTACTGACCAAACTTGAGGGAAAATGTATCTGAACTACCAATATTTAAAATATGCATTACTGACAATCCACTGTTTGTTAGAAAAAAGAACCTCCTATTCTACGGCTATTGTTAATGCGATAGCATATTACATTGCCACTTTGGCAGTTGTTTTTGTATTGATAATGCATAAAGGTGACAAATGTGATTAAAATTGCTTTTAAAGACCCTTATTTGTGAGCTTTAAAAAGTTATCGACAAAAAAATTTAATTTCTATAATTTTTAAAAAATATGAAAAATTACATATTTTTGTTCTATTTGAGGCCAATCCGGAGGCAAAAAGAGTTATTGTAATGGAATAATATTTTACACATGTTAGTTTGAGACCATTTGGCACCCTTTTCTTGCTGTGCCCGATAGAATTCGTAAAAATTTTTTTTCGCCATAGGAAAATGACCCACCCTACTGTATATATAAAAAACCTTCCAAGTCATGATGAGTACTATCCTTTTAAAGGTTAAAAACTCATCACTTGAATCATTGATGGGACATCCTGGCTTTTTCAGTGTAACTTCAGTTGTTTTTGGAACAGTTTCACTCCTGCCATTGCCTCCTTTTCATCAATTAATAAAAATCTATTTTCCATGAACTCTTACAACAGAAGAGTGCACTTGAAGTTAGTCATGGCTAATCTAGACTTAATCAAGATTTCCGAATTTGATTCTGAAATTTTTAGTTTTGCCCTTTATAATGGCAGCAACCCATAATACCTGTAACAATCCAGGTCATTCATAAGGTATCTTTTGCTCTCTATATCAATATTTCCTATACCGTCTAATACAGTGTTCTCTTAGCATTGTTGTATGCCTAAGCATTTTGTTTTTAAGATTGGGGAGGAATAATATAAGCATAAAACACACAGTTAAACAGAGTTCCTTTTTTAAATCTGTTTTAATATTATAAAAAAACAAGCTTTGGTAAAGATTTGTTTAATATGGTGGCACTTCCTAACTTGCTTTAGTCATTTCAATTACCATTTTCCTTGTGTGATTCCTTAATGAATTTATTGCATGAGAAATCCAACTTTATCTGTGTTCCAAAATATGAAATGCCCTTTTTAATTATAGAGTAATCCTGAATTTAAATCTGTGCGTGTCAAGGCTTTTGAGGAGATCCAGAAAGCTTGCCATGCTGTTGGAGCTGAAGCTCATCACATTGATTTTCAGAAACTTGATTTTGGTGAAATGAATGTTCTAGATTCCTTTTATAATGCAGATGTTGCAATAGTCGATATATCCATATTGGTAAGAGGTTTTTTAAAATATTTTTTTTGTTCAGAATAATGAATATTTCCTTTGACATCTCTGCTGAGATATTAAACCTTTTGTAGGATCAACAGAGTCCACTCTTTTACAGACTAGGAGTTCGAGAAAGTTTTCAAATGACTCATAATATATTGCTTTGTAATGATAATGATCCTACTCTTCCTCTAAAGGTAAGATAAATGTGTAGTTGTATTAGAAGTTTATAAAAATTATAAAGCTGTTCTGATGATCAGCTGATTAATCATTTACATTTTCTAACATTCTGTAGGAAAATCATAACCAATATTTACAAAAATACTGAAATTCGTTAAGTACAGAAATTCTTAATGAAAATTCAAACCCCAGAAGTATGTATTAAAGTAATTATAAGCATAATTTTGAATCAATGAGTTAAACAATTAAAATTACCACAAGTGGTTGAAACTTTTTTTAAAAACACCTTTGAAAATTTGAGCAAACATGTTCAGGCTTGTTAAATTGTTTTAAATGTACTAAAGAATAAGAATTTAATAAATATCCTAAAAATGTAACAAACTTCTTAATATTCCTTTGTTTATAATTTTTAATAACCAATGTCTTCTACAATAATCAGCCTTAACTAGGAAGTTATGAATGATATATTTTTATCATACCTGTCATTGACTTTTCTTACTTCCTATTCTCACAGATTTCATGTACTGGCTATACATTGATTTCTTATAAAGTCAATGATAATGGGCAGTGTATTATCACAGATCCATCTAGTGGAAGGCATATTTCTGGAGACCTAGTCGATACAAAATATAATACATTATATTGCCGATTAAAGAAATTTTTGCAAGATGTAGAGATACAGACAAAGTAAGAATTCTACTTAAAATCTATATATAAGGATGCTGTGTAAAATGGTTGGTACAAAAATGTTGCCTTGTTTCACAAGAATAAAAATTATGTCTACTGAAAATTTTTTACCCTTGCTGCAATTGCTTTGAAGTAAAAAATGCTGATTTTTTTAACACTGCTGGCCCCCAAAGATGAAACCATCAAATCTTGTTCATATTTATAATGAACTGCTATTCATAGGTAAAAAAACCCTGGTTTCATTTTTTATCTTTCTTTTGGGAGTAATGATTTTTTAAAGTTAATTTTTTTCCTGTTTTTTTAAATGGTTATAACTCTTAAAATGGTTATAACTCTTTACAACCCCAGGAGATATTGATGAAAGGATAGAAATTTGGGAGGCATTGGTCTAGTAACGGGGCATTGCAGGCCATATTTTAAGTAAGAAGTTTGGGGCCAAATGTCCCCGCAGTGGTCTATTTAGCCCCCTCAGTGATGAGAGTTAGCCCCAAAGCCTAAAATTTAAACTGATAGCTGCACCAAAATCTGTTTCAATCAATCAAGACTAATCTAATCAGACCAATCGGATCATCAATTGATCAGAACAATATAATTTCATTTGGTGTATATTGACATTTTAAATGAAACCTTTTCCCTAAAATTTTTGCTTTCTCAATTGGGCCTAAAAAACGCCTTTTTGGGGCATTGGCTACTTATAAGTCGTTGCTTGTCTTTTTTTTGTTAGAAAAACTTTCTAAAATCCCTGAAAATAGCTTAAAATTTTAACATACTAAAATTCAAAGTTTTTCTAAGGGAGGATCCCCAGACCTAAATATTTTATTCTATTGTTTAAATCAGGGGTTCCCAAACTTTTTTGGCCCGTGGACCCCCTGACGACATTTTTCGTACCCCGTGGACCCCCTGTTATAGGGATAGGGACCTTTCAAAAAGTAGTTAAAAATCTTATGTTTATGATGTATATTTCTAAACTACGCATAAATTTTGTAATTTTTTTCAAGTGTTAATAAAAGGTTGTTTAAAGTGTTTCAAGTGCCAATGATATGGTTGAACAAAATTTTTAATGAAACTATAAAAATCAAACATTTAAAATGTAGGAAACTAAAAACAAATCTAAACCTTTAATATCATTACATTTCAAGGCACAAAAACTTTTAGTTTTAATAAAAATTTTGGTGGCAAACTTGTCAAAGTTAATGGCTTATGAGTGAGTTATTCCTCCCCATTCAACCAAATCATAAAACTTCAGAAATAATTAAAATTAATAAATGAATGAGAAACAAACAATATTTAATTAAGTTCAACTATGAACAGAAATCAAATTATATATTATGGAAATTGAGTTTTATTTTATGAAATTGAAAAGAAAATGTTTTTGCAATAATGAAATTAGTTGCCTTTTATACATACATTAAAAATTAAATCATTTACATATGATTAAACATCATTCATAAATTTTGAAAAATAATATTAGTTCCACGGTATAAAAAATACTGATAGTTAAGTTTCACCAAAAGGAGAACTAAAATGAAAATATTCAATAGGAAAATATTATAACATTAAAATAAAAAAAACTGATATTTAAATTTTAAAAATTAGATACTTTAGGATTAGCTGGGTTCAAATCTTGAAAACACGCCTTTATTCTTGATGTTTAACAAGTTACACATGAGAAAATTACCACCAATGGCTATGGCTAAATGTAACAGAAGTCAAATGATAGTGTTAGTTTGAATGTTTTAGTTTTTTATTAATACAACATTTATTTTTGACAATTTATCATAGAACTTTCTCTAGCGTCCGGTTAATCAGAATATATAAAAAAAATATTTCAAAGGTTTTTAAAATGTGAAAACGTATTGCCTAAGCACCAGCGTTCGAAATTGTACTGGATTGCTGGTCCGGGACAACCAAAAAACGGCTCGGACCAGTGGAATCAGAAAATCACTGGTCCGCTGGACCAGTGGTGAAAAAATATCCCACCCTCCAGTTTAAGCCTGCAATTTCTCTTTGCTTGGAATCGGGAGAAAGGCAAAAAAAATAAATTTCATTAAATAAACCAGATTACAACCAGTTTGTAAACTAACAATGTAAAACTAATTCGAAGTTATGTATTAATTTGTGTGCAATATAATTTATTCAAGAAAAGTTCTTATTTTTTGCCAATTAGTGCAATTGTATCCAATTTGTATGTCAATTAGAGAAATTTCATTTTATCAAGAAGATTATTGTATTTGTATGTCAGTTATTGGAAATATTATTTAATCAATAAAGTTATTTAATTAATAAGATATTATTTAAATAATTGATTATTTGGAGCTATTGCTTATTTCTCATAAATTTATTTTATTACTTATTTTATATAAATCTCTATTTACAGCTGGTAACTGAATATGTATTAATATTTAGCATTACTATTTAGTACTCACATTCAGTGCAATAGTTACTTAATAATAGTAATATTTAAACTGGTCCTTTTTAATTTGTCGGACCAGTAATTTTTATTGCGGACCAGTAAGATTGGTGAAGCACTGGTCCGCAGGACCAGTGGATTTTTCTCCCAATTTCTAACGCTGCTAAGCACCCTTTGTTCATCAAAACCTTCCTTTTAAAATGTTATTGCTATAGAAACAAGTAATAAAATCCACATTTCAAGTTTAATTTATTGAATAATTATTTTTAAAAATATAAGTAGGGAATAGGAATTATGTGAAGATACTATAAAATATACAGAGAGGGAAAACTGGAATATTCCAACATGCTTTTAATGGAAGGGATGAACCTGGGGAGTGAGGACATTAGGTTTCAACGACTGAGGTTCAACCTCAAATCACCCTGTTCGGGGGCTCTCCACCTCTGTAAGAGAGAAAAGATTCCATTGCCCCTGCTCGCGTTGCGAGGATTCTGTGATAACCAACTTTTCATATTTCTATAATTTTAATAAAAAAGACCAAATTTTTTAAACTTATCCAAATTTTTCATTTTAATGAATTTTTCCCGTGGACCCCCTAGAAGTTGCTGTGGACCCCCAATTTTCATTTTCATGCCCGTGGACCCCCTGGAAATGGCTGTGGACCCCTGGGGGTCCATATGGACCACTTTGGGAACCGCTGGTTTAAATCTTCAATCTCATGAATAATGGTGGTTAATATACGCAAACGGGGTTCACAGAAAACTTTCTGCAGGAAAAACAACCAAAAATACTTTTTTAGGACGATATTATCGGATCTTTAGAATCGGTGTACCTCAGTCATTATGCTAAGAATAAGTACCATTTTAAAAGAATGGGACAGTTTATTAAAAAAAGGGTATTTAAAAATAAATGTGTCATTGTGTAAGAAAGAAAATATAAATTCTTGCATAAATGTTTTTGAAAAAATTAAGTTTGCAGAAAGGTTTTTATTTTATATCAGTATGCTCATGATTGTAAAATCTGTTTCAGAGCTCATCTGAAAGAGAAATTTCTTTCTGATTTAAGAAAATTAAGAGAAATCCATAAAGGAGATGATTTAGCCGTAGTAAGTATTTAACTTTTATCTTTACTTCCTACAAAAGACACATAGATTCACTGAGGAATTTTATTTCTAGAATCTGAAGAACATGCGCAAGCGCTTAGATGATCCAAATATTATATCAGGAGATGTGGTTTTAAATATGCTGATATCATTTCGAGAAATTCAGGTATTTTCTGGCTAATACTTTTCATTTTTCAAAGGTTTTTTATTTTTTACTTTTGATCAATACATTGTTTGATTCATTTTTGTGATAAAAAAGCTTATAATCCAGCATTTTAACTTAGCCCAATTACACAGGCCTGCAAAATTTAACTTTTTAAAAAATACAAAAGAGGTTTTAAGTGAACTTTATGTTATTTGGTATGCTGATTTCGAAAATGACCACCATTTTCTTTAATCACATCAGGATTTTTTGTATTATCGATTTCGATATTTTTGCTGAAATCCTATTTTAAAGGTAATAAGCGAGAAAAATTTTGCTTGTACTATGTTTATAACCAAATTTTATATGTAGAGGTTGTAAAAATACTTATTTTACTTAGCTCTTTTGAATCACATTCCTGGTGCCTGGCTCAAGATTTGGTTATTTTACGGCCATATTCACCGGTAACCTGACCGGCGGTCTGGTCAGGAAACCATGGTTACAGCCTCTGATTGGTGGAAAAATAATTCAATATTTTCCATCCACCAATCAGAGGCTGTAACCATGGTTTCCAGACCAGACCGCCGGTCAGGTTACCGGCGAATACGGCCGTTAGACGTTATTTTTTGACCCAATGTTAAGTGACCATTCTTTCTGACCAAAAAGCATGGAGGGAATTTTCAAATTACAGAAAATGGCCCAACAGTGTTTGGTATACTTTATACTTTATTTTATTGAAGAAGAGTGTGAGGTTTTCATAGCTTTCTTTTAAATGCATCGAGAGTCCTACTGGTGACCGGAAGAAATGATTCGCAAGTCAGTTGGAGAAAAAAACACTGTAACATCAGGTTCATGAGAAACTGGACGTATGGCCGATGGAATACTATCAGGATGAGGGTTTATCTTTTGATTTTTCCGTATATACCCACAGACATGGCATGTATAGAAGCAACAATCTTCTAAATGGTTTTTTGGCTCCCTCTATGGCATAGGAGAGTTTCAAATCAACAGTCTTCTTTCATTTGAGCTAAAACCATAGATCATTGATACCCTAGACACAAACTTTATGATAAGCCCATGATTTGTCCTGATCTCCAAGTTTACGAGAGAAATACAAAAAAAGCTTGTCTTACTTACTCTGTAATGCTAGTCATGCAATTTGTAATACAGTAACGGACCCCTTATCGGGCAAGCTCGGGGCCGACATCATCCCGGATTACGGAATTTTCCGGATTTCAGGTCCGTTCCGAAAAAACCCATTAAAGACTTAGCTGCTTTAGTAAAACCAAAATACCCGCTGAAACGACATAGTCCATGCCAATCGTAACGGAACCAGCAAAAAAATTCCAGCGAAGCACGTGGGTCGTCGTGGCAAGAACCGATACCGAAGCAGCAGCCGATTTTGGCACGACTGTTTAAGCGTGGGGACGATTCGGCCCGCGCTGAATATTCCCATTCCGCACCGAGACGATGTCACAAAAGGGGAGGCGCAACCATTGCACGTCATAGCATCATTTACTAAAAATTCTTCAAAATATAAAGAAATTCTGGCGAAGCACGTGGGTCGTCGCGGCAAGAACCGATACCGAACAATTCGGCTGTGTCGGCCCTCGCTAAAACGGCGGCTCCGAATCGTCCCATTCCGCACAAAAGGCGCAGCTCAACCATTGCGTATCGTAGCAGCATTTACTCACTAAAAATTCTTCAAAACGTAAAAAACAATTTCTGAACGCGAGCCGGATTTCGGGTCCTTCCGGATAAAGGGTCCGTTACTGTACCGCTATTTCGATACATATGTAACAAAAATCATCTGACAAATTATAAAAACATCTCAAACTCGAAGCCTTGTATTACAAAAAAAATGGCTGTTATAAAAATTCTTTTTTGATGGAGTGTCCACTTGTCACTATTAGCGCGCCCATGACACTTTAAATGACATCGCACGACGCTAATTGTTGAGAGAATTTGATGGGAATGGAGGGATAGCGTCAGGGAGGTGTCACAGAGTGGTATTCTGTAGTTTTCACCATGGTAGAGTAATGGTCATGCAAGCAGGAAAGACGGTAATTTTCATAAAAATCCTAAAAATGAATTTTTCAAAAAAACTTGATGTGATTGAATTTTTTTATTATTTTTTCTGAAATCAGCACGGAAAAGTCAAGTTCAAGTTCAAACATCAAGTTCAGCTCTTACGTCTCTTGTATTTTTTCATCGCAGGCCTGTGTTATTTATGTTTGGTAATATTTTATTTAAAGAAAAATAAACTGGTATCTTGATTAACCAATAGGAAGTGTCTCCTCTTAAATAAGCAAATATTCAGGATAATCAAAATTTGATGAATAATTTCAAAAATATTTAGAACTTATATATGAAATGGATTGATATGTCATGGAAAACTTTAGTTTATTCAAAGTAAAGGAAATGAGCTTATATTTTAGTGTCAAGTAGATTTATAATAAATTTCAAATCCTGGTTCAGTAGTGTTGAATTTGATCTAATCCTGATTAATTAGGAGTCTCATATTTGGATTATTGTAAATATCTTGTGTTATAGATTAATCTTACAAAATAAAATTTATTGAATTATAATTTTATAAAAAATTTATTGTTTAGGATTATGATGAAATGGTGAAACTTGTAGATGATCTAATGACTATTCCAAATCTTAAGTTTACCCTTACTCCAGCTATTCAGCACCTCTATGCATTTGCATTAAATAGGTAAGTATTGAATTGTTACCTTAATGCATTAGGATTGATATTCAGTGACATATGACTGTTTTTTATAATTTCGTTATACTTTAAAATTTTGCATAGTATAATTAAATTATTGATAAATTATTCATTCAAATAGAAAAAAATGCTATTGATGCGCTCCTATAGTGACGTAATTGCATCGCAAACAGATATGATTTGGCTACTTCCACTTTGCATGCCTGTACCTGGCAAAAAAAATAGTAGACCTGAAATTTTACAAGCTGGTATTTGCAATAGTTCTTTTAGAATTTCAGTTAGTATACTTCCTGTGCTAGAAGGGATTTTTTTGCAATAGTCACTTTTTTTAGCCTTAGTCATTTCCTTTGAGTTTTATCAGTTTTCTCAATAATGTGATCTTTTCTACTTAAGTTTTTTAAATCATAATTTTAGGCGCAACAAGGAAGGAGATAGAGAAAAGGCTCTGGATGTTGTAACCAAAGCATTGCAAAGAAAAGAGAATGAAGTACCTGATTTAATATGCCTGTGTGGTCGAATATACAAAGATAAATTTGTTGAAAGCCAACATACTGATCAAGACAGTCTTCAAAATGCAATTAAATGGTATTTGTTTTTTGAAACCTCATAGATGCTTTTTAATTACTGGTTTGTTCAATATGCTGATTAAATTTTTTTAATGCATGCTGCTTAAAGAATTTTAAGAGTAAGTATTGCTTATTATGAATGAATTAATTTGCTTATTATGAGTTTAATTTATTATAAGTAATGTTTATATTGAGAGATGAAAACAAGTTTCCTTAGGGTATGCACTAAAACCTAATACATGGTGTTTTAAGTTTTTGAGCATTACTTAATGTTTGAGGCTTCAGAACCTTTTAAAATGTCGCACACTTAGATAATGTAAACAGTAGTGGACTTTTTTACTTTTTATATTTTACTTTTTTTGGCGCTGGGATTGCATCTACCTCACGGGAGGCGGGGGAAAAGCCTGATTGGGCGAGAAAACCTTTTTCCTTCTCCTTCGAAAATAGCAGATTGAGTGACAGCCAATCACAGGTTTGAGGAAAACGCCACAAACTGTGCAATACTGTAATATTTAAAACAAACAACGAAAATAATTGCACATATTTAAAACAAATTTATTAAAAGCCATACGGCGTTTCGGGGATTCTTTGGATCCCCTTCGTCAGTGGTGATTGACATAACAAGAAAAATCAGTTTATATAACCCGCAACAAAACAAGCGTTGCCAAAATGCAAAGGAGAAAAATATGCATATGAAAATCACCAAAATGCAACATCAAAAACAATTAATCGCTCCAAATCGGGGAAAGAAAAGGTATACTGGTTAGGTCATTAACTGAGACAGATGCAAATTTATTGATTAAATAACTCTCGAAAAAATCAAGGTCAAGGGTTGAATTACAAGTTTTTATGATACTAGCGGAAGAAAAATCAAAACAATGGTCATTATCCCAAACATGTTTGGCTATAGACGATTTATAAAATTCTTGGTTTTTAATGTAATTTGAATGCTCTTTTAGTCTAAATTTCAGTGCACGTCTTGTTTGTCCAATATAGGACAAACCACAACTGCAAAAAATCCTGTAAATACCCCATTTATTACCCGTATCAATAGGGTCCTTAAGATTTGAGAAAGAAATTTTATTTTGTATACAGGTTTGGTCACTGCCGATCTCTCTGTCAACCATTTATAGTTTCTCGTGGCCCCCTCACATCCATCCTACTTTTGAAAATATCGTTTTAGACCCTCTCTTAGGATTTTTCTCTGGGTCTCCTTTTGCACTCCATTTCCATTATATTCTTCCACTCCAATAAACCGTTTAAATTAATCTGAATTCCAGTGATTCCAGTAAACTAGAGAAAATCAAAAACACTTATCAGCAACATCTGCAAGGCTCCGATGGTTCCTTAAACCAATCACAAGCATGGATTCAAATCCCCTTTTTAACAGTTTTCTTTCAATGTATGGAGAACATGTAAAGTTTTCTTTTTCTTATAATCAAAACAAAGGAGCATAACAGTGCAACTGTGAATTATACTGAGTTTCCTAAAAAAAGAATCCCCATATGTTCAAGATTGACCTTCATCGAAACTCGAAAGCAGACGTTTTTTAGGGAATATGGGCAAATTTTGATAACATTAAACGGAGTGTTGATCACATTAACTGTTTATCTACTGCATTATAATTTTCTGCAATTATTTTCATGCAATTATTTTTTAGTCACTAAATTGAAAAGTACGGGATATACATAAATAAAATAATCATCTTTGGAAATTTCAATCTGCTAGAGCATGGGTGTCTAAACTATGACCGTTTAAGGGCCACATTGCAACTAAGAAAATTGCTGGGCCGCACACACAATATTTTTTCTACAAATTGAAATAAAAATTTACTCTATGTACAGTAAAGCACCGTTTATACGTCTCTCATTTATACGTCTTTTACATTTATACTTCGTTTTCGCTAAGTCCCAATTCATTCAAATAATCAAAATTGTTTTCAATTATACGTCTTTTCATTTATGCGCCGTTTTACGTCGGTCCCTTGAAAGACATATAAACCGTGCTTCACTGTAGTTTTATTAAAATAAATTAACTTATTTTTACCATAATTTTTAAAAATTTTAATTAGATATGTATAGGTACATATTTAATTTAAATTTGTAAAAGTTTCGTTTAATTTTGTTTGGATTCCATAAAGATAGAAATAATTCAAATTAATGAGATGGATAAATTTGCTTTTGTTGAACAAGCAAATTTATATAGGGTTCAATAGACTAGGTTGTAATTCTTAATGCATTTTCAAGATGTTGGTTCACAATATAGGTATGCCAAAAGCTGAAAACTTTAATAAAGCATGATGGTGAAAATTAGGATATTTATCGCGGGGTAGGTAATCTTTATTAAACTCCAGTAAAGAAACATTCCCAAATTTTTCCAATGCATTCTATTTGAAGGTAATTTATTTACTTCTAGAGAAAAGGGGGTAAAAATATGTTGAAATGATCTTCATTTCTTCGAAATTTTTGAAATCTACTTTTAAACTCTTGGATTAAATCAGAAATTAATGCAGCATATATTTTGTGCAATTCACAGGCTTCTGTGCAGCCAAAGTACTGAAATGTGTCAAATATTTTACTTTTATTTGATTGTGCCAAAATGTCAATTTTCTTTCAAATGCTGTTATTGTCTGGATTCTGGAACATATCATTAATAAATTGATTTTTTTCCCTTGAAGTCTCAAATTTAAACCATTCAAATGTTCTGTTAAGTCTACTAAAATAGCTAAATCTAAAACCCTATCTTCATCTTTAAATTCAGTCACAGGGAGTCCCCTTTTGTTTCCCTAAATATTTTTATTTCAGTTTGAATCGATTTATATGAAAAATATTGCAATCATTTATTTTTTTAAAATAAAAATGTGCAAATTTAATTATTTTCATAATTTGCGTTTGGGCCGCATTTTAAAGGCTTATGGGCCGCATGCGGCCCGTGGGCCGCACTTTAGACAAGCATGTGCTAGAGCTAATTAACTAAATTGATACTTTTGAGTACTGCCAGTACACTGACGGCTGTATTCTACACAAACGTTGTAACTCATTCTCATGTGATTAACCCTGTGTTTTGGACTTTTTCGTATTCTACTCCTCCTAAAACCACGTTTATTCGGGGTTAATTGTAATCCGGTAAATTTGGGCGGTAAGTTGAATTACCGTGAGTATCGACAAAGTTTACAATGTCTTTTCATGAAATAATTACATTATTTTCAGATTAATACCTCTTGTACATCAAAAAGCGCTCTTTGAAATTAATATTCAACATCTAAATGAAACAACATCTTTATTTTGCGAAGGAACTATGTTTTCTGTGCGTAGTCACTTTGAACTGCGCTGCTAACAGGCAATTCGCCGCCATCTTAAATCTATTACTACTATTATTATGGATTAATATTTTATTCATTAAAATATTTGTCATTGGGTACATGTTATGATGGAATATTTTTCTTTCTTTGTAAAAAAAAGTGTTTTCACAAGATTAAAGGTTATATTAATGTACTTAAAATAGTCTGCTGAAGTTACAATAACCTGAAGTGGTTTCATTTAGCTTTCTGATTTATAGATGGCAGCACCATTACTGATTGAAGCAAATGATATTTCAATTTTTAACCAATATTCTCTGTACCAAAATCAGTTTTTTGTATTGTTTGAAGAGTTTTTAGGTCCATGAAATATATTTTAATTATTGAAACTACCTTGTAATAGTCATATTAGTTATTTCGGTTAGGACGGACAAAATGGCGACCAAGATTGAGTTTGGGCAAGATTGAGTAAGTTCATCATAGGCAGTAGAATACCGATTTTCAACACACTCTGAAACACAGTCTCTTGGGTTTCACTGACCACGCGATTAACTCAATTGAGTAGAATACGGCTGTGAGGGTTAAAATATTCTCGCAATACAAAAAACCATGACTTTTTATCCCATATTTAAAGTCTTAAAAATAATGCACTTCCCCCCTTTTTAACTTAAACTATTTTTTCGAGGGAACAAAAACGACAATCATGGGAATCTGATCGAAATGGAAGCTGAAAGTACAACTTCAGTTATATGGATTTTCTTTTCGCATTTAAATACTCATCATAGAACCTGTGCTGACTTCTATCCTGGAAGAGGAAGACTAAAAGAGTGTTCCTGCAAAGTATTGTCAGTATATTCTCGTAAGGATAGTTATTCTATGTAATTTTAAAGTTGGTGGGACTTAGAAGTACCGTCAGTAGATAAAGGGTTAAACGATATATTTTGCATTAAATTAAATAGGAATGACCGGATGATTTCGATAACATTAACCGATTGATCACATTAAGCGGAGTCGACTACTAAAAATTTGCATTTTTTAAAGAGTGTAGTTGTAATTATGTATATATAGTAGGGTGGAGCGAAAAAACCTTTTTTTCGAAATCGGTCAACGGCTAGTGCTCAAAGTTTGTGGTTGGGGGTCCTTATAACCCACAAAAAATTTCAGTTCGATAGGACAATATCTTCAGTCTGCGCTTTTAGCTCAAAGTTTCAGGTTTTTACTAAAAAACATCAAAAATACGAAAATTTCCCAGAATGTTTCTAGATGCTCCAAAATAGTTTTTATGATAAATAATTACGTATATTGCTAGTATGTAGCTTAATAATAGCGATTGAGGGTGTTTGATTGAAGCTAAATGGTTTTATAAAATTGGCAAAATTATCCAAAAATAGAGCATTGATACGGATTTTGGGACAAAAATAGCCCGCTGTGGTAACTCGATCATGACGACTTAAATCACTGAAAACAATGATATAAAAGGAAAAAATTAACTTCTTGCTCTTTGTTTATTAAATAATAATCTAACTAGCACCCTTGAAATTAAAATTAAATCAATTATGCGAAAACATGTTGCTTTCTCTAATCCATTAATATTGGGATAATATGCCATGCGTGAGGGAAAGATATTTTCTATTCATGTTACACAAATAATGTCCGAATCAAAGTTTTGTCACCCGTCACCCCGGAAGAGAAAGGGGAGAAGGTCATTAGGTCAGGACCACCGCCAGTTTATGGCTTGTTTGTGGGTGTCCCTCCTCGGATGCCTCGGGGCGCGGCGATTGCGCTCCTTTGAATGGCGATAGCCGATTTCCCTCACCGCAAGCGACACCGGAAAACAATTTGCCGCGAATTCAGGAACATTCGATACCTTGGGAGAGTCTGAAAATTTAAAAGAAAGTTAGTTGCCTATTCTTTTAAGAGAGAGTGTTAATCTGGTTTTTAAAAATAATTTTCAAGCGTAAAAAAATTGCTCTCTTAATGTCAAAAAGCCCTTCTTCAAAAGGCATTGCTAATATTGTGTCAAACCGGACAGTAAGTATTTCTACTAAAGCCTTGATCTATACCAACAGAGAGAGTATCTCTAAAAATATTGAAAGACCTTGTCATCTCAGAGAGTATTAGTGAAAAATTTGAATAAATCGTACAATAAATTAAAAAAAATACCTCACTGGTATTCGAAGTACAAATGAATATTTTCCTCGAAAGATCAAGAACCCCTTTTCATATTTCTTCTTGCAAGTGTATTAGCTACAGCATACCTGCAAACGGAATGGGAGCAAGAGTTTTTAAAAGAACATAGAACAGACCGGAAAATGTTTATTGGATGTATCTGCTGCAAGCTGCGTCTATTGTTGTAAGCGGTTACAACTCCCAAAATGGATACAGAAAGGCTGGATTGATAGACAGAAAGATACTGCCTAAATTTGACACAAAAACAGAATTCAAAACCTAAAAACGCCCCGAACTGCACTGAGCTCAAAGTCAGACATTACGGGGGGCGAGCGTTCGGGAGGCACTCGATCCAGCCGCCTTCTTGTGGATTTTTCGATGAGTTTAAGAGCTGGAACTTAATTATTTTCCTTTTATATCATTGTTTTCGGTGATATAAATCGTCGTAATCGAGTTACCACAGCGGGCTATTTTTCTCCCAAAATCCGTATCAATGTTCTATTTTTGGATAATTTTGCCGATTTTATAAAACCATTTAGCTTCAATCAAACACCCTCAATCGCTATTATTAAGCTACATACTAGCAATATACGTAATTATTTACCATAAAAACTATTTTGGAGCATCTAGAAACATTCTGGGAAATTTTCGTATTTTTGATGTTTTTTAGTAAAAACCTGAAACTTTGAGCGAAAAGCGCAGACTGAAGATATTGTCCTATCGAACTGAAATTTTTTGTGGGTTATAAGGACCCCCAACCACAAACTTTGAGCACTAGCCGTTGACCTATTTCGAAAAAAAGGTTTTTTCGCTCCACCCTAATATATAGTGCTTCTTAACCCTACAGTGCATACTGTTGCCATTTAGCAACACGGCATTTTTCCCCATTTCCTACTCGAACTTCCATTTCCAAATGGCAGCACCATGCAATAAGTACAATAAATATAACATTTCATTGTTTTAGCACTTTAGACTGCCAGTAGATCGCAGCAGGGGTACTATTTTGAGACATGTTAGTAGCTAGTGAGAAGAAAGTCAAGACACAGAAAATGCCAAAAAAAAAGGACCATATAAATTAAAATAAAAAAATTTTCAGCTTGAAAATTTTTTTTTTTTTGAAAAGATAAGTTGTTTTTTTTTATATTTTTAGAGCATTTGGTTTTATTTCACTTCACAATTAATTTCACAAGGGACAAATTAATTTCACAAGGACAAAGTTTTTTGTCAATTAAATGTAGAAAAAAATTAAATTAATTTTTTAGTATTTTTTTACTAATTTACACCATAATAGAAGTCAAATAAATGATTTTCAAGTGAACTTAAAAAATCATGCATTGTAGGGTTAAAAGACAAAATCCTTTTGAATTGCAAAAGAGAATGTTTTCCAAAATCTTTGCTTTTCCATAAGTCAAACTGGATTTGCTGCTGATTTCAATTACAAACCATCCATTTTTAATTGGAATATTATGTCAGTAAAATAGTTTATTTCATGTGTAGCTTTTCAATCGTGTAATTTTATGAAAAAACTTCCATCAGGTATCGTAAAGGGTTTGAGGTACAACCCAATGAATATGCTGGGATTAATCTTGCAACTCTTCTTGTTGTGGATGGTAATGAATTTTCAAAGTCATCTGAGTTACAGCATATTGGAAGAGTTTTGAACAATTTGATTGGACGCAAAGGAGATTTAACCACCCTGCATGACTATTGGGACGTCGCTACATTCTTTGAAATCAGTGTTCTTGCTGAAGATTATACTAAAGCGATTACTGCATCAAAAATCATGTTTGATTTGAAGCCACCCATCTGGTAAAGTTTGAATTGATTGGTTTATAGAATTTGTCTTGTTTACAATTCTTTGTTTTGCTTTTTCTACGTATAGACATTTTTATACTTGTTCAATTAAAAAATCGAATGTAATTGTTTCATAAATGCTAATAACTTCACTTCTTTTGCTGAGTGTAAAATATTCTGATTTAATGCTAGTGATTCCAAAATTAAGCTTCTTTTATTAGTGATGTATATGAAAATATTAAAAGAAGTCCTGAATCAGAAAATCTGTTTGATTCCTGTACAATATGTTTTGCAATTTAACTTTTCTGTTCTAGGTTTCTAAAATTTGTAGTCTAAATAAATTACTTTTTTTTATTCCAAGGTATTTAAAGTCGACCATTGGAAATATTGAACTCATCAATAGGTTTCGAAAAAAACCTGAGCACATAGAGCTTTCTGCTGAAGAAAAGGTAAGACTTTTTACAGTAAGCTAATTGATAAGTCGTTATTATTGAATTTTAGTTAGATTAGTCACAGCTTATAAGCTCAAAATTTGAAACTTAATGTCTGAAGCTTAACTATCTATAGAAAAGTGAATTGCAGTAAAAATGAATTTTAGACAAGACAATGAGTTATTCCATTTTACAGCCACTACACCCTATCTGGTAGAGTATTGTTTTCATGTATTATATGAACTTGGCTAACTTTTGGATTGTTACTAAATGATTAATGCGAAACAATTGTACATGACAAAAATTGTGAATTTAATTTTATGAGGTTTAAAAAGAATGTGGGAAACTGGAGTTAAGATAAAATAACACACAAAATTAAATTTTAAAAGTATTTTCAGGTTGCATTTGTGGAATGTAAAAAACTAATTCCTTTTGGGGAGAATGTTTTTAAAAATAAATATTGAAACCTGATCTTTAATTTTTGATTCATGTATGTTCAGGCATGTGATTATTATTCATGTATATTCAGGCATGTGTGTAATTAGCGGAAATCTGCTAATTTTAGAGGTATTGATTATCGGAATTCAGATTTTTTGAAATTTTATATTACGTTCAATTGTGTACGGAAATAATTTTTCAAAGCGGGGGAAAATCGGAATATTTCGCTTCCTTTAAAAAATTTCCATTTGAAGCAAGTAATGTCATTTGAAGGTACTATTGAATCAGTTCTCTTTTCGGAAAATAATGGGAGGCCAAGTGTGCAGGTAAAACGTTTGTCATATGCGATATTTTTTTATTTTGGGCACACTGAAAATTTGTGGGAGGTTCGGAGCTGATATAGTATGTACCAAAACGAGTTAAAACCCTGTTTTATAAGGTCAAATTTCAAAGAATTTCTGGGGGAGGACCCCCAGACCCCCTTTGGTTTTTCTAACTCGAGCATTCTCAATTCTTTTTAGATTGAGTTTAGTAAGATGAGAATCATATCAAAAAGTATATTAAAAATCTAAATTGAACCTATTGTATGGGAAGGGCTCAGGAATTTGGGCCTCTCCCGAAATAAATTTCTATACCACTGTAATTAATCCAGACATTTCTATAAATATTTTCAGATAAATTCTTTCTTGAGCAATCACATGCCTGATGTTTGAAGCCTCCTTTAATACTTGCTCTGTTTTTGTTAAACTTTAACATTAGTCCTGAAGTTTTATTGAAACAAGTTTTTTATTTTAGATTCTAAATTTTTGGCTTGAGTACTTTATTTCAGCAAGTGAAACTGAAATATCTGATGAAATAAGATTTCCAGTAAGTACACAGTTATTGAAATATTTATGACAATTATTGAACCAAGAATCCTTAGGATTTTAAATACAGTAACGGACCCTTTATCCGGCAAGCTCGGGGCTGACATCATCCCGGAATTCGGAATTTTCCGGATTTCGGGTCCGTTCCGTAAAAAACGCCATTAAAGACGCAGCTGCTTAAGTAAAACCAAAATACCCGCTGAAACGATATACTCCGTTCCAATCGTAACGCATCCAGCAAAAAAAACTTCCGGCAAAGTACGTGGGTCGTCGCGGCAAGAACCGATAGTGAGGCAGCAGCCGATTTTGGAACGGCTGTTTAAGCGCGGGGATGATATGATTCGGCCGCGCCGAATCGTCCCATTCCGTACCGAGACGATGTCACAAAAGGCGCGGCGCATCCAATCGTAACGGATCCAGCAAAAAAAATTCCGGCGTGGGTCCTCGCGGCAAGAACCGATTGCGAGGCAACGGCCGTTTAAGCGCGGGGACGACACGATTCGGCCGCGTCGGCCCGCACCGAATTGTCACATTCCGCACCGAGACGATGTCGCAAAAGACGCGCGCAACCATTGCGCGTCGTAACAGTATTTACTCACTAAAAATTCTTCAAAATATAAAAAAACAAATTATAAACGCAAGCCGGATTTCGGGTCCCTCCGGATTTTGGGTTCCCGGATAAAGGGTCCGTTACTGTACTTTCCCTTAAGGTACTTGTATAATTTATCAGTCTTAAGAAAGGTGATAAAATTGGCATGAAATAAAGTTTAAACTAGCCAAAAGATATCATGAAAAACAATTAGAAATGGTAGAATTCAAGTAAAACTACATTATAACACTTAAAGGACTTCAAAATGACATCTTTTAGGGCTCAAATTAAGAGTATATTTATTTCTCTTTTACTATCAAGTATTTAGTATAAATTTAATTACATGACATAATTTTTATTCATAACTTATAAAACACTCTTACAGAATTAAATCAAACAGGTTTTGCAAAGATCCTAAAAATACATTTAAAATGTTCCTTTTTTGGTTCTACAGCAAGTGAAATTCCTGTGCCATGTTTAGACTGGTATAACTTGACAACATTTAAATGGTCTTTAGCATGCCCTATTTTTTTTATAAATATTAATGATATTTACATTCATGTTAGTTGTTCTTTTCAGATCCTCATTGTAGATCCTGGAAGAGTTTTAATGCCAAGTTATGTGACTGTAAATTTGGGAGCTGAAGAAAAATCTGTTCATATTGTAAATTTATGTTTAGACGCCTTGAAAGGAAAATGTAAAAAATTGCACGAATGGGTGTTTAATTCTTCTGCGTTGAAAAGTCTCAGGTAATTTATTTTAAATATAATGCATTAGCAATGACTAGAAATTTATTAATGTGTAAAATCTGAGTACATAATGGCTTAAAGCAGTGGTCCCTAAAAACTGGGTTAGCACATAACCCAACGGTGGGCAACCTCCGGCCAGCGGGCCGGATCCGGCCCGCCTCGTCATTTGGTCCGGCCCGCGGAATATTTTAAAAATTGTACTAAAAGATCACTCTGTTTTCGTTAACAAGAGTGAAAGAGGGTATACAGAAGTTTCCCCCGAAAAGAACTTAATTTTAGCAGTTAAAACGTGCTGTGCCGGTTCTACCATACGGACTATAATGATGGCGTCAGGAGAAAACCTCGAATAATCGAAATTCAGCTGCCTATACCAATAGATACAGTGAGAGAGATTCGTTTTCTTGCCAAATACCATTTTTCGCAGTCAATAGGTGGAAAGTGAATTTTAATGATTTTAATGAGCTGAAAGCAAAAAAACAGATGTTATAATCTCTCACAGGAAGACTGATTTTTTGTTCCAGCTGGCTTGGCCAAACCACAAGCAAGAGAGAACAACTCTATGGAAAGAACTGTTTTATTTTTTAGATGCATTGAAAAGTTTTAGTTAAATGCACAGGTGTGAAATCAAAGCAAAAGGCTTCACTGCTCTTAGGGTTACAGGATGATTCTGGTGTTCAAGGATACCTTGTTTTGGCGTTAGTGACTTGGCACTCGTAAATAAATTTGGTTTTAAGTAATTCCTCATTGGCATATTTGGCACAAACACACACTCGCCAATCTAGAATACAGTATTCATCCTGACTGCGATTTTACGGAATTGTACGAGGTGTTCTCCTGATTGCATGTAATGACAAATGTTAAAAGTCTGTCCTGAAGTATTTTTTCTTAACTATGAGCTCTGAATATTATTTTAGAAAGAGAGCTCATATTAATGTGACTTAAACATTATAATTATTGTTTATAATCTTATTCTAATCCAGATTTTTGTAACTTTACCATTATAATTTTTGTATGTAATCTAAATATTATTCTAGTCCAGTTTTTGTAACTATAACATAATTTTTGTATGTAATCCAGATATTATTTTAGTCCAGATTAATGTAACTAACTTTATAATTATTGTATGTAATATTATTCTAGTCCAGATTAATTTTTGACTTTAGTATTAAACTTCATAAATATGTATAACTAAACGACTCATTTTTTACTTAAAAAATATTACTATTATCTATTGTATTGCCCTCCACGTCATTACAATCTCGGAATCCGGCCTGCGGATTCGAAAAGGTTGCCCATGCCTGACATAACCAATGGTGTCTAATAAGTGATCTAGAAAGAGTGTTGCATATCATTTTGCGATTTAATAAATGAAGGATTGAATATATTTCCAAATATTTGTTGAGATATTCATAGTATGCTTTCAGCTATACTTGGAATTTTAAACATTGAAACAGGTTGTAAAAAAAGCTTATTTTCTCTGAAGTGTTTTCAAAAATATTTAATTTAATTATTATTTATTTTAAATGATGTGTGTGTTAAATCAATTTCTCTTGGCCTATAAAACGTCTTATTGCATCTAAAAATATTCAAAGCTCAGGGCATGGTTCTATTTAGATTATATTTTTAAAAATGGGATCACATTCCATGAAAGTTTATTGACCACTTAGTTAAAACAGGCTAATTTCATGCCTCAAAGTAAACCTATACAGAGATTGTTTTAGAGCTCTCTTTTCTGACAAAATGCACACTTAATTTGTTAAATTTCTTCAGTATGTTTAAACAACTTTAAATGCATATTTTGCTGGTTTTTCAATCATGCATAAAATTTGGAGGATGTGTTATGAGTTTCATTTAATTTGATGTGGCAAGTCTCCAACAAAATGATTTGTTATGAGTAAATCACATAATTACAATACCTCAAATTGCACATGAGACTGAACTTTCTGGTGTAATTTTCCCATTGCTATTACACAAAATTTAATTACATACACAAATTTGTATCATATTCGTGTCTTTTATACAGTGTTCGAAATTCCACTGGATCACTGGTCAGAGACCACTGAAAAACGGCTCGAACCACTAAGGTCAGAAAATCACTGGTCCGCTGGACCAGTGGGGAAAAAATATCCCACTCTAGTTTTAGCGCCATTTTTTCCTGCTATACACCTGATTAAATATCTGCATTAAAACATCGCTCTTGCCCTTCAAACTTCTTTAACTGTTGACTTTGTCATACAGATCATTGATGAAGATCCAGAACATCTATCAACAAAATGTCAATGAACAGCTAGGGGGTTTGTTAAATTTCACACACAGAAGGCAAGAGAGGAAAGAAACAGGTGTGAGAACTTTCAATGGAAACTCCGTGACAATTTAATAACTTAATTCTCCTAACTAGTTTGTCCTGCTCTTTACATTCTTTGCTTTTGATATAGAATGGGAAATATACTGAGGGAACTATAGCAATGAAATAACTCATATAAACTCTAGCGTAGCAAACATATAACCCGTCACATGAGGTTCAACTGTTACAAAATTGGACCACTTTGCGTTGGACGTATGATATGCAACAGCAACCCCAAAGGGTTAAAAATAGAAACTTTTCCTTTTTAATTTGGTGGACATTCATTTTGTGTGAGGACCAGTGGAATTTTTTCCCAATTTCTAACACTGCTTTTACATCTCCTAATATTTAATTTTCACATTATTGCTTAATTATTTGTGCTGCATATTTTATTCTGATTATTTTTTACAGTCTTTACAAGAGAGATGAAAGATGCCTCTTCTTATATGTTCATCAAAATTCAGATGACTTTCAAATATATTTTCCTTCTGAAGACTTGAGGAAAAGATTTTATGATTTGGTCATAGAAATGTCAGCAGACACAGAGGGGTTGATTACAGATATAAATACAGAATTTGATACTGGTGTGCTTAAGGTGATTTATATTTTGGCTTTACTTATTTATTAGCATCAGTATTTAGTTTTCTTGAATTTAAAATTATTTCACAGGTTTTTTACTCTAAGCTGCTTTTGAAATGAATGTTAAAGATGTCTTTATCTAATTTCCTTTGCTTGAAAGGAAAGTGTTTCTAAAAAAATTCTGTTATTTAAAAACCTTCTTAAATTGTTAGGGTATCTTTTGTTTATGCCTGGATTATTTCCCTAAAAAATTAATATTGAAAAGTTGGAGGAACAATTTTATACATAAAAAATGAGTAAGGGGATTCTATACCTTACTTCTTTTTTCTAACTTTTAATTTCTGTATAGTAATGTGTATATTAATTTCAGTCTGATTAGCATGATCTGGTCAATTTAACTAGCATGTTTAAAATTCTTCCCAGTTTGAATACGAATTGGATAATCAAAAGAAAAGGATAGTTTTAGGAAAAGGTACCTATGGAGTGGTTTATGCTGCTAGAGACTTAAATACTCAAGTTCAAATAGCAATTAAAGAAATACCTGAAAAAGATATAGGGTAAGTTCTATTCTATGTATATCCAAGATTTTGTTTTATGCCATTACATTTTTGTAACATTCAAAGTACACTGCTGGCCATCCAAAATGGTACACCAAGAAGGAACAGAGATATCAAACCCAAATTTATTATGATTGCACATAGTGTTAATGTGAATTAATTAAAAATTCAGCCTTCCTGGATGTTAGGGGGCCAAGAAAATTGGTGAGGAGCGATGTCTCCCTAGGTGTCCATTACCGCCGCCCCACGACATGGTATTGAGTGAAAGGGCATCTAAATGGGCTTTGAGGGATTTGAGGACGATGTTTAGTCCACAGGTAATCAAAGTTCATGTGGTGCACCAGCGGACGTTGCATACCGGGCTAGGTGATTTCTCCTCTTTCATCAGGCATGTTTTGTGGCGTTGGTTCTTAAGAACGGGTAGGTCAGGGTAAAAATGTAACAGGGGGATTGGGTATTGGGTAGCCCAATCCACCCCCCCAACCTTTCAGTTTATGGGGTAATAGGGGGGACCGGGAATTCTTTATTGTAAAAAAGGTCAATACATACAAATTCCACAGTATAAAAGTCTAAAAAAAATCACAAAGCTGAGAAAACAGATTTAAAATGTTGAAATTCAAAGTAAAACATTTAAAAGTTTTTACAAAATGCGACACTCAAAATAAGTCATATTGTAAAAAAGGTTAAAATATACAAAATCCACTGTGTAAAAGGTCTATATATAAAAGTAGAGTAAAATAGATTTAAAATCTTAAAATTCAAAGTAAAAAATTAAAAAGCTTTGTCAAAATGCGACAGATTCAAAGTGAAAGCTCCGCTGCCGTAGCCCCTCATCTCCACCCCCGAGGCCAACTTGAGGCATCCGGTTGTACCTGGGCTGCACCTGCCATGGTAAGTAGTCTGGTGGTCTCCTTTGCCACCAGCATCGCCATCCGGATTCTATATATGCTGTCAGGGTTTTTGGCAACTGATGCGAACCACTCCCTTTTACATTCCTCCGCCGGCCTTTTCAGATGGTAACGGACCGTGGAGGGGCAATGGAATGCATAGTGGTCCGCATCTCCAACCTCGCCGCAGGTGCATACTCCACTGGCCATTCTGTGGAATCTGCCGGAGTGTCCGCACCAGACACGATCGCCCTCTTGGCCAATGAATCAGCTAACTCATTTCCCGGAATGCCTACGTGGGCCTTGACCCATGAGATGGTGAAATGATCGGACAGTTTAGCTGCGCTCATCCTGACTGAACGGACAAAGGTAGAGTTCAGGCAAAAAGACGTGAGACTCCTGATTGCGCTTAGACTATCGGAGTAGATGTTTGCTCTTACGTTGCCCTCGGCGCACCATCGGATCGCGCGGTTGATGGCCAGGAGCTCCGCCTGATAAACTGTGTTTGAATGAACAGGGGGATTAGAAGAAAGCTTGGACATTGAGTTCATCTCGTGGTTGTGCATTTTCTCTTGAGACTTGTCCGCAGGCGAGGGTTGAAGGTAAGGGTTGACAACAGGTTGTCAAACCTCAATGCTGCAGCTCTTGTTGGCCAATTGGCCGGTAAATCATACTAATTAGGTGTGGGAGTAAAATGCATGTCGTTTACAGTCCAGGGGAATGCCCGTTTCGCAGGCATAGCTTCAGAAAAATTCCAATCTTCAACACATGATTTGGCGTTGGCAACAGTGCTCTACATAATGAAATTGACATCTCAGTGTGATGGTTCAGAGTTTATGAGAGTATCCCAAGGCGGTCTGGAGCACCACGATAATTGGAGATGACTTTACGACAGCGAGAAAAGAGAGCACTCGGCTGTTAATTTTGTAATCGTCAGATTTTTTCTGTACGCAGAGTAACAAGGTAGTGAAGCATTGGATTCCACTCCCACACCTCCTCAGTATGATTTAACGGCACATTTACCAATCAGAACTGTAGCATTGAGGTTTGACAACCTGTTGTCCACCCTTACCTTCAACCCTCGCCTGCGGACAAGTCTCAAGAGAAAATGCACAACCATGTGATGAACTCAATGTCCAAGCTTTCTTCTTATCCCCCTATGTTGCATTTTTACCCTGACCTACCCGTTCTTAAGAACCAACGCCACAAAACATGTCCGATGAAACAGGAGAAATCACCTAGCCCGGTATGCAACGTCCGCTGGTGCACCACATGAACTTTGACTACCTGTGGACTCAACATGCTCCTCCAATCCCTCAAAGCCCATTTAGAGCCTACTTCACTCAATACCATGGTGTTGGGCAGCAGTAATGGACACCTATGGAGACAACACTCCTCAACAATTTTCTCGGCCCCCTAACATCCAGGAAGGCTGAATTTTTAATCAATTCCCATTAATACTATGTGCAATCATAGAAATAAAATCGGGTTTGATATCTTTTTTCTTCTGGGTGTACCATTTTGGACGGCCAGCAGTGTATATTCAAAATAAGTTGGTATTGAAAAAGAGTAAAAATGTTAGGACCATGATGCATGTTAATGTATTAAACTTCAATTTCCCAGATCCATATATGTATGTTAAATGATTAGAATTAAAAAACAAGTACTCTAAAAATTAATATTAGTTCTCATTGACAATGAATATGTACTGGTTGTTCCTTGGTCCTACTATACCGTAGGGAATTCTTAAATGTAATTATTGTACTACAGCAATGTATTACTCATATATTATTACAGTTATTGGACCCTTAAACTGACAAGCTGGGGACCTACATCATCATAGTTTCTTGGATTTTTCTGATTTTTGGTCCATTCCAGAAAAATGCTTATAATGATGAGTAGTGATCAAAAGCAGTGGCTGTACAATATAACGAGTCCTCACCATGGAAGACGACATTTTTAGCAAGTGTGTCAGCTGTTTCAATGTTAAAAAAATCTGTTTTCCTCCATTTATGAAATTATGTTTCAAAAACTGTTTATTTTAAACAATTCCTATTTGGAATAGAAGAAATATAAATATCAAACCATCTTATAAACTGAAATATAAACATAGTCTGCTTCCTTGGTGATGGACTAAACAGTTTGACTGCTGACTCAAATACCTACATATTAATCTTGGGGTTACCTTGTATTTTCAATCTATATTTTTTTCTCGAAAGTTTTGTATATGACATGAATAGTGTAAATCTATTAGTCAATGATATGTTTCCGTTTTGTTTTATAACTAAAGAAAATCATATACTTTTCAGGGTTGTGCAGCCTCTCCATGAAGAAATTAAGTTGCACTCTGAGTTGAGACATAGAAATATTGTACAGTACTTAGGTTCACTGAGTGAAGATGGCTATTTTAAAATTTTAATGGAACGCGTTCCAGGTGGTAAGTAAATATTTTTAAAAATGAAATAGCATTATAACAAATGCTGTAGAAAGCTAGGAAAAAGCTAGTGATTAGCAATTCTTTTAGTGTCATTTTTATTTATGATTTAACTATAAGCATAAACTTTTACCTAAACATAGCACAAACTTATTAAATCCCTCTGTATTATAGTCTGATCTTTATATTCTAATTTAGGTAGCATGTCTCAATTACTGCAGTCGATTTGGGGTCCACTAAAAGAGAATGAAGTTACTATATCTTACTATACTAAACAAATTCTTGAAGGATTAAAGTATCTGGTAAGTTATTATATTGATATATCTTACACAAGTTGTAATTTTAAATAGTGGAGTAAAACCTTGTTATCTCAAAATCAAACGAACCCCCAAATTTTTAAAAGAAATACAGTAACGGACCCTTTATCCGGGAACCCGAAATCCGGCTCGCGTTTAGAATTCGTTTTTTTATATTTTGAAGAATTTTTAGTGAGTAAATGCTGTTACGACGCGCAATGGTTGCGCCGCGCCTTTTGTGACATCGTCTCGGTGCGGAATGGGACGATTCGGCGATGGCCGACGCAGCCGAATCGTATCGTCCATGCGCTTAAACGGCTGTTCCAAAATCGGCTGCTGCCTTGCTATCGGTTCTTACCGCGACCGCCGGACGCGCTTTGCCGGAAGTTTTTTTGCTGGATCCGTTACAATTTGAACGGACTATGTCGTTTCAGCGGGTATTTTGGTTTTACTAAAGCAGCTGCGTCTTATATGGCGTTTTTTCCGGAACAGACCCGAAATCCGGCAAATTCCAAAGTCCGGGATGATGTCGGCCCCAAGCTTGCCGGATAAAGGGTCCGTTACTGTACTTAATTTCAAGGGAGATTTTTTTTATTTTAGAGAGAAAGGTTTTTGTAGTGTAAAAGTTTGAGATTACAAGGTTATATTGTAATAAATTTCTTGTATTGGATATTAAACAATAGGGTGGAGCGAAAAAAACGAAATTTGAATAATCAAAACGTAATAGCGCGGAAAAGTTGCCATTTGTGGTCAGAAACAAAGTGCTAAAATTTTAGACCGATCAATTAATATCTTTTACCGCCGCAAGAGGGCTAAAGTTTTGAAAAATCGTAAAAAACAGGTATTTTTCAGAAAAAAATTAAAAATACCCAAATTTACCGAAATATTTTCTAATTGGGCACAATATGTTCATTAATGAGTCATTCAAGTGCCCTTAAAAATTAATTTCCGTGAAATAAAATCTTTAGCCACAGCAAGGGGGTCAAAATATCGAGAAAATGCAAAAAATGACAATTTTGGGGTAATTTTAACTCTTTTAGGATTTTCATATTTTTTACATTGTTTTTTACCTGCTTCGGACGTATTGTATAAGGCACTTTACTGCTTGAAATATTTAGCCCAAATTTATCAATATTTATCACTCATGTCACAAAAAATAGGATTTTGCACTAAACAGTCATCTTAAATGAAAATTATCTAGAAAACCGTTACAGATAGGTTTAAAATCCAAAAAGGAAAGCATAAAAAGTGTTTTCAAGTACGAAAATCAGTTGGCAATTGCAAGTTTATAGATACCATATTGATTTTGCAAATTATGGTGGTAAATTAACTTGAATAATCATTAAAACAATTTATTGCGACTCGGGTTGAATCCTCATTCGTGAAAGACTAACTTGCATGGTGCTACAATTTTCTGCATATTTCCTCCATAAACGTAGGTAACTGTTTTGGTTACCACCTTAACAAATTTTTAAACATATTTCATTTCATAGATAGGGCTGACTTAAAATTCCTGAAAACAGAGGATGTTCGCAGAAAGTACTAGTGTTACATAAAGTAAAGTGTAGAACATACAACACTTATTCGCATAAGAAGGTTCTGTAGGTTGGAAAATGGTTGTTAGTGATATGCTTTATGATTTTTATATATATAGATGTGTTTTATGAACATTTTATGCTTTCTTTTTTAGATTTTAAATCTCTCTGTAACGATTTTCTGGATCATTTTCGTTTAAGATGACTGTTAAGTATAAGATCCTATTTGTTGTGATATGAGGGATAAATATTGATAATTTTGAGCTAAATATTTCAAGCAGTAAAGTGCCTTTTATAATTACGCCAGAAGCAAGTAAAAATAATGTAAAAAATATGAAAATCCTAAAATAGTAAAAATTACCCTTAAATTGTAATTTTTTGCATTTTCTCGATATTTTGACCCCCCTTGCTGTGGCAAAAGATTTTATTTCACGGAAATTAATTTTTAAGGGCACTTGAATGACTCATTGATGAACATATTGTGCCCAATTAGAAAATATTTCGGTAAATTTGTGTATTTTTAATTTTTTTCTGAAAAATTCGTGTTTTTTACGATTTTTCAAAACTTCAGCCCTCTTGCGGCGGTAAAAGATATTAATTGATCGGTCTAAAATTTTAGCACTTTGTTTCTGACCACAAATGGCAACTTTTCCGCGCTATTACGTTTTGATTATTCAAATTTCGTTTTTTTCGCTCCACCCTATTAAACAATTAGTTTTAAGACTAATAGACTATTAGCCTAATTATGTATTTAATGTAACTGTTTATGATTACAATTGTTTGTGATATTATATTTTACTCCACTTTTGGGTACCAAAATGCTGTTAAAACAGTATAGCATCATCTAATAGTAGCATTTTTTAATTATTTTTTCTTCGGCTGCTCATTTTCTCCTTTATTCCCAAAGTTCTTGTTCAAAGCTTTATGCCATTATGAATAGTGGTGGTTCTTTCTTAGTTTGTAGGTTTCTGAAAGCTTCGGCTTAATATGTATTTGTAATGATTATTTCTTTTCATTTTTAGCATGATCAAAAAATTGTTCATAGAGATATTAAAGGAGACAATGTGTTAGTGAATACTTATAATGGAGTTGTGAAAATATCAGATTTTGGTACATCTAAACGTTTAGCTGGCATTAATCCTGCTACTCAAACTTTTGCTGGTTTGTATTTTTCTTTCATTTTATTTTACCATTTTGATACTAGAAATGCTACTGTATATTTTTAAATATCGTAAGGGCAATATTTGTTTATTTTGAGACAATAAGGCTCCTTGTACTTAATTTTAAAAAAATTTTCAATCTTCCCTCTGAATAGACGAGTTCAACTGGAAGTAGACTGAAGTCTCCGAGCACTTCCAGTGTATATTTCATAACATTGAAGATAATCACATTTCCAATTTGAACAATATATTCGGTAGTCTTTGGGGTCTTAGTGACATCACACAGTTGAATTCGTCTATAAAAAGCTTTTGTCTAAACCTAAACAATTGTTTAAGAAAATAAAAAAGTATCCATGTTTTACAGGAACATTACAGTACATGGCTCCTGAAGTAATTGATAAAGGTCAGCGTGGATACGGTGCTCCTGTAAGTAAAAATATTTACAGGGTGTCCCACAAAGAGCTCCCTAATTTTAAAATTAAATATCTTTTAACAAAAATAGATACAAATACAAAACCAACGGTATCATTCTAGTTAAGGCTTGGAATTTTTTGTGCCAAAGTTTGAAAAATATAGTTACTATATTTTTTAACAGATGGCAGCACGATAAAAATGTCTTGAAGCTATTATAAAACTGTGTGGCGAATCGATTCTCAACATCGATACATTGATTTAAGATTAAATTTTATAAACAAAATATTCAACGATTATATTGATATCGGCACACGCTAGTAATTAGTACCTCAGGCCCAAAGGCTACAGAAACGGAGATGGGCACCGCCTGATGGGCCACTAGGCCCGGGCAGACTTTGATTTGATTGATATTGATATCGGACAAACTCAAAAAATCTTAATAAGCAATTCAGGAGTTGAAGACCATATTCCTTAAAAAAATAAAACAGTTAACCCCTTTCCATAACAATTGGACTTGAACCAATTGTCGAATATTTCATTTTGAAAATTTGATTCTTGAGAATCGATTCTCTGCACTCAATTTCATAATCGCTTCGAGACAGTTTTATCGAGCTGCCATCTGTTAACAAATATAGTAACTATATTTTTCAAGTTTTGACACAAAAAATTTCAAGCCATAACTATAATGATACCGTTGGTTTTATATTTTATCTATTTTTGTTCAAAAGATATTTAATTTTAAAATTAGGGAGCTCTTTGTGGGACAGCCTGTACATTCTGAAAGGGTATCTGTAATTAGTTTGTCAAGCATTTCTTTTGATTGAGCTAGTCAGATTTCACTTTTAAGTTCATAATTAAAAATTAAAATTTTATATGAATGTTAATTATAACTTTCTTTTAAAGAAATGTATTTTTCTTAGCAAACCACACTCACAATACTTGCAATAATCCTGAGCCAGCAAAACATTCCTGTATCATCTCAGTGGCGGCTCGAAGGTAAAATTGTAAGGGGTGCTGCTCCGGTGGTACCAAGTTGGCAACGTATTTTAAGCGATATAATGCCATATTATATTTCTATTAAACAAAAACATGGAAAAAATCAAATAGAAAAGATGGGAACAACATAAAATTTCGATTTCCCACTAATAAGCATTCAAAAACTGTCACTTACCTATATTTAGCTGATTATTACGAATATGAAGAATCTAAGATGAAGTCTATTTCATTTAGTATCTCAAAAGCAAATGAAACTAAAATCAACATTTTGAATTAAATTTTTTCATTATAAAAAGAAATAAAAACTTGGCTACAAAAAAGTAAACATAAATCTTAATTGACTTGCCGATGAACATCAGAAAATATTTTGTTCTCTCTCTGTTGAAAAGAAAAAAAAGAAGCTATAAATAAAAAATTAAAACGGTGTTGGAGTGATAAAAGCTAAAAAGCCAATGTGATTTATTAGTAGTAGAAATCGTTTATTTTTCTTCTTCCTCACAGTTCTCTCAAGAGAAAAAGCTATCATTCTTTTGGTCGGGGCTGCTGAAAAGCAGCCCCTTTTCTCCTAACAGATTCGCATGCTAAATTCTTGATATTTTGATTTGATATGATAGAGCTAGGGTTTTATACAACGATTGGTACATCTGCGGGGGCTGATCGACCCGGAAAGAAATTTATTGGCGAGACGGCATAGCAGAGAATTATTAATTGAAAAAGGATTATAAAGGACAAAGATTAAAGGGGGAAATAGATAATTTTTTAAATATTGTAAAGCAAATAAAAATTTGAATTTCTTAAAATTTTGGTTGGGGGTGCTGCAGCCCCTCAGCCCCTATGGACGAGCCGCCACTGTATCATCTAGAACTGTTTCAAGCTTTACCTATTCTATTTTAAAAATAATCTGCTCAACCATCAGTTGCTCTTGTATTTATTCGGACTAATTTTTTCCATATGAATAAAATAAAGTGCAGTTTAATTTGAAAAGGTTTTTAAAAAAGGAAAAGTGTCCGATTTATGAACTTCTCATATACGTAAAAACTAAAAGTAATAATACACATTTCATTTACACACCCAAGCTCATTTCTCTTTAGGAAGCTAAGTAAATTATTTTTTTCTAGGCTGATATTTGGTCCCTGGGTTGTACTGTGGTAGAAATGGCCACTGGAAAACCTCCTTTTGGTGAAGTATGCCTTGAATTATTTATTTACTATTTTGTTTCATTACTTAAATAATTTTTTTAAGCTAATAAACACTTTGGTTCTTTTATCTTGTTAGCACTATTTTTCCAGTTGTGTAAAATTGTAAAAATTTCTTCTGAAAACACTTGTAGCAAGTTTTTAAAGACACTTGACTGAACTAATTTTTACTGGGTTATTAAATTATTATCCACCCTGGGCTGTCTGGCCAAGTATGATGATGATTAAATTATTTAACACCTTTGTTTATGAAATAAAATTTGCATGCAATGAAATTTACTGGCCAATTAGCTCAAGTAAGTTGAGCAGTAGTTATTAGTAACTGAAATAGTGACTTTTTGTCATGGTGAACTTTGATGGTTAACCATAATGGGTTTCAAATATCTCCTTGTTAACTGAAAGAAAAAACTAAATGAAACTCTAAACCTGTTCCATCATTAGTGTAAATGAAACTTAAATTGTAATGAATAATATGTATAATGCTTTATAACCTATGTTTGATAGTCTGTAGTTGCTTGCTTCAAATATTTATTTACATGACACTGCTCAGATAGTCATTTAAAGGCAACAAATGTGCAAATTCTGTTAATTCTGAGGCAAAATTTTATATACCATAGGTTCCTTTCCTTTATACTGTATCTATGCCCACACAAAAGAATTTTAAAATTATTTTCTTTAAAATTTTCCACATTTTATGTGTTATTTTAGCTAGGATCTCCTCATGCTGCTATGTTTAAAGTTGGTTTTTATAAAATGCATCCAGAAATACCTACTGGGATGTCTGAAAGAGCTCAAAGTTTTATATTAAGGTAGTGAACTGTTAATTAGATAAGTAACTCCTTTTTATTGAATTGAACATTTGCTACTAACTAAAATTCCAAGTTTTAAAATTTCCAATTCTTATTTAAGCTTTTCAGTAAGCTTTTGAAACTGGTTTAAAAACTGACTTGAAAAACCATTTACTCCCTTCGCAAGCAAAAACATCTGTTTGAATTGAATTTGAATTTATTTCTATCCTATCCAGTTGTACCATATGGATTTTAGATGTATGAATGTTTTTTCAAGGCTTCAATATAAATATTTTTATATTACTTTGCTCTTTTGTAAACTAGTATAAAATTTAGGTTTAATTAATGTGAATTATTAAACTGAGTAATTACAATAAAAATATAAATGCAGATAATTAAAATAAAACTAAGTCTTTTATGTATGTGTTCTTTTCTATGAGTTTTATATATTTTTGATTGTTTGTTATCTTTGGATTATTCAAGCCTTAACCATGTGATAGTTTTTTTGTGTAATCATTAATTATGTCAGGGAAGTCAGTCTTGCCTATATTGGAATCAAGTCCCTATCCTGTTTATGGTTTTCTGTAACTTACATAGTATGTTTTCTTTGATAGAATGGGGTTTTGCCAATTTAATGACAAAACAATTTTTCTTTAAAAAATTTTGTTATTTTGTACAGATATTATTTATTAAGTAGCTTTTGTGGCTGAAATATATAAAGGTTACCTGATGTTACAGATGCTTTGAGCCTGATCCAGATAAACGAGCTACAGCGGCAGATTTACTAGAAGAACCTTTTATTGTTGAGTAAGTTGTTATTATTTTAGTTCATGGTGGAAAATTGATTTAATTTCTAGTATGAACTGTATAAATTTTTCAGACCCAGAAAAAAGAAAATGCAAAGAGACAAAAAAGCAGCTCCAGATTTTAATCGAAGTATTTCTGGTATTTTCTATTTTGAGTGTTGTTTCTTTTTTGTTGAAATATTTGTTTATCTTAAGTTTTTTAATATCTTAGTTGATTTATTTTTTTACAGTGCCAGAAAGAGTATCAAAATTAGATAAACCTGAAAAAGTGGAACGACTTTCAAGCACAGGGGAAGAAGGGTATGTATTTTTTACTTGTGTTGTATCAGAAGGCTATAAGGATAGGCAGTATTTTTTAAGAATAATTTTAAAGGATTCTGTACATTTCTTTCACTTTATCACTTAGTCGTTCATTAGGTACCTTACGTTTTCATGTATACATATGACTTATTAAGGGATACGTTAAAATGTTTCATTCCATTTCATAATTTTCCTAATGTTGTGAAAAGTACATCCTGACCTTGTTCTTAAAATTTTCCATTTTATTCTTACATAGCTCATCAGTGCTTGCACGCCGAAGCCCATCGAATTCACTTAGGATACCATCTCCTAATTTCACATTTAGGTATGATAAATTATGAGTTAATAAATATTTATAAATAGAGACGGGATTTCCATTGAAAACTTTATTATGCATGTCTGCCTTTATCAATCATGTAGTAGTTTCTAAAATTGGTAATGCAATGAACCCAAACCTAATTCATCCTTAAGTTTTAAAGTTGCTCAGTTCTCTTATGAAGTATTACTTTTGGACATGTTTTTTATAATTATTTTTAATTAATAAACAGTAATTTTTATTCATATAAATGATACGTTCAATTTCAAATTTATGACTTGATTTGAAGCACTCAACTTCCTAACTAGCCCCAATAATCTTGAATAAGGTAATCTTGTTCAGGAAAAAAGAAAAAGCATTAAACAGAAAAAATTGCAGCTAAAATATTTCCTATAATAATTATTGTTCATCATAAACTGAGCTTAAACTTAATAGCTTTTTGGAAGCTAAGCTAAGACACTTAAACATCATGTATGTTCATTTATTGATCTTTTCACCTATTTATTTTTTAGTTCATTTTCAACCTATTAATAGCTTCTAAGTAGTATTGTAATCATTGGAATAAACTCATTTAGATGTATGTTCATATCATCCTTATCTCCTGTTACTATACCTTTTGTGAACCCAATTTTGAATGTAGTTTTGTTTTTATTTTATGCATTTATTTTTTCCACTCAAGCTTTACTTCAAACCTTTCAAATAAAATAAAATGCAATGAAGTGTTGTGATCATAACTATATAAATGTATTCTTTTATGTAATAAAGCTTATTATATCCTGTAAAAGGCTTTTTAATTTTCTTCTTTTTATGTTTTAAATGTGATGAGATGATAATAGTTTTGAAAGAGAATTACAATTTAAAAACTTGCATGTCTAACTGTATATTTTACACAGCATGCATGTGATTGAGTTTGTTATTAATGAAAATCCTGTCTTTATTTATAAGTTATTAAATCTTAGAAAACCATGGTGGGGTTAACACTAAAACTGTCTAAATTCTAATGACATTTTTCTGGTTGTATTTTTTAAAATTATTATTAATTATTCTAATAAACCAGGGTTTTTATAAACAGTTGAAAAATACAAAAACTAGGTGTCTGTATATAGTGGATCTATACCTGTATTTTACCAAAAATTTAATAACAGACCAATTGACTCAGGCTTGTTTGAAAATACTGCCTCATAGATTTAAATCAGTATATAAAAAATTAATAACATACTTTGTGTATGTATCTTTTTTCTCGAAAAAATTGTGATCATCCTAGAGGTCACCAGGTCTTGTTTTTAGTGTTAGTCCTTATATTTCACCTTCATTTTTCTTGATGATTTAAAAATGGTGTGTGCTCTTCCAGCCTATTATTGCTCCAGCCCTGCAAGGCGCCATGAATCTAAATTTCCTCTAATCTTAACCTCTCATTCTTATGAAAATTTACCTTTTGCACATAATTTAAGCCATTCTTTATCTAAGGTTAGTTTTTAATTATGTTGTAAAAATATTTTTTATATGTTGAATTTTAAACAGATAAAAATGTGCATGGGGGATTGTGTTCTTGGGGTACCCCAGATTTTCATGTTTTTCAGAATTTCCAGGTTTTTTAATATACCCAGCCAAGTTATTTACAAACTTATTTTGGAATTTCTTTCTCAAGACATTGATTTTTTTACCAAAGCACAGAAAAAAGCCTATAACCACTTCTAGAAAGTGGAATCAAGAATTGCAATTTGCTTTAGGCGACTCCCTATCCCCAATATGTCTTTTTTGAAGAAAAGATATTCTCCCCATTTGAATAGAGGTTTTGATAGAATTCTAGATTTATTGTTGATTTTTTCATTTACAGGTTATATTAATTTTGAAATGATTTTCCGGGTTTTTCAACTATTAATAATTATTCTAATAATGCAGGGTTTTATTATAAACAAATAAACGGGTTGACTGGGGCTTGTTTGAAACAAAATATGGTACTTACGTATTATACAGTCAACTGTTCAGGAGCAGTTAAATTCAGCGTCACAGCTATACAACAGTCAATAGACTTGAATAACGTTTTTGAATTCAGTGGCACAGTGAAAGTGGTGTTGTAAGAATAATAAACCACTGTAAAGCTATTTATATATGTTAGTAATTTACTCAGCTTGCCTTATTTCACATTCCAATTACATATTTATCTTAACTTTTGGAAATGTAATGTATTTATCTTATGTGATTTTTCCCATCCTTATTTGTTGAGGAGACTTGAAGTGATACAGGTAGATCATATAATCATGAAATATGTTTTAAAAAGTAAAACATTATGGAAGCATTAAATTACAATATTTTTATGCAAATTAATTTTGACTTTCTCTTTTTATTCTATTCTTTACATTGTTTATATATACTTTGTACTAAGTTCTTGGAATTAGTAATAAATATTTCAAAATGTCACTAGTTTTTTTTTCATTTGGAACTACTGTTTCATATTTTCTTCTTAATAAGACTTCCTAATAATTTTTCCCTATTGACCCCTTCATAGCTAAAAAAGATTTTGTATTTTATTCACATTTGCTGATATATTTTCATTTATAATTAAATTGAAAATGTGGTAAGGGTGATTGAGAAAGGTAAAAAAAGTTTATCCAGTCACTGGAGCATTGGTGAGAATTGTGAGAGGTGTGATAGTTAAAAGGATGGAGTAATGTTTTTTAATTGCATATAGAAATTTTATATTTTAACTACTGATGTCTTTAATTTTTTCAGTTCTGATTCTTCTTCTGACACTCGGCGATCTAGTACTGGATTACTAAGCCCTCCTATAGATAGCCCACTGATTGAGCAAGAACAAGGAAATTTTTATTTACTTAAGAAAGATTCTCAAAGAAGATCAACAATATGCAAAGTATTGTTAGATAATGAAGAAATTGTAAGTGATTTGTTTTATTTTCCTTTTAAATAAAAAAATATATAAATTAACTATAGATATCAAAATACATTTCCATTTAATTTTTTACTGTAAAAAATATATTTTTATGGCAAAGATTTAAATGCTACCCCAATCGATTACACTGGTCTACAAAAAAAAACTTTTTTTCTGATCGCGGGAATATTAAAGCTGTTTTGTATATATTTGACCTCCTGATTCCGAATATGGCATCCGTTTTTGCTCATCAGCTCTAGTTTTTAAGATATTCGAAAATTAAATTTTTTCGACTTTTGACCTACCTTTTATACAATATGGTGCTATAAAAATTACTTAAAAATAATAAACCTAACTACCTAAGGCTTTTCCTATTCCTTAGGGTCCCAATAGATAGTGTATAAAGTTTCAGCCCCCTAAGTTAGTTTTAAGGGGTACCTATAGGGCCCTAAAGTTGAAAAAAAGTCGAAAAATTGGTCTTTTTTTCAGAATTTTTAAAAAAATATTTTTGGGTTTTCTAATTTGATAAAACTGGCTAATATATGTTTTTTAGAACTTATTTAGACCGCTAAAAATATTTTTACTTTAAAACTGCACCTCTTTAGAGCGATTTTTTAGTTTTAAGGCGAGAATTAGGGTCATTTCGCTCAAAAACGCTTGGTACCAATAATGGTGGTTGAAACGAATAAATTTCGAATTTTTCAGAAGTAAGTCATCAAATAAAATGTACTTTGATGTAAAACTGAAATTTCATATGATACAGATCAGTGAAAAAAGGCATTTTTTCCAATTTTAGGGCTTGAAAGCTCAAGAGGAGCTTCTACTGTTTTACTGATCTTTATCATGTGAAATTCAGTTTTACATCAAAGGACATCTTTTTTTATGACTTACTTCTGAAATATTCGAAATTTATTCGTTTCAACCACCATTATTGGTACCAAGCGTTTTTGAGCGAAATGACCCTAATTCTCGCCTTAAAACTAAAAAATCGCTCTAAAGAGGTGCAGTTTTAAAGTAAAAATATTTTTAGCGGTCTAAATAAGTTCTAAAAAACATATATTAGCCAGTTTTATCAAATTAGAAAACCCAAAAATATTTTTAAAAAAATTCTGAAAAAAAGACCAATTTTTCGACTTTTTTTCAACTTTAGGGCCCTATAGGTACCCCTTAAAACTAACTTAGGGGGCTGAAACTTTATACACTATCTATTGGGACCCTAAGGAATAGGAAAAGCCTTGGGTAGTTAGGTTTATTATTTTTAAGTAATTTTTATAGCACCATATTGTATAAAAGGTAGGTCAAAAGTAAAAAAGACTTAATTTTCGAATATCTTAAAAACTAGAGCTGATGAGCAAAAACGGATGCCATATTCGGAATCAGGAGGTCAAATATATACAAAAACAGCTTTAATATTCCCGCCATCAAAATGAGTGTTGACCAGTGTTATTTTAACTGTGGCATTTTAATGTTAAGTTAAATACCTTTAAAAAAAGAACTTAATTAACTTGAAAGTTGAATAACTAACTATATATTAATTTACGCAAAGTTTTTCTCCATTTCAGAAATGTGTTTATTTTTTCTTAGTTTTCACCCATTAATTATCTCGGCTTTTCTTAGGCAGAATAAAAATAAATTTAGGATTTTGCCAGGCAAAGCAATTTTGAAAAGCAATCAGAAATTTGTTTTACTTTTTATTAGAAAAGCAGCATGTTGCTATTTTTATAGCTCTTAAGTTCTAGAATATAAAAGTTTAAGATAACTAATGCTTAAAACAGGTCATATTTGTTAGAAATGACAAATAAAAATTAATTTTTGCCTCTTCTATATAGATTTGCGAGAAATGGATGTCTGAGCTTAGTCAAAAGACTGCTGATATAGTTTTAAGAATGGTATGCTTTTTGAGTTCAGTTTCTGGTTTTTATTGGTTTCTTACTAAATTAGTGGTTTCAAAATAATAATAATTTAACTTAGATGCTTTTATAATTAAACCTGTTCAGCAAAGGTGCAGGACTTTCCCCCCTGTTTTACCTTAGTGCAAGAAAAGTATTTTAGCTTAAAATGATTTATAGGACCAAGGTACAGTAAATTTATATTTAATTTTAAAAAACCTTAAAGCATGATAATTTACTTCATTTTAAGGGTAACTATATGCAAGATTCAATAACTAACTTTAAGAAATTATATGCTGTCAGGTTTTTTTATTAATCCTTTATAATTATGATATTTATTATATAATATTTTTAAAAACTAATCTTGGAGGTTTTTTTGCTGAAGTAGTCAAGTTTAATAAATAAAAATTATTTCTATTTAGAATATCACTGGTTGCTAAAAGAGATAACAGTATGAAAAATTTTTCTAGTGTCCAAAATATTCCCTTTAGTTTAGTTTTTTCTACCAAGGCCATATAATATGCAAATACCAAATGTTCTAATGCATTGTTATAAATTTTCTTTAAGTTTGATTGTCCGAACTGTTTGATTTTTTGAAATGTTAATTTTTATTTTTTTAGGATCATTTAAAACTTTTACTAGAAGGTTTAAGAGAATACATACCTGAACAAAATAAAAGTGTTTTACAGCAAGCTATAAGTAATTTTCTTTTTTTAAATATATTATTGACATGCTAGGGAAATCCACAAAAACTAAGACAATTGGGTTTTAAATAGATTGATTTATGTTGGTCGCATGTACTTTGTTAGAAACATTCGTTTAAATAGACAAATAATATTGATATGAAGACCATAGTACTACTAGATATAACCTAGAAAGTCTTTATTTAGTGGATTTTCATTGTATGGAGCAGAATTAAATTATTACTTTGTAAGGATCTTCACTAGGTGCATTTACTAAAATTTGTATGTTAAATAATTAAAAGCACTTGTGTAATGATACAGTATTCAAAGCTAAATAAGTTTTTGAATGACCTTGTTGGGTTTTAGTTTCTTAAAAATGTCATAACATTGCTTATTATTTCTACTTTTAAAGAACAAAAATATTTTAACAGGTAGACTGAAAGAAGAAGTGGAATTTGATGGTGTTGCTGTAAATCAAATGCATTTAGCTTTATATGTATTTCAAGATGCTGTAAGTTAAAAAAAATTTTTTGCATCTTAAATTTATGGTTGTTTTCAATGTTGTAGAATTTAGTAAAGTAAATGAAAGGTGTTTTGGTTACAAAAACAGGTACTTTCCCTTCAACAATCATCTCCCATTCAATAAAATTGTGTAATTTTTTACTATCCCTATTCAGACTGTGCTTTCTTGACAGTTGAGAAATGAGACAGGATCAAATTAAGGAAAAAATCCTTATACCTTTCAATGATGAGATGCAAAGGAAACTGGTCATACCCAATGATTTGCATAGCAGCTACCTCATTTTGAAAAAAAAAAGCTTTTTGTAGCTACAATAGCATCTAGTTTACATCTGGTCATAATAAACATTCCAGACCATACTGGCATCCTGTAAGTTTAGCAGAAAAATTGCCTTTAGAACTACAAAAATTAAATTTAAAAAAATCATGAGGCATTTTAGGTTCTGGATAAAAGGTTTGCTACTGTATATAATTATGTTTGACCTGTGTTCTCAAACTTTTAACTTTATATTATTAGGTCAAAACTGTTTTGAGAAAACAAAATATCATGCCTCATTGGGTATTCGCCCTAGATAGTTTAGTGAGAAGTTCAGTTCAAGCTGCAATAAGCATTTTATCTCCAGGTAAGTAATGAAATTCTTTTTTTTTATTGATTAATATATGTTACTCAGCCTGTTAACTTTTTTAAGCAACAAAATTTAACACATTTAAAAAATGGTGTGTTTAAATCTGGCTTTTAGCCAAAAGTACATGAGTTTGGCACCATCTGCCCTAATATTTTCAATAATTTATTAATAAATTCTTTGGTCTTTTAAGTAGAATGTGTAGCAAACAACATATTTTTTTTCTTTTTATTGTTCTTTTATTGGTATTAAAAATAAAATAGTTTTATAATTTATTATTAAAAGGAAGTTAAACTTATTACTTAAAGGAAGTTTTTTCCTCTTCCTCTTTACAGAACTTGGGGATAACTTAGCAGGAAGAAATAATGATCTAGAGCAAGATGAGTCAACTTATGGTAATACAGTAAATTCTGTTAAATCACTTCCAACATTTATGAGTTCTGAGTTGATGCAGCTACAAATGCGTAATGAGGAGCTCTCTAAGGATAACACTAGGTACTTTTATTTTTTCAAAACCTTTATTTAAAAACTTTTATGGATATTATTTGTATATAACATTAGTTTCCTTGTATAGGTTATTAAAAGAACTGATAGCTACAAATATAGTTTTGAATGATGTTCTTAAAAACTCTTTGGATGAAAAGCTTAGTATATGTCATGCAATAAAACCTAAGTAAGTTCTTATTTGTAATCTTTGTAAGTTTGCTTTAAATAATTATATTTATAGAAATTATCAGCATTATATACTATGTTTTAGTTATTTTCATCATTTTATAAGCATTCATTTTATTACAGTGCTAAAGTTCTTCCTTCATATTTAGAGCTTGAATCCATAGCAGGTATTTAAAAAAATTTGTAAATACCTAGCAAATTAAAAATCAGATTTATTGTAAAATTTATTAATCACCATCATCATAATGCATTAACTTAAAAATAATGATTTCTTTACAGTGTAACCATAATAAGATGCTTATTTTCATTATTCAAATTATTTTACTTCATTACTAGGGCTGTGATTTATATGTACAGTCGAGTCCGCTTAATGTGATCACGGTTAATGTTATCAATCGGATAATGTTATCGAAATCAACAGGTCCCGATCATTCCTATTTTATTTAATGTAAAATGCATCGTTTAATGTGATCAACTATGAAGTATTATCCGCTTAATATAATCAAAATTTTTCCATATTCTCTTTAAAGGTGGACACAAATTGGAGCCGAGCGGCGTAGCGAACAGCCACAAACACGCTCTGCGCAAGCGCCGCTCTTAGAGCCTCCGAGTTGCGCGTGCGCAGAGCGTGTTCGTGGCTGTTCGCCTTCGCCGCTCGGCTCCAATTTGTGTCCACCTTAAAACGACTGCTTTTAAGTTCGAGTTTCATTTTAAAGATCAATTTTTGCCAGTAAACATCTGCCCCATGAGGTCATCTAGCGCTTTTTTTTTCTGAAACTCAGTATGAGTAAGATAAGGAAAACATTCCGCATTTTATATTGAAAGAAAATGGATGTGGGGGGGGGTTCGAATCCATGCATGCGATTGGTTAAAGAAACCACCAAGATCGACTCTTTGCAGATGTGTCTGATAAGAGATTTGAATTTTACCTTGTGTTAAATAAATAAGTGGTTTATTGGAGTGGAAGGATATAATGGAGTCGAAAAAAGACCTTTCTGTACAAATAAAAATACAAAGTAAGCGATTATTTTACTTTTATTAATTGAACTACTCTTATATTTTCCCATTAAAAGTTTACCTGGTTTAAAAATAGTGTTTTGAATACATTTATCACGACTACAGGACTTTGATTTTAATGCAAAAAATTTAGTTACACTGTTTGCTGCTTTTGATATGAGATCGCTTATTGTTATCGATCGGATAATGTTATCAGTTTATTCTCGGACAATTGCGATCACATTAAGCGGACTCGACTGTAATTAAAAATCCAAAATATGTACACATAATATGTGTTTATTTTAGCAAAATATGTATTAAAAAATGCCAAATATGCAATTATAAAAAGAAAATTTAAGTAATTTTTTTAAAGGGACTCTTCAAATATTATGCAAGCACATAGTAGGGTAGGGTAGTTTTCACGTGTCGATATTTGCCGACAGCTCATGTTTTTTTGCTGACTTGTCGCGAGAAAAAACGAAAACCATGTGTACTTCCCTTCTCAGCGCACCTGACCCGTTTCATCTGACAATCCAAACTTCCCAATTTTTTAAAAGTTAAATTCAGCATTGGGTGCACTAATTTTAACTACAATTTGAATGCGTATTTCATTTTATGGGTTACTTTAATTTGAAAATCGGTCAAACGTATGATTATTTTTGAAAAACTTGAAAATGGATAAATATGTAATAAAAATATGTAGTTACAGGTTGAACATGTAAATAAACCGAAATATGTGAAAATATGTAAAATAAACATGGTCTTATTCGATTCAAAATCTTTTAAAATGTATAGAATTCAAGAGCACACTTTAATATCAGATTCCTGAACAAATATGTAATTACATATAAATCCTAGCCCTATTTATTACCCTTTGAACTAGTTGTAAGAAATGCACATAGGTAGGATTATAAATTACAAGAGGTATAGAGATATATATTGTAAAATAACCCCAAGTTATAGGTGATGCTGCAAGTCCATAAACTGTACATATAAATCCAAGTTAGGTGGCGCTGCAGCGCTCTAACCGTATTTGTAACTGTAAAATATTGTATATAAAAACCAGTGTAAGCGATGATTAGATTACTTGTAGATGATGTCTGTCTAAATAAAAACAATTATAAAAGAACAGGGCTTTGATGTGGTCTGAAGAATCCCACTTGGCAGTCAAGTTTATTTTTATATACGATTCAATTTCTAGCCAAGTTTTCCCCCTAGAGCAGGGGTTCCCAATAAAATTTTGCCGAGGACCCCCTTTACAATTAATTTACTGACGAGGACCCCTTGAACTTAAAGGCTTACATTTTTTAAAATGTAGATTATATAGAATCTACTACAAATTACTAATGTATTCAAACTCGGCAACAATCGATTTCAAAACCGAAACTATGGTATTTTAGTCGATAAACAAATTGCAAAACACAAAACATGGATTATCTTTGGTGGAAAACAGAGGCTGCGCAACCTACATTAATCTATTTGTACTATACAGTGACAATTAACTAACAAAACTAACAAATGAACTGCTGAGTAGGATAATGGTTACTTCAAATTAAGGAAAATAAAAAAATACTTAATTTCTTGGTGACATTTCGCGGACCCCTTGGACACAGCCCGCGGACCCCCAGGGGTCCGTGGACCACCTATTGGGAACCCCTGCCCTAGAGATTAGTTGGAAACCACTATTTAGAACAGTCCCAACCAAAGGTCCTTGGGATTTTATAGTGGTTCCATCAGCACAAATAAGAAAAAGTTTCCTGTTGTAAACAATGTATAAGGTGTTCCAAATCAAATTTTATTGACACACACACAGACACATAGATGCACACAGAAAGGACAAAGTACAACAAGAAAAAAAAGTACAAATATAATTCAAAATTAGATTAACAAAGGAAATAAAATAAATATTTATGAGACAACATAAGAGCCTTTAAGCTCACTATGTTCCAAGTTATATATTATTAAAAAACCAAGGTTTATATTTTGAAAGAGTAAAAATTGCTTGTTTTTATTTTTGTTTTAATCAAATTTTGTTACTTAATACACTTAATTTGTTTTAAGAGGAGCCCAGTAGATCAGAAGCAGAGTTTCAAGATCTACATGAATGGTTGATCTCTGTTGGTGCTGATTCAGAAACGATTATGAAGGTATGCTTTGTACACTTTATAGTGCTTAGGGGCCATTCATTAATTACGTAAGATTCCATTTCGTTTTTCAAAATAATAAAATGTTACTAAAACACTCAGTTTGACGTTAATCATAGATTTTTATTTTTCAACAGATAAGTAATATTCTCTTGCAACAGTTTTATTTTTTATCTTAACTTAATGCTACTCCAATAAAAAAATACATCTGATATACCTTCCATTTTTTAAAATTAAAGCTTTGATAATATACGGAGATCGTCAGCATTTTTTAGATTTTCTGGGGTTATTCAATAGTAATTTGATTAGAATAATTGGAATTTGTTTACATTAACTTGGAAAATCTTACGTAAGAATGGGTTTGACCCCCACCCCCCAAGTAAGTGTATGTATATATTTTTCCAACCCCCTCCCCTTGGGACCCTTACGTAATTAATGAATTGCCCCTTACCAAGCCAGTTAGAGGGACCCTAAATCATTTTTTACTTGCCACCCTCCTTTAGCTTAAGGTTGTTTTGTATCAAAAACACAACACAAAGTTAAATTCAATTTTTTACTTTCATATTCCAAAAATAACCCTAAAATCAAGTTTATTTAATAAGATTATATCTTTTATTGTCTCATTTATAAGAAGTTAAACTTTGAAATTTGTTCATTGGTGGTTTTAACCTTGGGTTGTGAATTAAAATCCAATAAGTAGTAGTACAGTAAAGCACCGTTTGTCTTTCAAGGGATCGACGTAAAGTGGCGTATAAATGAAAAGACGTATAACTGAAAACATCTTTGATTATTAGATTTCTAATGCTTCAAATGCAGATTTACTTATATACAATAAATTGGAGGTTTTTCTAAAGGAAATATTACTTCCAAAACAGTGTTTAAACTGAAAATAATAATTAAATTTTAAAATATTATAACATTTAACATAAAAACGAAACAAATCATACCTTATAGTTTATCCTAAATGTTGGTTTATTTTATTTTTCATATCTTGCGAACTATATTACACATCCTAAACACCACATCCGAATACATTGCATTCTACCATATGAATATCAAATCTTCAATTTGTTTATTTTTTTGGAAAAATCCTTCATTAAGACAGTGGGAAACAACGTATAACCAATATTGCGCGTCATATAATAAACGAAGAATTTATGCAAAAAATGAATAGGGACTTTTCAAAAACGACGTGTAAATAGAAAAGTCTTATAAACGGTGCTTTACTATAATTGCTTAATGTTTAGGTAGAATACTAGATTGCTTGAAGTAGTTTTGTTTCTTTTAGTTTTCTGCCTTATGATATATACCGTATGATCTATTATTGCACTCTGTATTTAAAAAAAATTAACAATTTCAGTTTTCGTTTCAAAAGTACCGCAAGGACGACCTGAAATTACTTAGTAGAGAGGATCTCAGACACCTAGGACTAAAGTAAGTAGTAAATTTGACTTGGTTTTAGTTTTAACACATTTAGAATATTGGGTGTTTTGTTGTACTCAAGTGTTTAGTACAGTAATACTGCAAAGTTTTATGATAAGTGGGACTGAGCTACACATTGCTATTTGAATGCGCATTGCATACATTAGGTTGAATGTTGCTTAAAATTAGATGTACTTGGGGAAATGTTTAATGAGATAAGTTTTTATAATGTGTGAAATTTCCTGGAATACACTTGGAATTTTTTTTTCATATTCTCCATTTCTTAACAAAGCTGCACTTTTTATTGGGAAGTATTATCAATAATTTGTAACTTTTTGTAATGCTTCTATCAAATTGAAACAATCAATCACTGAACCTTCTGGTTTTTCAGAGTAAAAAATGACAATTTTATCCATCTCAAGGTGTTTCTATGAGCTCATTGACTGTAGGCTCCTGATTGTATGAACCATTAGAGGCATCAACAACTTAAATTGAAGCATAACAAATCAATTGGAGATTTCAGGTCTTCACTTAAGTTAATTGGATGATTTCAAGAAAAAAATTATCCTTTTTTACATAAAACATTGTGGGGATGTATTTTTGCACATGATAAATACCTCCTGTTTGAACCCAACACTTTTAAAATCCAGCAAAAATGTGTTAGCGATTTTTGTTTTTCTGAAAGATAATATTAATGGCTTTCGGAAAACAAACTAGTTTTTTTAAATTTGGAATAATACAGAGGTTGTATTTAAAAGAATTTATTTCAAAATATAAGTTGAATTCCTACTTTAATTTTTTAAAAATGAAAATTTTTGATCGTTTTGTGCCCTGCTAAAAATTTTAAGAACAGTAATAGAGGAAATTAGTAATATCAGTATGAAACATATTATAGAATTTTAAAGTCATAAAACTGTTTTTAATTATGTTATGCTTTTTTAGAGGAGGAATGGAGCTAAGAATTTGGAGAGGTATTATGAGTATTCAAAACTCATTTTAGACTTTCATGGAGAAAACTATCAACTGCATTTGTGTAAAGCCCTCATATCTTTTATACTCATTAACCATATTCTCCAGATTTTAAAATGACTGTGCATCTAATTGAACTTTTAATAAACGTTTTTTTTGTATCTGTATATTTTTAGTTGGTAACTAGATTATGCCTGAATCATTTCATAATTAACCGATAATTCTTGCTTTAGCATTTTTACCTTGTATAAACCAGATTGAAAGAAGTATAAACCTAATACACTCAAGCTAATTAACATTGATAACTTGAACATCTAATTCCAAGATTTTTCTGTTCTACTAAAATATCCTTTAAAATTGTAAATAAATGTCTATACAGATAGTTTGAGAACTATTGTTCCAGAAATTAGATGTATGTCAGAAACATAACTAGACACACAGAATTAAATGTGCGCGCAATTGCAATTTTAAGTCATCTAAAATGTTTTGCAAATTTGTCTCTATGGTAAACTATCATTATTTATATCCTGTTTCGCGTTTCAAGCTTTTGCAGCACATCCAGATTGTGTTTGTAACTGTTCGTATACCATACATTCTTATCCTGTTCCTTGTAAATTCTTAAGCATCCCTAAGTTCCAAGCTTGCTGATGCAGCTAGGCAGTAACCCAACTTTTGTTTAGGGAAGAATATAGCTCCTTGTTTTTTCCCCTAAGGCAGGGGGTCCAACCTTTAGCTACCCGAGTGCCAATTAAACTTTTTTTAAGGAGGCGAGTGCCAGGGACAATAAAAATTACATTTTATTATTTTAAAACAAGCAAATCAAGCTTTTGTTTCAACACTGGAACATTTACTTCAACTATAAAGATTTACTAAGACACATTTTACTTTAAAAGAATCTTGCTTACATTTAAGATGCAAAAATATTGACCGGGTTTCATTAACATACTTTATATTCATTCAAAGGGATTTATATTTTGCCACAATTTACACACTGTTTTGCTTGATGTTCAAATTTACGAAATCAAAAGTTAAAACGTACTAATTCTTATTTTTTAACTGAAGATTTGTTGTCAAAAGGAAAATTACTCTATTAGTAAAGAGAAAACAATTAGAAAATAGGCAATTCACAACGTTTTAAATATGAAAGAGCAAGAAATGTTTAAGGTTTTAGTGATTTCCAGGTAAAAAAAGCTGGAAATTTTAAGTCAAATGTGAATCTTAGGTACTTTAGTTCGACATGTTTCAGTCAAAAAATAGTTACTTGCAAAGAGACATTATAAATTAATGATGAATTGATTAATGGACTAGTAAGAACACTTAAATAATGCCAAAGCTTAAGCAAAAACTCTTTATTTGCATTTATCACAGAGCCAGTTACATAAATATGAGATAAAAACGATTATGACTTTATGTACAGAGTAGTTTAAAAATGTAGACTAGCAGTATGGAGGGATTTTATAGTGAACATCACGTTATTAATTGATCTCTGTTGTCATAAATAGGTGACCTACAAACAGAAAATATATTTATTACTCATCATATTTAAAAAATGATATAGAAAAATAGTTAAAATAAATAATGGTGATTTTCTTAATTAAATCAAGAGGGAAAAAGTTTTAAAAAATAAATTTTAGCTACAATATGTAGCTCCTTTTTTTTAGAAGCAAACTTTTAGTTAAAAAAATTAAAATTAATACTTGAGTTATAATTTTTTATATATCTTCTTCATGACTGTTATGTGGTGTTGAGAAAGCAATATTTCATTTTTTTAAACAGAGAATATAAGTGCTCACAAGCGTCGCCCCCAGCCATGGACCATTTTCGTCCTTGTTAGGACTCATCAGCACTGCATAGGAAGAGAGCATAACATTAACTAATTTTTATTTACCTAGTATGACAGAGTTCGGAATGATGAAAAGTACCCATTTGGAATTCCAATTCAGGCGTTGTAACTGAAAAGAAAAGCTAAATTATGAAACCATATCTCCATTTCTAATAAAAGTATTTAATTTAAATTACTAGAACTTAAATTTGAATAGTTTTGCCTTTGTTGAAACTATTTGTAGTCCAAGCAATCTGTTACATTTGGTTTTTCAACGGTTTTCACTTGGGAATGACCTCATTAATAACATACTAAAAACGAGACAAAATCAATTGGAAGAAAGTTAAATTTTTTTTAGTTTCAAAAAATAACTGAAAAAAATTCAAAAATAATAAGTGTGAAAAAGTTGTATAAATGTTGAAATTTTTTACCGGTTTGACTTTTTTTAGTAGATTCTCTGGACTATTGAACTATATTTTGATTTGAATTTTTCTTCAGATTTTATTTTTTGTTTGAGGTATATCATGACGTAAATCCCTTTGTTTTATTTTAAAACTTCTGTCCCGAAAATTGCATTTTTAGTACTAAAAATTCAAATACAGTAAACTCTCGTTAGTACACCCCCGCTTAGTGCGACGTCCCACATATTACGACGTTTTTCTCCGGTCCCTGGTACCAATAGGCCTTTTATCATTAAAAACTATCCGCTTATAGCGCCCCCGCTTATTACGACTTCCCGCATATATCGACGCTTTTTTCCAGTCCCCCGGAGAAAAATCCCGGTTACTGCGTCGTCGAGTTCCTTTCAAATAATGTATGAGCTACAGAACCGTTGAAAACGCGAGAACAATATGGTAAAACTGGTTTTTCCCAACCGCTCCCCTTTTACCCCGAATAGCCCCCCGTTGAGCCTTCAAAAACAAGGATGACCAGCAGTGGCGGATCTACGGGGGGGGCTTTCGGGCTGAAGCCCCCCCAAAACGTCTAATATTTTACTAAGTTGGTCAAAACGCAAAAATCTATATCCGAAATTTGGATGAGGCGTACCAAAACGAGGGGAAAAAGTGGGGTTTTTGACTTAAATTTCCAAAAATTTTCTGGGGGAGGACCCCCAGACCCCCCTTTTAGTGGTTTGAGTAGGAAAATTCATTACCTTTTCCGTATTACCATTAACAAGAAGATTCAATTGGATTATGAAAATTCTTAGCCCCCCCCAAAACCAAATCCTGGATCCGCCACTGATGACCAGTGCCTTGCAGGGCACGTGGGGTTGTCCTGTGACAAATCAGAACACTCCCTGAATTTCTTGGAAATTATCCCCTCTACTCCAATTCGACTTATGCATTCCATAGCCTGCGATTCGATAGCCGTATTGAGGCAGTCCCTCTCAGTTATTGATAATGCAGAGGATATGCTAACAAACTTGGGAAGAATGGAAACCTTGATAATTCAGAATTATTTAAAAGAAAAACTGAAGCAACTTCTTATGGAAAATTTTTTAATCAGATAGAAAATTAAAAATACGAGATTGCGGTGTACAAAGTGTAAAGATTGTAGATATATAGTATCAATTAAAGATGTAAAGGTAAGAATGTTTATTCTGTTTTTAGACATATGTAGTTCTTTTTCGTTCCTATTTCAGTAATAAAATCCCGCTTAAAAAGGTTTCTAGGTAAGATTAGGTATTACGGGTTTTATGTATATCGCCGAAACGGTGTTTTATGGAATTCCGCATATAGCGTCGTACCGCTTATAACGACGTTTTCACAAATCCCCTTGAACGTCGTACTAACGGGAGTTTACTGTATAAGGTAGGCAAAAGTCTGAACAACTTTAAAAAAATGCAATTATTGGTTTTTGGTCTCGTCTATGTGAAGTCACTGTTTTAATCAATGAAAGAAGTAGTTTTTAAATGTCTATGAATAACATTTGATTAAAAAAGGGTCCAGTCTGAAGGGTCTTGGGGAAATAACACTTCAGGTAATTTATGTGGAGTCCCTTTTGATTGTTTATATCATATTGCTTGTCAAAGTCTTATAAATAAGACCTTGAGATCTCAAAATTGTTGAGACTAAAAATATTTTTATTCCGTTTCTTTGTGATTTGTTCTAGACTTTGCCCTCTTTATATTTTGTCTTGATATAGAAAGACGAAAAAATGTTTTTCTTCAAGGTATTTCTGTCTGTTTTATAAGGGATTAAACGTTTGATTCCCCCTGCGATGCACATTCCCAAATATCTAAATTTTCTTCAAATAAAATATAATGTAGCTGTATGAAATTAGCCCTAGTATATTCAGTAATACCTGTGGAAAGAGATGAAACTGTAGTAGATTGTGGTATGTATGGTGTTTCCACATTTTGAGAGCTAGAGGTGGTTGACAATGGATATCTACTAGTTCTATTAGGCTGAATTGTAGATTCTCCTCTCCATTTTTGAAATGCCTGTTGAACCTTAGAATGAGATTGTTAATGCTATGTGATCATTTTAAACATTATTTATGTAGGTTGTAATTAGCATAAATTAATATACCTCTGAATCATTCAATCCAAGAAAAATGAAAACAGCCAGACCTTGAAAACAATTTAAGGCTGCAAATATATATGCTAAGACTGCAACATTCTTATCCATAAATAACAACAAAAATGACCAGGCGCTTCCAATGCTTAACAACACAAACCAAGATTCTCTGCATCGGTTTCTGAAAGCAAATATCGTGGTTTTTCAAAATATTGAAATTACACAACATTAATTGCAAACACAATTAAGATCATTTTAATCCTGAATTCTAAAAAATTTATAAAATATTACAGGTGGCTATGTAGATTCAAACTTCTATTGTAATATTTTTTATATACTGGAGTATTGACTGCTACTGGCTATCACTCACTGCATACACAGTATTTTTACAGATCACTTTGCAATCTGAGCCAAAAATATGCTGAATTTTACCAACCTCAGATGCCATGCACCTTTATAAATGAGTAGTAGATTGTAAAACCTAAAATATTTGTTTTCTCTTGCTCATCAATAATTTGATCTAAATCTTTTTCGAAAAAACTCCAGCAATACTACTAATATGTAACAACTTTCACAAATTCATCTACAAATTTTCTTTAAAATTTAATAATCCCTAGAAAATTAACTTGGTATGTCTAGTTAAATATAAACCCATAGAAGAGACGTTTTGCTGATTGTAGTTTGTCAGCTGATATTAAAATGGAATCACTCATAGCTCTAATATGATATCTTACCTCACTGCATGTATTTTTACTCCTTTATTTTCTTCACATAATGACCAATATGTTTTGCAGACTGTTAAAAACAAAAACATGAATGTTCCCTGTAATAAAAAAAATTATGTTCAAATATTGGTTCATTTAAAACTTACATCCAAGTAGTTGAATAATGGTACTCACTAAAATACAAGATGCAGCTGGACCCACAAAACTGAAGATGTAATAGTTATCAAAACGTAAAAAACAATAGTCCGAGGTTCCATAACTTGAGGGATCAATGAGAACAGATATGCCCACAATAAGTATAGGCAAGCCGTATGCAACAATTGAATAACAACATATACGACTATTGAAATTAGGTTCCACTAGCAATAGATACAACTGAAATGCTGATAGGAAAAGCCATGCAAAAACTGCTTGGAGCAAGAAATGTAACAAACCAGCAGAAATTGAGCAAATAATATCGATTTGATCTGCACCACCCATGTACACCATTTCTGCTAGTATTAAGCATATGCATAAATGCTTATTGATGGCTGAGTGATCTGCAGAAATATTCCTGAAACAAAAATTTTTTTAACATTATTGATAGTAAGACCAGGCTAAAACAAAGTGTCCAGAAAATTCATGCATTACCACACTTTTTAAAAGAACTGAAACAAGATTTAAAGCTTAAAAATGGATATTGTAGGACATGGTGATTTATCTCATTACATGTAATGTATAGATGTCATTTACATAAAAACCTATCCCTTTAAACTAGGTTAAAATATTAAAAACTATACACACTTTTATACAACTTTAAATTAAAGAGCTAATTAAACACGTTTCATCACACAATTTTATTAATTAAGGCTCATCAAATTATCTAGTTTCCAATATTTAAAAATAAAAATTACAGCAATAGATATTTGTTATTCCAAGATAACTTTATAGCCAACTTATGAATATAGCACTATTTAATCTTATCATATAACACAAATTATCATAATTTATCTATGATAATACCTGAATATGTGTAGCAGAATGGAAGTTAAAAGCAAAAAGATGATGGTGATTCCACAACTTATGAATATAATTAACTTTGTTAAAATCTTGGATTCAGCCTGTACCTAAAAATTAGACATTTTAACATAAGCCTCATAAATATTTTAAAGAGTAAAAACACTGTAATATTCTAAAAAGTAAGAATAATAAGTTAAAACCATAGCATAAACATATAAATACTCAACTAAAATTGATAATATACTTATATAGAAATGAGTCATTAGTTTTTATAAAGAATAACTTAATGCAGTTTCCCTACAAGTTGTATGTGCAATGATAAACTAAATGAGGGAATTCAGAAATGTTGGTTTTGTCTATAGCTAAAGAAGTAGTTTTCAAAAATTTATAACACTTATATAAAATACTGTTCTTACTTGGGGTGTTTCAAGATCCATTAATAAAGCAAAATTAGTTAAATGATCGCAATGACATATAGCATGAGATTTATTTGATTTTTTCAACCAGCATCCTTCTTGGGACCAAAGCCTGAAATATTGAAACAATTAGTGTTTTGGTTATTAAAATGTGATGAATGAATTCAGCTGGATATTTCCCTTACCTTGTGTCCAAGTCCCAATAAACACATTGTGGGTTGGTTACATTTTCTTCCTATGGAAATAAAACATTAAGTATTTGAAAGAAAACTATACTTGGAATAATAACACAAATGGAATGATAGATGAAGGCATCATATAGCTGATTTCCTTGTATTTATGATGCTTTTCATGGGTATAAGTATAAATTCAATGCTACATTTATAATGTGCTACAGCTAAAATTTATTTACACCTTAATCAGTCACAATACTAAACTGACGCGTTCGGTCGCAATGTGCCAAAATGTATAATCAAAAGAATCGCAGTTTTCTACCTTTTAGACTACCAGGAATTTCAGACTTTTACCCCCCATAATAACGGAAAACCAAACTAAAATGTATGAGGTGTGCGAAAAAGTACAGTTGCGACCAACGGTAACAATTGTAATTATCTATTATATAAGATTTATGTTTAAAATTTATTTACTATTAAGGCAAAATTCAAACTATTGAAGCTATGAATTTCCAAGCCATAGTTGAAAGTAAAGTACAGTAAAATATCTTTTTCATTCTAAATCTGTGACAAACTTATTCATTTGTGTGAATTCTAGTTTACCAGTTTTCTCTAAATTCGGCCAATAATACAATAAGCCTTGATTGTTCAATTGTAAAAACTTAATAAAAAATAGTTTTTAATGATTCAATAATTTTGAAATTGCAATTTTATGTATACCTTCCTGCATTTACTACAAAAAAGAGAATAAGACGAACAGTTTAACTAAAATTTTACTCTGCTAAGTGATAAAGAGAAGCAAGTTTATAAAACGTGAAAAATATATTGAGTTTTATTTCATCCAAATAAGTCAGCTCTTGTTAACTGTCATTCATTCAAGTTAAAAAATTAAGAATATTCATAAAGAATCATTAAAATAACATTTATCCTCTTTTAGAGCTAGTATCATCCAAAGATTTTATAAAATAAAAACCTCAATATTTCTTGGTTAACTTACCTGTAAGAGTTTAAAAGTGATCGTTATAGGCTCATGAAATTTGGTCTTTGAATATCTTCCAACGTAAGCCGATATAACACGAGAATTAATAACAGATGATGAATTCTGTAGTATTCCATGATTATTAGAAACACCACTTCCAAGAAAGTCCTTAACATGCTTATATGATGCTAAAACAATTTTGACAACACCTGAAAAATATTACAATATTTTAGATAATAACATCTGTTGAATATGAAGGATATAAATTGTGTTGTGTGTTGCATTACATAGTAATAAAATGGTTGAGACCATTTTAATTATTTAAAAAGTATGTATTGCATTGTAAGAGACTCTTTGGTAAGGATTTTATTACATTTTAGAAAGTATTTCTTTATTTAAATAAAATTAATGATATCAAATTTTGATTTACCATTGGATGCTGTATCTAGTAAAGATTGCATAGGAAAATGTATTAAGTCTGTGGAATGTTCCCATGTAGAATCACTCAAATCTTTATCATTAGGAAATGTCACTTGAGAAGCTGACCATACATCTAAGACTTGAACTGATAAAACTAAAAAAAACGTGTTAAATCACTACAAAGAAATTTTGAAATTATGATCAATGCTTGTTTTAAGTTCAAATATTTATTCAGGTAATTAGATTTGTCATTGTAATTTCTTAACAACATTCATGCATTTCTTTAAGTATAGTATGTAAACAAAAAAATCTTTCTTACAAATATTTTGAAGAACTTTTTTGAATGAAAATGATGATTTATGAGCTGATGCTAGCATCCATCCACTATGTTCCAATGTTTCGAGTAAAGTTGATGCAATATTTTTTCGTTCTCTAGATCCTAATTCATTCCAAGGGGAAGAGGTGTCTAGTAAATTACTTGTCACATCACTAGTACTCTAAAATTAAAACATTTATGTCAATATTATTAGTTATCAAGTTTATCTAATAAGGACATCTCCTTCAGATAAAAATAATTAGATTAAAACCCATCAGAATATTTCATTTATCTAAGTGCAAGTTTTATTAAAAGGATGAAAACTATTGGTTTAGATTAGTGTTTCCCAACCTTTTTCAGTCCATGCCCCACCAAAGCCTTTCTAAATTTTCCATGCCCCCGTCTCAGTGGCATATATAGAAATATATTTTGAAAGGGAGCTAAAATTATTTCTTAGCCCCTCCCTCCTATGTATATTTAATAAGTCTAATGAAGCTTTTCAGAACATGTTTTTAGCTAGAATTTGAATGCTAAAGAACTAAATAAAGTTACGAGTAATTAAGTTCTATGTACAAAGGGGGGTCCGGGGGTCCTCCCCCAGCAAATTTTTGGAAATTTGACTCAAGGAAGCAGGTTTTTTAACTAGTTTGGTACCCCTAGTTGGGAAATTTTAGATATAAATTTTTAGGTAAGATTTGTATTTTGATGAACCCAATGTAAAAACGTTTCAAATGTAAGCGGTCTAAAACAAAGAGATCTCTTGGGACATCCCCCAGAAAAGATTTGGAAATTAGACTCTAAAAACAGGGTTTCAATTTGGTTTTAATACATATTGGTCAAGATTTTAGACATACATTCTCAGATAGGATAATAGGATCAGATTTTGATAATCTTCTTTTTAAAGTTTTTTTTAATTTTCCCCCTGGATTGGCCCCACCTGGGAGGCAATTAGGTTGAAAATTTTCAAATTGCCCCCCTAGAAAATGATATTGCCCCCCGGTGGGGCGTGCGCCCCACGTTGGGAAACACTGGTTTAGATGGTAACAGGTGTAAATTAGCTTTTTATATTGTGTTATAATTTCCCTATAACAAAGGAAATAAACTATTTTTGTTTATTAGTATATTAATAAAATGTTAAAAGACTAAGTATCCTTATTTCTAGTATTTCACAACAAAATCAAATGTCTGCTTTTTCATTTTTAAAAAACGCCAGACAAAATTTTAAGAATTACAACTGCTTATAAGGTATTTGAATAAAAACCTCTAGAAGCTCTTGTAAAAGTTGATGTCTTTGCTTGTCATCAGCTATCTCTTTCATTTTTTCTTTCATTTTAGAAATCAAGCGGTGAAGTATTTCAGATGCATGTCTAATGTCTCCTCCATACAATGGTTTCCTATGAGTCATTACAGAGAGTTCAGCTGCTATGTTGACTACTGAGTCTCCACCATCCACCTAAAAGAAAGGATAAATTTTAGTTCAAAAGTTAATTCAAGATTTCAAAAGAGCTATAACACCTATTTATTAATTTAAAAGGTTAAGCTCTTATGAAATATTTTTCAAACCAAACAATTAAGATAGAAACTATCAAGAAAGCAATTATAGGGGAGAGTGTTGTACCTACGGACGGTTGTACCTTCAGCCACCTCATTTTAAAATTCGGGAAAAAGTGTAAATTTGAATTTGTGGTCGATTTTGAATGTAAACAGATGCTATCTAGTTGCTAACGTGAAATCAGCTCTTTAAAATATTATTTAAATTTTATATAATAAATTTACTGTTTTTAGGTGCTCAAAGTTTTTTTTAGTGCATCACTACATTAACTCTTTTCTTCCCCTTTAATTATGACATGATAAAATGGGATACATGGGGGGATACCCCGAAATTTTAACTTTTATTTTTGATATTAGAAATCGTCAGATCTCAATTCTTTTATCTTTTATAGAACTTTGAATGCAAAAACACCTCATGTTGTACCTTCGGACACCATAAGTGTTGTACCTACGGACACGTTCTTGTGGGTGTCTGTAGCTAATCGGCGTTTTAGAATCAGGTTTCATTTAACTAAATACATTTTAATAAATGTTCAATTAATTCTAAATGGTAATCTATTTGTCAGAGATTATTTTCAAGTGAATTTTAGATGAAAAATCAAATATTTTGTGATCTTAACTACTTTTTTAAATTTATGATTCTACTTGGAATTTAATGTAAAATATGGTTTAAAATCCTAAGAACCCTAACGCATTTAAGTATGATGATTAAAAAAACTTGAAATTTCCACTGAAGAAGATTTACCACCAAATTATAACTGTTATTACCACCAAATGCTTGCACAACTAAGTGTCGATCGAATTGTTTTTTTTGGATCAGTGAAGTTGTCAGATCAATCAGCATGATTGATGAAACTATTACCTTAAATTCTGATCTGAAAATACCATGTGATTTTTGTGTTTTTGGTAAAAAATCAAGACTTTTATCATTCAACTTCGTTTTAATGATCATTTACGATCTAAAACTACATTACTTAAAAAAATCTATTTTCAATTTTAAAAAGGCTTGAAATAGGTTATTAAAAGGTAATGCATCAATAAAAATATTAATTCTTAGCTTTTTTCAACTAAAATTTCCCTTTTTAAGGGTGTCCTGTCCACAGGTACAACTGGGTCTGTCCATAGGTACAACAGGTTGTTGTACCTTTGGACACAAATTTTTCCATGTTATTATAAATGATTAAAAATCAAATTTTCAAGATTTTGGCTAGTAAAAAATATCTGTGTACTCACAAAGGTTAGGACTATAGGTTTTTTGGGCACTTTAAATGGTCAAAATGTGATTTTACCTGTCTTAGAAAAATCCAAACGTGATTTTTGTCCAGAGGTACAACACTCTCCCCTATATATGAAATAAATCAAGCATCCGTGGGGAAAAACAAGTAAACTTTTTGAACCACCAAGCATTTATTAAAATCTGTGATTTTAGTACTACCAGATCCCAGATCCCTTTTTTGCAATATGTGTAAGCTTCTTGCATTGTTTTTTAGAGAGTTTCATCTACTTTGATTCACCATGGAAGATAAAACCTTGTCAAACCAAAAGAGTATTTATAAGAAAGTAGAAGAGTATCTATGAGAAAAAATACATTTCTTAAATTTTATAACCTATTGTACATGTCAACTCACCCTATTTTTAAGATTATCAACCCACAATGAGCTGCATTCACTTAGGTCTGGACTTTCAGGTATCCATTCTACTGGGTGGGTTCCACATCGCCAACGTGCCAAACCTAAATGAAAAACACTTCTGTTTTATTTCACGATTTTCAGATGATTCATGATTAATTAAATATCTTCAGTTTCTGAGTATATTAAAGTTTTTGAAGTTCTTGGGGGATATATTTTTAAATTAGACTCGTCTTACAGGTTACTGATTCTTCCCTTAAACTTAAAAGGGAGAAAATCCTTCAGCAACAGTTTAGTAAAATTTTAATAAAGTGAAAGCACTAAGAAAACTATTACTTATTTCTTTTGCATTAACTTTTTAAGCTTTTCATTCTTTTTAAAAATGTTAACAGAAAAATTGACTTCATATTCAACATCAGCACTGAAATTTAGCCTTTAGTCATATGTATCAAACTTATGACTTCAAAATTTATATTTGAAAAATATTAAAATTTTACAAGCATTTGTTGTCTTCATACAGGGTTTCCACTGTACTGAAAGAAAAAATTCAAGGACTTTTCTCCAGGACCTTAAATATTTTTTTCAAGGACCATTGATAAAGTTTGTCAAAAGGGGAAACAATCCTAAACTTTCCTAAGTGATATTTGAGTAATAATAATAATGTAAAAAATCTGACAATCAAAAATAAATATTATTACTAATATAATACACTTTAATATCTTACTATTACGTTTCAAATAACTTTAAAGAAATCTAGCCAGAAAAGTAATTAAAACTATATATTCATCTAAAAGAGTGTGAATTCAACTGAGCATGTTAAAAAACTTGCACACTATAAGAAAGGCCAAAGCTGAATGCTTCACAAAAATCGTAAAAAAAAGAAATAAACTAGAAGCATTTTAAGAAATATCCAGAGAACTAAAACATCAGTTATAAAAAAGGTTGTTTTCGAAATATTAGGAGTTAGAACTGTAACATTTTTAAAAATTATTTTTGAATTCTCAACCTTTTTCAATTCATGGTTTACAAATTTGTAGCTTACCATTGCATCTTAATTTATAGGTCATTAATTTCCATATGATTTATAATTTTATTTATTTATTTTTTATAATAATTAATTTCATATAATGTCATAATTTTTAATTTACAACCCTAAGAAATGCTTCTATATTTTATGCTATTTTAAGTTAATGTTAAAAGGTAAAATTTGGAATCCATAATTCAAACAAAAGCTTGCAATGAGATAAAAATTAAACTTTATAGTAAGAAACATTGCTTTAATGTTGAGGAATCATTGAACATTCTCCCTTTAAAAATAAATAAATCTGTTTTTGAGTCGAAAATACTGATGGGATATTTAAAAAAATACTCTTCTGAAAGATAGGTGACAAGTCGTTTTCCCCGCATACGATCGGAACGAGAGGAGAAGTCGAATTCACTGTCAGTTTGTAAAACTGGGCATGGACTACGTTTAAAAGAGTAGTTAAGTTTTAAAGAAAATTTCTAGAAAAAGCAAAGAAAGGCAACTCGATTTTCAGGGTCAAAAATCATTGATTTAGTATTCAAATTGCCCCCCAGGGAACAAGAAAGGTTCAAATTAATAAAATTATAAATTTATAACAAAGGGATAGGTTTAAGGGGTAATTACCCCCCTAAAAATGCTAAAAATCGTAGGATTTGTTACACCCTATTTATTTCGCTTATTTTTTTTACCCAATTCACGTTTGAAGGGTCCTAACCCTTCACCAAGGACCCAAATTTGATGGCAATATGCAGCAATGATTTTTACTAAAAGCGGTTGAGCTGTTAATGCCCCCAAAGCACCCACGGAAGGGTTCAATGCCGCACTAAAGGCGGCTTTATGGAGGATTTACACCACTGCTGTAAAAGAGACATCAGCGATATTTTCGGCATATTTTAGTACCCGCTACTCACAAAAGATGGCGCTCGTCAATTGGTTTATTAGAATAACAATTCCCGTTTCTTCCGAAAATATCGCTGATGTCTCTTTTACAGCAGTGGTGTAAATCCTCCATTAGACCACGCGGTTCGCGACAGCGATTCTGCGACATGCGGTTCGCGACAAAAATTGACCCTCTTCCCTTTATTGAACAGCGCCATCTTTCGAGAGGTCGCTGAGTTACTGCGGTTGTCGAAATTCCCGAAAACCGCGGAATCGCTGTCGCAAACCGCGTGGTGTAAAGCCTCCATTAGAGTTAAACTGCTGTGCAAAATAGAAGTCAAAATGCCACCGACAGAATTTCATGTGATTCTTGTGCAAAATGACCTGCTGAAGTCAAATGTGACACCCATTTTCCTCCATCACCCTCAGTTTTTTAAGAGGATGCCCCCTAATTTTTATCCACAGCCCTGCATCTATTAACATCTTGAAACATGGAATCCTCACACCCTAAAACCGGTCAGTTGTTGAAGAACTGAAGTGTTTCTACTTAGGAAAGACCCAAAATATAAGAAAAACGTCACTTTTAATATTTTCAAAATCATCAATATTAATTCCCGAGCTCGCGAGCGCCTCGCCTTCGCGATTCTGGGAGTCTTCCGAACTCCTCCGTGGGGGCTTCTGGGACGCTAACACCTCAACCGCTTTTAGTAAAAACTATTGCTGCATATTTTCATCAAATTTGGGTCCTTGGGGAAGGGTTAGGACCCTTCAAAGAGGTATTGCGTAAAAAATAAGCAAAATAAATAGGGTATAACAAATCCTACTATTTTTACTGATATTTTTGCGTTTTTAGGGGGGTAATTACCCCTTAAACCTATCCATTTATTATAAATTTATCATATTATATTAATTTGAACCTTTCTTGTCCCCTGGGGGCAATTTGAATACTAAAGCAATGCTTTTTGACCCTGAAAATCGAGTTTAAAGTTATAAAGTCGTCGAAAAACGTAAAAAGGGGGAGGGGCTGCTCCCCGAAAATCCCGAGTCAATTGAGAATTTTAATGGTGATTTTCGTATTCAGCGACCCAAAATCTATAAGAAGTGACTATTTTTTCTTCGATGAAAAAATTTCAAATTTGTTGAACAGTGTAATTTCCATGAATGGCAAACCTATTGTTGCAATGAGGTATTCTCACGTTTTGAGATTAAATTTTATTAAAATAGTAGATGAAAAACCATGAAGAATGACGTTTAGATCAAGTATTTTCGTAGCCTAGTTTCTGAGATATAAATGTTTGATATTTCGTATTTTGTTTGGGAGCGAAAACACTTTCGAATCACAAATCATGCGCTGTGAGGTCACATCCAATAGAAGCCCCTTTTCTGATCACGTGAAAACAGAAAACACAATGGTTTTCATGCGCTGTGATGTCACATCCAATAGAAGCCCATTTTCTGATATCGTGACATTTCTGACGTTTCGGCGAAAATAAAATTGAATTTTAAATTAGTATTTAAAACACATTTTTGAACTTAAAAATCAGAAATTTGGTAGTTTTAAACCATAATGTATCAAAAAAGCATGAAATCAAGCAAATCCCTCACTCATGCAAATACCTCATTGTTTTCAGGTTTAACTTTTTCCCAGTATATTTATTAGTCTTTTATTAAAATTTCTTATAATCTAATTGTACTATACTTCATTGCCACTGATAAAATATCTCGTTATCCGAGACCATCTACTGAAACTGAAAATTAGAATTATGCTATTTTTAGAGAGGCACACAATAAAAAAATAGAGCATCGGTTGCGGTAAACTTATTAATCCCACATTGCAATCGGAACGCAAAAAGCAAATTTTTCGCCCGGCGCGCCGCGTCTGCCCATTCGAAGTTTGAAGGCATTAAAAAATTTACAAATTGGGAAAAATAGAAAGTGAAAAGATATTAAGAAAAGGAAAAATTAGAAATATGTCTAATGAAAATCTGTCAAGCAGGTATTTAAAAGGGATGTTAAAAAACTAAAATCCCTCAATAATTTTCAAAGTTTCCAGGATAATTCATGATGTTTCAGATTTGCAATTTACTGAGAATTTTTAAATTTTCAAATACACTAGCGGAAATAAAAATCCCAACACCAAGAAGGAAAGGAGATATCAAAGTCAAATTTATTTCTGTGATTGCACATAGTATCAATGGGAATTGATTAAAAAATCAGCCTTCCTGGATGTTAGGGGGCCGAGAAAACCAGGGATGAGTGTTGTCTCCATAGGTGTCCATTACCGCTGTCACACGTGATGGTATGGAGTGACAGGGGCTCTAAATGACTTTTGAGGGATTGGAGGACCATGTTGCCTCCTCAGGTAGTCCAAATTCATATGGTGCACCAGCGGACGTTGCATACCGGGCAAGGTGATTTCTCCTCATTAACCGGACTTGTTTTGTGGGTGTTGGTTCTAGAGAACGGGAAAGACTAGGTAAAAATGCAACCTAGGGGGTTAAGAAGAAAGCTTGGACATTGCATACAACATGTGGTTGTGCATGTTTCTCTTGAAATTTGGCCCCAGGACAGGTCTGAAGGTAAGGGCAGACAACCGGCTAAAAAACCTCAATGACGCAGCTCTGGTTGGAAAAAGTGCTGTAGAATCATACTCAGGGAGTTGCAGAAAGGGAATCCAATGCATTCCCACTCCGTTACCCTGCATCACCACTCCGTGGAACGATTAGAAAATCATCAGCTGAGTGCGCTCTCTCCATTGTGTCTTCAAACTCATACCCAACCGTCGTGGTGCTTCAAACCGAAGCAGGATTCTCTCATAAACACAATATCATGAAATTGGGATTTTCATTTCCTTACTTCGTGCACTATTGGAAACAGAATAGGCCCATTTTCAGTTCCTTGTTTGTTGACAAAGATGTAAGAAGCTATGCAGACCAAACGGACAATCCGCAGTACTGCAAACGACATCCATCCCACTGCCGCTTGTCCTCAGTATGATCTACCGGTACTTTGGCCAACCAGAGCTGCTTCATTGAGGTTTTTTAGCCGGTTGTCCATCCTTACCTTCAGACCTGTCCTGGGGACAAATTTCAAGAGAAAAATGCACGAACACATGTTTTATGCAATGTCCAAGCTTTCTTCTTAACCCCCTATGTTGCATTTTTACCCTGGCCTATCCGTCCGTAAGAACCAACGCTCACAAAACATGTCCGGAGAAAGAGGAGAAATCACCTAGCCCGGTATGCAACGTCCGCTGGTGCACCATATGAATTTGGACTACCCGAGGAGGCAACATGGTCCTCCAATCCCTCAAAAGTCATTTAGAGCCCCTGTCACTCAATACCATGGCGTGTGACGTCGGTAATGGACACCTATGGAGACAACACTCCTCCCTGTTTTTCTCGGCCCCCTAATATCCAGGAAGGCTGATTTTTTAAGCGATTCATATTGATACTATGTGCAATCATAGAAATAAATTTGACTTTGATATCTCCTTTCCTTCTTGGTGTTGGGATTTTTATTTCCGCTAGTGTATGTTGACCAGAATCTATTTCTCCCTCTTTATACAATAAACGTTTTTTCAATGCATAAAACTAGAGAAGACAAGCGATACCAGAGCGCGCTGGAAGAAGTTGTTTTTCCAGCATTCACTCTGGATAGTAGAAAGAAGCTGGAGATCCAAACCAAAAGGTCAGGTGGAATCAAAAATTAAAACGTTTCCCAACACTTTTTTTACAGAAGGTAAAAAATCACCTTGCGCCATTAAACCCCAACTAACCAACCAACCCCAGAAGGTAAAAACCCCCAAAAAATAAATTAAAAAATTTTTACTAACAAAAAACGGCATTAGTTTGTAGTTTTTGAGAACGTAAAACAAGAGAAAGAAGCTCATCCATATCTCAACAACCAATCAACATTTGATGACAGCATTAACTGAGAAACTTGAATATTTTACTGTTCAAAATTTTTCGCAGCGTGCGACCGGATATGGCCTGGTGTGCTAGAGAGCGCTATCTGATGAATCTAGGATCGAATCCTGTCTACTGTTGTAACTTTTACTGCGGCTTAAGTGGTGACTTTACCTGATGAAATTACATTTTTAATACGTTAACTATGATAGTGTGTGCAGCTTACACACCTAAAATTACGGTAAATGCTAAAAAAAATTAAATTATTTTGTAATTACCGAAAGTGCCTCCTGGACATTTTTGAACAGCATCAGATCCAGCCTTCGTCCAATCCCACAAGAGGTTTTTAGATTGAACGGGCATACAATAATCTCCTTTGTTAAATGAAGTCATAGTACTAGATGGTTTCATGAGGGATTCTGTAAAAAATGTATTCAAGCATCTTTTCATGGGGGACGAAATATACTATACAGGGTCAACAAGTCTGCCCAAACTCGGAACAGAAAAAATTGTTTACGTGGAGTACATAAAAAATGCCCAAAAACTATTCCTCTACAAAACAATTTTTCAGAAAATCTGATGTTATAACCGATGAAATTATTTCATTTCACGAGCCGCGCATTCACGCGCAGTAGATATTTTGAACATTGTAGTTTGCACACAAATCCAAAGTAAAGCACCGTTTATACGTCTCTCATTTATACGTCTTTTACATTTATACGTCGTTTTCACCAAGTCCCAATTAATTTAAATAATCAAAATTGTTTTCAATTATACGTCTTTTCATTTATACGCCGTTTTACGTCGGTCCCTTGAAAGACGTATAAACGGTGCTTTACTGTACATAACTATATTCACGTTTTCCTTAAACCTTTTTTAGCGCAAACGTACGTGACATCTAATCTTTTCTGGTGCAATTTTCTCGAGAACTATGAGTTGTATAGGCAGGGCTCGATTTATAAAAAAGAGACAAGAACGGTGAAATTATTGGTATCAAAACTGAAAACTTTTTACCAAAACTTAAGCATTTATTTTCAAATTTAAATTTATAAAATAAATTCCAATATGTTGTACTAGATTAGGAAGAGTGTTCTAACACTAGACGATGAACTCTTTATACACCTTTTTTTTTACAGTGTGTTATACTTTTTTTCCCAACAGGATGCCTCTTGTAGGAGGTGAGACGGCTTATCAATGAACCATTAGTGTTGCATATTTTGCCAATTTAAAGAATATAATGCGTAGTTTAAGTCCTTAAATGGTAGAATTTAAGGTGTCGCAAATTTAATTTTCTTTGCAAATTTGCCCAGCAATCTGGCAATTCTGGTTCAAATAAAAAAGAATCAACACCAGAAGCGGATTGTGGGTAGTTCAAATGGGGGTTCACAATCATGTTTTAATAGAAGAATTAAGTAAAAACCTTACAATTAAATCACAAATATTGTTATTTGCAAAAAAGATAAAAATGCATTAAAAACATTTTTTTTAATTTCAAATATGCCTTATTTATTTATTATTTATTTTTTGGTAGGATTCTTACTGTTATGAACTTAATCTGAAAGCAAATCTGATAAGTTGAGTTCTAAGTACAAAAAGGAGGTCTGGGGGTGCTCCCCCCGAAAAATTTTGGAAATTTGACAGTAAAAACAGGGTTTAAATTCATTTTAGGACTTTTTTCGTACATAGAAAGGTAGCCGCTGGTCTGATGAATGGGTATCGCGAGCCGTAATAAGGAGACCCCTGAAATAGAATATAATTTTTTTCCGAAAAAGAGGTTCCGGACCGTTCCGGCTGAAATCGAGCCCTGTGTATAGGTATGGTTCTGGGGGCATTTTTATGTACTCCACGCAAAGAATTTGGCTCGGCATATAGTTTGGGTGGACTTGTTGAAAAACACATTGTATAGTATACAGGGTGTCCCAAGATAACTGTCCCACCCCGTTTAACTTTTGAACCCCTAAAGATATAGACATAAAAGGGGTGTCTAGGTATAGTAATGTAACCATGCCTTATCCGATGCAACAACTTTCAACGCCTCCTACCGTCAATGTTAGGAGTTATAATTTTTATTTTAGAAACTTTGAGATTTTCTAATGTATTTGATTGCAAAGTTGTAGAGCAGCATCGAATCAGTAGGAAGACACCTTGTGCAGAAAAATGCCTTAAATAAAACCCCTAAAACACACGCTCTATTTTAGGTTGAATTCACGTGGTTTTTACGTCCTTAAACGCTTCTCAGAAGGCGAAAAAATAAAATTTTCATTATAATGTCTTGGGTAAATGACTAAAAGTGTTCTTAGATCATAAAAACAAAAATTTCTCATTTTGGTTTTATGGGAAGCGTTTTAAGACGTATAAACTACGTTCCTAATTGAGAAAGCGTTTTAGGGGTTTTATTCAAGGCATTTTTCTGCTTTCCTACTAATTGGATGCTGCTCTACAACTTTGTAATTGAAAAAATTAGAAAATATCTAAAAGTTTTTAAAATAAAAATTATAACCCCTAAAATTGAAGCGTTGAAAGTTGTCGTTGGGGGCGTTGAAAGTTGTCGCATCGGATAGGGCATGGCCACTTTGCTATACCTAGGCACCACTTTTATGACTACTGTAGGGGTGTAGGGGTTCAAAAGTTAAAGGGGGTAGACAGTTATCTTTGGACACCCTGTATATCAAATAGGAAAACTATTAACTTACTTTCTGATGATAAAAGAATAACTATGGGTTCACTGGTAGTGGTGGATGTATTTTGAGCTATGGTTGATGTAGTATGTGGCCTGAGAGATGTGGTAGAAATGGTTGGTTTAGTGGAGCGTGTCAGTGGTATTATTATTGGGGGACGTATGGTTGAAGTGGTGGATGAAACACTGGTAATGGTGGAGCTCGTTGATGATAACGTGGTTACAGATTCTGCAATCAATTTTCGCAATATATAATACTGAAGTTAAACTCCAATTCAGCATAGGATCTAAATTTATGCATTCTGAGCTCTAACTTACCCATTTTACATTTATACTGAACTTCTAAATACTTATAAGTCCCTGGGCATGGATCTGCAAAAGTATCACTTGTGGCACTAACAATACAGCTTGACATAAGATTGCACCTACAAATAGTTAAAATAATATCCTTTGAAATAACTAATATAAATATAAGAGGATCGTAAGAATGCCATGCAGGAACTCGTGGGTTACTATAAAGTTTAACTACCAATAAATAAAAGGGATCATTGGCATTTATACCTTTCATGAATGATATAAAAGGAACGATGAGACGTGCAATCGACACTCCAATCTAAGCTGCCATGCTCGTTGCAGATACTGATACTGAAGCGTCCATAATTGGCACGAAGCAGATGAATCAAAAATCCATCCTCACAACTTATGTGTAGTTGGCCACCTTCGCATGCGTAAGCTGTTCGGTAATCTAAAGGAATCAGAAATAAGTAAATTTTAAGCGTAAGCCCTTGATGAAAAAAAACTAGGATATAGTGAAAGGCTGACCTTTTATTTCAATACAATCCTATCCTAATCGAACTTATCCAGAGTAACATGTAGTATGTAATTTGGTGGCAATATCATAAAAACACGCAGAAAAATTTCACGAAAATATTTCGATTATTCGAGGAAATAGGCCTCAAAAAATGAATTTGTTTGAATTGAAAACATTTTCATGAATTTGTTTTTTCCGTATTTTTATGATTTTATTTATATATTTATCCTTTATTTTTTTAGTTCATATATTAACTGATTTATTCCGACACTAAGGGAGCTGCTTTCGTGTGCATTAGTTCGGGCGTAGTTTCTTTACTATGCTGAAGTTTTCTTACTTGTATAGCTATAACTCTCTCCGTTCGCAAGTATTTTCAAGTTAAAGAGACTTTACTATGCACTCCGTTTAATTTTGTTTTTTACAGATCTAGTACATTACACTAAACTTAATATTAATTGTTTAATTTACTTTGGTTCTTTATCAAAATTTCAATAATATACGAATTTATATTTGAATTAAAGGTTAAGTAACATTATAAAGTACAATGAAGGTTAAAAAACGTTTTTTATTTTGCACATAAATAAAAGTTAAAAACAGACTTAAGTTTCGGGGATACGTGGATCCTCTTCGTCAGTGAAATAAAATTTGATCAATATGACGATATAAATGCAATAAAACAAAGGTTGCCAATCCAGAGAAAGAAATAATATTGAAAAAAAGGATTTATTTTACTGATAATATAAAATTATGGGGTAACGAATGAGCCGAAAATTTTTTAGAGAAAGTAATAAATCAGTAGTAATTTACAATATTATTATTAAAATTAATTTAAATCATTCCAAAGATAATAAATTTTAAGCTTAAGTTGATTGCTCCATAAAAATGATCATTAGGATTCCTTCTATTTTCATGGCTTAAAATTTAAAAAGTAACTTACCCGATCTTCTGGCAGTTGCTAAAGAAAACAGCAACCCCAAAAGAAGGCCAACTTCCATAGCTATAATGAAAAATATATGAAGATATTACCCTAAAAATATATCCAGTACTTTTCTCATAATCTTTTCAGAACTCAACATGTTTAGTATAAAAATTATTAATTTTTTATTTAGAAGAAAAGAAAGAAAAATATGAAAGAATAAATTTAACAAAAGAAGAAAGTTTTGATATTACTCTTGAGAATTTACTTCTTAAAATTTTTAAGTTCTAAAATTTTCAGTAGTTAATTAAGATTTTAGCTTACATTTGAAATTTTTCCAAAAGGGTTAGATCCTTTTTAATTTTTTTATGTTAAAAATTTTGAAAAAGTAATATATTGAGTTTAAAACTATCAAAGGACAACTTTTAAGTTGTATGCACTTTGACTTTTCTTATAGAATAACAGTAAATTAATGTACCCGTCGAATAGATAAAAGAAATAGCATTAGTTTTTGCGAAATCTTCACAATTTTTGAGTTTACATAAACACACAAAATAAATTTCTTCAACCCCCTCCCTTAAAATAACTGTAGGGGAGAGTGCTGTACCAAAGGACGGTTGTACCTTCAGACTTATCAGCATGATTGATGAAACTATTACCTCAAACTTCGATCTGAAAATCCCATGTGATTTATGTATTTTTGGTAAAAAATCAAGACTTTTATCATTCAACTTCGTTTTAATGATCATTTACGATCTAAAACTACATTACTTTTAAAAATCTATTCCCAATTTTAAAAATACTTGAAATAGTTTATTAAAAGGTAATACATCAATAAAAATGTTCATTTTAAGCTTTTTTCAACTAAAACTTTCCTTTTTAAGCGTGTCCACAGGTACAACTGGGTCTGTCCATAGGGAGAGCACGTTGTTGTACCTATGGACACAAATTTCGTCAAGTTATTAAAATTAATTAAAAATCCAATTTTGAAGATTTTAGCTAATGAAAAATATTACCATCTTTGCTAAGGTTAGGACTATAGGTTGGGCACTTTAAATGTTAAAAATGTGATTTTTCCTGCCTTAGAAAAATCCAAACGTGATTTTTGTCTAGAGGTACAACACTCTCCCCTATGAAGTATTTTAAAACGAAATTTTTACATCCTACCCATCTAATATCTAAATACATTTAGGTATTTCCAAATCAAATAAACTCAATTCTCGCATCACTATCCCTAATAGTCTTGAAATTTGGGGCGAACACATATTTTTATACACTTCATAAACACAACATTATAATAAACTCTCAAATTCAACACAGTTCTTATGATACCAAAGCACATATTTTCTGAAAATAATTCAAGTGTACGAACACTTCTGGGTGACTGCAGCTGAATTACTTCTGTGCATCTTGGGCTATAAATTTTCCAGCACTAACATGTTTTCTTAATTTTTTTGGCCGGAAAGCTGACTTTTTATGGATGGAACTTGTCATTTTTAAGCTTAATCTTCAAAATTTTTATTGTTTTCAAGTATGTAAACAATCCGCCCTAAACATAGAAGTTTCTCGGGATTTCAGGTGTCTCCCATTTTCTCCTAATTTGATAAATAATTTTCGTTAAGTTCAAAATGTTTTAAAAATTAGTTTTATGAGGTTAAGAATTCCACAAATTTTTTTAAGTTGTAAACTAAGTTTTACAAACTAAAATAAGAGAATAATACATTTATTAAAAGGAACTTTTCTTTCAAACTTAAGATTTTTTTGTAAGGAACTTCGGTATTGACGCAGTGACTGGTCAATCACTTTTCTGTTGAATGTCAGTCAGCAAATAAAAAGTTGTAGGGCACACACTACACAAACAACGAAATTTCTTCCTATTTAGGGGATAATTTTTGTTTTTAAAAAAGGAAAGAACAGGAAAGAATCCTAATCCATAAATATTTAAATGAAAATAGAGGTTTTACATATTACAGTAAAGTATCGTTTATACGACTTTTCTATTTATACGTTGTTTTCGCGAAGTCCCAATTAATTCCTATTTATTTTAATGCAAACATTCTTTGTTTATACGACGCACAATATCGTTTATACGTCGTTCTCACTGTCTTAATGAAGGATTTTTCCAAAAAAGTGTAATAATTTGAAGATTTGATATTCATATACAATGCAATCTATTCGGATGAGGTGTTTAAGATGTGAAATATAGTACTTAAGATATGAAAATTAAAATAAATATTTAGGATGAACTATAAAGGTATGGTTTGTTTTATTTTTATGTTAAATGTTTTAAAAATTTAAAAATTAAATTATTATTTTCATTTTAATAACCGTTTTGAAGTAATTTTTTTTAGAAAAACCTCAGATTTATTGTAGGGAGAGTGGGGTAATAAGATTCAAATGGGGTTTAAGCAATAGTCCACAGGATTTTCCTTTAAGTTTAGAGAGCTGATTTTTTTATGGAATGTTTATATACCAGCTTTCTTTGAAAAAATAATGCACTTGCTAAGTATAAGGGAAAGGAGATTTTTTACTTGTAGTATGTTCTCCTAGAAACCCCTAAAAAGAAACTAAATTCCATGGCTTTTAAAGGATTGCAGGGATCAATGGTTAAAATTGATAGCATGAAATCACAATTGGTATAAAATTTTTTATTTTTTTCATCGCATGAAACTGTTTTATAGTTTGGAAAAACTTCGTTGTCATTTGAGGATTTAATAGATGTATAAGAAACGTTAATGAATACTGCTGGAAAAATGGCAACGAAGGAAAAGTTTGTTGACAGATTGCGAGAAAATTATCAGTTGTTGGATGCTTTTTGAAGCAAACATAAACATAAGCCAAGTTGGCAGTTTCGTAACTATCCGGGAAAACTTCCACCATGACCGAAATGGGTGTAGATCACAATATTCCAATCTCCACGCACACAGATGTGACTGCCACAGTCCAATAGCTTACCTAGAATCGAGAAGATTGAGGCTTCGAGTCAAGTCGCCCTCCCACTTCTCAAAATTCAGTAAAGGTAAATGAGAAGAGGTGATCCTTTTCCGTAACATTCCCAATGCTATGCAAGTGAAAATGCAAAAAGCAGCTGGTGCCTTACTTAGCAATTCTGATGACTGATCTCGCATCCGTGCCTTTTTCGATTTTCCGCCACTTCGGATCGGTGCGAGATCTTCGATTTCTCCATTATGTGGGCCCCGACTTCAAGTGGGCGCAACATTTAGATGCTTACAGTCGGAAGGGATAGGGAGATCGATGTTTTATCGAAAGGATGTTTTATTTTGATTTTTTTAAGCTAAAAAAGCATCTGTTTCCGTCCACAGCCAACTCTGATACTATTTTTTCTCGAACAAAAGCTGTCCAGGTTCAGGCTAACCAGCCCCAGTCCGTTTTTCACAAAAATTGCATTCTCAATGGTAGTACACACATCAATGTGTATTAAAAATAGAGCCATGCAAGCTTGAATTCTTGGTGACAATTTAATAGAGTGGTACAATGAAAGCTAAAAATATATTCTGCCTAGTTACAAAAATAATTCTTTCCCAATTCTAAGTAAATTAAAGGTGATTTTTTTAACTGAAAAGACATTTGAGTATATGGGGTAGAAGATTATACACACTTAGGGTGTTTCAGATAAATGTTTCAGAACTTCTAGGGAAGGTAGGGTACATCAAGACAGGGTTGGCTGGGTTGGACCCTATGGGTTTAAAAAAACATGTGAAAAACCCTCATTTTGGACCCATTTTGGGGTTTTTTCAAGAAAAGTCAAGATTTTGGCAGTTTTAATAATAAGAACTGCAGTTGAGTGGGTTTTTTAAAAATTTTAACCAGTTTTCAATAATTAAGGGAGTGTTTTTCAAATATCAGTTGGTTTTTTTCATTATTGAATGTTTTTTTTTAATTTAAGACGTTTAAAGTTCAAACTAGTTATAAAAAATTAAGGAGTATTTTTTAAAGTTAAATAGATTTCTTTCAAAATTGAATAGGTTTTTAAAAGTGTGGGATATTTTTTAAACTTTATTGGTTTTTTCAAAATTTAAACTAGGTTTCAAGAATTAAATGTTGTGTTTTCAATTTCAGTGAGTGTTTTTCAAAGAGTTAAATAGGTTTTTTCATAATTCAGTGAGTTTTTTTATTATTGAATGGGGGTTTTTCAAAATTTAGGACGTTTAAAGTTCAAACTAAATATAAAAAATTAAGGAGGATTTTTTTAAATTTCAGTGTTTTTTTTCGAAGTTAAATAGATTTCTTTCAATATTGAATGGGGTTTTTCAATGTTAAGGATACTTTTTATATTTTAGTGGGTTTTTTCAAAATTTAAACCGGGTTTCAATAATGTTACATCATAAGAAAAATTAGAAAACCAATTACTCCAAAGATTAGTTTTACATTCCCTTTCATAGTATTTATAAATGAACACACTAAAATAAAAATAAAAACATTAATTTTTAAGAAAACTGACGAACTTTGAAAAAACTCCACTAAACTATGGAAAAACTGACACTATTTTGACAGAACACATTTAACATAGAAAGAACGCACTAAAATTTGAAAAAACCCACACTTTTTCCGAAAAAAAACCCAGTTTTATGTTTTTTTCAGGGCTTTATTGAAAAAACCGGAAAAAACCCAACCCACTTGGGTTTTTAAAAAAAAAAACTCTGATTTACGCCAACCCTGCATCAAGACGAACAAAAATTGGAATAGGTCAGGGGGTTGCAAGTGGGGTTCAAGGAGTGAAATACACGGGGAAAGATTAGCAAAAATTCCTTGCGTATTTAGGCAGAAAGAGATACAATTGTTCGATTCCTGGCATTTATTACATAAAACAAATTAAAATGGTTATGTTAAAATTTTAAAAATTGTGTAGGAATAAAAATGTAAAGAAATCAAATTATTTACGATGCTGCACATACCTTTTAACTACTCTTTATTTGTGTATCCTAAAGGAATTTTAAGGGCCATAAGATAATCCTGGAACTATGGTGCTATTAAATGAACAAGTATGTTGCGTTAAATCGGGGTTTCATACCTAAAAACGTATTTAAGAGCTACATCGAATCTATTAGGGCACCCTAATTAAGGTATCATCCTCCGATACAGATCCCGTCTTAAATGTTCAAAAATGAGTCGAGATACTACTTTTTAAAAACATTTCTGGGGGAGGACCCTAGACCCACCTCCGTTCCATAGATTAAGCATCGACAGTAAAACTTGCACATTTTTTCAGCGAATGCTCACATTGAAGAATCCATCTGGTTGGGGGTTTACGTTCCTGTAGTTAACCTAAAATGGGTTTTTAGGGTCTTATTCTAAAAAATTTTCTGGTGGAAAATCCCAACCCAAAAATGTGGTTGCCCCCCCGTAAGTCCAGGTTGAATCCGCCACTGACTCGCCGGCGTATCCAAAAAAACTTGCAACAAAGCCTTTCTTTCTTAGAAAAATAGAATTTCACTCAATAAAAGGGCCAAAATAGTGAAAATCGCAAGGATAGGGATTAGTAGAGTAATCTGGTTTTGAAGTAGATAAAATTAGAGAAAATCGTTTACGTCGCGAGTGTTTTGCATTTTCACGGATAGTTAAGTGGACAAAAACGCAAAATCTGATACATTTTTCAATCAATCCGTAAAACTGCGTAAACCGTAATACTAAAGAAAATCAATAAACATTACGGATAATCCGTAAAAGTTGGCAAGTATGCAACAGGCATGCATTGTAGGTAGATAGATAGCAATAGAAAATGTCCCGACGAAAACATCTTAATACTAGAGTCTGACCAAGGGGACAATTGCAACTTAAATCTACCTACAATGCTATCTGTTGCATTTATTGGTCTATTTTTGAATAGAATAAATATTTGGAAATTATTTTTACATAAACAATTTTAGTTGGTTCTATGTAATAAATGCCGGAATCTAGCAATTGTATCTCTTTCTGCCCAGATATGCGAGGGTTTTTTTGCTACACTTGCGACCCCCTAACCTTTGCCAATTCTTTTTCGTCTTGATATATCCTACCTACCTCCCCTTAGAAGTTCTGAAACATTTATCAGAAACACCCTGTACAAAGGAAGAAAATAAACCTTAAAACACGTTTATTTGGTACTTCCGTATTAGTCCTCGAATTATGCTGCTGAATCCGAAAATGGCTATTTTGGTCTGAAATTTATGAAGATCATGGGTAAAGTTTGAGAAAAATTATTAAAAAAAGTGCAAATTCTACTAGGGGTATTGGTAATACAGTAGGTCAAAAAGGTTTCTAAGGATCCCTCTTTAGAATTTTGACATCTGGAAATAAATAAACAACTAGATAATGACCCAAGACAATGTTTTAGATGTCTAGTAACAACATAGGGTAATAACCATGTTTTTTTTTCAGGATATAAATCCTTTGAAAGGTTATCCAACAGCGAAACTTATTGCATTTAAGTTGACTTAATTTTTTTGTACGAGATATAGCTCTCAAAATAACCATTCGTTTATAGAATATACTTATATTAAGCAATTTCAAAAAATAGAACTACAGTAAAATCCCGTTATAACGAACTTTACGGGACCTTAAAATTTCTTCGTTGTAACGGAAATTTCGTTGTAACTGTGTACTATCGTTAATACAAATAAAAACGGTTGGGGACTATCTGGACTTTCGTAATAACGGGATTTTTTGTTGTATCGGTATTCGTTGTAACGGGATTTTACTGTACAAGATACAGCTATGATGGAAAACGACAGATTTGAAACGCTCGAGCTTGCGTGCCAACTCGATTCGTGTTTACTTGACGCTTGAAAATATTTTTAGAAAACAATGCTATATAGTGTGGAACGGTCAATGATCAGATGACTTTTTAAAATGCCATGATAATTATTGTTAACACTATCATTTCAGATAGTAAATCGCACGAGATGTTTTTGCGCAAGCACATGCAGAAATCTTTTCAAAAGTACATTAATACACTTCACTAATCTAGCACTTTTAATGTAAGAGGTTTCAAACTTAAGTTCATTTAAAAATATATTTTTATAAAATTAGTTCTTATTAATAAAAATTCAGTAAAGGAAAACAAAAACTGCTTTTGCTCTAACTACACTACTCGACAAAAAAAATAGAGTCAAAATGCTTCTGACACAAATCAAGCAGATTCTTATGTAAAATGACCCCATGAATCCGAATTCTACCCCCGTTTTTCCACATCATGTTCAGATTTTCGGGGAACAGCCCCTCCCCCCTTTTGCGTTTTTCGATTTCTTAATGACTTTGAATTCGATTTTCAGGGGAAAAAACTATTACTTTAGCCTTTAAATTACACCTGAGGAAACAAGAAAGGTTAAAGCTTCTAAAATATACAAATTTGTAGCAAATGGATAAGTTTAAGGAGTTATTACCCCCTAAAAATGCAAAAAAAATCGTTAAAAATTATTGAGATTGTTTTTGGCTATTTTTTCCTCTAATTTTTTACGCAATTCATCATTAAAAGGTCCTAACCCTTCCCCATTCCCCAAGGACCCGAATTTAATAAATATATGCAGCAGGGATTTTTGCTAAAAGCGGTTGAGGCGTTAGCACCCCCAAAGCACTCGTGGAAGAGACTCTCTTAATCGCACCACCGCTCGTGAACTCAGGAATTAATATTCATATTTTGAAAGCTCAAAAATGACATTGTTCTTATATTTCAGGTCTATCCTGAGGGAAATTGTTGAGTTTGTTAGAAACTGGCCATTTTTTAGGGATGGGGGTTCCATGTTTCAAGCTGTTAATAGATGCGTGGGCTGTGGATAACAATTGAGGGGGGGTGTCCCATTAAAAATTGAGGGTGATGGGGGAAAACGGGTGTCATATTTGCGTTCAGGAGGTCATTTTACACAAGAATTGACTGAAATTCAGTCAGTAACAGTTGGAATTTTTTTCGTATAGCAGTTTAACCCTTAAGTATGGCATCGAACCCTTCCGTGGGTGCTTTGGGGGCGCTAACACCTCAACCGCTTTTTGTAAAAATCATTGCTGCATATATTCATTAAATTTGGGTCCTTGGGGAAGGGTTAGGACCCTTTAATGATGAATTGCGTAAAAAATAAGAGGGAAAAATAGCCAAAAATAATCTCTGTAATTTTTAACGATTTTTTTGCATTTTTAGGGGGGTTATAACCCCTTAAACTTATCCATTAGCTACAAATTTGTATATTTTAGAAGCTTTAACCTTTCTTGTTTCCTCAGGTGTAATTTAAAGGCTAAAGTAATAGTTTTTGCCCCTGAAAATCGAATTCAAAGTCATTAAGTCATCGAAAAACGCAAAAGGGGGGAGGGGCTGTTCCCCGAAAATCTGAACGTGATGGGGAAAAACGGGGTCGAATTCGGATTCAGGGGGTCATTTTACTCGCTTTTACTCATTTTATTTCGTTTTTTGTTTGGGCGCGAAAACACTTTCGGGTCACAAATCATGCGCTGTGATGTCACATCCAATAGAAGCCCGTTTTCTGATAACGTGACTTTTCTGACGTTTTGGCAAAAATAAAATTGAATTTTAAATTATTTAAAACACACTTTTGAACTTAAAAATCAGAAATTTGGGAGTTTTAAACCATAATGTATCCAAAAAGTATAAAATCAAGCATTCTCATTCATAAAATCTCATTTCTAAAATTCTCATCATAAAATCTCATTCCGTCCCCAGGACTGAAGAGTGGTACCTATAGTCATGATATCTAAGTGTAATCGATAGGATTAAAGAAAACCCCAAATGTTTTTTTTGAAACGCCACGGATAGATGGCCAATTTACAATTTCCGGATAATTTTATATCCAATGAAAAGTTTCAGCACATGTTCAAACGTGTCCAGAATTTTCTTTCAAAGGCGTTATTATCGCTGTTGTAAACCGTGTTTATATAAGTAGTGATTTTGGAAGACGTAGCGTATGGTTTTAGGTCTCGGTGGTTATGTGAGGAGCTTGTATCAGCTTTAAAACAAAAGAGCAATCAAAACTTTACTCTGTTCATTTAGAATAGGCGCCTGAGACGTAAAATGTATTAGAAGCAGTTACTATTGTAATTATCATCGAAAAAATTTTCTTGTGCAATGACAAAGGCAGCCTAAACAGAAGTAGTTAAAATACTGTAAAAGAATCGGTCACTGAAGTTGCGTGATGAGCATTAATAGGCGTTTTTGATCTTGTTTCGGGCGCCTATTCTAAATGAACAGACTATAATCACGGACGACACTGCTCTTTCTGGGAAGCTGGCCACAGAAACTTGTTCAAATTATGGGAACTAATCAACAATGAAAATATACCAAACTAAACAACATGCTTGATGGAATAAAAATACGAGGGCGTACATACCTCGTCAAAGGCTGCATTCCATCAGAAATGCTGTAAAGAAAAATAATTGTTAGTAATGAGGATAGTATTTATAGACTTTATTTTTTAAAATTTGCATATCAATGAAAACACTCTTGAAAGAATACAATGTGGAAACCCCCTTCGGAAAGAAGGGATACAGATTTAGGTAGGACGCCGAAGAGGTGTTTGGTACTACACACATCGGTACACACATTGGTACAATAACATCGGCCGAGTGACTGAAATTTGATTTTGCTTATTGAATCGCGTAAGGAAACGGGTATGTCGGAACTGTTTTTTTTGTATTTTTTACCGTTTGATTTACTTTTAAATTTATATTAATATAAGGAAGAGTGTATAAAATGATAATGAATAAAACTTATTCGAAAATTTTGACTTTACGAGGATTTATGGAGGTGGCCACTTTACCAACACATAATCTTAGATTTTCTAATAGTGGCCACCGCAATGGCTTCTAAGAAACATGAATAATATTTAATGAATAATATTTAATTTGAATTAGCTTTTCTTCATAAACTGTTGGACTGTGCTTTAAAATAAGTGTTGTATGAATGTGGTTTCATTCTGGCTTCGGGAACCAATGTTTCTAAAACATAGAATTGCACGCTAAATTCCTCTCAAATCAGCTACGTAGGCTTTGGGCCGGAAACTATCAAGTCTTTTATTCTATATTAAATACAGCTAATTTGATTTGATCTAAAATATATTTCGTTGGGAAGGAAGATTTAATTAGAACTAAACTACTATATACCTACTCAATTTCATGCATTAACCCCCTCATATAGGCCGAAAAAGAGAGGTGTCCACTTTAGATACAAGAGGTGTCCACCATAGATACAACAGCTACATCTAGGTGGCCACTATCGATGCAATTTGGAGCACTTTTAAAAAAAATAATTAAAAATACTTTTCCCAGTGTAATTAAAATTTTTAATGATAAAATCGAAAGAAGAAGATCCAATTAACCTAAAAATAGGATGATAACCGTTTCATTTGGTATTTATTGAGAGTGTCCACTATACCCACATTTACCTTAGTTTCCGAAGCATTTTTACCCAGAGTTTCCAGAAAAAGAACTCGCGAAGTGTGTTATCCTAGCAGTGATGTGATACCTGAAGATGAAAAGCGGCGAGGTTTGTCGGCGGCGCAATTCGCAGAAATCGAGGTAAGAAACTTGTTTCAGCTTCAAAAGGAATTCAGCCTGGGCTCCTGCCTTTGTTTTTTGCCGAATCCCTCGCTATGGCTGGTCAGGGTGCGGCGAGAAACGAACATGTGGGAATAAAATAAAAAGGGTGACGAATTCGTTAGCGTGAGCTGATTTGCATTAAAACCACTTGCCCGCCTCCGGCTTTGAAATACGGAGATGTGGATGAAGGTTCGGTTTCCTTTTAGATCTAGACAGTAAAAATGAACTATAGGATTATGATTAGTGGAAAACCAACCATAAGGTAGCAATAGAGTAGAGTAGCCCTAAAATGCGTGGTTAACATGCAGAGGAATTCTAACTCACCATCTTTTTAATTAAATGCAGACGATAGTTGAGTTGTTTATCTGAGTATCAAATAAAAATGAATCAGAACTTTTGTTTAACTGTAAGCTTTTCTTTAACTTTAATATTGCCAATGTGAGTACGTTTCGTTGTTATTCGAGTTCTTTATTGAAATTTAAGTATTGTTCTTTTAGTTGTTTTTCATTGAACGGTTGGTGAAAGTCTAGCATAGATTTTCAAGTGTTTGAGGCAACTGCTTGGTGAATACAACCGGTAAACAATTTCGTATACATGACAAGTGAATTTTGTATAACTTAGTTGTAAAATTTTTTTAAAACTTTTCTCAGAACAACAAAAGGGTTTTAATAAATAATCGGTTCCTTTGAAAAATTTGATGATTGAAGACAGATATTTGACTGAGCACTTAAAGGTTATGTCCAGTGGCGTAACCAGAAAAATATTCGGAGGAGGATATTGGGGATTCGGGAGGGGATATGGGGGAAAATTGATTAATTTTTTATGAATAAAAGGTAATAAAGGTATGAAAAAAGGTAAATTTCTGAATTTCGGGGGTTGGGGGTAGATATATCCCCAAATCCCTCCCTCTGGCTACGCCTCTGTAAGTGTCTAATAGGGTAATCAAACGAATCCAAGCCTGACGCCAAAAATTGGCGATGAAATGATTGACAACCCAGTTGAGGGAAAATTTAATAATTTTCTCAACAATGGATGTCATTGGCAAAACAACGTAGCCAAAAAGTTACCAAGGTCTTGTATTTGATTAAATTGAACACATTTGAAATTAGTCTTCCATAGCGACTGCTCAATAACAGAAGCCGATCGTCTTTTTCCCCACAGAGAATCCATTTCATATCTGTGCTGATAAATGTGTATACTTAAATCAATACAACTTTATAGGAGATGGTTAACAAAAAGCCGAATCCCTCTGATGTCAAAGCTTCAGGCAACCCCAAACCTGAAAAACTCCCCTCTGCAACTCCAGGCAATGTGACAGTACCACCCGGAGAGGGTCCTCCTTCCACCACTGGCCTCATCACACCACCTAATATTACCATCACGCACATGTATGTCTACAACTTCGGTCAAGAACCAAGCGATCGCAACTCCTCCATCTACGACACACCCGTGCGAGCTACTGGCAAGTACCAGTCTCCTGCGGCCAGTAGCGGACCCATATGCCGCATCTGCCACGATGGCGACGGCAAGGAAGACCTGGTATCACCTTGCAGATGTACAGGTAATTAAAAACTCTGAACATTAATCGCTATGGCGTACTTTCCAATCGAACTCCTCGCCGATTTCTGAACTGTCGCCAAAAGTTGCTCAAACCATAATAGCCCTAAACCTTTTCAAAATTATTAGTGGTAAATGATTGTTTTGGAGCTCTCAAAGACAGTCCAGGGCCTTCCCCCTAAATCAGCTCGGGTAGTTTATTGCGAAGCTTTTGTCAACAGTTGTATTGGCGTTGGTTGACGGGGGGGGGCTTAATGTGCTAGTACCCACTTAACTTGTCTGTTCGTTTGTGGGCGAAATATTCGACAGGATTTGGATTAAGGTGGTATCCTTATTGATTGTCCTTTAAACAGAAATATTGTTCACCCGGTGATTGCGATAGCAGTTTTTAGGTTGGAAACTTTTTTGATTTTAACTGAACATAATTTTAATTGAAGAATCCCTCCTTTACTGAACAAACAATAATTTCGTAGCTGGAATAAAGGTTATAAATCTATTAAAATTACAAACTGGGGCTCATACAGAAGATTTTTCTGGAAAATTTATTAAATTCTTACCAAAGACTATTTTTTATGAGTTTCTTAACAATCGACTCCAGGGATCGGCAAGGGGCCATTCATTAATTACATAAGGACGATTTTGACAATTTTTGAACCCCCCCTACCCCCATGTAAGAGTACGTAAGATTTTTCCAACCCCTCCCCCCTATTCTTACGTTAGATTCCATTTCGTTTTTCAAAATAATAAAATGTTAGAAAAGGATCAGTTTTAAACAGTCGACTTTTGACAACTGGAAGATGGATTCAACAGTTTTATATTTTATCTTAACTTAATACTACTCCAATAAAAAAATATACATCTAATATACCTTCATTTTTTTTAAATTAAAACTTCGATAATATACCGAGATCGTCAGCATTTTAAAAATTTTCTGGGGCTATTCAATAGTAATTTGATTAGAATAATTTGAATTTGTTTACATTAACTTGGAAAATCTTACGTAAGAATGGGTTTGACCCCCCCACCTCCCAAGTAAAGGTATGTAGACATTTTTCAAACCCCCCTCCCCCTCGTAACCTTTACGTAATTAAGGAATGGCCCCCAAACACATTCGAAAAATATCCAAATATCAATATTAAGACCTTTAAATATTCAAAATAAATAAGTCTTAAACTAAATAGGTATTTATTAATTGCTTATTCAAATGATGCGTGTTAATTAATGCGGTCCATGAGTATTATTTCGTCGAACATTCAGCGGCACAGCTTGAGGACCGTCAATATAGGCTTTGATAACGTTTTAAAATTCAGCGGCACGGTCGACGGGATAATACACAAGAACCATTACTGCAAAAACTACATGAACGACATGTATTTTAAAGTGTTCATTAATTTAAAATATGTCAATAATTTCCAAACACTAATGGAAACAATGGATTTAAAACTTTTATTTTTAGGTACAGTGGGACTAGTACATAAAACATGCATGGAGACGTGGCTTAGTACAAGATACAATACAAATGATAAATGCGAGATATGCAACTACACTTTTGTCACGGCGCGGTACCCAAAATCAGTGATGCAGGTAACTTGACATGCTTGATAAAGTAACGTATACTGCTTTTTATCCACCTTTTAAGTTTGATCAACGGTGTTAAGGCTCTTTTCCGATCACTTTCCTTTAATTGTAAACTCTTAATTTTACAGTGGCTTCGTAGTGATGAGAACAACGCAAATCATCGGCGCAGTTTGGTGGGCGATCTGACATGCTTTTTCTTGCTGACACCCTTAGCAATTGTCAGTAGTTTTCTGTGCGTCGAAGGAGCCAAGAGGCAAGTTGTATGGGGAAACAGTCTAGAAGCAGGCTGTCTGATGGCTCTGGCCACTTTCCTAATCACTATTTATTTTGTGTGGAACATTTTAACAATCAGGTGCGTTTACTTTAAATGGAGAAGCATGATACGCGATTTTAATGCGAAATTGTAAAGCAGACGTTATACCCCTCCCCTCGATTTAAATTAAGTGTCTAGTCCAAATGTGGCTCCGAAAATGGGCAGTCAAGGAGGCGGTTAAGTATCCTAGGGGGGCGGTGATGGGTAGAAAAAAGTGGGGGGGGGCGTTATTAGAGTAAAATGGGGCGTTGACTCTTTTTAAGCAATTGCTTAATGTCATTTTAATTCATAAAAAATGTTCAAAAACCCGAAAAGTAGCTTAAATCACTTTCCAACATGCAAAAATTCAAAAATTTTCCCGGCAGAGGACCCCCGGACCCCTTTACACTTACTGGTTGAAATTTCAATGATTGAAGTAATTTGAAAGATGTAGACAAGAACTTTTCAGAGATAGGGATATCAAATTTTCTTTGAATGTAAGCAGAGGGGGCGTAGGGGTTCAGTGTATTATACATTAGGTATAAGAATTATCTTCAAATAAAATTTTATGAAAAGTTAGTCGATTCATCATCCTAATTATAAATAAAATTTTAAGGTGTAACTTTTGAATATTGCCCATATACTAGCTTTACAAAATTTTATAATTAATACAGTATTTTTCGTTGGTATAAAATTATATGAAATATACGCAAATTAGGGAGAAATTTGAGAAGGGGCGATGAATTTTTTTTAAAAAGGGGGCGATGGTCTTAAAAAGTTTGGGAACCTATGGTCTAATCTAATATATTGAAAACTTTAACTATGTTAGTGAAGAGTCTAAGTGGGGGGGGCGAGTGTAACCTATTAATATAAGCTCTACCCATATGGGATAGATAGGATTAAAGGCTATAAGCAATAAGCATAAAGCATGCATTTGTCCTATGTCGGAGTAGTTTTAGAAAATTCTGTATTTAGTTGCTCTTAAACAGGTCCGTAACTAGATTTTTGCTACAAGAGCCTAATTGTTTCTAAGCCCCCTCACACATACATTGTAGAGGATAACACTGGTCTACAAAAAAACTTTTCTCTGGTGCCGGGAATTTTAAAGCTTTTTTGCATATACTTGGCCTACTGATTCATAATATGGCATCCATTTTTACACATCGGCTCTAGTTTTTAAGATATTCTAAAATGGGAACGGGAATGTCCAAGGCCGTCAGATCTTGCTCCAAAAGATTAACGGCTTGAGTTTTTAAGGTGCAAAATGAAAACAGGCAGCGTTAAATCCACAGCATTTACTTTACTTATACTTTTATTAAGGTTATTGATTCTTTCTACTTAGGTATCGCGAGTACATAAGTATTTGGTATCGAAACTTGGCCACCCCTAATTCTAGTATTTTCCACTTATCTCTAAAACAATAGGAACTATGAGAATTGCTAATTTCTGTCATAGGTATCACATGAAATGCTATTCAAGATGGTGTTCGAAGAATCAGAATGTTAAGCTACTTAGAGTTCAGCGAGTGTCGGCTGGAACGGCCAGCAGTTCTAGCGATTCAAGTCATGTAGAAGCGAACAGTGTAAGAATAGAAATGCCGACTGAAGAAAGCAGGTCTCCTTCAGGTTTACCTGTATTTGATGGGGTAATTAATAGTCATTTACTTTAAAATTATTTGTTAACATATGCAGAGCGCATTGACGGATGTTAATGTAAGCTGAAGATAAAAACTATACTATTAAATTTTTTAAAATTTAAATACAGTAGAATTCTAATTATCCGAACTCCAAGTATTTGAATCGCGAATTATCCGAATAGATTTCAGAATTTGAGAAAAAAATTTAAGACAAACTACTAGGCGCAAAATTATGATTCTGTCTTCGCGCGCTTAAACAGATGTTTAGCAAGCCATGACATTTATTTAAGGTACAGTCATACTATACTAATGTACAGCCCTTGTAAATACGCATAAAACTGTTACCTTTTCATTTAAAAGCTTTTTCTTTTAAAGTAGTATTGTTTTCCTCCCATTTTCACATACATGGTGGGCCATATATTACTATAAGAGTAATCTAAAATATTTTTTTATAGCCCTGCATTTAAACTAAAACTTATGAAATTAAAAGGAACAATTTCACAAAATATTTATAAAATTATCTTTTGTTTTTAGCTACTGTTTAAGATCCAAAATTTTATTTCAGGTTTGAAAAGATTGAAGGTTTCAGAAGTATGATTCAAAATCGAGTGATTTTTTACAAATTATTTTATATACTTGATATTGAACTTACAACAAATGTTATGTTGTTTCCCATGTTTAATAATAAAATTGTAAACATTTTCTAAATAGCAAATTTCTTTCTAGTATGCACGATGATAATACGTATTTTCGAAATAGTAAATTCTTATAACGGAAATGCTAAGCATTTCTTGAAGAATAAAATTGAACGAAAGATCAATAGAAGTAACGGAATAGTTGTGAAGTATCATAGTTAAAACAAAACGGAGGCAATTCTAGGAATTTTACCAGGTACATTAGTAAATAATACTAGTAAAATAATAGTTGGTAATTATAAAATTAGTTTTCAAAATAACTTAAGAGAAATATTCGTAAATTAAGTTACGTATAACTTACCACAAGATTTAGATCATACTCAAATATAAGGGCTATCACAGGATATCAACTTTGGAATTGTTTTGATTCCTTCATAGAAACTCCACCTACAAAAAAATATAGTATTTGAGAAAATACCGAAGACCCAAAACTGATTGGCAATTTATTTAAAAGCAAGTTCTTAACACTCCCTTAATAGTCACTTTGGTTCTTTAGTTTTCTAGATTCAAAATAGAAAATTGTGTATCATATCCCAAAAAGGTACTACACCTTTTCTTTGAGTTTGCAACCTTAGTAAATTTAATTATTCGACAGTGCAATTTATGAGAATGTTAAAGTAGAATTACATTTGTGTGTGTGAAGTTCGCATATCATATTCGGTGGTTTAAATCTTCTCAGGAGAGAATCTAACGCCTCCAAGACGGCTTGGAGGTAAAATCGTATTAAACCCAAGAATTTCCAATTTCGATGCTTTACCTATGCTATGTAGCAAATAGAGAAAGCTCTTCCTCTAAAGTACATAGAATACGGAGTAGAATCAAGGAATAGATGATGTGCGCTGATTGATAAATGGAGATAAAAGAAATTTGAATCTCTCGTAAAGGCAATTTGCGGGGAATGTAACAAATAGCAGAACAGAAAAGGCAGCTCGAATGTCGATTGTATCTATCTAGAGCACGTGTTTCCCGAGAATAAATTACCTGCCTTAGAAAAAAAGGAATCCGATACATGAAATGCACTCACGATTTCAAGAAATTTTCGACAAGAAAAATGGATTCGATACATATCAGTGAGATTAGCATATTGATCAGCATTTTTACTTACAGTTGGTATGGATTTCACAAGACTTTTAATACCAGTCTATTGGGAGTTTATAAGGGAACGCTTAAAATTAATAGAATGATCTTATACAGTATGTTTCATAAGTCCGTTTCGCGGCTTTTATTTGGAACCAACGTGTCCTAGGGTCACGGAAGTAAGGTCTACCCCTAGTTAAGTGACCCTGGAGAATTCATTGAAATGACTTGCAGCTCCTCTAGCGAACTAAAGAGATAGAGCTAAAACTAAAGAGATAGAGCAAAAATCTCAGTGAGAGTATTGTTGGCAACGTTATGAAGAACTCGCTGAAGAAAAATTTCATACTAATATCGTGAATATTCGAGGAGATATTAACATGTGAAAATGGCCCTTTTTCAGGCCTCAAAAAAGATTAAGTTCACAAATTTAAGTTTTTTGTTTTTTTTAGTTAAACTTTGTCTTCATTCAACTAAAAACACACAAAACTACAAAATAACACTTAAAAATTTGTAAATTTACGAACTTTTTCTTTTACGAGGCCTCGAAAAAGTGCTATTTTCGCATGCAAATATCTCCGCGAATATTCACGATATTTTCATGAAATATTTTTCAGTGAGTTCATCATAACATTGGCAACAATACTCTCAGTGAGGTTTTTGCTCTATCTTTAGTTTTTAAATTAATTTTTCAAACTTTTTTTATTTCGCCGCTAGGGGCGCAGTAAGTCATCTCAATGGATTATCCAGGGTCACTTACCTAGGGATATACCTTACTTCCATGACCCTAGGACACGTTGGTTCCAAATAAAAGCCGCGAAACGGACTTTTGAAACACCCTGTATATAGAATGCGCCAACCTCGTACATAATTTAGAAATTGATGTTTACTTCAAAAACAATCGCTTAAATGAAAACAGCATGTAGGACGCATATAATTAAAGGAAATTCGAAATCCAAGGGAGTGAATAAGAAACTTTATTTTGTACTAAAATCGTTGAAAAAATCGCAAATCTTTGAATCTTAAGTTACATCAATAACATAAAATTTAATTGTTCTTTATAATATAACTTTGTGGGAGAAAAAGGTGTTAAAAGTGGATTCAACCAATTACTTTGTTCACCTATAGTCACAATTTTTTAACTACTTAAAATAAAAGAAAAATGAGGGTATAATAGACAAAAATATCTATTTAATTAGTAAAAAAGCTGTCTTGTTTCTTATCCCTAGAGGGGTAATAGAGGGTCACAAGATAGGGGTAATGAGATACAAGTAAGCATCACCTTGCCATTTTTACATAGCAGGAGCATTAGTTTTTCAAGTAGAAAGCTAGTGATGGTAAGGTAAATGTGGGTATAGTGGACACTTTAAGGAAAATTATTGCTTAAATTCTTAATAAATACTAATCTAATTGCTTCGAAACGGTTATCATCCTATTTTTAGGTTAATTGGATCTTCTTCTTTCGATTTTACCATTAAAAACTTTAATTAGATTGGGCAAAGTATTTTTAATTAATTTTTTAAAAGTACTCCAAATTGCATCTATAGTGGCCACATACATGAAGCTGTTGCTTCTATGGTGGACACCTCTTGCATCAATAGTGGACACCTGTCTTTTTCTGCCTATATGAGGGGTTTATGCATGAAATTGAGGGGTTTTTCTTGGTATAGTCGTCTAGTTCTAATTAAATCTTCCTTCCCAACGAAATGTATTTCAGATTCAATCAAATTAGCCTTACTTTAAAAAAAAACTGATAGTTTTCGGCCCAAAGTCTACGCTGTAGCTGATTTGAGAGGAATTTAGCACGTAATTCAATGCTTTAGAAACATTGGTTCCCGAAGCCAGAATGAAACCAAATTTATTTAACACTCATTTTAAAGCACAGTCAACAGTTTATGAAGAAAAACTGATTCGAATTAAGTATTATTTATGTTTCTATTAGAAGCCATTGCTGTGGCCACTATTGGAAAATCTAAGATTTTGTGTTTGTAAAGTGGACACCCCCATAAATCCTTGTAAAGTCAACATTTTCAAATAAATTTTATTCAGTATTATTTTATACACTCTTATTTATCTTGATATAAATTTAAAAGTCAATCAAGCGGTAATAAATACGAAAAAAATCAGTTCCGACTTTCCCGTTTCCTTACGCGATTCAATAAGCGAAATCAAATTTCAGTCACTCGACCGATGTTGTTATTTTCAAATATTTAAATATCCTTCCCATGATGATCTGTGGTATCGGTGGTAATTTACCAGCTTACCTGGTTGTACAATCTACTATACCTATGAATTTTGATGCTGTATGATGCCTCTAACTCGTTTTATTTAAAATTAATCAGCTATGTGGCCACTATTGGTACAGTGTCCACTATACCCACATTTACCTTACACACTCGTATATTTAATACAAAAATAAGTTTCTATGGCAAATTGAAAATGTAGCTTATTACCCCATTTTCACCTAATTATGTATAATACAATATTAAAGGTTTTAGAAGTGATTTATACAAATACATATTTGAATGGTGAGTAAATTGATTCGGAAGATAATGGTAATGAAATGAAATCAAAACTTGGAACCATTCCACAAAATATTTTTGAGATGGCTGCAGATTAATGTATTTGACTTGCTTCAGAGGAGTCAAGAAAGAAAAGATGACAGTGTCGTAATTATGTAAAATTCAATTTATCTGTAAAATAAAAAACTATTTTTTTGAGTCGATATGGAATAGTTTAGGAAAGGATTTTTATCATGATAAAAATTTTCCTAGTTTTTTATACAAGAAAGATAAGATGGAAAGATGAGTAAATTCTCTCACAACTTCATTTCAAAATATTTTGAAAATAATTTCAGAAACTTCCATCAAGTTTTGCTAACGAAATTCAGAATATAATTGAATCTTCAGTTTGAAAAAGGGAATAAGTCCAAAAACCAAGTTTTGAGAAAATCGAAAAAAACTGCATAAGTATGATGGAATTTTCGTTGCATAACCACCAAATTTTTACTGGAAATTCAGGACCCTATTTAAAAAAACAAAACAATCATCGAAACAAATATAAGTACATTCAAAAATATTTTACAGTTAGATATGTAACTTGTAGAGATAGGTCAAAGTTACTCTACAAAAATTGCCTGCAATTTCAAGAACAAATTTTTACTGTTAAATAACAGATGTTAATGACTAAAAAGGGTAAATAGCTGGGTTTTTGGAATCGTGTATAAAAACACTAAACAAGAATTAAAATCTTATATATTTTTATTTTTTACCTGAGGTATCGAGTTTTTAAAATACAAGATGTGGATGATTTTTATCGAAAGCTTAAAAAAATTTTAGTCATGTTTCCTTAACTAATTTTTCTCATACAAAACTAATCTTATACAGATAATAGAGCTCTTATTTGTGTGCATGACTGTCAATAGCTTATTTAATTTTATTTTTTAGCACTAATTAATTATTATTTTAGAGAATTAAACGCATAATTCTTTGAGAAAAATTAATTTAACTGAATCAATGTAATTCAAAGATTGATTTTATTTTTTACACAAAACAGTCATGGTCATGGTCACAACTTAGCATTGTGGCAATGCTATATTTAAACTAGATGAGCACTTAAACTAGATTAACTTTTCATGTGTGAATGTAGTATAAGGGTTCATAAATGAGACGAAACACTACTTTTCGGGGTCCATCCCCAGAAAAAAAGTGCTTACGTCAGATTTCCTAATTAAACTTTTTGGTTGAGTTTTTAAATTTCTTATGCAATAAACAAGAGATTTTCGAAAATGTAGGATCTTACGTAAGCATCACTCATATCCCCCTTGTCAGGAAAAATAAGCAAAGAGCAACCCCCCTTAGGTGCTTACGTAATATTTGAACGGCCCCTAATCACTGTCGCAATTTTTTTTCAAACCTAATATTGATTTCAAAATTTGGCAAAAGTAGTTACAGATATAGAACAAAAATTTTAGTATCTGATAGTTAAATTATTCATTCGCCCTTCTAGGACGGGCACATCTCCCCGGTGAGATGGCAGTGAACTGCTTCCCTTAATTCAATTAATTAATGCATAAAATTGATCAAAATTGGGTTATTAAGTAATGCTTAGCTGTTAACACATTGATATTACAATATCAGTATATTCACCAGTTTCAGGAAGTTCAGAACTAGTAATTCATTTAAATAAAAAATCTGATTTAAATCAAATAAATCCTATTGTTTTATTTAAAAAAATCAGTAACCCTGGAATGGACATTGATTTTGAAAATTCAAGGGGCTAAATCTGCCTATAGAGGGTTATTTTTCCCTCTTTCCACTCATGTATACAGCGAAGCTTAGAGATAATTTTGAGCAATGAGCAAGCACTAAAAGTCAATTTATCATTTTTTGGACTTATTCCCTTTTTCAAACTGTCGATTCACAATTTTACCTTAATGTTTCTAAAACATAATTTTAAAAGGTTTAATAAAAAAAATAAGTAAAATATTCAATATTCCTATAACGTGATGAAAGTATTTTAAACGTAGAAAGAATCTTCAAGTGCTTACATTTTTAAGAATGATCATGTTTTGTGTGCAAAATAGCTTTGCAAATAGCAAAATAGCAAATGTGCAAAATAGACTGGCATTTCACCTTATAATTCAACATAAAGTTTTAAAAAATTTCCCACTGCTGAAAATGTTAAACAAATTAAAAGCTAGTCTGGGTCTAAGCCATGGTTATGATAATGCATGGTAATCCAGACAGCTGGAGATTTAAGATCACTGGAAGCTAACTTGTATACTTCTGGTTTAAGGTTCATTAAACCAAAAACCAGTCTAGACTATAATCCTGTAATACTACTGCAGTAAACTAAAATAAATCTTCCACCCTAAGAGCAGTTTTGCAGTAAAATTTGAACATTTGAATGACCTGGTTAAGGTTTTTCCAGATTTAGCAGGGAAAATAAAAATAAAATTTATATAAAAACAACCAGATTTCACAAGGGGTTACTGCCTAGGGAATTCATTCCCCATTGAAACAAAAAAATACTGGCAATTAAATAGACTTTAAATATAATGATTTTCATGAGATTTATTTAAAATTCATCTTGTGCCCATTCGGTCATCAGAACTACAACCAGGGGTGGCAAATTGAACGGAACTCTCAGGTTTCACTCCTTCTTGACCGAAACTTATACTCATTTACATTTAAATTTTTTCTCCGGGATGAAAAAGAAACTTCAATATGAGATTGTGCTTCCTCCGGATAAAAACCCAATTCATTTTGATTTTGTTCCTGGAAATAAAGTATCACGAATTAAAATTTCAGTTTCGTTCTTGATCAAAACTAAAGCGATCTCTATATTTTAATTTTGTCCCGGATCCAAATCATTTCCCTTTGCAAAACTCTAGTTTCCTCCTGAACCAAATCAAACAATACTTCGACTTTTCAGTTTTTCTCCGGATCAAAAGTCAACGAAACTTTGAAACCAAGATTTCCCCTCGGAACCGAACTAAACACGGTCCCGGCAGTTTTGCTCCGAGCAAAATTCAAGGCAGCTTTGGTGATTTAGTTTCGTTCCCGAACCTAATTACACACGGAGGCTACACTTAACTTTGGCTCCGTATAAAATTTTAGCGGGGTTTAATTAGTTGGAATCGCTCTGGAACAAAATTAAATGTGAATAGTATGTTTTCATTTTGTTCCTAAGGCAACATTCTATTCTAATTAATACTATTTTTTGCATTATTTGATAAATTTCAAAGTGAAGTTTAGAAAAATCAAATATTCAATATTTAAAAAAAACTGTGTCTTGTCTTTCACACAGCCAAAATCCCAACAGCCGATATTCAGACAGCCATTATCCAGACAGCCTAGTATACTAAAAACTGAAATCTCTACAAACGAAATGCTGTTGGTCCAAAATCCCAAGAAACAAAATCCCGACAGCATGGAATCTTCTCAGTATAAAATCCCAACTAAAGAAATCCTGACTCCCCGAAATTACAAATATAAATCCCAACAGCCTAAAATTCCATCAGTTTGAAATCCCAAGAAACAAATACCGATCAGTTATTATTAATTGATCACAAATTTTAGATATTTATAACAGCTTAAACTATATAAAATTCGTTCTTGAATTTTGAATTCTCTCTCTTTCTCAAACCCAACAAACTAAACTACTTCTATCCCCCCGTAACTGTTACAGATGATTATTTTTTTATTCACTCATATTCATAAGGTTATTATTTTGGCTGAGACTCGACTTCGGCATTCGTTTGGATAGAAAGCTGGAAATTAAAGCACTTGCATCAAAAGTCATTTGACGACAATACTATTGTGTAATATTAAATATATTGTGTGTAGTATTTAAATTAGAAACAATAAATAAAATCTTCGGGACCAAATTTAAGCATTTCACTCACATTTATTGTTGTTCCGGATCGAAACTCAAGTTTTTTTAAACCCGGTAAAAAAAATTTCCGAGCAAAGTAAAGGGTTTCCTCCGTGTTGAATTTGGTTCCGGAACGAAAGTAAATAATCAGAGCTGCCTTGAATTTTTCTTGGAGCAAAACTGTTGAGACGGTGTTTCGTATGGTTCCGAGAGGAAATCTTGGTATCAAAGCAGCGTTGACTTTTGATCCGGAGAAAAAATGAGGAGTTAAAGCCGTGTTTTATTTCTTTACGGAGGGCACAATTTAGGCTGAATTAAGATCCGTATGAAAATTAAAACATAAAGAATCCCAAAGATTTGTTCCAGGAAAAAACTCAACTTTAATTCGTTTTAAGTATAGTTCCAGGAACAAAATCCAATTTCAAAAGGCATTTGGTTCTAATCCGGAGGAAACGAAATATCAAATTTTAAGTTTGATTTTATCGCGGAGAAAATAAAATTTTTTAGACTGTTGAACTTTGTTCCGGGAGGAAATAAATACCTTAAAATCACAGTTTCTGAGTTTAGTTTCGTTCTTTTTGCCATCCCTGACTACAACTCTTAGTTTCAATGTAAATGTGAGTTTTTGCAAAAACCTTTTTTTTGTACCCAGGCCAACAAAACTATTGAATTATTACTTGTTTTCTACCAAAAAATTTTTTAATGTAAACCAAATTGACTTATTTCAAAAGATTAATTTATTGAATAAAATAAAATTTACTTAAAAAATAAAACCAGCAAAATCAATAAATTCAAGACATCACACGATTATTATTAATTACACAAAACCAATTTAAGAGCTGAAATTTCAATCGTATTTTCTCAATTTTAGGCTTATAATAATCATGATAAACAACCTCCCAGTCTGCTTATAAAACCCCTTTGTTGTTAGGGGTGCATTTCCAAACCCACTTGTGTGATTCTGAATTTTCTTGGTGTGCCCGCCCCGTCCTAGAAGTTTGTCCCATAGTTATTAATACACCCTATATTACACGTACACGACGCAAAGGGTTTGAAGAATCCACCCTTGTAGCAAAGCTCATACCGAATATGTCAAGTTTACATAGCTGCTAATAGGAGTAAACGAAATTTGTCTACACATGACAAAACTTAAAGGAATCTTGAACATTTGTGCTGCTTAGGCAGTGACAAATCCAGAAAAATTAATTCAGATGGAGGAAGGAATTTCTTGGGGGGGATATGGATAATTTTAAATGGCTTCTTAAGAGGGTCAAGAAAAGAAAATTTCAAGTTCCAGGGAGGTAAGGGATACAGATATCAAAATATTCCTGGTAAAAACCTTTCCAATTTCACAAGGGGTTGAATTAGGTTAGTCCGTGGGTGGATAAGAAGTTAAGACTGAAGTTCTAAATAAATCCATTTGTAATCTCATCGGAGTCACCGGTCCAGTCTTCGCTTAGTTCCAAGTGTGATAAATTAGCCAAGCAGGACCTCATCCATTCCCGCCTCCCGTGGTCCAAAGGGGCCGTCGTGTTCATCTAATCTCTACAATTAGCCCATTTCAATTACGGGCTCTTTCACTTCCGTTGCGAGAGGAACTCAAAAGGGCAGAAGAATCCGCGGAGGTCGATGGCTGGAACCGGTTCAGCTTGTCCGTTAACCAGCGCCTGGAGGACATGACAGACCTCTCTGGGGTGGACTTCAGACAATGCCTTTCGACGGCCGCAGACTGGGCTGGAAATCGAAAGCTTAACGAGGGGTCATCCAGGAATTACGCCGCACTCGTTCTATGACCCTTTTGTTGAGTCGAAAGGAAAAAGGACAATCTGAGATGGCTCGGGTTTTAGCGATAAACCAGCTTTTTTTAATTACTTCGATCAGTAGTCTTTTGTTGCTTAGGTTGTCATGTTTAACAGAAATTTTCTGAGGAATGTAGAGTAGAGACCCTTTTGTGATGTCGACGTTGAACATGGGTTGAAGTAATTACTGAGGACATGGGGGGTTATGGTTTAGAGGTAAAGGATATTTCCTTTCAAAGAGATGTTTCCTTAAGCCATTAATACAGTACGTTCCGGGTTTTCTGAAATGCCCCCGATCACCCTCCTAAATTCCGTCCTTGCGTTCAAAGCTAATTTTGAAATTAAACTAAGACTATCACTTTTCATTCGATAACTATTTCATGCTGACAAATTTTTTAAACACTAATTCAATTGGATTTCAATTTGAGTCTTTTCTCCAATGCGCCATAATATCGTATACTTTCATTTAAGCAACACCCTGCACCTTGTACCAACTCTTAACAAACACATGTTTAAAAACACACAAAGAAATATAAGTAATTAATTTTCATACAGTGTCAGAGAGAGAGAGTGAGATTGTTGGTTCAGCGTTGAACTTTTAATTAAAAATTAGGACTATCACATGAAAATTAAAAAATACATCATTAATTATATTCTATTGATAAAACCTCTAGTTAGAATTATTCATTCGGAAAAGCCAAAATTAAAATGATTTATTCATTTGACAGGTAAAAAGAATGAGTAAAATAATATCATGTATTTAAGGAGTTGATGTTTAAGCAGTTTCCCCATACTGGAGAACTAAGCTTCCACAATTACAAATCGCGGCATGTAATTGTAAATGGGATAACTTGCCAACATTTCACGGATCTTTACTCTGCGGTGATGCGGTTGAAGATAAACTCCACCGCAAAGTACTACTTTCATGTGGCTGTGGGAAAAGAAGGTATTCTTTCTCTAAGCAGAGGAGAGGAACGCCTTTCCTCCGAATGAGTCATGTAGTGTTAACTGACCAGATAGCATCTTGCTCTTTCTTACCTCATATTAAGGACGTGCGTTGCTCGGAAGTTGAAGATGCACTTTCGAAGGAGATTTCAACATTGAAGGAAGAAAACTCGAGGTTTGTTTTAATTTTACGATCGAGTTTTATGGGCACTACACATTACCTTAACTCTTTGACTAGATAATACATATTGTTAGTCTTGGTATGGGTATAGGAATTACTAAGTTTTCATGCTCCTGTCTTTATTTCAATGGCGCCATAAATAATGGCTAATACAGGGTGGCTATAAAATAACGCACCTACTTTAAAATTATCTACAGACGAAACTATTAGTAAATAAAATCTGAAATTTTTAAGGGGTCATTTTGAAAGGATGGGAATTTTTTCAAACAGAAAATAGTTCATTTGATGTATGTATATCCGTTTTGTTGTTAAGCTTTTTTTACTGACGGAAGTAAAAAATTAAGTTGGCTGTTTTCAATTTGGTAAACATTAAAAACTTTGTAAATTCTGATGACGATTACATTTTACACATATTTATCGAAAATTCTTGATCTTCATAAAGCATCTTGATAAGTTTTTTTCCCACCAATTTTTTCAATTATAAAAGACCCTATATTCTAAAATGTCAAGAAGTCTCAATGCCCCAAGAAGTCAAACCTGGGCCCTGAACTACACATTAATTAAATTACATATAAGAATACTATTATTTTTGGCAGTGTATTTCATCTGTCTACTGATCTGTAAAAAATGCCTACTGCCTCCCGATCAAAATGATTCTTGTTTAGTTTGAATCCGAGACTTTTTTTCGTTCCATATTGTGAATCTCAGTCATCATCACTTGTTTTATCACTTGAAAATTTGTATTGATTTTATCCCTTTTTCTTATAGATTATTTAATTTATGTTGAAACAAACGCCCATTAAAGTCTTAACTGGAAATTTCCGTAACCACTTTGGTAGCCATGTTTTAAAGCATTTAAATTTATATATAATGATGAAAAAAACATAAATCTTGCCCCCCTAAGTACCTTACTCTTTTTAAAATGACGAAATAACCTCACCTAGGAATTTATACATTGTTAGATAATAAAAAATTACTAATAAATTCTTAAAGATTTGAAGAATCCCGAAGGCAGCTAAAACTTGTGAGAACCATACAAAAACATATGTTTTTATCCTCGGTTGATAGAAAATATTTAATCTTACTCGATATACACAGCAGAAGCATAGAATAAGTTAATCCCTTTAAACACATTTTCAACGGATAACATACAGTTAACTTGGATAATCTTATCTTTACAAATCGTATTAAAATCTATTGTAAATTGTTTTCTTTGGAATTTACTATTGTTTTACGAAAGAAGATCTACAACATAAACATACACCAGACATTATTTATACCGTTATTTCTTATTTTTACTGACAATTGAATATTTTTTTTGTTTTGTAGAAAGGTTAATTATCAGACATGGCTAATCTTGATTTCAAGTTATAAAGCGTTTATGTTAAGTTTTAAAGATATTAAGAGAAAACTTGAGCAGTTCATTTATTAAAATAAAATAAATTATTCGTTTTTGGTGACTATTCAAAAAATTGTAGCATAACATTAATGCTCCCTACTTTAAAAAATATAAAGCATGTTTTTTATTACTTAACTGTAAATAAAATAGGCATATGTTAAGCAATAATTAACAGCTTTATATAAATATTTCATAATTCTACATCAACTGTAAGATTTTAATCACAGGTAAAAAATATAAATTGTCCGACTTCATGAAATGCAAACGAATGTATTTGAAATCATCGATAGTTTCATAATTACATTCATGTTTGAATATAAATCGATTAAGTTTCAGCTTGAGATATGATAAGTCAAGGTATTTTCTAGCTCTCCAAATCATTTTTATAACAAAAATAATAAAGGAATAAAATGAGAGATAATAACGCCTTCCAATGAGCAAACCGATAACCAAAACCATTTCCTCCATATTCAAGTAGCTGGAGCAAACTGATTAAAGCTGTCATTTTTCTAAAAGCCATTAAAATCAATCAAACAGACATGCGAGTTACACATAATTACTTGTCACGAACGAGATTCATCAGATTGTCTTGAATAACTAGAAATCTGACCTCTGACCGAAGTTTTCCAAGTCGTATGACCGTGTTGGAGAAATTTTCTCTTCGGCAATGAAAACTGTTTCCGCTCTCCACACACAATCTCCAGAAGCGATTATCGGGTATGCAAATTCTAAGGTATTTTGATAAGAAAGAATTTTGCAATGAAAATTTGGGAAACCGGTGTCGAATTGAAAGATGAAAAAGGTTTTGCCTCTGAAAGCAGGTTTTTCGCATTCTACAGGAATTCAGCTTTTATGGTCAGGTAACTAGAATTTTAATGAATACGTTTTTCAAATCCTCCAGATGGATTCACAGAAGTTCAAGATTTTTCTTACATCTAAATAGAAGGAAAGAAATAAAGAAGTTCAAGGACTGGTGCTAATACTATCGACTTAAAACTTCCTTTATCACCTATAGATATTTGGGGAAATGTGGTCAATGGGTTAAAAATGTAAGAGTATTAAGTTTAAGTAGAAAAATAAAAAACTACGAAACATGACATGTATGTATGCATTCAATCAATTATAATTAGAAACTACTATAAAATTAAAATGTTAAAAGTTAAAACCTAAAACAAATCCCAACGAGCCAATTTATATTTAAAAAAATTATAGGTTCTTTTACATTCTAACAGAATTATTTAGTAATAATCAACATTCTATTGTGTTCCCTCCAAAAGGAGACAAAATTTACACTACATTAAAATAAAAACTTGAAAATAAAGATGCAATTATTGGTTAGCACTCTAAAAAATGAACAGAGAAAGTTAACATTGTATTAATAGTAAACCGAATAAAATTAATTTTTCAAAGCCAAGATAAAACCGATCGAAACAAACCCGACAAACCGCAGCTAAAGTAAAAGCGAACAGTTAAATTTATCCCAACTCGCCGCTTTGTTAAGCGTTATAAAATAATGCACTTTCCATTTTCTGCATGAGGATTTTCAGACCATATAATCATTAACAATAAGATCTTAGAGCAGTTAGATTCAGCCGGAGAACGGATTGCTCTCCCTTAAGAGGAATTATACGCGCTAAAAAACAGACTATCGAGACAATGCACAACAATGCGAGCCTGATGAGAAAGTTCATGATAGCGTGAATCATAAAGGGAGGGTAGTGAATAAATGAGACTGGAGAAAATATGGCGATTTCAATGCTGAAGAAAAAGGATATTAAATCCAAACAAACTAATTTATTATGTAATTTAAAGTAAGCAGTTAAAATAAAACGATGAAGTTTTTGAAATGATAATATAAATTTCAATTACAAAACCAACCGTTCCACAGGCATTTAGCGAGTTTTATATGCTGCCTAATACTTCTAACGTTGATTAAAATTATGCAGTAGAAATTTAAATATTAAATTATTTTATTGTGTAAATTAATGTTTTAAAACATTTTTAATTGACAATTACAGATTCCTATTTAAAAATAGGAATTAGTAATTGGAATAACTCGATTGGTGCCGTATATGATATTTAAATCTTATTAAAATAAAACAGGGTTTAAATCCAATTAACACTTCTAAAATTTCATTGTTTATATAACAAAAAATATTTCATTTTTAAAGAAAAATTAACAACCACAAATTAAATTTTTAACAGAATTTACTATTCAGTGATTGTTGGCTTTATAAATACTTTGTTGTTTTGATTTTTAATAAATAAGTAACTGGTTTCCTTTTTAGACTTATGATCAATTAAAAGTTACAGTTTTAAAACTGTAGTTTAGATATGTTTCAAAAACCGGCTTTTATTTGGAACCAAAGTGTCCTAGGGTCACGGAAGTAAGGTCTACCCCCAGGTAAGTGACCCTGGAGAATCCATTGAGATGACCCCTAGCGGCAAAATAAAAAAGTTAAAAATTAATTAAAAAACTATAGGAGATAGAACAAAAACCTTAAGGAGAGTATTGTTGCCAACGTTATGAAGTCTCAGAAAAAAGTTTCATGAAAATAACTTGAATATTCACTGAGATATTAGCATGTGAAAATAGCACTTTTTCCAGACCTCAAAAAAGAAAAAGTTCGCAAATTTACAATTTTTTTCAGTTGTATTTTGTAGTTTTGGGTTTTTTTAGTTGAATATTCAACTTATTTTCATAAAGCTTTTGTCTGTGAGTTCTCCATTACGTTGGCAACAATACTATCACTGAGTTTTTTGCTTTATCTCCTATAGTTTTTTAATTAATTTTTTTAACTTTTTTATTTCGCCGCTAGGGACGCTGTAAGCCATCTCAATGGATTCTCCAGGGTCACTTACCTAGGGGTACACCTTACTTTTGTGATCCTAGGACATGTTGGTTCCAAATAAAACCCACGAAACGGACTTTTGAAACACCCTGTATAGCTTAAAATAAACCTATCATAAAGTGTTCTAATAAAAATTTTCGATTACAATTAGTATAATATTTCCAAAAATAAATAAATATTTGACATACGTCTGGAAATGTTAACACTCCTTTATGATGAGTAAAACCTCTCACAAATTGGAGAAGCTTGGCCTGACTTTCCCTTTTATGAAATAAACTCATAAAGAAGAGAAAAGAAAAAGTTATAATAACTTTTCCACAAATGTGTGAAATTTTTGCTAAAATTTACTATACAACACTACTAGCTATGGGGTTTTGCAAAATATAAAACACGCTCATTTACCCAAAAAGTATTGTGATATATGAGTCAAGCCAAGCCCGCCAGTATTAAAAATAAAAATATGTACAAAAGATTGAGTTAAAACATTACTAAAGTTTATGAAAAAAAATGATAAAGGTCAAACCAATATTTTTAAACTATTGATTTTATCATTCAAATGTTAATTCTTTTTCTTCCGAATACCATTTCTATACCATTTTTACTTTGTGAAACTAAAGGAAAATAAGTTTTAAATTACCTAAACGTCCTTCAAGTTAAATTTGTAATCTGCACCTTCATCTGAAACTAAATTTTAATTCAAGGAAAATCGTATATTTCTGGGGTTGAGAATCCCTTGCGTAGTTAAAGCTAACTAATCCCACTTTGAGTCACTATCTTATCTTTCTCAATTAGGTATTAACATGCAACACTGAAAAGGCTTCTTACGATTAGTGAAACTTTTAAATGCTTCTATTTAAAGACCCAAATTTGAAACATAAAACAGTTCAGCCATTAAAATGGTATTTCGCTATCATCACCTTTAAATTTTCTATCACCAATCCTCTTCTTCCGAGTAAAAAATCTAAATTTCACATGGTTTTTAAAATTTACAGTGATTGTAAAGCAGATTTTTATTTCTCCAGGCATTTTTGAACTAATGTTATTTTACAAGACTTAAAGAGAAGAAAATATAGCACAGGTTTGTAAAAGGTTTATGTAATACTTGTATGATGAAGAAAACCAGATTTTGCTGAAAGCTGTGATACTATGGCTATTGAAAATAGACTAACAGTTTTTAGAAAGGATAAATTAACTTCAAGTGCGATTGACTCGGCCAGGAAGACAACTAGAAGAAGTTGAAAGCTAAGTGATGGGCCTCTCCACGAGAAGAGTCCTTGTACTCAATAACACTTAACATGCTTTAAGAGGGAGCTGGGGGTACAGATAGATAGGCTTCACTTATCTAAATAGATATTTTTTAAAAATGTTACAAAATGAATTTTATAGTTTTACTGAAAATTTATTTAGTATAGCCTATTAGTTCTTTTAGTTCAAAACTTGACCGATTTTTTTTATGGTGGATAGCCTTTTTAAACAAATACGTTAGAGAAAATTTAGGCATTAACTGAGAGATTAACACAAAAAAACAATGAATTCTTAAAATGAGAGTATCTGAAACAAGGGAAACATCAGTTTCGAGGGAACACGGATCAAGGGGGATTTAGAGACCATAAAATATAACGTAAGCATCTAATCTGGGGAGGGGGTTAGTTACAAGAGTATAAGCTTATTTTTGCTGAAGAAAAGGTATGTATAAGATGCTAACGTAAGATGTTAAAAACTCTATTAAAATATCTCTTGTAACTTGTGAGAGCTTTGCGATCCTAAGAAAAATCCTTCAGAGTATATTTTTAAAAGGTGAAATGATATCGTTTTTTTATCGTAAAGGATGGCAAAAATTGGCATTTCTGGATTGGAAGGTAATATGTTGTTTAGCAGTTGCTTGCTAGGTAGCTGCAATCTTATCTAATAAAATGAAAATATTTTCAAATTGAGATTTTTTTAACGTCAAAAAGCTTAGTCTCTGAATACTTAAAAGAATTTGGACTTTTTGATACTCGTGTCATTCAGACAGTACTTAAAAAATTTTTCTCTGGAAACTATCGACAAGAAACTTTTTAAGAATATAGAGATTAGAAAAAACACATTTTGAAATAGATTTTTAAAATAACTATTTAGATAATTTAGTTAGTGAAAAAGTTTTAAAATAGCGTTGCTGTTATTGCAAGTACCACGATTTTTGGAATAAAAGTAATTACTCTAAAATGAAACTTAACTATGTAAAATGTAGCCTACAAATTAAGTTCAAACTTCATACAAAGGTATATGACCAACAAAGGCCTAAATTTTTGTTTTATGACACTGAAACTTGCATGTAAAAATTTACACAATAAGTTCACATCGAAAAAACCTCAGCTATAATTATACTATATACATTTTAAAGAAATTGATGTAAAAAATCTATATTATAGTATATGCCTGGTTAATAATGTTTCGCTAATAAGATTAATAAGATTAATGTAAATCGCTCCTAATATGAAGAAATGAAAAAAATCTCATACGCACTATTTTCTATTTTATTCGTAACTTCTGAACCTGAAGTTAAAGCTTCTAAGCCTATCAGACATTCGATCAAACGACTAATAGTTTATTAGTGAAGAAAGAATTTCGTTGATTTAATTTATGTCCGGAGGACATATCTTGAAATAAAAGTCTAACTGAGATTGAGATTAAATTCTAAAGGAACTGAATTTAGCATTTACTTAAGATGATGAAGTTTTGATAAATGAAGTAACACTAAAATAGTGTTTCTAAGATGGACCTTAACCCCGAACTATAGAAGGAATTTCAAGAAAACAATTAAATGAAATGATTGTGATTTGTGAGTTTAACTTTGGGTAAAAATAGAATTTCTGCATGGTAAATTGATCAAGCGATTTTATTGAAAAGTAGCAAGCAATACAACCCAAAATAGATCGTTGGCTTTTTCCGTTAAAAGTATCTAGGTTAATAATTATCTTAATCCGGTTTATTAAAAATATAATCATGCGATTTTGAAGGAATATCACTAAACACAACAGACGTCAAAAAGCAGAGGTGGGTTGGGGGCTCTCCCAGTAAAATAGATTGGAAATTTGACCCTTAAAGTACTGTTTTAACTAATTTTGAAACCCTTTGAGTTACAACCAAGAGGATCGTTCCTAATATGTCGCAGAATTTCCAAAGGAAATAACATACAAAATTGTATGTCAAAATTTCTGGGGGAGGGGTGTTAAACCCTTAAACCCACGACCCCGTCACATCTAATAAAAGCTCTATAACTGTTGTATCACATAATTTTATAGAGGAATCCATGAGTAATAGAAGTTTGATGCTCACAAAAAATATTCTACAAAAGGTTTCGTAACATTATGACAAATGGTGTCGAAATTATTTGTCTTATAAAAATAGGATTAAAAACTTTTTACTCCTATCCGTATAGTCAGTATAGTGAATGTTTAACCAGTTAAGAACAAAACTAAAACATCAGTTTGTATTTTTAGAAGTATCATCAGTTAGAATGTATAGTAGAACACGCCATAAACAGGAAGAACATTTATCTTTCACAGAGGATAAAATATCTCGGAATCTATTAATAAAAGTCACTTTAAATCGTTAAAACAATAGAAAAGCATGCTTCCTGCACGATGTTGGGTAGGAAGATGTCCCATTTATTATTATCTCGTAATAGTATCTTTAATGTAAAATATTGGTATATGAGAAGAACAGGTTTCTTCTAGTACTGCTCGCGAGGTTCAAGATCAATCATTCTTATTTTTGTTTGCACAAGGTTAAAATATGAATATTTCTCGTATTTGAGACTTAAGCAAAGTAGTTTTGGAATTGTGAATAATTGATAAGATTTAAATGAATATTTTAGAAAACAGTATAGTTTTTCAAGAGAGGGAGGAATCGAGATACCGAGTTTTCAAGGTACGAGAATCAGAATGGAATCCCCTAAGCATAAAAATAATCACAACTTTAAAATACGAAAAATTTTTTTGGGGGGAAACATAGTAATGATAGAGTATAGAGTGAAATATAAGCCAGCCCAAACGTCGCCCCCTAATTTTTTTACATTTACCAATAGTATTATCCTCCTTTAATTTTAACTTTCTACTCCTATTTTTAGGGGGTTCTCAATGATCCATCATTACGACACTTTTTTAAATTTTTTATGGATTTGCTTTTAGACATCACGTGCATAAAAAACAATTTTTTTTGTAAAGCCTGATGTTTCTAAGCGTTAATATTTCAGTGCGTTATAACGGCAAAACTATTCTTTAAAAAATAAAAGTTGAAGAGTGCATTTTGTAGGAAGTTTTGTTTACTTCAACTTAGTTATTCAAGTAATTTTAGAGAAACTAATATTTTTTGAAATGTAAGAAAAAATCCGAAGGTAGTGAAAATTTTGCAATTTTTTCACATATTTTTGCGTTTTTTGATATGAAGCCGACCTTCCATGTGAAAGTGAATAAGATATTCGGAATTGGCACCTAAAACAAACATGTAAAACCGTCCAAAAAATAACTTAAATTTTTTTTTGAAGCAACTGCCTGTCATAGGACAAGGACTGTATTACTATTTTGAGCTTTTATGGAATTTTAGTTACTTTTTAAAACAAATTGCATATTTTGTAATCGTAATCATGTTTTTTGATCCTTAAAACAAAATATTTGCCCCCCAAAAATGTCTTTCTATCATTAAAATAACCGAAAATAGGCCCGGGGACGGCCATTTTGTTTTTGACCGGAAATCCCAAATGGCACTTCCGCCAGAGTGATTCTGGTCGATTTTGGATTCATCATGTTTTAAACTATATTTCCACCAATTTTGGTGCCTCTTTTAATCTGAACAATTATTCCCTTTAACGGCCCACTATTATTGCTTCCGAGTTAACAAAAACATCACTTGTCAATCTACACTATTAAAATCCGAGAGTAAACAAACGTGGGTGTGTATGTATGTCCATCTATCTCCTCCGAATCCACAGAACGCAGAAGGGCGCTGGAGGTACCAAAAGACGCAGAATGACCCAGGGACCAGGAGTAACCCATGTTCGTTACGCAATTCGAAATACTTTTCGAATTATTTGCGTTTTTCTTCTTTTTTGCGTTTTCTCCACTAGATTACACACTGCTTGACTCACTATTGTAAATGAGATGAATCCACAAAATTAAATATTTTAACAGGAAAAACTCGATAATTGTCCATTTAAAAACTCCATCAGCTATATAAAACACAAAATAAATTCAAATAGTTTATTTTCAAGCATTATTTACCTTTATTTTAAGAATTTTTCCTTTAAAATAAAAATATTTATGGAAAAACTCATAAGACATGGTTCACTAGACTTACAAATTTACTAAGATTTTTTTATTATTTAATGTTTTAACTTTTCTCTACTAGAGTAGATCTGCTTCACTCACTATTGTTAATGTGATGAAAACTTTAAAATTAAATATTTTAATGTGAAAAATCTTATAAATACCTATTAAAAGCTATTTTCAGTTATGAAAACACAAAAATAAATTACAATAAATAATATTTTACCATTATTTTTCTTTATTTTAAGATTTTTCCCTTAACATTATAATATATTTATGGAAAAGTGGAAATTGTCGGTATGGAAATATAACTGGAAATATTTTTAATTTTTTCGTAATTATGAAAAAAATGAATACGGCTCAGGCTTGAACATTTACTGGATTTTTCAAATTAATTGCTTAATTAAGATTAAAAATAATCCAACGGGATAGGAAAAATTACAAGGAACACTGGGATAGGAAAGTATACATGGAACACTGAGATAAGAAAAATTACTAGAAACACCTGGGTAGGAAAAATTGCTAGGAACACCGGGATAGGAAAAATTACGGGGAACGCGGGACAGGAATGATATCGGAAACACCCGGATAGGTAAAATATCTTAAAACCAAATCTGTTTAGGAAAAATTACCGGGAACACAGGAATAGGAAAGGTATCAGAAACACCGGGATGGGTAAAATATCGTAAAAACCGGGATATGAAAATTTACCGGAAACACCGGAATATGAAAAGTGCGCCTGGGATACTGGGATGATAGTGGTAATTGCTGATCTACAAAAGTAGAAATGCATTTTGAGAGAACTTTTTTTTAAAATTTTATATACTCCACCCGTGCAAGGCTGGAAAAGGTGGGAGATGTGGTACAGCAGATAAAACTGAGTTAAAACATATATTTTATTAAGTTGGTAATATAGATTTTTATGTAAGAATGTTATTGAATTTTTCTTTTTTTATATCGTTTTATTCTCTAAAAATTATAATATTAAAGTAAGTATGCATCGTGAAACCTAGAATTAAAACTTTACTCGGCGCAACACATCGGGTTGCGGCTTCAGTTATTTTGTTTTTAAACATTGATACTTGAAAACTTTTACTTACTTTTTTCGATTTTTTGATTAAATTTTGTCTTTATTTAACTAAATAAACACAAAACTACGCAATAACACTTTCTACTAAGGCAATGTACAATCCAATAGTTAATACTTGATAGCAAAATATGCACGACGATGCTTAAATATTAAATATCATTTCAAGGGGTAAGAAGCCATTGATCCGGTACAATGTCAGTCCCAAATAAAATTTATAGGAGCTTCTGTTTCGTATTCTAGTGCAATTTAAATTCAAAATATGTGAATCGCTTAAAGAGGCTATCTAGGATTATATTATAGTAAAATTAATTTTTAAAAAATGAAAAATGTTTAAAAATTATTTTAAACATTCAAACAAAAAATCAAACTATAATACCTGATTTTTTATTCCTGAAAAATAAATTTAAAGAAACCAAGGGGTATTAAATTTAAAAATTATTTCACTTAACGGGATATAGAAATAGATAGAGAAATAGAATGGGAGAGAGAAAATAAGGGGAAAAAGAGGAGAACTCATTGTAGAAAATTCCAAGGTAACACAATGGAGGAAATAAAAAATTATCTCATGCTTGCTATACTTTTCATGGGAAAAAGTAATCCCAGTAAAGATTTCAAACCTATTATCTTAACATTAAAAAAGCTCAATGATCCAAACATTATCATGCAGGAGAAATCAACTAGTTAGTTCGTGTAAGAGAATTGTATTTGTTTTAAAGGTGCAATGACATTCTAATGATAAGTCAGTTTTTCTGGTCGTTCTCTAAGGATTGTGATGCAAAAGTGGTTGAGGATTATTTCGGATGACTACTGAATGATAGGGGTTCTCAACTTTGGAGTAACACCCCAAAGATTAGAACCCCAAGAGGAGAGCATGAAAAATACCCAGATTGGAAAGGAGAAAAAATCCATTTCAAGTGTTGAGAAGTAATATTTGCGCAAAAAGCCTGCTAATATTTGTAGTTTTTAAGATGAAAGTTGCATTGGAATTTGAAAAAAATTAAACCAAAGAAATTACATTTACTCTATCTTTCACAATCAATCACATCTTTTTAGTTTTATTACCTTCATTAAAACTGTTCATATTGTTAAAGTCCATTCAGCTTGTTTTATTTTCATTTGAGATTCAGAACTATTTTTCTAAAAAAAAAAACTTTGTCATTTATTAATTAATTATCTTTATTTTTATACTTTACTTGTAGTTTTTTTTTAAAGTGGGTGATTATATCCGTAAGTTTTAAGTTATATTGACAAATTAAATATTGAATTTCTCTTATATCGGCCCAATAAATCCCAAATGTAGTTACTACCCTAATTTTGATATTTTTATTAGAGTAAAGCTGAAATACTTGAGTTTTTCAAAATTTATTTGATACAAATAAGACTTTTTCATAAAGTATGATAGAGGTTATAAATTCATTTATATACAAATAATCTTTATGTTAAAATTCATTAGTTATGCCATTTATTTCCAACAATAACACTACTTTTTGCAACAAGGTTTTACGTTTTGCCTGTATATTGTTTTTTTATACATTTATTTAATTGTAATTACATTGTATTTAATTTTAGATATTAAATTATCTGAAAAAATTATTTCAGTTCGAAAAGAAAACCAATTAACCCTTTAAAACTTCCAATGGATATGAATCACTTTTAAAATGAACGATTTTGTGATTTCATCAAAAGTAAAATTTTAATTAAAGGTGAAAAAAGTGTTTTTTCTTTAAAAATGTAACGGATTATTTAAGTTCATATGAATTAAAGTTAAAACATAGTTAATTAACTTATTCTGAGTAATTTTTTAACTTGTTATACCTGTTTCAAAATCAGCGACACAAATGTATGTATACTTATTATGTATTTAAAAAATATTAGATAGGTATTTAAATGATCTATTTCACCCATATTTAAATAACTATTTTAAAAAAGCAGATATATATATTTACTATATTTTTACTTTTCATATTTAAACAGTAAAATAAGGAAGTCTATCAAATACATTTAACATAAATTATATAAGCTTCTCTAAATAACAGCTTTAATACATTTCTTTTTATACGTTATTCGTCTTTTAACATGCTTGAAATACCTTATATTTATTTCCTTGTTTATACAATTAGAAAATTATTATTTTCAGAACACATCTTTAAAAGTTAGTAGTACTTTCACATATTCTCAATAGGTATTACATCTACCATTATTTTCAAATAATAAACATCTTTACTTTCAGTAGATTATTTCCAAAGAAGCAGTATTTCTTAGAGGGGAAATTAGGGTTCATTTATTATTTCAAAAATTAATGCATTAAAATTACGATTTGAAAGTCAACACACCAAAAAGCTGCTTGTTTTAATGGCAAAGTAAATAGAAATCAATGGGAAGTGATTATTTATAAAAAAAAGGGATTTTTTAAGCATGGAACCATACCAGATTTATTCATTTTCAAGTTAATCTAGAATTCTAAAATATGTATTCATACTACATATGTGTTCATACTACTACTGTTTTGAACTTCGCACCATCACAGGAATGACTGATTCAAATTCATAAAAAACTCTAGTATTATATTGGTAAAAGCTTTCGCCAAATAAAGTAACTGTAATCTTGATGGGACGTTACAAAATATTCTTTAACAAGAGTTCAATAATGTTTTAACCATAAAGCTGAAAATTCGTAAAGATGGACATTTTTTCACATTTATATATTTCCAAACTTAAGGAAGTGGAAAACGGGGCAATATGATACAAGGGGAAGGCACTTTGATACACTTTCAATATCTCAAAAACTACCAAGGTTATTTAGGTCGTGTTTTTAACAAAAGTTGCCTTTATATGCCCAAGTATTACTTATGAAACCGTTAAGTTCTGTAACAAGTCTATAAATTTTAGTGAAGGAAATTCTCCAAATGTAAATTTCTAAGTAAAATGCAAATCTTCCTGAAGCTATTCTACGTGGAATACATATATCTGTAAATTAAAAAAAACGAGTTGATCCTTGTTACCAATAGGGGGTATCTTTAAATTTTAAATAACCTTTGCCACTTTTTTAAATAAAGGTTTTTTTTCTTCCAAAAACAACGAATGGAGCAAATTAATACACTTGGATGTGGGGTACTTTGATACATTCATGGGGCACATTGATACACATTTTGCGTTGGGATATAAATATCTCTCAGCATTTTTTTTAAAACTAGGAAAGAAGTAAAGGGTAAATTAGATCTACTACAGTGAAAGATATTTATGCCAGTTTTTGAGTCTTTGGGTTTTTTAAGTGTTTGAGATTGAAAACTGCTTGCATTGTAGCTATGTGCTTTTATGAAAGAAAATGCAGTAAATAAATACATGACCAAACGATGGAATAAAGTACTCTGAAGCATCAGAGAAGTTCTTAGCACTTTTACAGGTAATAAAGAACTCTATTTAAAAAAACAGTGACAAAATAACCATTTGTTGAATTTTATGGATTTTTTTATCCTTGAATGTTGAATGGAAAAAATTTGTGATTTATATTCAAAAAATGGTAACTTAGTAGGTTTTAGGATCTCTAAACAAAATAACGCCTAGTATTTTCCAAAATGTTTTTACTTGTTACTATTTTTGAGCAAATAAATCACTGTATCAAAATACCCCAAGCAATGTATCCAATTGCCCCACCGGTGGGGCATATTGATACCTAATTAATTTTTTACAAATGTAGTTATATTTTAATTATAATTATACTTATATTCTTTTTCTAATTGATATCATAAAATTGAATCATTTTTAGATATTTTTAGAAAAAAAGTAAATGAATAAGTCATTTTTTTTCTACTCAAAAAATGGATTTGAATTTTGCAGCCCCACTATCTTCCATTTATAAAAAATGTTGGTAGTTATAAAGATTTATTTGGTTTAATAAATATGACATTGATACAAAGTCAAAAGTTTTTGATAAAAGTATAAAAACCCCCGTTTAATACTTATTCTATACATTAATTCAACAAAACTTTTCATGTGATACCTATAAAAGGGTATTTCTCTATATTTGAAACCTTTGTTAAACCGTAATTACCATTCAAAACAAACATTTCGTAGGAGAACTCAAGGCTATAAATTTCGGCAAGATGAAAATACCCGATGGACAAAACTAGGTTTGTTCGTGTTTAGTTACATTCACAAGATCTTCATTAATAGCAAAATGAATAAATAAATGTAAACGCATTAAAATCAACAACTGCTTAATGTCAGTGTGCCAAGCTTATTAGAAGATATTTATAGTCAAAAAAAACTCGATTGAAATAAAAAGATTTAAGTTTTCGACGTTAAATAAGTTCCCTCAACATTGGTAGTCGCGCGCTTTTTAAAGCCCATTTCTGTTGTAATATCGACACTCCGTTATAAGCTCTGTAATAAGTCTATAAATTTTAGTGAATGAAGCTAAGTGTTTTTTGTCAAAATTTTCCTAATGTGAATTTCTAAGTAAAATGCAAAATCTTTCTGAAGCTATTCTACTTGGAATACAGAGATATGTAAACTAAAAAAAACAAATTTATCCTTGTTACCAATAGGGCAATAGGATGTATCCTTAAATTTTAATTAACCTTTGCCAATTTTTTTAAATAAAGTTTTTTTTTTCAAAAACAACAAATGGGGCAAATTGATACACTTGGATGTGGGGTACTTTTATAAACTCGTAGGTCACATTGATACACATTTTGCGTTAAGAGATAAATATCTCAGCAATTTTTTTAAAAAATCAGTAAAGGGTAAATTAGATCTACAGTGAAGGATATTAATGCCAGTTTTAGGGTCTTGGGTTTTTTTGTGTTTGAGATTGAAAACTGCTTGCATTGTAGCTATGTGCATTTATAAAAGAAAATGCAGTTGATAAATACATGACCAAAAACAAGAGAATTTCTTGCATCAGAAAATGCAAATCTTCCTGAAGCTATTCTACTTGGAATACAGATACCTGTAAATTCAAAAAAAAGTTTATCCTTGTAAATAATAGGGGGTATCTTTAAATTTTAAATAACATTTGCCAATTTTTTTAAATAAAGGTTTTTTTTCAAAAACATTAAATGGAGCAAATTGATACACTTGGATGTGGGGTACTTTGATTCATTCATGGGGCACATTGATACACATTTTGCGTTGGGAGATAAATATCTCTCAGCAATTTTTTTAAAACTAGTAAAGAAGTAAAGGGTAAATTAGATCTACAGTGAAGGATATTTATGCCAGTTTTTGGATCGTTGGGTTTTTTAAGTGTTTGAAATAGAAAACTGCTTGGGCATTGTAGCTAAGTGCTTTTATAATAGAAAATAAATACGGTAAATAAATACATGACCAAACGATTGAATAAGGGAATAAGGGAAGTTCTTAGCACTTTTACAGGTAATAAAGAACTCTATTTAAAAAAAACAGTGACAAAATAGAACTATAAATGGCCAAAAACTCACAAGTTAATTAGTGTCGTATTTTTTTTTAATTTCTGAATGATTTTCGACAAAGAGACCTTTCAATTTTATTCAATTAATTCAGGCAACAATACCCATGAAAATTAGCATCTTATTTTTTAAATTAGATATTTGTTAAAAATGACCATTTTTTAAATTTTATGGATTTTTTTATCCTTGAATGGAAAATTTGTGATTTTTATTCAAAAAATGGTAATGTAATAGGGTTTAGGATCTCTCAACAAAATAACGCCTTAAGTATTTTCCAAATTTTTTTACTTGTTACTATTGTTGAGCAAATAAATCACTGTATCAAAGTACCCCAAGCAATTGATACCTAATTAATTTTTTTACAAATGTAGTTATATTTTAATTTTAATCATACTTATATTCTTTTTCTAATTGATATCATAAAATTGAATCATCTTTAGATATTTTTAGAAAGAAAGTAACTGAATAAGTCATTTTTTTCTACTCAAAAAATGGATTTGAATTTTGCTGTATCAAACTGCCCCACTTCCCCTATAGAATCAAGATGCACTCTGACTAATTCTACACATTATTTAGAAGTTGCCTCAGCCATCCAAATATATTTTACGATCATACCTTAGGTCCACCATTGCTTTGAAGGTGAATACAAAAAAGTCACAAAAACATGGCTGTCAAAATTTTGCTAATTTCTTAAGAAAAAAAATAATAACTTCTTTACCTCAATTTTTTGGTGCCCCTCGTGTATGCTCTCAATTTTTACAAAGATTTATTTACAATGAAATTTTAAATAAGTGTTAATTCCCATTTTTGCTGAATTTTTTTTAGTAAAACAAGTTATTAATCTGAGTACTGATGCGGGGTGAATCGGTTCAGTCATAAAAATGCTTGGTTTTCTACCTTTAGTCATTTTTCTAGTTTCTGGTCATTTTCAACACCTAAATCGTGAGTCGATATAATAGCGGCCATGAGGGAGAATAATATATAATTCCCCTCAATCATATCTCTCCCTAATTTATTTCGTATTTTGTATAGGAGAAACATCATTCTTTGTACTTCATGAAAAAAAGTGTCAATTAATTTGATATAGTAAAATTTATTCATTTCACCTTATTAGACGGATTAAAGACAAATTTTAAAATCACATCATCATTTTTTTGACAAAAATTGGCAGTGATCTGATTCACTCCGCATTAAGGGTAAATCAGATTACGACGCTTAAAAATATGCATAAAATCAACCGTTCAAGTTAATTAAATTTTTTCAACGGGCTCTATAAGTATTAATTGGGACTCGAAATATTATTTTTAAACATTCCGAAATATTAGTAAATTTTTGGCAGCACTTCAAAGTTCAAAAATGGTCCGATTCACCCCGTTTTACGGTATAGGGGAGAGTGGGGCTATTTCGCACATGGGGCACATTCGGACAGACGGCATTTACCCTAGTAATTATTAATTTAAAAATCTGAAAAAAAAATAACAGTAAATGGATGCATGACTACCACCTCCTGCATGAATTTTCAAAGCCCTGAGCCATTTTGTTGTATACGTACTAGAAATTTGCTAGCGTTAGAAGCAGCAAAGTAAATTTTCTTGTCATTTAGTTGGCGTAAAATATCAATCAAAAATAACTCTGAAGTTGACATTCAGCATTTTATTCAGTTCAGGCACTACTAAAGTAAGTTTCTAGAAAGGTTTTATTTCCCTGCTTTATTTATAAATATCTTGTTGGGACGTGGTAAGCTTGAACTGGTAGATGGGGCACATTCGTACACCAAAAGATGGGGCAGATTCGGACAGTGCGAATGTGCCTATCTTTCCCATTTTTGATTATGAAAATGATTTATATGTTTATAAGTGCAGTATATTTAATAACTTGAAGTTTAGTTGTTTTTTATTGTAATTGTTTCAAAATTTGGTGATAATAGAAAATAACATCTTAAAGAAAGCTTCAGTTTTAAGGAATTTAGACCCAGATTTAAACATTGAAGAAATAATGTCCCTGATAATTCTTTAATACCAATTGACTTGGACTTAGGTGATTTTCTATGTTTTATTCCAGTAGAATTTGCTACTAAAAAGAAAATTTTGTTATGTTGGTCAAATAGAAAATTTGGAGTTGAATGGTGCTTATTTAAAATTAATGATGAAAAACTTTAAAATTAATGACGAAACTTTTATTTTCCCAGTAAGAAATGATTCAACATTCATACAAAAAGATAATATCGTATTACAAGTTCCCCAACCGTCAGTTTCAGGTGTTAATAAGTGAGCTGTTGGTTCACTTTTCTTTTCGAATAAAACCTGACAGTTAAAATATTGGTTAAACTTTTTCTAACTAATTATATTATGTTAAGTATGTCAATGTGCAATATAATCTTCATTACTACAATTGTTTTCCTCATCAAAAACTTAGATGTTCAATATTTTCTGAAGCTGTTTTCTTTTTGTAAAAAAATCCTCAATTTAGAGGAAAAATATGTAAAAGTGCCAAATATTTAGTTTAATTATCCTTACTTTAAAGTGCCATAAACTTTTTAGTTCGTAAAAAATAATTATTGTATAATTTTTTGCATGTGTACGAATGTGCCCCACACGTGTGCAAAACTGCCCCACCCATGGGGCACATTCGCACGAAATTTCTCGTTTTTTAGATTGATGATATATATGTTAGAAATTCTAGATGAATGTGACCAATTATTATCGTTCTAAAATATGGGGAAAGGTCTTAACTTTCATTTGAATCCGAGTTTGTTTCAATATCTCATCTAGATCCAGAGAAATATCCCGAAATGCACTTTTTGTGCGAATGTGCCCCTTTCTCCCCTACTAAAAAATAAGGTTTTGGGGGACTAATTGTTTCTTACTTTCAAAAGTATTTTAAAATTATTAACACCGGTTCTCTTTGAAATAAGAAGGCAATTATCTACTGTTTAATGGATTTTTTAGAAATATCGGGGGATAAAAATACACAAGGGGACCGAAAATCCTTTGTGGATATACACATATACAGGTTCTCACAATAATCATTAATTTATTAATTTTGGAGAAATACGTAAATGCTTAAATTTCTTTGAAATAGCCAATTTTTCCACTGACCAGAATCACATCAAAGGCTAGAAATAATGTAAGAATAGGTTAGGAAATATTAACGTAATGGGGGAAACGAGTTCTAGTCAAAATTTAGTATAAAAATTAAATTTTTGTGCTACACGTTAATAAAATTCTTAAGATATAAATAGTAAGGAGATATACAATAGAAGGTGTTTCACAAGTACGTTTCACGACTTTTATTTGGCACCAACCTTTATTTTATTCTCCTAGGGTCATGGAAGTTAGGTCTACCCCTAGGTAAGTGACCCTGGAGAATCCGTTGGGATGACTAATAGCTCTCCTAGCGGCGAAACTAAAAAAGTTATAAAATTAATTATTTTATAATAATTAATTTACAAACTAAAGGAGTGAAGCAAAAACTTCAATGATGGTATTTGTTGGCAACAGCTCCCTCTCGTAAGTTTGTAATCTCGAGTTTTGTAATCTGGCAACACAGACGCCACAGAGTTGTAAGAGAGAACGAGAAGGAGAGACCGAGCGTGATGGCTGCTCTTAAATAAAAGAGAAGCTACAGTCCAAAACTAGTTTGTTATTATTTCGTGAATTTCATTTGAGTAAAAACATTAACGAGCTATCGACGTAACACACTGGCGTATATAGAAATTTATTTCGGGAGGGGTCCAAAATTGTTTCCTAGCCCCTCCCATGTATATTAGTTTTTTTTCTTAGGCAGAATTTGCAACTTAAAGAACTTAATATTAAAAGGTTATGATGTATTAAGTTGCAATTACAAAAGGGGGGTCTGGGGGTCCTCCCCCAGAAAATTTTTGGAAATTTGACTCTAAAAACCAGGTTTTTAACTAGTTTTCGTACATCTAGTTAGAATTTTGGATATAAATTTTCAGGTAAAATTTGATGAATTTAATGAAAAAGTTATAAATAATATAGTTTTAAGTACAGAAGGGGATATATGGGGGTCATCCCCCAGAAAAATTTTGGAGATTAGATCCTAAAAACAGGATTTCAACTTGGTTTTGATACACTTTCCAAATTAAAATTTCAGACATACATTCTCAGGTAGGATTTTGAACTTATTGTAAAAAAGTTTTAAATAATAAAATTCCAAGCACTCTACAGGGGGGTTTGGGGGGTCCTCCCCCAGAAATTTTTTCAAAATTTGACCCTAAAAACAGGGTTTTAGCTTGTTTTGGTACACCAAGTCAGAATTTCGGGGGGGGGGCCAGGGCCCCTTCGGCCCCCCCCCCTTATATACGCCACTGACGTAACAGTATTGTTGCCAACTTTATGAAAAACTTACTGAAAATTTTTCATGAAAATGTCGTGAATATTCGCGGAGATATTAACATGGGAAAATAGCCCTTTCAAGTTTTCCAGTGTTGATATGAAGTTTAAGGTTCTCTTTTAGTTAAATGTGGACAAAATGTTAAAAAAAAAATCAAAAAAACTCTTTCACATTTTCGAACTTTTTCTTTTTTGAGGACTTAAAAAAGGGCTATTTTAACATGCTAATATCTCCGGGAATATATACGATATTTTCATGAAATCAATGGATTCTCCACGGCAGGCGCGGGCGCGGATTCTCAAAATGAGTTAAAAGGTTCTCAAAATAAGTTGAAACCCTCCTTTTACTATGGTTTTGAAAAAGTACCCCCTTGGAGCCATGCTGGATCCACGCCTGCTCCAGGGTCACTTACCTAGGGATAAACCCCCATGACCCTAGGAGACGTTGGTTCTAAACCAAAGCCGTGAAACGGACTTTTTTTAAATTTAAACAAACAAAGAAACGGACTTTTGAAACACTCTATATTTAAGGTCCAATAGTGGTTTAAAAAGTAAGGAATCCCTCCGAAATTGGGAACCCATTCTGATTCCGCGGGCGGTACTTTAAAGACCTCGAAACAGGGGAAACCCGATCCGTTAACATTCCCCCTTGGTGCTGTCAATTAAATTGGTGAAGACCGAAATTTCCCTTAAAAATAAACAAGAAGATAGTGTGCTCCCAAAAACGAGACTGTCGTGGCTTTCTATCATCTGAATACTTGAGGTCCCTAATGCAAGACCCCAGAATCTGGAATAGCTACTGACAAGACGAAATTGATACGCTGAGATGGAGAGCCCCTTGTTAACTTTTCGGAGGGGGGATAAGATTGAGTTCGGGGAGTCAAAAGAACCGAATCATGAAGGGGGGATGAGTAGGGGGGATTTGTTTAGGGGTTCGGGGTTCGCTGCATTCCTGGGATCCCTATTTTGGTAAACGTCATAAGAGCCATTTATCTTTCTCCTATTTGGAGGTGTGGACGCAACGCCCATAGAAAAAAGGACAGCCGGTGGAACACGTTAAAATGCGGCTTCAAACATGACTTGATAGAGGTACCGCATTTTCGCGGTTTAAAAAGTTCGGGGCAAAAGTTAAAAGATGTTTGTGCGTTGCGTAGGTTCTTAAAATACTGTATCTTAATTTTGGATAAAGGTAGAAAATCTTTAAATGGTGTGACTCTTCTAATAGGAGAATTTTAGAATGTGGGATTATTGAACAGAAATTACGGTACATCCGGGTGATTAAAGCTTCATTTAAATGGAAGAAAAGGAGGAAGGGTTAATATTCAAAACGATAAACACAATTTGAAAACTTAAACGTCACATTTTACAATATAACTTGAACAAACTAAAGAACATGAACTCCAATAGTCTTTATCAACAAACAATTTTAGAAATAACAACTCTTTAATTAAATAATATAAATTTTTAGCCGATTTTTATAAATTTGTTCTAATAGGAATAAACTCTTTTTTACACTTAAGAAAAAGAAGAAAAGAAAGAGAAATGCAAAATAGCATAGAAAATAAAACTTAAAGATAAACATGTTCACACAAAAAAAATCTCAGTTTTTAATTCAAAAGAGATTAAAAATAAAAATTTAATTCCTATATTTTTTTTAAGTTAACCATCATAACCTTAATTAAAAGCATTTACTCTAAGTGGCATTATTTCATCCGTACTTTTAAAATACATCTGAAGCACTTAAATATTTATTTTCTGCTTTTTTTTTCAAAGAGCATTAGCTGAACAGCGGGGAAGCCTATTTTAATATTATAATTAATATATTTTTTAATAAACTCACACACACACTGACACACTAATAATGCATTAATGCATAAATTAATAAATATTAAAATTTAATATAGTATTATATAAAATGAAAATTCCTTTGTAAAAGTTTTAAAATTGAAAACAAAAAAGTATCAAATTTAATATAGGTAGTTATAAATTTACACAAAATAATAATAGTATGATGAAAATCTGATGATACTTTTTTCACCTTTATTAATTTAAAAAAATATAAGTATTAAGTTTAAAAATTTTTAAAGAAATATCTCTAAAGAATATTCAATTAACCAGCATGAAACACTTAAGATATTACACTTATAATGATATAATGGAACCCAACTGACGGAGCAAAACAAAATCGGACTCGAATCGAAAAGTTTTTTTCCCCGCAGAGTCTCCTTCTCAAAACAGTTCGCGTTGTTTTGTTGTTTACAGTAAAGAAACAATGACATTCACGCAAACTTCTAGACATGTGCGGAATCAACTTTCTAACTCAGAAAGAGTAAAATTCAACGACAAATAAAGTGTTTTACTTACGTTCAAAATCGCTTCATTTATACAATCCCTCCTATAGAAGAAACAAATACATTCAGCGCGAGACGCCGGATTCGAAATTCACCGCTGACGGGACGTTTTACCCACTCAAATCCAGCCCCACTGGAAACTTGCTTCGTCTTGAAGTTGATCCGGTCCTCGTTAAAAACTCTCGCCAAATACGCCAAGACGAAACTTTTCTCCGTGGAATGCGAGCGCAGTGCTGGATTTTTCCCGCCAGGCTTTGGAACCGGAAAATATTATTGTCTGTGAGGGGGAATACACTCCGCTTTTCATAGGCCTATTCGCTATTCAGGATCAGTACACCTCTTGAGCCTGAAAGAAGAAATACCTATGAAATTTTTAAGCGCTTTTCGCCTCGCTCTGGGAGAAACAGGGCCGGACTGGGAAAAAATTTCGGCCCGGGCATTTTAAGTCTGAACCGGCCCACTGCATATTTTTCATGGAAAATATAACTTCATAGAATTAAAAATTTCGGGGGGAAATCATGGTACTTCCCCAAGAAATTCTTTTGAAAATTGGCCCCTAAGAAATAGTCTAAGTAGATACGACTCAATATGGACTTCTAATTCTTTGTTGGTAAATTCAGTGGATAGAAAGAATTTCCACCTTGACGATCATCTTAATATTAAAATAAATTGTAAATAATGTAGCTCAAAATAGAAAGGGGGGTCTGGGGGTCCTCCCCAGAAAAATTTTGGAAATTTTACTCTTAAAAGTACTGTTTTACCTCGTTTGGGTGACATCCGAAAAGATTCGCTCCTTTTATGCCATAGAATTTTTAAAGATGAAACCAGGAAAATTAGTTCATAAAAATATTTTATATAATATAATATGTTTTTGAGTCCAGTAATTTATGCCATCATTAATGAATTTAATTTCTGGTAAATTAATGGTTTGGTGGCCGCACAAAAAGAAGTTGTGGGCCGCTAGTTGGAAATTCCTGCGGAGTACGGATTCATTTTTACAGGATCTTTTTCGTAAAATATTTTGGTTGTAGGCGGCCCACAAACGGCCCTCAATGAGTAACGGCCCACCGAGCATTTGCCCAAATGCCCGCATGGCCAGTCCGAGCTTGGGGAGAAATTTATGTTGACTCTTGCATTATTTTGACCTTAAATTGTTTAATTGTATAATATAATAATTATTATATTGTTAAAATTATAATGTAAAATATATATATATATATATATATATATATTATATTATATATTATATATATATATATATATATTATATATATATATATATATATATATATATATATATATATATATATATATATATATATATATATATATATATATATATATATATATATATATATATATATATATATATATATATATATATATATATCAGTATTTGACTCATGTTAGGGGGAAAATTATCTTAACAGTCTGTTCAAATCAATATTTTGGAGAGTGAGGGATACTTTAATTTTTCCCGAAAACTCAGATTTTTTTCTTTGTTTTTTTTTTGAAACAATCAAAACTGTTCCTTATTTATGCCAAGATAATATTTGTGCTTTATTTTTAATAGTGGGTACCTAATAGGCCCAATTAATATTAAAAAGACCCACCTACTAATAGTAGGGGGAAAATGCGGTTTGACCCGGAACAAATTCCAACAAAAGGTTTTTCAACGGTTTTGGACTCTACTGGGTGTCCTTATTGACAGAAAAAAAGTCTACCACAATCTGATGACCGGAAGTGTGTTTTTTTTTAAATTTTTTAAAAAACTTTAAAATCCTCTAAAAATGATAATAAAGGCGAAAAAAAATTTTTTTTCGACGTTAAATTATGTATTAGATGGTAGTTGACTTATATTCACGAAGTAATTTATAAAAATTTCATTTATAAGGATCTGGCAACAAGAAAAGTGCTTTTTTCAAGATGGCGGCCTAAATTTTCAGTAAGTGACAGTAAACTTGTTTTTATCGAGTAAATTCCATTAATTAAGATGAAAAGTGACGTAAATTAAGTCAATAACTTCATATAATGCTGTAAATTTGATCTATCCTATTAAAATTAGAAAAAAAACTGAGCGGAAATACGCGCGTATCCGCGCCGTTTTTGAGTCCCGATTTCACTGGGTATAGTCACTTTAAAAGTTCATTAAAACTAGGAAAAAATTCCAACAAGCATTTTCTCAACGGTTTTAGACAGTACTAAGTGTATTTATTGCCATTAAAAAAGTCTACCAGAATCTGACAACCGGAAGTGGGTTTTTTCAAGATGGCCGCCGATAATGAAAAAAAAGAGATATTCGTAAAAAAAGTCCTAATTTAAGTGTTATAAAAAATTTTATGGGTTCTAAAATTAAATGTTAGGTTAAAATTAACTTTTCTTATCACAGAAATGAATATAAATTGGGTTTACAAAATCTAGTAACCAGAACAGGGCTTATTTCCAAGATGGCGGCCTAGGTTTCTTTCGGAATTGCTGGATAATTTTAAAGGTTTATTAAATTAAAGAAAAAATTCCAACAAGCATTTTCTCAACGGTTTTAGACAGGACTAAGTGTATTTATTGTCATTACAAAAGTCTACCCGAATCTGACAACCGGAAGGGGTTTTTTTTCAAGATGGCCGCCGATGCTTAAAAAAAAGAGATATTCGTAAAAAAAGTTCTAATTTACGTGTTATAAAAATTTTTTATGGGTTCTAAAATTATTTATTAGGTTATAATTAACTTTTCTTATCATAGCAATGAATATAAATTCCATTTACAAAACCTAGTAAACAGAACATGGCTTATTTCCAACATGGCGGCCTAGGTTTCTTTCGGAATTTCCAGCGCATACTGGATAATTTTAAAGGTTTATTAAATTAAAGAAAAAAATTCCAACAAGCATTTTCTCAACGGTTTTAGACAGTACTAAGTGTATTTATTGTCATTACAAAAGTCTACCCGAATCTGACAACCGGAAGTGGGTTTTTTTCAAGATGGCCACCGATGCTTAAAAAAAGAGATATTCGTAAAAAAAAGTTCTAATTCACGTTATAAAAATTTTTATGGGTTCTAAAATTATTTATTATGTTATAATTAACTTTTCTTATCATAGTAATGAATATAAATTCCATTTACAAAACCTAGTAAACAGAACAGGGCTTATTTCCAAGATGGCGGCCTTAGGTTTCTTTCGGAATTGCCGGCGCATACTGGATAAGTTTAAAGGTTCATTAAATTAAAGAAAAAATTCCAACAAGCATTTTCTCAATGATTTTAGACAGTACTGAATGTATTTATTTTGTCGTTACAAAAGTCTACCCAAATCTGACAACCGGAAGTGGGTTTTTTCAAGATGGCCGCCGATGCTTAAAGAAAAGAGATATTCGTAAAAAGCCCTAATTTAAAAGGTATAAAATTTTTTTATGGGTTCTAAAATTAAATATTAGGTTATAGTTAACTTTTCTTATCATAGTAGTAATGAATATAAATTCCGTTTACAAAATCTAGTAACAAGAACAGGGCTTATTTCCAAAATGAAACAGAATATCTCTTTTTTTAATCATAGGCGGACATCTTGAAAAAAACCCACTTCCGGTTGTCAGATTCGGGTAGACTTTTGTAATGACAATAAATACACTTAGTACTGTCTAAAACCGTTGAGAAAATGCTTGTTGGAATTTTTTCTTTAATTTAATAAACCTTTAAAATTATCCAGCAATTCCGGAAGAAACCTAGGCCGCCATCTTGGAAATAAGCCCTGTTCTGGTTACTAGATTTTGTAAACCCAATTTATATTCATTTCTGTGCTAAGAAAAGTTAATTTTAACCTAACATTTAATTTTAGAACCCATAAAAATTTTTATAACACTTAAATTAGGACTTTTTTTACGAATGTCTCTTTTTTTTCATTATCGGCGGCCATCTTGAAAAAAACCCACTTCCGGTTGTCAGATTCTGGTAGACTTTTTTAATGGCAATAAATACACTTAGTACTGTCTAAAACCGTTGAGAAAATGCTTGTTGGAATTTTTTCCTAGTTTTAATGAACTTTTAAAGTGACTATACCCAGTGAAATCGGGACTCAAAAACGAGTTTTTTTTCTAATTTTAATAGGATAGATCAAATATACAGCATTATATGAAGTTATTGACTTAATTTACGTCACTTTTCATCTTAATTAATGGAATTTACTCGATAAAAACAAGTTTACTGTCACTTACTGAAAATTTAGGCCGCCATCTTGAAAAAAGCACTTTTCTTGTTGCCAGATCCTTATAAATGAAATTTTTATAAATTACTTCGTGAATATAAGTCAACTACCATCTAATACATAATTTAACGTCGAAAAAAAATTTTTTTTCGCCTTTATTATCATTTTTAGAGGATTTTAAAGTTTTTTAAAAAATTTAAAAAAAAACACACTTCCGGTCATCAGATTGTGGTAGACTTTTTTTCTGTCAATAAGGACACCCAGTAGAGTCCAAAACCGTTGAAAAACCTTTTGTTGGAATTTGTTCCGGGTTCGGCCCTTTTTTGAGCTATTTTCCCCCTACTATAAGGTTATTTAAGGAAGTAATTTTTCTAAAAGTGGCCTGATTCAGAATTGGTTGGGATCTTCAGAATAATATGTAACAAAACTTTAACGTAAATTACCTGCCGATGTTCCCAAATGGGAACATCATTTTAAGGAATTTTTTTACCGCTTAATTTTTCATGCAGGAATTTCATACTTTGATACTTGGTAGAAAGCAACTCAAAGATATGAAGTTATTTTACATTCAAAAGTTTTTCACGTGCAATTTAATCCTTTTTGTAGAATTTACATCAAAATTAGAGATTTTTGGCTCTTCCAAAAGTTGCACAAGTTCCAACTTGTGAAAATTTTAAATAAATTTAGATTTAAATAATTTTGCCGTGTTTATGTAGCATAAGTACACATCTTCCCATTTGGCTTGACAGTATAGCTTCATATTCCAATTTTGGAGAGTAATTGCCAATACAACATATATGTTCCCAAATGGGAACATCGGCGTTTGGGGTATAGTATTTGAAGGGATTTTTATAACATGCAAAAATTCAAGTTATTTCCTATTTTCTTTAATTTTTTGAACCTTTTTTGTCTTAAAAGATCTAAACGAAAGATCAAAAGATCTCTTCCTTCTGAGGAATTGCGTATATATTTTGTTCAAGTACTTTTTTTACATAAAAATTTTAGGAATAAAATTGAAGAATTTTGAAAATAAGGAAAAGTGTGTACATCTAAAAACACTCCTCTAACGTAAGTTGGACGTAAGAGATATGTGGTTCAGTTCAGAATCTTACATGAGAAACACGGCTTTAATGAATCAATGGAGTTAGTTATGATTATCATTTTTGAAAGCTAATTAAATTTGAATGCAATTAGTGGATTTTATGCTAGATATCCGTATAGAACCGTAATTAAACTATTTTTTCTTACAGACACGTAACTGTTTAGCTTTGGAGCGCATGGGAACACTCTTATGTATTTTTTGTACCAAAATATTACCCATAGTGCAAGAAAAATGTACAGAAAAGCTTCGCGTACGTAATGAACATGTTAATTTTTTCTTTTGAAAATCTGTAAAATGTTACTCAATCGTCCAAATATGGATAGTAAAAATGTGAAAACATTTTCATAATTATTGAGTAGAAACCTATTTCAATCATTTTATTTGAATTAATTGTAAAATATGTGCCTTTTGGAAATTCCCCTAAAAACTTCACCCCAAATGCCGATGTTCCCAAATGGGAACATCCTCAAAATCATACGTAGGATTTTTTCTGCCAATAAATGACTAGAATGGTTTTAGTAATGATGAAACAAGCCATTTAAGCCAAAAAACAAAACCTTTATTTCGAAATTTGAACTGCGGCGTTTAAAAGGTTAAAAAAAAGTTTTTTTAAAGGCCAGTTTTAGGTGAATTAAAAACAAATAGTAACTAAGTGTGCAATTTGATTTACAAAAATTTAAAGACTTCAAAAGTTTTTTTATTAAAATGATTCGAAAGACATGTACTAAAGCAGGGATTTCTTAAGTACACTCACTTCCAAAAGTTAAGCACAAAACTGTTTTTCAACATAACACCTATTAGTAGAATTATTTTTTCATCCATGAAAATCATACCAAAAGATGTTCAATGGATGGGGGGAATACATGGCCCGACAGCACATTTTTCCTGTTGATATTTTAAGGGGGTAAATGGGCCCTCCATTTACACCCAGAACCAGAAAGCATGGTTGACAGTCAGATACCACTTACCAAAAATGACCCAGAAGCTAAAACTTGCCAAAAAGGAGGATTAGATCGATATCTCTCCATAAAACCTAAAAAATACCATTTAAAGGCAACACACACGTTTAAAAACATGCATTGAGTTCAAGAATAATCATACTTCTTACAAAAAGCATAAAATTTTCGGTTAAATACCACTCACATAGATGTTTCTATCACTGCTCCAATAAATGATTAATGGGACTCCATTATCAATGGAGGGCCCATTTACCCCCTTAAAATATCGGTAGGAAAAATTTATTCTCTGCCCCTTTATTCCCACCAGGGTTGCTGAATTTTTTGATGAAAAAAAATATAAAAAATCGGATTTATTTGATAAAAATCAGATTTTTTTTATTTAAATCAGATTTTTTTATTTAAATTAATAACTAGCTCTGAACTTCCTGAAACTGGTTAATAATATACTGATATTGTAATTTCAATGTGATATAATAATTTAGGATTACTTAATATCCCAATTTTGATCTATTTTATGTATTAATTAATTGAATTAATTAAGGGGAGCGGTTCGTTGCCATTTCATGGTGAAATGCCGAAGCCCATCCTAAAATGGTGAATGAACAATTAATTATAAGGTACTTGTACCCAATATGGACAGGGCTCTCAATATGGACACCCCTTATATCTTTAAAAGTAAGAAACTTGATCGAGAGTCGGCACTACGTGTTCTTGAAGAAAAGCAGTTTAAAAGATAATTTAGTCTTTAAAGTGCAAAAAAGCACGCTGTTCGCCATTTTGAAGGAAATTTGTGTTTTCATGGTGTGCTGATAGTAATTACAGGTTAAGTTTAAATTCTTATTAGATATGGTAAAATTACTCTAAATATTAAAAAGTGGAGTGTTTTAGAAAGCGGATAAAACATTATTTCGTTTGCTATTGCGTATATTGCTTAAAAATGTTTTCTTTGTTTATTTATTACACGATTAGGTAAAACTACGCCCTGTTCCCAATATGGACACCTTATGTCTACATTGGAAGTACAGCAAGTGAATCTTCAGATTTAGAAATTTTTAAAATAATTTTCTGTTTGATGTTATTTTATTTAGCTTTTTCATAATAAATTAATGTTTATATGTATTTTTAATCTTAATTACAGTATCCGTACATAACATTAGGAAGTGCATGTTCTGATGACATTAACTGTGCCCCCCCTCCCCCGCAATACTTTACGAAATATTTTTTTTATCCCCTCTCCTCTAAAATCCCTTGGAAGAGTGGTTTTTCCATACACCCTGTGTAGTAGGTCAATAATTTGCCACCTGTCCATAATATGGACAGGTGGTTCCTAATATGGACACTTGCAAACATTTTTTGTTTTTATCACTGAAATTAAACCAGAATAATTACAAGGTCCCTAATTTTAATAATGATAGTCAACAGTCCAAAGATAGTGGTCATAAATTTTTGGACTCCTGTGACGTGTATAAGGGGGTGAAAAAAATACATTTTCCTTAGGGTGTCCATATTAGGCACAGGTACCTTACTATCAGTTACTAAAATTTGATCCTTATAACTATTTTTGCCCAATTGTGAAATCAATAATAGCTTTAAAAGAAATTGTGACAATGATTTTTAAAAAATCTATGCCTCATTTTTGTGTTACAATTTTAACCAATCTTTGAATTATAATAATTCAGTTAAATTAATTTTACTAAAAGTATTATGTAAAAGTATTATGTATCTTTTAAAGTTCTATGACGAAGTAACAAAGGAGTTGGATCAAAAACATAGTGAAGACATATTTTACATAGATTTTCAAAAGGCATTTGATAAGGTTCCACACGAGGCATTGCTACTCAAATTGGAAAAATTGGGTATCAGAGGTAAAACACTACTGTGGATTAGGAATTGGTTGATAGGTAGGAAAAAGAGAGTGCAAGTCAAGGGTAATTATTCTCAGTGGGCAGAGGTCATGAGTGGGGTGCCACAGGGGTCAGTATTGGGGCCAATTCTCTTTATAATATTCATTAACGATATTAGTCAGGACATTAGGAACAAGATCAGCATCTTTGCTGATGACTTAAAAATTTGGGGGAGGGTAGATACTCAGGAGCAAATACAAAATTTACAAAGGGATCTAGATATGATATCGCAATGGGCTGAAAAATGGGGTATGTCCTTTAACATAAGTAAATGTCAGGTACTTCATATAGGTCGGGGGAATGGTAGGGCAGAATTTTATCTGCAAGGGAACAAAGTTAAAGAAGGTAATATGATCAAGGATTTAGGGGTGATAGTAAATGAAGACTTTAAATGGGTTCATCAGTGTTCATCTGCTAGTAAAAAGGCTAACAGGATATTGGGATATATTAAAAAAACTGTTTCTTCAAGGTCCGAGGATATAATTTTACCACTATACAGAGGCTTGGTGAGACCTCATCTAGAGTATACTGTTCAGTTTTGGTCTCCATACTTAAAAAAAGATATTGATTCAATTGAAAGGGTTCAGCATAGGGCTACTAAAATGGTCAAGGGTATATCCAGTTTAAGTTATGAGGGAAGATTAAAGAAGCTAAATATGTTCACTCTAGAGAAAAGAAGGATTAGAGGGGATTTGATTCAACTTTTTAAAATGGTAAAGCAAGGGGACACAGAGGGACTAGATTTCAATACGGGTAATAGAACAAGGGGTCACAAATTCAAATTGAATAAAGGAAAATTTAAGACGGATTGTAGGAAGCATTATTTTTTTAATAGGGTAATGGATAGATGGAATGCGTTGCCTGAAAAAATTGTAAATTCAAGTGGGGTAAACGAGTTCAAGAGGAAAATTGACAGATACTGGGATTCCGGTAGTGTGGGTTAAAAAGACTGGACCAACCTTGCTGGGCTTACGCCTGTAGTTGGTCGACTTAATTTGTATTTGTATTTGTATACTTATTTCTTTAAAATATAATTAGTAATAAAAATAAAATAAAATAAACAACTTATTGACAGTTATGTATATACAGGGTGGTCCTTAATTCATGGTACAAACTTCTAGGGGTGTTAGAGTACACCTAGACGATCAAGAATTGGTATAGGAAGGGGGGTCGCAGTTACACCGTTACAGAGCTAGGTCCTAATGTAGTGCGAGCGCGTTTCAAAAGGCCGTTTTTAGAAGGCCCGTGTGACGAAACAAAACATAATAAAATAAAAAAATTTATTGCATGAGGTACAGGAGTATCCGTACTACTTAAATCCTCAATGTGATAGAAATTGAACCACTTTCTAAACAGCGGAGTTAGTTTCAAAAGTGCAATATTAATCTTTTAGTCAAAGAATCACATTCCTTAATGGTATTTAGAAAAATGATGATCGGGGAAGGAATTTTCAATGATCGTAACATGGATCATTGAAACTGTTTGATCATTGAAAATTCCTTCCCCGATCATCATTTTTCTAAATACCATTAATGGAACTCCATTGTTTGACTAAGAGCACGTTTTAAAACTCACCCCACGGTTTAGAAAGTGGTCCAATTTCTATCACATTGAGGATTTAAGTAGTACGGATACTCCTGTAACTCATGCAATAAATTTTTTCATTTTATTATGTTTTGTTTCGTCACACGGGCCTTCTAAAAACGGCCTTTTGAAACGCGCTCGCACTACATTAGGACCTATTATTTGTCTGTCCTCGCTTGGCACGAATGGTAAACCCAAACGGGAAAGGCCATTCTCTCCCTGGGGTTGGATAGGTAGGGAGAGAGAGAGCGCCAAACTGGTTACTTCTCGCCAAGAACTACTCCAACTCCCTTCCCTCTCCTTTGCCAATGGGGTGCATAAGTAGCCAAGCCAGCAACCTTGATTTCCCGCACCCCTACCCGAACTTGGATCTCCCCGCTTCCCTCCGTCAAGCGAGCGCAGACAAATAATAGCTCTTTAACGGTGTAACTGCGACCCCCCTTCCTATACCAATTCTTGATCGTCTAGGTGTACTCTAACACCCCTAGAAGTTTGTACCATGAATTAAGGACCACCCTGTATATAGAGAATATAGCTCTATTCGTAGTTACACTAGCGGAAATAAAAATCCCAACACCAAGAAGGAAAGGAGATATCAAAGTCAAATTTATTTCTATAATTTCACATAGTATCAATGTGAATTGGTTGAAAAATCAGCCTTCCTGGATGTTAGGGGGCCGAGAAAATCGGTGAGAAGTGTTGTCTCCATAGGTGTCCATTACCGCCGTCACACGTCATGGTATTGAGTGACAGGGGCTCTAAATGACTTTTGAGGGATTGGAGGACCATGTTGCCACCTCAGGTAGTCCAAATTCATATGGTGCACCAGCGGACGTTGCATACCGGGCTAGGTGATTTCTCCTCTTTCTCCGGACATGTTTTGTGAGTGTTGGTTCTTAAGAACGGATAGGCCAGGGTAAAAATGCAACATAGGGGGTTAAGAAAAAAGCTTGGACAGTACATGAAACATGTGTTTGTGCATTTTTCTCTTGAAATTTGTCCCCAGGACAGGTCTGAAGGTAAGGACGGACAACCGGCTATAAAACCTCAATGAAGCAGCTCTGGTTGTCCAAAGTACCGGTAGATCATACTGAGGACAAGCGGCAGTGGGATGGATGTCGTTTGCAGTACTGCGGATCGTCCGTTCGGTCCGCATAGCTTCTTACATCTTTGTCTATAAACAAGGGGCTGAAAATGGGCATTTCTGTTTCCAATAGTGCACGAAATAAGGAAATGAAAATCCCAATTTCATGATATTGTGTTTATGAGAGAATCCTGATTCGGTTTGGAGCACCACGACGGTTGGGTATGAGTTTGAAGACACAATGGAGAGAGCGCACTCAGCTGATGATTTTCTAATCGTTCCACGGAGTGTTGATGAAGGGTAGCGGAGTGGGGATGCATTGGATTCCATTTCTGCAACTCCTGAGTATGATTCACCAGTAATTTTTCCAACCAGAGCTGCGTCATTGAGATTTTGCAACTGGTAGACCGTCCTTACCTTCAGACCTGTCCTGGGGAAAAATTGCAAGAGAAACATGCACAACCACATGTTGTATGCAATGTTCAAGCTTTCTTCTTAACCCCCTAGTTTGCCTTTTTACCCCGTCTTTCCCGTTCTCTAGAACCAACACCCACAAAACAAGTCCGGTCAATGAGGAGAAATCACCTATCCCGGTATGCAACGTCCACTGGTGCACCATATGAATTTGGACTACCTGAGGAGGCAACACGGTCCTCCAATCCCTCAAAAGTCATTTAGATCCCCTGTCACTCAATATCATGACGTGTGACGGCGGTAATGGACACCTATGGAGACAACACTCCTCACCGATTTTCTCGGCCCCCTAACATCCAGAAAGGCTGATTTTTTAATCAATTCACATTAACACTATGTGCAATCATAGAAATATATTTTACTTTGATATCTCCTTTCCTTCTTGGTGTTGGGATTTTTATTTCCGCTAGTGTATTTAAAAGAAAACAATAGTTTGGAAAACATGACTAACTATAAAAGCAAGCTTACGATAAAAATCATTCACATGCTTGTATTTTAAAAAGGTGATGTACCAGATAAAAAAATTAAAATATTTTAATTCTTGTTTAGTTTATCACAATTATTGATTCACAACCCTGCTACTTACTCCTTTTTGTCATAAATACACTGCTGTGCAAAAATTAAGGACGGGACTATTTTTCTTACATAACACTTAGTAGAATTATTGTTCATTCATGAAAATCATACCAAAAGATGTTTATTGGGTGAGAATGCAGGGCCCGAGAACAAATTTTCCCTATCAATATTTTAAGGGGGTAAATGTACCTTCCATTGATAATGGAGTTCCATTACACATTTGGAGCAGTGGCAGGAACTTCAAGGTAAGAGGTATTTAACAGAGAAATTTGAGTTTTTTGCAATGAATATGATTATTCCTGAACTCAATGCATATTTTTAAACGTTTTTGCTGCCTTTAAATGGTACTTTTTAGGCTTTATTGAGAGATATCGGTCTAATCATCATTTTTGGCAAATTATAACTTCTGGGTCATTTTTGGTAAGTGGTATCTTAGCGTTAACCATGTTTTTAGTAGGTCTCACATGTGCCTAATTGCGTTTGGGTCTGAGGACCTGAAAAGTAACTTTATTCTTTCAATATCGTTACTTATGATCAACTTTGAGATGGTGAAATTATGATTTTCTGCAGCTTTTTAACTAATAAAGAGAAATATTTGACCCGAGAGGTCTTCTAAAACTGGTAAAAGGGACATGAGAACACAGGAGCGCAATTGCAGGTCTCAGTGAAAATGTCGGTGCTAGGGGTGCTGAAACGGCACAAAGAATTGTATAGTTTCACAGAAAGGACATCTATTATTAACGTTCAAAAAAAGAAGTATTTTTAGTGTTTATGGACTTATACATATCTGAAAAGAAAGATATATCTGTAAAAATATCTCCATTATCTTAAAGAGATCGAATTTCTCCTTTGAGTCTGTACTATCCTTATAGACATTTCAACACCTCCTATACTCAAAAGAGATTTTCCCTGATGTCTGCAATTGGCATACCTGTATTCTCATGGTCCATTTGCTTCTTTTAGAAGACATTTCGGGTCAAGAATTTCTCTTTATTAGTGAAAAAGCTGCAGAATATCACGATTTGACTACCTCAAAGTTTTTCATAAGAAACAATAATGAAAGAATAAAGTTACTTTTCAGGTCCCCAGACCTAAAAGCAATCAGGCATATATGAGACCTACTAAAAACATGGTTAACGCTAAGATACCACTTACCAAAAATGACCCAGGAGCTAAAACTTGCCAAAAATGATGATTAGACCGATATCTCTCAATAAAACCTAAAAAATACCACTTAAATGCAGCACAAACGTTTTAATAGATGCATTGAGTTCAGGAATAATCATATTCATTGCAAAAAAAAAACTTAAATTTCTCGGTTGAAAACCTATTACATAGACGTTTCTGTCACTGCTCTAAAAGTGTAATGGAACTCCATTATCAATGGAGGGCCCATTTACCCCCTTAAAATATCGATAGGGAAAATTTGTTCTCGGGCCCTGTATTCTCCCCTAATAAACATCTTTTGGTATGATTTTCATGGATGAATAATAATTCTGCTAGGTGTTTTGTAAGAAAAACAGTTCTTGCAAACCATTTTAAAGCATACACAACTAATTTTTTATTTAAATTGTGGAAGTTTAACATTATTGATTTAAATCAATGATTTAAAAAAAAATCAAGTGATTTAAATCATTATTTAAATCGTGATTTAAATCAAGCAACCCTGATTCCCACCCATTAAACATCTTTTGGTATGATTTTCATGGATGAAAAATAATTCTAATAGGTGGTATGTTGAAAAACAGTCCCGTGCTTAACAGTTCCGTGTAACTACTCACTAGTTTCACAAATTGATTTCTATCTTCTCAAGAAAATTTTGCACGGTTTAGCAGTGGCGACTCGTATGATGAATAAGGTTGGTTAACAAGGGTTCACACTCATTATATAAAATTAAAATTTACACAAGATCTAAAAGAAATGGGATGTTGAAGAAAAATACATAAATCAAACTTTTTTCTCTTTCTAAGGAGAAATTTCAAACTACTTAAATTTTTCTCTGCATATACTTTCATTTTTAAAAAATAATGAACAAAAAATAATTTTTATAATACCATTTAGGAGAAAGTCTTAACACACTCAAGGGCGTAGCCAGGGTTCTGCTTAGGGGGAGGGCAAGCAAAGTAGACAGTGGCGGAATTTTTTTTTTTTGGGGGGGACTAAGAATTTTTTTTCTAAATCAAATTAAATCTTCTCGTCGAACATAATATGCAAAAAGTTGTGAATAATTGTGTTCTAATTATTAAAACAGGGACTAGGGGCCCTGACCAAGAAAATTTTCGGAAATATAAGTATAAAAGCAGGTTTTCAACTCGTTTTTGGTACACCGAATTTCGGTCATACATTTTCAAGAATTTGATATATTTTTTGGTAGTACTTATTTGCCTTTTTTCAAGCCTATTAAAAGACGTTGGATAGATTTCCAAGCACCGAAGGGGGATCAGGGAGCCTTTAACTCATTTTGGTTTTAACTCATTTGGGGGGGGTTAAAGCCTCCCAGCTCTCCCCTGGATGCGCCAGTGAGGGTAGACCTTTTTTGTGTTTTAGTAGGAGACCACAATTTTAAAGCCCTTGTAGAAAGGACCAGTAGTTGGGGTGGCTTATTTTACATAAAAATGCCCGAATATTGCAAAACGTGATACTTTCATGAAACCTTCAGGGATGTTAGATAATCATATAAGAACTAAAAAATCGATGGGAGCCCAAAATTTTAGGGCGTGGTTTGACCGTTATGACGTCATAACAAGATGGCGACCAAGGGCCTATATTCGGTTCTTTTAATGACTGAAATGCATTTTTGGGGTCAAATATTATGTTTTGAGAGAAATAATAACAATTTCTCTTAAATATATATTTAAGAGAAATTGTTAATGATTTATTGCATTTCATTTGATATTTATTTATATTTATATTCGATTTTAGTTCTATATTTTTACAGGGGGTTCACGTGCTCTTATGGACGAGCCGCCACTCCGGTTAAAAATGCTGTAACGAAATCTGAAATCACTCCATGAATCACACAAATTTAACCATACCTTTTTCACAGTGACACATCTTAAGACCTTCCAAGTTACACTTTTTGTGCCATACATAAATGTAGATTATTGTTTAAGAGTTAAGTAAATGCGTGTTTTTCTTCGAAAATTCTATAAAATTTTAACTATTTTTATTTAATAAAAAATCCTTTGCATGAAAAGGTTGTGGGAAACAAACGAGCCTTTTTCACCATGCACTTACATTTCAGGATTTAAAATTTTAAAATATTCATAATTTTTTTCTTTACGAAATGAAAAATTGAGCACAGGGGTTCTCACATATGCTTAAGAATATTAGAAAAAAACTTATGTAAATTCCTACTTCATTGCTACTTAATGTTAAGTGAAGTTCAATGCAAAATAAAAAAAATTAAAAATGTTGTTGTTGTTGTTGTTGTTATTATATTTTATTTATGTATGTATATCAAATCAAAATACAGTTACGGTTAACAGTGTCCGAGTGGAGTTGAGTTGAGCAGCAGTTGGGCTGCTGCTTAGATATTATATTACATGCCCTTTTTTCATAAACATTAAAAATAATAAATATTTTCTAACAGATACCAAATTTAAATTTTAAACATCAGAATTATGATAATCATTTATATGAACTTAATAACAGAATTTAAATGACATAATATCCAAAATTAAGAATTAGATGCTTAAGAAATAAAGTCATTAAATTTCACCGGGCGTTTGATATCTCTTTTTGGTCTTTGGTTCATAGGAGAATCATTTACAGTTTTGTCTCTTATGGATGGTGAAGATGGAGATGTTGTCGCATCTGATTGAGAGACGTTTTGATCTGCATTCGAGATATCATCATCATGAGAAGCACTTTTATCAGGACGAAGATGAACTCTATTCCTCCTGACTTCTGATCCAGTAGTTGTTTTTACTATGTAGGATCTAGGCGTTGTTTCTTCTTTAATTACAGTCCCAGGGATCCATTCACGATGTCCCATTTGAACATAAACTCGTTGTTGAGGTTGTAGCTTATCCAATTGAACAGCATTTTTGTCGTGGTATTCTTTCTGTTTCTTTTGATTGTCCTCTAGTTGGAACTTTACTTTCTTAGTTGGAAATCTTGGTTTTAAATTTGCTAATTTAGTTGGACAGAGAGTTCTTAGTGCTCTTCCCATTAGCATTTGTGCAGGCGATGGAAGGTTGTATTTAGGAGTGTTGTTATATTCCAAAATAGCTAAATTAGGATCTCCTCCTTCCTTCTTCACTTTGAACATGATATTCTTAATTGTTCCTATGGCTCTTTCTATCATGCCATTCGACTTAGGATACTTAGGCGAAGATGTTACAATTTCGAAATCATAGTTCTTGGCAAACGATTGGTAAAAGTGACTATCAAAGGGAGGTCCATTATCAGAATGAACTTTTCTTGGTATCCCATGTGTTCTGAATATCTGTTTTAAGGCACTCACGACTGGTTCAGCAGTCTTCTTAGAGAGTTTCTTAACTTCTATGAATTTCGAATAGTAGTCAGTCAAAACCAAAAAATCATCATTTTCTAGGTACATAAAGTCAATTCCAACTTCTTGCCATGGATAGACCGGCACATCATAGGGAATCAAAGGTTCTTTAGTATTGGACCTTTGGTGCATTTGGCAAATCGTGCAACTGTTTACGAAATCTTTTATATCTTGCATCATGTTGGGCCAGTAGATAGAGTTTTTAGCTTTTCTTTGGCAGGATGTAATACCTTGGTGAGCCACATGTAGTTTAGACAGGACTTCACTTCTCATTTTCTTCGGTATTACTAGTCTTCTACCCAAAAACATCAGACCATTGTAGTAGTGGAGTTTTGACTTGACGTTCCAATATAAGTGTAATTCAGCTGGAACTATCTTGATGCTAGATGGCCAACCATCTTTCACATATTTCTTCAATTGTGTGAGTTCAGAGTCTGCTTCTGTTGCTATCTTCATCTCTTCAGTTTTCTCATCACTGGATGTTAAGACGGTATGTACGGTTGCAGCACCAGATTCCAAAAAGGTAGTATTGATGACATCTGATCCTGGCGATCGAGAAAGAGCATCAGCTACATAGAGCTTCTTTCCAGGCACATGAACGATGTGGAAGTCATATTTGAAAAGTTCCAAAGCCATTCTCTGTAGTCTAGGAGAAAGTTTTTCAATAGGTTTCTGGAGCAAACCAAGTAATGGTTTGTGATCGGTTTCCACTGTGAACTTTGTAATATAATATCTAAGCAGCAGCCCAACTGCTGCTTAGATATTATATTACAGTTGTGACTAATTCCCCTTGGTCTAGTCGAAGCTAGACCAAGTCCAAGAGTTTGTAAATCCCTAAAAAATCATACACCAAAAGAGGAGTAGTCAGAAGGTCCCTCACAGTTAGTCCCATGCACTCTAAAAGATGTGCCGGGGAGGCCTGAGCTGATGCACATTTAGTGCAGATCTAAAAAGTCTTTTCACCGTTTAAAAATTTAAGGCTCCCAATATGTCCACTCCTAAGTCGGCTGAGTTTGACCTGGGTGGGCCTATCCCCTCTAAGGGCAAGGGCACTGCCTGGTGACTTTTCAGGATACCACGAGTGAAGCGGAGTATTTGCAAACATTTTCCGGTTGGATATCTTTATTTTTGAATAGATCTCAGAGGAAGTAAGGGCCCCGAGAGGTAGTAATGGTTCAGCGGCACCCTCTTTGGCCAGAATATCGGCTATCTCATTACCGTGGATACCAATATGGGAGGGAATCCATTGGAGAAAAATACTGTGCTGCTGTGAGAGTGCCTGAAGATTTTTAAGAATCGTCACAGAAGTATCATCACCTACTCTAGACCAATTACTTAGGTGCTGGATAGCACTGCGGCTGTCGGTCAAAATCCAGATATCAGAGAAGGTATCTCCGGTCGATAGAGCTTTAAGAGCCTCGTTTATGGCAATGAGTTCGGATCTGAAAACCGAGCAGTGGTCTGGATTTCGCAGTTTAATTTTAATGGAATTTAAAGGAGATTTAATGAAAATACCACTACCACATGCATTCTGGTCGTCTCTACTTCCATCTGTGTAGGCCTGAACAGCTGAAGATGGTATTTGGTTTATGATCTCCAGGGCAAGCTGATAGAGGTATTCAGGTGTATCATGCTGTTTATTTGTATGCGCACCCAAATGGGTTTGAAAGCGTACTCCAGGCAATCCCTCCAAAGGGTCAATGGTATTCTTTAGGCAATGCCTCTCGACATTGGTGTCTAACAGATTTATTGACTGCAGTCTGGAAAAGGGACTATCTCTTTTCAATCTCTGGTTATTTACCCATTTTCTAAGATAGATAGCCGTTCTATTGTGACTGCCATAGCTGTAGAGTCTATTGAAATATTTAATGAGGCCGGCGTTTCTCCTCATCCTCATACTCAAAGGCTGTAAGTCACATTCATAAAGAGCAAGTTCCATGGGGCAGGAGTTTTTCAAACCACTAATGATGCGGGCTGCAGCCGTCTGAACTCGCTCCAATTTCAACAGGTTAGTATTGGAGGCACAGAAATATATTTGAAAACCATACTCTAAGATCGGTCTTACCAGAGAGGTATAAGTAGTTCTGAGGGTGGCGACGTCTGCCCCCCAGTCTCTTCCAGAGATGTACTTTAAGACATTTAGTCTCTTTCTGCCCTTCCCCACCAAATACTCAATATGGGCATTACTCAAGATCTCTGGATCTAGGGAATAACCCAGGTATCTAGGATGTTTCTCCCATTGAAGTCTCTGTCCATTCATTACAATATTCATTAAAAATGTTTAAAAGTAATATATCCTCTCATTACGTCCAATCAAGTTTTATGTGAACAAACGATAATTAAGCGAGAAAAGTTTGAATTACCCAAAACAATGGAAACCTTTAAAAACTCATGTCCATGTCCAAAAAGTTCCCGGTATAGACGCCTACTGTAATGTAGGCGGCCTACATTCAAGCAGGTGTTTGTTTGACGGGAAATATCTTTTTTAGAGGTTTATAGCACTAATAAGGAAAACAGTCATCTAGAATTTATTTCCGGTGCTCTCAGTGTTTGCGTTAGCTGCAGATCATTTCTAATAAAGCGAATTTTCAATTTGTCGGAGTATAAAATTTTGTCTTTAGAGTAGCGTGCAAACATAAAATTCTGCGCTTTGTTTGATAAATCACCTACTGAGACGCTCGAGATGCTGAAGAAAGCATACACAAAATGATAGCATGAAGAAATACGAGCGGTATTCAACAGGGGTGGATCCAGGATTTGGTTTTTGGGGACTGAATTTTCATAATCCGATGGAATCTTCTTGATGATCTTAATGTGGAAAAGGTGGTAAATTAACCTGCTCCAACTACTAAAAAAGGGGGTCTGGTGGGTCCTCCCCCAGAAAATTTGTGTAAATTTAATTAAAACCCCACTTTTTCAACTCGTTTTGGTACGCCTCAGCCTTTAGTTCGGATATAGATTATATGGTAGAATTTTTGCATTTCGACAAACTTAATGTAAAATAAAGTTATAAAAATAGAGTTACAAGGGGGGTCTGGGGGTCTTTCCCCAGAAAATTTTTGAAAATTTGACCTTAAATTAACAGGGTTTTAATTTAAGGTCAAATTTTCAAATGAAAAGTTTTACATTATATTGTAATGTAAAACTTTTCATTTTGGGGGCTAAAGCCCAACCCCCTGGATCCGCTATATTGACGTTTTCGCTAACGCCTGTATCCATATTAACGTTATTAAACGTTTACGTGAAAACCGCACGAACACCCAAGATTCTTCTATGACTGGACGCCATCTTGGTGATGGAAATTTCGACAAAGCAACTAAAGGGTCCTCTCAAAAAAGGGATCCCAGGGTATTTAAAACAGTTAAACGAACGTTAGAAGAAGTGTGTGGATTAGGGTGTATCGAAAAAAAACTTTTTCGATTTTATGAAGCGTTAGTGCGGAAAAGTTGTCTAAGGTGGCAGAGAGTACCTGTGATTTTTTTTCAGAATTTTCGGATAATATCTTGAAGTGCCACATTGACCCTGAAGGTTCCTCATGTTAATCCTATGGAGCGCGCAAGCCAAAAAGGCCGAAAATTGGTTTTTGGCCCCTCATTTCTACCCTAATCAGCCGACGAATGTCTTCCCTCGAGTTATGGACTCTATATGATGTATGCTAATGGACAAAACTGGAATAATAGCCTAAATATCTATATTATACGTTTTTTTTGTATGCTCAAATTTCGTCGAAAATCGCGTATGTCCTCGTTCTTCGTCGTGTGATTAGGGTAGAGAAGAGGGTCGAAAAACCAATTTTCAGCCTTTTGGGCTTGTGCTCTTCATAGGATTAACATGGGAAACCTTCAGGGTCAATGTGGCACTTCAAGATATATTATCCGAAAATTCTGAAATAAAACACAGGTACTCTCTGCCACCTTATACAACTTTTCCGCACTAACGCTTCATCAAAATCGAAAAGAAAGTTTTTTTTTCGATACACCCTAGTGTGTGGATGCCAGAGAGGAGAGGTGGATGCAGGAGGATATACTTTGAAGGCCACAAGAAAAATTGAGACCGAAAAGAGGGAAAAAATAACTAAAACCCCTTAGGGATATATCGCCCCTTGAAGTAGTGAAATCGATGTCCATTCATTTTATTTTTTAAGTTGACTTATGACTTATCCCTCTACCACTCCATTACTGGAGCATAGGGCCTCCGTCATGAGTCTCCACCTGACTCTATTGGTGGCAAGGTGTTTTGCCTCCCTCCATGTCACTCCGATATCCTTCAGTTCCCTCTCAATTGTCCTTCGCCATGTTGTCTTAGGCCTTCCCCTCTTTCGATGGCCTTGGGGGTTCCAGTCAAAGACCTGTCTAACTTTGAATTTTTCAGGTTTGCGAAGTACGTGGCCAATCCATTTCCATTTCCTTTTCTTAATTTCAGATTCCACTGGTTTCTGTTTCGCTTTTCTTAGAAGATCTTCATTGTTAATTTTATGAAACCATTTTATATCCAGAATTCTTCTCAAGCATTTGTTAATGAAGATCTGGATTTTTTTCATGTTGGTCTTATTGCAGTGCCATGTTTCAGATCCATAGAGAAGGACGGATTTCACGTTAGTGTTAAACACTCTGATCTTGGTTGAGGTGGAGATGGTTTTATTTTTCCAAAACTTGTAAAGGATTGCAAAGCTGCTGCGTGCTTTATGAAGTCTGTTGGTAATATCTTCAGCAGTTCCGCCTTTATTATTAATAATAGAGCCAAGATATGTGAAGCTCGTCACTTCTTCTAGTTTGTGATTCTCCAAGAAGATGTCATTTGATTGTTTAGGGTTGATTTTCAGAATTTTTGTTTTTCTTTGATTAATATTAAGCCCTATTTTCTTTACCTCCGCATTCAACTTATTAGTATTTTCTTGCATATCTTTCAGGGTGCTAGTCAGCAGGCATAAATCATCAGCAAAATCGAGGTCGGAAAGAAATTCCGTGAGTGTCCATCTAATACCCCTCTTATTTTCCGTCGCTTTCCTCATGATCCAGTCTACAGTGATCAAAAATAAAGTTGGGGAGAGAATGCAGCCTTGCCTGACTCCTGAATTTACTTTAAAGGATTCTGATCGTTGTCCTTTATGAATAACTCGAATGTTGTAGTTTCTGTAGATGCTTTTAATGATGTTTATAAAACACTCCGGTATCCCGTAATATTTCAAAAGCTTCCAAATAGTATCTCTATGTACACTATCAAATGCCTTTTCAAAATCAATAAAATTTAAATAAACTGTTGATTGCCATTCAATGGATTGTTCAACAATAATTCTCAGGGTTGCAATGTGGTCGACACAAGATCTATTAGCTCGGAATCCAGCCTGTTCTGGTCTTAGTCTTTCATCAATTGCCCCCTTCATTCTTTCTAGTAGTATTCTAGTGAATATTTTGCTGGATATGTTCAGCAATGTGATTCCTCTCCAGTTATCACATAATGTCAAATCGCCTTTTTTTGGCAGTTTTATAAGTAGACCTTCATCCCAGTCTTCAGGAATTACACCATCTTTAAGAATTTTATTAAACAGGTCAGTTAACACCTTTAGTGCAGTTTTGGAACTTTCCTTGAAAAGTTCCCCTGGTAGGTTATCGCTGCCAGCAGCTTTCCCGCTTTTAAGCAATTTGATTGCTTTCTGCACTTCTGGTAGTTTGATTGGGCCTGTGACCTGTGTCAATGTTCAATTGTACGGGGGCTTCATCTGGGATCTGGTCCAACACAGCAGGGTTAGGTCTATTAAGAGTCTCTTTAAAATGTTCTACCCATCTTTTTGCCTGGTCTTCATTTGTTGTTAGTTTCTGTCCCTGTCTATTTTTGATAGGTTTCTCGCCAGTTCGTCTCCTTCCACTGATTTGATATGTAATATTGTACAGTTTTTTTGAGTCATTACTCAAAACCGCTTCCTCAGCTGCAGTGGCGAGATCATTGTAGTACTTTCTCCTGTCGTTACGTGCACTTTTCCTGCATTCTTTATTTTTGCTTTTGTAATCTTCAAGGGTTTGTGCGTCAATTTCATGGTGTCTTTTCCCAAGAAATCTAGCTCTTATATCTCGTCTTTCCTGAACTAGTTCCTTTGTTGTTTCTGAAATCCATTCTTTATCTTCGAATTTCTTTCTTCCTAGTATCTCTTCTGAAGTCTCTGTATAGATCTTCTTAATTACATTCCATTCTTCATTTATGTCCAAGTCAGCGATGTTGTCTAAAACCTGAAAGCGATTTTCCAGACTCAGCTTAAAAGCCTGCTGCACTGTTTTGCTTTTCATTTTCTCAACATTAAATTTTGTTCGGCATTTATCTTTCTTCATGTTAGTAAGTTTAATTCTTACTTTTCCGATGACCAATAGATGGTCGGAGTTCACATCTGCTCCTCTCCTGCTTCTAACATCCAGGAGAGAGCTTCTCCATTTCTTATCAACAATGATGTGATCAATTTGGTTTCTTGTTCTTTTGTCTGGAGAAATCCACGTAGCTTTATGTATGTCTTTGTGCTTGAATAAAGTTCCTCCTATGCAAAGATTGTTAGTGAGGCAAAAATCAATAAGAAGTTCTCCATTTTCGTTCATCCTTCCAAGTCCCTGTCTCCCCATCGTACTCTCGATACCAAGATTCTCTGATCCTACCTTAGCATTCATGTCACCGATTATCAGTATTATGTCTTTCTTGTTTATAAGATCTTTGGTCTCTTGTAATGCATTGTAGAAATTCTCCTTAACCTCTTCCGGTGCGTCATTGGTAGGAGCATACACGTTTATAATTGATATATTCTTTTGTTTTCCTCTAAATCTCGCTCGAATTATTCTTTCTGATACTGGGTCCCATTCCATCAGTGCTTTCTTTGCTGTCCTTGAAAGCATGAAGGCCACTCCCTTGCAGTGGGCATCGTCTTCATCTGCATTACCAGAATATATTATAGATGATCCGCCTGTCATCCTTGTTTCTCCACTTCCGTTCCATCTGGTTTCGCTGAGGCCCAGAATGTCAATTTTATATCTTTCCATCTCTGTTTTTACCTGGGACGCTTTACCCGTCTCATAGAGCGTTCTCACATTCCAGCAACCAATTTTAACTACAGTCTTTGCCGAGAAAATTTTTCCAGTTACCTTCATCCTCCTGGTTGCTTCCATCTGGCTTTCACAACCAGGATTCATTTCCACTGGAGGAGACATATCAGGGTGACAATCACCATCCTCCTTTTGGGAAAGATGGATTTTCATGACTTTGGTTTCCGTAAACAGGTTGTTTTTACGTGGATGGGTGTTTAGCCCATCGCACAACCCATCCTCATTTCTCCGGGCTTGGGACCGGCATAGGGACGAGACGAACTCCAACCTATGGCTGAGTTATTTTTTAAGTTAAGGTGGAATTAAAGTTAATTTGTCTTTCTTTTCATAATCTTTATGCTGTAAACTAAGTTAAAATAAAATTTTCTCTTAATTTCAATGTTTTTAAACTTTTTTTTATGCAGGGAATGTTTGACTCCATTTATATTCACTAACTCCATTGATACTGCTTTAATAACTCAGTTTCACTATAATTTTGAATTATATATGTCTTATTCTTTTTATTTCACCCTTTTGGGGTGTAACCCAAGGAGAAATATAATTTAAATGTGAATTTAAGGTTTTTTAAAGGTTTTTTCATCAGAAAAATTTCATAAGGTTGAAGAAGGGAATAAGTATATCAACTTATTTTGACTGTAAAATTATTTTTGAAAACATTTATATTTGTTTTGAATATTGCTCTGTTTTATAAATAGGGTTCTAAACTTCCAGTAAAAATTTGATGGTTATACAATGAAAATTCCATTACTTATACAGTTTTTTTCGATTTTCTCAAAACTTGGTTTTTGGACGTATTCCCTTCTTCCAACTGACGATTCAATTATTGTTCTACTTTTTAATAATTGGTAATAGACCGAATCCGGGAACCTTTTGATCCTACTACGTATAATACGATATGTAGATAATTTCAATAAGATAAATTGAATAAGAACATGTTTTCCTTTTGGAAACTCAAGTAGAGTTACCAGGGCCCGATCATGACAAGTTGGGGCCCAAGGCTTGGATATTTTAGGGGCCCCTTTCACGACAAAAGATTAAAGAAAAAAGAATTGTAAATTGATTGTTACTTTGGGGGATCACATTACTCATTTTTGAAATGTATGTGTGTTTAATGATTGCAGTTTGATAATTGATTTGATTTACTTAAATAAGCAGGTGAACTACTGGGAACCGAATTATTACCTTAAGATGAACTTCAAATATTTCTTACATAAAATTAATTTATACAGACACTACAAAAATATTTACATAGCTTTTATGAAATAAAATTTATGGTTTTCAGACAATTTGGGGCTGCTTAAAATCATGGGCCCAAGGCCCGGGCCTTGTAGGCCTAGGCAATGATCAGGCCTGAGCTACAAGTGTTTTATCATCTATCACAGAGCCGTATCCAAGGGGTTTTGGGGGTCAATTTTTTACTTACTGTTTTTCCTTTAAAATTCGTCTTAAAATGCATAAAACTCCTACTTTTAAGGTTCAAAATTCAAAATTTTTCTTGGGGAGAACCCCCAACCTCCCTTGAAATTTTGAAATAAATTATTGTAGAAGATAAATTATATATAAATAAGTTTTAAATATAATTAAAACTGTTTAAACAAAAAAAATATAAATATTGTTAAAAATAACCCAAAATATAAATTTTTAAATTTGTATTATAAATAGAAAGATGATTATTTAATCTATTTGAATATTAGAAACCAGTGAAATATGTTTTCAATTGTTTTAAAATTCAAAGTTTCTTGCTTTATAACTGCAACCTTATCCGCAATCTAAAAAAATGGAAATATTTTAAAATTAAGATGATTTTTTTTTAGAAATTCTAAAGGCTTATTTCACATCCTCAAAAGAATCCGGACAGTTTGATACCAAATGTATGTGTTATATGGATCAGTAATTAAAAAGCCTTTCTCTGAAACCGTTCACCAAAAACTTTTTTTAGAATAGAGAGATTTATATGGTATCATAATATAGGCTTGTAATACACGTTTATAGGTTGATTTTTAATCCCATTACATAAAAAAATATTTTTTTGCTATAAAAATTTAAATATACTTCAAAGTTTTAAAAAAAGTCTTAATTATGTCAAACTAGTCTCAACTCCTGGAACAAATTGCAATAAACGCTTTTTAAATGGTTTTCACTCAAAAATGGCCTAACTAACAACATACTAAAAATCGGACAAAATCGGACAATGGGAAATTTAATTTTTTTTATTATTTAAAAAAAAACAGGCATTCTGGAACAAAAATATTAATATTTTTTCTTAAGGCATGTGATACATGTTTTTAGGTTAATTTTCTATTGTGATGTCAAAATGCCTGTTTTTTTAAATAAATAAAAAATTAAATTTCCCCACTGTCCGATTTTTGGTATGTTTTTAGTATGACCATGACCATTTCTGAGTGAAAACCATTTAAAAAGCGTTTATTGCAATTTGTTCTAGGTGTTGAGACTAGTTTGACATGATCAAGAATTTTTTTTTAATTTTAAAATTTTGATGTATATATTTTAATTTTTATTGCAAAAATAATATGTAATAAGATTAAAAATCAACCTATAAACATGTATTACAAGCCTATATTATAATATATAAATTTATTAAAATTTTAAATTTTATAAAAAAATTAATTAATTTGTTAATTATGTGTTCTTAATATAATTTTATTGTTAATTTAATAAATTTTAATGGAAATATGCCAAAATATTCCCTGTTTTCTCTTCTTTGGAAATTTGTACTTATTTTACCAATTTCAAAATTTTAAATTAATTAATTAACTAATTTATTGAGCGTGAATTTGACCAGTTTTCCATTACATAACTATCTGTGGAGTGTGGACAATATCCACCAAAAAATGACCTTTTCAAAAGCCTCAAACGTTTGTGGCACGAATTAAAAAAAAAAATGCATTTTTTGAAATGTGAAGTGGTTTAAAAAATATGGAAATAATTATTTCCTCCCTAAAATAGCTATCTTTATTTTAATATCTGTAAAGGAAAAATTTACGTTTTTAAAAGAAATTGTATGCATTTAAATATTTTTGAAGTTTTTATTGTTTTGTGGTAAAACATCAGCAAATATCCGTTTGTGAACAATTTATTATATTTTTTAGCTCAATACATTAGCGAGCTATGCTATTTATTTTAGTTATGAATTACTGAAAGTATCATAGTTCTAATTTAATTACGGTCCGTATGGGAGAGCCTATATACGAGAGAGAGATATTGAGTAAAAATAAAACAAAAACAGTCGGAAAAGTTTTTTTCTAATTTTTCAAAAATACCTTAAGATTATATACTCATAATTTTGTTAAGAGAGGGCAGCACCACATTTTCGTTAGAGACATAAAGGTATATTTCAAAAATAGTTAGAGTCATCGACCGTTAGAGTAAAAAAGATTTTCATTATAAAAAAGAAAAATTAAATTCCTTTATGAATTGTTTCGGGGATAGAAAAATGGATAAAGACCCACTAAAAGACCCTCTACAAACATAATTTCAAACTCAGCTCATTATTTATTACTTCCGGTAGACATCGATGAAAAGCATGTTTGCATCGGCATCATCGGTGTTCATTCCGGAAAAGACGCTTCTCAGTTAATGTATAAAATATGAGTAGACGGTTACAGTTATAATAGGTTGTATTTTAACTGAGTACTTATTTTTAGACAAGGGATCGCGTTTGGCGTGTTCTTTCTGGTGAATTGGCGATTGGAATTCGGAATTCATTAAATCGATTCGTTTAATTTAGATTCGTGAATCGGACACTTTACGCGCGTTTTGTCTGTTTATTTTATAAACATTGTACTCGCCATGAAGTAAGTATGATTTTAATGAGATTAGATCCAATTTATTAGATTTAAATAACAATAAACATAAATCCTGTCATTTTGTTTTATATTGCTCTTTCACAGCAATGAATTTTTTTTGTAGGAAAAGTGATCAGTTGGTTAATTATTATAACTTTCGTGTTCACTTCATGCTTGTTTAATTAATTCATTCCATTCTTTTGTGTTAATTATCTATGTATTTGAACTTTCATTCTATGCTGCTAGTGAAGGTTTTGTTTCTAATTGTAAATATAAAAATCGGGTATACTAGTGTTAAGCTCAGTGATTTTTAGTTAGGGGATAATGTGATTCTGTTTAATGCAAAATGACTAATTATTCATTATGTAACTATAACACTAAAGAAATTTATCTAACCCTGAAAAATTCAATCGGACAACTAATTTTTTAACTATTTAGTTATTGCCAAATGGTTTATTTGTAGCTGGGGCGCTGTAGTGGTCAGCACGTTCGGCTACAAGCTTTACTGACCCAGGTTCGATTCCTTGCCGCTGCTTGGGTAGCTGGTCTTGGGTCAACTCGCCCCTCATCCTTCTGGGGTCGATAGGAAAAGCTCACTTGGGTAACAACTGTGGGTCTAGCGTCGGTCTAGCTACTCCACCTGGACACAATCTAATTAGCGTCCCAGGCCCAAAGGCTAATGAAACAGAGATGGGCACGCCTGATAGTCCATTAGGCCTTGGCAGAATTTAATTTATAATAGGGCTGCCCAACCTCCGGCCCCCGAGCCCTCTGAATCCGGACCGCGAACGAAATTAGAGCAACACCGTTTATTACTTTCAGTGGCGGATCCAGGATTTGGTTTTGGGGGCTAAGAATTTTCATAACCCAATTGAATCTTGTTAATGTTATTACGAAAAAGATAGTGAATTATCCTGCTTCAACTACCAAAAGGGGGGTCAGGGGGATCTCCTCCATAAAATTTTTGGAAATTTAAGTCGAAAACCCCACTTTTTCAACTTGTTTTGGTACGCTTCATCCAAATTTTGTGTATAGATTTTTCGCGTTTTGACAAACTTAGTAAAAAATAGTTGTAATAACAGAGTTACAAGTGCCAAGGGGGTGTGGAGGTTCTCCCCCATAATTTTTTTTAAAATTAGAACTTAAAATAACAGGGTTTTAACTCAATTTGGTGCATAAAATATCATATTAATATAGAGTAAAACTTTTCATTTGGGGGGCTTCAGCCCCTTAGCCTCCCCCTGGATCCGCTAGTGATTACTTTGTTTTCCGGGGGTTTTTTGCTGAAAAAAATTTTTTTTAAAATGCCAAGTTGCAAAAATACTGTAAATGAAAAGTTATAAAATGTATTGTTGTTATTAAGCATCAGTTAGCGCTTTTGCTTTTCAACTGTAATTTACTTTCTGGCCCTCCACACCTCATCAAATACCCTGAGTGGCCCTCCTCCAAAAAAACTTCACCTTTTTATGCATATACATTAAAACTTAACTGAGCAACCACCTCTGCTATTTAACCAGTTTTTGAACATGAAGGTACCGATTTTCTCCCTTTTCCTGCTTTTACGAATGCTCTCATTTCCACTTTGCAACCCTACCTTAGTCAGGGTGCACTCAGTACCTACCCTTAAAGTCCTTAAAAACTTCTCATAGCCCTAGTCCTTATAAAAAGGCCTTTAAAGTACTAAGTTGTTTTTCCCTCATTGCCCTATATCTGTTTCTTTCTGGTTTCTGTTTCTTGTTTCTTGGGAAAAAAAATCTGTATCATTCCAAACGTTGTGCATCAAAGAGAAGTTTTAAAAAAAATTGTCAATGCTCATGATTGGCGTAATTTTTTAGGCGGGAACCATAGAACGCCAAGCTTTTTAGTAGACAAGAGGCAGTTAGTTTCAGTTTTGCTTTTGTGAGGGTGAATGGGGTGAATATAAATTCCAAACAGATAAATAGTCTGCTTCCTTGTTTTTATTTCAGGTTCATGTCAGGAAAACTCAGTTCTTATTTATCAAAAACACTTACTCATAGGCTTACCGTATGTCCGGGGTTTTTAGTGCTGTCCAGGGTTGCAATATGTCCAGGGTTTTCATATTTTTAATTAGGGCTGCCCAACCTCCGGCCCGCGGGCCAGATCTGGCCCCTGAGCCCTCTGAATACGGCCCGCGAACGAAATTAGAACAACACCTTTTATTACTTTCAGTGGCGGATCCAGGATTTGGTTTGTGTTATATCTAATCTAAATAATTAACTAGTACTCATTGTTACTCATCTGAATGTATCTGTAAATAATTCACTAGTACTCATTAATATTTATCTGTATAATTGTAAATAATATGTTATCAGAATTAGCCACTACTCAACTCACCTCGTAATTATTAATTTTCTAATTTTCAATTCTATAAACAAGAATAAAGAATGTCGTTCTAAATATCTGTTCCTTTTTCAATATAAAAACAATTACAATAGTTTGGCGGGGTGAAGAATTTTCATAACCCAATTGAATATTCTTGTTAATGTTATTGTAGTGAATTATCCTGATCCAACTATCAAAAGGGGGTCTGGGGAATCTCGTCCATAAGATTTTTGGAAATTTAAGTCAAAAACCCCACTTTTTCAACTCGTTTTGGTACGCCTCATCCAAATTTCTTGTATAGATTTTTTGCGTTTTGACAAACTTAGTAAAAAATAGTTGTATAATAACAAGAGTTACAAGTGCCAAGGGGGTCTGGGGATCCTCCCCCATAATTTTTTTTTTAAATTTGAACTTAAAATAACAGGGTTTTAACTCATTTTGGTGCATAAAATATCATATTATATAGAGTAAAACTTTTCATTTGGGGAGGCTTCAGCCCCCTAGCCTCCCCCTGGATCCACTAGTGATTACTTTGTTGTCCGGGGGTTTTTTTGCTGAAAAAAATTCATTTAAAATGCCAAGTTGCAAAAATACTGTAAACGAAAAGTATAAAATGTATTGTTGTAATTAAGCATCAGTTAGCGCTTTTGCTTTTCTACTGTAATTTCATTTCTGGCCCTCCACACCTCATCAAATACCCTGAGTGGCCCTCCTCCAAAAAAGGTTGGGCACCCCTACTTTTAATATTTGCCAGACATTTTTATGAAAAATCGTGACAAAACTCTTCAAAATTGCGATGTTTCACATTATCTAACGTCTGTATTAATTTGGAGAACTTACTTTCTGTGAATTTTATAATAAAATTTAGTTACTCACACAAATTTTTGATTAAATAATGTTGAATAAAGAAATAAAATTTGATATTTCTGTTCAATGTTAATTAGTTTGAATGTTTTTTTCTTATTCTTATTCTTTTTAATCTGATGATTTGATATGGTGCTTATTAAGAAATTTCAAAAATATGTCCTGGGTTGGACCCAAGAAAATGTGGTAAGCCTAACTCGCAACCTTTTATTTTACATAAGGTATTACAGGCATGAGATTCTTCTGATATTTGTCGGATTTTCTGACTTCTTACGATTTTTCTGAGGATTTTCAGATTTTTTCCTCAAATATCACACCGCAAAAAAATTGAACAAGGTGTTAAAAATAAAAGAAATATAATTTTACGACCAAATTTTCACCCCCAACCCCCCTTAGGTCTTGGGACTGTATTTTTCAAATCTTTTTTATATTAAGTTCATTAACATGCAAATTCTACCAAAAAATATTTTGAAAAAAAAATTTAAAATGTCATTCAGGCAGTTTTTCAGACCTTTTGCTTTTTTGTCAATCTCATTCCTGTTATAAGGATGGAAATTCTACTTAAAAAGTTTTGGAAACGAGGAATAATTTTGTATTATTTTCTTTCCCCTGCTGTAAAAATTTAGTTTTAAACCTGGTAGTAATGACTAATGTTATTGTTGGAGAATATTTGGGCCCCCCTCCCGCAATACATTTCTATATAAGCCAACACTGGAACAAAGGATTACTCTAAACCATTTTCTAAACATGGGCGTACCCAGGGTTCCACTTGGGGGGCAAGCAGAATCGACTTTTTTGTTTGTGGAGACCAATTTTAAATCCCCGTGAGAGGGCCGTAGCCTCAGTATTGTTTCGAGAGGGGTTTTGACCCTTTAATGAAATTAATCAGGGGTCTGTTTAGAAGAAATTTAGGTCCGTTTTCGGACCCTTCACAAAGTACTTTGGCCTTTAAATGACCAATATTTTTCACAATACTGCTAATATGTGAGCTTATTTTCACAAAAACAGGCTCCTGGCTGAAAAGTTATAATTTAATTTAACACTAACTAAAATTCACAAAAGTATGAGTAGATTTTCACAATTTTTTAAAAAAACGGACCCTTCACAAAAAGTCTGGACAGACCCCTGTTAATGTATAGTAGGGTGTCCCTTATTTGGGCGTTTTTTCAAAAAGTCGGGGAAACTTTTGCTCCACCCCCCAATTTTTTTCCATTTGGTACCCTTAGACTGTGTGCAAAATCTTAAATAGATCAGATAATATTAACACGTGCCCCAAACGGCTTAAAGTTAAAAAAATTTGACTTTTTTCTAATTTTTTTGAAATTTTTAAAAAATATGTTTAAAAAATCAGTTTCCGAATAATAGGGCTCTAACACATTTATACAATAATATTTGACCATTTTTCATTGCTAGTTAGGCCAAAATGCCCTGTTTGTAACCTAGTCATCAATCAGAAAATCATCAAATTTGTCCATTTTACACTGAGAATAGAAGAATCAAAAGGCAGTGGTAAACGACTTAAAACCGCAAAATTCCATGGCTAAACACCGTTTGTAGAACATATTGATGTGAAGATAAATTTTCTGGAGCTCAAATTAGTTATGGGTTGCTTAATTACAGACGCCATATTGGATTGCATTAAAACTAAAAAAAATTCTGGAAAAAAGGTATGGGCATGCTTGATATCGAGTAATGGGTTTTTGAGGTTTCTAAACTCAATTAAGACTAATAAATTTCTCTTAGAGAACTTTTTAAAGCTCTTTACGCAAATGTAAGGGTCAGCATATCTGCTAATACAAGTGCAAACCATGTTTTCAGAACTATAGATATGGTAATAAATTCTAAACACATAAAACTGTCAAGAGAAATTCTGGAAACAAGTTAAAAACAGACTTCAGTGTGTCCACGAGTATTTTATTCCATAAGTTAATTGAAAAGCTGAAGTTGGTACAAAGTTAACTCTCATAATAATTATACTATCAGAAGGTAAGCAATTAACCATGTTTATAGAGACTGTTCTTCCTATTTTATCATAATTTTATACATTAACATAAAAATACCAGCAGTTCAACATATTAGTGTGTCATTAAAACAATTAAACACTGTTATTTGGCCGTGGCTGTAAGAATGTTAAATATTAACTACAGTTTTTAATAACTCTTCTACTTTACCTTTAGTTTTTCTTCGCAATGTCAACCTTTCATCAGTAAACGTCCTTGAAGAAGTACTAAGGTTTCGAGTAAATTTTTCGTGAAAATTGTTTATGGAATTAAATTATTTTAAAGTGACAGAGCCTTCTTTGAGAATATAGAGGTAGGAAACTTAGAGCGAAGAATAGCTGACTTACAAAAAGACTTTAAAGAAGGAATGATTTTAAGAAACTGTTGATAATATCTATAATAATAAAAGAGCTTTACGGTTCATTCATTCACCGATTCACCTATCAACGCACAGCAAAATCTACCAGGGCTAAAGAGTCAAAACTTGGTGTGGTGGAAGACTTTACAGTGTATACGCGCACTAAGAAGGGATTTTTAGAAATTCTTTTTTTCTGACCCACAGGGGTGCTTGGAGTGTTTTCTACGTTTTTGAGCCTAGCACCGTCCCAAATGACCCTAGATCTTCGTAACTTCGCAGGAAGGTACCTATTCACAATATCTAGAAAGGCATTTTTCGAATTTTTGATATTCGAATTTTAAGGGGTCTAAAAATTTCCAAAACCCGATTTTACTGAGCACAAAGTTTTACATTTTAGAAGAAAAACATACTAATAATTTGATAATTTGAAGCGACCGGTTGGCAATATCTTCTTAAGAATATTTCAAAGAAAGTAATTTCTGGATTTTTCGATACCAGTTACCGATTATTTGTTTACAGAAGAAATAATACGTAAAAGCTACAGTAGAATCTTAATTGTTGACCTTCAATTTACTCACACTTGAGATATTTTCCGAATATTCTCCTCTAAGTTATAAAAATTAGAGAAAAGTTTTTTAAACTTGTGAATTAAAATCAAATTTGAAAAATGTTAGGTAAATTTTAAATTAAAGAGTCAGCACCAGCAGTATAGTTAATTCAATTGCGATGATTATATATGTTATAAAATTACGAGTAAATATTTCATTAAGAGTTCTTTATGCTTAGTAAGTAATTCTTACTATATTGCCTAGAATTTACTAAAAAATATTTTATACAGGGTACCCTCATTATCTTTAATACCTTTAATGTATCTCGAGAAAATATTTTTCCCCTTGAAATTGTTTCTATACTCGAAAATACTCCTTACTTAATGTCCATTCTGCTTATTCTCAGATTTCTTTGTTATCAACTGACAAGATATTTCAAGGTTTCATCTTCAGTAACTGTTAAGTTCACGCCCTTTTGTTTTTCAAGTACTTGTTGTACTTATTCTAGTTTAATTTTCCCATTTTGTGCAATACAGCACTAATCTTTCAGGGGATCATTTAGAAATAAAATGGGACCAAATCCATTTAAACCCCATCCCCAAAATTCTAATCTTCCGAAAAGAACCCTTCACAAAAACAGACTCTTCCCTTAAGTGCAAAGATAAAGAATGGTTTAACCTAACTTTTAAAGATTTTAACTTTTTTAAAGAAGGTTGGTACTTTGCCATTACACCAGTGCAGGCAGGGGTCGATCCAGGCGAAAATTGGGGCCGTTTTGCGGCCTCTTCACGAAAATTAGCTTCGATAAAACGGCCCTTCACAAAAATAAACTTCGAAAGAACGGCCCCTTCACAAAAATAAACTTTGTAAAATCGGCCTTTTCACAAAATTTCTAGTGACGAAAAATTACCACTTTCAAATTTCAAACGAAGCCCTTCAAATATTCTCCAAAACGCGAACACGATTCTTCGGTTGAGAAAGAACCATACAATCCATAGATCGACGAAAACGCAGCAGTTAGCGTTTTCAATCCGGCAACTCTATGCTCTGCAATGAATTACGGAAAAATAAATTTTTCACAAAAAACACAATTTTCACAAAAATAACTTTATTTTCACAAAAATAATTCCATTCTCACAAAAAATAATTTCATTTTCACAAAAATTATGAAAAACAGGCCCCAAAAATTAAAACCTGGATCGACCCCTGGCAGGCGATATAGTCGCCAATAATGATGCAACCTACTCCAATCGGAATATTGCTGCTGGTAACCTTTTGCAATATTATACAATTTTTATTATTCCTTTTTCCTTTCCAGGTAATGGATGAAGTGGGCTGTTCAGCATGCTAATGAAAGTGAGCACAATTGATCTCCTTGATACTTGTGGGTCTCTCGCAAGAAGAAAAGGAGGCCTGGCTGCAAAATTACATCAAGGCAGCGTTGGATGGAGGCAAACCCATTATAGGAGGGTGAACCACAGGGTCCTCATGAGTCCCACCAGCAGTGGTCGTTGTAACTGGCAGAGAGCCTGAGCATCTCTATAGCAGGCGCCATGTTCACTCCTTCGATAAAGGTGCAATCATGAGGGTTTCGGATCTTCTGGCCTATACCACGCCTCTCCATACTTTTGAAGAAAGATTCTATGACATGACATCTAGTGAAAGTTGAAGCTGTTACAGAGGAGCCTGAGGTCGGCAGTCATACTGAGTTTGGGTAGAGGACTTTCAGAACTGAAGGCAAAACTATATTCATTAAAAAGCATCTTCCTGATACTATCGTGATTCGTGACCATCCTAGAGAGTCTAGGTTTCCTCGGTAATAGCACACACCCTTCGTGCATTAACCCTGAGAAAAGGGTGCATGCATCTCTAGATGCAAATTTAATTTTCAAACATGTGAGTTTTAAAAAGTAAGCAGTTATCAGTTAATGGTTATTGATATAATTTGCAATACTTTTTTTGTGCACATGCAAAGGTTTCCACTGGAGATTTAGTGCAATGCCAAACAGTTGGTAATGTGCATTTTTTTGTTTTGGTGCTTTTTTCTTGCATTTAGGATTGTTTTCTTCAAGATTTTCATTCTTTGAGATTTATTATGTAATACATTTTCACTGGCAGAGTGACCATCACTTTCAATCTAAGTGAAATACTCTTATTTTACCCATGTTCTCCATATTTGAAAATAATTGTTTTGATAAATATTAATTTATTTAGTCTGATTATATCTTGGGCGTTAAGACTAAACCAAGAATCTTCAAAAATAACTACTAAATTTTAAAGTTACTGTGTTCTTGTTAATTTGCATTCCTTTGATTCGGGCCACTGTTTTGGTTTCTGGATACCCCAATGGGTCCCTCAAAAAAGTATTAGTTTTTAGTCTTTTAAAAGCTCTTATAGTTGAATATATATCAACTTAAACTTTAAAAATTTGCAGATTCATGGTTTTATCATTGTGCTTACTGTATGTTTTATAACATCTTGGTGTATTATTGGGTAAATTTTTCTCTTTTGAATTTGAGCATTTTTAATTTGAGAATAGTGTAAATTTTGTAAAGAGGGAAATTTTACCATGCAATAGAAAATTAAGTGTTTTTAGAAATAGTGATTTTTTTACAAATAGAAAACATTGGTGTGAATTGAGGGAAATTTTTTAAAGTTGCAAATCTGAGTACTCTTTTTTATAGTTATTTTACCAGCAATTATTTTGTATTAGGAATCACATTATGCAAATATAAAATTGCAGAAATGAGATGACATGAAAAACCTTCGGTTCATACAGTAGGAACCATAATGATGTTGAACTGGGATAGTAAAGGGAATACTAGCTGAACACACAGAAAAAAAATATTCAACCTGATAATACTTTCAAAAATTAATGAACTCCAATTGTGCAAGGCCGGTTAAATCAGCTAGTAAAAAGTAAATATCTGTTTAACCACCGGCCCAATTTCTGTGTGTAGTGTTTTTGCATTATAAGGGAGTCCTCTAATCCCTCTTAATTGCCTACTCAATCATAAAGTGACTTGGTGCTTGAAAAATAAAAGTAATAATTGACCATGTTTTTATTGAAATTACTGTGTATTTACTTTAGATGATTTCACTCATGAAGAAAAGCAGAAAACAATGAAATAATTGTGAAAATAGCAGAACATCAAAGAAGACTTGAAAGTGCATCTCACAAGACTAAAAAATATTTTTCTTTGGTGACCACTTCATGTGATGTGGCATCAATTTGAAATGTTTCTTGGTTGATGATGCTGGGAGTCTCATAAATGCTCAAGGAAATCAATCCAAGTGTCCTAGGTAGGTCCCCTTACAGAAAATGCTTAGCGATTTCACTAAAATATAGTTTGAACTCATTTTTGGATATTCAAACTTCTATAACCCCTTCCTTACCCCTTGGTACACCATGAGAAATTTAAGAATAGAACCCTTTCTCCCCTAAAAAATACTTGAATTTTAGCGAACTCGAAAAGTGTTCCCTCCTTGGAGCCGCTTCTAGCAATTATACATAATCTAAAAAGCTTTGCTGGCTGTATGAAACCTTATTTATAATTTTTATACCCATGTCAAATGATTATTGTGTACCTTAACTTTGCATGCATCATTTTACTAAGTAAGGGTTTTAGCTGATACATTCTTTTACAGTAGATTCCATGCAAAAATGCATCAAGATAATCAAAATCTTATTTTACCCTTAATTGAAAATTATTAAGCTTGTTAATATGTAATTTTGATTTTTATTTGTATAATGACATAACATACTAGTAGACACCCAAAGTATGTCTATAAATTTTGCCTTTTTAACTTAGTTTCTCTGGGTTTTTAAGGTAAATATTAAAATATTTTAATGTGTTATAAAGCATGACATATTCTATAGAAGTGTTGAACAGGTTCCTGCATTTAAAACTACATTATACTGTATTAATTAAGTGATCTCAATTTTTCTGTTTTATTTGCTGAATATCATGTGTTATTTAAAATCTTATTTGTATAATAAATGTTTTTACATTTTTATTTTAACCTGTAACAATCCTTATGTGCTTTATAAACATGTTTTTATGTTCAATAATATTTTGCTATATAATTTGATTTACATCATTAAATTATTTAAATGTGATTGATAGTGTGTAATTAAAGCAGCTGTTCTCTGCCAGGTTGCAGGCCCTTTTTTGTGTGACGGTGAAAGGAAGTTTATTTTTTTGCACTCACAACACACTCACTGCAGAAGGTTGCTGATAATTCAATAATATTAGTGTTTGCACTCTTTATCAACCATCAGCTAAACTGTTACATTTTATTTCATAATAAAATGAAATTACTTCTAAGTCTGTCTTTTTGATTGTACAGATACATTATTATCTCTGTGGAGGGGTGAGTTGTTGGGACATATCTGGTTATACATACATATAAGACATTGGCAAAAACATTTTTTATGTTTTTAAATTTTCAATAATTTTGTTTCAATCCATTACTTAAATAAGGATGTAACTTTCAAAGTCAAATTTGACACTAATTTTCTTTTGAATGTTTTTTTACAATCATCATAAGTAGTTATGTATTGAACTGAGGGGCCTCCCTTTAGCACAAGACCATAAATAGTTATAACTAATTAAACAATATTGGAAGAAACTTGTAGTGATACACTCAAATTTTTTTATAATTAATCCTGCTTAATTTGCCCCATAAAAAAGTTTTATTTAGGGTTCCAAGACAAAGATTTGCTTATTTTAAGGATTGATAGACAGCCGAGTCAGCCATGTTTTAACCAAATATTATTCAATCATCTACAAACTTATCAATTCTTTAAAACTACTTCCATTTTAATCTACCTTAATTATAACTAAATTATTAATATCTGGATTAGGGTTATATTAACTACTATAAAAACAAATTGTTTTTTAAAGAATAGAACTTAAGTCTTTTTTCTGATTAAGTCTGACAAAAAAGTCTTTAACAATACATTTATTAAACCACATGTACTGAAATAAATATTGTAAAAAATGTTTTTTATTCAATTTAAAAATCAGGTATAAAATTATAGCTCCAGATCTATAAGGAACTTTGCTTGAAAATAATATATTATTGGATCCTTGATGAACCCCCCCCTGCATACCGTCGGGGAACCATACATAGTCTTTAAAAGGGAATTTCAAGAAGCTTCCCATACTAAAACTTTAGAATTTAAACTAAAAAACTCTAGGAGTGACTCCCAGATCCGGTTTTCCGGAAAACTTCTTAAATATGAAGAAGCTCCCACAATGCCTTATATATTCTTAAACAACTGGTCGAGGGAAATACAGTGATGTAAAACAAAAACACTAAGGGGTCCGCTTATATTTTTTCTTTTTTTTCTTCCATTTTTGTAGCCAAAAATATACAGTGGAATCTTATAAGAACCAGTAAACAATATTTTTGTTTAAAAATTCCTGGATAACTTAAAAATTGCCTTGGTAACCCGAATTTCTGGAAAAAGCTTACCATTTTACTCTATTGCAATAATAAAATTTTTAAAATTTTCTAACTAATTATTAAATACCCATTTTTGGGTTTTTTGGACTTGATGTTTTTTTTAGTTGAAATATCAGCTTTTTTCCTCGAGAAAAACCCTAAATAAGCTTAGATTTTTACCAAAATTTATGATGGGGTAAATTTTGAGGTCCTCTTTAAGAATTTATCATCGAAAAATCAAAGAAGAAACGTTAACTAGGCCAAAAACGCAAAAAACGCGTCGTTTTGCTGAGGAAACACCTGTTTGGGCAGAGCTAGAACTTAATAAAGCCCTTATTATCCATTAATATCCTTTGAATTCCATATCCATCAGTCACTTACTCAGATTACCGTTTAAATTATATAAAAAAATCGTTAAATAATTTAAAACTCATAAAATTGGTCTTTTTTGTTACCCCATTCGAAAAAAAAATTGGAGATAATGAAATTGCAATTGAAATTGTAATTTGAAGATAATTGAGGGAGCAAATTTCAAATTTATTATTCTTTAAATAACATCGGCATATTTATTTAATGAAGATTTTAATGAGAATCAAAAATTAAAAACTAATTTTAAACTTTGTTGGTGAAGCCACTATCAGAATATTCAATTATCTTTTTTAAAAAACAGCACATGCACAACCAAACTCTTCTCAATCACTTAATTATATAAAAAAAGATCGATCTTACTCGAATCACTCATTTAAACTTGATTTTCTACATATTTAAACAAAAAGGAGCTAAAAGAGCGATAACGTGTTAAATATGGCAAAATACAACCCTATTTTACATCACTGTGACGTTATAGCACTTCTCCGCCTACAAGTAGGCGTGGTAAGAACACAGCCGCCTCTAAACATTAACTGAAAAGCGTCACGTTCTTTGATTCCTCCTCCTCCTCCCCATCTTCTACGTGCATTTGTAGTTTCGCTCTTGTGTTCATATAAGGAATAAGGAGAGTTTGATCCAAACAACAAATATGCCAATAACAAATCGTAAGTGAATTTTACTTTTTATGTGTTACAGAAAAACTTAGAAGTTTGTTTTTAAAGAGAGAATCCATGCCCTTAATTTTTCAGCTTGTCAGAACAACTAATCATTATCGTTCTCCTGTCATCCTCTGTTTATGTTTATCAAATCATGTCAATCTTGATAGTTGTTAAAATTATTGTCAATTTGATTATTAGGTTGGATTGTGTATGTATTTCACTAAACCGGCACAATCTTTATTCGCGTTATTGTAGATTTTATACTTGTCCGGATGAACTTGTTCCTATTATACTTGAGACCAATCTAAAAAATTCAGTTTCTTTAATTTTCAACTATTCATTTTTGTGATTATTGTCATCAAATAAAAAGGAAAGGTTCTGATATTTGAAATTATTTTTTATAATGATATGTAGAAATATTCTGAATCTAATTAGTACCGGGGAGGGATGTAGCATTTTTATAAGAATATATTTAAAAATTTAGGGTACTTACAAATTATACCGTCAACCGTTCAGCAACCGTTAAATTCAGATAGGATAGTCAATAGGATTTGTTAACGTTTTCAAATTCAGTGGCACGGTCAACGGCATAATACACAAGAACCAAATTTAGTTCGAAACTTTCAAAATAACATCTTGATACACTTTAACATGTTTAAGAAATATAACCAATATTATAGCATATAAAACTTAAAATTAATAAATGAATTAAAGTAACTCTAAAAATGGCCCATCCCACCCCGGTGCCAGGGTGGGATGGCACATTTTTTCAAAATTAAAATTTATGATTAATTTTCAAATATATGGTTAAAAATCACAAAGACAAAAGTATTTACACATTCTAAAGATTTGTTGCAAAAAACATTGGCACAGCTGGGATAAGCGTGGACCATGCCAAATGGAAGACGCGGTCGCCAAATGGAAGACTACTTGGCGCTGTATCACGGCCGAGCGGCAGGTCGCCCGTTCCGGCCGCCATGTTTCCCCACGACTCACTCAAATAAAGATTAACCAAAGAAAAAGGATGTTATAAAAAGTTATTACGATTTCAGTATTGTGATGCACGCTCTGTATCCGGGAGATACATATTTTGATCCCCGTTAATTATTTAATTTAAAAATAAGAACAAAATTATATTTTGGATGTTTAGATTTGACGCATGCGTATTTCCGATGGTTTGCAAAATCCGAAATTCTATGATCCGAAATAAAGGAAGAACAATATTATAAATAATATCATTATTATTCATATAACTTAATTGATTTAATAATTAAAAACAATTAATCAAACCAGCTTTTGTCTTTATTTTAATCATCCGGGAATAGTGACGATGACAACGTTCTGAGTAGTCGGAAAAACATGGCGGCCAGAACGGGCGATCGGCATCTCGGGCGTGATAAGTGCCAACTAGTTGGCAACCGCGAAGCGGTCGCCAAATGGTCGCCGCTTATCCCAGCTGTGCCAAAACATTAGTTATTTATCTTATATTTACTTCAAAAAATCAAACTTGTGTAAAAAATGCAAAGTAATTAAAATTCTTCTTTAATCTAAAAAAATATGTTTTCAACTGCAATACTAAACGGTTCCTAAACAAAGGTATCTAAAGAATTGTATGCAATTAAGGGCAATAGCTTATTGAGAGGAATAGACAATTCCCACATTTTTTTTTTTTATTTTTTATTCGAAAGAGATCAATGAAAAAGGAATTTTGGCGCAAAAATTTTTTAATTCCCATGTTTAGATATTTTTAAATTTAATTTCAAAGTTTGTCTTTTTAAAAAGGCACGAAAACGGCTGCTACGTCACAAACAGCTGTATGACGTCAGTTGGCATCAATAACAGTACGATCATCCAATCAGGTATATCCTTTTGGCAATTCTTGATGCTAGTTTGTGCCTAGTTACGTCACGCCTGTTTCGTCGGCAACTCAAATTTAGCTATTTTCATTTTCAAATATCTAATTAAAGAAATTTTTTTGAAACTTTTAAAGCTGATTTGTGAAAGTAAAACCATTTGTTTTACTGGAAATATTGCTTTTAATCCAATTTTTAAAAATACGAGAATTGTCCATTGGGCATGTCTCGTCCCGCCCCGAGTCATGGTGTCCCATCCCTCCCCAATAGCAACATTTTTAAAAAATAGGTTCTTACAAAAGAACTGGCTTAACTCAACTATTAATTCATAAAGGATATATTCAGTTCATAAAACGATATGAACCATTAAAGAAAGCAAACCAAGAATGAGATTTAAAATTCACTTAAAAAAGTGTAATAATTAGTTACTTTTACTTTTGCTATAGTAAAACCATATTTTTCGTATAGAAACTTGTAGGAGCTTACAACTAAAATAGTAACAGCAACAAGTATGAAGCGATGGTGGCTTAACCTGGTGAAACAAACACTTAAAAACCAAGATTTATTGAATCACACCCCACATCCCATCTCTTCCCGGTCTCCCCTACCTACCTATATGATGTTTATTTTCCTTTTTATTCAACCTTGGTATCTTGCTCAAATTCTAAATATCAAAGACTAATGATTGATGCCTGTTTAAACTTTTAATTCAGGAAATTGGGTAAATTTTAAGAATCCAGGCCATGGCGAGCCATGGAAAGAACATCGTAATAGAATTTAGGGTTGCTGGACTAAGCATTGGCTCATTCCATGCCAAATCAACCCAATAAAAATAATCACCATGCCTTTAGGTCATGGATTTTTTTCAAAATTTTCTATAGATAGATATCTATGAGAAATATCACCACAATTGTTTTCAGAATTGGAGGGCTCAGAAATAAAATGGACCAAGTCCACTTTTTGTCATTTTTGAGTTAGCAATGCTATAACATGCACAAACTATGTAAAATTTCAGTGCAATAGTGTACCAAGTCCTAGTTCTGATAATATCCGCTTGGCAGCAGCAAGTTCTGTTGCGTTAACATGTAATTTTGCTATGAAGCTTTAACTTTAAACGTCTGCAGCTCAAAAGTAACTAAAGTGGACTTGGTTCATTTCTATTCTGAACCGTCCAATTATTACTCAAAAAGGGACCCCGGGAAAAATTTCTGAAAATTGGACATTTTCCTCCATTTTTTTGATTGATGAGTTACAAAAAAGGATGTTTCTCAACTAATTTTCAAGCAAATGAGCTGATTCTGATGCCAAATTAAAGCTTACACTCTACTCTTTCTAGTAAAATATAGAAATCCACAATTATTTAATTATATTAAAGCTTTCTTCTCAATGTCATTAAAATGCAAAACCTAATGTTTTCACTAGAAAAATTTACCTCAGTATGTATTTTCAACAGTAAAAATATGAAAAAAGTGTTTTGGGTGTTGAAAAATAATTTCTTTCAACATTCAATAAGTGGTCTATGTATCTCTGTGACAAGCTAATTATAAAATTAAAGAAAAAAATTTGGCGTTTATTATAGTGTAGTCATAAATAACGACTCTATTTTAAAATGATCTACAGACGAAATTATTGGTAAGAAATCTGGAATTTAAAAAAGTATTTTGAAGGGAGAGGATTTTTTACAAAAAATTAAGCTGGCTAATTAACTTACCTTATTTTCCCCCCTGGATTTCGGAGCCGTCGGCAGAATTCAAGGTGGTAAATGTTTATTTTAACTAACAAATCAGACACATAACAAACCCTTTTAGCATTACAAAATTGCATACTTTCTTTTTGATAGTTAGGGATAAATTAAGGTAAAACTTTATCTATAAAAATGAAAATTATTATTTTTGTTTTGAAAAAATCTTTTCATTCCTTGTTTCCTCAAAAAATAATTATTAAATCCAATTTTTTATGATCCTATTGTAAATATTATATATTTACCCAAAAAAATTTTCTACACAAGAAAAAATATTATAAAATTAATAATTAAATATTATTATAAGTTTATTTTTTATCTGTGGTCTTAATTGTGTGGGAAATTAAAATAAAAATTATGGTATGCAGCGAGACTTGATCCCGGGACCTTTGGGTTGGGAATCGCAGCTCTTACGGCTTTACCACGAACCGCTTGCAAGAGGCTAATCTTATTAGATATATAAGTACATGTTAAAATTTTTAATCGCGATTTTCTTCAAAATTTCTGAAAGTTTCTTCTTGATATTTTCACAAATTGATGTCCTTGTCATGCACTACTTACACACCAAAATTGAACCAAATCTGTAATGACACGTTGGGATCCTCTCCTTGTTAGTAGTAGATGACACAAAAGAAAAATATCTTAAAAGACACCCTGTTTGCCAAGATATTATTTGTTTTCCTAATTTACTGTTACTGTTAAGTTCTTTTTCATTGTTTGTATAAGTATTGTGTATTTTCTGTGTTTAATTTTGTATTTATATATTAAATTACTTTACATATTATTTGTTCACTTATATGGATCAACTGATCCCAGGTGATATTTATATTTTATTTTCAAGCTCTGTGCTGTACTTTTATTTCTGTTAATAAAAATAAGTTAAATTTGATTTTTCAAATTGAAATTAGATTAAAAAGCTGTAATTTAAAAAAATACAATGTAAATATTCATCCATTTAAATGATTTTTGTAAGTTTTTATCACAGAATAATTATCTTTATCAAGCAATGTACTGCCTATGTCATGGTGATTTGGTGGTTTTACCCAAGTCTTATACTTGACACCAACTTTTTAAGCTCTGCGTGATCCATGCATGAAAATGGTGAGTTTGCTGCCTAAATCAGGGGTTCCCAAACTTTTTCAGCCGCGGAACCCCTAGAAAGCTAAAAAGAATTCGCGGCAACCCCCCCCCCAAAAAAAAAGGTTAAAATTTTTTGAAAAAAGGTGTCCACATAAGAAGTCTCCAGCAGTGTATTATGAAATTTATTTCAGGAGGGGCCCAAAATTAGCCCTCAACTCTTCCATGTATATTAAATACGTCCAATGTAGTTTCTTTCAGTTTTTTAAGGTAGAAATTGTCTTATAAAAGAATTTCATTTAAGAAAGATTGTTAAAAAGCTAGAAGTATCAAAGGGGGGTCTGGGGGTCCTCCCCCAGAAAATTGTTGGAAAGTTGACTGTAAAAGACAGGTTTTTAAGTAGTTTTAGCACACCTGTTGTAGAATTTATATTTACATTTTTGGCAGGATTTGAATTTTCATGAACTTCATATAATTTAAAAAAAAGTTGTGAATAATAAAGTTCCAAGTAAAAAGAGGGATGTGGAGGTCATTCCCCAATAATTAAATTGTCATTCCCCTAAAAACAGGGCTTACCTTGGTTTTGGTGTACACCTACTCCGAATTTTGGGCGTATATTTTTAGGTAAGATTTTGATTTTGATGAATTTATAAAAAGTTTTGAGTACGAATAGGTGGGTTCTCCCCCTGAAATTGATGCTAAAAATTATAGTTTGAACTTGTTTTTGTAGAGCAAGCCCTAGTTTCAGTGAGACAGGGCACTCTCGGCCACCATATACGCCTTTCCGTACTCTTTTTCATTTCCAACAAATTTTTTTATTACTTCTATACAACTGCAGTTTCGCCAAATGAAAAAGAAAATAGTTAATGTATTTGTCACTTTTTCTGTGAAAAGCAGTGTTTTTGATCGTTTATTTGGTGTAAGTTATAAAATAGATATTTGGAATTTTAAATAAAAGGAAAAAAAGAGTGAAAAAGTTGAATAATATTCACTGTTTTCACCCCCCATAAACAGTTAAGAAGATTTGTTCCATATTTAAAGTTTTGTAATTTTTTGCAACTTTTCTTGGTTATTTCGCGGCACTCCTGGCATACCCTCGCGGCACCCCAGGGTGCCGTGGCACACAGTTTGAAAACCTCTGGCCTAAATAAAGGGAACAACTTGCTACTGTTGTTTTAAGGTGGTTGTCTACCTATGGAGGCTTTTTTTAAATAATTAAAATGTTGACTAATTTGTGATTTATACAATTAAATGCGTCTAAAAACTATGAATAATATAAAAAATAATTAAATATTAATTTAAATTTTCGTATTATTGAAGAATTTATGCATAAAAATCACAACAAACAGCCTTTCCGCAAAACATCATTACTCAAATTTATATGAAGATATTTTTGTTTTGTAAACTTTATTATCCTCGTAAAACATATTTTAGGAGGTCTACTATTTTTATGTCTAAATTATTTTAATATCAAAAGTTATAGCACTAAACTTGAAAAATAAAAAAAAACACCTAAGTTCATTAAAGTTTGAAGTTATACTATTCATAAAATAAAAAATATTACACTCACAGCCAAAAAAATAGTAGGGCTCCTAAACCATATTATGTCAAGTATTGTGCCCAAGTTTGATAGAAATTCACTTATAATATTTTGAGTTATGTAGTTTTGCGGAGAAGGAAAATAGCAAAAATGTGATTTGAGAAAAACGCGAATTTCTTTACTTTTTCCTTAATAAAATGCCTTTTTAGTTTTAAGTAAAATTTCTGTAACTTTGGTTCTAGGAAAGATACAGACAAAATTTAAACTGATTTGAAAAGCTAAAGATGTGTTTTTTGAAATAAGATTATTATTTTTTTTAATTTTTGGTCCGAAACGGCATTTTTAGGTAGGCAGGCACCTTAAACAATATTTTTCTTTATTTTAAAAGTAAAAACCCTGTCCTATGGACAAGGCATTCTTGAGGCTGCGCTTATAGGTCAATTTAAATTAATGTTTTACTTAGGAACTGTCAAACTAAGCAAAGGATCTGAAAAAACTCTTTAATATTTACCTATTTTATTCAACTTACCTCACTGTCATTCTGAGCAGCTAATATCCTAAAATTTTATATGCGGCCCGCAGGAGTATTGTGGTTTTTTAAAGTGGCCTTCAGGCAGGACAGGAGTAGCCTACTTCGGTTGGCCATACATGTTCTAAAGATGGAACTTTAATAAAATATATAGGGGACAGTGTTGTACCTATGGACAAAAATCACGTTTGGATTTTTCTAAGACGGGTAAAATCACATTTTAACCCTTTAAAGTGCCCAACCTATAGTCCTAACCTTAACAAAGAGGGTAATATTTTTTATTAGCTAAAATCATCAAAATTGGATTTTTAATTAATTTTAATAACTTGACGAAATTTGTGTCCATAGGTACAACAACGTGCTCTCCCTATGGACAGACCCAGTTGTACCTGTGGACACCCTTAAAAAGGAAAGTTTTAGTTGAAAAAAGGTTAAAATGAACATTTTTATTAGTGTATTACCTTTTTATAAACTGTTTCAAGTATTTTTAAAATTGGAAATAGATTTTTTAAAGTAAGGTAAATGTGGGTATAGTGGACACTTTAAGGAAAATTTTTGCTTAAAATCTCAATAAATACCAACCTGTTTGCTTGGAAACGGTTATCATCCTATTTTTAGGTTAATTGGATCTTCTTCTTTCGATTTTACCATTAAAAATTTTAATTATATTGGATTAAGTATTTTTAATTAATTTTTAAAAAGTACTCCAAATTGCATCTATAGTGGCCACATAGATGGAGCTGTTGTATCTATGGTGGACACCTCTTGCATCTATAGTGGACACCTCTCTGTTTCTGCCTATATTAGGGGTTTATGCATGAAATTGAGGGGTTTTTTTTGGTATTGTTGTTTAGTTCTAATTAAATCTTCCTTCCCAACGAAATGTATTTTATTTCAAATCAAATTAGCTTTATTTAAAAAAAATACTTGATAGTTTCCGGCCCAAAGCCTACGCTGTAGCTGATTTGAGAGGAGTTAAGCATGTAATTCAATGTTTTGGAAACCTTGGTTCCCGAAGACAGAATGAAACCAAATTCATACAACACTCATTTTAAAGCACAATCAACAGTTTATGAAGAAAAAATTATTCAAATTCAATATTATTTTCGTTTCTATTAGAAGCCATTGCGGTGGCCACTATTGAAAAATCTAAGATTTTGTGTTGGTATAGATGGCCACCCCCATAAATCCTCGTAAAGTCAAAATTTTCAAATAAATTTTATTCATTACCATTTTATACACTCTTCTTTATCTTAATATAAATTTTAAAGTCAATCAAACGGTAATAAATACAAAAAAATCAGTTCCGAAATACCCGTTTCCTTACGCGATTCAATAAGCGAAATTAAATTTCAGTCACTCGGCCGATGTTGTTATTTTCAAATATTTAAATATATTTCCTATGCTGATCTGTGGTATCGGTGGTAATTTACCAGCTTACCTGATTGTATAATCTACTATGCCTATGAATTTTGAAGCTGTTAGATGCCTCTAACTCGTTTTATTTAAAATTAATCAGCTATGTGGCCACTATTGGTACAGTGTCCACTATACCCATATTTACCTTAATGTAGTTTTAGATCGTAAAGGATCATTAAAACGAAGTTGATTGATAAAAGTCTTGATTTTTTACCAAAAATGCATAAATCACATGGGATTTTTAGATCGAAATTTGAGGTAATAGTTACATCAATCATGCTGATTGATCTGATCACTTCACTGATAAAAAAAACGATTTTGTGCAAGCATTTGGAGGTAATAACTTCCGCAAATCTTCTTCGGCGGAAATTTTAAGTTTTTTGTAATCATCATACTTAAATGCGATAGTGTGGTTAAGATTTTAAACCATATTTTACATTAAATGCAAAGTAAAATAAAAAATTTAAAGAAGTAGTTTAGATCACAAAATATTTTATTTTTCATCTAAAATCACTTGAAAATAATCGCTGACAAATAGATAACCATTTAGAATTAATTTAATATGCATTAAAATGTATTCACTTTAATGAAACCTGATTCAAAAACGCCGATTAGCTACAGACACCCACAAGAACGTGTCCGTAGGTACAGCACTTATGTTGTCCGAAGGTACAACTTCAGGTGTTTTGGCATTCAAAATTCTATAAAATATAAAATAATTGAGATCTGACGATTTCTAATATCAAAAATAAAAGTTAAAATCTTCGGGATTCATCCCATATATTCCATTTTATCATAACATAATTATAGGGGAAGAAAAGTATTAATGTAGTGATGCACTAAAAAAAAACTTTGAGCATCTAAAAACAGTAAATTTATTTTATAAAATTTAAATATTATTTTAAAGAGCTGATTTCACGTTAGCAACTAGATAGCATCTGTTTACATTCAAAATGGACCACAAATTCAAATTTACATTTTCACCCGAATTTTAAAACGTGGTGGCTGAAGGTACAACCGTCCTTAGGTACAGCACTCTCCCCTATGCTTTTAATTGTAAAGAAAACCCAATGTTTTCCTGAAAAAAGGGAAACTTTTTCCCACCGCCCTAAAATTTTGGAACTTGAGTCTAATCTCGGTAAACTCAATGTTAAAATTACAAGGGTAATAACTGAGTCCCAAGGACAGAAGGGAGATGTCTGGGGTGCGTCCTTCTTCAGTAAATCTATTGAATTAAAACACTACTTCTAATCGGGGGCGGTTCCCCAGGCTTGACTTCTGGGGGAGGCACAAGAATTTTTAAAACATCTTCTGCTATAAAAACTGCAATATTTTTCAAATATGAAATGATATTGAATATGTAGGACCCTCTTTTTGGGTGACACAAAGAGGTCCACTCCTTGTACGCAGCAGAATTTTAAAAAGGAGAAAAAATAAATTTTAAGATAGTATAAGAGGTTGTTGAGCCCACATACCCCCTTCGGGTATTATTATTGAGGGGTTGGGGTTTTTGAGAAAAAAAAATCCTACAGTGCATTGTATCTTTAGTTAGAAGTTCGAGGTTTAACATGAATTAACGAGTTTCTTCAGTTGATCTAAAAAACCAGGTATCATGCGCGTACTAGAGTTGTTCCTTGTTACATTTTCATGTAATCCTGATTTTGACCCTTCGAACGGATACGGAAGAAGGTGCATCGTCCTGTTACGGTCATTGCTTCTACATACTGTTAACGCCGCGCTTGTTAACTTTTTCCACGGTCACCCTGTTTGAACAATTTTGTACGCCTGACTTGAATTACGTTTTAATTTCATCGCAAGATATTTAGTAACTCACTTAGGGGGGGGGAGAAGAGATTAATCAGATAAGAAAAAAACGGAAATTTTTAGGAGAAAACGTTCTTAAAACTCATTTTTTGCTGTAATATCCGAACAGTTTCACGAAGAAATCACTTTATTACTAATCAATCTCAAATTCGTTTTAAATATAGTCAAACCTGTTTTGGTGCGAGGAATAGCGAAAATCCCCCTCAGTATATAGCTGAATCGAAAAACTCTGTGTTCGGACCGTAACGCAATCCCCACCTACAGCTGAATTGAGACCTACCGTAGACTTTTTTTCAGTTACCATGTAGTCGGCGACGACTGTTGTTTCACGAGACCCATGTATGTCTCGATAGATTTTTATACAAGATTTTTACGATAGATTTTTTATAACGATATATTTTTATACGATATACAAGATTTTTGTTCCGATTTGAAACACACATACACCGCAAAAAAAAATCGAAGGGAAAAAGCGCACAAAAAAGTAGCACAAATAAAAAATCGCACATAAAAAGGAGCTTCGCACAAAAGCAGGTTTGATTGTTTATATTACGGGAAAAGTGATTAATTGGGCATTATTAATAATGCCCGGGCAATGTGATAAATTCAGCGAAATTTTTAAATGAAATTTATCACTTTGCCCGCTTCCACTCTGGGCATTATTAATAATGCCCAATTAATCACTTTGCCCGAAACATATACACAGAATTTTTTCGTTCATTGATTAAATTCTTAAATTTCATTAAAAATTATTTTTCTTTCAAAAAGTGAAAATTTTCTACAATGAAAGTTTAAGCAACAATGAGAGATTGGGAGTGGATTTATTATTTTTAAAATTATTTTCTAAAAAATATAAAGCCCACACTTTTGTCTGTAAAAAATTTCTTTTCAATTTTTTCTTAACTATAGGGGAGAGTGTTGCACCTTTTGACAAAAATCAAGTTTGGATTTTTCTAAGACAGGTCAAATCACATTTTGACCATTTAAAGTGCCCAACCTATAGTCCTAACCTTTGTGAGTAGGGGGATATTTTTTATTAGCTAAAATCTTAAAAATTGTATTTTTAATCCTTTTTAATAACTTGAAAAAATTTGTATCCAAAGGTACCACAGCCTGTTGTACCTATGGACAGACCCAGTTGTACCTGTTGACACCCTTAAAAAGGGAAGTTTCAGTTGAAAAAAGCTAAAAATGAACATTTTTATTGATGCATTACCTTTTAATAACCTTTTCAAGCCTTTTTAAAATTGTAAATAGATTTTTTTTAAAGTGTAGTTTTAGATCGTTAATGATCATTAAAGATAAGTCTTGATTTTCTACCAAAAACACATATATCACATGGGATTTTCAGATCAAAATTTAAGGTAATAGTTTCATCAATCATGCTGATTGATCTGATCACTTCACTGATAAAAAACAATTCGATCGGTACAAGCATTTGGTGGTATTGTAAAAACTGCAAATCTTCTTCAGTGGAAATTTTAAGTTTTTTTTAATCATCATACTTAAATGCGATAGGGTGCTAAATATATTTTACACCATATTTTACATTACATGCCAAGTAGAATCAAAAATTTAAAAAGGTAGTTTAGATCCCAAAATATTTGATACGTCATCTAAAAATAACATGAAAATAATCGCCGACAAATAGATAACCATTTAGAATTAATTTAACATGCATTAAAATACAGGGTGTTTCTAAAGTCCGTTTCGCGGCTTTTATTTGGAACCAACGTGTCCTAGGGTCACAAAAGTAAGGTCTACCCCTAGGTAAGTGACCCTGGAAAATTCATTTCGATGACTTACAGCGCCCCTAGCGGCGAAATAAAAAAGTTAAAATAATTAATTTCAAAACTATAGGAGATAGAGCAAAAACCTCAGTATGAGTATTGTTGCCAACGTTATGAAAAACTCGCAGAAAAAAGTTTCATGAAAATAACTTTAATATTCGCGGAGATCTTATCATGTGAAAATAGCACTTTTTTAGACCTCGAGAAAGAAAAAGTTCACAAATTTGCAATTTTTCAGTTGTATTGTGTAGTTTTGTGTTGTTTTTTTTAGTTAAATAAAGGCAAAATTATAATCTGCTAATATCCTTGAATATTCAAGTTGTTTTCATGAAACTATTTTTCTGTGAGTTCTTCATAACGTTGGCAACAATACTCTCATTGAGTTTTTGCTCCATCTCCTATAGGTTTTAAATTAATTTTTTTAACTTTTTTATTTCGCCACTAGGGGCACTGTAAGTCATCTCAATGAATTCTCCAGGGTCACTTACCTAGGGGTAGACCTTACTTCCGTGACCCTAGGACACGTTGGTTCCAAATAAAAGCCGCGAAACGGACTTTTGAAACACCCTGTATATTAGGGTGGAGCGAAAAACTTTCTTTTGGAAATTTAAAACGCCTGAGGTGGGAATAGGTGCCATTTACGATAAAACTCAAAAATTAAAAACTTGAGTTCAATCAATTAATATCTTTAGGTTCCACATTCACGTTAAAGTTTCAAAGTTTCATCAAATTTTACGTAAAAATGGTTATAAATGATTCCCACACAATTTTAGCTCCTTTTTCAAACCATAACTGGTTGAGTTTATATTCTTAGGATGTCAAACAACATTTTAAGACCTTCTATGGACCTGAAATGGGGGGAATTTCCGATTTTTCAAGCCCGAAATAAGGGCGCATGCCATTAAAATAGTCTAGCGACCGAAAAAAATCGGTATCAATAGAGCTCAAAAGTTGCGTTTTACCCTCCTTATTCATGGAAAAATAATAAAAAAATTTTTAAAAAATAATTTAGTTGTGTTTTGGCCCTAGAACATGAAAAAATGGATCTTTTGCATAGCGTATAATGGGAAAAGTCTTAATTAATCAAATTAAAGTTTTAAATGTAACAGAAACTTATAGTTGCCTTAATTCGGTGTTTTAATCGTCAAAAAAGTATTTACAAGGGTATCGCATTGTAATTTGAGCTATGTAGATAAGGCATACAGCTTAGAATCGCCAAATGAGAGAAAAATTCAATTTTATACTTATTATATTTATTTTTTCAGATCAGAGCATTAAAATTACTTAAAATATATCCTAAATTTTCCCTTTTTATAAATAACACAAATCATAACCTTTTATTTGATATTTCGTCACTTTAAATTTGAAGACTTGTTACAAAAAGTGGTAGTTTAGGTTAAAGTTTGGAATAAAATGCCTGTAGTGCAATATAACGCTTTTTTTGTCTGTTTTCTGTAAAAATATCAACCTCAATGTTTTAAAAGCATTTTATGTAAACAAGAATGTGTATTACAGACTACATAAAATATTTGAACTTAAAGTTTATGAATTTTAGGATTTTTAAGTTTTTTCATCCACATTTCCAATTTTAGGATGTTAACTTGATTTTAAAAAATTTAATAATGAACTCAAAAGTATGATTGACTATTAATACACTAAACTAAGGTAACTATAAGCTTTTACAACATTTAAAACTTTAATTTGATTAATTAAGTCTTTTCCCATTATACGCTATGCAAAAGATCCATTTTTTCAAATTCTATGGCCAAAACACACCTAAATTATTTTTTACGAATTTTTTTATTATTTTTCCATGAATAAGGAGGGTAAAACGCAACTTTTGAGCTCTATTTGGTATCGATATTCAAAAATTTGTTTTTCGGTCGCTAGACTATTTTAATGGCATGCGCCCTTATTTCGGGCTTGAAAAATCGGAAATTCCCCCCATAGAAGGTCTTAAAATGTTGTTTGACATCCTAAGAATATAAACTCAATAGTAGGGGAGCCCATGATGCTAAATGTGGATTTACTCGAGCGCGTCAGATTAACATAGGGGGGATACCTTGCATACTTTTGAGTAACTCCACAAAATATAAGCCCTCAATGTAGGGGGGTTTGTCTAGAACAGCCCGTCAGATTTGTAAAAAAAAACAGTTACATGTACATACTCGAGCGCGTCAGATATTAATATTTTTGATACTCCAACGTATCTCTGATACCAAAGGTATGTTTATCTGCCGATTTGAGTGGTGGGGGTGGTCATCCGGAGCGGTAGAAAATAGAAAAAAATGGATTTTCTCGAGCGCGTCAGATTTTTGGAGGGGGTGTTAAATGAACCTTAAAAATGTCCCCATTCAAAATTCTGACGTTTTAGAAGTGACGCAAGCGCGTAGCGAATTTTTGAAAATGCAAAAAAAAATCGCAAAATTGAAATACTCGAGCGCGTCAGATTTTTATACAGTAGGTGCAGCTTGATGTTCTAGTCATGAATTGCCAAAAATCTGACTATTATGTTGAGGGATATTCCTAATCTGACAGCTAGAACATCCGCCATCGCCGTTGGCTACCAACCGTCTACTAGGCCGTTTTTAGAAGGCCCGTGTGACGAAACAAAACATAGTAAAATGAAAAAATCTATTGCATGAGGTAAGGAAGTATCCCTACTACTTACACCATGAATTCGATAGAATTTGAACCACTTTCTAAACCGTGGAGTGAGTTTCAAAAGTGCAATATTAATCTTTTAGTCAAAGAATGGAGTTCCCTTAATTGTATTTAGAAAAATGATGATCGGGGAAGGAATTTTCAATGATCGTAACATTGATCATTGAAACTGTTTGATCATTGAAAATTCTTTCCCCGATCACCATTTTTCTAAATACCATTAAGGGAACTCCATCATTTGACTAAGAGATTAATATTGAACGTTTTGAAACTTACCCCACGATTTAGCAAGTGGCCCGATTTCTATCACATTGAGAATTTAAGTGTACGGATATTCCTATACCTCATGCAATAATGTTTTTCATTTTATTATGTTTTGTTTCGTCACACGGACCTTCTAAAAACGGCCTTTTGAAACGCGCTCGCACTACATTAGGTCCTGACTCTTTAACGGTAAGGCTGCGCCCCACCATCCCTATTCAAAATATGCTTGTCTAGGGCCCCTCTACCTCCCCCCAATTTTTGATTATTTAAAACAGAGTCCACGGCCATAGGCCGTAATGGAAATCTCTAACTCCATAGACGATTTTTATTAGTTCGGCTTGTGGAAATCGGCAGATTATATTATATTCGTGATTCTTGCATTATTTCCTTCAAAATAAAATAAAATTCAACCGCGCTCGAGAATGTACAGACATCGTTATTTTTTTGCAACTTTGTAACCCTCCCATTCCTTTGCGTCACGCTCAAATCGTCAGATTTTAGAAAACTTAGACTTTTTAGCTGGTAATTAACCTACCTTATCTTTTTCTGACGCGCTCGAGTAAATCCTGGGATCGATTTTTTTTTACAAATCTGACGAGCTATTCTAGACAAACCCCCCTACATGGAGGGCTTATATTTGGTGGAGTTACTCAAAAGCATGCAAGGTATCCCCCCTATGATAATCTGACGCGCTCGAGTAAATCCCCAAAAACACTCTGGGCTCCCCTACTACAACCAGTTATGGTTTGAAAAAGGAGCTAAAGTTGTGTGGGAATCATTTGTAACTATTTTTATGTAAAATTTGATGAAACTTTAACGTGAATGTGGAACCTGAAGATATTAATTGATCGAACTCAAGTTTTGAATTTTTAAGTTTTATCGTAAATGGCACCTATTCCCACCTCAGCAGGCGTTTTTAATTTCCAAAGTTGGTCATTTTTGGCCAGTTTCACTCCACCCTACTGTATATTGACTTAGTTTTTGCATTCAAAATTCTATGAAAAATAAAAAAAATTGAGATCCGACGATTTCAAAACTAAAAAGTCAAAATCTCGGGGATTCACCCCATAATCCCATTTTTTCATATAATAAGGAACTTGCATGTGTCAGATTTTTATAAACATTCAACTGTTTCGTATGGTTTTTTGAATAGTAAAATGAAATATTTTGTCAAATTTTCAAAAAAGTGTACAAGTAATTAAATATTTTAATTTAAAAGTCGAGAAAAAAACATGTGACTGAAAACGCGAAGTGTGTTTGCATGCACAGTGACGTAGAATCCATCGAGCCAAATTGCAATCAAAATTGAATTTCTATGTTTTAGTTGATGATTTCTTTTTTCAGAAGTGTCCGATATGAGTGTTTTAATAAATATTTACCTTCTAGACATTTCTGGTGACGGTCAGAAATCCAAGGCAAACATTTTAGGCGAAGTCCATGATTAGTGACGTCACTGTGCATGCAATTAAGCATTTTCAGTTGCTTCGAAAAACACGATTTTTAATAATTTTTTTGCAATCGAAAAATTTCTCAATCGGCCTCAAATTTTGTGTAGTGGCTTATTTTTGCGTGAAGAATAGATTAAAAAAAATAAAAAAAAATCATGCAAGTTCCTTATTATAGAGGAAGAAAAGAATTCATGTAGAGTGATTCACTAAAAAAACTTGGAGCATCTAAAAACAGTAAATTTATTATATAAAATTTAAATAATATTTTAAAGAGCTGATTTTACATTAGCAACTAGATAGCATCTGTTTACATTCAAAATCGACCCCAAATTCAAATTTACATTTTTTACCGAATTTTAAAATGAGGTGGCTGAAGGTACAATCATCCGTAGGTACAACACTCTCCCCTATCCCATCTCTAGTTATTTTCATCCTTGTCACCCAGTGGCGGATCCAGGATTTGTTTTTTTGGGGGGGCTAAGAATTTTCCTGATCGCGAATTGAACCCTCTTGTTTATGTTAATACGGAAAAGGTGAAAGAACCTGCTCCAACTTCCCAAAGGGGGGTGAAAATTTTTGGAAATTTAAGTCAAAAACCCCACTTTTTCAACTTCACTTTTACGCTTCATACGAATTTCGGATATAGATTTTTTGCGTTTTGATACAAACTTAGTAAAATGTAGTTGTAATAACAGGGTTACAACTGCCAAGGGGGTCTGAGGGTCTTCCCCCAGAAATTTTTTTAAAATTTTACCTTAAAATAACGGTTTTAACTCATTTTGGTGCATAAAATGTCATATTATATAGAGTAAAACTTTTCATTTTTTGGGGGGGGGGCTTGAGCCCCCTAGCCCCCCTGGATCCGCTAGTGTTGTCACCCCCATATTTATTATAAGCAATTACTTAAACAAATTAATAATTTATAAGGTCAACAGAGGGACATTGACCTTTATCATCAGGAAGATTTTAAATCCTCCATATTTTCTCAAAGCTTTATACCATATTAAGTGCGACGGTCAAAGGCTTTGTTTTAAAATACGCTATTGGATAAATTAAACTACAAGAATAGTATTCGGAAACAAGTTATCACTTCTTGTACTTTTCTTAGCATTTTTCCATTAGCATTAAAATTTGTAAACTTGGATTTTTGGCAACGCTGTTTGTGAAGTGTATTCAAATCTTCGTTACAAAGGGGGGTTTTATGCGTGTCTTCTCTTATAGTTTTTTTTACCATTTGTTAACCGAGCCATGTAGGATTTTTTTTTAAATTTTGAGAGGATATTCTTTCGTTTATATTTTTTTAAAGATCCGGATTATTTTTAGCGATGCTAAGAACGGTGACACCCGCACCTTTTATTAATAGAAACAGAGTAAAGTTTATGAAGTAGAAAACCCCCGTTCTTTAGCTTTTGGTGTCTTCTCTCAACTAGGTTGTTTCTATTTATAATCGAGCTATGGAAAAGAACACATTTTCATTTCAATGCTCATTAGTGACTTGTTTTAGTGACTAACCCATTCATGTTATCCTTATAGTTTTTGGGTATGATAGAAACGCTCAGCGTTATGCTATAAGTTATGTGTGATGGCTTCATTTCACAGTGTGGTTTAATATAATGACTGATTAACTTGGGAAATATTATGAGAGAAATGCGTTAAATAACAATGAAAATAAGAGGCGAATTTCACCATAAGAGTTAATTTAAAAATCATTTTCAGTGGTTATCATTTATCCGTACCTTTTTTTTAAATTTTTTACCCGATTTTTTAAGGCGACTATTTTTGGCATTTCTGCAACTATATCTTAAATTTAGATATTTTTACTATTATTGGCTTTAAACGTCAATTTGCGGTATTCCGCGAATTCTCCTTTCTTTCGGGATTTCTACTGTTTCTTGGTAAAGAAAACCAAAATTATTAACTCCCAAGAAAAAAACTCAAATTTTTGGATTTATTGTTGTTTATATAATCTTGAGAAAAACTGTTAGGGGAGTTCTAGCACCTGGGATTCTCATGACTTCCGGATTTCTTCGCTATTATTGTGTTACGATTATAATGCAAAGAAAAAAAACCAACTTGTTCATCAACTTTCAATCCACTCACCTTTCCTAAAATACATATTTCCCCCGTTCGTTGCGTTACGATTTCACCCAAGGTGTTCGGCTTCGCTGCGAGATCTTTCGGCTTTTCCTATTATGATTGCAAATAAATTAGACAAAAACTACTTGACAGTGATTGGAAGCTTGTGGTTCCAGTGATATTAATAACCTAAAATTTTGAACATTCGCATTTATTTTTTTAAACTAAATTATTTAGATAATGCGCTACATTTTCAGTCGCTAAAGTGTCATCCCTCCAGACTTTTATCAACATTCTTCCACCTTCTGTCGTGCTGTAGCTGTATAGAATAGCCATGTTTGAAATTGGTAAAAGGTAAAAGCTTTACTCCCTCATGGGGGGCCCTATTATATCGAATCATGACTGAAGGTGTTGATTATAACCAATGAAAACCAGAAAAAGGACTAAAGGTAGAAAACAAAGTATTTTTTCAAATTTTTGCTTAAGTTTATAAAGAAAAAACTTTACAAATCCAAGTTTTATTAGTTACAAATATTTTGTCTACTGACAATATCATATCCTCCTAATTTTACAGAAATTAGGAAAACTACGGAATAACAATAACGGATATATAGCTATGGTTCCACGACGAAAAAACGTGTTTCTGCCTGAAAGTTGGCTTTTCCTTGTGTTTTAATTTCTAAGCAGGAAAAATCTATGATAGGAGTGTGGATTTTCATTAAATATTGCGTTCTTATTTTATCACAACGATGTTTTTTGACTTGTAAAGTAAATGAAATGGAGAGTTTGAGAAATTGTGAAATGGTTACCATGGTTGACCATAAAAATTAAAAATTATGGATTATTATACTGTTTGGTAATTATTATTGACCCTTTTAGAGAAGTTAAGGGATAAAAAAAACTTTTTTTATAAAAACTCTTTGTACGTCAGTAGTAACATAAACTAAGAATGAAAATAGCGAAATATTTTTGGGGAAATTTAGGACAAAACTCATTGATTGTGTTCTGGGGAAATATTTGCGGCCTTGGAACATTTTCTGAACCCTGCATTATATTGAGCTGCCATCTCATCTCCTGTTTTTGTCCGGCACTGTGGTAGTTTCGATACTACTTGACCCCTTAGTATTAACAATCACTGAAATAGTATTTAAAAACTTGTCTACTTTGTAAGTTGAAGTTTGAATTTTTCGCTAGGGCCGTAGAATTAGTCAAAAGCCTTTTAGGGGAACACTTGTTTTTGTTTTGCAAGTATATTTTATTCAAGTTGTAATTATCATATAGTATCTTTGAAAAATAAACAAGTTTAGAGCATTAAGTTCATTTAAAAATATGGTATGAATTGGATGAAATTCTTGTTTTCATTTCAAAGTTGACAGGTCTGACATTTGTGCTCTAGTAAGTTTTGCAAATTTTTAAGAAATGCAATTCAATATGCAATTTGGGATTGATGAAATGTTTTAAAAAATAAAACACCTTCTTGTTGAGTCATTTGCATCATCAACCAGCTAACTCCAATAACATAACTTTGGTGTTAGTTTGTTGGTTCTATAAGTTCCTCAGTTTTGATTAAATTTTCATAGTTGTTTTCACTTTAAAATTTTGTTCCATTATGGTTTTCAATGGTATAATGTATCCAGTTATTTGAAATATATTTTCTAGTTATTCCAGGATAAAAACTTATTTGCTCTCCCGTAAATTTTGTGTACCATGTTTGTATCAACTCTTAAATTATCTTTGTGGTAAAGGGAATGGTGACATTTATTAATATCCAGTACTTTTATTCTATACAGGGGAGTAACACACTCTTTGAACATTGACTACTATTTAATTCTTATAATTTTTATTTTTTCCTTAATGCTTTGTTTGGTAATGTGTTAATCATTATCCTTTATTCAACAGGTAATTTTAAACAAACAATTAAATTATATTCTTTATAAATCTTTTTCAGGTTCTGTGATAGCATGTTTGCCGCGAACGCAACGGGGTATGCCCCTCGTTCTGGGACCAGATCCAAAGGGGAAAAACTTCCTGTATACTAATTCTCATAGTGTTGTTATACGTGATATAGAAGTAAATATGCTTTTTAAATCTATAGTATATGCCAGGGCATGAAATTTCAGCTCTAAAGGTACTAGCCAGACTAAAATTTTTACTCGCCACTACTTTAGATTCATATATTTTAAAAAATAGTGTTTGCAGAAACATTATGGAAAGTAAAACATTAAAAGAATGTAACATTAAAATACACTGCAAAAAATAATAAAAATAACTATATTTGGTATCAGGTCTTAGAAGTTGGTTAAAACCCCCATAGCCATCCATGAAAAGTTTCTGTTATGATATTGGAAAAGGAATATTGCTGATTGCAGATCCACTTTGCATCATGTCTTGCGTTTGAACGGGTTCACTTTCATTACCCGTAGTAAAATAGGAATCGATATTTCGCTCCTTTTTCTTCATAATACCTTTGACATTACCAAACAAACCTAGTTAAACTAACTACCGCCAAAAAGAAACGGTCTAACGCGTACAAGAGCTATCTTGCGTTTGCCGGCTTCTCTCCCCGCTGGTCGCTAAATTTTAAAACATTTAGGCGAGCCGCTCGATTGAGGTTCCTTGATTTGAAAATTTTTTATTTTTAACTCAAAATTTTTTTCACAGAAAAGAACTTTCTCGCCAGCTTTAAATTTTTGGTCGCCAATGGCGAGTTGGAGGGGAAATTTCGCGCCTGGTATATGCATCATTTTATTCATGGATTGTAAATATTTTAAATAATTTCAAAAATACTTAAGATAATCTGCCCATGGTGTTCTCTATTGCTATCTTGCTATATTTTAAATAATAGTTCCCTACACGATACTTCAGGACCCCTAAATCTTTGTCTCACTCCATCAGGGTTTGCATGGGAAAACCTAGAATTATCAAGGAACATCGTAATTTTATCAAAGAAGTCAGATAATTTGATCCACTTAACAATTAATGGGAATCAATCCCATTGGTCCACCCTCATTGTATTGATACTGGACAGCACAAGATGTTTCATTACTGATAACATCATTCAATGAAATAGTACAAAAAATTATACAAAATAAAAAGAGAAGCAAAGACTTAACCCTACAGTGCATACTGTTGCCATTTGGCGACACGACATTTTTCCCCATTTCCTACTCGAACTTTCATTTCCAAACGGCAACACGATGCAATAAGTACAATAGATATAACATTTCATTGTATTTGCACTTTAGACTGCCAGTAGATCACAGCAGGGATACTAATTTGAGACATTTGTTAGTAGCTAGTGAGACGAAAGTCAAGACACAGAAAACGCCAAAAAAAAAAGTACCATATGAAATAAAAAAAAATTCAGCTTGAAAATTTTTTTTTTAAAAGATAAGTTTTTATTTATATTTTTGAGCATTTGGTTTTATTTCACTTCACAATTAATTTCACAAGGACAAAGTTTTTTGCCAATAAAAAGTAGAAAAAAATTAAATTAATATTTTTTTCTTAATTTACACCATAATAGAAGTCACATAAATGATTTTCAAGTGAATTTAAAAAATCAAGCATTGTAGAGTTAAGATGGCTTTGTAGTGAATTTCTCAGTTTTAAGTGTCTACAATTAAATTGAAATATTTTTTACAATAAAAAAAATTATCTTAATTTTCACAATAGGGAAAATATGGAATTATCAGGGAATTTGAAACTTCTGGAAAAGTCAGGGAATTTTGAAGGAAATCAGGGAAATTTTAAGTATTTTCCTGCGATCTTACAAAATTAGTTACCAATCCGTTGTTTGAATCGTGTAGAATATTTTATTTCTAAAGGGTGATGAATAAATAAATCTGAATTCCGATCAGATTAACTTTTGTTTTCAAGAGCGAAGGTTTGTGGAAGGTGCAGCGGATACAAGCGACAAGCCTTGTGAAAATTCGTCTCATCTTTCCTAAAAGAATCTCTGAATTTTAAGGACAGAACTATTATTATTTTATTTTGATAGTATAGTTTAGGTTGAATTGTTTTGTGTTTTTAGTTGCTGAAATTACTGAGGGATTGTTTTGTTTGGATATTCGATAATACCCATATTTCTTAAATATGAATAATAATATCATCACCCTGTTAAAAAAATTGTTCTGCATTAGATTTTTCGCATGAAAACAACCAAAAAATTTATTTTCTTAATTATTTAAGATTTAAAAGCGTGGAATTTGAACCTTACTCGAATTGTTCTCCCATTGGCTGCTCCTGCTGTGATTGTGACGTACTTCAAAAAGTTTGGTGTTTGAAAAAGTTACTGAGAAATTTTGGCTATAAAGGTGTTAATTTTTTTAAACTCGTACGGGAGGTCTCGGGCCTCCATCCAAGCTTTTGTTTCATTTTGCCCCTTCGAATTCGTTTTATTAGCAGTTAAATCTAGATATCTATTTTAAAATTTCAATTTTAATAACATTTATTTTACTATAAGATTACGGCTTTTTTAAGGGGACTATGTTTGGGGGTTTCAAAGTTAATCAAACATTTCAGTGGCGTAGCCAGAAAAACATTTCGGAGGGGGATGTTGATATTTCGGGAGGGGATATGGGGTATTTTTAGTGGTTTTCTGTGGTCAAAAAGGAAATTTTCTGAGTTTCGGGGGGGATATATCCCCAAATCCCCCCTCTGGCTACGCCCTTGATACATTTATTAATATTTCGAATTTGTATAAAAATAACTTTTTGATAAATATTATAGCATTGAATAGTGTACAATCAGAGAAAATTTAGTTAAAACCTGGAATTATCAGAGAAAATTACCAGGGGTGTAGCCAGAGGGGGGGATTTGGAGATATATCCCCCCCATAACTCAGGAAATTTCCTTTCTGACCATAGAAAACCACTAAAAATACCCCATATCTCCCCTCCCGAAATATCAACATCCCCCTCCGAAATTTTTTTCTGGCTACGCCACTGAAAATTACTAAGCTCAGTTGGTGGCCACCCTGTTTTCAGCTTCTAATACTATTTAATAGTATAAGTTTGAAGTAATGAAAAATCAAGTAGGGGAGACTAGGGATACTTGATCCCCACTTTGGTTTTTAATTGATTTCTCAGCTGCAAATCATCACTTTTCAGAAATTTTTGGCATGAACATTGGTAACACTATCCTCTACCCAAAAGACAAAAAAATTACTAGAAAGTAAACAGATACTTTTAGTAAAATTAGTTTTTAATTTTTTTAATAAAGGGATCAAGTATCCCAACACCTAGGGATACATGATCCCTTCGTGGGGGATACTTGATCCCACTCAGAAATTACGTTATTATTCATCATACAAGCAATTTACCTATATATCGTTTACTAAATATTATTTTTAAAAATAACCATAATTTTAATTCATTTTCTTAGGTATTAATAACAATACAAACATGAAAATTGTACACAAATAGTAAGTAGGTTTTATTAATGGAGCTAAAACTACAACGAATAATGCAAATACTTTGCAATAAAAATTATAAAATATTATTTACTTCTTATAACAATAATTGTATTTGTTGAAAATAAAAGTGGAGGTGTATGCAGGTGCATTACTTGGAAAAAAAAATCTTAGCAAATGTTTTCAAAATCAGAAAAGTCAAACACAAACATTAGACTTGATGCAGTTCTTAAAGTTCCACTCATCCTAACTGGAGGAGGCAACTTAACACAATCATTTTCCTCTACAACACTTTTGTCCTTTATTTCAGGAAAAATAAATTGGTTGAGTGAGGTACCTTTTCTTTTTAAGAAGTTGATTTCGAATTCTGAAAATCCAACTTTACGTTCTACTTAACCAACATAATGGGAAACCCTCCTTTTTTTGGCAAATCTAACTAAAACAAAATCATTTTTATTTAAAGAAGGATCATCTACTTCAGCTTGTTCAACCTCATCATGTAAGATGTAAGAAGGACCCTCATGTATACCTCGAAGGGGATACTTGATCCTGGGATCATGTATCCCTCCAAAGAACGGGATCAAGTATCCCTAATATGCGATTCATACAAAACATACATTTTTAATTGTAAATAATCAAAGGATGCTCACTAATGAAATTAATTAATTGTTAAACACAGCCTATACTTTGAAATTACACTTAGTTTAAGTTTTTAAGTTGCATATTACAGACAATACACAAAATAACATATTTACATAGAAAAAAGTTTTCCATGCAAGATTCAAACATTCACTTCTTGCGCTGAAATAAAATGACTGAAAAAGATGTAGTGTTACCAGTTTTTATGTACAATTATAACTTAAAAATTGTTGCCAGATTTCAAAGATCTGACATTTTATTTTAGTGCATTTTTTGGCTAGGGATCATGTATCCCTAGGGATCAAGTATCCCTAGTCTACCCTACCTCTTGCTGAGAAATAGCGTATAGTAATAGTGTTACTGAAGTAATAATGAAAGTTTAATGTATTTATATGCGCATTTTCCCCCTCCCCGCATTTCCCCCAGGACCCTCGGATTGCTGATATCTATACCGAACACTCAGTCGATACGACAGTAGCCAAATATTCACCGAGTGGATTTTACATCGCAAGTGCTGATATCTCTGGAAAAGTAAGGATATGGGATACAGTCAATAAAGAACATATATTGAAGAATGAGTTTCAACCATTCGTAGGGAACATTAAAGATCTGGCGTGGTCATCTGATAATCAACGGATTGTTGTCGTGGGCGAGGGTCGAGAAAGGTAAAATGTTAGTTTTTTGCTATTTTCGATATGAAGTAAAACAGCTACAAAAAATTTGGTACAGCTTTAGAATAAGTCCACTTTTTGAACGGTCGCCAAGTTGGCGGTATTTCATGGCCCATAGGCCGTGAAAATGTAGGTAAAAATGGTGGACGGGTTTCAAATACGGCGGCCGGCGCCAAGGTCGCCAAAAGTGGATTTATTCTAAAGCTGTTCCAAAAATTTTGAAAAGCTTTTGAACTTTTCAAAACATTTTCAAAAATCTTCCATTTTATCTAGTGTGAACTTAAGTCCCCTGGGGGGGCTATAGCCCCCCCATAGACCCGCCACTGTTTGTACATGTACATTAGAAAGTCATTATTTTGATTGAATTTTCTTATTAGTATTACAAAGTATCTCGTATAACTTTTATACTGTTTCTTCACCATTTTCTATCTTCTGTTACAATTCAAATACTTTTTCTCAGGTTTGGCCATGTCTTTATGGCTGAGACGGGCACTTCCGTTGGTGAGATTGCTGGGCACTCCAATCTTATCAATAGTTGCGATTTCAGACCTAAGCGTCCATTTAGGATAATCACAGGTTCTGAAGACAATTCTGTCGGTATTTACGAGGGGCCACCCTTTAAATTCAAGACTACTTTAACCGTAAGTTATTCTTTATTACATAGTATCATAAGTAAGAATGCCTTTCCTCACCTTGCTAAATTCTTTTTGTTTTTAGGAACATTCTCGATTTGTTCAGTCTGTGCGGTTCTCGCCTGATGGAGAAACTTTTGCTTCTGGTGGATTTGATGGAAAGGCAAGTCAAGTTAAAGTTTACATAATTTTTATTCCTTTTGCAGTTTTTTATAAATTAAAACATTTTTAATGTTTTAACCTAATGCTACCTAACTTTAAGAGGTAGCTGGGCCACAGTAAACTAGAGAATGTATAACTAATCTTATAGTAAATATATTTAATTCTCTAGTATGTAATTATACTGGAGTAAGTACAAGATGTTTAAAAATATTTTATAGTTACTCTTAAGGTATTGTGTGATCTTTTTCACATCTTTAAGCTTGTAATAATTATTAACTATAGTATTAATTTTTTAACCAGATGTTCCTTTACAAATGCGATTATACAACAGTCGGGGAATTTGGATCGCCTGCGCATGGAGGGGGCGTTTATGCTATTTCTTTTAGCCCAGACGGAACCAAACTCCTTTCAGCTTCTGGTGATAAAAGTTGCAAGGTTTGGTGCACCTCAACTCTCAAACTGATATCGTAAGTGGTTGGAAAAACTATTCCGTGAAATTTCTTTTGCATTTGGTATTTAGCATTTATGCCACTTTTTTTTCATTTTAGAACACATTCTATGGGGAATACCATTATGGATCAGCAAGTCTCATGCCTATGGCAAGGGGAATATATTCTCTCAGTTTCACTTTCAGGCTTCATTAACTATCTGGATTTAAATGATCCGTCAAAACCCATAAGGATAGTTAAGGTTTGTTAGTTGGTTAGTTTCATTTTAAAATAAACCCTTGAATGTTAACGCAAAAAAGTAATATGTTTTTTTCCAGGGCCACAACAAATCGATAACTGGACTTTGTGTGAAAGACAAATCATTTTACACAGCTAGTCACGATGCCGCCATTAATATCCTTTTTTTCTATTTCCTTTATCATCTATTTTTTCAATCAACTTTACTTGGATATTCGTATTTCATTAAAAATATACTATTGATGGCAGTGGTGGATCCAGAGACTCGGTTTGGGGGAGGGGCGATCCTATTTCATGAGTATTCGGAATGCAGTGAAACCTGTTATTTATTAGGGACCTAAAAATAGTTGTAATGTAATAATGTGTAATAATGTTGACCAAGGCCGTTGCTAGACATTCTTTTTGGAGGAGGGGAGTTGACTTAACATTATTTCTAAGGTACCCTCTCACGATGTAAAGTTTTAGATCAATTGCATGTAAAACTTAAATCCTTGTTCATTTTCTAGTAAAATTTTTTATACAAAGTAAGCTCTAAACTAAAAATGGGGGTCTGGGATTTGACCCCCCTGAATTTGACCTGAAATTTTTTTGAAAATTGCCTTTCAAAAGTAGAGTTTAATCTCATTTTGGAGCCTGTTAGTTGCATACAAAGAGGGGCGATTTTTGCAAGTCGTAAAATTTTTAAGTAAAAAAATATATAAAAATTGATGAAAAAAATTTTAAAAGTTGAAGCAAGAAAAGAAACTATAGCTCCTTTTTAAAAGACACACTGTACTGTAGAAGATATGCTGTACTCAGGCATGTGATTTTTCCGCTAATTCGCGGAAATCCGCGAATCTTGGAAGTACTGATTCGCGGAATTCCGCTAATCTAAAATTTTAAGTTCTTCCTTAAGTGGAAGTGGAATTCCGAAAAGTTTCCGTTGCCCCGAGCCGCGAAAAATCGAAAGATTTCCAAGTCCCATGATTTTCATTTCAAGAGAGGCGAGACGCGAGACCACGATTTGAGGCACGTGACGTCACTGATAGGCGCGAGCTCAGTGAGCGCGAGAACCGGCGAGAACCAGTTTTCCGGTTTCGGTTTCAATGATGGGGAGGGCGGTATGCATTTCTTTTCTTTTTGCGCGAACGGCGCTAAGTTCCGATTGCGTCATGACAGCTATGCACATGCGAAAGTTACCGGGGCTTTCGAATCGCCGAAAGTGATTTCTATTTCTTGTAATGTAATGCGTTGATTAAACTACCTGTTATGCTGTATTTCGGTAATATTTTTTGCGTAATATTTGTTCTTGATTACCGTTTTGAATAGTGTTTTCTAAAAATATTAAAGCAAATAAGTTTTAAATGAATACTTAAGTTTTCAAAAGAAAATGCTAGTTCTTGAAAAAGATGATGAAGTTAAAGTTCGTAAAATGAGAAATAAGTTTAAATGGGACTGGCTTGACAAGAAAGTTTCCATAACGTTGAAAAAAGGAGAAATTGTTGTCAATTTATTGGACACTATACAGAAAATAGACATTCCTGGGAAAGCTAAATGTAATATTTGCCATGATGTTATGGATTATGGTTATGATGATGTTACTACTAATTACCATGATGTTACTTTCTAATTGGCATTCCCACCTTTGGTTTACTAAGTTGTTATAATAGATATTTCCATGAATAAAAACATTTGAATTAGATATATTAATTTGTTTCTTGGTTTCATATTGGGTTGAATTTTTATGTTTTTATGCTTACTGCAAATTGTAATATGCATTATAATGTAGTGAAAAAATTATAACTTTTTAATAGGCAAAAATTAATTTAATAATTAAGTAATTGTTAGAAAGCTGTTTATCGAGTTATTGATGACGCGTATAGAAATGAAATTAACCATCCAAAAACTGCCTAAAAATTTTCAGCTAATTCCTTGCTGCAGCAATCACATGCCTGTGTACTTGTTTTTTTAAACTAATTTTTAGTATTTATAAATATTCGGAAATTTTGATGATAAATCGGAAGGTAAGGAGGAAAACGGAGAAGTTGCATCAAAATTGAAAATTTACCTTTATCCTCTAATATACAGCTTCTGATTCTTTTTCTTCGTAAACCAGACTTCTTCGTTCTGCCAGATAAAGCTGCGATCATCACTAACCTTTGTAGTGATATAAGCAGTTGGTGAAGGAAGCTAAGCATTAGATACACTGCTGTCGCATTGAGCAAAAGTTTAAGCGCGAAACGAAAATGAGAGATGGCAATCCATACGATTGTTCCCAGCGCCCCTGTTTCCTCTACAAAAGTGCAAAGCTTAAATTGGCCCTCAAAAAGGAAGTAGAAATCAGTGAGAATATAAAATTTACAAACTAGCCACCTGCTTGGTACTCTAGCCAGAGTTCCCGGTGTCCAAAATGTTGGATGGCAGCAAATGGTCATTAGTGCGCGGACCCCTTGTCACCTGTCAGTCAAGGCAGCTCTTATCGGGGCTCGAAGATGGAGCTCCTGTCAGACTTATCAGATGAAGAGAAAACATTTTCAGTATGCCAGCAACCAGTTAACGAGTTGTGACTTGCAAAAATTACAGCTCACAAAATGACTACAGTTCGTTTTCTCCCTATTTCACTCTGAAAATGAATTTTGAATGAGGGTGGGAGGGAGCTTTTTGAGTGAGGTGACTTTTTTGGGGGTGGGAGCAATCGCCCCCCCACGTGGATCCGCCCCTGATTGATGGGTATTTTTTCAACTAATATTTAAGGAATATGAATTGCTATCTACAATAGGGTTCCTAAACAATACTCCATTTTAACTACACAGGGATTGTATTTGTTTATTTTAATGAAAAAAAATCAGAAAAATGTTAATTTTATTTATTAAGAAATTCTTTGAAAATCAGTTTAAATTAAAGAATTTAAAGCAATTGTATAATTATGTGTAATAATTCCTTAACTTTGCACTGTATTGGGACCTGGAGTCTGGCAAAAGTGATCGGGTGAATGGTGTTGGACATACAAATCAAGTCGATGGAATAGCTGAAAACGTGTCAAATGAATACATTTATACTTGCAGCATCGATGACACTGTTAAAGCTATCTCAAAACAAGAATATGCGTAGGTTTAACAATTTTATTTTTCTTATTAATGTCCGTAGAAAGTTAAACAGCACCTATTTATAACTTATTTAAAAAAAGACTTCACAAAATCTTACAGTTATAAATATTTCCAAATTTAAGTATTTTCATTATACTCAAGATTTTGTAGAATATTTTTCTACTGACCTATAAAACAGCCTAACTTTCTGTGAATGACAAAGTATTTATTGAAAAGTAGGTATTGTTGGATCCTAAAAGATCTAATTTCAGAATTTAGTCAACATAAAGTACTATTTTTTAGATATTTATATTTTGCATATTTATTTTGAATTTTATTAAATTAGAAATTTATATCGATTGCTTAAATAATTTTTGATTTATTTTTAACTTATGTTTTTTGTTGTTAATTAGACCTGAGGTTATGAAGTTTGATTCGCAGCCTCGAGGAATTTTTTGTGAAAAGACAGGGTTGGTTCTTGTTGCATGCTTAAATGAGGTATGTGTTACTTTGATATAATTTTTTAAAAGTACAGTAAAACCTCGATATCCTTTACCATTGGTACTGGGGATCAGGGGCGTAGCCAGAGGGGGGGATTTGGGGATATAACCCCCAAAAGTCAACAATTTATCTTTTTTCACCATAGAAAAGGAATCAATTTACCCCATATCCCCTCCCAAAATTCTAATATCCCCCTCGAAAATTTTTTCTGACTACGCTACTGTTGGGGTGAGAATGCTTAAAAGGTAGGACAACCAAGGAAGAATGATGAAACAGTCATTTACAGAACTCAAAATAATGTAATAAATTAAAATTAAGTAAACAATATAAAGGGGAAAAATTTGGATCTAAAATTTTTATGTAAAATAGTATAATATCCTGTCGGTTGAGCATGCATGAGAAGTATGACTCTGAAGAATAATAAAACTGTTTTGTTTAACAACAAAAATGTGGAGTATTAAGTTGTTTAGATGTTTTTGTTGTGTGCAGATGGCCATATAATTTGATGAATTGATTATTCAAATGTTGGATAATCCTTGAAGTTCAACTGTAGTTGTATTTTTTGTGATAATACATAATACAAAAATATAATGTTAAATTTAAATATAATATATATTTTGTTTAATTCTAGATTAGTGTTGTGAAAGACTTTGAAAAAATTTTTTCGTATCCAATTGATTTTGAAGGAACATGCATATCGGCACACCCTAGTGAATCAGATGTTGCCGTTGGGGGAAAAGATCAGAAAGTGCACATATTTTTGTTCAATGGATCCAGTTTTAGTCCTAAAACAACTCTGGAGCACAGAGGTATGATCACAGATCTGTCTTTTTCTCCAAATGGGGTGTATTTAGCTGCTTGCGATTCGAATCGAAAAGTCGTATTATATAATGCACTGACCTATGAAGTGAGTATTTTTAATTTTCTAAATTATGTTCATGGTAGTTAATTGTTTAACGATCAAATTGAATTTATTCACTTGTTTAGCTATCACATAAGCACGATTGGATCTTCCATACTGCGAGAGTCAACTGCCTGGCGTGGTCACCGAACTCATTGTTCCTTGCCAGTGGTTCATTAGACACGAATGTGATAATTTGGTCTACTGAAAATCCAACGAAGCACCAAACAATGAAACGTGAGTCATTTATAATGAATTTTTTTTTAAATCTGGAAACAGCTCCCAGAATTTTGGACTTTGTATAAAAGGTTTGTCACTGTAATAGTTTCCCCGGATTTTTAGTTGAAGTCAGTTGCACCCCTGGAAATTAAGATAGAAACGTTATATATTTACAGAGAAGGTGCTTTAAGAGACATTGAATAGAAAGAGCAGTGGGGGGCCTGCTGGATTTGCCCCTGCTAATCTTATACTGAACTACACTTTGGGTTCTGGTAGATTTTATTTCATTTGATCATGAAAAGACACATTAAATGAATTCAAAAGGCCCTATTTTGGTTTTGCTGAAAGTGTGGGAACCCTGTAAACTGCTGCAATTTCCATGTAGTCCTACAATTAGTTTAATAATTTTTTAAATCAAACTTAATCTTGATAAATCTTTTTAAAAGAAATTTAAATTCCTTTAACTGACAAGTACTTCATTTCCATATTAAAAGGATTAGTTTTATTGCTAGTTTAGTTTATTAGTTGGAATTAGTTTATTAGTTAAGTTCCATCTCTTTCCAATAGTTAGTTACTCAACTGATTGTAACAAGTGGTTTGTTTTTAAAAACTATTTTATACTGTTTAGAAGCCCACCCCCAAAGTCAGATAACAAGGATTGGATTCATGGACTCCACGACCCTAGTAACCACTGGTCAGGATGGCAATATCAAATTGTGGGATGTCACTTTTTAAACCTGAATGGCAATGGACTCTAATTCATGTTATTTGTTCAACCAAGCATTTGTGAAGATATTGTCAAAATGATCAGGATCTAGAAAAGAACAAAAGAAAAAATGTACACCTAAAAATTTAAATGCATTTTTTTATCAATTTCTAAAGGCTTAATAGATAGAACATATTCAACATATTTATTTTCTTAAATATAAACTGTTATTTAAATACTTGATCATACATTTTTGAACATGTATTTTGTTAATAAACCTTTTGGTAATATTGAAAATTATAAACATTTTTTATGAATATTTCAAGACAAATTAATCCAAAATTGTGAAACTTTAAATTATATTTAAAAAATTTGTAAGATAAATATAACTGAACCATTTTATGTTCTACCTAATGTTAATTTTATGTCAATTTGTATAATTAACTTCATTTTATAAGGGTATTTTCTAATAACTGCTTGTTTTAGGATGGTGTACCAAAGAGAATAAATAACTAAAACTATTTATAAATGAGTGCTTTTTTACTGTTTTTATGAGGTTGAAGTCAGACCTATTTGTTATAAATGTTTAATTTTTGTGAATGTGATTGCTGACCCTCTCCTATTTGCTATGCCTTTTTAATTGTGTTAACAAATATATTTTTTTCTTAAGACATGACTAACTAAAGAATCTACTTCATATTTGTCAACATAAATTTAAAATTAATGTTACATTTATATATTTGTTTTGTCTCATTCTGGGGAATTTACTTTGTTACTTGTAGTCAGAAATTATTTATTGCTCAAATTGAATTTTTGACATTTTACTTTTGATTATATTTTAGATGCTTATATGTCAGTTGTGTATCATGATAAGGTTCATCACTTAAAAATGCAATAAATTTAATTGTAAATCAAACTTGTGCTCCAATGGTTTTGATAAAGTATTAAATAAAACCTATTTTTGTAAGGCCAATAACTACTTTGGATCTCTTTTTATTACTATGGTGTTTTTTACATAAAATATAGTTGACATCAAAATTAATACTTGGTTGAATATTTTCTGAAGAAATTCGATAATATTTTAGTTATCCCTTTACAGGTATGTTTATAATTCCCCCAGAGCCCAGAACAGGGTGGCGACAGATCAGGGAAAAGTCAGGGAATTTCATTCATCTGGAAAAATCGGAGATATTTTTTTAAGGGTAAAAATTCCAAAAAATTTCTGGGGGAGAACCCCCAAGCCCTTAATAATTTTAAACATAATATGATCTCTTTTTTTGTTTTTCAAAATTCTGAAACTTATGAGGAGTGATCCTCATGATGTGGGTTTACACAGGGTTTAAAAAATGAATTAAAACACTACTTTGAAGGGCAAATTTCCAAAAATTTTCTGACGTTGGATCCCCCAACTCCCCCAAATTTGGCTGTTTATCATACTATACTTGATTTCTTTGAACATTCTGCCCCTCCTCCTCATCGAGCAGTGCAATTATAGGGTGTAGACCAAAAATTCCTTAAAATGAGCTAAAAAATGCTTTTTTAAGGGGTGAATTTCCAAAATGCTTCTGGTGGAGGACTCCCAAACCCTGCAATTTTACTCAGATTTCAAATTGATTTCTAAATTTTGAAATTTATGTACGATGCTTAGCAGCAAGTTATTCACAGCAAGTCATCTTAATGTACGAAAGAAACAAAAGTATGGTTATGGCGGTGTTATAAGCATAAAATAAATCGAACAGTTTAACCCGTAACAGGGGAGGTGAAAAATTGGAACATACAAGGGGACGTGGGGTCTCAGAGACTCTGCAACTTTCTATATTTTTTAAAAATCGTCTAATTAAGATAAGATTCTGATATTTCAGTACATTGTTATTTAAACATTTATCTCTTGATAGAAAAATATTCTCTTTAACTTTATGTAAAAATAAACATTTTTTCCTGACAATTTTCCAATAGACTTAAAATTATCGAATTATCGTTGCAGTCTGGGAGACCCCACCTCCCCTGCTACGGGTTAAATGAATAAATTATGTTTCTAATTCTAAAACCACTTATTAGTTAACTTTTCATAGAGTCAAAAATTTGAAAAAGGACATTCATTTGATATTAGTTTTTAATTCTTTTTTTTTATTTGTATATAAGAAAAATTGTATAAATCCTTATAATTAATATTTTACATTAATTTTAAAAAAATTAATTACTATTTAATAATTTAAAACTTCTATTTGATAGACCTATTTCTTGGTGCGAAATAAGTGGTTAAAAGTGTTTAAATTTTTCGGTGAAAAACTGAAAACCCTACAGATGTACGAGGGTTGTTTTTTAGTTAACTTTCGTTTTTCTCCTGAAAAAAAAATGGAAGAATTTCGAAACAATTTTGGTGCTGGTAGTTAGATACATCCTTCAGGCTCAATTTGCCACCTTACTGAATAAAATCGGACATTTTTTCTATTTTTTATCGATTTTACAAGCGCGCTCCTCGAACTATTTTCCCACCAACCCATAGAGAATTCGGTTTTTTTTCTCCTTTCGCACCGTCCGCGATCACCTGCCCACTAGGGTGGGCCGAAAACACACTTTATTTTTTAATTATGTTCTAATAGCGCGGAAAGGGTGCCACTTGGGTCCAATAAGGACGGTGTAAAATATTTTTTCGATTGGATAAAATCTTAGGCTCCCGCAACTTTAAGTTCGAAAAAATTGATGACTTTTTTACAAAACAACAAAAAAACCAAAGATTAAACTCTCAAATATTGTTCATGATTTTTTTATGAGGAACTAATATAGTTATAGACATAATGTTTCAGGTTCCATTCTTTTATCACTCTTGCTTCGTTAGATATAATTTTTTAATGTTCCAAGAAATCTTGTAAAGTTTTTTTTCCTGCATTTTTAAACAGCTAATAACTCTAGAACTATACAACTTAAAAACCTGAAATTAGCCCCATTCGGTTCGTAAATTTTTTGTCTTTGATTTGATGTGCATCATGACCATCATTTAAAAAAAGTTTTTTTCAAAATTTAAAAAAAGTGAAAAAAAATTTTAAAAAAATATTATTTGAAAAATTTTTTGAAAAAAATTTAAAAGTCTTTTGACTCATAAAATGAACATAACTACCAAATTTCAAGTTGAAAATAAAATATAATCATGTATAAAAAATAATAATTTTGAAATTTAAGCAAATTCCTAAACAATCCCCAAAATTATAAAGCAAGAGCGATTCACTCATGGAAAATTCATAAACTCGCTTGAGGGTGTTCATATGACTTGAAACATGTAAAAAATGTCACATAAATTTCTGAAAATAGGACAATTAACAGATTCGGTACAAAACCTTACAGAGCTAATTTTCAACTTTTAAGTTAATTCAATTTGCATGAATTTTAACTGAATATTCCTAAGAAATGTGTTTATATCCAATTTTTTATGTTCTAAAACTTTTAATTTACTTTGATTTGACTTTTTAAAAGTAAAAACAATTAGATATAAACATAATTCTTAGGAATTTTCAGGAGTAATGCATGCAAATTGATGCCCTGCGCTTTTCAGGGGAGTATCTAAGGGGGGCAAGATAGCACTGCTCCCCCCAAATAATATACCAAAACAAGTTAAAACCCTACTATTTGGGGTCAAATTTACGAATATTTTCTGAGGGAAGGACCCCCAAACCCCCTCTTGCACATAGAATTTGTTATTTAAAACTTTTTTTGTAATAAGTTCAGTGATATCTAAATCCTACCTAAAAATATATATCAAAAATTCATATTAGGTGTAAAAACCTGTTTTTATGGTCAATTTTCCAAAAATTTTCTGGGGGAGGACCCACAGACCCCCCCCTTTATGCTAAGGGTTAAATATTAATCGCTAAACTTTGAAACAATAAATGCCATGAATGTATCTTAGAAATGTAATAATCATCATGGAATATTCTTAATTTAATTTTCTATGGCAGTAGTTTCAAATTCTGAGTTGCATGAATTAGTCCGATTTCCTCGTTTTGAAGTTTACGTTTCAAAGTCTCGTCAAACACGAGCTTTTGTGCTGCCATCTGTCAAAAAATGTCACGAGTAATTATCAGAGGTTTCATCGCCATAGACGCTAATGGTAATTTTTTAAACCAATCAAACAATTTGCGGACATAGCTCCGCCTCCAACCGCCGGGTCCCATTTTTCCGCGCCGCGTCTCTCCACCAGGGAAGCTGTCTTCAAATTGATTTCGCTTCTTCTGATTGGCTGCTAGTGAGAATTAAATTAGTGTCCGCGGATTGACGAAAAGTGCCTTATGAAACCTCTGTAATGGGGGATTTACACCACCGCTGCAAGAGCTGCAAGTCATGCAAAAAGCGACAAATTTTAGTACCCGCTACTCACAAAAGATGGCGCTCGTCAATTGGTTTCCCCCATAAGCTCTGTTCTCTGTGGTAATTATACACTGATAATACAAATTTTTACAAACACTAGATATCTATTACTTTCCTAATATATTAATGTCTGAGGACTTGTTTAGTAAATTAATAGCTGTTTTAGATTTTTCGAACTATTTAACAGACCACAAAAAGTGTAAAAGCAATCGGATTACCGTTCGTATCTCAGACAATATGGCGGACGACAGACGAGAGAGATTTCAAACTCCCTTTCGTGAATAGCAAAAACGTGAAAAAAATAGTGAAGGACAAATAAAAATGCTATGTTTTTTTTAAATATTGGATTTCATCTTTGTAATTCATAGGATATGAATTTTTTTTCAAAAACTTGCTCCTATTATTTAAATTGAATGAGAAAGAAATAGGCATTAGTGTTTAGTAACACAAATCCTGGTATTTTTAAATATTTTATATTTTCTCTTTTGTACTTATTTTTGCATATCATAAATAAGGTTTATTGATTTTTAAAAGAGCATGATGACAATTTTTACTGGGTAAAATTTACATTACATATATTTTACCTAGATGGCAGCACGATTACTTCACAACTTGATTTTGATAAATAAAAGGATTGGAAAGATATTTTTTTTAACTGTACACCAAGGCTAGACTGGATCTGGCAGCGCTCTCTCTTGCATACCAGGCTGTAACATTTCAATCGAGAACAATAGCAAATAGGTTCCCTCGCTAGAGAAAATTCTCGCCGCTAGATGTCGCTGAGTCCCGACTGTTATTTACTCATATTTACTATTGGTTTCAGTTAGAACAGTTGATTGTTTTTGTAATTTCTATTAAAATTTTCATTCTTTCGATGATGTTTTTTTTGTAAATTGAAAGCAGGGACTTCCTTCACCATGCCGTATTGTTGTGTGCCGTTTTGTAAATCAGATAGGAAGAGGGAAAAGATTTCATATCATGAGTTTCCTTTTGACACATCTCTGTCAGCCTTATGGTTGAAAGCAATTTATCTATGAGCAGTATAGAACCGCTGGATTTAAATAAGAACTATTAATATTTTAGTGGATTTTTTCCCTCCATATAGTTTTTATAGCATTTTATTACAATTTTCAACTTTTTATTTTACAGAAATTTCTGAAAATCTAGCCCTGTTCACTTCTAAATATTTGGGTTCCATCACATTAGATATAAATGTTCTTATAGCATTATATCTTAAATAAGGTGTTTGATCTTTCTAAAAAGAATCCTTGCTATTTGGTTATAGTCAATTCAAAATACTCTTCTAGTGATTACAGGCTTGTGTGGTGGGAATGAATTAGTCTTTACAATGTAGATCACAGTCTCAAAGATTTAAACAGTACTTTATTTTTATTGAGTATATTTATATTATCAGGCAAGAGAAATTTTTCCAATTTTTATCGGATTTTCCGACTTTTTCAGCTTTCTTAGAATTTTCACTTATTCTGATTTTTCCATAAATTTCTGATTTTTTTTACCGAAAAAGAAATGCAGACGAAGTGTTCAAAAATAAGCTAAAACCTTGATTTTTAGGATAAAATTTGCAAAAATTTTCTGGGAGACCCCAAGACCCTTTTTAAGTTCTTGGAGCTCTATTTTTCAAATCTTGTTTTATATTAAGTTTATTAAGATGCAAATTCTACCCATTAGAAAGTACATTGAACCTACTCATGGGCATATACAGGGCTCGATTATATTACAAAAATATAAAACAGGAACGTTAAACATGTAAACACGCATAAAAGGGCTTAGAGGGAATTCCAAGTCTCCTCCCCCTGTGCAAATATATAACTTTGGGCCTGATAATTATCTATTTTCTAAATTTAAATTTGAAAATAAATGCTTTTTATATTAAAAAGAATTTGCTTTTTCAGTTTTGAGACCCCTTAGCCCAAAGTAACAAATTTTTTAAGCTGAATACCCATATTTTCAAATCTCGAGCACAGGTGTCTGCACTAAATAAAAGGTTAAAATATGCAGAAAAATCTAATTCCGGCATCATTAATTATTTACAAGAAGCTTTTCCCTTTTAGTGTGAATGAAGGTGTGAAATGTTTCTATGAACTTCTTTAGACTGTTATGACCGTTGATTAAGACTGTTTAACAATTAATTTCCTTAAAAAAGCTTACCCTGTTTTTAACACATTTATAAAAATTTATTTTTGAACCGTTTTATTTAAAAACATTGTTATTTTGTTATCTTATTTTTAAAAATGTATAAAACTTGAACATGTTTAAGAAAAATTAAAAGTTATACTAAAATGTTTGAAAAACATTTCAGTGTGTGAAATAGTCCTTTTTTCATTACATAATGTCTGTTATGTGTATATAAGATTCAATAAAATTTTATTTCACAGAGTACCTCCTATCTTGAGATTTATAGTCATTATTTTAATTTTCTTTCAATATTTAACTATAAAATATAATTTTACGGTTCTAAAACTTTCAGTTGTGTATGAAGTTAATGTCTTTCAGAAACACTCAAATAGTTATTAAATGAGGTTAAATCCTTATTGCCTGTGAGACTAAAAACACGAACAGTCGTTTCGATCTTGTTAAAGGTAAAATATATCCTAAATTAGCTCTTTTCAGGATTTATTTTTATAAAAAATTAATATCTTATCTAAGAATAAAATTACTTATATTTCCGATAATTTTAAAAACATTTATTTAACAAAAATAGTTAAAATACAAAAAATAGCAATGATGAATGTAAACTGTTATGATAATGCGCTCTAATAGGTTTTAAAAATATTATTTACACATTTGAAAATAAAAAATTTCATATTTTTAATTGAATAGGTTAAAATATTTTAATATAATTAAACAATTTCAGTGAAATTGTAATCGTTTTAACTCATAATTTAAATCCGATTCTATCTAAAAATGGTTCTGTTATATTTATTTTGAGAGAAAAAATGCCCTCTGATAAGAAAACTTTCAAGCCTCATTTTCCAAAGCGGACGCAGCACGGAGATAAAAAACGAAACTACTTTTAATTCTCGCTTCCACCACAGGGAGGCGCTGAGTGCCGACGGTTTTCGAACCGATTCTCAGGTCCCAACTTTTGAAGCAAGTGTTATAGCCTGTTCCCCACGCGCACCCCACAGCGCGCAGGATCCAGTTGAGCCTTGCTGTACACATAACACATAATCATAACGTTTATTATTTTATATAGCAATTTTACATTGAACATAAAAGGAACGAACAAAACACAGAAACTAAAAATGTACATAGAATACATATCTACAATAAACAATAGAGAAAAAAATATTAATAGAGTTGTTTGTATTACTCAGGGGTCAGCGCAGTGACCCATACGTAACTAAAACAATTTAATTAAAAATTAAAATTATTTTTAAATTATGAATACAATTTAAGATATTTATTTAAAAATTATATATAATTAAATACAAGTTAAAACTATCGCGAGCTGAGCTTCAGTATTATAATTCTGAATAAAAAGAGCGTTTGTGGGGAGAAAATAAAAAAAATCCTCAATTTTATCTATTGTCATAACAAATAGTTTTAGTTGTTTCTTAAATTTAAAAGGAGATCTTTCTGATTTTAGGTCTTCAGGTAAAACATTAAAGAATTTAGGTGACAAATAAACAAAATTTTTATGAAATATTTCTTTTTTTGATTTAGGCACGGAATATATAGGTTTTTTGATCGTAAATTATAAGTAATGTTTCGTAATTCAGAGCTATTGTCCTGTTTAATTAAGTAAATTATAAATGAAAGGAGAATTTCACTTCACCATTTATTGCTGGTTAAGCGGACAATAGCGGACATACTCACAAGCGTCACCTCCAACCGTGGACTGATTTCGTCCTTGTTAGGACTCATCAGCATTGTATAGGATGGTAACGCAAGAGAGAGGAGGGCAAGTACTAATCTAGCCGACTATAACTGAAAAAGTGGTGACCATTGATTAGTCCTCCACTCATCTGCTGGAATGACAATGGCATTCCTAATAGGACAGATTTAATTCCAGAAGGGCAAGGTAAATGAAAGGAGAATTTCACCATTTATTGCTGGTTAAGCGGACAATAGGTGTAAACTCATAAATGTCCTTTCTCATTATTGTCTGCTTAAACTCATTATTGTCCGCTTAACCAGCCATAAATGGTGAAATTCTCCTTTCATTTACCTTGCCCTTCTGGAATTAAATCTGTCCTAGGAATGCCATTGTCATTCCAGCAGATGAGTGGAGGACTAATCAATGGTCACCACTTTTTCAGTTATAGTCGGCTAGACTAGTACCCAAGTAGACGAATGACGTGATTTTTGACGTCATTTTTTCGTCAAAAAATGCCTTAAAATTGACGTCATGTTTTGCGTCGAAATGTCCAACCTTTCGTCGTCATTTTCGACGTCATAAATGACGTGAATTTGACAACATATGTGACGTGAACTTTGACGTTATATACGACGTGATCATATTTACGTGATTTGGACGTTATAAACGACGTATTAAATTTACGTGATTTTACACGTCACAAATGACGTGAATTTGACGTCATATGTGTCGTGAATTTTGACGGCATTTAGGACGTGATTTTGACGGCATATGTGATCATATTTACGTGATTTTATGACGTTTTTTATACGTGGTTAAACGACGTGATTTTCACGTGATTCGATAACGTTTTTTTCACGTATTCGGTATGACGTGAATGACCTGTTATTTGCCCTATACACCAGAGTTGGGCACTCACGCGAATGAAAATTTTTTCGTTATTCGTACGAATAATTCAGCTTCGAATAAATCATTCGCGGGTGAAAAGTATTTGCGAATGATTTCATTTGCGAATAAGGTTATCTGTCAGCGACGATTGAATTTTTATTCGCAAATGAAAATTCATTCGCAACTAACTTTATTCGTGGATGTCGAATAATTTTTCAATTGCGAATAATTTCACCAGACAAATAAATTAATTACAGAAGGTACATATAGGGTTGCAAAAAAATTCTCAGGGTTGGTACGGAAGGGTTCACAACTGTACCGGAGTGGTCCGTAAATTTACGGAAGTGGTTCGTAAGTGACCGGAAGTTGACCGAATTCAACCGGAAGGGGTCTAAATTCAACCGGAAATTGTCCATCTTTAACCGGAAGTGATCCGTTTTAACATGAAATGTTCCACAACTTACCGGAAGTGGCTCGTAAGTTACCGGAAGTGGTCCTCAACAAACCGGAAGTGGTTCGTAAGTAACCGGAAGTGGTCCGCAACATACCGGAAGTGGTTCGTAAGTCACCAGAAGTGGTGCACAACTTACCGGAAATGATCCGCAACTTACCGGAAGTGGTTCGTAAGTTACCGGAAGTTGTCCGAATTTAACCGGAAGTGGCCCGTATTTAACCGGAAATGGTTCATATTTAACCGGAAGTGGTTTAAATTTAACCGGAAGTGGTCCGTATTTAACCGGAAATGGTTCATCTCTAACCAGAAATGGAACATGAAATGTTCCGCAACTTACCAGAAGTGGTTCTTAAGTTACCGGAAGTAGTCCGAAACATTCCGGAAGAGGTTCGTAAGTTACCGGAAGTGGTCCGCAACATACCGGAAGTAGTTCGTAAGTTACCGGAAGTAGTCCGAAACATTCCGGAAGAGGTTCGTAAGTTACCGGAAGTGGTCCGCAACATACCGGAAGTGGTGCATGACTTACCGGAAGTGGACTACAACTTACCGGAAGTGGACCCCAACTTGCCGGAAGTAGTCTGTTACTTACCGGAAGTGGTCCGTAACCTACCGGAAGTGGTCCATGACTTACCGGAAGTGGTCCACAACTTGCCGGAAGTGGTCTGTTACTTACCGGAATTAGTCCATGACCTACCGGAAGTGGTCCACAACTTGACGGAAGTGGTCCGCAACTTACCGGAAGTGGTCCACAACTTACCGGAAGTGATCCACAACTTGCCGGAAGTGGTCCGTAACTTACCGGAAGGTGTACGTGACTTACCGGAAGTGGTCTTTAACTTACCGGAAGTGGTCCGTAACTTCCGATTAGTTTCGGAGCACTTCCGGTAAGTTGTGGAGCACTTCCGGCAAGTTGTGGACCACATCCAGGAAGTTGTGGACCACTTCCGGTAGGTTACGGACCACTTCCGGTAGATTATGAACCACTTCCGGTAAGTCACGTACCACTCACGGTAAGTTACGGAACACTTCCGGCAAGTTGTGGATCACTTCTGGTAAGTTGCGGACCACTTCAGGTAAGTTACGGACCACTACCGGTAAGTTATGGACCACCTCCGGTAAGTTGTGGACCACTTCCGTTATGTTACGGACCACTTCCGGTAAGCTGTGGACCACTTCCGGTAAGTTTCGGACCATTCCCGGTAATTTGTGGACCACTTCCGGTAAGTTGTGGACCATTTCCGGTAATTTTTGGACCACTTTCGAAAAGTTTCAGACCACTTCCGGTCGGTTGTTGACTTCTTCCGGTAAGTTGTGGACCACTTCCGGTGACCCGTGGACAACTTCCGGGAAGCTACGAACCACTTCTATTAAGTTGCGGACCGTTTCCGGTAAGTTGTGGACCACTTCCGTTATGTTACGGACCACTTCCGGTAAGCTGTGGACCACTTCCGGTAAGTTTCGGACCATTCCCGGTAATTTGTGGACCACTTCCGGTAAGTTGTGGACCACTTCCGGTGACTTACGAACCACTTCCGGTGACTTACGGACCACTTCCGGTGACTTATGAACCACTTTCTGTAAGTTTCGGACCACTTCCGTTGACTTACGAACCACTTCCGGTAAGTTGTGGGTCACTTCCGGTTAAGTTCGGGCAACTTCCGGTGAAATGCGGACCACTAACGGTGACATACGAACCATTAACGATGACTTACGAACCACATCCGGTATGTTGCGGACAACTTCCGGTAAGTTACGAACCACTTCCGGTAAGTTGCAGAGCATTTTCTGTTACTACGGATCACTTCCGGTTAAAGACGGACCATTTCTGGTTAAATATGGACCACTTCCGGTTAAATTCGGGCAACTTCCGGTTAAAAATGGACCACTTCCGGTGACTTATGAACCACTTCCGGTAATTTTCGGACCACATCCGGTGACTCACGAACCACTTAATGTAAGTTGTGGACCACTTCCGGTGACTTACGGACCACTTCCGGTGACTTACGGACCACTTCCGGTGACTTATGAACCACTTTCAGTAAGTTTCGGACCACTTCCGGTGACTTACGAACCCCTTCCGGTAAGTTGTGGATCACTTCCGGTTAAGTTCGGGCAACTTCCGGTTAAATGCGGACCACTAACGGTGACTTACGAACCACTTCCGGTATGTTGCGGACAACTTCCGGTAAGTTACGAACCACTTCCGGTAAGTTGCGGAGCATTTTCTGTTACTACGGATCACTTCCGGTTAAAGACGGACCATTTCTGGTTAAATATGGACCACTTCCGGTTAAATTCGGGCAACTTCCGGTTAAAAATGGACCACTTTCGGTGACTCACGGACCATTTTCGGTGACTAACAGACCACTTCCGGTAAGTTTCGGACCACTTCAGTAAATTTGAGAAGCGATCCAATAAAGCAGCGGACCACTCCGATGAAGTTGCGAAGCGATCCAGTAATACTACCTAATTAATTGCCATGGAAGCATTCAGAATAACGATTGATTTAATCGTTATTCGCAGGTTCTCTCACAACTACAGTTGAATTAGTTGTCAATCGTCTCCTCCGCAATTGACGAATAAATCATTCGTTATTCGTGTGCTCGCTCGCGAATAACGGATGATTCATTCGTTATTCGAAGGTTCGTATAGATGATTTATTCGTTATTCGTTATCTGTAGTTGCACGAATAAATTTTGCCCAACACTGCTATACACTGGTTAGGTTAGCCTTCAATAGTTAAAATATGCTAACTTAATTTAAATAATTAATCAGAGAGAAATTGTGTCAATTCATTTGATCAAGTTAGCATATTTTAACCATTTTTTGTAAATAACCAGTGCACAGGACAAAACATACCAATCACAAAAAAGTAACCTATTTACAGAATAAATGAATGATTATATTATGTATTAAAAGGGTTTTGAAGTTCTAAAAATCAACAAAAGGCACCTATAACATGTTTAACCGAATTTCAAATTATTTAGTCATCTTAATTTTTAATGCATTAAATGCTAATGCTTATCCAAAAATATTCATTTTCCAAATTAGAATGTTTTGTATGTTGAAAACACATTTTTAGATAATTAAGAATGAATTAGTTAATTTACACTTGATTTTTATTTGATAGTAGACATAAAAATAACTAAAATGTAAGCAAAACACAGTTTGCCTTAATTTTTTTATTTTATTGTTTTAATTTTTTACTGTAACAACCATAAGCTTGAGAGAAAAACATATTAGTAACAATGTAGGACTTGGAAGAAGGCACTTGTCACATAAGCAGATAAACATATTCAAAGCAGCAGGACTTGGTATACATGACATTTCCTACAAGGTAATAAAAAATCAGCTTTACTTAAATTATATCATCTAATAATTTTTTAAAAACATAATATAAAATAAAAATCACTAAAATTAATGTTGCAGCTAAATTTGAACCAAGTTTGTGGTGAAATACTCTCCATAAGACAATTTTAATTATTATGTCATAAATCTTTTTTACAAATATTTTCATCCTAGACTTATTAGGTATATTCCTCTAATTTTACTTGAGCAGGGGTAGAAGTGACCAAATATAAATATATAGGATTTTTCAAAAAAAATAAATAGGATGAAAATAAATTTTTAATAGTTTGGTAACAGGACTAAAGACACTTCTGTATCAGTTTTAAGTGTTTGGTATTTAGGCTTATAACCTCAAATTTACTTGTACTTGGCTACAAAAGTTGGCTAAAAGTGTCAAACTATATTGCAACTAAATACTTCCATGAATTTTCAAACTAATGAACCTTGAAAACAAAATTAATGTATTTAATTTAAAAAATACTTTTAGTAAAACCATACTTAATTTAATCCATAATAGTAGGGGAGCCCATGATGCTAAATGTGGATTTACTCGAGCGCGTCAGATTAACATAGGGGGGATACCTTGCATACTTTTGAGTAACTCCACAAAATATAAGCCCTCAATGTAGGGGGGTTTGTCTAGAACAGCCCGTCAGATTTGTAAAAAAAAACAGTTACATGTACATACTCGAGCGCGTCAGATATTAATATTTTTGATACTCCAACGTATCTCTGATACCAAAGGTATGTTTATCTGCCGATTTGAGTGGTGGGGGTGGTCATCCGGAGCGGTAGAAAATAGAAAAAAATGGATTTTCTCGAGCGCGTCAGATTTTTGGAGGGGGTGTTAAATGAACCTTAAAAATGTCCCCATTCAAAATTCTGACGTTTTAGAAGTGACGCAAGCGCGTAGCGAATTTTTGAAAATGCAAAAAAAAATCGCAAAATTGAAATACTCGAGCGCGTCAGATTTTTATACAGTAGGTGCAGCTTGATGTTCTAGTCATGAATTGCCAAAAATCTGACTATTATGTTGAGGGATATTCCTAATCTGACAGCTAGAACATCCGCCATCGCCGTTGGCTACCAACCGTCTACTAGGCCGTTTTTAGAAGGCCCGTGTGACGAAACAAAACATAGTAAAATGAAAAAATCTATTGCATGAGGTAAGGAAGTATCCCTACTACTTACACCATGAATTCGATAGAATTTGAACCACTTTCTAAACCGTGGAGTGAGTTTCAAAAGTGCAATATTAATCTTTTAGTCAAAGAATGGAGTTCCTTTAATTGTATTTAGAAAAATGATGATCGGGGAAGGAATTTTCAATGATCGTAACATTGATCATTGAAACTGTTTGATCATTGAAAATTCTTTCCCCGATCACCATTTTTCTAAATACCATTAAGGGAACTCCATCATTTGACTAAGAGATTAATATTGAACGTTTTGAAACTTACCCCACGATTTAGCAAGTGGCCCGATTTCTATCACATTGAGAATTTAAGTGTACGGATATTCCTATACCTCATGCAATAATGTTTTTCATTTTATTATGTTTTGTTTCGTCACACGGACCTTCTAAAAACGGCCTTTTGAAACGCGCTCGCACTACATTAGGTCCTGACTCTTTAACGGTAAGGCTGCGCCCCACCATCCCTATTCAAAATATGCTTGTCTAGGGCCCCTCTACCTCCCCCCAATTTTTGATTATTTAAAACAGAGTCCACGGCCATAGGCCGTAATGGAAATCTCTAACTCCATAGACGATTTTTATTAGTTCGGCTTGTGGAAATCGGCAGATTATATTATATTCGTGATTCTTGCATTATTTCCTTCAAAATAAAATAAAATTCAACCGCGCTCGAGAATGTACAGACATCGTTATTTTTTTGCAACTTTGTAACCCTCCCATTCCTTTGCGTCACGCTCAAATCGTCAGATTTTAGAAAACTTAGACTTTTTAGCTGGTAATTAACCTACCTTATCTTTTTCTGACGCGCTCGAGTAAATCCTGGGATCGATTTTTTTTTACAAATCTGACGAGCTATTCTAGACAAACCCCCCTACATGGAGGGCTTATATTTGGTGGAGTTACTCAAAAGCATGCAAGGTATCCCCCCTATGATAATCTGACGCGCTCGAGTAAATCCCCAAAAACACTCTGGGCTCCCCTACTATAATGCAAAAAGTAAAAATGCATGAATGGAAAATCTAAAAAAAATGTTTTTTTTGTTTAAAAAACAATTTCCAGCAATTTTAAAATCTATTAATACCCAGAAAATATCTTTTAAGACTGTTTTCCTGATAAAAGAACTACTGAAAAATACTTAATAATATCAAGCGACTTTGCTTTCTTACATAATAGCAAGCAATTTAAGTGGTAAATCTTTTAATATGCTCGCTAAAACTGTCCATATTTTGGACACATGTAAACTTATTCCAAAACCAAGTTTTAAAGTCGAGAATATCGACATGAGACAAAAATTGCAATTGTGAGAGAATTTACAATTTGAATTTTTTCTAATTTATTTTATAATGATATTCAAGACATTTAATTTAAATTTTGAATACTTGAACTCGAAAGTAGGGTCGTTTGATGGAATATAGGATTATTTTTTTTAAATATAGGACGCTTTATTCATGTTTTTTGAAAATATAGGATTTATAGGAAATTATAGGCCATTATTACGACTTCCCGCATATTTCGACGCTTTTCTCCAGTCCCCCGAAGAAAAATCCCGGTTATTGCGTCGTCGAGTTCCTTTCAAATAATGTATGAGCTACAGAACCGTTGAAAACGCGTGTAGAACAATATAGTAGAACTGATTTTTTCCAACCACTCCCCTTTTTCCCCGAATGGCCCCCCGTTGGGCCCTCAACGATGACCAGTGTCTTGCAGGGCAAGTGGGTTGTCTTGTGACGTATCAGAACATTCCCTAAATTTCTTGGAAATTCTCCCCCTCTCCTCCAATTCGACTTCCATATTCCATAGCTCAGTGTGTTTTGTAAGTTCAGATACCGTATTCAGTATCCATTCTTTCTCGGCATAAGTTTAAAATAGCAAGTTCATCTGGAAGTAAAAGGAAAGCTTTGAGTTTCGATGATATATTGAAGATAATCAAGCTTTATGACGAGAAGAAAGGTGTTATGAATAAGCAACAATTTGCAAATGAACAGGGGTTGCCTGTCTCTTCTATTTTAGTGATAAAATCCCGCTTAAAAAGGTTTCTAGGTAAGATTAGGTATAATGGGTTTTAGGTATATCGCCGAAACGGTGTTTTATGGAATTCCGCATATAGCGTCGTACCGCTTATTACGACGTTTTCACAAATCCCCTTGAACGGCGTACTAACGGGAGTTTACTGTATTTAAAATCTGTATCACTGAAAATCCACTATAAAAAGAGATTCATATTCTACGGCTCTTGTTAATATGATAGCATATTATATTTCCACTTTGACAGTTATTTTTGTATTAATGTATGAAGGTGACTAATGTGATTAAAATTGCTTTTAAATACCCTTATTTGTGAACTTTAATAAGTTTTCGACAAAAAAAATTTAATTCATAAAATTTTTTTAAATATTAAAAATTACATATTTTTGTTCTATTTGAGACCAATCCGGAGGCAAAAAGAGTTATTATAATCGAATAATATTTTACACATGTTAGTTTGAGACCATTTGGCACCCTTTTCTTGCTGTGCCCGATAGAATTTGCAAAATTTTTTTTCGCCATAGGAAAATGACCCACCCTACTGGTTACTGCAACTTAAAAACTTAATAATTTTGTTTTGAATTTTTATTACAGGATTAATATTTTCCAAGTAATCACCACCCCATACAACAAGTCCATAACTTAAGATTGAGTTTACCCAAGAATAATATAATTGTAATAGAAAATTCCTATTTATGATTTTTTTATGTAATAAAGTTTATAGAGAATATAACGAAGTTTATTTGTTAGATAACTCACGTGTGATTTCCATTTTAAGTTTGAATCTACGAATAAACCAAGGTATTTTAAGGATATTACTTGTTGAAGAGGGGGGCATTTGCAATCAGAAAAATGACAATCGTTGAGATGATAACAGAGACTAAGAGATTCAGATGGACCATAGATACTAAAATTAATAAATTAAGTTTTATTTATGTTTATAGAAAGTTTATTGGTGTTAAACCAGTGATTAATTGCTAAAAGGTCTTCATTTATATGACTTTGTAAATCTTCATAATTAGAACTTGAATACAAAATTACCGTGTCATCAGCATAAGTTATGATTTTACCGTTGATTTTTAATTTACAGAAGTCATTACATTAATGTATATGATGAATAATATAGGTCCAAGGATTGAGCCTTGTGGCACGCCAGATTTTATGTTTAAAAGTTTACTTTTATAATCTTCCAATCTTACAAACTGCTTTCGATTAGTTAAGTAAGAAATGAACCAATTAATTACAGCTCCTCGAATTCCAATAGAGTATAATTTATCAATTAAAATGTCGTGATTTACACTGTCGAAAGCCTTGGAAATGTCTAGAAATACAGCAGCTGATTTGTAATTTTTGTCTATGTTATTGAAATTATATTTTGTAAAAGCTAATAATGCGTTTTCAGTACTAAGGCCTGGAATGAAGCCGAATTGGTTTTCAGAGATGATTTTGAAAGTTTTCAAATAGCCGTAAAGTCTAGTATGCACTATTTTTTCTAGAACCTTAGAAAAAACCGGTAGAAGGAAAATTGGTCGATAATTTGAAACAGTGGCTCAGCCAGAAACTTCTTCTAGGGGGGGTCCAATCAAAGTTAGTTGACAGATCCGATTGTAAAAATTCAAAATAAAATAGTCAAATTTCTAAGCAATAATCAAATTCCTAACTTAAATACTTATAAAAATTTAAACGTTCTTCCTATTCGTCATTTATTTTTTTTATCAAACAGTTGTTTATTTTAATACGCATCGTAATAGTAATGAAATAAGAAACTTAACTTATAACTTGCGTTCAAAAAATAATTACCTAATATCCAAAACACGGAAAGAAATTTTTCACAAAAATTATGGTTACTTATCCCCAAAATTTTACAATAGCCTACCTATTCATATTAAAACAGAAATATCTCCATTAAAATTTAAAAAATTATTAAAATTGTTTATATACTCCATAGATAATATCGAGGATCATTTTTGATTTTATTCTCTAGCACTTTATCCCTGAAGCTCACCCAACAGCATTTTCACTTGCCATATTTTTCAGTATCTTTTTCATCTATTCATGTGTATTTTTTTTGTTGTGTTCTTGTATTTTATTTTCTATCGTACTTTTTTGTTGTACATTGTGTTTTTTTTTATGTTTTTCATTTTATATAAAATATATTATTTCACCTGTATGAGGTTTCTCACCTCCTTGGTGACTCAAAAGAAAATGTCTTCCCTTTTTTGTGTTCTTTTTGTATTCTTTGTTTAAATTGTAATAAATAAAGTTGTTTGTTAAAAAAAGATCATGCAAAAAATCCCCCCCAAAAAAAGATGCGTGGTACTTTTCTGGGAAATGTAATATTATGAAGTACACTAAATGTAAAAGTTTTGTGTAACAACGTGTGAGCCCGAAGAAAGGGGGGTCTGGGGGATTTCCCCAGAACAATTTAAGAAAATTGCCTTATTAAAGTAGTATTTCAGCTCATTTTGAAAAAAAAAGCGCCGCGCCGCTCCTGATATAAGCCGCAAAATTTACTGTTATTAAATATTCATCATTTGGCACCTAAAGGTAAGTTTTAAACTCATTCTGAGACCCTTTGGGTTTTTCTAAAAAAAAGATAGCTTTTGAATTTTTAAGAAAAAGAAAACACAATAAATGAATATACCTCAAAATTTGGGTGGGGGGGTTTGGGGTCCTCCGCAAGAATTTAAAATTTGACCCTTCAAATTAAACTTTAAACTCATTAAAAAACCCTTCGGGTTACATACCAAAAGTCCCTTTCCTTATAGGCCGCATCCGCATAATTATACAAAAAAGAACATAAATAGACAACAACGCAGACTTCAAAATTTCTGAGGGTGGCTGGGGGTCTTCCCCCCTAGAGAATTATTGAATTTTCCCCCTTATATATCATATAATGTAGTACTATAAATAATTTTGAGACTCCTTGGATTGCACCTAAAGATCTTTTTTGTAACCCGCACATTTAGCAAGGAAAAAATATCATAAACATTAACGCTAAAAATTCGAGGGCGGAGAGGGTTCGAATCCTCTACAACCCCTGGATGCAACTCAAGGATGAATGAAATTATTTGATTTTTCAGTCGTTTATAAATTTCTAAGACGTAAAGAATTTCAAAAAAATACCAAGATGCATGTGAAGGTGTTTTTAATTATTTTAAAACCAAAACCGGTTTTGTGTTTTTACCTATTTTCTTCCAAAAAAATGCTGTGTCAACCAGCCTCTAGTGGGCGTCACTGATCAAGTTCCATGAAGATTTCAAATTTTCATATTTTCCTTCCAGAAAACAATTAAAAAAAGAGGGTCAACCAGCCTCTGGGGAGGTCTGGTCCCCCCGTGGATACGCCACTGGTTCTCTTTGTGAAAATAGTGGAAATGAATTATTATTTGGTCCGAACTCGGTCCCTCCCCAGAGAAATCTTGAAAGGAATTCGACGTTTTCATAATTTTCCGACAAAAGAATACATGATCTAAAAAAGCTAGTTCAGCCTCTGGGGGGGTGTCCAGACCCCTTGGACCCCCCCGTGGCTGCGCCACTGATTTGAAAATTCATTAATATCACCAGATTTATGGACGACTGTTGCGGTTTTTAGGGATGAAGGAAAGCAACCTTTTAAAAGGGATAGATTAATTATAATTTAAGAAGTTTTGTCGTTATTCTGTCATAACCAGGAGATTTTTTATCATCTAGACTAGAGCATGCTTGTTTAAAGTGCGGCCCACGGGCCGCAAGCGGCCCCAAAGCCTGTAAAATGCGGCCCCAAACGTAAATTATGAAAATAGTATTTAAATTTGCACATTTTATTAAAATATATAAATGTTTGCAATATTTTTCATATAAATCGATTCGAACTGAAATAAAAATATTTATGGAAACAAAAGGGGAACCCCCTCTGACTGAATTTAAAGACGAAGATTGGGTTTTACATTTTGCTTAATTAGTAGACTTAACAGAACATTTGAATTGTTTAAATTTGAGGCTTCAAGGGAAAAAAAATAATTTATTAATGATATGTTCCAGTATCCAGACAACAGCGTTTGAAAGAAAGTTGACATTTTGTCACAAAAAAATAAAAGTAAAATATTTGACACATTTCAGTACTTTGGCTTCACATAAGCCTGTGAATTGCACAGCTGGATGCTGAATTAATTTGTGATTTAATTCAAGAGTTTGAAAGTAGATTTCAAGATTTTCGAAAAAATGAAGATCATTTCAACATATCGTCGCTTTAAAATAATACTGCATTATCTGCAAACGTACTTTTCGTTAGCTTCCCGCAAGTGAGAAATCGCCAAATAATGTAGAGTTCCGCCGGTTCCCGCCAAAGTCACAATCCCGACAGGTCGAAACCCCGACGGGATCATAATCCCAACAGGTCAAAATCCCAACAGGAACGAAATCCCGACAGGGTCAGAATCCCGACAAGTCCAAATGCCGACAGGTCAAAATCCCGACAGGGTCAGAATCCCGACAGGTCAAAATCCCGACAGGATCATAATCTCGACACAGGAAAAGTCCCGACAGGATCATAATCTCGACAGGGTCAAAATCCCGACAGGGTTGAAATCCCGACAGGATCAGAATCCCGACAATTCCAAATCCCGACAGGTTGAAATCCCTGCAGGGTCGAAATCCCGACAAGATCATAATCTCGACAGGGTCAAAATCCCGACAGGGTCAAAATCCCGACTGGGGCAGAATCCCGACAGGGTCAGAATCCCGACAGGTCAAAATCCCGACAGGGTCGAAATTCCGACTGGGTCAGAACACCGACAGGATCACCATTCCGACAGGGTGAAAATGCCGATGGTCGGGCTGGAAATTCTGGAATCGGAAATTCTGACCTTGTCGGGGTTTCGACCTGTCGGGATTCTGACCTTGTCGGGGTTTCGACATCTCGGGAGTCTGACCCTGTCGGGTTTCGACCTGTCGGGATTTTGACCTATCGAGATTCAGATCCAGTCGGGATTCTGACCTTGTCGGGGTTTCGACCTGTCGGGATTCTGACCTTGTCGGAATTTTGACCTGTCGGGATTCTGATCCTGTCGGGATTTTGACCTGTCGGGATTCTGACCTTGTCGGGGTTTCGACATGTCGGGAGTCTGACCCTGTCGGGTTTCGACCTGTCGGGATTTTGACCTATCGAGATTCAGATCCAGTCAGGATTCTGACCTTGTCGGGGTTTCGACCTGTCGGGATTCTGACCCTGTCGGGTTTCGACCTGTCGGGATTCTCTGACCTTGTCGGAATTTTGACCTGTCGGGATTCTGATCCTGTCGGGATTTTGACCTGTCGGGATTCTGACCTTGTCGGGGTTTCGACATGTCGGGAGTCTGACCCTGTCGGGTTTCGACCTGTCGGGATTTTGACCTATCGAGATTCAGATCCAGTCGGGATTCTGACCTTGTCGGGGTTTCGACCTGTCGGGATTCTGACCCTGTCGGGTTTCGACCTGTCGGGATTCTGACCTTGTCGGAATTTTGACCTGTCGGGATTTTGACCTGTCGGGATTCTGACCTTGTCGGGGTTTCGACCTTTCGGGATTCTGACCCTGTCGGCTTAGACCTGTCGGGATTCTGACCTTGTCGGGGTTTCGACCTGTCGTGATTCTGACCCTGTCGGGTTTCGACCTGTCGGGATTCTGATCCTGTCGGGATTTTGACCTTGTCGGGATTCTGATCCTGTCGGGATTTTTATCTTGTCGGGGTTTCGACCTGCCGGAATTCTTACCCTGTCGGGATTTTGATCTTGTCGGGGTTTCGACCTGTCGGAATTCTAACCCTGTCGGGATACTGACCCATCGATATTGGCGACGTTTGCGCCAGGATAACCGAAAAGTACGTTTGCAGATAATGCAGTATTATTTTAAAGCGACGATATATTTATCCCATTTTCTCTAGACTAGATGATAAATTACCTTAAAATAGAACTCATTGAACTGCAAAGCGACATTCAACTAAAAGAAAAATTTCCGAATGTTTTTTTACTGGAGTTTTATAAAGATTACTTACCCCGCAATAAATATCCTAATTTTCACCATCATGAATCCCGACAGGTCAAAATCCCGACAGGGTCGAAATTCCGACTGGGTCAGAACACCGACAGGATCACCATTCCGACAGGGTGAAAATGCCGATGGTCGGGCTGGAAATTCTGGAATCGGAAATTCTGACCTTGTCGGGGTTTCGACCTGTCGGGATTCTGACCCTGTCGGGGTTTCGACCTGTCGGGATTCTGACCCTGTCGGGTTTCGACCTGTCGGGATTTTGACCTATCGAGATTCAGATCCAGTCGGGATTCTGACCTTGTCGGGGTTTCGACCTGTCGGGATTCTGACCTTGTCGGAATTTTGACCTGTCGGGATTCTGATCCTGTCGGGATTTTGACCTGTCGGGATTCTGACCTTGTCGGGGTTTCGACATGTCGGGAGTCTGACCCTGTCGGGTTTCGACCTGTCGGGATTTTGACCTATCGAGATTCAGATCCAGTCGGGATTCTGACCTTGTCGGGGTTTCGACCTGTCGGGATTCTGACCCTGTCGGGTTTCGACTGGCGGGATTCTCTGACCTTGTCGGAATTTTGACCTGTCGGGATTCTGATCCTGTCGGGATTTTGACCTGTCGGGATTCTGACCTTGTCGGGGTTTCGACATGTCGGGAGTCTGACCCTGTCGGGTTTCGACCTGTCGGGATTTTGACCTATCGAGATTCAGATCCAGTCGGGATTCTGACCTTGTCGGGGTTTCGACCTGTCGGGATTCTGACCCTGTCGGGTTTCGACCTGTCGGGATTCTGACCTTGTCGGAATTTTGACCTGTCGGGATTTTGACCTTGTCGGGGTTTCGACCTGTCGTGATTCTGACCCTGTCGGCTTAGACCTGTCGGGATTCTGACCTTGTCGGGGTTTCGACCTGTCGTGATTCTGACCCTGTCGGGTTTCGACCTGTCGGGATTCTGATCCTGTCGGGATTTTGACCTTGTCGGGATTCTGATCCTGTCGGGATTTTTATCTTGTCGGGGTTTCGACCTGCCGGAATTCTTACCCTGTCGGGATTTTGATCTTGTCGGGGTTTCGACCTGTCGGAATTCTAACCCTGTCGGGATACTGACCCATCGATATTGGCGACGTTTGCGCCAGGATAACCGAAAAGTACGTTTGCAGATAATGCAGTATTATTTTAAAGCGACGATATATTTATCCCATTTTCTCTAGACTAGATGATAAATTACCTTAAAATAGAACTCATTGAACTGCAAAGCGACATTCAACTAAAAGAAAAATTTCCGAATGTTTTTTTACTGGAGTTTTATAAAGATTACTGTCGACAGTAATCTTTATTGCTTCGACTTACGACATTCAACTTAAAATTCTTAAAAAAATATCCTATTTTTAGAGAGGTGAATCAATATTTTTAGATAAGTGTGAGTATTTTAAAAATAATATTGAAATAAACCCATTCAGTGTACATTAGATCAACAAAACAATTTCCAATATAAAGCAGGAAATATAGAACACCAGTTCAAGTCATTTCCTATTATTGGTTGTATAGTTATTATTAGTTGTGATAGAAATGTTTTAAAGCAGGTAGAGAATTTTATAGGAAATAATTTACACTGGACTATGAACTTGAGTGAACAGCGTGCGATCCCGGACTCGATAGCTGGCGTCATCGCGGTCCAATCAGAAGTGGCGTTACATACAAAACTGCTGTTTGAAGAAACCATGATTGTCGGTTGTTCGTCGATAACAACCATCGGAAAAACCACGATCATGGTTTGTAGGATCAGTGAATAATCTATGGATCGGCTCGCGCTGGTTAATACGGCCGTACATGATTTATTCGTTATTCGTTATCTGTAGTTGCACGAATAAATTTTGCCCAACACTGGATAGAATGGCCTGATCTGGCCCTTGTCCCATAAAAACCAACCAACCAACCAACCAACCAACCAACCAACCAACCAACCAACCAACAAACAAACAAACAATCAGCGAAGGTTCACATTGGATCTATGAAATACTTGGGGGAAGGAACCTTAGAAAAGTAATTGCGAGTTGAAACCATTTCTGAAAACAAAAGTCTGGTTGGGGGGTTACATCCCTGTGGTTAGCTTAAAATGGGTTTTTAGGGTCTTTTTTTTTCAAAAATTTTCAGGGAAAATCCCAACCTAAAAATGTAGTTGCCCCCCCGTAAGGCCAGGCTGGATCCGCCACTGGTTACGCCTATGCTTATAGGTGACTGGTAGTACCTGCAGATTTTTTGAAGGGTTGGAAAGCCTAAGTTATATTGCATTATTTTAAACTTTCCTGGTAGATAAAATTTCATTTTACTACTATGCGTTCATACAATACATTCCTCTATCAAGTAAAATGAAATAATTAAGTATATAAATTTACTTGATAGAGAAATGCAATTGTATTTTCATCGATACTCACTTACATCGAAATCTTTCAAAAATTTTTATCTTCTAATTTCCTTTTCCCTCACCATTTTTGATTCTTTTCATATTTGCTACACTAAAAGAACACCTTGAAGAAACCATTTGGGGATATTTTTTAATTTTTAAGCTATTATAGTTTTTTATTTATGGGGTTACAAAGTTGCGAAAATTCTGAAATTTCGGTTGAACAAGCGTTTCTAATTACCCCATATTTTAGTAACAAATCATTTCTCAGCAAAAAAATTGGTACATTTTTAAAGACAATTAAACAATCTTTAAAATTATGTAAAATACATTAGTTGTATTTTAAAATTTGATTAAAAAATTTTAACTTTAAAATTTCAAAATTTTATTACTAAAAAAGCATAAAATTTAAAATTTTTTAAAAATTTACGGTTATTTATATTGGTTTCCTCATGCTTTCTAACAACTTTCAGGATGGGATCTCTATGGGATTATATGTTTAAAAATAAAATCTTAGGATTGTTCACTAATTTTAAGCTTCACGGCATGACTTCGGTAGGTAAAATTAGCATTAAAATGAGAAAAACATCGTTTCATCATGAAACTTTGGTATTTAATTACTATTAACATAAGATTTATGAAAATTAAGGTAATAAAACATAAGGGGTTTTAGGGGGTCACCCCCTCCCCCTTTTCGAAAGGGCGGTTCCACTAGTTTTAAGTCATATTTTAAGACTTTTTGTAACTAAATAATTGAGATGTTAACTGTTGTCTATACATAGTTGTCCTTTATAAGAAGAAAAACCAACAATATTTGAAAAATTAAGAAATTTTGGATAAAAATATATAAAAAAGGTATGGATATTTCTGATCAAAGCAGAGTTAAACTACCAATCTTAAATTCAATTCTACCTACCCAATCTATTACCATTAGTAAAATAAAATAATCATTGATAAATATTGATATAGTTAGTATAAAATCCATATTCTGACAAAAATGTAAATTTAAAGGTTATCATAGCAAAAAATTCATAAACTTATACGTCTTTCTTAATCTTAGTAGTAATCCAAGTTCAGTAATTTTATTAAATAACGTGTGTAGCCAGAGAGATTCCTGGGAGGGAAGCTTGTTCTCTTAGTTTGTTATTTTTATTTCATCTTGAACTTATTGCAAAACGTTGAAATGGAAATAAGTCTGCCATATCAATTAAAATCCTAATACAAGGATATCAGAATTTTTGTACAGAAACCAAAGAACTTATTTCATTTCAATCAAGTCAATACCTCCCAATCGTGATAAGTTTTTTTTTAAGAGATTGAGGGCTGGCCGTGTGTCTCTAAGTACTTCGACCTTGGCAACCCATAAATTTATGAGTTTGTAGGGCGAGATTCTGTTATGGGGATGCAGGGTATAATTGATATTGAAATGCATTAATATTTTAAAATGACTTCTTCGTGAATGTAGAACTCCAACGCGCTCCATCGAAAATTTTCAAAAAATTGTTGGTAATTCCTCTTACATAGGACAACTATGTGGGCAATAGTTAATATCTTGATTATTTAAATGCAAAAAATCTTAAAAATTGGCACCTTACACGATTGGAACCCCCTTTTGAAAAGGGGGAGGGGTACACCCCCCAAAACCCCTAATGTTTTATTACCTTAATTTTCATAAATAATATGTTAATAGTGATTAAATACCCGAGTTTCATGATGATACGATGTTTTTTCTCATTTTAATGCTTATTTTGCCTCCCGAAGTCATGCCGTGAAGCTTAAAATTAGTGAACAATTCTAACATTTTATTTTTTAAATATATGATCCCGTTGAGATCCCATCCTGAAAATTTTTAGAGGGTATTAGGAAACCAATATAAATAACTGTAAATTTTTTGAAAATTTTAAATTATATACTTTTTAGTAATAAAATTTAGAAATTTTAAAGTTAAAAATATTTTAACCAAATCTTAAAATAAGACTATTGTATTTTACATAAATTTAAAGTTTGTTTAGTTGTCTTTAAAATGGTACCAATGTTTTTTTCTGAAAAATGATTTGTTACTAAAATATGAGGAAATTACAAAAGCTTGTTCAACAGAAATTTCCGAATTTTCGCAACTTTGTAACCCCATAAATCAAAAACTATAATAAATGAAACATTTTAACTTGGTATATCTCAGTTTTTAGGCATACTCAACATGTGTACCAAATTTGAAAAAAAGGACCCAAGGGAAAAATTTTCCGAAAAATTGGTTCATTTGACGTGGAACGACCCTTATGTTGGATTTGTGCTCTTTCCAAGCACGCATTCTCTACGTGCGCAAATCAACCAGAAAAAAATCTCTCGGGAAAACTTGCTTTTTTTCAAGCTTTTTTATGCCTTTCTTAAAAGCGAGCTTCCCGCGGGCCGATAAATAACCCAATCTCTGGATTTGTCAAAATTGAGTAGACTTTTTGCAGAACCAAAAAAAGCAGAGGTCACAGTAGATAAACAGGACTGTGGGATTTTTTTCTGGGACCGCTGATAGCGAACAGGTCAAGACGAGATGAGAAATATCAAGTCCGACAGAAATTTTTTTTGGCTCTACTGGTTGCTCTAATGGAGCTGGTGTCTGGCATTTTAACTAAAGATTAGGAGGGGGTTTATAAAAGAGGAGATAAGGCCCACTTAATACTTTGAAAGCTACTGGTAGGTGGCGTCATTTTTCATCAAACAGAGGGGGCTTTATACTATTATGGATAGTGGTTTAAAATCAACTTGACATGGGGTGACCAGTTTTGTGTCATGCAAGGTAGTCTTCTTCGTTGAAGGTTGCATTTTTTCTGAAATTTTATTAAATTGTGCCTTACAAAACTGGGGTACATTTAATATATTGGATTTTAGCTTTAAGTATGGGCATTGGGAAAGATTACTGTTATTTGTTGAATTTAACACCAAAATCAGTAAGGATTTTTGAACCGCTCCAGGAGAAATTGCTTAAAACATGCATCACTTACAATATTGTTATATCCATAAGACGATTTTAGGAACAAAATTATTTATATGAGTTTTCTCAACCTAATCAAATGTTGACCTAATGGTGTTTTTCTTTTAAAAAAATATAAAAAATTTCTTTTTTAATTTTGAAAACTTATTGGCTATCAGTATTAAATTAATAGTACAAAAAATATCAAACAATCCACGCAAAAACAGAATTGATGGCGACTTGCTTTCCAGTAAGAATGTGATTGAGAGATCTCTTTAGGGCTTCTTAGTTTCAGTCTAGCTGATTGTTTCCGTTTCTGTTTCAAGCTATAATCCTCCTGTTTGCATTGTTGAAAAACAAAAACAAGCAAGATCAGTGAACTTTGTAAAGGATTTTTTGTAAGGTAAAAAATATATAGAACGATGAAAAGTATTTTTCTTTCCCATTTTTGAGAACATAGCTAAATTAATTTAACTCTATCTACATTACCTACATCATTTCACACAATACATACCTACTAATGTAAATAGATTATTAAGGGACTATTAAAAGCTACTAGCATTAATAAATACTATTAATAAACGGATATACAGGGTGCGTCAAAAGTTCGTGATAACTTTAAAAATTAATAATAAAAAAACTAAAGGAGATAAAATTGTGCCGTCTTCTGCTATGTTCTTAGGGTGCAGTTGGATTTTTTGTCTCCAAATTTTGAAAAACCGTAGTTCCCGACCTAATGGGTAGATGGCAGCACTATTTTAGGGGATTTTCAGCAGCCGAGTTCCCTCTTTTATTTCGTGTAGGGAAGTATCGAATATTGCGATTGAATCGATTTCAGAATCGAATGAAACTTATGTTTTCGGAATCTAATCGCCAATGCAAGTTTTAAGCCAAGTTGTTCTGTATTAAACTTTTAATTAGAAGGAAAAATGGATATTTTATGATGCTTACTCTGTTTCTCATCAACACATTTAATCTTTTCAACGCAATTACGAATGAATTTAGTTCGATCGCATACAATGTCAACAGGTCTTTATTTATATGCTGACATTTTTTCTGTCTTTAAGAGAATGATAAATCTAATCTAATCTTAGGAATGTTCTAAAATTTATCTTTTTCTATTGTTAGTTTTAATTATTATATAGTTTTAAAAACGCGTTGTTCATGATCGAATTTTAGGAAGTGTTTTAGATACTGACCTTATTTCTTATAGGGGAGGGGATTTAAAGTAAAATAATACAGAGATCAAATTACGGTTTGCGAGTAAAAATGATTAGATGATCAGGGATAATCAAGTGGAGTTTCCATAGAACACTTACAGAAATGTTTTGATTCTTGGTGCAATTAAAATTACGATTTTGTGGGCAATGCTGTATAACGAGCTAAGATGGGGGTGGCGGTCCTCCCGCAGAAAAATTTTGCTCATTAAGATGTTAACTTTCTTTTGTAGAATATTTATTTCTCGGAAATTTTTATGTCATTCGTTTAAAGGGGTTCGATCATCCCAATATCTACCCCCCCCACACACACACTCTGTGAACCTTCTTTTATAAACAAGGGTGGATCTAGGTCAGGGCAGATTCATGGGAGTAGTGCCTCCCCCAACTGTTTTAGAAAATTCCTTTTATATGAGGGATGATCATGTTTCAAAAAGCCATCGCAGACAACTTGCCCCCTCAAGGATTCCCCTATGCCTCCCCAGGGTCCACCTATCACCCAAATCTACCCATGATCTGGGAGCCCAAGGAGATATGATACATTGTGCTTAAGCAACGATCAACACGTTATACAACAAAGTTTCAAACATCTAGCAATACATTTAGATTATTTTTTATGTTTAAAAACATCTGTTGCCCATCTATTCCCTCTCCGATCATTTTCAACAAACCGAAATTGAATCTGAAGATCCGTATAGGGCAAAAATACTGATCAGTGTTTATCTGTCATTTTTAAATGTAGACGCTTATTTGCATGGTTTCTCATCCAGTGTTTATCATAGTGATCCTTATAGAAGAATTACATCGCATAGGAAATCGGAGGTGTAAAAAGTCTTCAAAACTACAATTTACACGTATCATTTTAAATGATTCCTTAACACTGAAGATCCCAAACTAAAAAGTCCAAATAATCTTATGAAGAAATAATTCAAATGCAGTTCCCAAAAAAGAAGGTTATGATTAACTTTATCCTAATCAAGAACATTGCGTTTTAAAACATTATAAAATAATTTGAAAACAACTAACTAGAGAAATGAGAAAAGAAGAAAGAAGATTAAGTAGATTGATATCTTTTCTAAAGACAGAAAATAAATCAAATTTAACGTGATGTTATTGCGTTGAAAAAATTGGCGCACACGAACAACTTTTGTCACCATGACAGTAGGCATCATTGTCACGTCGCTGTCACCGAGAAAATAAGAGTGGGCAAATGAGAACGTGACATTTTTCAAAATTACAGCTTGTGCGCATGGCCATAGAATCTAAAAGGCAGATAAATCCTTTCGCCTAGGCCCTATCTTGTTAGCCAAGGACAGAATTGTCACGAATGTGTCGCGTCGCACCGTGTGTGGTCCTTACCTTTCACTCATAGCCAGAACCATTGTGACAAAACAGTTACGGTGACAAAAGTTCCCCGTGTGCGCCTACTCTAAGAACATAGCAGAAGACGACACATTTTTATCTCCTTTAGTTTTTTTATTATTAATTTTTAAAGTTCTCACGAACTTTTGACGCACCCTGTACTACAGAATAATATACAAAAAGGATAAATTATTTATTTGGAACCAGGGGCGGATTTCCAAATGTGCCGCCTATAGGCTGAACCGAAAATTGCCGCCTATATCCTTTATATCTTACCGAACTAAACAGGGGCGTCATTTCAGTTTTTGGCTGGGAGGCAAGGATTTTTTAAACTATTCTTTACAGAATTTGTTGTAATTTTTTGGAGACGGAGAGAAAAATTATCAGAAGGGATGAAGTGTAAGTTTAAGAAGCTGATTTTTTTACAGAATGTTTATATCATTACCAACTTTCTTTGAAAAAATAATGCACTTTCTAAATTAAAAGGGAAGGGATTTTTTCCTTCTTATTACCCCAAGTGACTGAATCTTGTTACCCCACTAGGGGTAATAAGAAACAAGCCAGTTATTTTACGAATTAAAACATTTAAAAATCAAATGAAGGTATTAATATAATCTCTAAAGAGTGTTTATAACCCCAGTAATATTCAAAAATTTTCATCAAAAATCTTTCGATATATGGCCAGTTAATAATTAATCTAAAAAAGTTGCAAGTTGAAAGTTTTAAGCAACTCTATATTTTTATGTAAAACATTTGAAAATCATGACAAAATTAATTAAATGGTGCTTCTCTTGTTTCATTTTGTGATACTTATAAATTATTCTCCCTCAAAATCAACTCAATTTTTTTTGCAAATTCAGTTTTTTAAGGTCGGCTCCATTTCCTCTTTATAAACTCAGCGCTACCACTTTTCTTTCCCCGTTTGAATGGTTCAGGAAGTTTATGAAGATACTTTTGAACCTATTCCCCCCCCCCCTGTGTTTCAATATTGTTTTTAATTAATTTCTCAGAAAAATGAATATAAAAAGCGACTTAATACTTTACTCACCATAACTTAAATTAAAACGTAAAGTTGACATAAAATGTCGATCGAATTATTTATAAATTTTTCTATAAGTTTTGAAGTTGTGAGTAAAAGTTGTCTTTCTACCTACCGTTTTCATGAAAATGAAGTAAGAATAAACTTACTTAAATTTAAAACTTAAACTTGATAAAAGAAATAAGAACAATAAAATATTAAAATAATAAAGAGAAAAATTCGATAAATAAATTTTCATGGATAAAATGATAGTGTTTCTTATTATCCCTTAGTTTTGTTTAAATGGGGGTAATAAGAAACAGGGAACTTAAAGAACGATCTACAACTCTAAACTGAAGAACAAGAAGTTAATTATATAGCCCCTTTAACCTCCTAAAAAGTTCACTTAAAAATTCCAAAAGAATTCAGTAGCTAAAACAAGATAAATTGAAATAGTAGTTGAAAAGGCCTGACTTTACGTTTATGACTTTGCTGCTCGCATATCAGCTTTAAGCGGGAATTTTTCACCAAAATAATTATTCTAAATCTATAAAATTTTTATGGGATATAATTAGTATGTCTTGAAGATAGTCTGTGATTTTTTTCAGATTTGTAGGCCCACACACAAAGCCGCAAATTAAAATGTTTCTTATTGCCACATTCTCCCCTATTTGCGATTGTTTACTGATGGTTAACAATAAAAACTAGTATCAAATCATTCAATAGGTTTAAATTTTAAAGAACTAGTCATAAATCATCGTTTTTTATTCGTCGGTTTCACAGTTCAATTGGTTTAAAAACCTGCAATGAGGAAAAACAAGCAATCAAAATTTTAATTTTGAGTCCGAATTTCATCTAATTTTTTCTGCCGGTTGTTGATTTAAAAAAAACCGGACCGGATACACTATACACCAGGGATGGCGAACCTATGGCACGCGTGCCACTGGGTGGCACGTGACCGGTATTTCGGTGGCACGCGACATTCACTAAAAATGACACAAAAGAACTTTAGTACTAAACCAGATATTTCCTACTACCTGAAAACTCCCCAAAACCAGATTCAGAAAACTTTTTAGCTAGCTGAAATTCAAAACATTTTCGGGGGGGGACCCCCAAATCCCCCACTCACCTCTTAGGGCCGTTCAAATATTACGTAACAACATTTTCTTGGTCATTTTGGACTCCCTCCTCCCCTTTGGTCAGCAAAGTAAGCAAATCCCAACCGCCGTTATAATAATTACGTAAGGAAACTGACATTAAGTCGTTAGAAAACAAAATCATGGATGCAAGAGGAGCCTGATTACTTTACGCAAAACGGGGCATATAAGGGGGGCGAAGGGGCCCTGCCCCCCTCCGAAATTCGGACAAGGTATACCAAAACAAGTTAAAACCCAGTTTCTTCGGGTAAAATTTTCAAATATTTTTTGGGGGAGGGCCCCCAAACCCCCCTTTTCTACTTCAAACTTTTTTTATAATGCTCATGAAAATCAAAATCCTACCTAAAAATGTCCGAAATTCAGAATTAGATGCACCAAAAACTTGTTCAAAACCCTGTTTTTAGGGTCAAATTTCCAAAAATTAGAGGACCCCCAAACCCCCTTTACTTGGAACTTCATTATATTAACATTTTTTCTTAGATTAAATTCTAGAAAATGCAAATTGTACCAAAAATGTATTAAAAATCTGCATTAAACCTATTAAAGATGCATGGGAGGGACTGAGGAATAATTTTTGGCCTCTCCCGAAATAAATTTCTGTATACACCACAGACTTTATAGCCCACCACTCACCACTTGAAGTTAGAAACTCCTGTTCTAAACTATCAACCCTCAAAGGAGGATTTCATTTTCCAAGGGTTTAAAGATAATTTATTAAAAAAATAACAAGTGGCACACTTGACACCTGAAAATCATAAACCGTAATATAAATGGCACACTGATCGAAAAAGGTTCGCCATCCCTGCTATACACACTGCCATTTCCCCCAATTTTTATTCGATGTAGTTTGTTGCATCAAAAAGAAATAAGAAATTTAATGTTTTAGTTCGTAGTCGTAGTAGTTCGTTTTACTGAAGTTAACCTAATTTCATGAGAAATAATCTCTGCTAAACCTCCTCTTAACATGAAAAAGTATTAAATTTAAAGTGGGATAAGATTTTTTTCAAAACTTTAAGGAGCTTCCGTAAAAAAATTAAATAAAGTAATACAAACTCTAGCAACATATTGTCGATGACCATTGACCAAAATACATATTCCACCGGATTAATTAGAAATTGAACATTAAATTGAATTGAATTGATCATTGAAAAAAAAAGTGTAGGTTCTATCGTGGCTCCATCTATTTAAAATTTTGAAAAACACTACTAACCTTTTATTCGTGTTAAATCCACGCAAGTTAAATCGTCATCAGGCCCCATATTACTCAATATGAAAATCTTTGGGCCCCGGGGGATCGTACCCCCTCCCACCCCCTCTGGTCAGACCTGCCTAGGCCTACAGCCCGGGCTGGAAATTCAGGACCCTATTTAGAATTTAGAAAAAGTATATTTATAAAATATTTTATAGTTGAAAAAAGTTGATCGTCTTATTCTCTTTTTCAAATTTAACCTAAAAAATATCTTAAAAACCACTTTAATCGGTCTTTGAATTTAATATCTGATTAGATCACAACACAATGGAAAGACTAATACAAATAAAATGCAAAAGAATTATGAAATTGGGTCATGGAGGCAGTTTAATGTAGTAGTAGTAGTAGTATATCAATAATGCAGTCCCAAATTCCCTGGATAAAAAAAAAGGTTAAACCGCTTTAAATTAACCCATTAATGGCCAACTTTTTATTTTTCTTAAATATTTTTTTAAATATTTTATTATACAGGGTGTCCCACGAGAAGTGGCCCAACCCCTTTAACTTTTGAACCCCTACAGATATAGTCATGAAAGTGGGGTTTAGGTATAGTAAAGTGACCATGCCCTATCCGATGAGACAACTTTCAACGCCTTCTAGCGGAAACTTTAGGAGTTATAATTTTTATTTTAAAAACTATTTGAGGTATGTGAAAAAAGTCAATGACTAAGTTGTAGAGCATCATCAATTTAATAGGAAAAGACACCTTAAGCAGAAAATCATCTTGAATAAAATCCCTAAACGCACGCTCAAATAGGTTGAATTTACGTAGATTTTACGTCTTAAAAGCTCCTCACGAGGCGAAAATGAGAAATTTTCAATTAAATGAACTAAGAATACTTTTAGTCATTTACTTAAATCATAAAAATAAAAATTTCTCATTTTCGCCTCATGAGGAGCGTCTTAAGACGTAAAAACTACGTAAATTCAACTTAACTGAGCGTGCGTTTTAGGGGTTTTATTCAAGATATTTTTTCTGCTTAAGGTGTCTTTTCCTACTGAATCGATGCTGCTCTACAACTTAGTCACTGACTTTTTTCACATACCTCAAGTAGTTTTTAAAATAAAAATTATAACTCCTAAATTTTCCGCTAGAGGGCGTTGAAAGTTATCTCATCGGATAGAGCATGGTCACTTTACTATACCTAGACCCCACTTTCATGACTATATCTGTAGGGGTTCAAAAGTTAAAGGGTTTGGGCCACTTCTCGTGGGACACCCTGTATATTAAATTATACAGGGTGGTCCTTAATTCATGGTACAAACTTCTAGGGGTGTTAGAGTACACCTAGACGATCAAGAATTGGTATAGGAAGGGGGGTCGCAGTTACACCGTTAAAGAGCTAGGTCCTAATGTAGTGCGAGAGCGTTACAAAAGGACGTTTTGCCAAGGCCCGTTTAACGAAAAAAACATAATGAAATGAAAAAATTTATTGCATGAGGTACAGCAGTATCCGTACTACTTACATCATAAATTTGATAGAAATTGGACCACTTGCTAAACCGTGGGGTGAGTTTTAAAACGCGCAGTATTAATCTTCTAGCCAAAGAATGGAGTTCCATTAATGGTATTTAGAAAAATGATGATCGGGGAAGAAAATTTCCAATGATCATACATTGATCATTGAAACTGTATGATCATTGAAAATTCCTTCCCCGATCATCATTTTTCTAAATAGCATTACACTAATGTAAAGGAACTCCATTCTTCGGCTAAAAGATTAATATTGCATGTTTTAAAACTCACTCTACGGTTTAGTAAGTGGTCCAATTTCTATCAAATTTATGATGTAAGTAGTACGGATACTGCTGTACCTCATGCAATAAATTTTTTCATTTCATTATGTTTTGTTTCGTTAAACGGGCCTTGGCAAAACGTCCTTTTGTAACGCTCTCGCACTACATTAGGACCTAGCTCTTTAACGGTGTAACTGCGACCCCCCTTCCTATACCAATTCTTGTTCGTCTAGGTGTACTCTAACACCCCTAGAAGTTTGTACCATGAATTAAGGACCACCCTGTATATAATATTTTTCATAGTAAATAGCCCCAAAAACAAGTGAAAAAATAATGAAAACAATTCCAAGTTAGAACTTTAATTTTTACACAAAAAATAAAAATGTCCCTAAAAAGGGACGCCAGGCACGAATTCTCCCGTGTTTTTCCCAATAGTAAACGCATTGTAGAAAACGGTTTTAATGTCTCAGAAACATAATTAAGTACAGCCAAAGTGATCGGAAAGGTACTGTAACATAAAAATATTAATTATTAATTAATATTTATTTAGTTATTAATTGGAAAACTCCCAACCATGTGGATTCTACTGTTTTTACTCAGGATTTTATTGGTTTTCTTACTTTACACAAATTAAATCAATATAACATGATTGAAAACCATATGGGTCGAATATTGGATCTTGTTTTGTCTAGAGCTGAACATTTTTCTATCTCTGTAGCTCGACCAGTTTTCTCAATAACGCCTGAAGATGTCTTTCATCCATCTATAATAATTAATTTAACTAAAACTAAAAAGGTCATATATTGTAAGCCTGAGTGAATTGATCTTGAAATCAAATCATATAATTTTAAGAAAGCCAACGTTAATTTATTGCACTATCTTTTATCTATTACTGACTGGAACTTTTTGAATCAACATACTTGCATAAACAAAGCTGTTGACCAATTCTACTCTGTTTTATACAATGTCTCAGATATATATGTGTGCCTAAAACAGTTGTTTTCAAAAGAAAATTTCCTATTTGGTTTACCAAATCAATCATGGATAACGTTAAATTAAAAAATCTCTTTTTAAAAAAATATAAAAAATACAATTGCATTTCTGATTTAGAAATTCTTAAATCTCTACGTAAAGATATCAAATTGGACATTAGACAAGCTCGCAAAAACCACATTTATTCACTTGAGAAATCCTTAAAGTTAAATCCCAAAAAATTTTGGTCATACTATCGCCTAAAACATAAACCTCATAGTGCATGTCATATGACTTATAATAATTCTGAACTAAAGACTAACGAAGAAATTGCAGAAGCCTTCAGAAAATATTTTTCCAGTGTCTACACAAATAATGAAGATTTAGGCAACTCGAGTGATTTTGATCCTTGCCCTGATTCAACTGATATTGTCAGAATTCATAGTATATCCTTGTTGGATATTGAGGATAGTGTAAGAAAGCTGAAGGGTTCAAGTTCTCCTGGTATTGATCTTATTCCACCCTTTATAATTAAAGCCAATATTGCAAGTCTGATTTATCCCTTGTTAATCTTATTCAATCTGTCTCTTAATACTAGTGTTTTCCCTGAACTTTGGAAAAAATCAAAAATTATACCTGTGTTTAAAAAAGGCAATAGATCAGACATCAAAAACTATAGACCCATTACAATACTTTCCAGTTTTGCCAAAATTTTTGAAAGAATCATCCACACAAAATTAGCATTGCAGACCAATCATATAATTTCTCTTAACCAGCATGGTTTTATTAAGAAACGTTCTACAGCTACTAATTTGCTTTGTCTTAACATTAATATAATAAAAGCCCTAAAAAGTAATAAACAACTAGATGTGATCTACACTGATTTTGCGAAAGCCTTCGATACAGTGAATTTTAAAATATTACTATCAAAGCTAGCTAAATTGGGTTTTTGTCCCAGACTTCTCTCTTGGATCAGTTCGTACCTCTCTGAACGACTTTTATACATTAAATACAAATCTACTTATTCTAACAGTTTCCACAGTACTTCTGGGGTACCTCAGGGATCAATTTTGGGACCTCTGCTTTTTAACCTTTTTATAAATGATATATCTTGTATTTTTCAATCATCTCTTCTGTTTGCTGATGATTTAAAGATTTTTAATACGATAACAACTCATTTGGACCAAATCTCATTACAAACTGAACTAAATAATTTAAGCCAATGGTGTCAACAAAATCAACTTTATCTCAATATTGATAAATGTTTCATTGTTACTTTTACCCGGAAAACTCATCCTCTAATATACTACTACAAGATTAACAATTGTGATTTAGCTAGAAAGGACAATATTAAAGATCTTGGAGTAACTTACGAATCTTCTTTTACATTCAATTTACATATTCAAAACATTATTGTTAAATCTGTTAAAAACCTTGGATTACTCAAGAGAACTACTTTCGATTTTAGTGACTGTTTTGTTCTTGAAAGTTTATTTAATACGATTGTTCGCCCTATTTTGGAATACAACTGTGTCATTTGGAATCCTGTAACGAAATCTCTGATCATTTCAATTGAAAAAGTGCATAAAAAATTTCTTCGTTTTTTTAACTTAAAGACAGTTAGTACTCCTATACATAGTTTCCCTTTAGAGAATAGAAGGCATATATCCTTATTTAAATTTTTTTACAATATATTTCACAATAATATCGACTGTTCTTTAATTCTTCATGAATTCAGTTTAATTGTTCCACAATACCATACTAGAAATAAAATAACTTTCCTCGTTCCTCTTCTCTCAAAAAATTACTTAAAACAACAACCTTTAATACAATTTATAAAACTTGTCAATAGTCTTCCCAACTCTGATATTTTTTTGATAGTTTTTCAAAGATAAAAAGTGACCTGGATAGTTATCATGCCTCTTTTGTTCCAAGAAATTTTTCCTCTATTTGATGTACTTATATTCAGTTTTGTTGTATTGATTTTTTCTAATTTTATATTGCTCCTTCTGTTTTATATGGTATTTGTATCTTAGATTAACTTATGTAGTCTGTGTTTTGTCATTGTTTTCCCCATGTAATTGGATTTTGTGTCTGTTTGGGTGAATGAAAATAAATAAATAAATAAATAAATAAATAAATACAGTAGAGCCCCGATTATCCGCGGAATTGGGTGGCAAGGGTACCGCGGATAGTGAAAATCGCGGATAACCCGAAAAAAGTCTAAAAATGAGGTGGAAACACGAAAAAAATATTTCAGCATAAAAACTATGTTCTATTGTACAAAAAACATGATATGTAAAACTTTTAAAATAGTACAGTACATCAGAAAACTTTGCTCTACATCTAAAATCTCTCTTATCTCATCTAAAATTTGCTCTCATCATTAAAAAACTTTTTCTTGGCCCTCGCGGATAATCGGGGTTCTACTGTATGCAAAAAATATCAATTATTTTTCCAATTAACTGTAAAATGTAATTTGAATGTAATTTGTAACGTAATTTGAGCATTTGATATTTATATCTCAATTCCAACTTCCTACACTCTTAAAACGACAGTCTCAAAACTGAGTAAAAATTACTCAAACTGGCTCCGAATCAAATTTACTCAAATTTGAAAACAGGAATCTTACTCATTTCTGAGAATGTGCATACTCAAAAATGAAACATCTTGAGCTTGATTCATGAGAATTCCATCCTCATGCACATACACAAATATTTATTAATATTTTTTATAAAAACTAGGAATCAAACCTTCTTCTGAGAGCTTCCGTTACCCGCTTCGGTGGTCAAGATAACAATTGTTTTCAGTGGTAGAGTAAAAAATGAAATTGTTAAATTTAAGTTTATTTTATACACTTATGTATACTGTACTGTATAGAATAGCTTTCAACATGCAAAAAGTTTTGAAAAAAAAAGGAATTAAAAACTCAGGAGAAGTTAGAGGAAAAGCAAGTTACTAGCCTTTTCTCTCCCGTTCGGAAGGTTCTTTTTCAGAGGAAAGTGGGGTTTAGGAGGGGTGAACGAAACTTCATTTAAATGTTTAGACTTTCTGCTATTTATGTGTATCGGGTTTCGATTTTTTTTAAAAATATCATCTGGTGCGTTACAGATGGGCTTCGCCAGTCCATTTTTAAAGAAGATAATTCTGGTGTGTTACAGATGGGCTTCGCCAGTCCATTTTTAAAAAAAAATATCCTGGTGTGTTACAGATGGGCTTCGCTAGTCCAAATGGCGAAATAGTTAAATAAAGGAGCCACTTTTATGTTTATGCTACAACAATGGATTTCAATCTGCAACAATCGAGAATATGCCTACAACAATTAATGTTGCATCTTCTCTTGTTATATTTACAACAATGTGGTTTTGCCATGCAGTTAGGCACGAAACATGGGTTTTTAAGCATAAAATTGACCAAAAAAGTTGTTGGGACCCTTCGATTTTAAATTATTTTTATTCAGAAACCTTCCCGGGAGCGAGTAGATCAACGTGGTATAGTTTAATAGTTAATGTAGGTTTGAAAAGTTTAAAACCATAAAGGACTTACACACTAGGGTGGAGCGAAAAAAACTTTTTTTCGAAATTCAAAAAGATACCTATGGCAAAAGTGGTCCTATATAATAAGATGAAAAACCGCGCAAAATTTTTTTAAATCGGTTAATATCTCAGTTCGCGCATTGAGCTCAAAGTTTATAAAAATGCTTAAAAATGAACATTTTCCGAAATTTTTAAGATAATATTTAAATAAAATTTATAGACATATTCTCGCTTGTAACCTCTTTATAAAAACTCAAAAAAGTAAAAATAAATAAACTTAATGTTTATTTTTACAATATTTGGGTGCGCAATTTTGTTTGAAAAATGCGAAAATTTCGAATAATTGGTAAGTTTGTTTCATTGTGCAGCACTTCACCCATTTTGTTTGTTTCATCCTAAAAATAATTATGGTATTACTTTACATTCGAAAATCCTCTTAATCTTAATCTTACAATCGAAAACCATCACTATCATCAAAATCCTAATCTCAGATGAGAGTTAAATTGAACGGCAACTGCATTAAATAGTAGTAGATATGGTATCTTAGATAGAGCAACGGCTGCAATAGCATCTAGTGTCTTACAAGATATAGGAGTGATTACAGACGCAGATTCTTCCCATGTAATTGACAGATCCAAAATAAGAAGGGGAAAGAAGCATATTGGAAGTGTTTTAAAGTTTTCAGAAAATATTTAAATTAATGGACTTTATTTTGACGGGAGAAAAGATATTACCCTATGCTTAGAAAAAGTAAATAATAAACAATACCGTAGCAAAGTTAAAGAGGATCACTATTCTCTCCTTCAAGAGCCAGGATCCTCTTAGATTGGTCATGTGTCACCTCCCACTGCTTCATCACACTACATAGCACGTAGTATTATTTCTAATCTTATTGAAAAAGAAATTTCGCTGGAAAAAATCATGTAATAGGATGTGATGGCATCATTACAAACACCGGTTGGAAAAATGGGGCTATTCGTCAGTTAGAACTGCAAGTAGGGAGACCTCTGCAAAGGAGCATTTGTCTACTACATTTTAATGAACTTCCCTTTCGCCATATGTTTCATTATTTGGATGGAGTTACCACAGGGCCCAAATCTTTTTCGGGACCCATTGGAAAATAGCTCAATGATTGCGAAAAGCTCTCTACAGTTAAGTATGAATCCATTGACTGTTTCATTCCCGAAATAGACCGAACCATGTTGAATAAAGACCAACAGTATTTATTAGACATTGGCAAAGCTATAAAGTCAGGGAATTGTCCCGAAGATTTTTCGTACCGAAATCCTGGCCCACTATCACATTCTAGATGAATCACTGCTGCTAATAGAGTGTTAAGATTGTATGTAAGTGTCCTCAGAGATTTCAAAATTTATCTTAAATTCATACATGCCTGTGTGGTTTAAAATTAAAAAAGAATAGTTTTTTCACAGATGGGCCCAATCATGTTTTTCACGCAGTTCAAACAACTCGATATCTATCTGAGGATCTACTTCAAATAGTTGATCGAGTTGTTGAATGCAATGCATTCTTCGCACACCCGGAAAACTTATTGTTGTCAATGATTGTCAATAAAAGTGTCTCTGTTCTACAGATCGCATTTGAAAGAATCTTGAAAGCGAGAGAATCTGCCTGTGGGGCAGTGGCGGATCTACGGGGGGGGGCTTTCGGGCTGAAGCCCCCCCCAAAACGTCTAATATTTTACTAAGTTTGTCAAAATGCAAAAAAATTATATCCGAAATTTGGATGGGCGTACCAAAACGAGTTGAAAAAGTGTGGTTTTTGACTTAAATTTCAAAAAATTTTCGGGGGGAGGACCCCCAGACCCCCCTTTTAGTGGTTTGAGTAGGATAATTCACTACCTTTTCCGTATTACCATTGACAAGAAGATTCAATTGGATTATGAAAATTCTTAGCCCCCCCCAAAACCAAATCCTGGATCCGCCACTGCTGTGGGGTGGAAAGGATTAGAAATTTTGTCTCCCCAAAATTAAATTTTAATGCAACGGAGTACACAGATATTATTGAGTGGAAATCATGCACAATCTATCTTCCACCAATTTTAAAAGACATAAGTGTTGAAGATTTGAAATCATTAGTAAATCATTAGTACATTCTAACACAGAGCTCACTGCCACATAGGGATTGTCGTTTTAGGGCATTTCGGTCATCCCGGGATTTCGGGATAAAATTCGACATCATCCCGGGATCCCGGGAAATCCCGAAAATTAATTAATGCCAGAATTTCAAGAAAAAAAATTTTTTTGGCTGTAAAATCAAAACTTGCATAAAGATGAAGTTAGAAAAAAATTATGGGGAGAAATTATTAATTTTTAATGGTAAATTTTTTCTGTTCAAGGCTTTAAAATTTTTTAAATGATATTAAAATATTTTTGGCAATTTTATATTCACTCATTATAATAGTACACACATACAATATCCCATAAAACCTTATGAAATTACACAAACTTATTTTAAATCTGTTTTAAAAATACCCAAGTTAAAAGCGTACTTACCCTAAAAATGCTTTTGAATTCCCTTATAGATATGTATTGCAAGGCTTGGCTTCTCAATGGAATGTTTGTTTTTTAAATGTTGGAGCAAACCACTCGTGGAGCCTCCTTTCCACTTAATTATCAAAGAAAAATTTTTGCATTTTGCTTCAGAGTTCGGTCTTATTATGAAGTGCTCCCATGAAAAATGTACAATCTTTTTCAGTCACAATAGTAAAATCAGAATATTCTCTGCCTGATTTTCAAAACGTGTTATCTCTTTAAAAGCTGTGAGATCACTAGTACTGTATTCATTCGGAAATAAGTTTCAAACTATCTCATAAATAATTATTTTCATCGCATAACGAAGGTTATGAGTTTCTGATATCTGGTTAGAATTGCGATATTGCTTTGTGGTTGAAAATGACCTCGTGCTGGGAGTTATTAGGATTTGTATCTGTTATCACTAACATAACTAAAGAATAAAAATCGTTGATGAGATGAGTAGCTAAGTTTCCCCATTCATGTCAACATGCGAGCATTGTATGTATTATACAAATCGGCAAGTTCCTTGCTTATTGGTTTTTAGCTTTAAAGTTCTTGGACTGGGAGATAATTTAATTCAGCAGATGATTGACTTAAACCACTTCCACTAATTTATATGTATTTCCCAAGGAAAGGAAATATTTTTTCATGCCATGAGGAACGATTTTTAAGCGTTTGTAGCAGCGTTAAAGAAATTTAAAACTTTGAGGGAATCCCGGGACGGACTGAAAAATCCCGGGACTTGTCCCGGCCTAAAAATTCTACGGGATCCCGGTTTCCCGGGATCCCGGGAAACAATCCCTACTGCCACACTCAAGCGGTTAAGAGGTGCGTAAGTTTGTGGTCAGAAAGCAAGAGATAGCTTCATAAAATCAACTTTATATTCAAGATCAGTAATGCCAGATTTTTCGAAAAAAAAAACAGAATTTAAATTTATTCATGTTTAAAATTTAATTTTTAAAAAATCACAAAAATTATGGTTGGTTGGGTAGGGGGTGGGTGGAACTCTACGTGCAGCCACCTCCCAGTGGTGAGTTATGGGCCGTTCTTACAAAACGGGCGAAGAGCTGCACAGTGAAACAAACTAACCAATGATTCGAAAATTTCGCATTTTACAAGCAAAATTGCGCACCCAAATATTTATAAAATAAACACTAAAATTCCTTTTTTTACTTTTTTGAGCTTTTATGAAGAGGTTACATGCGAGAATATTTCTATAAATTTTATTTAAATATTATCTTAAAAATTTCGGAAAATGTTCATTTTTAACCATTTTTATAAACTTTGAGCTCGATGCGCGAACTGAGATATTAACCGATTTAAAAAAATTTTGCGCGGTTTTTCATCTTATTACATAGGACCACTTTTGCCATAGGTATCTTTTTGAATTTCGAAAAAAAGTTTTTTTCGCTCCACCCTATTACACACACAGACATTCATTTTTATGTATATAGATTAGTTTTACATAGCATATAACAGTGGATCCCAATTGAATCGCCAGTTTGAAAAAGGAATAAGTCCAAAAAGTGACAACAAGACTTCTCGTGCTCAAAAATATCTCCAAGCTCTGCTCTACACGTGAGTGTAAGCGTAACTACCCGCCAGATATAGCCCTTTGAATTAGCGAAATCGATGTCCATTCATTGCATTTTTTAATTTAGTTTGGAATTAAAGTTGATTCGTCTTTCCTACCTCGTTCTTAGTGCTCTAATCTAAGTCCAAGTAAAATTTACTTTTAACTTAAAATTGTTTTTAACTTTTTTCTATCTATGGAATGTTGCACTCCATTTCACTTACTCCATTGGTACTGCCTTATCTACTCAGTTTCAAATATTTTGAATTTTTCGCTTCCGTGTTTCTATTTTTCGCTTTTGTGCTGTGAACTAAGCAGAAATACAATTTAAATGTTAATTTAGGTATTTTTAGGATATTTCTTCAGTTGAAATTTCATAAGGTTGAAAAAGGTAATAAGTCCATCAACTTTTTCTACTGTGTAATATTTGTGAGTGTACTTATATTTTTTCGATGATTGCTCTGTTTTCTAAATAAGGTCCTGAATTTCGAGTAAAAATTTGGTGGTTATGCAACGAAAATTCCATTACTTATACAGTTTCCCCCCCGATTTTTTCAAAACTTGGTTTTTGGACTTATTCCCTTTTTCCAACTGGCGATATATGAGTAGTAATTGAAAAATAATACAGTTTTTGCTTTGAGAGTGCAATTAAGTCTCTCCCGGTTATAGTTTGTGATTTCCTTGTCTGTCTTTCTCGGAAGGAGGTATTTACATCAATGTTAAAATGTAGGAAATCCAATGGAACCCCAAAACCTTTTCAACGGATCCCCGATTGAGAACCACTGTGATATAAAATCAAAGAGAAGTAAAGACTCATTGTAAAAATGCTAAACCTAACTCGTAATTCCTTTAATATCCATTTATCAACTTCACTGAGGATTTATTACGCGTTAATTTATATAATGAGCTAATAAAGGTTTCATGTTACTTAAATTTTTTTGATTCAATCATAGAACAGCAGGTAGACACGGATTAATTACCAGCCATTTCTAGACACATCTAGAAAGCATCTTTCAAATCATTCTCTCCAGTTCAGATCCCTATAAAAATTCTAACGACGCGACGTTACCAATATGTTTATTCCAAGGAAGGGCTGTAATTTTTATAAGTAATTCCTTTAAAATTTTGATTTCAAAATAAAGCTGTTTTTTTCACGTGGTGACTTGCCTACAACTAGAATAGGGGATTCCAAAGGCCAAAAGCGGAAATTGCCTGGAACAGCGGGTATTCGTTCATTAAAAGGAGAAGCCGTAGTTAGTCCGGAAATTTTACTTCCCCGTCTATTTCAGGATCAACAGGGAAGACTTTCGGGAAACAATATCGAATCCACCTCATCTGAATTACTTTTCTCCTATATTACTTTTTCAATCAATTAATCTATATTACTTATAACAAAAATTTAAGTGATTGAGGCTCAATAAAAGTCAGCATGCCAGCACTCATTAAATAATATAAATATATATTTATTAACTGTTAAAATCCCTAAATCCATTTTACCCCACCCGACCCTGTTAAACTTCATTGTGAAAAAGTGCATACGGCGCGTTTTATCTCCATTAACACTATTAATTTCACACTATTTTATCTAACATAATACTTCGTGTGGTATTTTTTACTTTACTGTAAATGACTGATTTTAGATAGGTATAAACACATCCCCACAGTGACGTCACACCACATGGACTTCGGACTTCGTTCGCCTTAAATTTTTGCCTTGGATTTCGGACCGTCACCAGAAGTCTAGTAGGTAAGTGTTTATTAAAACTCCCATTAATGTAAAGAAAGTTGTGAATAATAGTACAAAAGGGGGTCTGGGGTCATCCCCAGAGAATTTTTGGAAATTTTGCCCTAAAAACAGAGTTTTAACATGGTTTTGATACACTCAGTCCTAATTTCAGACATGCATTCTGAGGTAGGATTTTGATTTTGATGAACTTATTATAAAAATGTTTTGAATAATAAAGTTCCAAGTACTTAAGGAGGGTTTGGAGGTCCTCCTCCCGAAAATGTTCGGAAATTTGATCCTAAAAACGAGGATTTTATCTGGATTTGGTACACCTAGTTCGAATTTCGGGGGGGACTAGGGCCCCTTCTCCCTCCCCTTATATACGCCACTGTAAGACAGCCGAATGTTCAAGGGAAAAACACTATATAATTGACGTAAAAATTTTAGAGGGGAGTTTGGGGGTTCTCCCCTTAAATTTTTTTTCAAAGTTTGCCGCGGAACCCTTGAGGAATCCTCATGGAACTCCAGGGTTCCGCGGAACCCCGGTTGGGAAACGCTGGGTTAGGGCAATGTTTCCCAACCTTACTCTCAGGAACCCTTTTGAGAATGTTCAAGTTCCGGGGAACCCCTATTGTCCATGCAACAATATTTTTCTAACTATTTTGTCCTTTCTTTGGAATTTTCGTTGAAAAAATATCCCTTTAAGCTAGTGTTTTATCTCCTTTTCAAACTCTTTCCAAAGGGAGAAGCTTCTTGAGACCGCAGGATGTTCTAAGGAAAAAAAACTATATAACAGAAGTCAAAATTTTTTAGAGGATTTCGGGGGTTCTTTCACAGAAATTTTTTCGAAATTTACCTTTGAAAGTAGTGTTTCAGCTCATTTTAAGACCCTTTGGATTATATCTGAAGAGAACAGGTCCTTTTAAAACACGGAATTTTCTAGGGGAAAAATTATAATTAGCGTCAAATTTCAAGGGGGACTAGGGGGGTCCTACCTCAGAAATTTATTTTGAAAATTCTCCTTTAAACTAGTGTTTTACCACCTTTTCAAACTCTTCGTAGAATACCCAAAGGGAAACGCTTCTTGGAAGCAGCAGAATGTTCAAGGGAAAAACACTATATAACAGGAGTCTGACAATTAAACGGGGAGTTAGGGGGTTCTTCCCCAGAAAATGTTTCAAAATTTGCCTCTTAAAGTAGAGTTTTAACTCAGTTTGAGGCCCAACAGTTCCTTATAAACTATAGAATTTTCTATAAAAAAAGTTTAATTTTTCAAAGTTTTAAGGGGGCCTGGGGTTACTCCCGCAGTAAAAGTTTTAAGCATCGCCCCTTTAAACTAAGTGTCCTTTAAAAACTCTATGGAGAACACCCAAAGGGAACCGCTTCGCGGCCGAGGTTTCAAAGGGAAAATACCGTATAACAAGCGTCAAACTTTTAGAGGGATTTGAGGATTACAAACACCTGTAATTAGTAAGATATTTACCTCAATTATAAACAGTAGACTTAACACATGGCTAAACCACAGAAACTTGCTATTTGAAGAACAGGCAGGCTTTAGGAAAGGATATAGTTGTATTAACCAATCATTTGTCTTGAATGCAATCATTCAATATAAACTCCGAAAAAAAATGGGAAATTAAACGCTGCATTCATTGACCTCAAGGCGGCATTTGACAGCATATCAACCATTCTCTACTGTGGTCAGTTCTGCAAAAACTAACTCTCAGTTCGAAATTTATTAATATATTGAGGGACATGTACGTATGTTAAAGCTAAAGCAAGAGTGCGCACTGCAACAGAATCTACGGATCCCTTTGTAATAGATACAGGAGTTTTACAAGGATAAATGCTCTAACCTATATTGTTTAATTTGTTTCTCAATAACTTAATTGATCGCCTTAACGAATCTAGTGTTTTCGGTATTTTTATCTCATCTGATACATTTCTTCATATCTTACTTTACGCAGACGATGCAGTGATTTTAGCTGAATCCCCTATTGTTCTCCAGAAAAAGCTTAACATTTTGGAACAGTTCTGATCAGACGTTCAATTAACTGTTAACATAAATAAAACGAAAATTATGATTTTTAGAAGGGGGTAAACTTTCCAAATCTGAGAAATTTGTCTACCAAGGTACCAACTTGAAATCGTCAGGCAATATATGGAGGTCTCAGAATAAAAGTAGACCAAGTCCACTTTTTGTCATTTTTGAGTTAGCAACGTTATAACATGCACCACACCAACTATGTAAAATTTCAGTGCAATAATGACCCAAGTCCTAGTTCTAATAATATCCGCTAGGCAGCAGCAAGTTCTGTTGCGTTAACAGGTAATTTTGTTATGAAGCTTTAACTTTAAACTTCTGTAGCTCAAAAGTAGCTAAAGTGGACTTGGTTCACTTCTATTCTGAACCCTCCATATCTACTTAGGAATACCTTTCTCCTCAACTGGCAATTTTAACTGTGCAAAAATTTTCTACTTCCAAACAGGGCCCGATCATGGCAAGTTGGGGCCCAAGGCCCAGATACTTTAGGGGCCCTTTCATGGCAAAATATTAAGAAAAAAATAGTTGTAAATTGTAAAAAAGAGTTATTTCAACTTTGGAAGGACATCACTCATTTTGAAATGGACTGCGCGTATAATTGATTGCAGTTTGATAATGATAAATGATTTGGTTTACTTAAATAAACACACTTAGGGTGAACTACTGGGTCTCTGGTGACTACTACAATCAAACTTCTGCCCTATGATAAATTCCAATTGGGTTTCTTGTGTAAAAACAATTTATACAATTACTACAAAAATATTGACGCAGCTGTTATGAAACAAAATTTATGCTTTTCAGACAATTTGGGGCCCTTTAAAATCATGGGCCCAAGGCCCGGGCCTTGTAGGCCTAGGCAATGATCAGGCCCTGCTTCCAAAGCAAAAGCGGCGATCAGTGCATCTTGCCTATTGTTACGGGACCTCGATTCAACTCAATCAAATCTTGGTTTAAATTATTTGAATCTCTTATTCAGTCTCTTTTTACATATGGTTTGATTATATGGTCCATGAGCAATGTTTATGACTGAGAAGAGTGCTTTTACTTTTTCGTTAAAAAGCTGTTCAGGCTTTCCAGAAACACCCCGGGTTATATTTTAAGAATAGAACTAGGTCGCCCTCCGATTTCAGTAACTTTAGTTAATTTAATTTTAAAATATTGGATAAAATTCTTAGGCTACCAGATATTAGATATATCAAAATCTGTTACAATAAATTATTCTCCAACTCCAAATTCTCTACCAACCCAGTATTTAACTGGACTTAATGCATAAAAATATTCTTGGGTTTAGTTTCGTTTGGAATGCACAGGACTCGGTACAAGCCTCTATCTACCTTCCTTCCATATTGAGGACAGTTTAGGGTCAGACTCTTCAAAATGATATCTCTAGGATGGAGAGAAGCACTCACTTCCCTCATTACAAATTTTTAAAAAACTCCTCCTTTTTTGAAGATTATGTTGATTCAGAGTCTGATATTGCCATAAAGAGAATCATTTTCCAGTTGCGATTAAATCAATCCCGTATATATTATAAAGGCGAAATCTTCGAAACTTTTAATACTAACCTTTGCTCTTTCTGTTACTTGGAAGAGAATGAAACTTGCTAGCACATATTTAACTCTTGTTCTCTGTATAACCACCATAGACTACAACATTTACAAAACTTAAAACCTTTTCCTCTTATTCTCAAGCAGAAAAACATAAACTACAATTTAATTTTCCCATTTTACTATAAGTATCTGTTTTAAAACTTCACCGTAATATATTATTTGAATCAACTTAATAGTCATACTTTGAATAATTTGGTAAAAAATAATGCAATAAAATTTGTGAGTGTTTGTTAAAAAAATTTTATCGGTGTTAATTTATCTGTTAAAATATTAATGTTAATTTATCTGAGTTAAATTTTTGTTATTTGTAAAAATGTTTGTTTCTGATATTTCATATAGTCTCCTACTGTCTATATCTAGACAACTTCGAAAATTATACTTTCACCACAAACCATTCTTTTCACAATTTTCTTTTTAGTCTATGTTTTAGCATTCTATCTGTTGTTTACTTTGTCTTAAGTTTGTAATTAGATAGGCTACTGGAAAAGTACCGTTATTAGGGCATTTCTTTTCATAAGTGACGTATTCTTATCTTTCACATTTTCTCAGGTAATTAGGGTATTCACCACCCACTGGATCTTAGGAGAATGACCTACTTTTCGCCATTCACGGCCGAAACACCGAAATCGGAAATTTTGAACTTAAGAGATTGACGGTTTTCTCCTAAATATAACTCTTAAATTCAATATTTGATAATTTGTATTAATTTTACTTACTGTTGTCCCAAACGATGTAGTAATAAATTAGCCCAGCACCCAAATTTTACAATGTGTAAAAAATAAAACTAATTTAACTTTTATTTTATCTAGTTCTGATAACTAATTGGCGTTAGCTTTTAAGAGGTTTTTCTACAAATCTAAAATACTTGAAGGTCGTGTGAAATCCCAGAACTGATTTTCAATCTTTGAAACTTTGTTTAGTGTTGTGACCGTTATGACTATACAATTATCTGAAAGAGTTTCAGCGATACTTTTTTTAAATTACCGAGGAGTTCAACTTAAATAAACTGATAAACAGGGTGTCAAAAGTACCCTATTAATATCGTAAGATAACTTATACCTAAACAGAGTTTACTTGCTGAAATAAAAAAAATTCTAAAAGTAAAATAGGCTATATTAAAATAAAGAATTAGTGTTTTTTGTTATTAAAAGAGTTATTAAAAGCTAAATTTTAAAACTTTGATCGTTTTTTACCCATAAACTGTACTTCATTTAAACCTCATTACTTCCTTGTTACCTCTGGCTTGTTTCAGATTTGAATTAATATTAATACCAACATTAAAGAATCCATTGCTAAACAATACTGCATAGCCGTATTCAAGGGGGGTGGTTTAGAGGTTCACCCCCAGTAAAAATTCTAAAATATTTTCTGGGGCGGACCCCTAAAACAACCTACAAAATTTTGATGGGCATTTCCCTTGAAAATTCTGCCACTTATACAATGAGCGGTTCTCTTTGGATGTACGATGTAATATAAAAGGTATCAAACGAAATGAACTAGGGCATCAAACTTAAAATCCTATGCCCAAGTCACCTAAAACGTAACGTATAAATGCACTCGTAAGATGGTATACCGCAGAAAAAATATTGAGCCCTCAACCGGAAACAAAAGTTTGGTTACGGCCTGCAATACTGTCAAAGATTGCCAGTTTGCCTAATTTTGATTCAAGTTCTACAACCAGTGGGCATGCTCATTCATCGTGAGATAGAATTAATGTTTAGGAGAGCTGAATGTATTCTACTGATAAGGGGAGTTGTAAGACAACCTTTCTTCCCAAGTAAACAATTGATATTCGGAAGATTTAAGGGGAGTGTTGATGGGATTCGGATTAACTAAACTTGACTAAAAATGAGATCTCATGGGATAAAAAGTGATTTATCATCATTATATTTATGATTTTAATTGAATGAAGTTTTTTAAATTAAATATTTCATTTTTTAATTAAATGAAGTTAGTTATTTAAATAATTTTGTAAAAGCAGACAAAAACCAAAGTACTGTGGCATATGTGAACTACGGGGCGATACCGATCCGAAGGTCATACGACTCAAAAGTATACTCCGGAGTTATAATCGCTTCAGTCGGTATTTATAGCCCATTTGAATTGTTTGACTATTGTACTGGTGACTAAGTTCGCCACAGTACTCCCCCTCCAGAAGGCAGCATGGCTGGATTCGTCCGTCAACCTGGCTCTCGGTGAATTGTTGAGTGAGTTGTGGCCAGCGTTAGGCTCTTCCACATGTCGTGGAGTGTTGTGATCCGAGAGCCATGGCACAGCTTATAGAAGCACAACCACACCGAAGGGGGATGGTAGTGAAGATGATGGAAGGTGCGTGTTCGTATACCGGGTCACCAATGTGGCATATGTGAACCACGGGGCGATACCGATCCGAAGGTCATACGACTCAAAAGTATACTCCGGAGTTATAATCGCTTCAGTCGGTATTTATAGCCCATTTGAATTGTTTGACTATTGTACTGGTGACTAAGTTCGCCACAGTACTTATGATTAAAGCAGTTTTAACGCTTAGTAATAACCCAACCAAATACTGCTGTAAAGACTGTGAGGATTTTTTAAGGTTTTATTTTTTTATAAGATTCAACACAGAAGAGAACATTAAATTCGACTAAAATTTAGGGAAAAGACTCAAATTTTGAGACAGTTGTGGATTCGATTGTTATACCTATAGGTCTTGTCTATGGATTTCTTTATCAAACATCATATGCATAAAAAACAAATAGAAAAGTGCCAAAAATAATACAAATGAAAAAGAAATGTTATAGTAGTTATAAATATGACCCTTGTTTGGGGGTTAATTCAGAATAATCTTTATTTTATACATATACTCTAGTGTAAAACCCTATTAACTGTGCTTTAAACCTTAAATCCATGCTTTGTAATTAATACGTATTTAGTCGTTATGGTAATTCTACTTCCTTGTTCGTATCGAGCAAATTTTATTACTGTGTGTAAAAGTTAGATCTCAATAAATTGACTGACGTTTTTTATCGTGTCTCTGGAGTGTGAGTTGTGTCGAACCTAGTCATACCCCCTGTCCAACCCTATATACAGCCAAGTCCGCTTAATGTGATCGCATTTGTCCGAGTCCGAGACTAAACTGATAACATTATCCGATCGATAACAATAAGCGATCTCATATCAAAAAACAGCAAACAGTGTTACTAGATTGTTTGCTTTAAAATCAAAATCATGTAATCGTAATAAATGTATTTAGAACTCTATTTTTAAACTAGGAAAAATTTTAAAGGGAAAATACACTGCTGTGCAAAAATTAAGGACGGAACTGTTTTTTCAACATAACACCTAGTAGAATTATTGTTCATTCATGAAAAACATACCAAAAGATGTTAAATGGGTGAGAATACAGGGCCCGAGAACAAATTTTCCCTATCAATATTTTAAGGGGGTAAATGGGCCCTCCATTGATAATGGAGTTCCGTTACACATTTGGAGCAGTGACAGAAACGTCTGTGTAAGAGGTATTTAACCAAGAAATTAAAGTTTTTTGCAATGAATATGATTATTCCTGAACTCAATGCATATTTTTAAACGTTTGTTCTGCCTTTAAATGGTACTTTATAGGTTTTATTGAGAGATATCGGTCTGATCATCATTTTTGGTAAGTTTTAGCTTCTGGGTCATTTTTGGTAAGTGGTATCTTACCGTCAACCATGTTTTTAACAGGTCTCACATGTGTCTGATTGTGTTTAGGTCCGGGGACCCGAAAAGTAACTTTATTCTTTCAATATTGTTTCTTATGAAAAACTTTGAGAAAGCCAAATTGTGATTTTGTGAAGGTTTTTTACTAATAAAGAGAACTTATTGACCCAAAATGTTTTCTAAAAGAAGCAAATGGGCCATGAGAATACAGATATGCAATTGCAGACATCAGGGAAAATCTCTTTTGAGAATAGGAGGTGTTGAAATGTCCGTAAGAATAGTACAGATTGAAAGAAAAAATTCGATCTCTTTAAACTTCATTTTAAAGATAATGGAGATACTTTTACAGATATATCTTTCTTTTTAGACGTGTATAAGTCCATAAACACTAAAAATACTTCTTCTTTTAACCTAAATAACAGATGTCCTTTCTGTGAAACTAATGCATTTCTTTATGCCATTTCAGCACCCCTCAGACAGTACAGAAATTTTCACTGATATCTGCAATAGCGTACATGTATTCTCATGTCCCTTTTACTTCTTTTAGAAGACCTCTCGGGTCAATGATTTCTCTTTATGAGTGAAAAAGCTGCCCAAAATCACAATTTGACTATCTCAAAGTTGTTCATAAGTAACGATATTGAAAGAATAAAGTTACTTTCAAGGTCCCCAGACCTAATCACAATCAGACACATGTGAGACTTACTAAAAACATGGTTGACGGTAAGATACCACTTACTAAAAATGACCCAGAAGCTAAAATTTTCCAAAAATGATGATTAGACAGATATCTCTCAATAAAACCTAAAAACTAACATTTAAAGGCAGCACAAACGTTTAAAAATATGCATTGAGTTTAGGAATAATCATATTCATTGCAATAAAACTTAAATTTCTTGCTTAAATACCTCTTAAACAGACGTTTCTGTCACTGCTCCAAATGTGTAATGGAACTCCATTATCAATGGAAGGCCCATTTACCCCCTTAATATATTGATAGGGAAAATTTGTTCTCTGGCCCTGTATTCTCACCCATTGAACATCTTTTGGTATGATTTTCATGGAAGAATAATAATTCTACTTGGTTTTATGATGAAAAAACAGTTCCGTCCTTAATTTTTGCACAGCAGTGTATAAGAGTAGTTCAGTTAATAAAATTAAAATAATCGCTTACTGTGTATTTTTATAGAAAGGTCTCTCTTTTTTCCGCTCCATTATATCCTTCCACTCCAATAAACCGCTGATTTATTACATAATCTAAATTTCATTAAACAAGGGAAAATCAAAATCTCTTATCAGAAACATCTGCAAAGCGTGGTTCTTGGTGTTTCTTTAACCAATCACAAGTATGGATTCGGACCCCCCCCCCCATAACCGTTTCTTTCCATATAATATACGGAATGTTTTATTTTTCTTACCCATACTGAATTTCAGAAAAAAGAAACGCCAGATGTTCTCTTGGAGAAGATTTTTACTTGTAAAAATTGACCTTCAAAATGAAACTCGAACCCAAAAGCGGTCGTTTTAAAGGGGATATGGACAAATTTTGATAATATTAAGCGGATTGATGATTCATAGTTGATCACATTAAATGATGTATTTTACATTAAATTAAATAGGAATGATCGGGACCTGTCGATTCCGATAACATTATCCGATTGATAACATTAACCGTGATCACATTAAGCGGATTCGACTGTACTATAAACTAGTTTAGTCGGACTCCGAGCCAAAACAAATCTGCAAAAGTACAGTTTTCTTGAAGAAATGTTTCCCAGATTTTTTTTTAGCCGACAAAACTTTACATTAATAGTTGTTGTGTATGAAATTTAAGTAAAATACTAGTTAGAATAAAAAATGATGCTTAAAAATATCTTTGATTGAGAAATAAAGATAACAATCAACAATGAACGACATTTCGTCGGTCCTCTAACCTTTTTTTATATTAAAAAACGTTTAATCTTATGTGATTATTATACATCTTAGGCATTGACTCTTTTCTTAGTGTCATAATAACAAAAATACAAAAATGTGAGTATTTACTGAAATATGATATTTGTTTTGACATCGTATCATTTTAAATAACTTTGGTTGTGTTAATTTTTTGAAGTTTAGATAGGCTTTTTGGTAAAACCTCTTCTTCTAAAGCATAGATTCCCAATTTTTTTGGGACCAACGCTCCCTTTACAAGAAGAAAGTTATTATAAGATAGGGTTTTAAGCTACTTTTACACAATTTAATTTTTTAATGCTTTTTCCCCCATAAAAATGACATTAAGTAAAAGTTTAAAAATAGTCAACGCCCACTTTTACTCCAATAACGCCCCCTAAATTTCCTTTCAACTCATCACCCCCCCCTGGTATTCTTCAACGCTCCTCTGGGGGAGGTACCACCCACTTTGGGAACCAGTGTTCAAAAGCTTTCCCATAATTTTTTTTAGATGCGGACTTTTTACATATTAAAAAAGTAGTCTAAAGGAAGATAAATTCCCCACAAAAGTTTCAATATCCAGACATTCTATTTGAAAGTTCTGGTATAGTATTATCTTATATAATTTTGGAATATATTTTCGTACTTTAAAGTAATCATAACAGATAAAATTAAACCATTAGCAACCATGGGATGTTTTTTTGTTTCATTTAAGATATTTATTTTCGAAAAGAGCCTGCAGAAAGGTATAGCTCCTAGTCATCAGTCAGATCGTTTTGTGTAATCCTCTTGTAAGTACTTAATTGTTTTTTGAATTCAAATAATAATCTAAATTTATGTAAAACTAGCAATATACAGGGTGTTTCAGAACTTTTAGGAGGGGTAAGGCTCAGAATCACATGGGAATGGGGTTGAAAATATACCCCTAACGATCTAAGGGTTTTTATAAGCCGGCATGAGAGTTTGCATATGCCACAGTGGAAATTGACACGTAAAGTTTTACAATTAGATTAAAACCAGCAAAACCGTTCGATTCTGGAATTTGTTACATTAAATTCAATTTAAGTGATGAAATTTCAGCTCTTTAATTTGTCATATGGAATATACGTATACCTCGATCGATGGTTTTAATTCAATATTAAAAGGTGTCAATTTCCACAGGGAACTTTCCATGCCCGCTTATAAAAAACCGTCGTTAGGGGTGCATTTCCTACCCCCTTATTCCTATGTGATTCGGAGTCGTCTAGGTATGTCCAATAGGGTGTAACTTTTTTTCGATTTTGATGATCCGATAGTGCGGAAAAGTTGTCTAAGGTGGCAGAGAGTACCTGTGATTTTTTTCACAATTTTCGAATAATATCCCTCCGCCTCACCCCTGAAGTTCCCCATGTTAATCCAATGGGGCGCGCCGCCAAAAAGGCTGAAAATTCGTTTTTCACCCCTTATTTCTGCCCTAATCACACGAGGTATGTCTTCCCTCGAGTTATGGGTTCTATATGTTGTATGCTACCCGACAAAACTTGAATTATAACTTAAATCTCTATATTATGTTGATTGTGGGCTCTGATTTGAACGAGGAAATACGCGATTTTCGACGAAATTTGAGCATTCAAAAAATCGTAATATAGATATTTAGGCATGTTTTTCAAGTTTTGTAGGATAGCCTAGATCATACAGGGTCCATAACATGAGGGAAGACATTCCTCGTGTGATTAGGGCAGAAATGAGGGGCGAAAAACGAATTTTCGGCCTTTTTGGCTGCCCGCCCCATTGAATTAACATGGGGAACTTCAGGGGTGAGGCGGAGGTTTAAGATATTATCCGAAAATTCTGAAAAAAATCACAGGCACTCTCTTCCACCTTAGACAACTTTTCCGCATCAAAATCGAAAAAAAGTTTTTTTCGATACACCCTAATGTCCAATCCCTCTTAGAAGTTATGAAACACTTATCTGAAACACCCTGTATTTGTCTTTTCTCAAAAATTGAAATTCGGGAGGGGGCTCCATTACCCCCAACCTAAAAGATTTCTCTAAACAGTTAGGCTCAGAGTTCTCTCATAGACAGCTACTGAAAAGCTTCGAAATAATTGGATTAGCATTAGATAGTCTCAGCTTTGGATAAGGATTTGAGTTCACCGAGCGCTGATTAATGTTTTTCGATCTCACTCAGTATATTTTGAACCTTGGCCGTGTACGAGAATATGATAGATATACTAAGAACAGCCACGTTCCACAGCAGTTATCTTTTCGTTAAGTGTTGGAGATGAGCCCCCTTTTCCCTCTTTCAGGGGGAATGGATAGATAGAGAGGAAAGATAAAATGTGTATGGCTGTCTGTTTAGCTACCTTAAATGTCTAGGTATACTGGGTGTTTCATAATTCAACCGACAAACTTTTAAAGGATGATAGTAGGCATCATTTAAGATGAAGAACTATCCCCACCATACATGAAATACCAACCACGTTTAGGGGGGTGAAAAACCCTAAAATATATAGACCTCGAATTGCTGAAATGTGAGGTCAAGGAGCACTTTTATTGAAAAGAAAAAACTGTTTTTTGAAAAATAGTCTCTAAAGGGAGAAATACCAGTAATAAGAAAAGAAACAAAATTGTTGATACAGGCAGTTACACCGGATTTCAATTCACAACTTCAAACAATATGACTTTAAAATTGGTCTTTTGCTTTATTTCTGATGTTGAACTGAAAGGCGTTGTAACCATGCTTATGCCAATTGAATGTTTTTTCTTATTATTAGTCCTTTCTACCAAGATGACTCTATGGATGACTTTTTTTTCAACTACTATCCTCTATTGCTTTTCATCATGGCACTGTCTAAATCCACGAAAGTAACAACTCAAATCTAACGAATTTCTCTATTAAAACCTATGGCACTGTCTATAGCTCCTCGAAAGTAACATTTCAACTCTAATGAATTTCGCTAATACTTAAGCATGGGTCAACTTTCTTGGATATTCAAGAGAATTCATATATTTCATATGCAAGAGGAATTATGTAAAAGAGAAGTTTCAGCAATCTAGGCCCATATTTTTTTGTGGTTTTTATCCCCTAAACGTGGTGGGTGACCCCCGTATAAGGGTTATTCTTTATCCTCATAATTCTTACTATCATCCTTCTAAGTTTGTTAGTTGAATTAATAAACACCCTAAATGGATGTATTTGAATTTTACTTTTGACTTTTCTTCCATACCTCTACTCATTCAGAGCAACAGAAATTTATGATTTTGGAAAAGTCAAAAGTAAATTTCAAAATCAACTCTTCAGGGCATTTCATACAAACAAACTTAGAGGGATGATGAGATAAGGTAGAGGGACAAGTTAGAGGCATTATGAGGATGAACCCCTATACAGGGGGTCACAAAAAACTATCAGGGGATGAAAACCACTAAAATATGGGACTCCATTCGGTTTTGATGAAAAAAAAAACTATTTTTAAATTTATTCCTATAAACCCTGTAAAAACTATTTGAGTTTTCTTTCTCCCATTTTCTCTCTCGATTCTTCCTATTTTCCTCGTACCTCATTTCAATGACTGCATCCCTCCATTCTCTCTTTCTAATTGCATTCCCTCAATTTCTTTTGAATTAGTTTTAGAGTATAAGGGAGTGTGTTTCAAAAATTCGTTTCACTGTTTTATTTGAAACCAACGTCTCTTAAGGTCATGGAAGTAAGTTGTACCCCAAGGTACAAGGTAGGACCATGTTGAACCCATGCTGATTGCTTCCTCTAGTGGCGAAATAAGAAAAATTAAAAAATCAAATAAAAAACTAAAAGAGATCGATCTAAAAAGTTAGCGAGAAAGTTGTTTGCAATAAATGTACAGAAAAAGTTTGATGAAAATATTTTAAATATTCGAGGAGGTAATAGCGTGTGAACAGAATATAGAACTTTTTCTGACTTCAAAAAAGAAAATGTTAGCCATTTGCAAGTTTTTCACCGTTATCATGTAGTTTTGCATTTTTTAGTTAAATAAAACTAATTTTTATTAAAAATTGATGTATTTTTTTTATTTTATGAGGCCTGTGAAAAAAAAGCTATGTTTATAAGCTGATATTTGTTCGAATATATAAGATAATTTTATAAAACTTTTTCTCTGCATTTATCATTATATCGAAATGATTTTTCACTGACGTTTTCTTCCTATCTCCTTTAATTATTAATTAAATTTTCCAACATTCTTATTTCTCCGCTAGGGGTGCCGTGAGCCGTTTCAGTGGACTCAATATGTTCACTAAGCTAGGGGTGCACCTCACTCCCATGACCCTAAGAGACGCTGGTTCCAAATAAATGCCGTGAAACGGACTTTTGAAACAATTATATTCCTCATTTCTTTCTTCTTAAGGAAGGTACAAGGAGGTTGAGGAAAAGGAAGTAACGATTTAACTAATGAATACAAAGTGTACCGTAGGGTGGTTACAAAAACATCAACTTCCTAATTTCTTCGGTGGGAACCCCCTAAAATGTGACAATAGGCTAGAAAATAAGATTGGCAAAGTTTAAGCTCAATCGAATAATATTAAGACCCACCTCATTGAGGTCAAAGTTCAGAAAAAAAGTGAAAAAACGTAGTTTTTCGCCCATAAAATCGGAACTATTCGTCCTAAAAATATGGTTCGTGTCTCATTTCATAGACAATTTTATTGGCTTGAAGATAATCCCCTAAACTTTTTTATCAAAATTTCTAGAGAGAAATATCAACATTTTTGTCAGGTAAGGTTGAAGAACTCCCTGTAAAGTTAGCTTTTTAGAGAACTCGTGAAATCTTTTAATTATTCAATTAAAAAGGTTTTTTGAACTTTTTTTTGGTGTTTTTCACTTTTTGAATCAACAAGGCTTCTTCAGTAAGAAGCATGGGGGGATTTAAGGGGGCTCATGGGGGGCAATGCCCCTCTAATTTTTTCAGGAAATTCCGTTTTTTTAATGGAATATCATGTTTCCAGATCCAACGGGGACATCTTGCCCCCCCCCAAGGTTTCCAGTGTGCTCCCCAGGGTTCACCACCTTAATCTGCCCATGGTTAGAAGTATTTTCAAAAGAATATATGCCACAAATAATTAATTTAAAGTAGTAAAATTAGTAGTAAAAAAGAGGAGACAGAAATGGGGGAAATAACATCAGGTAATCAAATACATTGAAGAAGATTAACATTTATTTAATTAGAGAAACAATTTGATCAGTAGGATAAGTTGAAATAAATACAAACGAAATATTTCAAACGAAAATAGTTCACGTAATGCTTACATGTTCATGTAATTTTTACATGTTCATGTAATGTTTTCTTAATAGTTTATGTAATGCAGTGTTTCCCACCGGGGGGTAATTTTACTTTTTAGGGGGGCAATAAGAAAATTTTGAATCAAATTGCCCCTACGGGTGTGAAAAAAGGACCCCCCCTCATAACTTTCTCGTTTACTTACTATTTCTTCCTTGAAAATTTGTCGGCTTCCAGTGAGCGAAGGGAAAATTTTAAAATTTTTCCGGGGGAGTAACACCCAGATCCCCCAGGTGAAATCATTTAAAACTTAACGTATAAAAGCACTCGTAAGGATGTACCTCAAAAAATTTTGAGTCAACCTCCCTCCCTGAAAATAAAGTCTGGTTACAGCGGTGGTAAGGCTCTCCAAGTATCTCATCATCAACATTGTTAAGATAACTATGTATATTATTGATTACTAAAATTTTTAAATTATATGAAAAGTTATTTCATTAAAATTATTTTGTCTTTCAAATTGAGTCCTCCATTTTGTGTTTTTAAAAATAATTCACTAGTTTTCTAAACATGTCTCTCATATTTTGTTTTCAAAAATCAACCAATTAAGTTTTTAAATTGATTAATATATATTTTGAGTCTAAAAATTTATGAGTAATCTTACAAGGGGGGGGGCATGAAAAATTTAGAAAGGCTTTGGTGGGGCGTTGACCAAAAAAGGTTGGGAAACACTGATGTAATGAAATTTTCAGGGTCTCTACACATAAGTCGAAACAAACACTTTCGAGAACTAAAGGACCCAAGAACTAAAATCTGCCTAAAATGAGGAAGATTTAAGAGGTATAGCTTAATATAATTTAAAACTTATACTTAAACGTATTCCACGCATTTAAAATCAAGCATAGAGGGTTTAGGAATATCATAATTCTTAAAAAAAACAAGGGATTAAATGACTCTCACGTGAACTTATCTAAGATCTTATAGCATGAATTTCATTGATAAGGAAGAAATTAAGATTTTTGTCATTATCCCAAAAATAAATGTATCCCTTAATTTTTGGTCTCGAGTGTAAAAAACGACTGATTATAATACATCCCTTGATTAAAGATTTGATTGTATAATATTCACACCGTTTAAAAATGACTAATAAATGAAGAAAATGTGGTTAAATTCAAGTAGAAAAGTGTTTCCAGTGAACTACGGGAGTAGTATTTAACATCATGTGAGAGCACTTAAGAGGGAAATGTAAAAAAAAAAGATAGAAACCTTACAAGAACAGAGTATAAGAGGTCTTTTGTTCTGGTGATAATTGAGGAAAAGTTGCGTCAACTTGTAGAACCATATTCCGAGAGCTAATAAGAGTTTCTAAGTTTGTGTGAAAACTACTATTTCTCTATATCAGGGAATTAATGACGTTTCTCAGCAGGTCGTAGAAAAAGTAGATTGTTATCCAAAGTATTCCTGTTATCTGGGCTTGAATCATGATGAGTATTGGTGTTCCCTGTGTTCCTCATCAGATCTTCTGAAATAAGGCTTGTAAATTTACGCGGGCGTCCCCTCTTTTGGAAACTTTCGGATAATTAATCTATTTTGTCAAAACTTGAGAAGAGCATTCTTTTGTACACGCACATTCTAAATTTTCTATCTAAATTAACTTACTGAAAAAATTATTACGGTTATCTATTAAGTTATAATTTAAGTCCGTTATTTTCACGCTTAAAACAAAAGCAAGTATCTATTTCGTTTCACATTTTATCAACAAAAATATTAACTGTCTTACCAATTTCATATTTTTATTGTGTTTTTAACCGAACTATCAAATTTTTGATTGTATGAAATTGAAGATTAATTTTAGTTTTTGATTTTATTAAATAAATGTATATTAATTTAAACTTGCTTTGGGTATGATTTAATATTTCTCATTCCTTTGGATATTTATTTTAAAAATCTTTTTTTCACGAAATAACTTTTCCAAAATTTTCTTACATTGGGATCATGTATCCCTTGATGTGGGGATACATGATACCCACGCAGAGGGATACTTGATCCCACTCGGAAATTACATTAGATATTCATTATTTCAGCAATGAATATATAGTTTATATATAGCAATAAATATAGTTTACTAAATAATATGAAAAATAACAATACTTAAGATTTTTTTCTTAGGTATAATAACAATATGAACATAAGGATAGCATTTTTGTTTTAAATCCAACTTTGCAATGCGTAAAAAAATTATGTTAGTTTACAAACTTGTTATGATGTTTTTCATGTCTTTTACTCTCTGATACAGTTGTGCACACACAATATATTTTATAAATAAAATTAGCTTTTTTTTATAAATTAATAGTTCTATAGAGGAAGCTAAGGTTATAACAAAGAATACAAAAACCCCAATCATAATTACAAAAATAAATTTATTTAATACAATAACAATAATAATAATAACTTTATTATGCAATAACAAAATTAATTAAGAGTTGTAATAATTTTATTAAATTGAAAATAAAAGTGAAAGTGTGTGTGTGTTGACCAGAATACCTGGAAAAAAGAAAATAAAGCCTAGCAAAAGTTTCTAAAACCTAAAAACTTAAATACAAACATTGCAATCACACAATATTATACTTATTTCTTCAGATTCTTTTCAGTATAAATCTATTAATTAATATAAAACAAAAGTAATCATGTAATGGGATACTTAATCCCTGGGATCATGTATCCCTAAAAAAAGGATCAGGAATCCCTAATATGATATTTGTGAAAAACATTCATTTTATTTTTAACAATAATAAATCGAAGGTTGTTCTCTAAGCAAATTACTCAATTATTAAAGACAGCCGTAAAACGGGGTGAATCGGATGGATCACTTTTGAAAAAAAGTTTTTTTATAAACCATCATAGCTCTGGTTGTGTTAGTTATAGAATCAGGATGAAAAGGGATTGATTCTACACATTTTTTAGAAGTTGTATCGGGCATTGAAGTTTTTTTGTATGATCATACCTTGGGTTTTTCTGAGCTTTGAATTGAACACAAAAAGTCACAAAATCCTGCCTGTCAAAAAGCTTTGTTAATTACACGAATAAAATAACTTTTTTACTCAATTTTTGGTATCTCCTGCGTGCCCCCAGTTCTTGCAAAGACTTCTGTGCAATTAGATTTTAAATAAATAAGGGCTAGTTTTTTTGTTGTTGTGTTGTTACTAATCTCATGATCTAGCAACAGCTAGATCAAATCTATGAGTCCATGTACTCTGGCAAAGTCAATCGCCAGAAGTGGAGATGATCTTAGAAGGCTAGTTTTAGGATCCTATATCACTTAAAGACATCAAAATTGTATTTTTTCGACAAAAACTGGCAGTGATCCGATTCCCCCCGCATTGAGGGTAAATCGAATCACGAGGCTTAAAAATATATAGGGTGGGTTGGGGTAAAGTGGGTCTTGGGGTAAAATGGGTCAGTTTTAATTAACTCGATATAAATCAAATTTAAATTGAATTATTTTCACTAATTTTTTAAATTATATTCTTTAATCTGTTGGCAACCTTTTTAGACTGTCAAAAATTAAGATTTATGAATTTGAGGACTGTAAAAATATTTAATTTAAACCGTAAATGATGTCATTGAAAAAACAGGGTTTACCAACTTCGAAATAACTATATATTGTAATAAATTACAGAAGACTTTTGCGATAGTTTTTCATAAAAGAAAGTCTGAGAGACATTTCAAGCCAATCAGCTTAGAAAAATATAAAGTATTTTATCTTTTATAACGATATTTTGTACTTGGGGTAAAATGTGTCATAGTTAGGAGGCCTTTTGTATTTAGTAAAAACAATGTTTTTAACTTATTTCCTTCAAATATACATTAATCTGCAAACAAGTTTATTTTTTTCTCCAAATGAAGTATTTTAATTGGTACATTTGAACAATGTTCATTAACTTCGGACGTTTACAATTTCATTAAAGTACAACTTAAAACAAATTTTTTCAGATAAAAACGGCTTAGCCGATTGCCTTTTTTCTTATTTTCATGTATATTTAGTAATAAATATATTTTTGACATCTTTATGCAATGAGACCCATTTTACCCCACATTGGGGTAAAATAGGTCACAACTTTTGATGCTAAGTTTAACCAATTTATAACTAAAAAATATTTAATAAAATTAGATGAAAATGTTCTAAAGGGTTGTAATATCAAGATCCAATTGAAAGAAATCATTAAAAAGTAATAGTTTTGATGAAATAAAATTTAGAATATGAAAGTACCTAAAAATTGACCCATTTTACCCCAGACCACCCTATGCATAAAATCAACCATTCAACTTAATTGAATTTTTTGAAGTATTAATTAGGACTCGAAATATTCTTTTTAAAGCATTCCAAAACCTTTATTAGAAAATTTTTAGCAGCAGGTCAAACTTAAAAAGTGATCCGATTTACCCCGTTTTACGGTAACATTACACTTCATTTTATTTTCAAAATTGCATAGAACAGTTTAGTATAAAAATTAAAATTTTTGCAATTTTGAAAAAGTTTCCTTCCCACGTTGAGACAATCATTTCTTGACAAAAAGACTGAAAAAGACCAAGTGTTGCTAGAATTTGTGAACAAGGGTTCTTACGTATTATGCCGTCGACCGTGCCGCTGAAAAATTCTATTGACTTATTATAATATTGAAAATATAAAATCCTATTGACTATTCTATAGCTGTACCGCTGAATTTAACGACTGCTGAATGGTCGACGGTATAGTACTTAAGTACCTGAACAAGTATAACTTTAAAATTGTGGCTAGATATCGAAGCTCTTCTAATAGATTTTTGTATATTTTTGGCTACGGGATCAAGTATCCCTAGTGATCAAGTGTCCTCAGTCTCCCCTATTACAGGTAGGATTTGAATCTTGGAGTGTTTAAATTTTGTGTATAATACCAAGTACAGGGTGTCCCAAAAAAGACTGACACATTTTAGAAATCAATAATTAATAACTCAAAAACTAAAAAAGATGAAAATACGTGGTTTATTGCATGCTACTCCTGGGAGTCTTAGGAGTATGACGCATCAAGCCGCGTATTTTTACCTTTTTTAGTTTTTGAGTTATTAATTATTGATTTTTAAAATGTGTCAGTCTTTTTTGGGACACCCTGTACTAAGCAAATAAGGGGGTCCTCCCCACATTTATTTTAAATTTGACTAATTAAAGTAATTTAATTGTTTTTATTAACATTTGGAAACATTGAGTGAGCAATGAAGAAGGCCGCTCCCAGTGGATGTCATCTGTTGGGGGGTTATCGCCCATCCGTCACTGCTTCACTGTAGGATTTGGAGGAATTAGTTTCTGACAATAGCTAAAGAAAAAAATGGAGTCTCTATGAGAGCGAGATAAGCAAAGCAGGGGATGTCAGGGTCTACGTGACTCAACTCATGCTGATCGCAGTTACTTGGGAGTAATGGGGAGTCAATATGAAGCAAAACATTGGTTTATTCATAGATTTGTACAGGCCCCGTATTTAGGGTTTTTGCCGCTCTGTGGTGCTATTTTCTTGTCGCTCAATCTCAGGCTAACTCCTGATGCCACTAGTTCTTAAACAAACTTTAATAACTCTTTTGCTATATTACTTAATATTTATCCTAAAAATACCAATAGTCTCTTTAAAACTAGACAAAAAAATGAGTTGAAACCAGCCTTTTATCGAAGATGATCCATAAAAATGGTTGAAAACTTGACATCATATTCTGTTACGTATCAAAATACAAATTTATTTTTATTTTGATGATTTTTTATAACGTTGAAATGGTTTAGAACCTGGAACACAATTTTTGCGCAATATTTCTTAAACTTGTATCAATCTAAAGATGGAATAAATAATAATGTCGTGGCCTTTTAATTACATGCTCGTAGAAATGTAGCAATTGGAAACATTCCGTTTACTTTAAACTGCGAAACTTTTCGTTTCGCCTTGCGATTAGCAAATCTTTGAAAAGAAAGAGTCAGGGATTTAATTAAGCGGAGAAAGTTAAACATTGCATTGATGGAAGAGAGACATTCCATAAGACATTGCAACAAAATTTATACTTTTTGGATGAAAGTTTTGGAATGATCAGGAACGTTTTAACTAACTTATCCGTAGATTTACTGATTTTTTTCATAAATTTATATATAATACTATTAAATTATTATTTTCAAACCATAATATTTAGACCAAAATATTCTAAGAAAAATTTACAAATTAAAAAGTTTTTGGATGATTTATGAGTGTTGTACCTTGTAGAAATAGAGGAGATAGTGGTTTTATTTTCAATTTTTAAAAGGGTAAATGTAAATAAGTGATTTTATTCAGCTTTCTCTTTGGAATATTTATTGATATTTATGAATTAGGATATTTTGCATTCATATCTAGAAATTTTAATTGGAAACATAAAAAATATTTAATTCTATAATCTCAGTAATAAATTAATATCTTTAGCAAATGCATGGAAATTATAAATAGACGAAATAAGAGTGCTATTAATTTGATTTCTCTTGAAAAATGCATAAATATTATAAAAAAAGAAGTTTTTGGTTTAAAAATAATTATTTTCAAATAAGATCCTTTTCTGGAGGGAAAAAGGTCCGTTGAATATTGTTAATTAATTCAATGAAATTATTGAAGTAAAGTCTTAAAAATTTATTTAACTTCCCATTTTAACAACAACAATAAGAGGTCACTTCATTATATTTTACGTTCTTCTTTGAAACCTCAATGGGAATTGTAACTGACTAATATCTACATCTTTCGATTCCAGTGAAACCAAATCCACAAAATTCGACGTTATACGATTCGAACCATTCCTAATATTCGAAAAAAAAAGACCTTAACAGCTTCCCCTTAATACGATTGCTCTCCAACTGATCCCTTTTCAGTCAAACAAATGCTTCTATCATCAACCCCTTGAGATTAAATAAACGTAAAAAGTAGCGAATATAAAAAAAGAGAACAGAATGCACAAAGAAATCGACTCTCAAAGAACTCCCTATTTCACCAGAGTATTTTTTAGCATCCATAAAAACGTCCCCACTCTTCAGACCCAGATGAACCATCGTTGGGGAGCTCCACTCATCTTCTGGCCCCAGAGAGGACCCCTACACTGAGTGATAGGTTAGAGGGCAGGACATAAAGATAAAAAAACTACTACTATCACTCAGGACTAAAGAGATGTTGTACTTAGTTTTCAAAGCTGGAGAAAACGGCCCATTGCACAAATTAGAAGAGATCCCTTAGCAACAAGGGACGCCCTATCTTACTGGAAGACAACTGAGCAGGGCTTATTTGGATTACTAATGGTAGTTGGGTGTCTTCTGAAGCCTGCAAATCACTCTGACCTACAAACGCATACACTCAAAAGCAACAAATTGGGCTTTTTATAGTTGTTGTACAGTGTAAAGTAAATAAACAAATGTTTTGTCTTCAATTTTTCGGCTTGGGTGAAAACTACTTAAATGCTTACTCTGTGGCAATATGCCTATTGGAATAGGCTTAAATCAAGCTGAACCTGCTCTGGGGATAATTTTAACACATTCACCCCATGTTTTCGTTGGTAATAACCATTATTTTAACTCAAAGTGCCGGGACTTGAAGTTGAATTCAGCTAGGCTTTGGGAACAAAATTTGGGATACAATGCACGAGTTCTCATTATTTGCAGTTTCATTGTGTACAATAGTGAACAAATCCAATTTTTCAACAGATTCGCTTCCAAGTGCAAGATGCAACGAGCAACCTAAAACTTATCTCGTGGTATCCTATTAAGATGGGGCTATACATAAATGTGTGGGTAGACAATGTTACCTTTTTCATGTAAGAGAATGATATTCTGAAAACATTTAACACATTTTAGCATAAAACATTTAAAATTGAATCGTCAGTTAAAAGATGGGAATAAGTCCAAAAACTAAGTTTTGAGAAAATCGAAAAAATCTGCTTATTTAGAAAACTTATTATTCTCTAAATATTAGAACTTATTTAGAAAAAAGGGCAATCTTCGGAAAAATATAAGTGCATTCAAAAGTATTTTACAGTTGAAAAAAGTTGATGGGCATTTGCAACCTTGTGAAGGAAAATCTTAAAAACCTCAAAATTCATCGTTTAAATTATACTTCTGCTTAGTTCACAACACAAGCTAATGTTTAAATTTTTGGTTGGGACAGCTGTGTTTCGCCGTATCCTTTTATAAAAGGATACTATTTTTAAAGGATGGTTTTCTGTATAAAAATATGAGTTTGATATTCCTGAATTTTTGTCAGGTTTTTATGCGTTTATTTTTCCAAGCCATTTTAAAATCAGTTGAAAATTGTTTGGCTTTAAGAAGAAGAAGTGATATAATTTAATTAATAATATTAGTGACAAAAATTTACTTATAATTTTTTACTTATCCACTTGAAAGCATAAATATATTTATACTCTCTACTACTAGATCATTTAAAGATTTTCAATAAAACTATCTGAAAATCACTCTATATGTTTGAATTAAAAAAGTATGGTTATATATAACCAAGTAGAAAAAATGACTGAAAGAAAAATCATTTACAAAAATATCCTTTATCTATAAATTATATCCTACTAAAAAATCGAAACCATCAATTTCAAGAGATGAGTATTGAGTTGATCTAGCTCATTAAAATGAAAATTTCTCATTTTCGCCTCGTGAGGAGCATTTAAGATGTAAAATCTACGTAAATTCAACCTAATTGAGCATGCGTTTTAGGGGTTTTATTTAAGATATTTTTCTGCTTAAGCAATATTGAAAAATCAAGGTGCACTACTTCGAACGTATAATTATTCAATACTCCAGAGGAATTCATATAAGGTTAAAGCAAGTTTTGTATAAAGACTTGATATTTTATTGCAAAAATGCACCCGCTTACAAAGCGTGTGACACTTTATCTCCTCAATAGGATGCAAGGAAGAGAGAGTTCTCAAGAAGCATAAAGTTTACTATCAAAGATTTATCGCGTTGTCTCAAACAAGATTATGAGCTTTCTCAATAAATGACATCTCAAGTCATCAACGTATCAACTCTAGTCAGAACTTATCAGTGACCTTCACCTTTTGTCAAATTTACCAAAGATTTGGACCTCTTAAAAGCAAAATCACGGCGGCTCTGATCTGCTTCTCACTTCTAGACAGCTAGGAACCGTTTCAAAGTCTAAGAACTTGTAGATAGCAGCCCCCATTTCCCTCAGAGCATGAGGAAAATGCTGTTGGTACTTGATAAAAACGGTTAAAGGTCTTAATTAAACGTTCCCATCACCATCTATGACCATCAGGAGGTATATTGGTACGTGCCAACAGTGAAAGTTATCCCAGATTTATGGCGTAAACTGAAGAGGCCAAAGATAACAGGTCAAGTAAACCAATGCGGCTTTCTTCAATAAGGTTCTAATCTTGGCATTACGTTTAAACTGCTTTAGGATTGAAGCTTACGATAAAAGAAGGTTGCCGAATTACTTCTTGATGTTATCATGTGAGAGTAACTGACAGTGAATGCAGCAGTGATTTACTGGTTCCCTTTTAAATCACGGTTTCCAGAATTTTAGAAGTTGAGCATTTAAATGAAAAAGGTTAAACTCCTGATCAAAACTCATAAAATGTATTGGTATCTTTTACATTTTCTGTTCTAATGATAATCAAGAAAGTGTGGTCAAGGTAAAACTGTGTGTGTGTTCTACGTTATTAATTTACTAACCCTTCTCATAGAAGGATATACAAATTATTGAAGTCCTTAACGAAAATGCATTGAAAAGAATACTAGGGAATTTCAAAATATAGTAAAATGGCACTTTGAATTATCCCAGGTACCACAAACATTCAATATTCGTCCAGTTTTTGTCCTGTATAGCTAAACTTCTCTAGAAATAGTTGCTATGAGACTAGAGAAAGCTTTGAGCTTGTGGAGGCAGGCACCCAGCAACAGTCCCTGAGAGCTCTCGTTTTAACTTCACGTGTTTGATCAATGTCACGCATTCACAGGACGTTGTAAAATTCCCCTCATTTCCCAGAGTTGGGTCGAGTCTAAAAGTGGGATTATAAAAAGCGAGATTTTTCCATCGCCGAAAAGGGACGAATTTTTTTGCGTTTCGCTAAACACAGCTGCAAAAATCCAGAGAGGAAGAACCCTTCACCGCAATTAAAAAACGAAAGAAAACTTCTAAATTGCGAATTAACGTCATGAAAGTAACTTGAAGCCCCTTAAGATGTCCCTTTCCCGAGGCCTCTAGTGTGCTGGCTTTTCTTACAGGGCTCCTTGTGGAGAGGCTCTGGCATTGACATGTGTGCGACTGGCATTGCTTGACAAGTCCCTAAGTCTGGGCCCCTTTAGTTGCTTCCGGAGGGTATTAGTGGAATCAACAGTGGGTAAGATAAGCAATGATGAGCTTTTCCTTCATAATTAGGCCACGTGAGTTCATTTGGGAATACCGAGAATTAGTAGATGGAGGTGAGGTTCTCTCGGTTCAGCTATTTTTACCGACTTTTAAGAAAGCAACACATTGGTCTGACCAAGACTGGATAGAAAATTGTTTTTGTTTCAAATTACTGTGAAACTTTCTAACGCATTGAAGAAAGTCAAAGTTTCGGAATTTTTTTAAATTTTGAACTTTAACACAAAAATAGTCATCTGAATTTTATATGCTTTAACGTTAAATGGAAGTCGACATAAAGGAGTATTTTTATGAAGTAATATTTAAAAGATAATTAATGACGATAAAATTTAATCAACTAATGGGTATTCAGTTAGGATATTCATCGGTATACACAGAATAAAATTTTTTATCTTTCACTTCAGTAGTGGGTAATTGAAAAGTATCTAAAAGGCAAAAGGTTAATTTGAAAAATTAAAACAAACAAATTTAAACTCTAAAAGGACAATTCCGAATGTAACGTTTCGATATTTTAGACCAAAACACCTGGCATATGCTTGATTTAGTTTTTGCTCTTACAACTTATATAATGTTTTAATTTTTGTACGTAGTTCAACGTTTGTATTAATTCGAATAGGAATTTTTGAGCAATCCCAAAGACAATGGTAAAATATGCAAGTATCTACGCACGAAACAATTTAGAATATTCATAAACCATGAAAAAATATAATATTAAATCGAAGATGAAAAATGAATCTCTGTTTTCACTTTATCAAACATGCCAATTAAATTACCGAACAAATGAACTTTTGAAAATTTCACACGGTTTTTTATTATTTATTGAATGGTTTATTGCTTTAAAAATGAAAGTATTTTACTCGTTGAGTACTTTTGAAGATATGAAAGCTTTAAAAGTAAATAAATTCTGGGATAAAAATCAAGTAAATCAAGATTGAATTCAAAATGAATTCCAATAGATTCCATTTCATTTTTTTAATTTACCAGCTTTAACAATAGAAAATTGCAGTGTAAAAAGCTATCATTAAGAAATTCATCAAATTTATCATAACAAACAACATAGTCAGCCCAGAAGTAAATGTCCCTACATATTGCACTTGTAAAATAGCAATCAAAAGCTATTAGATCCAAAAAAATTCTTGAGTAAATAAAAAGAATGTGTGTTTTATTTTATCTGTGTTAAAATAATTATAGGTTCGATTTGAAACTTCATCGGCTTCTTCATATGAAAATACCTGCACCATTGCATAGTTTCCTTGTCTTCTCTATAATAGACGGTTCGAGAGGGAATAAGTTTTAAAACATGGTTTTAACATACTTGGGCTTGAATATAATATTGGATAATAACAGAGTATTATACACGGCGCTTTTCATTTTCGTTTATGTTTTTGCACTTTAAGTTTCTTCTATACTTGTATATCATTAGAAGTTTTCAGATGATCTACTGCACGCGATATATTGGACCCATTCCACTTCATTTCCATTGCATTTTAAATTTAAAGCAAATTGCGTTTACCCCAAGACACAAAATATTCTTCGAATGATAAACCTAAGATATTCAGGTGGTGCCTTTTTCTGTTTAATTAGCCCTCTGGTCTGGAGTGCTAATATGGAACCTTAAGGCCAAGGTTAACCCCAAACTTTCAAGAAAATTAAGAAAACGGTCTATTTTATCCTATCAAAGCATTTCCCTCCAACGAATCACACATTCTATTTAGTCAATTCTGGCAATCTCAAAATAGAGAACTTCTAAGTTTGTAAACAATGTGCTTTAATGCACAGTAAAAGGTAACTTTTTGGGTTTCTTTCCACTTCAATGGTTTTTTTCTTTTCTTTTTTTGAAATTTTTATGTGTAAATCAAGATTTGGAGGTTTGTATACTTAGACTCAACATCCTCGTCTTTTGATACGTGAAGCCTCAAAATACGAGAAGGTTGTTCTATTTTGAGAAAATAATTGTGTGAATCGAGAAAGAATCCTTATACTAAACAACTACTTTTAAACAGAAGTTATTGATATAAATGGAGTTCAAGACATTGTGGGAATATACTTCGGAGCTGTCCTCGTTGTTTCATTATAACATTGGGTTTTTAGAGTAAAGTTTGAGTCCTTGCATACTTAAAGTAACCAGTTGGGCGACGCTTTAAAAGCCCCATGGTTTTAAATTTCGATAAAAAGATAATGAGTGAGTTTTTACTTATACGTAACCAAATGTAATACGTAACCTTTATTCATGTGTCGAGAGAGAATGATAGAATTCTTTATGGTTATTATCAATATTTTCTTTCAGCCATTAAATTTATCAATATTAAAACAGAGAAATCCATTCGTTTCTTATTTCTGGGGTGTTTTTTTACATTTGTTCGTTAAACACATTATAATCATATTTAAAAAGTTAAAAAAATGTTTAGTATAATTCTATCTATCACCGTTTCTGAGCAATGTGGCAGTTTTTTTTTTCATAAAATCTATAAGCTCACAAACTTGCACAATACATACCCTTAAGAAAGTTAAAACTTTCCAGTTACCCTCTAAATATCACACTAGTCGACAGTAATTTCCTAACAACCAAGCTGCTACTTTTGTTACTAATTCATACAGTTATTCAAATAACTACAAGTAAAAAAAGTTCCACCACGTCTCATTTTTGTGTTACAAAACAATTGGATTTTTAGCTGTGTTCTCAATTTTTGCTTTGGAGAGCGTCATTTTTGTCTAATAGCAATCCTGTAACCCTGTCTAATTTATTTATTTCTGGTATCCCAGTATACAGACATTATTTTTAAAGTGTAGTTATGTTTTTATAATGCAGTTGGCAGGTTTTCAGCGTGGATCTTGCTCATTTACGCAAGTTTTTATTTATTTGGTTAAAATTAAAATCCAACGGAAATATTTAACATTAATTGTATTAACATTATTAATTAGACTCCTCAAGTGTATGGAATAAGTTAAAATGTGGATATTTTTCAGTAGATAAGAGACAACAGAAGTTCTATGCAAATTACTGTATCATTATTATGGGGAGGACCTTCAAATCATCTTGATTATTAATATATCAATGACAGATACAACAAATAATTCAAATAGTATTAAAAAGGACTTTTTTCATCATCAACTAAAGGCAAATTCAAAGTCAGTATAAACCTCTGAGTAGAAAAATATTCACGACCCTGCTTTTGATGGAAAGTTTTATTAAAACACATTATCAGTTTAAAAAATGGTTTGTATAAAAGTGGTAAAATTATTATTTTTAAATAATATCGATAAAATGTCTTAAAACCTATTAGAAAGTTTTGTAAGTTTTACAAAGCCTTAGGGTGTCGAAAATTATACAAAATTCATATTTTATATCTACGATTTGATTTATTTCCACAAAATCTTACTGTATTTAACCATAAACAAGAAAAAAATTATCTTAGGACATTATTCGACACATGAGTCATTGAAAATTAACAATTTCGAGTGATAACTCTTGGTTTCTTAAAAGAAAATATTTGATGCCACATAAGAGGAAAAAAGTGACAAAATTACATCGTATTTAATATAGGTTTAATATATTTTAGTTTTATGTTGCCTTAAACATGTATAGTATAATAAACTCAATTATAGTATTTAATGCTAAAATAATAAGATTAACAGTTACAAAATGCGTAGTTTGAACGCTTTTGTCAGTTTCTTACAGTACTGGTGCCATATTTGTAACATTTTGTACATAAATTTCAAGGCGTGGGGTAACTCAATGGAAAATTGTTACCATTTTTGTAACAATATATCATGCCTTTGCGTTTCACAATCAGTTTAAAAACGATTGAAAATGTTTTGGATCAGGAACCATATGTAAACTAAGTTCTAACTAAGATATAGCGACAGCGACCCTTCACACGGGACCAACAACATAGGGTCATTATATCAAAAGGTCGTTGTTAGGAAGTTTTTAAAAAAGTAATCATAATAAGGAAGAAATACGAAGCGACGTTATAAAGTGGTTCTGTTAGTTTATAATACTACTTTAATATCAACTTTTTTTTGTTGTTTCACCAGATATAAGCGAAGCAGCTGAGATTTCGCTAAGTTTTATTCAATGTATCGTAAACCAGTTGCTTTTTTCCCTATCCTTTTGCCTTCTTTTGAGAAATTTACGTTAATGTATAGGGTGTCGCTTTTTTAATAATTAAAATGTTGACCTAATTTGTGATGTATACAATTAAATACGTCTAAAAACGATGAATAATATAAAAAATAATTAAATATTAATTTAAATCTTCATATTATTGAAGAATTTATGCATAAAAATCACAAGAAACAGCCTTTCCGCAAAACATCATAACTCAAATTTATATGAAGATATTTTTGTTTTGTAAGCTTTATTATCCTCGTAAAAACATATTTTAAGAGGCCTACTATTTTTATGTCCAAATTATTTTAATATAAAACGTTATAGCACTAAACTTGAAAAATAAAAAAACCCACCAAAGTTCAGTAAAGTTTGAAGTAAACTATTCATAAAATAAAAAATATTACACCCACAGCCAAAAAAATAGTAGGGATCTTAAACCATATTATTTTAAGTATTGTGCCCAAGTTTTATAGAAATTCACTTATAATATTTTGAGTTATGTAGTTTTGCGGAAAAAGAAAATAACAAAAATGTGATTCTGAGAAAAACGCGAAGTTCTTTACTTTTTCCTTAACACGTTCGCTGCCACGACTTTTATTAAAAACCAAGGGCAGTACTATCGTACTGTTATTTGACGTTTCGGATCGTCTGTGTACATTATATATTTCTTGATACTTTTCCATTACCCAGAACTAACAAGTACTACCACTTCTTACTACTGCCAAGTTGGCGTCTTTAGCGCGTTTTTGCGATGTGCCCTATGCATTTTCACACATCCCAACGGTTTGGTCCCGACGAGCTTAGTGCGCATGCGTGTGGACTTATTTTAGCTGGTTTTTTTAGAAATTTTAATAAAACAATAATTCGGGGACAGAACCCACGACCTACCGCATGGTAAGCACGCACCCTACCACTGCACCAGCGGGGATTCAATAATAATTGCAATTATCCGAAGAAGATCCTTTTTTTCTCCCCGAGCATGCGCACTAAGCTCGTCAGGACCAAACCGTTGGGATGTGCGAATATGCGAGGCCTATTCAACCTTTCCTAAAATTGTCATCAGTAATTATTTCATTTCTTTTCATGTGCCATAACTTTTTTTCATAAAATTTTATGACTTTGATAATAAATTATTATCTAAGAAATAAATTATTATCTTAGTAAAAATTTGATTGAACTTTACTATGAGGCTACCAGACGGCTTGATTCACTATAATAAAGGTCTAAATCACAAGATTTTTACACCTGGACCTGTTACGTTGCTTGGCAATTTCTAACCACATGGGGACAAAATTGCGTTAGTTCTGTTATTGGATTGGATCAGACTCGAACAGAAAAGCTCTGTTGTGGTATTTAGATTGGATTGTGGGTATATACATTTTCCGGTTTGTGTGCTTGATCTCAAGGATCCGCTTATAAACCTTCGTTAAGTAAGACAGACACAAACAGAATTTTTACTGACACAGAAGAGAGAAAGTACCCAGGGTGAGGCCGGAATCGAACCGACGACGGTACAGCTCTCACGCTGCTAGCGTGTTGGGCAGCGAGTAAATGCTATTTAGAGTACACCAAGCTCATAATCAGAGGGTAAAGGTTCGATTCTAGAAAAATATTATCTGTATCATTCTGTGCCATCCGTACCACTGGTGAAATTAGGTAAGATACCTGAAGGGCACACAAGAAATTTAGGATGGGCTAGCCTTTTAATGAGCACTTTGTGCTTTGATTTTAGAAACGTTACCCCTAGGACCTTGCCAAACACTTACCCAATTATGCGCTGATAGTTATTACCCCACCGTGGAAATAAAAACAATATTATGCTTATCATGCAGATCAGAATTTTATACAGGCCTTTTATGATAGCGTAGCTGGTTTGATGAAAACACATAATCCTAGCTGTTAATTTCAGTATGAGTAAAATAAGCTCTAATTTCAATAAAATAGTATCATAAGAATAGTGATTGAATAAAATGTTATACCTATTTTAAATTTATTATAAAAAATGAAGATTTAAAAATAAATGCCGGAATCAACGATTTTGCTGGTTTTTAGTCCGATGTTAAAGCATAAATTACTAGATGGCATCGTGTGAAACGAGATTTTACAAATCGTAGAAATTAGGAAAAGTCTTCAGTAAAATATTGCCAAAAGACACGGGCTTGGCAGTAGATAGAAGTTGTAGTACATGTTGCCTGCGTGAATTAATACATTAAATACAGATGGTCCCAAAAAGTGATAAAATTTTAAAGTTGACCTCAGCGCTCTTTTCTCCCGGACCCGCCAGCGCGGCACTGAACTACACATGTTAGGTGACAGATCTAGGGGGTGATGTGGGGGCGTGTTCTCCCCTGAAGGATAAATTTTTTTTAAAAGAATTCACTCATAAAAGAAGGTTCTTGAAGTTGTGAAATGTTTCAGAGGGTAGCGCATTATGACTAAAAAATTATACTTTCCCAAATATTTCTCATATTTGTTGAGGAAAAATGTTTTAACGTCCTGGTGCTCTCCCCGAACTTATATCTGGATCTACCCCTTGCATCTGGTATTTTAAACATATATTGACTGTAAATAAGTACATAAGCTAGTTCAATATTAATTGAAATAAGTACCTCTGAGACCTACTAATGGCGTGGAACGACTTCGGTTCATTGACCTCTTTCTATCTTTATTTTTTATAAATTGATAATTATATTAGCAAATAGTAAATTTTATCACTAAAGCAGTTAACAACCTGAAACAATTATTTGAAAATTGAATAGTCGGTTGGAAAACGGAAATAAGTCCAGAATAAAAGTTTTAAGAAAATTGGGAAAAATTATGAATAATAGAAATTTGCATTTTTTACTGGAAATTCACGACCTTATTAAGAATGCAGAACAATCATCGTAAAAATATAATTACATTCAAATATATTGTACAGTTGAAAAAAATAGACGGACTTATTCCTGTTTTTAAACTTATGAAATTTTAGCTAAAGATAAGTCTTAAAAACCACTTGAATTGACAATTAAATTATATTTTTATTAGTTCACCACAAAAAGTATAAATAGAAAGACACACACAAATGGGTCATTAGACAGTTTAATGTATATCAATGGAGTCAAAAATTCCCTGGATTAAGAAAAGTAAAAACGCTTTTACATTAAAAAATTTTTGTTTTGGCTTAGTTTACAGAACAAAGAATAAGAAAATAAAGACAAAATAACTTAAATTTCAAATGAAATACAAAAATACAGTGAATAGCATCGATTTAGCCAAATTCAATGGAACTATTTCTGCCCACAGGAGATAGTTATTTTTTCCATCTTCCCCCAATCATGTGTAGAGCGAAGTTTGAAATTTTTTTCTCAGCACAAAATGTTAATTAGCCATTTTTTGGACTTTTGGATTCACCTTTGCAATTTGACGATTCAATTTTATTTGTAAATATATTATGTATTTATTATTAGTATAGTATTTATTTTGAGATCTTCTTTAATCATTAGGTTGGACAAAAACATCAAAACTTTATACTCAAAATACAAGTTATTGTCTAGGTCTTTCTCCGAAGCCATGAACGACATAATATTTTACTTTCTGTATCTTGCCCTTAAACGCTTGGAAGTGTTTTAGCTTGGGATAGAATGTATGCGAGCTAGGTCACGTAGCTCACATAATACCCCTGTGATCCCCCCCATAGGTACCCCATTCGCCTCTTCCCAATCTGTCTCAATTATAAAGGAGCGAATCTTGATGCATGGGTGAGACAAGCATCAAAGAAATAAATGAGAAGACACGATCCTTGACATGTTTTAATGATAGAGCTTCTAACCAATGCTCAATCAATGAAACAATTTTATAATCTGAGTAGGTGATGAGATTTCCAATTTTTCTCTAACTAAATTATCCCCTTATCCGCTTAGACTTCTTAAAATAAGTCCATGGTGTAGTCAAAAAATGTTTTTCATGAGAAATGTTATAATTTCATACATTAATTATAACAGGATTGACCGTTGATCCCCGGGACTCGAATTACAAACATAGATATAATTGTAATATCCCCCGGTTATCTGTAAGCTTTCTTATATACATTGGATCTCTAAAAAGTATTTGGTCCCGATGAGTGCATTTTGTTTTCCATTTTTAAATAGTTAACCGCTTAAAACCAGAGAAATATTAGTTTTTATATGGAGACAAAGGAAACGTGTGTCTAATTTTTAAACGACTTTAAAGTTTACATAAATTGTAATTTTATTTTCAAATCAAATCAAATCAAATCTATTTTTTTACTAATGTATACACATAGTTGAGGTCAAAAAAATAAGGGAAAAATATACATATGAGACACCAAGGAGTCAAATTAACTGTTACAGGTGACCGATAATTATACATGACTGGGTTTTCAAGAAAAATAAAAGATAGAAAGAAAGAGGAAGAAAAGAAGTTTAGACGATTAAAAAATGTAATTTATTGAATTTATATTATTTTTTATTTTATTAAAACGCTGACTTTTCTTACATTTTTATTTGCGGCTTTTACCAATATTTATTTCCATTTAAATTTTTTCCCTTATAATTTTACTTTGAAGGAATTATTTAAGACATATTTTAATAAAATCTCTATTTTTGGAGTTTTACAAGACTGCGAAAAGTTTTAAAAATGAGATTGTTTTCTTAATAATAGTAGTATTATTGTTATTTACAACATAGTATTAAATTTCCCAAATAACCTTGAAAGTTTGAAAAAGTTTACATTCCTTGTTGCCTAATATCTTTTAACCCTTTATTTACCGACGGTACTTACAATTACCGACCAACTTTAAAATTACATAGAATAACCATCCTTGCGAATATATTGACGATAATTTGCAGGAACACTCTTTCAGTTATCCTCTTCTAGGATAAAAAGCAGCGAAGGTTCAATGATGAGTATTTTAGCGGGAAATGCGAATAGATTTAACTGAAGTTGTAAGTTTAGCTGCCATTTCGATCGGATTCACATGATTGTCATTTTTGTTCCCGCAAAAAAGTAGTTTAAGTCAAAAGTTAAGTGTATTATTTTTAAGACTTATTACTGCGATAAAAAAGCTATGTTTTTCTGGTATTGTGAGAATATTTTAGCACTCCGTGTACTGACAGTACCCAAAAGTATCAATTTAAGTAATTGGCTCTAGCGGATTCAATTTTCCAAAGATGATTATTTTATTTATGTATATCCCTTAATTTTCAATTTAGTGACTCAAAAAAAGTATTTGCACGAAAAAAATTGCCGCGAATCATAATGCGGTAAATAAAGGGTTAAACTCGATGAATGTTTTTATTAAGAGAAAATCAAATTAATTCATGTTTCTAAAAAGCTAAGTAAAGTTTAGTTTCATACCATATGTAGAATGAGAAACATTAATTAATTAATTATGTACTATTTTTGGTAAGAAATTAAAACTTGTATCAATCAACTTCCTTGAAATGATCATTTACGCTCTAAAGCTATTTTACTTTAAAAAATCGATTTCCAATTTATTATATGTTTGAAAGTGTTCATTAGAAGCAATGCATGTTCAATTTTAGCTTTTTTCAACTAAAACTTCCCTTTTTATGGGTGTTCTCAGGTTCAACTGGGTCTGTTCATAAGTACAACAGGTTGTTGTACCTTTGGACACAAATTTTTTCAAGTTATTAAAAATGATTAACAATCCAATTTTCAAGATTTTAGTTAGTAAAAAATATTAGGGGAGATCCGTGTACCTAGGGCCACCTTCTTTCAAAAATAGGGGGGTTGGGGTAAAATGGGTCACTTTTTAGGTACTTTCACATTATAAGTTTTATTTCATAAAAACTATTACTTTTTAAAACTTTACAATTGGATCTTGACATTACAATCCTTCAGAACATTTTCATCTAATTTCATCAAATACTTTTTAGTTATAAGTTGGTTAACCTTAGCACAAAAGTAATGACCTATTTTACCCCAACGTGGGGTAAAATGGGTTTCATTGCAAAAAGATGTCAAAATATATTTATTACTATTTATACATGAAAATAAGAAAAAAGGCAATCGGCTAAGCCGTTTTCATCTGAAGAAATTTGTTTTAAGTTGTACTTTAATGAAATTGTAAACGTCCGAAGTTAATGAACATTGTTCAAATGTACCAATTAAAATACTTCATTTGGAGAAAAAAATAAACTTGTTTGCAGATCAATGTACACTGCTGGCCATCCAAAATGGTACACTAAGAAGGAACAAAGATATCAAATCCAAATTTATTTCTATGATTGCAAATAGTATTAATGTGAATTGATTAAAAAATCAGCCTTCCTGGATGTTAGGGGGCCGAGAAAATCGCTGAGGAGTGTTTTCTCCATAGGTGTCCATTACCGCCGCCCCACGCCATGGTATTGAACGAAGGAAGCTCTAAATGGGCTTATAGGGATTGGAGGACCATGTTGAGTCAACAGGTAATCAAAGTTCATGTGGTGCACCAGCGGACGTGGCATACCGAGCTAGGGGATTTCTCCTCTTTCATCGGACATGTTTTGTGGCGTTGGTTCTTAAGAACGGGTAGGTCAGGGTAAAAATGCAACATAGGGGGATAAGAAGAAAGCTTGGACATTGAGTTCATCACGTGGTTGTGCATTTTTCTCTTGAGACTTGTCCGCAGGCGAGGGTTGAAGGTAAGGGTGGACAAGAGGTTGTCAAACCTCAATGCTGCAGTTCTGGTTGGTAAATGTGTCGTTAAATCATGCTGAGGAGGTGTGGGAGTGGAATCCAATGCTTCACTACCTCGTTACTCTGCGTAAAGAGGAAATCTGACGATTACAAAATCAATAGCTGAGTGCTCTCTTTTCTCGCTGTCGTAGAGTAATCTCCAACTATCGTGGTGCTCCAGACCGCATTGGGATACTCTCATAAACTCTATGCCATCACTTTGAGATGTCAATTTCAATATTTAGAGCATTGTTGCCAACGCCAAATCATGTGTTGAAGATTGGAATTTTTCTGAAGCTATTCTTGCCAAACGGGCAGTCCCCTGCACTGTAAACGACATGCATTCCACTCCCACACCTCCTCAGTATGATTTACCGGCCCATTAGCCAAACAGAGCTGCAGTATTGTGGTTTGACAACCTGTTGTCCACCCATACATTCAACCCTCACCTGCGGACAAGTCTCAAGAGAAAAATGCACAACCACGTGATGAACTCAATGTCCAAGCTTTCTTCTTATCCCCCTATGTTGCATTTTTACCCTGACCTACCCGTTCTTAAGATCCAACGCCACAAAACATGTCCGATGAAAGAGGAGAAATCACCTAGCCCGGTATGCCACGTCCGCTGGTGCACCACATGAACTTTGATTACCTGTGGATCAACATGGTCCTCCAACCCCTCAAAGCCCATTTAGAGCCTCCTTCACTCAATACCATGGCGTGGGGCGGCGGTAATGGACACCTATGGAGAAAATATTCCTCACCGATTTTCTCGGCCCCCTAACATCCAGGAAGGCTGAATTTTTAATCAATTCACATTTACACTATGTGCAATCATAGAAATAAATTTGGGTTTGATACCTCTGTTCCTTCTTGGTGTACCATTTTGGATGGCCAGCAGTGTATATTTGAAGAAAATAAGTTGAAAACATTGTTTTTATTTAATACAGAAGGCCTCCTAACTATGACCCATTTTACCACAAGAACAAAATATTGTTATAAAATATAAAATATTTGTTATTTTTCTAAGCTGATTGGCTTGAAATGTCTCTCAGACTTTCTTTTATGGAAAAATATCACAAAAGTTTGCTGTAATTTGTTACAATATACAGGGTGATTCAGAAATAATCATCAATAATTGGAGGGGTGGTAGAGGGGCCCTAGACAAGCATATTTCGAATAGGGATGGTGGGGCGCAGCCTTACCGTTAAAGTGCTAGGGCCTAATGTAGTGCGAACGCGTTTCAAAAGGCCGTTTTTAGAAGGCCCGTGTGACGAAACAAAACATAATAAAACTAAAAACACTATTGCATGAGGTACAGGGGTATCCTTACTACTTAAATCGCCAATGTGATAGAAATTGGACCACTTGCTAAACCGTGGGGTGAGTTTTAAAACGTGCAATATTAATCTCTTATTCGAACAATGGAGTTCCCTTAATGGTATTTACAAAAATGATGATTGGGGAAGGAATTTTCAATGATCAAACAGTTTCAATGATCAATGTTACGATCATTGAAAATTCCTTCCCCGATCATCATTTTTCTAAATATCATTAAGGGAACTCCATTCTTTGAGAAAAAGATTAATATTTCACTTTTGAAACTCACTCCACGGTTTGGAAAGTGGCTCAAATTCTATCGAATTCATGGTGTAAGTAGTAGGGATACTTCCTTACCTCATGCAATAGAATTTTTCATTTTAATATGTTTTGTTTCGTCACACGGGCCTTCTAAAAACGGCCTTTTGAAACGCGCTCGCACTACATTAGGTCCTATCTTTTTAACGGTAAGGCTGCGCCCCACCATCCCTATTCGAAATATGCTCGTCTAGTGCCCCTCTACCTCCCCCCAAATTATTGATGATTATTTCTGAATCACCCTGTATAGATATTTGGAAGTTGGTAAACCCTGTTTTTTCGACAACACCATTTACCGTTCAAATTAAATATTTTTTCAGTTCTTAAATTCATAAATCTAAATTTTGACAGTCGGAAAATGTGACCAACAGATAAAAGATTATTGTACAAAAAATTGGGTGAAAATAATTCAATTTAAACTTGATTTATATCGAGTAATTAAAACTGACCCATTTTACCCCAAGACCCACTTTACCCCAACCCACCCTACTCATTACATAAGAAATTTATTGAAGCAGAAAGCTCTTTTTACATTTTCAAAAATGACCCCAGGTACAATTTGCTATTGCACCTAGGGCCGCTAGGTTTTGTATCTAGGGTTACTGCATAAAAGTTTAACATCACATTAAAAATATTAGCAAAGAAAGATACACACTTAAATTTTGAAATGAAATGATTTATTAAGAGTACTTTTATGAAAAAATCACAAAATTTAAACATTTTCGACTTTGCAGTGTGAAAAATTGATACCAAAAAGGGGAGACTGGGGATACTTGATCCCCAATTCAGTTTTGAATTTTTTTTTCTGCAGAAAATTATCATATTTCAGAAATTTTTCACGTGAACATCTCACTAAATAATATTTTTTATTTGAAATTAATCAAATCTTTTTAGAGAAATAATTTTTTAAAAATTTTTTCATAAGGGGATCATGTATCCCTTGATGTAGGGATACTTGATCCCACTCGGAAATTACATTAGGTATTCATTATTACCACCAATGAATCTATAATTATAGTTTAATAAACAATATTTTTGAAAAATAATAATAATTCTGATTTCTCTTACTTAGGTATAATAATAATATGAACATAAAAGTAGCATTTTTGTTTTAAAATTACACTATGGAATGTGTTTGTTATGATGTTTTTGATGTCTTTCATTTTCTGATACAGTTGTGCATACTCACTCACAATAAATTTTATAATAAAATTAACTTTTCTTTTTCTAAATTAGTAGTTCTATAGAGGAAGCTAAAATTACAACAAAGAATACAAAAACCTCAATCAGAATTACAAAAATAAACTTATTTACTTCTTAATATGCAATAACAAAATTATTCAAGAGTTGTAATTATTTTATTTATTGCAAATAAAAGTGAAAGCGTGTGTTGACCTTACTTGGTCTTTTTTCCAAGCACGCTGGAAGGGTACTTGGAAAAAAGAAAATAAATCCTAGCAAAAGTTTCTAAAACCTAAAAATTTAAATGCAAACATTGCACAACAACATTTTAAGGGAAAACGAAGCAATTTGATACAAGGGGCACTTTGATAAACTTCCAATATCTCAAAAACTATCAAGGTTATATAGGTCGTGTTTTTACGAAAAGTTGCCTTTATATGCCCAAGCATTACATATAAAACCGTTAAGCTCTGTAATAAGTTAATAAATTTATTGAAGGAAACTAAATTTTTTTTGTCAAAATTTTCCAAATGTAGATTTATAAGTAAAATGCAAAATCTTCCTGAAGCTATTCTACTCTGAATACAGATATCTGTAAATTCAAAATACAAGTTTATTCTTGTTAACAGTAGGGGGTATCCTTAAATTTTAAATAACCCTTGCCAATTTTTTAAATAAAGGTTTTTGTCCAAAAACAACAAATGGGGCAAATTGATGCACTTGGATGTGGGGTACTTTGATACACTCGTGGAGCACATTCATACGCATAAAAGTTCTCATATTTTACTTTGGGAGATAAATAATGGATATGTATGTCAATTTTTGAGTCTTAGAGGTTTTATTAAGTGTTAGAGATTTGAATTGCATTCTAGCTATAAGTACACTGTTCAACAAATTTGACCTTCAAAATTTTTTCCTTGATCAAAATAGTCATTTCTTATATATTTTGGGTCGCTGAATACGAAAATAACCATTAAATTTTTCAATTGGCTCAGGATTTTCGGGGAACAGCCCCTCCCCCTTTTTACGTTTTTCGACGACTTTATAACTTTAAACTCGATTTTCAGGACCAAAAAGCATTGTTTTAGTCTTCAAATTTCCCCCCAGGTAACAAGAAATGTTCAAATTGATAAAATATGATAAATTTACAACAAATGGATAGGTACCCCCCTACAAATTCAAAAATTAGCTAAAAATTATAGAGGTTTCTATACGCTATTTTTCCCGCTTATTTTTTCGCAATTTCTGTTTGAAGGGTCCTAACCCTTCCCCAAGGACCCAAATTTGATGACAATATGCAGCAATAATTTTTACTAAAAGCGGCTGAGGTGTTAGGCTCCCAGAAGCCACCGTGGAAGAGTTCGGGAGACTTCCAGAATCGCGAAGGCGCTCGCGAGCTCAGGAATTATATTGATGATTTTGAAAAGATTAAAAATGACGTTTTTCTTATATTTTCTTTTTATTATATCTTCAGTTCTTTAAAAACTGACCGGTTTTAGGGAGTGAGGATTCCATGTTTCAAGATGTTAATAGATGCACGGCTGTGGATAAAAATTAGGGGGCATCCCCTTAAAAACTGAGGGTGATGGAGGAAAAGGGGTGTCATATTTGAATTCAGCAGATCATTTTACACAAGAATCAGCTGAAATTCAGTTAGTGGCTTCAGATTTTTTTTTGTACAGCACAGTTTAACTCTAAGTGCGACATTGAACCCTTCTGTGGGTGCTTTGGTAGCGTTCTCACCTCAATCGCTTTTAGTAAAAACCATTGCTGCAAATTGCTATCAAATTTGTGTCCTTGGGAAGGGTTAGGACCCTTCAAACGTGAATTGCGTAAAAAATAAGAGGGAAAAAAGCGTATAAAAACCTCTATAATTTTTAGCTAATTTTTTTGCATTTTTAGGGGGGTAATTACCCCTTAAACCTATCCATTTGTTATAAATTTATTATATTTTATTAATTTGAACCTTTCTTGTCCCCTGGGGGCAATTTGAAGACTAAAGCAATGCTTTTTGACCCTGAAAATTGAGTTTAAAGTTATAAAGTCCTCGAAAAACGTAAAAAGGGGGAGGGGCTGTTCCCCGAAAATCCTGAGCCAATTGAGAATTTTAATGGTGATTTTCGTATTCAGCGACCCAAAATCTATAAGAAATGACTATTTACATCAAGGAAATTTTTTCATTGTTGAACAGTGGTATTTATAAACTTTCTATAAGAAAAGACAATTGATAAATACATGACCAAACAATAGAATAAGGGACTTTAAACCTTCCGAGAAGTTCTTAGCACTTTTACAGGAGTAACAAAGAACTGTATTTAAAAAAACAGTGACTAAGTAGTACTGTAAATGGCCAAAAACTAACCAGTTAATTAGTGTCGTATTTTTTTAATTTCTGGGTGATTTTCCACAAAGATACCTTTGAATTTTATTCAACTAATTCAGGAGAAACTATACCTATGAAAATTAGCATCTCATTTCCTTAATTAGTGATTTTTCAAAAACGACCATTTGTGTGTGTCAAATTCTTTAATTATTTGTATTTCTGAATGTTAAATGGAAAAAATAATTTTTATGCTTGAAAAAGGTAGTTTGATATAAAGTTTGACTATGTCCATCAAAAAAATTTACTTTCATGATATTTTAAATAAAAATCTTTTAAAAAACAATGTCGGTATACTTCAATTTCTTTGAAAATTTTACTTATAGCATCGTTATAAATTATGATATCTGAAATTTACAGAGTAGAACCGCCACGGGATAAGGAGTTATAGCAAAAAGAGTTGTTTTGAAGTACTGTTTCGGAGGTTAGAGTGACCAAACATGGCACATAACCAAGTATTTGGCCACTTTAACTTAAAAAGTGGTAAGTAAAAGTGATTAAAAACAACTATTTTTTCTGTAACTCCTGATCCCGTGCCGGTCCATTTCAGATATCATAATTTATAACGTTACTAAATATAGGTATGTTTAAATTTTTAAAGAAATTGAAAGATACCAACATTGCTTTCTAAAAGCTTTTTTATTTAAAAATCTGTGAAAGTAAATTTATTTCGTGGACTTTCGTGGATCAAATTAAAGCTTTCAAAATTATCTTTAAAACGAGGGGTAATAGATTTTTCTTGGACTGGAGTTATAATACATTAAAGAGCAGAAAATTTCATTTTCTTCCTTTTTCAAAAATGTTTAAATAAAAAAAAAGGTTCTCACGTATTATGCCGTCGACCGTGCCGCTGAATCTGAAAAGTTATCAAATCCTATTGTCTATACTATAGCCGTACCGCTGAATTTAACGGCAGGCAGCTGAATGGTCGACGGTATAATACGTAAGTTCCAAAAAAATAATAAAAACATTTTCTCATTTATATCATTGAAGAGAACAATTCCTGAAATTTTTGTTAAAATTGGAGAGGGTCAGGTTGAGAATTGAGCATTTTAGTTTGATTTCACATGGAATGAATGACCCTATTAATTACTGCTTGTGAGCAATTTAATCATTGTATCAGACACATACTTTTTAACCCTTTTTTTATATTTTAATAGAATTAAAAAATGAAAATAAAACTTACAGATCATTCATTTGTGGTATTAAATCACACAGAATATGATTGTGGTTCTAATACTTAGAACCGGCCTTAGGTACAAGGAAAACATATAGCCCTAGGTACAATCAATGCAGTTTTGTACGAAATCTTTTATTTTGAAAAACCACGTGGAGTTGGAACTTTTTCAACGAGTCATTTTGTTTCTAACTTGAAAAACGAAATAATGCCCTAAATAAGAAGAGAATTACTTGATTTACCCTTGAAAAAATAATATAAGAGCTAAGCTTCAAAAAGTAACTTTACACCTATGAAAAACTCTTTTTACTAAAACTAGCCACAGCATTCTTCTGAAAGATTTAAAAAATGGCTCATAAAATGGCAATTAGGGTTTCCTTTTCACCCATCTGAGAAAGAATACTTAAAATTAAATATTATTTTAAAAAGTGGGGTGGCCCCACGGATATGCCCTACCCTATTTACTAAGGATGGGACGTTAGGTTGGACACTTTAAATGGTCGAAATGTTATTTTATCTACACTAAAAGCCTGAAAGAACAATAATAATACTACTGAGATGATCCATCCAAGGATTCGTGTCATAATTATTTAGTTATAACTGATGAAAACGTTCCTGGAAAATCCTTAGACTAATTATTCATCCGGAGCCATTAAGGTCCTCTTCTAATTTGCAATGTGACAAGTGGGTATTGTATTAAAAAAGTAAGGTTCTTCAATTCCAAGAAAAATCGTTGATTGTCACTGAAATCTTATAGGAAAACTTGCGGTTACCCGTTCTAATTTTCTACAAGTTACTCCATTTTTTCTGTAAAACCAAGAATTATGAATTGAGTCTCCAAATAAAGTGCAGGTACTTTTTTTTCAAATTATAATAATAATAATAACTTTATTAGACATTCATTATACAAACACAGAAAAGTAAGACAATGTGATTCGCCAAGGGGAAGAAACTTCCCGTACAGGCGAAAAAGAAATTATATGGACAAATGACTTATTACAAATTACAACACAAACATAAAACTGTAAAAAAAATTAGCTAAATAAAGATGGCAGCAAGCTGGTAAACCATTAACAAAAATATGCTTCATTGAAGTGAAAAATATAAATCCAGGTCGTCGATATTAATTATTAACTCAAATAAATTTCTTTTGAACTCTGAATATTTATTAATGGAGGTTAGATTTAAAGGTAAACTATTGTATAATTTTGGTGCGAGGTAAAAGAAATGCTTACAAAAAATTGATTTAGAAAATTTGGGAATTTGATATGTTGCTACAGCTCTAGTATTATATGGTCTTGCTATGGTGTTAAATAGAGATTTATTACGATAAAGATAAAGTATAATACGGAAAAAAGCGTTGTGACGAAGAGGCAATAATTTGAGTAATCTAAAATTATCAGGATATGACTGCTGATTTAAAATTTTGAATATTTTATTTTGAATAGAAATTAAAGGTTGGAGATTGGATTTATATTCTCCACCCCAAACAGTAACACCATAATTTATTAAAGAATAGAACCAAGAAAAATATAAAGTTTTTAGAAACGACAAATCAATTTTATTTTTTAGGTGGTAAAAGTTAAATAAAATAAAGCGTAATTTTTTCCCCAATTCAAATATATGAGTTTTCCATTTCAAGTTAGAGTCTACGTTAAGTCCAAGATATTTGTAGCTTTGAACACATTCAAGAATATGACATTGGCAGTTGTTTTTAGATTTACATGAGGAAATGTGATATTTTAAGTCAAATGGTAACATTCAATTCACAATGGTAACCCGAATTATGTACGTTCTTGAAAACCTACCTCACTGAAGATAATTTAAAAAATAATCAACTAAATTAAAAGTCATGGATTAAGTGGTCCATAAAAGAATTTGCCAAAAGTTATAATTTTATTAAGAAGTTAGTGTTCAATGTTATGAAAACTATGAGTTACCTCTAAACTGATACTTAAAATTGTGCGGGTTTTTCATACAGTTTAATAGGTCTCTTTCATCTATTTGATAACATTAATAAGAATAGAACTTGCTGCACAGTTTGTTTGAAGTATTAAAAGTACAAAAATAAGAAGAAACTCCAAACATTCATGTTCGGATAAAACGTTATAATTCTTAGCCTCATATAAAAAAACTGTAAAAATACACTATTGTTCCTAGGGAACGTCTTAATGTGTTTTTTCTAAGGTAATGTGTTTCACTGAAAATATGAAATATGAAAATTTCACTGAAAATATTTCCGAATCAAATATCTTTTAAAATTTTTAATTAAATCTGATCCCATCCATTTATCAATAATAATTCTATTTTAAAATACCTGTAAATTTATATAGTTGTGTGTGTAATGTTTAGGCGGACTTGTTGAAAAACACCCTAAATATGTTAAAGTGTTTGTTTTTTAGTGTGTTTTAGTTATTAATATATTTTAAATCATGACTCAATTTTAAGGTGAAGTTTTACATTAACTTTAAAGGGGGTGAAACACTTTTGCAACTATAAGTAAACACAATAATGAATACTTTTAGTCAAAAGAGTTTTGTTTCTATTATGCTACGATTGTGTTGTGTTAGAAAAATATAATGTTGTAAAAGTGTTGCTAAAATTACAGAGACAGAAAATGTGTTTTAGCATTAGTGTTTAGAACATTTTCAGGTTCTTAACACATTTTACAACACTATCTTTAGAACATATTTCTAACATTCTCCAAATATTACCGGAACGCTAACAACTCAATAAGGTGTTAAAGTGTTTTACCTAACAGCACAAGTAAAGAGATTTACATCTTTTATTAATAAAACGAAAGAAATTACTTACTTTTGGTAAGTAATAGTTGCTCATATAAAAACCTATTCTGCGTTCTGATTTATTAAATCGTACTTGAATTTTTAATTACAAATTGTAAGATGATGGAATATAAACTTATAACTTTTAAATTATGAAAAATTCAAAACTTCTTTTATTTCGTATACGTAAATTAAGATGAAAATAGCTATAATTTGTTATTAAATACCATAATGAAACAAAGTACGAAAGTTGTCAGGCTACTTTTATTTACTTAATCTTTTTGTCTAAGTTAAATTAAAATATTAAATATTTGGAAAGAAGTTCAAACTATTCTTATACATATTTAAATTGAATTTAAAAAAATTGTGTGTTTTAACAAAGGGGATGTAGAATATATAGTGTATTAGCTGCATAAATAATTGTTTAGAAAAGTAGTTTAAGAAAGATTTAAACTGTCAATTATTTTTAACTTTTGGAAAGGAAACTTAAATCTAAATTTTTAAGATGCGATAAATAAGAAGAAACTATTTAAATTAATTTTATTTCGTTTTAAACATAAGTCATTATTTCTATATACACTAATCAAAATCTCTGCGTAAGAATATTAATTTTAAACTTTGTTATTCAATGAATATAATTTTCATTTAGAAATTTATTTTGCTTTGGGGGAGATATGGAAGTTACATACTGTATTATTTCATACACTATTCCTCGTTTTTATTTTTTGTAGGTTTAAGTAGATACATTTTAAAGAAATTATCTTTATTTTAGCTTAGTTATATTTTAAGAAATTTAGAAAAACAAATGAAGTAAAAGTATATGATAAGTTTAAGATAATGATAAGTTTTGACTGTTATTTTGTTGCTTTTTTTCTGCTTCAAATATTTATAATAGTATATATTTTGGCATTCTAATGCTTTTATTAAAGGTTTCCTCCTACTATTAAAACATCAATTTTTATAGAATATTAGCTTTTAAGCTAAGTATTTAACTTACCATTTGTTTATACAAGTGTTTGATCTACTACAAAACCTTTGAATATCTGCAGGGGAAAGTTCATGGGGAAAGCTCATGGGAAATTAAAAAAATGCTATTAAAAAAGCATAAATGTAATTATAGTAATTTTTATGAATTTAAAGACATTTTTACATTCTATAGTGTATAAAAATATTCTTGGAAAGTAAAAAACATTATTCTTCTATGTTTTATATCAACTTTTGTAATTTAATACTACTGTCCCATTAGCCCCCATACGTGGGGTCTTTTGGGACACAGTGCAGGGCTAATGGGACAAGCTATATAATTCCAAAATAAAAGTAACTTATTAATTTTAAATGCTTTTTTATAACATATTCTACTATATTGAGTACACAAAAACTGTTGTGAGTGAAATTTCAGCATTAAACTTTTAATTCCTCAATGTCTTCTGTAGTGTAAGTTTCACTAATGCAGGGTTCATAGTTGTTGTCCTATATTTCTTTATTTTTGGCCCCTATCCTATATATTTCCTATATTTTTCTACTTATTAATTTGCATTGTTAATTCGTCCTTTATTTATAAACGAGAAAAATCGGACCATTTTGAAAATTTTCTGACATGTCCTATATTTTTGGCGCAAATGTCCCCTATTTTTGCGCTATGAACCGTACTAATCATAACTATTTCTTCACTAATTGGAATTAACCTAATAGGATGATTCTAGATAGGATTAGTCGTCTACATAGAAAAATAGGGAACAATATTAAAGGATATTTAAAATTACTAATTTGTTTGTCTGAAATGTTAAAACTTGTCCAACTTAAAAAAACTATTTACATCTTTTTCAGTTTTACTTGTTAATGACTGTCTAATTCTATTTATATCCAACCTAATTAAGTATGCAAAGTAAAATAAACACTACAATGTTCTTTTAAAGAAATATTCAGTGTCTCATTACCCCCCGAAGTGTGAAAATTTACAATTCTAGAACTAGTTCTTTGCATGTGTAATTCAATACTTTTTCAGTGATATTTTCTAATTCTCCAGTGTTTCTAGAATCTAAAACTGCTTTTAAATAAGATTAAAATATTATTGAAAATTTACAAAATTCAATTAATTACAAAACTTAATATTTGCTCTGGCTTGTTGAAAACAAATTTATTTTTTTTCTGAGCAGCAAAAACCTGCCATGACAAATATTCCATGCTGCAAATGTTTACTACATCTGTTACCAATAAGTGATGTAAAATTTTTTCTAAAATATTTATAATATGGAAAAAAATCAATTTGTCCCATTAGCCCCTACTTTCCCCTAATTTATATTTAAAGTTATAAAATTTTTTAACATGAGGTGGTGGAAAGAAACATTTATGTAAATGCATATTTCCAAGAAATATTTAGTTTATAAAGTTAAATATTAAGTCAGTATTTAAGTTAAGTATTTTAGTTCTTGTTATAGATTAGAATAAAATAAGCCAATGCTTATAATAATTTTAAATTGTATTATTTCTAATGAAATTATCATAAAAATTTGGTAATTATTAAAAGATGGTTTTTTTATTATTTGAATTATTTCTGATTGCCATCCGATAAAGAATCCGGATACAAAATTTTTGAGAAAAACTTTTATTTCGATACATACATGTGTTGAAACAAAACATATTTGTTATTTTTAAAGTGCATTCTTATTTTCTGTTAAAACTTAAGTATTTATAAATTTATAAAGCTAAAACTTCCTCTGGAATTAAATTTTTAAGTAAAAATGAACCCCTATTTTTGAAAAATGATTAGAAATGAAAAAAAAAACTAAAAGAATTTTTAATTTGAGTGACTTAATACAATTTAAGAAGAAGGTGCAGATAAAATGTCTGAATAGTGTAATAAATATAACAACCAAATCCCATTTTAATGATTCCAATATAAAAGTAAAACACTAATTTAAGAAATTAATTTCTAAAACTGTATCCGTAACTCTTAAAAAGCAATACAAAATACAGGGTTAATTATTTTTTATCAACTAATATAGTACATATTAATGAGTAGATTAAGAGCTTATCTTTTCAAATTTTGATTCGGCAGCCGACTTAATGTCATTTTGGTATACATTATTTGAAAGGGTTAACATAGCTGGAAAAAAAATTGTTGAAATAAAAAAAAACACATTTTTTTCAAAGGAGTTTTTAAGAAAGCTCAGAACTTATTGAGACACAACAAGAAAGTGACCGGCTTCTTTACTGATGTTTTGACTGGATCTTAAACGGAGAAAATAGCAGAAGAGTTAATAGAAATAAATTTAACTTTCGCTGTTTTATATAACTCGTTATTAACGCTCGTTTGTGAAGCTGTGTAGTAAAGTGTAGTATAGCTGAAAATTTTCTTAAGTATCTATAGTAAAAATTGTACATTCAAGAAATATGATGGGCTTAAGGGAATAATCAAAGTAAGTGCAGTTTTTTTTAAATTTAAAGTGAAATTAAATTAATAGGTTTGCCAAATAACCGTGTTTCTTAAAGATGTTTTCTTTTTGTATTCCTAAAATATATGACATATGGAAATAACTATTCTGATGGTAAGAAAATTTCAAATAATTAGAAAATCTAGAGCAGCGGTTCTCAAACTGTGCTCCGCGGAGCCCTTAGGGCTCCGCCAAGCATTTCCAGGGGCTCCGCGAAGAAATTTTAAAGATATACGTTGATAATTTCTAATTTGCGTTGCGAAATTTATATAAATAACTTTCTGCTAGGCCCTATTGTACTTGAAACTTTATTATTAGCAATTTTTAATAAAAATTAAATTTATTATAAAATTAAATATAATTAAAATTAAAAATAAAAATTATTTTTCTTTAAAATTAAAATCCTACCTAAAAATTAATGTCCAAAATTTGGACAATGATGTACCTAAAACGAGTTAAAATAAAACTGTTTTTAAGGATCACACTTCACAAAATCTTCTGGGGAGAGAGGACCTCCAGACCCTTCTATTATACTTGGATCTTAATTCGTCACAACTTTTCTTACAAATCAATTATCTTAATGCAAATTATACCTAAAAATGTTTTTAAAAGCTATGTTAAACTGTTAAATATGCATGGGAGGGGCTGAGGAATAATTTTGGACCCCTCCCGAAATAAATTTCTATATACACTACTGCATTTATGCTTTTATTTCAAGAAGCAATATGTTTTATGTAATTTGCTTTTTATACCTTGAAAAATTTATTTCGGAAAGGGGCTCAGCGAAGAATTTGTCTCTTGAAAAGGGCTCCACGACATGAAAAATTTGGGAACCCCTGATCTAGAGTAATGATATGTAAAAAAATTTTGCTGATGCTTAATGATAAAAAGAATAAATGTTAAAAATTTTAAAAATCTGTTAAAAAAACCTAAGAAACACCAGCGTATATAGAATTTCTTAAAATTTTGAAATAATTCTGTGCATAACGATTAATTTATTTATTTCAAAATCACAAAATTATTTACAAATTATTTGTGTAAAATAATATCAATTTTCATTTATTTTTTTCGCTTTTAAAATTAAGTTAGAATATTATACCCACACGATCATTGTATTAATTTCTCGTTATGCTTAACAATATTTGATATGTTTGAAGAATGGAATTTTGACCTGGAATACAGTTTATCTCCCTTCAATTTTAATACAAAATTTACATTTGAGCAAAAGCTTTATTTATGTTTTAACGGCAAGTAACAGCTTTGTAAAATTTATTCAAATTTAAAAAAAATTATTAAAAAAATTTATTCAAATGGAAGAGTTCTCATATTAAATTCTTCATGTTAAGAAAATTTTCAGAACGTTTATTTGTGTATGTAGTATAGTTATTTTCTTAGATCGAATATACCCGACTCTTCTCTGTATAAATTATGTGTTTTTTCCTAAATCTTGATAAAATTTTTTGAACGTAGGGGAGGGTGGGGACGATTGTAACACGGGGCAATTGTAACACTTTGATTTCCTCAAAATGAGAGGCAGCCTGAGTGAAAAGGAGATGACAGTACGTACAAGGCAGGTGAATTAAAGAATGTCAGAGATTTCCAAGGCTGACATTTGAGTTGTGGCTGTGTAATTGAGAAAAGAGTATTTTTCAAGCATCGAAGTAACTTTCTACTTTTAGGAAACTTTCCTTCTCCTGCACTGCATTTATGAAGCACAACAACACTGACTTTATGTATAGTATGTACATGTATCCTAGTTTTATTCTGCTTAGTTTCAAGATGAAAGTGTTGTTAGTTTCGTGGAAAACGAGGGTTGAATTCAAAATGGCGACGTGGGGTTGATTGTAACACTTCATTTGGGGACGATTGTAACATGCCACAGGACCCTTTTTAGTGCAAAAGGGCCCCACGTTCGTTGTACCATAGAGGACTTTATATATAAATACACTAACTGCCTTTCTGAATAATTTTTCACTATTATTTACTCATATTCTATTCATTCATTCTAATTTCTAACTCATTATTTGAGTGGAAAGTTCATTATTGCCATTCTAGTCTATGTATTTAATTATTATTTAAAAAGAAGAGATATATTGTTAATAAATCTGTATGATCTTCTATCGATTTTTATGAACTTGTGTTAAATTTGAAGTGTGTTACAACTGACCCTTGAGGTGGGGTCGATTGTAACGATTTTCAATTTTCGATGTTTTATTTACTATATTGTAATGCATGTCCACCGGACAGCTTTCATTGCAAAATTGTAATTGGGATGTATCAACCTATTTTCATACCAATTTTCATAACTCTAACATAAAAAATGGCTTAGTTCGAGATCAAATAAAAATTTTTGTTACAATCGTCCCCACCCTCCCCTACTATTCGAACCCCACCTAAATTACTTATTACCAAAATAGAAAGACCGCTTCATTTGTAATTTTCACTATTTTGAAAGCATATCAAACTAACCCTTAAGTAAAACATACAAGCTATTTAAATTGGTTAAGATTTTAAATTTAAAATATTTATATATATTTTTAAACTCTTCAGTAAATTTCAGATCAGAGAAGTAAATATGAAGTGAATATTTTTAATAGATTATTAATCTTATTGAACGCTTTAAAGTTACTATAGTTCATAACTAAAAAAGGAAGATATAATAAAACAAGTAAAACAATACAACAGCTTTAAATTATAAACTATTACATGCAATTTTTAACCTGATTCTTGTGTAATAACTAATACAGGGTGTCCCACGAGAAGTGGCCCAACCCCCTATTTGAGGTATGTGAAAAAAGTCAGTGACTAAGTTGTAGAGCAGCATCGATTTAGTAGGAAAAGACACCTTAATGAGAAAAATATCTTGAATAAAACCCCTAAAACGCACGCTCAATCGGGTTGAATTTAAGTAGATTGTACGTCTTAAAACGCTCCTGACGACTAGAAAATGAGAATTTTTCAATTTAATGAACTACTTATACTACTAAGAATACTTTTAGTCATTTACTTAAGTATAAAAATGAAAATTTCTCATTTTTGCCTTGTTAGGAGCGTTTTAAGAGGTAAAAACTACGTAAATTCAACCTAATTGAGCGTGCGTTTTAGGGGTTTTATTCAAGATATTTTTTTCATTAAGGTGTATTTTCCAACTGAATCGATGCTGCTCTACAACTTAGTCATTGACTTTTTTCACATACCTCAAATAGTTTTTAAAATAAAAATTATAACTCCTAAATTTTCCGCTAGAGGGCGTTGAAAGTTATCTCATCGGATAGAATAGAGCATGGTCACTTTACTATACCTAGACCCCACTTTCATGACAAATCTGTAGGGGTTCAAAAGTTAAAGGGGTTGGGCCACTTCTCGTGGGACACCCTGTATATTATCAATCCCCTTTTTATGCGTTCATTATTAATAATTACGTAATCATTTAACCCTCTAATGCCCATTGTAGCAAATATGCTACCATAAGTATAATTTGATATTCCGCATGAAGCAGCAATTTTCAGTATGTTTTAAAGTCATTGCAACAATAATCGCACCGATTAATATGTTATGTCATGTAGTCCATTTTCCATTTTCGGAAATCTCTCAAACTTCACACTTAAGCAATAGCCCTTCTTCTTAAGAGCTTTAAGTCTACACAAACCATGAGTGTTTTACAAGGATATTTATTGTAGAGCAACTAAAGACAAATATTGTTTAACTATGCAAAAGCATCAAAATTTTGTTATTTTTATGTTGAAAATTTGGCAATATTATTCTAATATATATAGGAATATACGTATATAAATATAAAGCTAAAATCTACCAGGAAAAAATCTACTTTCTGAACTGCATCATTCAAAATAATCATACTCACAATCACAATAAGGAAGACAAATTGGCCTGTTGAAAAAGACATGTTATAGATCACTATTACTAAATAGAGCCTTATAACTTTAAGAATATACAGGGTGTCTCAAAAGATTGGTGCCAAACTTAACATGCATATCTGTCATGCCATGACAAACAAGAATTTCATTGGAACCCGCAGATGTGAGTTGTGTCCGAAAGAGGACAATGTTCACCGGCGAGGAGGCAATGTTAAAACTTTTTTTTTTTTACAAAAAACTTCAATTTAAACACAACTCTAAATTTCATTAAAATCTGCCAGTAATTAGCAGAGAAAAATCACCTGCTTTATTGCCATCCAATTTCAAATCAATATTTTTTCAGACCGTCTTCAAATTAGTAAGTGATTTTTTCTATGCTAATTACCAACAAAAAGTTAAACCATAGTGTTAAACCTTGCGTCTTCGCCGGTGAACAATGTCCTCTAGTGGACACTGGTTCCTATGAAAATCTTGTTTGTTATGGTATGGCAGACCTGCACGTTAACTTTGGGACCAACCTTTTAAGTGAGACACCCTGTATTTGCAGTTGATGGGTTTAAAATCATATATTGAGATTACCTAAGATATAAAATTACAAAAAAATTTGTAAGACTAACACAATTCTAAAATAAAAAATAAATAAATGTAGTCGTTCTCATTTTTATAAGTAAACTTACACAAGATCAGAATTAATTATATTTACTGACTAAAAATGTTTCTACATCACGATGAAACCGGATATATATTTCTATGTTGGTTAAGCGAATGAAAAATAGTTCGCACTGCCTTCGCAGAAATAGGGTCTGACCAGTTCTCTTAAAAGTAACATAAATGAACTTATGGAATGGAATACATAGTTTGCCTTTCATAGAAAGACAGTAAAAATCTATACCCTGCGGTAACAGAAAAGAGGTTTGACTTCCATAAAACTATACAAGGTTAAGTACCATCACAATTTCAAATCTTGAACAATATTGGTGTATGTGCATGCGTGCGTGCGCGTGTGTGTGTGAGGGAGAGAGAAAAGAGAAATAGGTTCTTGTAGCATTCTTATTTGTAAAGAAAACTAATGAATGAATATTTTGGGATGATTTTATGTACAGTACGTAAGGTGTGAAAATTGTTTTGAAAAAAAATCTGAACAGGGGATATTTTATTATGGTAACTACAGAAATATTGACATTCCAATTCAATGATTTTTAGTACAGGGCAATTCCACGGGTAACTGACTGACGTTTTTTTAAGAAAAACACTTAGTATTTTGTAATTTTCTTCCCAAAAATAAATTATAAAAAACTTTTTCACCCAGTTTAGTGCTCTCTTGTTAGCTAAATCTAAAGGCACAATTAAATTTTCAAAATATGTTTTTATTTAGTTTTGAAAAAATTTCAACAACATTGTAACTGACTGACATTAATGTTTCCATAAGTGTCAGTCAGTTATCATGTTGTTTAAAATTTTTACCAAATGTCATTAAAGCCAAGACACAGTCAAAAGTTTCTTCCCTTCGTCAAATTTTAAACTTAAGAAACCCCAATAGATAAGGCTTTTCTACCTAACGCAGTCAGAACAAAACTCTCAAACGAAACAATTATCAACATTGCATCATCATTACAACTCAAGAAAAACGTTCTGTGGTTTCTCAAGAAATTGACTATTGCCCTCAAGCTCTAGAAACCCCAACCAACGGTCGGTCTTTTTTCAGTTCAGTTCCCCGTTACAAAAAAGTGTCTTTGGCATTGCACCTTTGTATGACGATAATTATTGAGTAACTTTCCTCTTCTTCTTGGAAAGAGGACTTTTGCGAGATCCACAGTCCACTGCGGGGTGCGAATTTCCCTCTTACCGCCGCCAGCCAATTACGGAATGTCTCCCCTCTGACGTGGAAAAAGAGGCGGGGTCATACGGGGGCCCGAGTTGCTATAAAAGTTATCCGCCGGTAGATGATCACTACTATTTTCTACGGAACCTGGACAACAGCGACGAAACAACTCTTCCCAAGTGAGTTTTCTTTTTGTTCACTCTGAGAGCCGTTTCGGAGAAGGTTGCCTTTTCCGAAGGACATTCGGAAGTAATTAGTTCATAGTGAAATTTTCGTTTTTCTTTATTAGTGGTGTTCTTTCGGAGTTAATATTGAGTAGTTTTCATTCATTCAGTAGTTTGGAACTCAACAGGTTGTTTTGAATATTTCTAGTATTTATCTTTGTTTTGTTTTAGATCCGTTTTGTGTGGGAAATATTTTAGGGTAATTTTGGAATATTCAGTTAAATCATTTTTTTGTGTTTCTGTTGGTTTTACTTTTGCATGAATTTTTTGTATGAATGTATCAGTTTCTAAATTGTTACTTTATACTGTTTAATTCTATGTCCTTTAGATAATTTTAAAATTTCATTAAATTAGAAAAGAAAATATTAACATAATTTCAAAACTATAATTTCATTTTCGAATTTTTAATAAGTTTTTAGCTTTATATTGTATAACGTGTAACTTTAAAATATTTCCCTGGTGACTATATTATTTTAGTGTCTTCAAAGGAATCCCCCAAAAGGCAGGTTAATTTTATTTTTCAATTTCTTTCTTTGTTTTAAAACAATTTTCTTTTAAAAACATAAAACAAGTTATTAATGTTAAAATTTAACTTTTATAAGCACGATTTAAAAAAGTACCCAACTAATAATAATGTAAAAAGTAATACTTAAGAATTTATAATCACATCTAAGACAATTTCTTCTAATTCTAATTGCTAATTTAAGTGTCTATATACCACATTGCCTTTATACAATGTTTTATTTTTCGTTGATAGACTAATAACTTCTCTTTGGTAGGGTGACTGAGAAGAACACATAAGAAAGTTAACAAGAGAGAGCTGACTTCTGAGTAAATCATCTTCTAGACATCAAAGAACAAGTAATTATTTATTTTATGCTGTTTTACATGGAAAAATTTCAACTTTCAGTAAAAATATTTTGTTTTAAGGTAAAATTAGTAGCATACGTATTTCAAGTATTACAGAGTCTTGCATGCGTACTCTTATTACTTCATATCTCACAATTGAAAATAGCGAATATAAGATAACTTAAAACCATCAATACAAAAATAGCTTAAACTCTTAGAAAATTTCTCTAGTCAACTCCAACTGGTGAGTATTTTATTTTTGTTATAGTGTAGGTAAAGCGGAAGTTTCCCGGGTTAAAGGCCGAAAACAGTAAGTTAAAATTACTTGGCATGAATTCTTACTTACTAACACCTAACACTTGCAATAGTTTTCAGAGTCTCTACTTCTTCCTCGTAGTAAGTTGAAATCATTTTTTATTTTTGAATTTCAAATATTATTTTATGAACTAACATAAAAATGTTCTGTTTAGTCTTCTCGCAAAATAATTCACTTTCCATAGATTTTGATTGTTTGTTTTGTTTCACATTAAAAATGTTATTAACATATTTCTGACTATTTTTATAGCATTTTATTTTGATTTTTTATAAATGTGTTTTGGTGGTGAAAATTTACTTTTGTCTTTCAATATATTTTCCGCACTTGATTTATAAACACATTTTTATTGAAGTAACATTCTTTATTTCCTTAATTCTTTAAAACGGGAAGCATTTTTAAGGATTCAACTTTTCTTTAAGATAAATTCGATACATAAATTAATCTAATGATACGATTAATCTTAAAAGAAACCCTTGGAAATAAATTCTTATAGTAGACAACAGCAATTTCTTAGATATATAGCTTTAAACCATAAAAAATATCCTCTATTTTAGTCTGCTCCAACAATTCAAAACTAATGCAGCATTAAGAAATTTTAAAATTAAGAGCTTAAAGAAGCTAACAAAAACCAATTTCCTCCAGAGATATTATATCATTGTGTTATTTAATAAAAAGCTAAATGATGTGTGGTAAAAGTCCTACCTATATTTATTATTTTACATAACTATATACTGTCTGACTGCGTAAATTTTCTCTGATTCTATACAAGTTTTTATTACTTTGACGAAGAAATTTGGTTAAAAAATTTAAATGGACCTTAATAAAAATAATTTTTTCGTTATTGAAAAGATATTGAAAGATTTATTAAGTTCTTAAAATAGATTAAATAATGTTATAATGGAAGTATTTAAAATAATCAAGAGTTGCACTCACTGGTATTAGTTGCAAAAATTTAGATTTAAGCATTTATTTAACTAAATTAAATCGTAATTAAACGACTTTTCAATAACCTGCATTTTCATACATAAATACTTTGTCACGGATCAAAGAAAGTGATTTTATCGAAGACTTGTCCTTCTTGGTTTTAAAAATAACCTTATAAAAATCGATACTTTTTAAGTATCGATACTTGGAAATCTATATCAAGTACTTCTAGGGATCGAATGCCCATGTTTCAAGTAAATTTACGAGTCAAATACATTAAAGTATCAAAAAGAATTTTAACCTTAAATTCACTAAAAATATATTATTTGTATATATACTACTACTTATACTTATTATCTCCTTACTCTAAAAAACTCGATACTCGATACTATCGACACTTTAACCATATAACATCGATTCCGAGAATTAATAAAGATACTTGGGTATCGGGATGAAATTTTTTATATGTTATAAGTAAGCATTTAAAGGTATTAAAATATTGAAACACAATTAAAACCAATAAAAGCCGGTTACCCATCTTGAGTTTTAAAATAACGTTATTAATATGCACAAGAAAAAAACTTATGTAGTTTGGAATGCTTAATTACTTGTAATATTTGAAATAGTTAATTTTTTATTTTTAAAGTAATTGTTTGATATATTACTAATGAATTATGGAAAAATAATTCCAAAAGTGTTTCATAGATATTTAAAGAACCGTTTTACAATGTTAGTTTAAGTTTAGTGCTTCGAGAAAGATTTAGAGAAAAATATAAATCGATAAAAATTATTTCTAAAATGGGGATAATGCTTCTAATAAAATTAAGTATTTTGATGTATCCGCGTTTGAAAAGTGCCTTTTATGAAAGGGCATTCATGAAAACTAAAAATTGTTTCATTTGTTTAGTTCAGAAGGAAATAAACTAAATGACCTGCAATTCGTTAGCTTTAATTTTGTATATAGTCACACCGCCAGGAGAAAAACTTTGACAGAAAAACTATGAAAATAATTACAATCAAATGATAATCACGCAGAGTTTTCACAAAACGTTTTTTCAGGATTTATCACCCTTAAAATTGAATCCGTTTCCATAACAATCGCAACAATACTACTTTACTTAGTTTTACTTTTGTTTTAAATGAATCATATAAAGTAAAAATAATATTAAATATTACAATTTTGTTACTTCAAGTCATAAACAATTATAACATGTTTACTAGGTATATATTGAATTGGGATGAATAATTGAGAATTTACTGCTCTTTAACGCAATCATAATTTAGAAGATATTATTTAAATTTTATTTTTTATATATGGGTACATAAGTTTAAGGATATTTTTTCTCAAAGATAGGAGGTTATTGCATTCCTTTCCAAGATTAAAACAATCCCAAATTTTATCCTATCATCTATACCCCAACCACGTTGATTCTCCTAGTTAATGTTTCAAAGACCTCCTTTGCCTCGAAAAAATTTCAATTTTGTGCAAGTAATTTAATAAGTGGTCTAATCTCATAATTAAGTTTCGAATTTGGGTTTTTAATATGAACTATCACTTACACTTTGAATATTTAGGCATTTTGGTGCTTGAATGTTAAGCTTTTTTGTTGATTTGATATCCCTGTTAAAAACATTTCTTTCAAGTTGAAATATTTTGTTTAAATTATTTGAAAAAAAAAATCACAATGTTAAAGAAATTTATTTATTTCTTATGCTTGTTTTAACTTTTTTAAAGTACTATACTATTTTTTCTTTTTTTAATATAACACTTCAAAATCTTGCGAATTTTCTACTTGCTAATAAATATGAATTTAAGAACATCTTGAAAATAAAAACTATTCAAGAACTCTGGTTTTAAATTATCTTTCCGTAACATCGTTCAATTTATAGAATAGGTAATAAAAAATTACCGTCATATAAAATATTCTTAGAGGTAGCAAAAAGATTATTAAAATTTGTTTTCTTTTCTTTTAATTGCGATACGAAATACCTTATCACCCTCAATTAATTTTGTGGGCGTATTTCAAAAAGTAGTCTAGCCTCATTTACTTAGTTTCAATTTTGTTTTTTAATCCCAACCACGTTAAGCAACTGAAGTGCTTTACAAACTTTTCTTTACACCGATGAAACTCTTCAGACATTTGTACCCTCGAAGGTTGGCGGTTCTAGGTTTCGTGGCGCAAGACCTTTTTATCTAGAAAGTAAATGATTTAAGGAGAAAGAATAAGTAATGATTTTTTTAGAATTTAATCCAAAAATTAAAATTTTATTATTGTAATGTAACCTTAAGCTCTTAAATTTGTTTAATGCTTCATTTGCGTTCATTCATAAAGAACTTTATTTTGGATGTATGTCTATTTCTATGACTTCCCATTAATAACGTTCCTAAGAATGTTTCACCTTAATAGTTAATTGATTTTACGTACTTTATGATTTTTATTACAAATTTGTTTGGACATAAATAAATTTATACATTTGTCTGCAAGACTATAAATTCAAAGTGGATACGAAGAAGAGGAAATATTTTTTGTGTGCTATTTAATGAGTAAAATTTTTTTTTCACCTCCATGTTTGCAATTCGCTTTGTGGAGGTTCCACAATGAGACTAACAAATTAAATATCTTACAAGGAAAACTGGAATTGTATAGGAGAAAGGAGGGTAAGATAGAGTACTCACAAAAATTATTTGAGGCTATAAAATTGAGAATTTAAAAGCCAGAGTCTCAGAAATTTACTACATTTAAGTTTATTGATTCACAAATAGACCTACAAAAGTGAAAGTCTCGTTATCTCGTACTCTAAAGCATGTTAAAAATCACAAAGAAATTATAAAAAACAAATAAATGCTTATTTTTACCTGACTTAGGGGGTAAAATTACGCAGGACGTATTCATCTCTCATAACACCGCTTTTTAAGAAGTATTACTCCACATTGAATTCAATGTTCTTAAAAATCCAAGAAAAATCTCACCGTCTTACTTTTCCAGGTGCTAGTTTTTCAGCTTCGGATGGGTTTTAAGCTTTAAAAGGAGACAATAAACAGTTTTTCAATAGCTGTAGCACATTAATCTCATATAATGAAAGATAGGATGCATTTTATAACTATCTTAACCAAAATTCCGAACCATCTATTTATTATATGCGTACTCTTAGCCGCCAATCTATATTAATTCTCTAAAACTTTTTTGAACCTTTCTTCCCTAAAGTTCACTGATGTTTAACTTTTAAACGATTCCAACTCAGTCAGAAGAAACTATATATTAGAATAATATTTACTTTGAAAGCAATCATTAATTCTTTATTTACAAAAAAATTAAGACTCTTTCTAGGGAAACATTAGATTCGAATTCATATGAACCATATTCGACCTGATAAATTAAACGCAGAATGAAAGAAAATAAGGACTGTCTTCTAAGATACCTAGCTTCTAGCTCATGATACATGTATTCGTGTGATCACACTCGCTCCTCCTTATACTGTTGCCAACATGAAAACAATCACTGAACTGAACATACTTACCTTTCTTTCCTCTAATAGATTTTACAAAAACAAAATAAAATAAAAATTAATTGATACTTCCTTATTTCCATCTCCTTAATTTTCAAAAAATTTTCCCGAGTTATATGGATCTTTTTTCGTAGTGTGTCTCCATTATCCAGATGGGTTGTCACAAGGGATGAATTCGTGTGGAGAAAAATCAAAAGCACACCCAAAATAATAAAAAGGCATGACAATACGTCTTCCCATAACTATTATTTTATCCCATTAGATTTCTAACTCTTATGTCCAAAACAGTCTCTAACGCATAAAAAATATGCAGTCTAATAATATGATATTCGGTCTTTTTTTATGGAAAAATAATTTTATTCAAATTAAAAAAAATATATAACTACTATGACTATAAAACTGCTATTTAAATTTAGTTTTTAAATAAGTAAAAAGATAATGTTCCAGTTATATATTTTTAAACATTGTCGGCACATCCAAAAATATTATTTAGTTGCGACTTAAGTTTTGTTAGTTATTATTAGATTTGTAATGACACTTTGTACATCTTTTTAACGGGGTATAATTTGTAAGAAAAGGTTTTGCAAAAATATCTATCCCGAGAACATCATCTTTTCAGCCATAAATTTTCTTAATTGGTCGTTTAGTGTTTTATGACAAAAGGCAGCTGGGTAGACATTTTGCGCCAAATAAAACAAAAAAGCAAGCTAAAATGCTCTTGTCGAAGCAACTAAATTAAAATGTATGATTCTTCAAGAAGAACTGATTATTTACTGATAATTATTATTATTGAATTGATTATTATTATATTATTATAAGGGATGATTGAAATTTTCCAACCCTAAGTGAAAGCTAAGTTTTTTTATACCTTTTTAAATATCAGTGCTTTTCTGGAAGTAAAATCCTATTGGGTTGCCTAAAAATATTCCAAATCAGCGCAACTTCCCTCCTCCAAAGTAAACTCTCCTTTCCATGAACGTGTGACGCAATTTTTAACCAATCATGTATCAAAACGAACCCTTTCCCATACTCTACGCTCCAATTCAGTTTACAGAGAGAGTTCAATATTACCCTTCACCTATTCATCAAGATTAAGCGATAGAGAGCAATACAAGTAAAAAGTATGTACCCCTCCCAGTTTTCCACATTCCAAACTTATATAATATCATTAAGTGTTTTTATTATCTTTGTCAAAAGGTTTCGAAACCACTACTCTTAATGCCTCACTACCAGGTTCTCTCCATAACACCTGTCGCATTAGTCTCAGAAATTTACAGAAAACGTGCATCCGTTTGAACGCATTCTACCACGAGAGGTAGTCCAAAAAAACACTCAGCACTTACTACCGGATCACGACCCCGAGGTCAAATCATGTAAAATGACTAATTATCTCTTTTCTGAGTAGTTAAGACCAAAGAATATTTCGATAACCGAATATACCAGTTTAAGCTAGCCTTCGGCCCATATTTCACGATAGAGCCGGATGTCAGTTTTATCATTTCAAGGTTACGGGGACCTGTATTCCGAATTTTTTTCTGAGTCATTTTGATGCATGTGCAATTATGTAAATCGTATTGAAAGCATCGTAATTGATCGGATCTGCCATAGAGAACATTTACAGGAGTGTCAACGCTTGTATTGCGAACTCGTTTGTGACGAACACTCATGTTTTTTCGAACCGTAAGTTGGTCATAATCTCTTAGCCCCTTAGACGTAACTATAATTTCAATTCCCATTTGTATATGAACTTAAATTTTAAAATTATCTTTTTACGAATTCATTTCCACACTTCCCTCGGCTTAATTAACGTCAGACAACGCTGAAAGGAAATTTCTTTCAAAAAATGGTAAGAGATTTTGAAACTAATTCCAATAGGAACTAGCGATTCATGCTTAAGTATTAATAGTATTTTACTAGAGTACTTTTGATATTTTTCTACAAAACTACTTTTTTTTCGTAGTATTTTTTTCATTCAAAGCAAAACGAATTCGTAAGAAGTAAATAGAAATTTTTTTTCATAACATGTGTTACATAATAGTTATAAAACATATATACTTAAAATTTTATATATTTAGATCTCCTCTTTATTGTTTTCCGACGCTCGTTTTGTGATCTCATAGGGGATACTAAAAGAGTTCGTAAAAATGAACTTCGACTGTATTTTTCAAGTATTCTTTGCTTCACTTTAGGTGACTTTAAATATTTATCTTGTATAAAACATGTGCCACCATAAAAAAGCATCCTTTATGAATTAAATTCATAAACTTTGAATTATTCATTTCATTTACAATACTTCAAATTTTTTTAAAATTTGAGTGAGTTTACTGGGGAGCAGTGGCGGCTCGTCCATAGGAGCACATGTGCACGTGAACGACCAATGAAAATAAAAAAGTCGATCAATTAAAATAAACTGAAAAGTAACAAAAATCTATTCCGATATGTACCCCAGTCAACGCGAGTGACCGTGCTCTCTTCTATTCAAAATGTCAAAAAGAAAATTTTATTACAAAAATTATGTGTGAGCAGTCAATCCTTCCGAATTTTTCGCCTTCAAGGGCAAGGTGTGCGATCGAGAAAAGGCAGGCAGGAAAGCCAACGTCGAGGTCGCTCGAGAGAAAATGCTTCCTTGCAGCCAGGTTGCATTTCTTTGTTTTGGCTTTACTTGAAAGTAATTTTTTTCACGCGTTTTCACTGTTATTTTAGTTAAAGTTTGTTATTTTAGTGAAAATTTCCGAGTTTTGTGCTTTATAAGAGGTTGTAAGAGAAAAATTATTTTTTATAAGAATTTAATTTTTTACACCGTTGGAAAATTACTTTGGGTCAAAAAACATGATTCGGTCAACAATAAAAACACATACTTTTGTATGGAAATAAACTAAAAAATTTAAAATTTTTCATATTTTTACCTTCAGTTAAATGAATGAAATGGTACGGGCTTCTTGTTGGAAGCATTGCGTTTAGTTTTGTTAACATTATGTAAATAATAATTGTGACTTAATTTTAAGGTACTTAATTGTTCTTTTAAAATATAATTTTGAACCCCATTTGAACTACCCACGAGCCACCACTTCTGGGGAGGTTACAAACACACACGTTACAAAAGTTGATACCTTAGGGTGGTTACAAAAAAAATCAACTTTCGAATTTCTTTGGATGGAACCAATGTCCATTTCCAATAAATTCAAATTTATGAGGTTATGAGGAACCCCCTAAAATGTACCAATAGGCTATAAAATAATATTTGCAAAGTTTCGGCTCAATTGGATAATATTAAGACCCGCCTCATTGAGGTCAAAGTTGAGAAAAAAAGCGATTTTTAGCAAAAAATCTTAGTTTTAGACTATAAAACTGAAACTATTCGTACAAAAAGCATGGTTCTTGTCTCATTCAATAGTACATTTTATTGGAGGTTGAGGTGTTAGCGCCCCCGCTTTCTTCCGCGGGTGCTTCGGGGCGCTAACACCTCAACTGCTTTTAGTAAAAACATTGATGCATATTTTTATTAAACTGGTGTCCTTAACCTTCCATCAGATGCGCTTTTATAGAGAAAAAAAGGACGCTCGTATCTCATATAGACACAATCGGAAATGTGTATTTTCAACCATAACAAGTTTTGAAACAGCTGGGATCCGTTTAGGGTTAAAATACGTTAAAGAACGTTTCATTTAAATATATTTGAACCATTAGATGATCAAATCCAACCTAAGTATCTCACACATACGCGCCCGCCGGAAGGTTAAAGAAGGGTAACGACCCTTTAAAGATAAATTGCGTAAAAAATAAGCGAAAAAATAATGTAAAATACAATTTATATAATAATTTTTAACGATTTTTTTTGCATTTTAGGAGGATAATTCTCTTGAAACCAATCCATTCGCTATAAACTTTCATATTTTAGGAACTTAAACCTTTCTCCTCCCCTCGGGAGTAATTTAAAGATTAAAGTGATGCTTTTTGACTCTGAAAATCGAATTCAAAATCATTAAGTCGTCGTAAAACGTAAAAATGGGGGAGAGGTACTGTTCCCTGAAAATCTGAGGTTGATGGAGAAAAACGAGGGTCAGATTCGGATTCAGGGGGTCATTTTACCTTAAGAATCTATTAATAATATTCATTTGAACACTCTGTGTTACTTCCCTTTCTGTTTCCTATTTTTTACCCCTAATTATAGTACTATTTTAAATTTATAAGTTGTTCCATATTCTTTTGAAAGTACCGATAACAGAAGCCTTTTTAATGTTAAAAAATACCAAGAAAAAAATCTAAAAAACGGATTTGGTTAAATAATATGACGTTTTCAGGTTTTTGCAAGAAAGTTCACTTTCAAGGCGTTCTTCTTCGACCTTACCTGAAAAAATGCTAATATACCCTATCACTTTGAATAAAAAGAAGTGGATGGAGTCTAACTTCAAACCAATAAAATTTACTATTGAATGAGACACGAATCATGTTTTTAGCACGAATTTCAGTTTTATAGTCTAAAACTAAGATTTTTTGCTAAAAATTGCTGTTTTTCTCAACTTTGACCTCAATGAGGTGGGTCTTAATATTTTCCGGTTGAGCTAAAACTTATATCAAATCTTATTTTCTAGTCTATTTTCCGATTTTAGGGGGTTCCCATCTATGATATGATTAAAAATGTTTTCCCCATATACCTTTTTTAACCACCCTATTGATACATACATAATAAATTACGTACTAAACTATTAGGAAGCCTCCCGGTAAAGACGTACGGAGAGAGGTTATTCTAGTTTTTTCAATTAATTATTACTTAATTTTCTTAAAATTTAGTTTATAGTATTATTCATTTATTGAAATCAAATTATAGTGTTTACAGAATTTTTGTTAATAGGCAGTGTTAATGCGCAGTTGGTATACTATAATGTCATTAATTTCTAATCAATTTTTCAAACTTAATTTCTATAAATAAGTTATCTTTAACGTATGGTATGTAGGAGGTATTACTCATACGCATTTTAAGCTTGAATTTTTAGTTAAGGGACTAAATAACAAAATTAGTGTTTATTACGTAGTTGGTGTTAATTAGATCCTTATAAAATTATTTAAAAAAATCATTATTTACTCGGCTGTGATTTTCTAACTCTTTAACTAAATTACACATCCATTTAATTTCAAGTGGAGAGTTAAAATATCTAGCTTTTTAAATATTTAATTAAACAATATATGTTATTCATTCTAATGAATTTAATACAAAAAATAAACATAACAGTCATTGGGTATAGGGGTATTCAGGATAATCTTTGATTTCAACTGACATCTAAATAAAGGTAAATTAAAATTGAATTATTACAATAAAATCTAATAATATACTAATAAATTATGTAATAAAAAATAAAACATTCCAATACTATAAATATGATAATGTGTGGAAAATCTGTTCTTATGAAGAAATCTACAATTTATAGGTGTTAAAGTTAATGTTAAAGGGTCACATAATTTTTTCTAAACGTATAAGGGTGTAATCAATATTTAATGGGTCAACATATTATCCGAAACATAATATTTGAAAGTTCAAACCGATCATAAATTTCATGATTGAGTTTTAATATTTTGAGAAATAGAATAGGCATTGTTACTTGCAAATAAAAAAAGATATCCGGCCAAGATTTCAAAGTCTGTTATTTTGAAGGTAAAAATTAATAACATGTAAAAATATGTAATAAACATAGAATATAATAAGGGTTATAAGGGCATATAATTAATAGCATGAAAAAACAAATAATATGCACCGCAAAATTTTTTTCCAATTCCATGGAGTTGCTTGTAGGTATCTCGCGCGATGTGTAAAACATTTTGTCATTCGGTCAATGAAGTGCAAAAAAACCCAGCATATATCACGGCATTCACAAAATGCAGAATTCAAGAACATTGCTCCATTTTTTTGACTATCAAAGGTAATAAAAAAGATGACCCCAGGGTAAATTGTTAATGCGTATGACTCGTCCTTTCCAGAAACATTAAAATTTCTTTCACTTGTAGAAAGTCTCCTTTTGTTGAGAATAGAAGATAATCCCAAGGATGGACTAGGAAAAAAATCTTCGCCAAGGCGAATTGGCTGCATTTGATGTCAATTCGAAAACTACGGGAAGATATAGCTTTTTAATTTCTCGTGCTAAGAAACAGCGAATTGAGAAGTCTCGGTTGAGAAACAGGCAGCTTTGAATCACCGCTCTTTAAGATGTTTTGAAAAAACAAGCTGGGATAAGGAGCGGTCTGACTACTTTGGACACAAAAGACAGCAAATAAATCGCTTCCACCACACCAACGAAGATGCCGGTCTGCCAGGAGTTCTCGGAAAAATGTCAATATATAGAGGGGAGGGAGGGAGAGAAAATTTCAAAATAAATATCTTTCCGGAATTTCCTTGTCTAAAAAGAGAAACTGGGGTGGCCCTTATCGTTTATTCACCCGTGTATTCTCGGGGTCAAGAACCTCCAAGACCCTCTCTCCCTAGCGATGCACTTATCAACAGGTTCACGTAGTGCCTTTCCAAGCTGTCCCTTTTGGCATTATCTTAGCTGGGATCGCAGGGTAAATAACGAGAATGCGCAAGTAGGTCAGATAGTGCTATCTCCCCCTCAGAACCCACAGAGAGGGCCCATTGATTAACTTCATCAGTAATTTTCTGAGACTTTGAGCAAACAAAAAGAAAAAAATTCCAGTTGAAGCTCGTTTTTACAGCGAACCTCTTTTTTATGAACACTCACGTTTTTACGAACCGTAAGAAGCTGGTTCCAAATTTAACTCTATAATGATAATTTTAGTTCCCATTCTTATAAAATAAAATTATTTCCTCATTTTATAGAAATTTAAAACGTTTTACTAATATTATGATATGATTAAGTCTCCCACCCGAAAATTCTTAGTATAAACTTGGAATCAGGAGAGAGCGTTATCCAAAACAAGTAGGGGAGAGGTGGACAAAACAGGGATTTGGGCTTTATTCATTGATTTGGAGTGATAACTGGTGAAAACTGCTAGAACTATTTCCAGGCATGAACTCTGACAACTTCCAGTAAACAGAAGTTATATAAACCAATCCATTTTGCAAAGGGAATCATTTTTAAGTTTCATAAATACCTAAAGATTTTCTCTCCGTAAGTACAACGTATGATACCTGATTATTTATTTGTTTTTTAAAAGCGTATATTGTTGCTTAAGAGTTGTTTTATTAACGCTGGAGTAAAACTTCTTCAAAAGGCCTACAAAACCGGGATGCGGGTAGAATTAGGTAGAATCGGTTGAAGCTTCCGTTTTTTGCGTATAGGGTGGGTTGCCGTTCATTCACTGCTGTTCATTCACAGAGGCCCATTTCGTGAATCTTCGTGGTTTTAAGCTTATTCAATCTATGATGATGTAGTCTAAACTAGGTGTAATGTCCGAGGTCTTCCAGTAAATGAATGGGGTGTTTTGATCAGAAAGTCTATGTTAATACATATGGTGTTTCGAAAGTTTGCTTCATAGCTTTAGTTTTACAAATACAAATACAAATAAAAATTAAGTCGACCAACTACAGGCGTAAGCCCCAGCAAGGTTGGTCCAGTCTTTTCAACCCAAACTACCGGAATCCCAGTATCTGTCAGTGTCAATTTTCCTCTTGAACTCGTTTACCCCTCTTGAATTTACTATTGTTTCAGGCAACGCATTCCATCAATCCACTACCCTATTAAAAAAATAATGCTTTCTACAATCCGTCTTAAATTTTACTTTATTCAATTTGAAATTGTGACCCCTTGTTCTATTACCCGTATTGAAATCTAGTCCCTCTGTGTCCCCTTGCTTTAAAATTTTAAAAAGTTGAATCAAATCCCCTCTAATCCTTCTTTTCTTTAAAGCTAAAGTGAACATATTTAGCTTCTTTAATCTTCCCTCATAACTTAAACTGGATATACCCTTGACCATTTTAGTAGCCCTATGCTGAACCCTTTCAATTTAATCAATATCTTTTTTTAAGTATGGGGACCAAAACTGAACAGCATACCCTAGATGAGGTCTCACCAACCCTCTGTATAGTGGAAAAATAATATCCTCGGACCTTGAAGAAACAGTTTTTTTAATGTATCCCAATATCCTATTAGCCTTTTTACTAGCAGATGAACACTGATGAACCCATTTAAAGTCCTCATTTACCATCACCCCTAAATCCTTGATCATATTACCTTCTTTAACTTTGTGCCCTTGCAGATAAAATTCTGCCCTACCATTCCCCCGACCCATATGAAGTACCTGACATTTAACAACAACGCCTTTTTTAAACAACAACTCCTCGTAGAACCACAAGCAAAAGGTTTTCCTATTGAAAAGTGAACATGGTGAATACATTGTGATGGCTTACATTGCTCTTTGTGGTCAAATTAAAAATTTAATCAAAAAATTAAAGTCTATAGTACACAAACTCCATTTTGAAAATATATTTACAGAAATTAGTTACTAGTTTTTGCATTTTGAAAAAAATTACTATTAAGATTTGGTTTATTCAACCATTTGTAAACCAAATAATAGGGTCAATCTAAATCAAGTGATCCAGAAAAAAAGAAGTGGCCCCTCTACCATTTTAAAATCAAAGGAATTTTTGAGGGATGATTCTTACACCACCAGAAAGCCCAAAAACATTTTTTTTAATTTTTTGTCTTTTTCTGAATTTTCAAAGCAGCCATCGAGGTCCAGCATGAATATTACAAAAACATTTGGGAATACTATGCCTTCGAAAATTTAAAAAAATCTAATTTGAAGTTCCTCTTTTAGGCTGATTTTCAATACTTTAAACACAGTTATCCTTAAATACATACCATACACATAATGAAGGATGTATCTTTCTGAGTAGAATGGATTTTGTTATATGAATTTAAGTTAACCGAGTTTTGAAGTAATGCGAGTTAACGTAAACCTTTTTCAAACGCAAGAATTGGCTTAGTTTGTATTACTTCGATGGCTACTATAAAAATTCAAAAAAAAAGTTTCAAGATGCTGAATTAAATAGATGGATGAAAATGATCAAGCGACCACCTCTGGAGCACTTGATATGGATTGACACATTATAAACTTTTCCAAAATACTAAAACTTGTGACTATATTCAGTGTTAATTTACTGGGAGAAAGGTGTTCATATTTTGGGCAAACTTTGTTCATTTACTGGGTATATATATATCGCACTTTTTTTCATTAAAATCAGGATTCCTTCAAAACTATTAATTTCTGAGATCTGGAAACACTTCGATCATATTTCTGAGAAAAAGCCTGTATGGAAACATACCTTATTTTTTTTTAAATTGATCGAGAAATAGCCGAGAAAAAAATTTTTAAAGTGGGAAAATCGCAATTCCAAATGCTAAGTGTGCATGCACTGGGCAGTTCACTCTATGAACATTCTAAATCTAAGGCGATATAGACACAGTGATTTCACAGCAAAGGGTGGGCACATGAAATAAGGAACCCCAAGACCCAACTCAAACTTTTATTCCTAAAACGTTTAACCTTTAAAGCGTAAATTAAATTGAGATATTTGATGGAAATTTTATGTAAATTTAAATTCTAGAAGTTGATTATGCCATACCATGCAAGTTTTCTTATTAATAAACAATGTTTAAAATTTTAAACCTTGAAAATAATTTAAGGTCTTGGAAAACGCAACATATACCTTGATTTTTTTAAATGCGTGCTAATAATCTGCGTTCGTAATCTTTCATCCTTCATTGTTTTCAAAGAACTGTGTGTTTTTAAATGTGGTTGGCGAGTTTTCGTGAATTTTAGCATTTGAAACTTTCTTTTAGTCCGGTCCTCTTTTCATAAATGTCTAAATACTTTTATATTTTATATGAAATTTTCTTAATCAACACTGTTTGTGAAAAATATTTCAGTTCGCTGAAAGGTCAATGAACTTGACTCTCACCAATATTCATCCGGTTTTGTGCCAGGTGTTAAAAATTATGAATTTATGAATTTTAATAATAATAAGTTTATTTACTACACAAAAAATATTTATAGAACACACAAGGAAAAAATACATTCGACGCCAAGGGGGGAAATTAATTAATCCCGTTCAGGCGACATAGAATTAATTTTCCATCAAATACAAAATAAATGAAAAGAAATTAAAACAACTTTAGAAATGTATAAATAAATAATGGCAATAAGCTGGAAAAATGTTATTGGAAATAGTTTGCTTCAATTGAGGGAAAAATATAAATCCGGATCGTCGATATTAATATTGAAGTTAAATAAATTTCTTTTAAAAGTGGAGTATTTATTATTAGTAATTAAATTTAGAGGTAAACTGTTATATAATTTAGCTGCAAGATAATAGAAACTTTTAGAAAATATATCTTTGGAAAATTTTGGAATCTGATAACTTTCGGTTGAACCAGAGTACTGACATACCACCAGAAGAAGAGCTATTGACGTCATACGATGATGCTGCGGTTGTTATAGAAACGGATTATTCCACTGAATTTCGGGGGTGATGAGGATTCTTTTGGCGCTGAAATAAATGTCTTGCGCCAAATATGAGTGGCTATTTTTCAACTTTGTACTTCTTTCGATTCTAGAGTCACGGATGGGAATTTCCTTACATTTATAGATCTAATCTGATTTATTACACCTGATAAGATCTATTTCAACTGATCAGATCTATTTCAACTGAACAGATCTATTTCAACTGATCAGATCTATTTCAACTGATCTTTCATATAATCTGATCTGTTTAATTTAATTTTATATTATCTGATTTACATAATCTTACCTGATTTGATTTTGAATATTTTTGTAATTTTTTTGGATTTAATCCGATCTATATCAATTGGTCTGATCTATTCTATATCTGATCTGATCTTAGATATTTTGTTAAATTTTGCATTTAAGTTCAGTTTTCAGAGAATAAGTTCAATGAGCAAATCTTTGTGAGGATTTCGAAGCGATCCGAAAGGTCCTGCATACTCAGCTTGGTGAGCGATAGCGAGTAGGGGGATTTAGCTCCCTAATCTTATAAAAAATATCAAAAAGATAATGAATACATATTTTTTATATTTTGTCACTTCACAAGTTTCTAACGCCTTATTTAAATTTCACAAGTATGATGATTAAGTTATAAAATTTACAACTAAAGTTATATCAGCTATATAAAACTGAATATAACTAATTCCCTCAAAATAGCAATATAAAGACATACTAAACGGTAAAAAGTTTTCATGTGAAAAACTATTTCCGATTTTTACTGACTAGAAATTTCAAAGATAATCAATAATTTAATGTAGTTCAATAAAAGTTTTCTCATTCGCCAAATGTACGCTTAAAATGCCAAATATTGCCGTTCAATTCATACCAGCTTCCCTCTTCTTTTGAACTCGTCTATTCACGGCAACCCTGTTCATAGCTCTTCTCCTCGCGGTATGTCAGTATTGTAAAGTCTATTCCGTAAGTTACACAAAGATGATAGACAAAGAATGATACGGAAATATACATTGTGTCGAATTGGAAGTAATTTAAGGGTTCTAAAATTATTTGGATAGGGTTGCGGATTTAGAATTTTAAATATTTTGTTTTGGGATTGAGATTATTGGTAAGAGATTGGATTTATATTCACCACCCCAAACTATAGCACCGTAATTAAATAAGGAATAAAACCATGCAAAATATAAAGTCTTTAAAAATGATTAACCAATCTTATTTTTAAGGTGGTAAAATTTCACCAAAACAAAACGTAACTTTTTCCCCAGCTCGTTGATATGAGTTTTCCATTTGAAAATAGCAACAATATGCAAACCCAAATATTTAAAACTTAAAACAGATTGCAGAGTGTGACATTGACAGGTGTTCGGATATTACATGATAAGGTGTGATACTTTATATTTAAGTTAGACTCAGAATGTCTCAATTTGAAGTGAATATACTTACAGTTACTTAAAACAGTTACTTAACTTCTACGTACCACCACGCATCACAAGAAACATAATTGTTTTCAAAATTCCACTTATTAAAAGCTATCTTTCACATCAATCCATGTTTCAATTTTGTAAAATAGTGAATAATCTTCCCGGATCAATTGATCTTTTCTGTGATTCTTTTACCAAATTGAAAAATCAATACCTAGAAAGTGTTTCTTCTTAATTTTTTCTGTACATATATTTTTTTAGAGTGTTTACTTGTTTCATGTTTCTTTGTACTTTTTTGTGTCTTTTATCTGTTGTATTTGTATTTGTTTGTATTTTATTTTCCCTGCCAAGTAATTGGATTATTTCTGTTTGGCAGTGTATATATAAATAAATAAATAAATAAATAAATAAATATATTTTTTTGTTAATGTATAATGTTTAAGGCTAAATTATTTGCGTTGAACCAAGTTTCGATTTCTATTAAATCAGATTCTATTTGCATTACTAATCCATCAGTATTGGAGCAAGAATATAATAAAACTGAGTCATCTGTCATCCAAAAAGTTTTAATTTGAAAAAATCGTTAATAAAAATAAAGGTCCTAAAATGGATCCCTGAGGAACTCCTCGATTGATTCTTCTATAATCGCTAACACTATTGCCAACCTTTACCCTCCGATTTCTATCCGTTAGATACGACATAAACCATTTCAATACATCACCTCTAAAACCAGCTTTTTCCAATTTATGAATTAATAAAAGATGATTTACATTATAAAAAGCCTTTCTTATATCTAGAAAAATTGCTACCGTAATTTTACTATTCTGCCGTTCTAAGCGAAAATGTACGCAATCGCAATTTCACCCAGATTTACTTTGAGAAAAATCTCGCCAAAAGAGTATTTGGCGGATTTTTAATTCTATGCGGTAGACCCTCCTTTTAAGATCAAATATTAGCTAAGGCCAAAAAAACCTCTGTTATCAGTTGCAGCTTTGGGTTGCGTTAGGGTCCGGAATCCGTATATATTTATGGCAAGCAGGGTTCAATTACACAATTACAAATTATTTGCATTTCAGCTGCAAACTCGAGCGAGTCGCATATTCCAGATGTAATAATAAGATTGATATCATGTTCTTAAAACAATATGTTTAACAATATTCCGTTTAGTTTGAATATTATTTTCAATTTAAATTGATGTTAATTTCAATCTCACAAAAATATTAGTTTGCTTTCAATTCTGATAAATTAAGGAGTTTTTTCATGATCTTTCCAACCATTCTAGTGGCTTGGAAGTAGCGAGATACAATCTCGACAATTTAAAAACGGGCCAAAAGAGAAAGAAAATGAAGTTTGAAGAAAACTCGTTTACGTACATTTCGCTTAGGACGGCAGTACTGACATACCGCCAGAAGAAGAGCTATTGACGTCATACGATGATGCTGCGGTTGTTATAGAAACGGATTATTCCATTGAATTTCGGGGGTGATGATGATTCTTTTGGCGCTGAAATAAATGTTTTGTGCCAAATCTGAGTAGCTATTTTTCAACTTTATACTTTCGATTCTAGAGTCACTGATGGGAATTTCCTTACATTTCTAGATCTAATCTGATTTGTTACACCTGATAAGATCTATTTCAACTGATCAGATCTATTTCAACTGATCTTTCATATAATCTGATCTATTTAATTTAATTTTATATTATTTGATTTACATCATCTTACCTGATTTGATTTCGGATATTTTGTTATTTTTTTTGGATTTAATCTGATCTATATCAACTGGTCTGATCTATTCCATATCTGATCTGATCTTAGATATTTTGTTAATTTTTGCATTTAAGTTCAGTTTGCAGAGAATAAGTTCAATGAGCAAATCTTTGTGAAGATTTCGAAGCGATCCGAAAGGTTCTGCATACGCAGCTTGGTGAGCGATAGCGATAAGGGGGAGGTAGCTCCCTAATCTTATAAAAAATATCAAAAAGATAATGAATACATATTTATATATTTATCACTTCACAAGTTTCTAACGCCTTATTTAAATTTCACAAGTATGATGATTAAGTTATTAAATTTACAACTAAAGTTATATCAGCTATATAAAACTGAATATAACTAATTTCCTCAAAATAGCAATATAAAGGTATACTAAACGATAAAAAGTTTTCATGTGAAAAAGTATTTCCGATTTTTTTACTGACGAGAAATTTCAAAGATAATCAATAATTTAATGTAGTTTAATAAAAGTTTTCTCATTCGCCAAATGTACGCTTAAAATGCCAAATATTGCAGTTAAATTCATACCAGCTTCCCTCTTCTTTTGGACACGTCTACTCACGGCAACCCTTTTCATAGCTCTTCTCCTCGCGGTATGTCTATATTATCTATGCTATTATAAATAAATTTAGATAATTCGAATAGAACCATTTCAGTGGTGCGACTTTCTATGAAACCGTACTGATTGGGGGCGAAAAAATTAGTGGTAAACAAAAATTTATACATCCTTTTAGAGATGATTTTTTCGATTACTTTTGAAAAGGCCACAGGGGCGTCATTTAGGGGGGGCAGGGGGGGCAACTACCCCCCCAAGGTTTCAACTGTTATGTGAAAAATAGCTGCAAGTCCCTTGAAAATTTTGTAACTTCCACAAGGAGCTTTGGGTGGAACTCAAAAAGTCTCAAAAGGAGTTAAAACTCTACTTTTGAGGGTTAAATTTCAAAAAATTTTCTAGGGGAGGATCTCCAGCCCCCCTCTAAAATTTTTACGTCTGTGGTTATACAGATTTTTCCATTTACAAGAAGCTATTCCCTTAACGAGCTCCCCAAAAAGTTTGAAAGAGATAAAGCACTAGTTATAAAGAGAAACTTCAAAAAATTTTCTAGAGCATACCCCCCAGCCCCTTCTATAATTTTTGACCTCTGTTAAACAGTGTTTTTCCCCTTGAAAATTCTGCCGCTTACAAGAAGCTTTTCCTTTTTAGTGCTCCCCAAAGAGTTTGAAAAAGAGATAAAAAAACGAGTTTAAAGTGGTAATTTCAAAAAAAATTTTGGGGGAGGACCCCCAGCCCCGCTCTAAAATTTTACACTTACAAGAAGCTTCTCCCTTTAGGAGCTCCCCAAACAGTTTGAAAAAAGGTTAAAACACTAGTTTAAAGGTGAATTTTTGAAAAAAATTCTGGGAGAAGCCCCCTTGAAATTTTGACGTTTATTTACAACTCTTTTGTGGTGTACAGAAAACTGTTCTCTTTGGATGCAGCCCAAAGGGTCTCAAAATGAGCTAAAACACTACTTTAAAAGGCAAATTTTCAAAATTTTCCGGGGGGTGAACCCCCCATTTTTCCTTGGAGTTCACGTTGTCGAATTTTGACATTATATGTAATATCATTCAAATACTACTTTTCAGTGTTCTAACACTTAAACTATAAATGTGCTCGTTAGGGGATACCTTAAAAAATGAAGTTGAGACACCCCAAAAAAGTCTAGTTGCAGCGTGATTCAGCCCCATTTTAAAAAATCCTTGCCCCCCCCAACCAAAAACTGAAATGACGCCCCTGAAAGGCCGGTAAAATAGAAATAGGATGATAGTTAGTGGGATCATTTTTATTTCCTGATTTATAAAGAGATACGGTTGCTCTTTTCAACGAACTAGGAAAATCACACGAATGGAAAGATAAATTAATAAAATGAGTTAAAAACCAATGTTATTAGAGGCAATCAGTCTTAAATATCTCACACTTATACCATCATAATCAAAAGAATCTGCTTTTGTAAATGATTTTAAAGTGTCCAGAACATCAACATCAGTAACTTCAAAGAAAACAAATGAAGATTAACAAGGGATTATACATATACATTAAACAGGGTGTCCCACGATAAGTGGCCGAACCCTTAACTTTTGAACCCCTACAGATATAGTCATGAAAGTGGGGTCTAGGTATAGTAAAGTGACCATGCCCTATAGAATGAGACAACTTCTAACGCTCTCTAGCGGAAAATTTAGGAGTTAAAATTTTTATTTTAAAAACTATTTGAGGTATGTGAAAAAAGTCAGGGACTAAGTTGTAGAGCCTCCTCGATTTAGTACGAAAAGACACCTTAAGCAGAAAAATATCTTGAAAAAAATCCCTAAAACGCACTCTCAAATAGGTTGAATTTACGTAGATTTTACGTCTTTAAACGCTCCTCACGAGGCGAAAATGAGAAATTTTCAATTTAATGAACTAAGAATACTTTTAATCATTTACTTAAATCATAAAAATAAAAATTTCGCATCTTCTCCTCGTGAGGAGCGTCTTAGGGGACATCCATAAATTACGTGAGGTCAAAAAGGGAGGGGAGGGGTTTGGAAAAATCTCACCAAGGGGGGAAGGGGGTAGATTAAAATCTTACGTCAACTTTTTAAGTTAGAAATTATACCGATTTTTTTAAGTATGAGAAAGGAATAATACCCACAGATAAGATACTGTGGTGAGTTTTAGGCGTAATAATGTCCTTTTCTCCCACATCATTAATAATGGAAAAGTTTTAGGTGCTGTGAAGCACAAAATGCAAACGAATAGGATAGAAAATTATTTTTAAAGGTTGTAGGTAAATCTCACGTGGGGGGAGGGGGGGTCCAGCAGAATCTCACTAAATCCGTGACCCCATGGACAGGCGATTGCCCCTTTGGGAAATGTCTACTAATAAATAATTTGGGATATGTATGTGCTGTATGTATTTTTATTTGTTTATTCTAACTGTTTTGTGTGTTTTGTTCTTGTTAATAAATTTGAAATTTGAAAATTTGAAAAATCTCACCAAGGGGGGAAGGGGGTCCAGATTTTAGAAAAAAAACACCTCACGTAATTTATGGATGTCCCCTTAAGACGCAAAAACTACGTAAATTCAACCTAATTGAGCATGCGTTTTAGGGGTTTTATTCAAGATTTTTTTCTGCTTAAGGTGTCTTTTCCTACTGAATCGATGTTACTCTACAACTTAGTCACTGACTTTTTTCACATACCTCAAATAGTTTTTAAAATAAAAATTATAACTCCTAAAGTTTCAGCTAGAGGGCGTTGAAAGTTGTCTCATTGGATAGGGCATGGTCACTTTACTATACCTAGACCCCACTTTCATGACTATATCTGTAGGGGTTCAAAAGTTAAAGGGGTTGGGCCACTTCTCGTGGGACACCCTGTATATCGTTGACAAGCTAAAAAATGTATGTTAGAAGATATCTGACTCGAGTTATTAAATATCTCTTTAAATTGAAAAGCCAAATCCGGGTTATTTAAATCTTGAGGCAAAATACAGGATTTAATAGTATCAATATTATTATTTGCTTTATTTTCTAAGTGATTTACAAATTTCCATTTTTGTTTACTAGAATTCAATGTGTCAAATTTATTTTTATAAAACTGAGTTTTAGTAAATTTTATAATTCGTTTTAATTCTGAAGTAGTGGTTTTATATGCGATATTATAAACAAGGTCCCGTGGGTATTTTCTCATCTTAGTAAATAATTTCTCTTTTCTTTTGACAAGGATTAGAATCTCTAAAGTCATCCATTGTTTCTTTATTTTTTCTCGGAGACTTGGGGTATTTAAAATTATTTTCAATGTTATATACATATCCAAAATCAAGTTCTGGTACTGATTAACAAGAATAAAAAAGGGTGAAATTTATATACATAAGTAGTTAAGAAACTATAAAACATAGAAGAATTTAAAACAAGAGAAGAGACAAATTTATCTTCATTACAGGAAGTATCCAAATTTTAGAATTTACACGAGGTGGGAAAATGATCACTTATATCAGTTTTGAAGATTCCTGTCTTAATAGTAACATATTAGTTTTAGCAAAAGCATGATCCAAACATGTAGAAGAAGATAAAACAGATCTGGTAGGTTTATCTAAAAAGTTTTGAAATCCAAGCTCAGATAGAATGCTTAGGTACTCCAGAATATTATTATCATTTCTTAAAATATTAATATAGCCCGTAATGATTATATTAGAAAATTAATGATTTACTTAACTAAATGAATAAAAAATGAATTACTTAAAATGAATTAAGTTTTAGTAAAACAATGCACCATATCGTCCATTTAAAAGAGAAGAGAAATTTCATATATTAAAGATTATGCAAAATTTGGTCATTTTTAAACAAACTTTTAAAATATGACCTTGAAAATTTGTGCTTTTCATTGTGTCTTTCTCGCTTAAACTGAAGACATTTTGCAATATCGAGCTCCAAACTTGTATAGTGAAAGGCAAAGAAACAATGTAATCTGGAATACACTCTTCATCACTCTCTCTACTCACGTTTTATCTTTCCAATGAACTTAGAGAGTGAACTCTTCTGATTATGTTTCACTCTTCCTTCAGATAGATATATTCGCTAAATATATCCTGAAACCATAGTAGGGTCTTTCCGAGGGCAAACCGTGAGATCAAGTCGTGAGCAACATTATGTGATTTTTCATCAATGGTCGTTTAGATTCTTTGAATGATTATGAATAAGAGTTTTAATAATTACATTAATTGAAAAATAATATGCATTCCCGAGATACCTAAACGACGTTGTGCCTTTAGCTTTTTGTAATTAACAATGCAATTTTTTTTTAATTTTATAATGAATTACATCAGTGATGAAACATTTTGAATTTCACAAGAAAAAGTTAGTCGTAGATATATATTTGGGCATATATCTATCTATAGATATATGGGCATTTTTTATAAATTTAACGTAAGGAATCTTTCTGAGCAGAGCTTGGGAGGTCTTGTTGGAACACCATGAATAAATAACTTTAGTAGTTTTTAAGGCACTAGGGAGCTATTGACCCCTGCTCTCTATCGCTCGCCAACCCCCGTAGACTATTTAGATAATTCTCTTCGGGTCACTACGCGATCCCCACATTGATCCTCTAATTGAGGAACTTTTTTCTTCATCTTTGGCTCTTACGATTTTGATTTTTAAACCAAACAAACTATGATATATTTCCAAAGCGACTTGTTGCTATCCGTGTTATGGAGAATTTTGAACTTTCCGAAAATACGACACAGCTCCTCTGTATGAATCCTCTTTTAACGGTTAAAATATTTAGTAACTCTAATTTATCAATAATTTTCGAAATTATTTTCTTAAAAAATAAGTCTACTAATAACTTCTGTCAATTTAGATCCTAAAAAAAGAGCAATGAATCTTTTAAATTTAATATTACATCTAGTAATTCGTTAGTGCAGCTTGTGTTTTATCATATGTGTATTTCAAAGTCTTTTTAAGCAAAATCTTTTTACATTCATTTAAATAATAGGAGACAAAACGAATACATGACAAGTTTACAAACAATTGATTTTGATTATCGTTCTAAAAATATAAGTTTTTGTCAAAATGGGTGAATTTCAGGTAATAAATAACATACAGTTTTTAAAACACTTTTATTACTCTTTTATTTACTTGTAAAACAATCTCGGAAAGGTATTAAATTTGTAAATTTTTTTTAAAAGAAAATTTTTAAAATGTTAAATCAATTTTCATCATTGCAAAATTAATTGAATGAATTATTGTTAAATATGGCGTAAATCGTCCGTTTTGATTAGATGGATAATAAGTTTTTTGACAGTTGCGTGCTATGTAGCTGCAACCTTATCCTTATACGTGATATGATAAAATGGAAATATGTCCAAATTGAGAAGATTTAAAAAAATATTATTCAGAATTCTCAAAAGAATCAGGATGTTTCGATACCAAAAATGTGTATTCGGATCAAACTATCGACCAAAATATTTTTTTTCATAATTGGGATATTTTTAAAAAACGCAATTTCCTTATGGATTTAAAAAATAAGTATTTGGATACTTATATTAGTGGAAAGTTAAAAATATATCTATATATTAAAAAAAGCTCCTTTATAAAACGAGAACTCAAAAAAATCCAATAGATCTTTACTTGGAACTTTCAAAAGAATTCGGACTTGATACCAAAAATGTATCATTTGGATCAGTAATTATAAAGTTATACGCTGAAAATCGTTCATTAAATTTTTTTTTTAAGAATAGAGACAATAGCGGCAATTTTTACCAGTAAACCACTAACTTTTCCCCTTTCTCTCTACTTTCTAATGTTTTTGCTATGGCGCTTGATTGGAATTTACATCATTAACATATGTTATAAGCAAAGTGATGAACCGGGTATTAAAATAATGCCCAAATTTATAACATTGCCCGTAACAAATACATAATTTAATACTAGCGTATTTGAGTTACTTACACACTTATTGCTACTTAAGAAACACACGAGATTTATATTTTGTTGTATTGAAATTTAATGTTTTCTTCATAGATCCATTTGAAAATGCGCTTTGTGGTTGAGATTCTACTTTTCCTCGTTCCTCTCTGTTGTGGGCGTGTGATGGATGCTCCCCGTTCAGCTCAAGAGGTAAGTGTTTACTATTTGTGCAATAGAATAGCACTATGCCTACACTGTAAAGCAGGAATATCCAAACTAAGGCCCGCGGATACCTTTCTATCTTAAAAAAATTACGGATATATGTGGAGTACTCAATTAAATAAAAGATCCAAGACTAAGGGATACCAAAATGAGTTAAAACCACGTTTTTTGGGTCAAATTTCTAAAAATTTTCGGAGGGAGGACCCCCAGACCCCCCTTTATGTACTTGGAACTCAATCAATCACTTTACTTTTCATGTTAAGTTCACCTAAATTAGAATCCCACCTAAGAACGCATTAAAAGGTACATTAAATATATTTGATTAAATAAAAATCCTTAGGGCCTGATAATGACTTAATTTTCTTAGAAGATATTTGGGCCCTTCCCGAAATATATATTATTATTATTATTATTAAATTATTTTATTATTTAAAACTGATTTTAAACCATTGATGAGATACGCTTGTGCATTTATAAATGGGGAATACAGCGATTTTTCAAATTTAATTTATTTCGATAGAGCTTCTTTAAAAAATAATTTTAATATTTATTTCTTCGAACATATCTATGCTGTCCTATTTTTAGGACGATTGCACGATATGGGTATTTCAAGAAAACATTTTACCTACATGTAAAGTATACATTAAAGCCCAGTGGCGCAGTGGTAGTGCATCGCGCTTCCACGCCACAGGTCCGGGGTTCAAATCCCGGGCTGGGCAGGGTCCACTCAGCCTTTCATCCCTTCAGTGGGTCGATAAACTGAGGACCAAGCATGCTTGGGAACTAAACACTGGGGGTCTCACGTTAGACTGACCACCTAACTGGGACATTTGCCTAGCACCCCAGGCCCCACGGTCACGAAAACGAAGATGGGCATCGTAGGCCTTGGCCCACTGGGGCTGTTGCGCCGATGGTTTAGGTTTAAAGTATACATTATTTCATAAAAGCGAAAGTAAATAAATAGTCCCCAGTAGCGCAATCGGTTAGCGCGTGGTACTTATAGTAAACAAATAGTTAAATCAAATTTCCTTTAAACTATGAGTTATTAAATTGCGCGTGGTATTATTTGTTTTCTCCCACGGAATCAACATAACATTAAAATTTCAATTAAATAATAACATAAAAGGAGGGAAAAAAATTTAAAAATGTTAATTATAAGTTACTGGAATTCAATGGTTAATTGGAATACTGCTTTCTCTTGATTCCATAAGTTTAAGTTCTTTAATTCAAATGTGACACGAAACTCATTTATTAAATTTTCAAATTTCATTTATTTTAGAGTTTTTACTAACACAAAAGATTCTAGATAAAAAAAATACTGTATTTTTTTTAAAAACTACTGTACTTTAAAAAAATACTGTATTTTTTTATTAATAGTTCAGTTTTGCTTTAAAATCACCGGCATAACCTTTTTCACAAATTAACTTTGGCTTAGGTTTGGGTGTCGCTATGTCACCTTCAGTGAAGTAAATTCAAAAGTAATTTAGGATAAATTTAGTAGTTTTTTATTGTGTGTCCCATTTAAGTGAGGAATGTCCTTGTAGGGAACATCTTAATTTAAAAGTGAGTAGCACAACTTCAGTTTAGAAGAATATTTTACATTCTGAAATGCAGACTATGCTTGGTTGAATATTTATCAGGCAAGAATGATTCATTGACAAGTTAAATGGAATCAAATGATTAAGGGATTGAAACCAACACGCGTTTGAACCTTCATTAAATTGTATCAAGGTCATAAGTTTAAATTGATAGTTGAATCAAGCTTCAATTTTTTGGGAAGCAATGCGGCACCTAAAAGACAAAAATTTGTAATGAGAGATGGAACTGTTTCTCGTTACCACTTTCAAACAAATAAATTTACAGATACGCGTTAGAAATATAACACTTTATTGAAGGATTTGATCAGAATATCCACTTTTTTTTTGCATTGTTTTCAAAATTTATGATTGATCATTAGGTGATTGATTGTTGTTCCCATTATAGAATAGATTAGAATGCTAAAATTAACTTATCTGACTATGCATACCTTGTCTTTTCTAAAAAAAATTACTTTAAATTTATTTCATTCTATGAAGATAAGTACTTTTAAGTTCTATACGGATTCTATTCTGATACCACAACTAATTAACTCTTTTAGTTTAAATGAACTAAAAATGTTTTTTTGGTTGGCTGTTAAGTCGTAAAAATGTTTCAATAAGTCTACTTAACCTATTTGATAAGTTTCAAATCAATAATTCAAAACTTTAGAAATCCAGACTTTTTAATGAAATAGTGTTTCAAAATGTTTCCCAGATTCCCTTAGCCATAGATATTATTGTTTTTATTACTGACTTCAATTGATTTAAAAAATTTTAAAACGTACTACTTGTATCAATTTTTAAGCATATTTTTATTCTTTCAGGTTGGAAGAAGTAAAGTTTATTTAAACAAAGATGGTAAGTACAATTTCTAAATCGTCTATTTTTTGCGACCTTTTCAGTAAATTCGAAATAAAACATTTTTAACTCATTGAATTCACTAATACAGTGGTGCCCAACCTTTTTTATCGCGAGGGCCAATTTGCTTTTAAAGATTTATCTCGCGGGCCACACAAACACTTTTAAGGATTTTTCTAAAAATGAAGAAATATTACAAACCCCGTTTTCAATGAGAAGTTTGCATCTGTTTGGAGGATACTAAGTTTCTGTAAATTCGGCTCCAAATTTGTAACACTTATCCTTAAAACCGAATTAAGATGATTATCTGTTTCGTTTCGTAATGTCTCTTGATATTATGTTCTTTAAACACTGCCACAGTCTCCTTACATATAAGTCTCCTTACATACGGTTTATTTTCTCGCTGAATGAAGAAATATGAATTTGTGTCCACTTTTCTTGAAAGTTTCGGCATTTGGAGTGAATCTTCAACTTTTTACGATCGGTCATCTTTTCGTGAAAAATATTTATCCAATGGAAAATTCCCCGTGTATAGAAAAAACTAAAACAGAGAAGTAAAAATATATTACCGGATTCTGAGGAATTCCTTTTTTATCATCTTTTTTTAGATGGAAGTGCCATAATATCTCGCACGATGTCGTGGTTTTCTTGGAAGATTTCTGAAAGTGGTTTTTGTTTTTAATATTTAATGAGTCCACGGGCTACATGGATCAGCCTCACGGGCCACATTTGGCCCGCGGGCCGTAAGTTGGGCATCACTGCACTAATACATAGGGAAGACCTAGTAGGTTAGTTGACATTTGAGTATAGTTGGTATTCTGCCTTTAATTTTACGTATTATGCATGTATGTATCATAACTTTTAGTTTCAAATGTGTGAAATTGTGGGGAATTGATTTTGTTTTAAATATCGCCGTGGGGCTAGTTGTCACAGTTTGGTGGAAAAAAACGATAATCTCAATTGTTTTTATTTTAATATACAGAGTGTTTCAAAAGTCCGTTTCGCTGCTTTTATTTGGAACCAACATATCCTAGGGTCACGGGTCACGGCAGTAAGGTCTACTAAGGTCTACCCTGCTGAATCCATTGAAATGACTTCCCCTAGCGGCGAAATAAAAAAGCTTAAACAATTCATTTAAAAACTTAAGGAGAGATAGAGCAAAAACATCAGTGAAAGTATTGTTGTCAACGCGCGTTATGAAGAACTCACACAAAAAATATCGTGAATATTCGCGAGGATTTGAAAATAGCACTTTTCAGACCTCAAAAAAGAAAAGAATTCATAAATTTGCAAATTTTTTAGTGCTGTTATGTAGTTTTGGATTTTTTAGTTGAATGAAGGCAAAATTTAATCAAAAAATCTTGCAAATTTGCGACTTGTTTCTTTTTTAAGGCCTGAAAAAGTGCTATTTTAACATGCTAATTAAGCTCCTTATATATTCACGGTTTTCATGAAATTTTTTTCAGTGAGTTCTTCATCACGTTGGCAACAATATTTTCACTGATGTTTTTGCTATATCTCCTTTAGTTTTAAAAATAATTTTTTTAACTTTTTTATTTCGCCGCTGGGGCGCTGTATATAATCTCAATGGATTCTTCATGGTCACTTACCTAGGGGTAGACCTTACTTCCGTGCCTCTAGGACAAGTTGGTTCCAAATAAAACCCTCGAAACGGACTTTTGAAACACCCTGTACATTAGGGTGTCCCAAAAAAACGACATTTGATATTGTTACCTTTCACCCCCCAAAAATGTTCTTTTTGTGAATATGTGAGTTTTTTTAGAATTTTTTAAAAATATTTAGAGGTCCCCCAAGGTCATTGAATTTTCAAAAAATGGCCAACAAAAGGGTAAAATTTAAAATGTTTTATAACTTTTTTAAAGTAACCATTAATGTTCAAATGGCATTATATTATCATTTACACTAGCGGAAATAAAAATCCCAACACCAAGAAGGAAAGGAGATATCAAAGTGAAATTTATGTCGATTATTGCACATAGTATCAATGTGAATTGATTAAAAAATCAGCATTTCTGGATGTTAGGAGGCCGAGAAAACTAGGGAGGAGTGTTGTCTCCATAGGTGTCCATTACCGCTGTCACACGTCATGGTATTGAGTGACAGGGGCTCTAAATGACTTTTGAGGTATTGGAGGACCATGTTGCCTCCTCAAGTAGTCCATATTCGTATGGTGCACCAGCGGACGTTGCATACCGGGCTAGGTGATTTCTCCTCATTGACCGGACTTGTTTTGTGGGTGTTGGTTCTAGAGAACAGGAAAGATGGGGTAAAAATGCAACCTAGGGGGTTAAGAAGAAAGCTTGGACATTGCATACAACATGTGGTTGTGCATGTTTCTTTTGAATTTTTTCCCCAGGACAGGTCTGAAGGTAAAGACGGTCTACCGGCTGCAAAACCTCAATGACGCAGCTCTGGTTGGAAAAAGTACTGATGAATCATACCCAGGAGTTGCAGAAATGGAATCCAATGCATCCCCACTCCGTTACCCTGCATCACCACTTCGTGGAACGATTAGAAAATCATCAGCTGAACACGCTCTCTCCATTGTCTCTTCAAACTCATACCCAACCGTCATGGTGCTCCAAACCGAAGCAGGATTCTCTCATAAACACAATGTCATGAAATTGGGATTTTCATTTCCTTATTTCGTGCACTATTGGAAACAGAAAGGCCCATTTTCAGCCCCTTGTTTATAGGCAAAGGAGTAAGAAGCTATGCGGACAAAACGGACAGTCCGCAGTACTGCAAACGACATCAATCCTACTACCACTTGTCCTCAGTATGATCTACCGGTACTTTGGCCAACCGAGCTGCTTCATTGAGGTTTTTCAGCCGGTTATCCGTCCTTACCTTCAGATCTGTCCTGGGGACAAATTTCAAGAGAAAAATACACAAACACATGTTTCATGCAATGTCCAAGCTTTCTTCTTAACCCCCTATGTTGCATTTTTACCTTGGCCTATCCGTTCGTAAGAACCAACGCTCACAAAACATGTCCGGAGAAAGAGGAGAAATCACCTAGGCCAGTATGCAACGTCCGCTGGTGCACCATATGAATTTGGACTACCTGAGGAGGCAACATGGTCCTCCAATCCCTCAAAAGTATTTAGAGCCCCTGTCACTCAATACCATGACGTGTGACGGCGGTAATGGACACCTATGGAGTCAACACTCCTACCTGTTTTTCTCGGCCCCCAAATATCCAGGAAGGCTGATGTTTTAAGCAATTCACATTGATACTATGTGCAATCATAGAAATAAATTTGACTTTGATATCTCCTTTCCTTCTTGGTGTTGGGATTTTTATTTCCGCTAGTGTATTATAGCTATTTATATTGTTTTAAACAAATTATGTAATAATTATTTGGGTAGGAAATAATATGCATTACTATTAAAATGAAGAAACGTGCGATTTTTTCGACATGTTTACCTTATGTATTACATTGTTCAACAAATTTTAACATTATTGCAGCGATGAAAACAGCCATTTCTTATAGATTTGGTATTCTGAAAACGAAAAGAACCAGTCTTTAAAATAACTCCCAAGAGACCAAAAAGGTTTTAAATTAATAAAGTATGACAATTTGTAGCAAATGGATGGGTTTAAGGGTTTATTACCCCCTAAAATGCAAAAAAAATCTTTAAAAAATTATGAAGATTATTTTACGCTATTTTTTCCTCTTATTTTTTACGCAATTCATCTTTAAAGGGTCTTAAATCTTCCCCAAGGATCCAAATTTCATGAAAATATTCAGCAATGATTTTTACTAATTTTACTAAAAGCGGTTGAGGTGTTAGCGCCCCAGAAGCCGCCGCGGAAGAGTTCGAAAGTCTCTTTCAATCCCGTTGGCACTCGTAAACTCAGGAATTAATATTCATGTTTAGAAAACCTTAAAAATGACATTGTTCTTATGTTTTAAGTCTATCCTTAGATTCCTTAGGGGTAAATTCTTCGGTTCGTAAAAAACTGACCGGTTTTAGGGGGTGGGAATTCCATGTTTCAAGCTGTTAATAGATGCATGGCTGTGGATAGCACAATTGTAGGGCGTCACCTTTAAAATCTAAGGGTGGTGGGGGAAAACGGGTGTCCCATTTGAATTCAGGAGGTCATTTTACACTAGAATCAGCTGAAATTCTGCAATGACATTTTGACTTTTTTTGTATAGCAGTTTAACTCATAAGTGCGGCATTAAACCCTTCCGCGGGTGCTTTGGGGGCGCTAACACTTCAACCGTTTTTAGTAAAAATCATTGCTGCATATTTTCATTAAATTGGGTCTTTGGGGAAGGGTTAGGACCCTTTAAAGAGGAATTACGTAAAAAATAAGAGGAAAAAATGGCGTAAAATAACCTTTATAATTTTTAAAGATTTTTTTCATTTTTAGGGGGTAATAACCCCTTAAATACTATTAATTTGCTAAAATTTTTCTTATATTAGAAATTTAAAACTTTTTGTCCCCTTGGGAGTTATTTTAAAGACTAAAGTAATGCTTTTTGACCCTGAAAATCGAAATCAAAGTCATCAAGTCAACAAAAAACGTAAAAAAGGTGGAGTGGCTGTTCCCCGAAAATGCTGAGTCAATTCAGAACTTTAATGGTGAAAACCAACGAACCAAAATCTATAAGAAATGGCTATTTTCATCTCTGTAATAAATTTGAAGTTAAAAATTTGTTGAACACTGTAATACATAAGGTAAGCATGTCGAAAAAATCGAATGTTTCTTGATTTTAATAGTAATGCATTTTATTTCCTACCCAAATAATTATTACATAATTTGTTTAAAACAATATAAATAGCTCTAATAAATGATAATATAATGCCATTTGAACATTAATGGTTACTTTAAAAAAAATTTAAATTTTACCCTTTTGTTGGCCATTTTTTGAAAATTCAATGACCTTGGGGGACCTCTAAATATTTTTTAAAAACTCTAAAAAAATTCACAGATCCTTGTATTCTTAGAAAGAATATTTTTTTTTGGGGGGGTTAGAGTTAACAATTTCAAAAGTCGGGATTTTTTTCTGGAACACCCTACTGTATATTGATATATTGCAGACATTTTACCAAAACTCCGCACTACCCGTAGGCTTATTTTGGAAAAGTGTTTATTTACCCACCCCGTTATTACCCCCACTGAAGGTTTAATAATCGGAATATGTACAAAAATTTCTCTTTTTACACCGCATTTACTTCCTATCAAGGTTCTTTGTTGTTATTATAATGGAGATGGTAATAAAGATATTTTTCGTTTCAGGTTCCAAACGCACCTTACAACCTGCTCTAAACATTCGCAACAGCCCGTCTGAGTACTTGGAGGTGATGGCTGGTGAGTCCAAGTCTTTGGAATGCGAAGCAGGGGGCACCCCTCCACCCACCATCCATTGGCTCAAGGATGGACAGAAGATCTCACAGGTAAGAACAAATTCCATAGTTATAACATAGAACAGGTGTTTTCAACCTCCAAGTGCTCGCAGGTCGCAATTGAAACCACAATCGAGTGGAGGGCCGCAGATTAATTCTCTTTTTCCTATGCATTTTTCGGGGGATATTCTTTGAGTGACAAAGGTTACTTACATAACGTGAAGGCATTACTATAATTTCAAAAATTTCACAGGATATTAATTTTTTGTCCCTACATCTTTTATACTGGGAATACTACTTAAAAGTTTGGGTCTTCCTCCAGACAATTTTGTAAATCTACCAAAAAAATATAGTGCCTCACCTCATTTTTGATACTTCTTTTTGGTCCTCCCTGTGTTAACCTTAGCCGCATACCATCTTGCTATTCCCAGGGGAACTTCACGTTATGTAGCTAATACCTCCTCCGAAACCTCAAACTTTCATTTTTTAACCCCAAACGGCCAAAGCTAGTTCATAACCTGAAAGGAGGGGGTTCTCCTCCTAAAAATATTTTGAATTTTAGTATGGTAAAAAACTTTCTGAGGCTACTTTTGTAGGTATTTTTAAAAGGCTTCGCGGGACGCACAAAATTATACGGCGGTCCACCAGTTGGAAACCCTTGACATAGACAGGCTATAGTCAGTGTGAATAGAACGTGTGTCGAGGTCACGCGATTTTCCAAACTCTCCTCCTTTTCGTTTCCAAGTCCAGCCGCTTTGCTAAGACCACAACGAAGAAAAAGACCTAACCTTGAAATGCCTACTTTATTTACAGACTATTGGATTGAAATCATTTCAGTTTTTTTATGCATTTCGGCTTTCTGAGTCTTGATTCAGAATAAATGAATATTACTGAGCATCAAAAGCTAAATATAGTTACAATGACAAAGCAATGACAAAGGCCAGGGGTTCACAAACTTTTTAAGTAGGGGAGTGCTTTTCGCTTTTTAAGAGACAAATTCGTCGCGGAGTAATTTTTCCGAAGATAAATTTTTCCAACGTGCAGAAAGTACAGATTACTACATAAAACGGGTGACTGAGGCTCTCCTGTATTTAAATTAAGAAGAATATATTTAGAAAATGCAACAAAATCAGAGAAGACAGTGTTCATTTAGGTACCTTCTCCGTATATTCTTGTCAGAACAATGATATTAGTTACAGAAAAGTAGGTAAAACAAGTTTTTTCTTCTACATACACCACACACGCATTCGCTCTCACAACCCCATTTTACAGGGAGGCACATTCACTCATCACACATAAGGATAGAAACTAATAAGGCTAATTTATGCCAAGCTTGAATTAGAACCCCAGATGTACGGCTTCGTAGTCAGATGCTCTAACCCAGTGGTTCCCAAAGTGGGACCAACTTTATTTCTTTAAAAAAATTAGAATGGTGTAAAAAAATAAGAATGGACAGCGCCGCCCCCCTAGGACCCAAAAATGTTCTCAAAATGAATTAAAACCTTACTTTTACCAGTCGAAATCAAAATTTTTTCTGGGGGAGGACCCCCAGACCCCCACCACGGTACCACAAGGGGATCTTGCGCGATACTTTTTGGAAAATCCCCAACATTTTGACATTTTTTGTCCAAAGATTAGGATGGAAAATTCTCCTCTTGGCCCAAAAAGAGTCTTAAAATCAGTTAAAACTCTTCTTTTACAAGTCAAATTTCAAAATTTTTTCTGGGGGAGGGCCCCCATACCCCCAAGCGGTGTCAGAAGGGGATCTTGCGTGATACATTTAGAAAATCCCCAAGAATTTGACATTTTTGCCAAAAGGTAAAGGTTATTGTATTGTCCGGAAAAGTGCCCCCCTGGACCCGTGCTGGATCCACGCCTGGTTTCATTTAATATCATATATTAAATTTTTAAAAATCGTTGATTAAAATATATTCTGGGTTCCGCGATCAATGGTAACAAATTTGGGGCTTCCACAACCTATATATATATATATATATATATATATATATATATATATATATATATATATATATATATATACAGGGTGTATCTGAAATGGTGCAATAAACTTTCAGGGATGATAGTACTCATCAAGACGAACAAGAATCGGTATAGAAAGGGGGGTCCCAGACCAAATCCCAGGGAGTTAAAAATGGAGCGACACCCAAAAAAATCATTGAAAAATTCAATTTGTAGAAGAACTGCTGTTGGTAAAAAATTGATAATGGTCTCAAAAATTGTGGTTTAATATGATCTTTAAAATTACCTCAAAAGCCTTAACTTAAAAATTTTTTTATATTGAAAAAAAGTTAAAAAACACAAAAAATGTGAAAACTCTGCCAAAACCTTATTTTGTGTTTCGAAATCCTTTCTTTTGATTTGATAATCTGAAAGATCATAGTTGAAAACCCTTAAGTCCAAAGTTTCACGTAAATACAATCAATATTAAACGCTTGAGATCCTGTTAAAGTTTGTTTTTTGGGTGCGGAAGCAGTTTTCTAGATCTGTTTCCAGAACAGCTGTTTGCGCACGCAAAAAACAAACTTTAACAGGATCTCAACCGTTTAATATTGATTGTATTTACGTGAAACTTTGGACTTAAGGGTTTTCAACTATGATCTTTCAGATTATCAAATCAAAAGAAAGGATTTCGAAATACAAAATAAGGTTTTGGCAGAGTTTTCACATTTTTTTGTGTTTTTTAACTTTTTTCATAATAAAAAAATTTTAAAGTGAAGACTTTTGAAGTAATTTTAAAGATCATATTAAACCACAATTTTTGAGACCATAATCAAGTTTTTACCAATAGCAGTTCTTCTACAAATTGAATTTTTCAATGATTTTTTTGGGGTGTCGCTCCATTTTTAACTCCCTGGGATTTGGTCTGGGACCCCCTTTCTATACCGATTCTTGTTCGTCTTGATGAGTACTATCATCCCTGAAAGTTTGTTGCACCATTTCAGATACACCCTGTATATAGTGGTTAGGTTAGAGCAGTGGTTCCCAAACTATTTTGGTTGTGGAAACGAAATCCCAGGGAGTTAAAAATGGAGCGACACCACAAAACAATTATTGAAAAATTCAATCTGTAGAAGAACTACTATTGGTAAAAACTTAATCATGGTCTCAAATTTTGTGGTTTAACATGATCTTTAAAATCATTGTAAAAGTTTTCATTTTAAATTTTTTTTTACTACGAAATAAAGTCAAAAACCACAAAAATCTGTGAAAAATCTGCCAAAACTTTATTTTGTATTTAGAAATCCTTTCTTTTGATTTGATAATCTGAAAGATCATAGTTGAAAACCCTTAAGTCCAAAGTTTCACGTAAATACCATCAATATTAAACGCTTGAGATCTAATTAAAGTTTGATTTTTGCTTGCGAAAACAGATCCAGAAAAGAAACGTTGAGGGAAAATCTACGAATTACGGATTGATGCTCGCTAAATTTCTTGGCATTATTTGCGATACGAGATTCCTCGCCAACTTTCGCCAACAACAAATCGCCCAAGCTGTCTTGGCGATCTGTAGGAGCTTGGTATGTTTCGCCAAACTGGGAGAGAAAAGAAAGTTAGAGATTATCTATCCGTAACTCGTAGATTCTCCCTGAACGTTCGTTTTCTGGAGCTGTTTTCGCGCTCAAAAAACAAACTTTAACAGGATCTCAAGCGTTTAATACTGATGGTATTTACGTGAAACTTTGGACTTAAGGGTTTTAAAATATGATCTTTCAGATAATCAAATCAAAAGATAGGATTTCCAAATACAAAATAAAGTTTTGGCAGATTTTTCACATTTTTTTGTGGTTTTTTGACTTTTTTTCGTAGAAAAAAATTTTAAAGTGAAAACTTTCAGCATAATTTTAAAAATCATATTAAACCACAAAATTTGAGACCATGATTAAATTTTTATTAATAGTAGTTCTTCTACAAATTGAATTTTTCAATAATTGTTTTAGGGTGTCGCTCCATTTTTAACTCCTTGGGATTTGGTCTGGGACCCCCAAACCCTATGTGATTCTGACTCGTCTAGGTGTCTACTATCCACCCTAGAAGTGTGACCCATTATTTATGGGACACCCTGTATATATATATATATATATATATATATATATATATATATATATATATATAGTTAGTTGGATTGGTGTTACATATATTATATATTTTCTGGTTTTTGTGCTTGATCTCAACCTTGATCAAACCTTCGTCAAGTAAGAAGTGCGTAGCGTGGTGGGCAGCACTTCTAAATCCACCAACCCCCACTAAATCCACCAGCCCCACCCCCAATAGTTAGGTGGTTTTTTGGTGGTGTCTACCAATAAAGTACGGCCAACAATGATCGGAGGTCAAATAAATTTGACTTTTTTTCTAGGATCTGTATGAGAACCGCCACGACAATGAAATGCTGGAGTCCAACCTTGGTCTGGGTTTCACTCGATCTCGTCTTTTCCTGGACTGCGCCACGCCAAGTGATGCTGGACGATACACCTGTGTGGCAGAGAACGAATACATCCGCACATTCAAGACTAGCCAACTTTTCGTGGCTGACACATTAGAAGCTGAAAACGACGCCATCTGTTTAGCCAAAAAAACTTTCGGCAAGTGAAATTATTATGCATATAGTTCGCTGTATTAGACATTGTGTACATTGGTGAAATTACTAGTTGAAGTGAATTTTTTTGAGTTCAGAGTCAGGGTGATAAAATAATGTTGGCTATTTTATAATGATTATTTAAAATATGAAAATAACTTTAGGTCTATTTCCTAAACAAGGGGCTTTTAACTTACGAAGCTCTGGCACCACAAAATGTAAAGCAACTGTCTACAACTAGCGGGATAAATGTAATCTGGATCAAACCCTAAGGGTTAACCCCTTTTAATCGGAGAAAAGGGTTAACAATGAAATGTTTCTCATAGCAAAGGGTTTAAAATGCACGGTATGGAATTTTTGAAAATTTCCAAGTATAAACTTTTTATCTTTTCCTTCTTTCTAGCAATGACCTTGAAGCCTAATCCTCATCAAATTATAAAATCAAGTTGCATTGAATTACGTATCAAATGACAAGTATGGATTTTAATACGTTTAATTTCATATTAAGAACCGTGGAAAGTAGAGGTCCAAAGATCGGCAGAGAGAATACTTTTATTGGTATTTTTAAGGAATTGGTATTTTTATTGGAAATTAAGTAAATTTACAAGAACTTTGAAATTTAATACAAGCTACAGTGCAGTCTTAAGGAAAGTTTTTTATTCCAACACTAGTAATACTAACAGTAGGTTTCACACACCTTTTATTATTTTTATGATAGCAGAAAGGAAGCCATAGATTTTCAGTTTAAAAAAAGGAAAGCGCATAGAAAAACCTCAAGAACTCTCTTTGCAAAAATAGTTTTAATTTCAAGTACGGCCGAATTAAAAGCATTTGAAGCCGATACGGTTTTTATAATCAAGTTTTCGTTTAAATTAACAAGCATCTATAATTGATGCTGAAAACCCCTTTCCTACCGATATCTATTGAAAGCAGGTGTTACACGGTTAAGAAGGAAATACAGACGTCCGGATTCTATCACGTATTTAGTACTGCACATTTCCCTTTCGTCATAAAAGTGCATGGGCTTAGAAAGGGAAGGTAAAACTTTTAAAAATATTAATAATAATGATAATAAATAGGAGTAGAAAATTTTTTGGTTATACATCAATAATACAGACACGACATTATAATTACCTTCGTATACTACATTATGAGAAGAAAATATTCCCTATGAGAAAACTAAACAATCTTAACACTTTTAGTCCACTGAAAATAGCGAAAAAAAGGGCCGAACCTCAAACAAATTGCAATAAAAGGTTTCTCAACGGTTTTCACTTAGGAATGACCTCAATAATAACATACTAAAAATCGGCCAAAATCGGACGGACGGAAATTTAATTTGTTTTAATTTTTTTAAAAATGGCCTAAAAAAAAATTTTAAAAATCAAATTATAAAAATAGATACTTATGATACATGTTTATAGGCTATTTTTCAATGCTGAATACGAATATACCATTTAAATTTAAAAAAAACTTAAAATTTAAATTTTTAAAAATTAATTCAAAATTTGGAAAGTCGAAAAAATTAAAACATCGCTCAAAACCACAAAATAATTGCAAAAGTAATAATTTAAACGGTTTTCAATTAAAAATGACTTAAATAATAACATACTAAAAATGGAAGAAAATCGGACTATAAAAAGTTCAATTTTTTCAAATTTGCAATTTTTTTGGCCTCAAAAATCGACCTTTTAAAAAATTCTTGTTAAAGACGTTTGAGGCATTTACCAAGGTCATTTTCCCATGGATGTTGTAGGTATATACCTCTATAACCTTAAAAAATCACAATTGGGGATTAAATCATTAGTTAATTACTTAATTTATAAAAATTAACGTTGAAAATAGAGGTAAAATCTTTCAATCAAGTAATAAGGAAAATATTTAGACAATATTTGGTAATAAATAATTTTAAAAATAATTAAATTGAAAAAAGACAAAATATCTTTCAAAAAATTTAAATTTTAAATTAATTTAAAAAATTTAAAATTTTTAAAATTTTAAAATTTTGTAGTATATGCATGTGATACATGTCTCTAGCTAGGCTATATTTTATTGCTGTTAACGAATATCACGCCAAATTTTCAGTAAAATTTAGTATAAGTGTGGAAAAATTGAAGCATTTTTCTCAATAATTTTGTTTTTTATGCTTCAATTTTTCCACAGTTAATTTAAATTTTATTGAAAAGTTGGCGTGATATTCGTAAACAGCACTAAAATATGGCCTAGAGACATGTATCACATGCATATACCACATTTTGGCATACTACATTCACATGCATATACTAATTTTAAAACTTTAAAAAATGTAAATTTTTTTTGTTAATTAAAAAATATAAATTTTTTGATAAATATTTTGTCTTTTTTCAATTTAATTATTTTTAAAATGATTTATTACCAAATATTTTCTAAATATTTTCCTTTTTACTTGATTGAAAGATTTTACCTGTATTTTTAACGTTAATTTTTATAAATTAATTAATTAACTAATGATTTAATCACCAATTGTGGTTTTTTAGGTTATAGAGGTATATACCTACAACATCCATGGAAAAATTACCTTGGTAAATGTCTCAAACGTTTTTAACAAGAATTTTTTAAAAGGTCGATTTTTGAGGCCAAAAAATTGAAAATTTGAAAAAAATTAAACTTTTTAGTGTCCGATTTTCTTCCATTTTTAGAATGTTATTATTTAAGTCATTTCTAATAGAAACCGTTTAAATTACTTCTTTTGCAATAATTTTGTGGTTTTGAGCGATGTTTTAATTTTTTCGACTTTCCAAATTTTGAATTAATTTTTAAAAATTAAAATTTTGAATTTTTTAAAATTTAAATCGTATATTCCTATTCAGCACTGAAAAATGGCCAATAAGCATTTATAATAAGTCTCGATTGCTATAATTTGATTTTTTGAAATTTTTTCGGCCATTTTTTAAAAATTTCAAAAAAATTAAACTTCCGCCCGGCCGATTTTGGCCGATTTTTAGTATGTTATTATTGAGGTCATTCCTAAGTGAAAATCGTTGAGAAACCTTTATTGCAATTTGTTTGAGGTTCAACTCTATTTTCAGTGGACTATTTCTGAAATGACTGGTAATATTTTTAATTTATTTAGGTTCCCCTGCCCGAATTCAGATGTGGACTCACACTAGGTTAGAAGTAACCGGAACTGACGTTCAACTCTTCTGCCGGACCAGTGGTGAACCTCAGCCCCATGTAATGTGGAGGGGTCCCAACAAGAAGCCTCTCACTGACACTAAGAAATACGAGGTATTTACACTTTCATTTTTTTTTTCGTTTTACCTTTCAGAGTAAAGGGTGGGTTGGGGTAAAATGGGTCAATTTTAAGGTACTTTCACATTCTAAGTTTTATTTCATCAAAACTATTACTTTTTAATGATTTCTTTCAATTGGATCTTGACCAGGGTCGTATTTAGGTACGTGCAATATGTGCTTAGCACAGGGCGGCAAAATTTTGGGGGGCGGCAGATTACAACAATTCAAAATGCTACTTTTGAAAAAAATGTACCAGACAGTTTTCACTACGGGTGGATTCTAGTATTTAGGGTTGAGTCTAGAGATGTGGGTTTTCCGGAAAATTTTCTGGAAAATTTTCCAAGCCACAAAATTATAATAAAGCATTGTTAAATTAAACTTCCGATCACTATAGGCAAAAAATTAACAAAACTGGAGTATTTTCATCAATTATGGATGTTGTTCCTTTGAAATTCATCCAAAAATAAGACACTAAGATCACAAGAGATCTTAAGACAAAGATCTGAAGACAAATAAGATCAAAAAACTAATTAATAAAGCATTGAAAGCATTATTTAAAATTTGTATAATGTTATAATGTAATACATATTGAAATGACCATACAGGGTGTTTTAAAAGATCGTTTCGTTGCTTTAATTTGGAACAGCCAACATGTCCTAGGGTCACAGAAGTAAGGTCTACCCCTAGGTAAGTGACCCTGGAGAATCCATTGAAATACTGACAGCGCCCCTAGAGGTAAAGGCAATAATAAAAATGTTAAAATAAATGTTAAAAAAATAATTTAAAACTAAAAGAGAGCAAAAACCTCAGTGAGAGAATCGTTGCCAACGTTAGGAAGAACTCACCGAAAAAAAATTCATGAAAATATCGTGAATATTCGTGGATATATTAGCATGGGAAAATAGCACTTTTTCAAGCCTCAAAAAGATGAAGTTCGCAAATTTGTAAGTTTTATTTATTAAATTTTGCCTTTGAAACTAAAAAACCAAAAACTACACAATGACACTGAAAAATTTGCGAACTTTTTCTTTTGGAGGCCTGAAAAAGGGCTTTTTTCACATGCTAATATCTCCGCGAATATTCACGACAGTTTAATGAATTTTTATTCAGCGAGTTCTTCATAACGATGGCAACAATACTCTCACTGATGTTTTTGCTCCAACTCCTTTATTTTTTAAATCAATTTTTATATCTTTTTTATTTCACCGCTACGGGCGTTGTAAGCCATCTCAACGGATTCTCAAGGGTCAATTACCTAGGATTAGACCTTACTTCCGTGACCCTAGGACACGTTGGTTCTAAATAAAAGCCGCGAAACGGACTTTTGAGACATCCTGTATAAAGTACATAAAAGGTCTCGATATTCAATTAAAAGAAAATAGTATTCTAAAATAACTGGCAGGGGTATATTTATCACAAAAAAATTAAATTGATTTTTATTACTATTTCCGAGTTTATACCACGAAGAGAGTCTCTAAAGACACTAATCTCAATGCAAAAAAATAGCATTAAATTTATATCAAGTTAATTTTACTTTTTGAAAGAGAAGCAAATTAGAAACAAAATGGAACAATGAGGAAAAAAATAACAATGAAAAAAATAGCGGAAAATTTTCCGGAAAAGCATAGTGGAAAATTTTCCGGAAAATTTTCTGTTTTGGAAAATTTTCCGACCCACATCCCTAGTTGAGTCGTTCCCAGCATCCAACGGTCACATGCCCCCAAAATATCCGAACGATGGATTTTGTTTCCCGGAATGGAGAAGATCAGATGGCATGGTCATCTTCGTTCTATCCCGATGTTGTCAGTTTGTTACCCTTCATCTCAGGGAAAGGAGCTTTTTTTTGTTAAAATGGATGGGCTTGCTCGAGTGGATCGGCGTATAGGAAAAAGGTCGGCTAGAAAAAAATATTTTCTATTCTTAATTCAATAGGATTAAATACTAATTTCACACATTTGGGTCTGGACAGTGTCCCTCTTGGACCCAAAAATGTTCTCAAAATGAGTTAAAACCCTACTTTTATCAGTCAAATTTCAAAAATTTTTCTGGGGGAGAACCCCTATCCATACCCCCTGCGGTTCCACAATAAGATCTTGCTCGACACTTTTGAGAAAAATCCCCAAAATTTTGTGTCAAAAGATAAAAGTGATGGACCCAAAAAGGTTCTCAAAATTAGTTAAATCCTTGCTTTTAAAGGTCGAATTTTAAAATTTCTTCTGGGGGTACCATAAGGGGAAGGGGATCTTACGTGATACTTTTTAAAAAATTCCCAACATTTTGATATTTTGTGTCAAAAGGTATAGTCCACTGAAAATAGCGAAAAATAGGGCCGAACCTCAAACAAATTGCAATAGAAGGTTTCTCAACGGTTTTCACTTAGAAATGACCTCAATAATAACATACTAAAAATCGGCCAAAATCGGCCGGGCGGAAGTTTAATTTTTTTTGAAATTTTTTAAAAATGGCCGAAAAAAATTAAAAAAAAAAACAATAATATAGCGTGTGATACATGTTTATAGGTTATTTTTGAGTGCTGAAACCGAATATTGCATTTAGTTTGGAAAAAAATTGAAATTTCAATTTTTTAAATTAATTTGAATAATTAGCTATATGAAAAAATTAAAACCCCCCCTAAAAACCTAACAAAAACATCAAAAGAGATAAATCCAACGGTTTTTATTTAGAAAGGATCTAAATATTAACATACTAAAATTTAAAAAAATGACCTTTTCAAAATCCTCTAAAGTTTTTGGCACGAATTTGAAAAAAAATGCATTTTTCGCAAAAAAAAATGGAAATTTGAACTCGTAAAATTTTTAAATTTTAGTATGTTAATATTTAGGTCATTTCTAAATGAAAACCGTTGGATTTATCTCTTTTGATGTTTTTGTTAGGTTTTTAGGGGGTTCTAATTTTTTCATATAGCTAATTATTCAAATAAATTTTAAAAATTGAAATTTCAATTTTTTTCCAAACTAAATGCAATATTCGGTTTCAGCACTCAAAAATAACCTATAAACATGTATCACATGTCTAATTATTATTTTGGTTTTTTTTTCGGCCATTTTTAAAAAATTTGAAAAAAAATTAACTTCCGCCCGGCCGATTTTGGCCGATTTTTAGTATGTTATTATTGAGGTCATTTCTAAGTGAAAACCGTTGAGAAACCTTCTATTGCAATTTGTTTGAGGTTCAACTCTATTTTCAGTGGACTAGTAAAGGCCCCACTTTTAAGCAGTAGACTTTAAAGCAAACAAGGGGGTACTTTCTTGAAACTGGAAATGAAATAGAGGGGGCGGCAATAAATCTATATGCACACACAGGGCGGCAAAAAATTTAAATACGGGCCTGATCTTGACATATTACAATCCTTCATAACATTTTCATCTAATTTTTATCAAATATTTTTTAGTTATAAGTTGGTTAAACTTAGCATCAAAAGTAATGACCTATTTTAACCCAACGTGGGGTAAAATGGGTCTCATTGCAAAAATATGTCAAAATGTATTAATTACTAAATATACATGAAACTAAGAAAAAAGGCAATCGGCTAAGCTGTTTTTATCTGAAGAAATTTGTTTTAATTTGTACTTAAATGAAATTGTAAAGTCCGATGTTAATGAACATTGTTCAAATATAGCAATTTAGTCCAGGCAATCTGTAACTTAACCGGTAAAAAATTGATACATTTAGTTTTTCAACGGTTTTCGATTGGGAATGACCTAAATAATAACATACTAAAAATCGGACAAAATCGGTCCGTGGGAAGTTTATTTTTTTTTTTGAATTTTTAAAAAATGGCCGAAAAAAATTTCAAAAAATCAAATAATAGAGATCGAGACTTGTGATACATGTTTATAGGCTATCTTTCAGTGCTGAATACGAATATTACATTTAAATTTTTAAAAAATTAATATTTCAACAATATTCAGTATCAAATAATTTAAAAATTATTTAAATTTACAAAAGATAACAAATCTTGAAAAAAAATTAAATTTTTTAAAAAATTAAATTTTAAAAAAAATTTTAAAACTTTAAAATTTTTAAAAAATTTAAATTTTGCTTTATAGACTTGTGATACATGTTTATAGGCTATCTTTGAATGATGATGTCGAAAAACAAACCAATTTTGGAGTAAAATTTTAAAAAAAGTGTGAAAAAATTTAAAAACAAACAAACTTAATAAAATATGAACTCAAAACCTCAGACAAATTACTACCTGTTTCATTTTTGAAAATATTTTTGATAACATTCATTCAAAGAAGCTCCTAGAATGCTTTTTTCCAAAAATTAATTTAAAAAATTAAATTTTAAAATTTTTGTTAAAAAATTGTTAAAATTTTAACAATAGGCTTGTGATACATGTTTAAAGGCTAACTTTTAGTGCTAGTGTTAAATATCAGGTCAATTTTGTTGTAGAACTTGAAAAAAGAGTGAAAATTTAAATATTAGAAAAAACATATAGTAGGAGAAACAAGCGATAAAAGGTAAAAAATTTAATTTTGAACTATTTTGCGCATCTTTAGTGAGGTAATAATTTTTATTTTAAAATCATAATAAGCTATCCATAGAGTTTTTGAATTCTAAATCTATAAATATTTTTAAGTCTGTAACTTTTTAAGTCAGTATATATATAGAACTAACTATATATTTTATATATATTTCTGTCAGTAGTAATTTAGTATTTTGTCAGTAATTAGTAAACTACTACTCTAATATTCTGTAAGTAGTTTTTTAATATTTAGATTTTCACTCTTTTTTCAAGTTCCACAACAAAATTGACCTGATATTCAACACTAGCACTAAAAGTTAGCCTTTAAACATGTATAACAAGCCTATTGTTAAAATTTTAACAATTTTTTTAACAAAAATTTTAAAATTTAATTTTTTAAATTTATTTTTTTGGAAAAAAAAACATTCTAGGAGCTTCTTTGAATAAATGTTATCAAAAATGTTTTCAAAAATGAAATAGGTAGTAATTTGTCTGAGGTTTTGAGTTCATATTTTATTAAGTTTGTTTGTTTTTAAATTTTTTCACACTTTTTTAAAATTTTACCCCAAAATTGGTTTGTTTTTCGACATCATCATTAAAAGATAGCCTATAAACATGTATCACAAGTCTATAAAGCAAAATTTAAAATTTATAAAAATTTTAAAATTTTAAAAATTTTTTAAAAATTTAAATTTATTCAAGATTTGTTATCTTTTGTAAATTTAATTAACTTTTAAAATATTTGATACTGAATATTGTTGAAATATTAACTGTTTAATCTTGATTGAAAATATTTCCACCTATTTTTAATGTTCATTTTATTAAATTAATTAACTAATTAATGATTTAACCATCAATTTTGGGTTTTTTTCGTTTATATAGCTATATGACTACAATGTCCATGGAAAAATAACCTTGGCAAATGCCTCAAACGTTTTGGACAGGAATTTTTAAAAAGGTCGATTTTTGAGGTAAAAAAATTGAAAATCTTAAATAAATTAAATTTTTATAGTCCGATTTTTATCAAATTTTAATATGCTGTTACTTTGGTTATTTCTGAGTGAAAACCGTTGAAAATATTTCTTTTTTAGTTTTTTGTGGTTTTTAGGGGTGTTTTAATTTTTTCGATTATCGAAATTTTCAAATTAATTTTAAAAATAGATATTTTAATTTTTTAAAAATTTAAATGAAATATTCATATTCAGCACTGAAAGATAGCCTATAAACATGTATCACAAGTCTCGATCTCTATTATTTGATTTTTTGAAATTTTTTTTCGGCCATTTTTTAAAAATTCAAAAAAAAATTAAACTTCCCACGGACCGATTTTGTCCGATTTTTAGTATGTTATTATTTAGGTTATTCCCAATCTAAAACCGTTGAAAAACTAAATGTATCAATTTTTTCCCGGTTTGACCTTTTTTTTCAGTAGATTTACTGGACTAATTAAAATACTTCATTTGGAGAAAAAAATAAACTTGTTTGACAGTTCAATGTACATTTGAAGGAAATAAGTGAAAAACATTGTTTTTACTTATTAATAAAGGCCTCCTAACTATGACCCATTTTACCCCAAGTACAAAATATTGTTATAAAAGAAAAAATATTTTATATTTTTCTAATCTGATTCGCTTGAAATGTCTCTCAGACTTTCTTTTATGGAAAAATATTTCAAAAGTCTGCTGTAATTTATTACAATATAGTATAGATATTTGGAAGATGGTAAACCTTGTTTTTTCGACAACACCATTTACCGTTCAAATAAAGTATTTTTCAGCTCTTAAATTCATGAATCTAAATTTTTGACGGTTGGAAAATGTTTCCAAAAGATAAAAGATTATAATACAAAAAATGAGTGAAAATAATTCAATTTAAATTTGATTTATATCGAGTAAATTAAAACTGACCCATTTTACCCCAAGACCCACTTTACCCAACCTACCCTACTCACATTCTCTCCAATACGCTGAATAAAGTTTTGAAGCAAAATGAAGACGGATTACTTTGTGGGACACCTCAAAAAATACTAAAGCACATAAAAATTGGTTGGCAGTGATGTATATGATTTTGTTCTTAATAGAAATAATAAATATTCTTTAGTGATTAAATTTTTTGTTAAAAAACTTTATGGAAGAGGTACACTCCATATCCTAGTAATTATTTTAACATTTATCATTTACAATGTATTTATAAATAAAGCTGCAACTACAAAAGAAGAGCACTACACTTTGCTTACATTGCTTCGTTTGAAGGGAAATTTAAAATTTTTAATGAGAAAACAGGATTTCACTAGTCTAATTGGTTTTAAAAGGTTACTTAATACGAAAGCTTTGCGAACCTTTTTGAGAAATAAATTTGCGTGTTAGATTCGTTTGTTGAAAGAAATAAGAGGATTAAAATTTTTAGCAATTAAACTGTTATTAAAATGTTTTTAGACTTACTTTGTGTATTTCTGTAGATACTTCGAAATGGTGATCTCATTATCAAAAATATCAAGTGGGCCGACATGGGAGGTTACAGCTGTCTAACGAAGAACTCTGAAGGATCGGATGAAGCATTGGTTTTCTTATATCCAACAATGGTGAGAGTGCTTTTCTTTTTTTGAATTTGAAGTAGTAAACTTAACATTGCAACTAGAATACGAAAAAGATAGTAGATTAGTAATATTTTGTCATAAATCTACTTATAGAGGAAACTAGATAGTATAAGGGATGAAGAGCTGATTGATAAATAAACCTTATTATTGAAAATTATTATGAAATGAGTAGAGCAAATGCAAGAAAATGCATTACCTGTAATTAAGTACAGGTTTAAAATTCAATGTTTCAATTTTGGATAGAATGGCAACACGCCCGGCCATGGGCCGATTTGGCAGAACCAAAATGGGGTCAGTTGTTTTAAGAACCACGCAGCTAATGGAAGACTCTTTGCAATATGAGAAATTAATGTTCTTTTAATTCTGTATATAATTGTAATTAAGAATTTCTAAGAAACGTATGATGGTAACTAAAATAATTGAATTATTTTAAAATTGTCTACTAATGTTCTAAGTGTTAAAATCCCGTTTCAAAATTTTTCTGGTAATTAATTTGTTATCTATAGATCAATATTTTCTCATAACTATCTTTATTATTGATTGTTAAGCAAAACATAGTTACATCTTTTTCCTCTTAATAAAAAAGTAATTATTTAACATTTATCGGAGGTTAATTATTTCTTACAAATTTATTTTATTAAAGCAAAAAATGAAGGAAAATAACTCGTCTAGAGAGGTATGCAACAAAGGATTCAAAATATTTTCCTAAACCCGGTCCCGCAAACTTAAAAGCCGTTCCTGTTGTGTTATGTAGTTTATCATGTTCGTTGGGGTGAAAAACCTACTATTTTTAATTTTAAGAATATTAAGCTATTAACAACTTTTTTTTTATTTACAGCCTGATAATGAATAAAAGATTCCTGCATTTTAAGAAAGCTATCATCAGATGAATTTCCTGACGTCCTTATTTTCTGCTCATTTGAGTTTCTTTTTTACGTGTGTTTATATTGTGTCGATGTACTGTGTTTTATTTACAACTGATTTCGTTCATTTGTTCTTCGTATGCTTTTAAACGCGCTGATATTCACCATGAATCATATGACATAAGAAGACTCGGAATCGGGAATTAAATGTACTGTCCAAAGCTTTGTAATGAGCTAGTCAATACCTTATCTGAAACTTTCTACCTGGTATAAGCTAACTCTAACTGAGCAGAAATAAACATTGCATTTAATTCACGTTTTTGTCAACTCATTACAGCATTTAAGTGTTAACGCGTAGACTTAGAAGTGACATTTTTTTATTTGGCTTTTAGCAAAAACGAATCGTGTTTAAATGAACTGTGTGTGACAAGTATTTAGATTACCTAAAAATCATTGTCTGAGTATAGGTGTTTTATAATAATACACAATTTAATTTGTATTCTTGCTTGATTAAAGCATTAAATTGGAAGCTCTTTGTCAAGTGTGAATTTTTTATGCATCTTGTTCTTTCAAAGTTACGACTAATAATAGTGACTTAAGAGAAAACTTATATAAATAATTTCTACTCTACAAACTTATGTCAACATATAGTGCAGAAATAATTTCCGAATATGATAAACCTCTCAACATTTTCTTTTAAAATATAAAATTAATGCATATTCCCACTCCTTTTCTTCTTTACCAACACCCTTTCAACATCTTTTAGACTAATTATATTAATGATTAATTATGAAAAAGTTATATTTTTTCCACACATTATAGCTCCCAGTTCGAAAATATTCCATTCCTTTAAATACAGATCACTTTTCAGAAGAAAATAACCAAGCATCTGGCTATTTTGCAGAGCAGCAAATCCTACGAGAAGCACAGATTGGAATAGTTTTTTCCACTGCTACCAGACATTATTTTACGATCATTTTACAGTTATTAGAAAAATAAATGATTATATAACTACATATATTTTTGTAATAAATGTTCCATTACCTCTCCTTATACACTATCTGTTGTTATGTCATTTGATTCCTTTCAAAATAAAATACCTTCCAACCAATGCTAAAATTTTTCTCCATTGATTTTCATATTTTGTATAAAAATTTGTTGTTTAATTTTAGGAAGCGCGGTGGCGTTGAGGAATCGCTTCGTGCTCCAACGCCACAGGCCCGGGGTTCCAATCCGGGTCTACGGGCAAGGCAGAATCCCTCCGGGGTCGATAAAATGAGTACCAAGTTTACTTGGGGAAATCAAGAAGGTGTTAGCATCAAGCTAGAGCACTCAGCTGACCTTGACATTCAGTCACGTTCTGTATCAGCTCTGCTCATAGCCTTACCCAGTGAGGCTAAGTTATACTGGGGTTTGAATAGTGGCGGATCTAGAACGTGTGCAAGGGGGGCTAACGTAAAATCAGATTGAAATTGATACTTCCCATGCGTTTTTGCCATTTAAAAAAATGTCTGAAATTATAAAGGTAATTATTAATATTTACTAGTTAAATTAAATATATCTAATTAATTTATTAGTAATTAAATTAATGAATAGTTCAATTTGTATCAAAATTAACATTAATGGTGTGTCAACCAAACGTTTCATGATGAATGGAGCCTGATGGTAAAAAATTATTAGATTTTTATTGTACAATACTGGAAAAAATCGACTCAGACCCTATATCTCAGGAAAGGCTTGTGATATAAAGACAAATAAGGTATCATTTTTCATGATTTGAAGTTTTCTATGTACAGAAAATTTTTCAAGTTATTAGGGGGTCGTCTTCATATTAAACGAAGCACCAACTTTCGTTTTTCCTATGGGCGACATCAAAGATTATTCCAGATTCTGAAAGAGCACCCTCTAATACCCCCAAAACCAGTTTTCATGTCTTTTGGTCCCCAAATGAAGCCATTTTTTTTCCATGACAGAACCTTTATTCATTCCCCGAAAGGTGAAATAGAGATAGGTACTAACTACTAATACTAAGCCTTTAAACGCCTTAATGCTACTTTTGTTTTGGAGAGTTTCTGCCATATATTTTTCCAACCCATCTTTCTCAATTATTTTTTAGCTAACTATTATGCATTTAATTTCAAAGTTTAGCGATTAATATCTATCCCCTAGCAAAAAGGGGGGTCTGGGGGTCCTCCCCCAGAAATTTTTAGTAGTACAAAAAGTAGCTTTTTGACTCAATTTTGGTCATTTGGCAACCTCTGAATGACACCCGAAAAGAATGTTTTCTGTTCGAATAATGTTCGAAGAGAAAAATTGGATATACGTAAATATGGTTATGATAATTTCATGGGGGGCAGTTAGAACCCCTGACTTACTTTGTTATTTTTCTACTCTACTCTCTACTTTATAATTTCTTAAAATAGATCCATAGAAGCACCCCAAACAAGTAGCTAAAACTATTTGTTATGAAACGAAATGGATCATTCCAATTATGAAAACGACCTTAAATATCATAGAGATACCCCCATCGGAACATTTTAAAAGTAAGTTTTGTAAAAACCAGGTGGAATATGATAAAGATCTTGGACTAAATCTCATTGGCCCCTTTAAATTTTGAATAGAATCTATAAAAATGTAAAGGGCTAAAGATTTTGGAGGGGGCTTATGCTCTATAGTGGTTAAAGCTCATTGTAATCTTTATGTTGTGAAAAGCATCTATATATAAAAAGCGCAGAGGTTAAAAATTTTTGAGGGGGTGTTTGGGTGAGTGCTGGTGTTTGGGCTAAAGCTCATTAAATTGTGAATGGGCTAATTCTTCATAAGGGGTCTCAGAGGCCTCTTTAAATTGTGAATTGAATATGAAAAATATAAGTAGAGGCTATTAATCATTAACGAGCTAAAGATTTTTAAATTAAATTACATAAAAACGCAAGAAGGCTAGAGCTCATTGGGCCCTTAAAATTGTGGATCGATTCTATAAAAATGTAGGGGGGCTAAAGATTTTGTAGTTAAAGCTCATTGGAACCTTTTTTTGATGTTATGAATTCCATTTTTATAAAAGAGCAGAGAGGGCTAAAGCTCATCTATCTTGGAGGGGGCTAAATCAAGCTCATCAAGTTGTGAACCAAATATATAAGAATTTAAGGAAACTAATGCTTTGTAGGGGCTAGAGCTCATTGGTCTCTCTAAATTCTTAATTTAATGTGCAAAAACGCAGGGGCTGAAAGTTTTGCAGTGGCTAATATTTCGTAGGGGGCTGAAGATCATTGAATACTTTAAATCGCAACTGAAATCTACAAACATGCAGGGGGCTAAATGCTTTGCAGGGGCTAAAACTCTTGAACTCCTTAAATATTAGTGAATTGATTCTATAAAAATGCAAGGAGCAAAAACCTTTCCCCTAATATGTGCAAATGTGCATTGATTCTACAAACACACAGATGCTATAAAAATGTCCTAAGAAAAAATCTTGGAAGGAGCTAATGTTTAGGAGATAAAGAAAGCTCTTTGGACAGTTTGAAATGTAAAAAAAACTACAAATTTTTTTTGAATTTTTCGAAAAATTTCCATTTTATCTTGTGTGAACTTAAGTCCTAAGGGGGGGCTATAGCCCCTATAGCCCCCCCATAGATCCGCCACTGGGTTTGAAGGTCCACCGACCTAGGTACTCCCTCAAGTATCCCCCCTTGATTTTTTTGTTACTAAATTATAAATAATAGTAAACGTAACGAAAGTGATAGGGTAAATGAACCAAAGAAAATGAAAGTAATAGAGAGGAAAAAATTTTTTCTATAAATGTAACAGAATGGGGTACACGTGGACATCATGTTTGCCATAAAGTATTTCATTATTAAGAAGACATTAAATCATAAAAATTGGCGTTTAAAGTATCCTTCTAACCCCAACCAATCGCTCACAATCGTCTCTGTTTCGATTTTTGTGCGGCCGACTGTACTTGGAGACCCTTTCGGTTTTACCTGAAGAAAGAGGGTTGCTCCTTGTTATTGTATAATTTTCAATAAAAGTATTAATGTCATTTTTGGGGTTAGCTTATACAGTCGTAACGTAAGGCCCGTAACTAGACTTTTGTTTCAGGGAGAAATTTGCTCAAATAATAACTTATGCAAAGCGTCGAAATTCAAGAATAATTAATAATTAAGGCCCTCAACTCATGCGTACTATACGGTTTAAGAACTCATTTTTAGAACACCTATAATAAGTGTTCTAAAGAAAGAACAAAGTTTAACCCATACAATACGCATGAGTCTTATAGATAGTATTTTGAATCTCTATTTATACGGAATGTTATAAACTTTGTGGTTCTGAGTCTGGGATTTCGAACACAGGAATTTTAAGTTTCCGCTTAAAGTAGTATTTTTACTTATTTTATGTCTTCTGAGAATCTTTGGGGTCCATCTTTAGTTGACTGCTCCCTATGATTATTATTTAGTATTTGCTCAAATTCCTAAAAAACGGGGAGTCTGGGGGTAGACCCCAGAAATTTTTGAAAATTTGACCAAAAAAAACTTTTTTCCCAAATGCGAGGCCTCTTTGGGGTGCTTATCTGAAACACCCTGTATGTTTTAAATTCCTAGTTAACCTGAAACTGAACTGCTTTTGTTCTGGTATCATTATTACCACATCTGGTGAGGTGAGAGTATCATTATTACCCATTATTATTTATTATCTAATGACTTGTATTCTACTTAATTAATATTTCTTCCAAGTTGGCGGTTATTCAACATTCAAAGCTTGGACACGAAACACCTTTTTGTTCATACACCTTGAAAAAATAGTTTTAAAGTACGCTTGCTGTAATGCATGTTTGTGTTTATATTGAGAAATAAAAGTAGAAGTTTTGGGACACGAATGTCTTTTCAATTGTGTTTAAATCAGTACCTAAATTCTACGTATTGAAATAGTTTATATGATCTTTTTAATCGGCAGTTAGTTAAAACAACGAAAAGTTAACTGGAGGTTTCGTTGGTAAGACAACTGTGATTTTTTTATAACATCTGGTTACTCTGTTTAACTAAACAGCGGTTACCAAGAAGTTGAGATCGGGACTTAATATTTTTAACAAATTAAAGGGTTTTAGCATCTTAATTGAATACGTCATGTTCTCTTTAAAAACTTCTGTTCTCAGCACATTTTATCTGATTTTTATTCATCAAATTATTGTTTTATATCAAGGGTTTTTAAATCGCGGAGCACTTTTCAAAAGACAAATTCTTCGCGGGGCACTTTTCTGAAGATAAAATTTTCAAGGTGTAAAAAGCAAATTATTTGAAAAACCAATCCCTTTGATACAGAAATAAATGCATAAATGCAGTAGCGTATATAGAAATTTATTTTGGGAGGGGTCCAAAATTCTTTATCAGCCCCTCCCATGCATATTTAACAGGTTTAACGTAGCTTTTTAAAACATTTTTTGGAAGAATTTGCAACTAAAAGAATTTAATGTAATAAAAATTGTGATTAATTAAGTTCCAAGTACGATAGGGGGGGTCTGGGGGTCCTCCCAGTTTTAACTTGTTTTAGGTCATCATAGTCCAAATTTTGGACATTGATTTTAGGTTGAAATATAAATTGAAAATATAAAGTTTAAGTACAAAAAGGGGTCCGGGGGATCCTTCCTCAGAAGAATTTCGATAAACAATAACATGGTTTTAGTTTGTTTGGGTGTACCTAGTCCGAACTTCCAGGGAGGCAGGGCCCCCTCAACCCCCTATATACACTCCTGCATGAATGGTATGTTTTGTTACCCATTTATATTTTATCATTGAATAAATGAAAATCTTCATTTTTAAATATCTGAATTAAAGCTAACTTTTCAATTATTTTTCCTGATTTAAAATAACGAAAACCACCAGTTAACAAAGTTGCAGCTTTCCCCCTCAATATTGAAACTTATTAAAGATAGAAAAACGGCATGAGACTTTGCGGAGGAGTCACTTTATTATTATTATTACTACTATTACTATTATTACTATTACTATTACTATTACTATTATTATTATTATTATTATTATTATTATTATTATTATTATTATTATTATTATTATTATTATTATTATTATTATTATTATTATTATTATTATTATTATTATTATTATTATTATTATTATTATTATTATTATTATTATTATTACTATTATTATTACTATTATTATTACTATTATTACTATTATTATTATTATTATTATTATTATTATTATTATTATTATTATTATTATTATTATTATTACTATTATTATTATTATTATTATTATTATTATTATTATTATTATTATTATTATCATTATCATTATCATTATCATTATCATTATCATTATCATCATCATCATCATCATCATCATCATCATCATCATCATCATCATCATCATCATCATCATCATCATCATCATCATCATCATCATCATCATCATCATCATCATCATCATCATCATCATCATCATCATCATCATCATCATCATCATTATTATTATTATTAATTTTAAAACTCGATTTTCAGGCACTTCCCGATATTCCAGGGCTTTGAAACTTTACACATTGGTGTAACCTTCATGACACTCCTATATCCAATCATTATCTAGTCAAACAACCATAGGATTAAGTTAATTAAAGAGTATTTTTAACTAACGCGGAAAAACCGGAATTTGAGACCTTTCCAAAGGGATATGCCCCCAAAACTTGCACAATACTGCATTAGACATAACTTCATCATATTCCAAAGTCAAAACGAGAACTGCCCAGTAATTACGATAATTAGGAGATGACCCGCTTATTTTGAATGCCTATTTTGGATTCTTGTACATAAAATTTTAGGCACTTCCAAACAATTTAAAGTTCTGAAACTTTGCACCCTGGTATGATCCCCATGACAATGCAGTATTCAATCATCAACTAGTCAAAACCTCCTTAATTAAGGTAATTAAGGAGTATTTTCGATTATCCGTCTATCTCGAAATTAAGACACTTCAAAAATATTATGATCATCAAAACTTGTACATTGGTGTATCAGATAGAGCATTTATTCAATCATTAAAACGAGAATTATCCAGCAATTATGTTAATTATCGACGATTACCCCTTCATTTCGAATACCTTTGGATTTTTGTACATAAAATTTCAGGTACTTCCAGACAATATTCCACTCTGAAATTTTGCACCATGGTGTAATCCCCAACCCCATGACAATTCAATATATTCAATTATCATATAGTCAATAACCATGCTCTTTAGATCAGGGGCGGATCCAGGATTTGTTTTTTTGGGGGCTAAGAATTTTCATAATCCAATTGAATCTTCTTGATGATCTTAGTATGGATCTTAATATGAACCCATTGGGTTGGACCCAATGGTTTTTTAAAAAAAAACCAAGTGAAAAAACCCTCATTTTGGACCCATTTTGGGGTTTTTTCAAGAAAAGTCAAGATTTTGGCAGTTTTAATAATGAACAAAAACATTTAATGAAATAACATACCAAGAACTGCAGTTAGTTTTTTTTTTCAAAATTTTAACCAGGTTTCAATAATAAATTCATTGGGGTTTTTTTCATTACTATTTGAGAATTGGTTTTTATAAAAAAATTAAAGAGGTTTTTTTAAATTTCAGTATATTTTTTTCAAAGTTAAATAGATTTCTTTCAAAAGTGAATGTTTTTTTAAGTTTAGGATATTTTTTACACTTTAATGCAGGGGTTCCCAAACTTTTTTCACCCGTGGACCCCCTGACGACATTTTTCGTACCCCTTGGACTCCCTGTCTTAGGGACCGTTCAAAAAGTAGCTAAAAATCTTATGTTTTTGATATAAACTTCTAAACCACGCATAAATTTTGTATTTTTTGTCAAGTGTTTTTTCTTGCAGGGTCATTCCATGCCAAATCATCCAGCGAAACATCAAATGCTTAACGATGCACATCGTTAAGCATTTGATTTCACACTTTTACATATTTAAAAAACCCTTTTTTTTAAAACCTTTTACCTGCCGATGTTCCCAAATGGGAACATCGTTTTAAGGAATTTTTTTACCACTTAATTTTTCATGCAGAAATTTGATACTTGGTAGAAAGCAACTCAAAGATATGAAGTTATTTTACATGCATAAGTTTTTCACATGCAATTTAATCCTTTTTGTAGAATTTACATCAAAATTAGAGATTTTTGGCTCTTCCAAAAGTTGCACAAGTTTCAATTTGTGAAAATTTTTAATAAATTTAGTTTTAAATAATTTTGCTGTGTTTAGGTAGCTTAAGTAAACATCTTCCCATTTGGCCTGACAGAATAGCTTTATATTCCAATTTTGGAGAGTAATTACCAATACAACGTATATGTTCCCAAATGGGAACATCGGCGTTTGGGGTATTGTATTTGAGGGGATTTTTATAACATGCAAAAATTCAAGTTATTTCCTATTTTCTTTAATTTTTTGAACCTTTTTTTGTATCAAAGCTTCTAAACAGGTTAAGAATGATGTTTTAAATTCAAAAATCTATAATTTTTATTTTTTCACCTGATTTATGGAGAAATAAATGCCAAATCTTTATAGCAGATTCTTACACTTGTATATTTTTCTAACTCCCCGATCGATTAATTTTCAGTAATTATCATTAGGAGTTATGCAAAGAGCATATTTGGAGTGCTTCTGAGGATTTGCGTACATATTTTGTTCAAGTACTTTTTTTACATAAAAAAATTTAGGAATAAAATTGAAGGATTTTGAAAATAAGGAAACGTGCGTACATCTAAAAACACTCTTCTAACGTAAGTTGGATGAGAGAGATATGTGGTTCAGTTAGGAATCTTCCATGAGAAACACAGCTTTAAAGAATCAATGAAGATAATTATGATTATCATTTTTGAAAACTAATTAGATTTGAATGCAATTAGTGGATTTTACGCTAGATATTCGTATAGAACCGTAATTAAAACAAATTTTTCTCACAGAAATGTAACTGTTTAGCTTTAAAGTACATGGAACACTGTTATGTATTTTGTATACTAAAATATTACCCATAGTGCAAGAAAAATGTACGGAAAAACTTCGCGTACGTAATAAACATGTCAATTTTTTCTTATGAAAATCTATAAAATGTTACTCAATCGTCCGAGTATGGATAATAAACTTTAAAAAACTGTCCACAATCATAAAAATATTCATAATTATTGAGTAGAAACTTATTTCAATCATTTTCTTTGAATTAATTGTAAAATATGTGCCTTTTGGAAATCCCCCTAAAAACTTCACCCCAAACGCCAATGTTCCCAAATGGGAACATCCTCAAAATCATACATAGGATTTTTTTTCTCCCAAAAAATGACTAGAATGGTTTTAGTTATGATAAAACAAGCCATTTAAGCCAAAAATCAGAACCTTTAATTCAAAATTTGAATTACGGCGTTTAAAAGGTTAAAGTAAATAATTTTTTAAAGTAAAAAGTGAACATGGTGAAGTGATGGCTTACATTGCTCTTAGTGGCCAAATTTAAAATTTAATCAAAAAATAATACAAACAATAATACAAAAACTCCATTTTGAAAAATGTTTACAGAAATTAGTTACTAGTTTTTGCATTATGGAAAAAATTATAAGAAAAGTTTTGGTTTTTTCAACCATCAGTAAACCAAATAATAAGGTAAATCAAGTGAACCAGAAAAATAGAAATGGTCACTCTAACCATTTTAAAATTAAAGGATATTTTGGGGGATGATTCTTGCAACACAAGAAAGTCCAAAAAGTAATTATTAAAAAATAAAGTAAAAATTATAATTTTTATCTTTTTCTGAAATTTCAAAGCAACCATCGAGGTCCAGCATTAGCAAGGTATTACAAACATTTGGGAATACTATGCCTTCGAAAATTGAAAAATAATCTTATTTGAAGTTCCTCTTGGAGGCTGATTTTCAATACTTTAAACACATATCCACTTCCCCAAATACATAAAAAACATATCCTTAAATTCATAAAATACATAATGAAGGATGTGTCTTTCAGAGTGGAATGGCTATGAAAATTAAAAAAATTAAAGAGACTGAATTATACCTATAACCTATAGATGGATAAAACTGATCAAGCGACCACCTCTGGAGCACTTGATATGGATTGACACATTATACAGTATACACTTTTCCAAAATACTAAAACTAATGATTATATTCAGTGTTCATTTACTGGGAGGACGGTGTTCATATTTAGGACAAACTCTGTTCATTTACTGGGTATATCGCACTTTTTTCACTGAAATCAGGATACCTTAAAAACTATTAATTTCTGTGATGTATTGCCGAGAAAAAGCCTGTATGTAAACATATCTTATTTTTTAAAAATTGACTAGAAAAAGCCCTGAAATTTTTTTTGAAGTTGGAAAATCGCAAATCCAAATGCTTTTCGAATAAAAAGTCAAGTAGCCAAGTAGTGCTAGTGGTGCGCTGTAGTTCCTGAAACAAGATCATATTGAGCAATCTGTTTTTTTAGTACCGTAAATGACTACCTAGCGGGCGTTGAAGTTCGTAACCGTAGCTGGCCTTCGTTCAATTACGTACAAAACGAATACAAAACCAAAGTTTACATATTCAAAACTCTAAATATTAAGATATTTACCCTACTTTTAATTCTTCACCTATGTTTTGGGGTGTTTTTAAGTAAAATATGGCTAGCAATGAAACTTCCAAGACCTCAAACGGAGAAGATGAAACTGTTTCTTCAAATATTAATTTAGAAAATATGTTCGATCGCAGAAGGTAGGTTTAAAGGCTTCTTGTGTTTATTATTTCAAGTTTCCGATTCTATTATATGATACTGTTCTTGAATGTACCTTAACTCAGCTGTTCCCAATAAAGTTCTCACACAATTAAAACCAATTTAAACCTATTACATTTGGAAAATTTCCAGTTTAAAATGTATTTCATTCAGCTTTTTTCTTAGTAATTAGTTTCATTACGAAATTTTTTGTTTTTAGATGGTAAAGATTTTAATATGTTAAGTTCAAGTTCTCAATGTAATTATAGTTTCCAAAACCTCACTAGATAACTTTATTTTATTCTATGTTAAGAAGAGAAGAAGCAGTTTAGATTTTGAAAGTTAAATTTGATTTTTTAAGGTGTAAAATGGTTTTGAATTGATGTAACGTCTCAGTAACCATTTAACCAACAATAATTTTCTCTTGAAAGTAGTGTCTTTAATAAGTATAATGTGGGCAATTCTTTGAGAATCAGGACATGGACCTCAAAATTTTAAATTGCTCAGAAATTCAACCAAATAATAGGGTTTTGTAGCTAAAAGTATGAAGTTATCATTTATTAGAAAAGTTTTTCATTTGGAGTTTTAAATAAATCTAGAAAGATGAGTATAAACATGTATTGTAAATGGTGTAATTCAAATAAATCCATGTGTTCAAAGTTAAGCTTTAATCAAACTGATAAGCAGTGGCGGCTCGTCCATAGAGGCTGAGGGGCTGCAGCACCCCCAACCAATTTTGGCTCTAGTAAGTGAAAAAATTGTCAATTTGTTGAAAATTTTGTGTCCAAAAGTGCAAGAAGTATCCAAAAAATGCTGTGAATTGCTAGTTTCTTACCAAAAAATCTTAAAAATTGACCTGGAAAAGTCAGGGAATTTTATTTCTGAAATTGAGTGGGAACCCTGCTATTGTAAATAAACTAGTCAAATCCGCTTAATGTGATCACGGTTAATGTTATCAATTGGATAATGTTATTGAAATCGACAGGTCCTGATAATTCCTATTTATATTAATGTAAAATACATCGTTTAAGGTGATCAATTATGAATCAACGTGCCGCTTAATGTTATCAAAAAATTTTCCATGTCCCCTAAAAAATGTCCGCTTTCAAGTTTTGTTTGAAGTTCAATTTGTACAAGAGTAAACATCTAACAGACTCACCAGAGCATCTGGTGCTTCAATTTTCTAAAACTAAGTATGAGTAAGAAAAAAGAAAACATTCCACCTATATTGAAGGAAAACAGTTAAGGGGGTTCCGAATCCATACTTGTGATTGGTTAAAGAAACCAAACCATCATGGGCACCTTGCAGGTGTTTCTGATAAGAGATTTTGATTTTCCCTTGTGTTTTCTGAACTCTATGGTTTACTGAAATTCAGATTGTTAATTGGAGTGCAAGGATATAATGGAGTGAAAAAAAGAGAGATTCAGTCTAGAATAATATGCGCGAACGGTGTTCGCAGAAAATTTTGCCTTCTGCAGAAAATATTTGGCAGAAAAACTACAAAAAAAAATTTTTAGAAATTTTTCTGCAAAATTCAGAGGAGGCTGCTCATCATGAGCTGATGATAGCAATTAAATGGGCCAAATCCCCATTTGACTCTGTTGTGTCTGTGGCTATAGAAAGCTATTTCTCAAAACGAGAAAATTGGCAAACTCCAATAGCATTAAAGAATGTGCAGTTTCAAAAACCTCTAACAAATTAATGAACCGGATTTAAGCTCTCCCCTTTATGGAATGATTTCTCTCTTTTGTTCGGAGAAAATATGTTCAAATATATTTTAAACTATTTGATGGAATTATGCTTTGAATATTATTCAGATTAAATTATTTGATACTATTCAAACAATCTGTATTTTGTAAATTAGGGATGCACAACCTTTTTGGGAGGGGGGCCACTCACATAGTTGATTGAGACACGGAGGGCCGCAAACAGTAACAGTAAAAATAAGGTAGAATTTGCATCTCAAGGAACTTAATATAAGATGCGAATAATTGAGTTTGTACCATTAAAGGGTTCTAGGGGTCCTCCCAAGAAAATTTTTGAAATTTAACCCCAAAAAAACAAAGCATTGACTAGTTTTTGCACATTTAGCCCAAATATTGCACATATATTTTAAGATGGGATTTGCATTTTGATTAACTTAATATTTATTTAAAAAATGATAATTATAGAATTCCAAATGTAAAGGGGGGTCTGGGGGTCCTCCCCCAGAAAAATTTTGGAAATTTGACCCTAAAAAACAGGGTTTTAACTTATTTTAGAAATCAAGTTTGATTTTTTTGGGGGGAACAGGCCCCCAGACTTCTGCTATCCCCCTTGATAGCATATCTGAAACAGGTTATGATCTAATAAGAATTAAAAAAATACACTGCATTATTATCTAATCTTGTTTCAAAGTGATCTTTTTGAAAAAATTTAGAACTTCGGAAATCTTTAAGAAAAATTTGTTGAAAATACTAAAATTGATAAAAAAAAAAGCTATGTCAGAGGTATCACTAGACTTATTAGACTCCTCTGACCACGCTTAAATTTTTCTGCATTGCAATTACAATGTGAAAAGAAGCCAGCTTCAACTAGGCGCCGTAAAAACGGCACTTTCGCGAAAAATCGCTATTTTTCGACTTTTCCGCGGCGCGTGATCCTAAACACCGGACTACTGGCTTCAAAACTTCAAACCATTGTTAAGTTGTTTTTTCTACATCGCACCATCGCACAAACAATACAAGAAGAAGCCAACTTCAATTTGGCGCCCGCCCAAAAATCGCGGCAGGAACGGAACACTTCGCGAGCAAAACGAAACTCGAAAAATCGCGATTTTCCCGACTTTTTTCTGCTATAAATCGTCACTTTTTCTCGGTTAAAATAAGGAAAGTAACAAAAGTTAGGAATTATCTGAAATATCCAAATTCGTTCGCGGGCCGCAGGTTGTGCATCACTATTGTAAATTTTCAGATTCAGGTTAAAAAGGTATAAAATAGAGTAGATTTTTACTTAAATTATAGTTAAAATAGAAACATATTTAGTAAAAATCGTTATATGCTTTCAGTAAAAAGTAGAACATTTAAAAAAAGAATGTTAAGATTTAAAAACACAGATTATAAAAGAACTCTCCCCTTGGCAGCAGTACGTATTTTTTTCCACTTATTTATTTGTGTGTATAAAAAAGGTAAATTCTTGCAGAAAATGTTTTGGAAAAAACTTGAGTTTGCAGACTGGTAAAAATTTTATATAAGTAATGTGGAGAGATCTTTCTTTATGCAAATAAAAATACAAAGTAAGCGATTATTTTTTATTTTTAAAATTTTAACTACTCTTATACTTTCCCCTTAAAATTTTAAGTTGCCAAGTGTAAAAATAGTGTTTAAATACATTAATTTAGATTACATGATTTTGATTTTAAGCAAACAATCTAGAAACACTCTTTGCTGCTCTTTGATATGAGATTGCTTATTGCTATTGATCGGATAATGTTATCAGTTTAATATTGTGATTGACAATTGTGATCACATTAAGCGGATTAGACTATTTTCTTTATAAAAATGATTAATTATTATTTCTCTTCAATGGAAATTATGCCATTATTTGTTATCTGGTACTCGCTGCAAACCTTTTTTAACACTCAACTTTTAATGGATTGTTGACGATTGAGTCATTATAGTTATTTTAAAGTAGTTTATTTTTTATAGAATTTAGAATGCAAATGTAATGAATTCAATTTTAATTGGTCATGTGTTATGAAGAATGATTCAACTTTTTAATTAGGAGCTGTCTTTAAGCCATAAAACCTCAAATTCATAAAAATAAGAACGTAAAATGAGTGGTAGATGTTATCCAATTTACACGTAAAAAAATTGGAAATAATGTAAAATATGTTTTAATTAATTTCTAATGTTTTATTTTAAAGTAAAAGATAAAAGCCTATTTTTAAAAATTGGTTTTATTTGAAAATAAAAAAATGTATAATAAACTTAAGCATTTATGATTGTGCATTCAATATGGCTCACTAAATGGTTAAAAATATTTAATTAACATGATAAAATATGATGGCAGATACTATTCGTTTCCAACTCTTTCTTCCAAAAAGCTTTAACTCTATTGTTTTCCAACTTCCTTACTTGCTTATCAGTGTGTGATTGCTTGTAAAATAGATACTCAATATTTTGTTATCCCTCCTACAACCTATTTTCATAATCTATTATAAAATATTTGTGTGGGCTTGATATTTTATAATGGTTCATGCTTATTTTTGGTTATGGCTGCTCACTTTTGACCTTGATAACACTGGGGAACAATTTTTAACATAATTTCTGTTGACTTCGATTTTTTGGCTGTTTTAGAGTTCAGTCAGGGGTAGAAGTCGTCCTATATTTCCTATAAATCCTATTATATTTTCAAAAAACATGAAAAAAGCGTCCTATAAATCCTATATATCCTATATTTCAAAAAATAATCCTATATTCCATCAAACGACCCTACTTTGGAGCTCAAGTATTCAAAATTTAAATTCAATGTCTTGAATATCCTTGAAAAATCAATTAGAAAAAATTCAAAAATCTATAATCTTGAAATTGATCATTCAGAAGTCCTAAAATCGTATCATGGCCCAGATTTCTTCTAAAAGTTAATAAGTATTCAATTATTATTTGGGCTTTTGTTGGTTTTTCAGATTCAATGAGGGCAGAAAAAACAACTTTTTTCTCTTACAATTGGGATTTTCGTACTTTAAAACTTGGTTTTGGAAGAAGTGTACATGTGTTTAAAATATGGACAGTTTTAGCGGGCATATTAAAAGATCTACAACTTAAATTGCTTGCTATTATGTATGAAAGCAAAGTCGTTTGATATTATAAAGTATATTTCAATAGTTTTTTTTATCAGAAAACCAGTCTTAAAAGATCTTTTCTGTGTATTTTTTAAGATTTTAAGAGTACTGGAATTTGTTTTTTAAACAAAAAAACCCCATTTTTTTAGATTTTCCATTCATGCATTTTTACTTTTTGCATTATGGGTTAAATTAACTATGGTTTTACTAAGAGTATTTTTTTAATTTAACACATTAAATTTTTTTTTCAAAGTTCATTTGTTTGAAAATTCATGAAGTATTTAGTTGCAATATAGTTTGACTCTTCTAGCCAATTTTTGTAGCCAAGTGCAAGTAAATTTGTGGTTGTAAGCCTAAATACCAAACACTTAAAACTGATACAGAAGTGTCATTAGTTCTGTTACCAAACTATTAAAAGTTTATTTTTGTCCTATATATTTTTTTGAAAAATCCTATATATTTTTATTTGGTCACTTCTACCCCTGAGTTCAATGGGCTCACTGATTAGAAAACTGTTGTTAGTTTTCTTCTATCACGTCAACTTTTTTGGCAAACAGCCCCGCTCCCTTTTTACGTTTTTTAATGACTTAATGGCTTTGAATTAGATTTTCAGGGTCAAAAATCATTACTTTAGTCTTTAAATTACACCCGAGAGGACAAGAATGGTTAAAGTTTCTAAAATATGAAAATTTGTGGTCAATGGATAGGTTTAAGGGGTTATTAATTACCCCCCTAAAAATGCAAAAAAGTCGTTAAAAATGATAGAGTTTTTTACGCTATTTTTTACACTTATTTTTTTACGCAATTCCTTTTCAAAAGGTCTTTACCCATCACCAAGGACCCAAATTTAATGAAAATTGGCCGCAATGATTTTTACAAAAAGCGGTTGAGGCATTAGCGCCCCCGAAGCACCTGCGGAAGGGTTCGGAAGACTCTCTTTCGCTTCGGGGACGATAACACCTCAACCGCTTTAAGTAAAAATCATTGCTGCCTATGTTCATTAAATTTGGGTCCTTGGGGAAAGGTTAAGACCTTTTAAAGAGGAATTGCATAATCGAGGACGAGATTAGGCTCTTATCGACCAGCATCCGACAATCCCGGTTTCTTCAATCCGAAGGGTTGAATGTAATGGAGGATTTACACCACTGCTGTAAAAGAGACATCAGCGATATTTTCGGAAGAAACGGGAATTGTTATTCCAATAAACCAATTGACGAGCGCCATCTTTTGTGAGTAGCGGGTACTAAAATATGCCGAAAATATCGCTGATGTCTCTTTTACAGCAGTGGTGTAAATCCTCCATAAGGCCACTTCTGATTGGACCGCGATGACGCCAGTGATCGAGTCCAAGCGTCCGCGCTGTTCGCTCAAGTTCATAGTCCAGTGTAAATTATTTCCTATAAAACTCCCCACTTGCTTTAAAACATTTCTATCACAACTAATAATAACTATACAACCAATTAATAAAAAATGAGTTGAACTGGTGTCCTTGTTTTCCTGCTTAACACTCGGAATTGTTTTCACAAAACTGGTTATCTGATGCAATCCCTGTATGAGATTATTTCAATATTATTTTTAAAATACTCACACGTATCTGAAAATATTGATTCACCTCTCTAAAAATAGACTATTTTTGAAAGAATTTAAAGGAATTAATAGTTAAAAAGGGAAAATTTTGAAACTTAAGTAAGATCCGTACGAAATATTTAAAACCTTTATAAGTTGTTAGAGCGCCATCTATCTAAACGAGAGCGAACTCTAAACTTTTTGGTTGATCTCGATCCGTGTCGTTTCCTGATCAGTAAATCTTTATTATTACATTTTAATCAATCATTATATTGATGATTGAAGCAAATATAAATATAATTTGTCATCTAATTCTTACTTAATTGTTCATTTTCGCTTGCATTGCAAATTATCCTCGGATTAATCCGCCAATGTTGGGGGATTAGATTTGAAGCTTTGGATCCAGGCTTAAGCTCCCAACCTTGACTGGTCGATAACGTTTTACTTAGGATCTGCGGATAATCCGTCAATCCGGGATTAATCCGTGTTGGTCAATACGGCTGGAGGACGCGAACACCTCAACCGCTTTTAGTAAAAATCATTGCTGCCTATTTTCATTAAATTTGGGTCCTTGGGGTAGGGTTAAGACCTTTTAAAGAGGAATTGCGTAAAAAATAAGAGTAAGAAAAGCTTAAAATAACCTCTATCCTTTATAACGTTCCTTTTTTGCATTTCAGGGTTTTTTCTCTTTATTTTTTACGCAATTCCTCTTTAAAAGGTTTTAACCCTTCCCCAAGGACCCAAATTTAATGAAAATAGGCAGCAATGATTTTTACTAAAAGCGGTTGAGGTGTTCACGTCCTCTAAGCGAAAGAGAGTATTCCGCACCTTTCCGCGGGTGCTTCGGGGGCGCTAATGCCTTAACCGCTTTTTGTAAAAATCATTGCGGCCAATTTTCATTAAATTTGGGTCCTTGGTGATGGGTAAGGACCTTTTGAAAAGGAATTGCGTAAAAAATAGCGTAAAATAAACTATCATTTTTAACGATTTTTTTGCGTTTTTAGGGGGTAATAACCCCTTAAACCTATCCATTGACCACAAATTTTCATATTTTAGAACCTTTAACCATTCTTGTCCTCTCGGGTGTAATTTAAAGACTAAAGTAATGATTTTTGACCCTGAAAATCAAATTCAAAGTCATTAAGTCATTGAAAAACGTAAAAAGGGGGCGGGGCTGTTTGCCAAAAAAGTGGACGTGACAGACAAAAACTATAGCTACTTTTGGATTCAGGGGCCAAAAGTGATTCAAAAACAAGTCACAGTTCTAAGACAACGAAATGGCTGTTCCCCAGTGTAATATGTGCATGCCTTTACTTTTAGTTATGATTCTTTACTAACCAGTACATAATCGTCACCTTAAAATTATTTTTACTGTTATTTTTCTCATGATTGATTTTCTTTAGAATTCAAGTCAGGCCAGTAATTTACAAAGCCCTCCTATACCTTCCAATTGCACTATTTCTTCTATTTGTGAGGTTAGTTGCTGGTGCACTAGGAGTATTAGTGATTTCTCTACTGCCAAGAACATCACAGAAAAGAAGGTAAAACACTTTTATACTTAGTTTTTGAATTTAGTATTACGCTAAAACCTTGTTAATCTGGATAGATATGTAGGTAGATTTTAGACATTATTATGCTTACCCCAAAAGCTACAAATGTTTAAAACTGAAAACAGCAGACCAATTCTTTTTTGCAAAACAATTTTATGCATTTTTGTTTCATAACCTCCTATTTATGAATTCATTTTGCTTATTACCTGGACAATCCAGATTTTAAATTTTCTGGGATACTTTTGAATAATCAGGACTACTGTGTATGTTCTTAAATGTTACTTAAATTACTGAAGTCCACAAAACCTAAAATCTATTAGCGTTATTATGTTTGCCTCTTATTTGGGATTTCTCATAAGTATTATTTCCCTGATGTACTCATTATCAAAAACTTGTTCCAATGAGAGATAACAGTTACAAACCTTTTGACCAACATCCTTAGGGGAACAACTAACTGATTTTCTAAAAATATTTTATACTGGTCCTGCAGCTGCTGTGCTGCTAGTGCTTGTTTTGCATAACAAGTTCATTGCTGTTCAGTGGTGTAGCCAGAAAAAAATTTCGGAGGGGGATGTTGATATTTCGGGAGGGGATATGGGGTATTTTTAGTGGTTTTCTATGGTGAAAAAGGAAATTTCCGGAGTTTCGGGGGGGATATATCCCGAAATCCCCCCTCTGGCTACGCCCCTGTTGCTGTTAATAGCAGGTCTCCCTTACAATGATGTAACTAACTATCAGGGGGAAAATTGAGACCTGAAGCTCAGAAAATGCTGGAAATTTTCAACAAATTAAGAATCATACAAAAAATTAGCCTGATAAAGGATCTTACGCTAGAAATATTTTCAATTTGTCAGTCAGCTTACAAAAAAATCAAACTAATAAAAACTTGATTTTTTATTTAGATGGATTAAAACTGCACTTTCAGGTTTCCCATAGGTCCTATTAAGGCCCTTACTTTTGTTTTTAGGGGCCCCTAAAAGTCCATTTCATTTTGATGATTTCAAAATTAGCTTTGATTAAGTAATATTATTTTTACTTGAAACAAAGTGATTATAAAGCCCTAAAAAGTCCTATTTCTAATCTAGAAAAATGTTTTTTCTCTCACCGACTCGATACTCGAGCAAGCCCATCCATTTTAACACACAAAAACACAAGCTCCTTTCCCTAAGATGCAGAGTAACAAACTGACAATATTGGAACAGAACGAAGAGAAGATGACCATGCCACTTGATCTGGTGTCTTCTCCATTCCGGGAAACCAAAGCTATAAATATTTCCCGTCAAGGAGTTGGATTACCTTATCGAGGGGGTTGGAAAAAAGGGTCGGGTAATTGGCCCACCCTCCCCCTTCACACGTGGGGTCTTGAAAATAAGCTAGTTTCTTGGTATTTGTTTCTTTCCGATATTTTGGGGGGATGTGACCGTTGGATTCTGGGAATAACTACCTAGAATCCTCCCGCAGTGAAAACTTAGTGGTACATTTTTTTCAAAACTGTATAGTATGTAGCATTTTGAATTTTTGTAATCTGCCACCCTGTGCTATAGCACATGTTGCACGTGCCTAAATACGGCCCTGCCTACATTACATAGACCTAAAAGGAAAGTTTATTAAATGTATCTAATGTTCAGCATCTACTAAACTTATTCGACTGAATTTGAAGAAATGGTAGTGGAATTCATTTTTGATCAACGTAAATTTCAAAATTAGCTCTGATTAAGTGATAGTATCGTTACATGTATTAAAGTGATTTTATTTTTTAGCTCAGTTCTGAAAGGAATTTGCAAAATCCTTGGTATAATAATTGAAGTGGACAATAAATATTGTGATGAAAATGCTAAGCTTTTCATAGCTAATCATGTGAGCATTTGGGATCGTCTAGCTGTGAATTTCATGGTTCCTTGCATGTCGGTATGTTTCACTGGTATAAAAGCATAGTTTATTAAATAATACTAAAATTTTTACTATGCATGTTTTACTGTGGGAGAATCCTTGTTATTAAATTACTGATATTTAAAAACTAGTCACTTTTGAAAAATTTTCTTTTAATAATTCCTATATCACTCAAATTTATTGTTATATTCAATCAAAAATTTCCTTTTAGTAGTTTGTAAGTTAGCTCTAATTGTAGAAACATAAATAGTTTCAGTTAAATTAAGCATTAAAATTATTAACATGACTTATTTCCTAACCTTGTGACTTTGCATTCTATGTATTTAGATAAAGGGTCATTCCAAGTCAATCTACCAATGGTCCGGACCTTTGGGTCTTTGATTCTCGAAATTTTTAGTGTGCTTGTAGTACTCATCCGTGGGAGTATAACAAGACCAATTTCAGATTTTTGGGGCCGGTTGTTTTTGAGAAATTCCCTTTTAAAGAGGCAAAAATCGAGCAATTATAAAAAAACATGACATTTTTAAACAGCTGATGCTCAAAACCTATTTGACCCAAAATCATGAACAAGGTGTTGTTTTCTTCTGTTTTAAACAAGCTTTAAAATGATATAAAGCACGACAATGTGATGTAAAATTTTTTTATTTAAATCTAAAAAATAAATTTTTTCGTAGCAAAAATACATCCCCCTTTGATTATAAAAAAATATATATATGTTCAAATATAGTTGGAAAACTGTGCAAAATAGGATAAAATTAGAAAAACGACGTTTCATTTGCACATTGTTTATTTAAAGATGTTATAATCAGACATGTTTCGAGGGTGTATTGAACCCTCTTCGTGTCAGTGAAATGACGATGTAAGAAAAAATTTTTACCCATGGCATCAGTAATATATACAGGCAACAAGAAACACAGTTACAGTTAATACAGAAAGATATTTAAATTGAAAAGAAAACTATGAAAATACAGATACAGAAAAAATTTTTTTATGGTGATTCACGACATCCAAATTTCAGAGAAAAAAGGTGCACTTGACAGGTCATTTACAAGATCATTAGAGAACTGATTAATGTAGAAACTTTCAAAAAAATCAAGGTCAAGTGTTGAATTACAGTTTTTAATAAGGGTAGCGGAAGAAAAGTTAAACGTATGGTTATTTTCCCAAACATGCCGGGCAATGGATGACTTGTCAAATTCTTGTTTTTTAACATAATTGATGTGTTCTTTAATTCTAAATTTTAGGGCGCGTCTAGTCTGACCAACATAGGATAACCCACATTCACAAAATATTCTGTAAATACCCCAATTATTGAGCGTAGGAATCGGATCCTTCAAGTTAGAAAACTTAATTTTATTTGTAGGGGAAAAAACAGTCGAAAAGCCAAATTTTATAAGGATATTAGATAGTTTGAAATTAATTTTAGAAAAATATGGAAGAACCCGGCGGGCTTTTAAAAGCGCGGCGAGTTTTTTCCGGATCGCCGAATCTAATCGAGCTCGTGGTGCCTCGGCGCCCTGGCCCCCCGACGAGCTAGACGCGCTAAATCGAGCTCGTGCAGGGCTCTGCTTTTAACAAGTCAAATCAAAGTAAATTAAAAGTTTTAGAACGTAAAAAAATAAATATAAGCATATTTCTGTGAAATATATAGGAAAATTCAGGGACTGGTCTAAATTTCAAATATTTTTATTTTTTCTACATGATTAAATTTTATTTTCAACTTGAAATTTGGTAGAAATGTTTATTTATTGTTAAGTTAAATGTTATAAAGCTTTAAATTTTCTTTAAAAAAATTTTTTAAATTTTTTTTTTAAATTTTTAAAAAATAAAATACATTAGCAGTTTTTAAGTGTCTCAACCAATTAGCTGAATGCCGAATATTATTACAGAATAATTTCAATATTTTTTAGAGTTTCAACACGAAAAAAATTTTTTTTTTTCAAATTTTGTGATTACAAATAATTTTTTCTATTGAACCCATGGCGGTCCCATTCTGAAATTTTGCACAGATGTAGTTGGATAGATTCTGTATAACATATTTTTTTTAAAAACGAAGGGGGATGTATTTTTGCTACGAAAAAATTTATATTTTAGATTTAAATAAGAAATAAAAATTTTTACATCACATTGTCGTGCTTTATATCATTTTAAAGCTTGTTCAAAACAGAAGAAAACAACACCTTGTTCATGATTTTGGGTCATATAGGTTTTGAGCATCAGCTGTTTAAAAATGTCATGTTTTTTCAAAAGCGCTCGATTTTTGCCTCTTTAAAAGTGCATTTCTCAAAAACTACCGGCCCTGAAAATCTGAAATCGGTCTCATTATACTCCTACGGATAAGTACAATAAATTATTAAAATATAAGACCTAAAGGTCCAAAAAAATACTTATATTGGTTGATTTGATGTGGAATGACCCTGAAGTTTTTTTATGTTCAACCAGGGTTGTTAGGTTTAATACACTTGTTTTAAATATGTTTAAAACAAAGAAAAAAACATTGTTTAAAACACATGAAGTTTTTAGCAAGTTTCTCCCTTTATTTAGGCAACAAACTCACTATTTTCATGTATGATCACCCAGAGCCTAAAAAGAGGGTGCCAAGTATATGACTTGGGTGCAAACCACCAAATTGCCATGACATAGGCAGTACATTGCTTGATAAAGAGCATTATGCTGTGAAGAAAACTTACAAAAATCAACTAAAAGAACGAACTGTTTGTGGTGTATTTAAAAGTATAGCTTTATTAATCTTATTTCGATTTGAAAAGTCAAATTTAAATTTTTATAAATCATGGATTTTTTTATCATTTCTATGTCCAGGGTAAAAAACCCCAAAGAAACACGTTTAAAACAAATAAAACATGTTTTTTTGTTTTTTATTAAAAAAACAAGTTTTTTTCCAACTCTGTTCAACTATGCTACCTACCTAAAATAAATAATGGTATGTGTTTGCTACTCTTTATTACATTAATTCAACCATGAAAAAAGTGCCCATATTTTTTCAATTAGTGATTATAATTAAGGATGCTAAATATAAAGTAAATTAGAAATTCCTTTAAATTCTCTATTACTATACATTTTGCACTTAAATGAGACTTCTTTGTGACCGTAAATACAATGTTCTTATCTTGTTTAATGCATTTTAGTCCTTTGTAGTGGAACATTGAAATTAAAAAGTGTAGCACTGACCAGGGTTGGCAAAAAACCAAAAAAAAACGGGTTTATTTTTTTTTTGGTTTAAACCAAGTTTTTTTAGAATTTATTTTTTAGAATAAGTTATTTTAGCAGTGATGTTTGAAATTGAGTTGTAAATGAGACATTCATTTCAGGGGTTGTTGATAATTGATAAATTATTTGAAAATTTCAATTAATTAGTTAATTAAAATTAAATTAATTTGTTTTAAAAATAATTTTTGTTTTCAAAATATTCCAATTTGAAAATCTAATATTGTAGTGAATAAAAATCAGTGTTAATTTATCTTGGATAAATGGTTGAAATAATCAAATTATTTATCTTAATTATATATGGATTAATTTATGAACTTAAGAAATTTCTTTAGAAAGAGAAAATTTAATTTTTAAATAAGTATTAAAAGTGAAATGTAAACAACTAATGTTAATTGAAGTTGGATAATTGATTGAGATAATTAATTTGATTAATTATTAAATGGTAAAAATAATAAAATTAATTATCTTAATAACATGGATTAATTTATAAACTTAAAAAATTTCTTTAGAAAGAGAAAATAAAATTTTTTAAATAAATAAAAGTGAAAAGTAAGCAACTAATGTTTACATCGTCATTTCACAGACAAAGAGGGTTCAATATACCCTCGAAACATGTCTGGTTTTAATATCTTTTAATAAATTATGTGCAAATCAAACGTCGTTTTTCAATTTTACAACAAATGTTAATTGAAATTGGATAAATGATTGATATATTTAATCTGATTAAGGAAATCAATGGTTTTTTATTAATTTGGTAAAAAAACCAACTGGTTTTTATCTATTTATAAACAAACCAACTGGTTTTTATCAATAAAGAAATCAACGTTTTTTTAATTAAGTAAAAAACCAACTGGTTTTTATGACTGACAAATAAGACAAATTGGTTTTATCAATTAATTAAAATCCAAGCCATCTTTTATCAGTGAAAAACATAACTTTTGTGTATATTTAGTTACTCTTTGAAATAATGTTTCATTTTAAAAGAAATTAATAAATAAACTATCTCTTGCAACATATAATAAGTTTAACTTAAGCATTAAAGATTAAGTTTAGATAGAGAGAATTCAATAATTAAAACCATTAAATTAAAAGATTTCTGATTTTTAATCACCTTAAAATGTCAAGTTTTTGATAAATCTGACCTTTTAATTTTGTGCAAAAGATTATACTTAATAACACTTTCTTTAAAAAAATCCTGAAAATATTTTATAATTTCTAAAAAAAACAAAAAAACCAAGTGGGTTTTTTTGGTAAAAAAACCATTTGGTTTAAACCGGCCAACCCTGGCACTGACAAAAGGTCAGGTTACCATTAAAGTGAATAATGAGTTTATTTATGAGCCTTTAACTCATATCTATATTATGATCATCCATTCAGTTGTTTCTTTTAATTGGTGGTTTTTCAATATTTCTAATATTTTATGTCCTAAACAGCTGGGTTCTATTTAACCAGATAGATGACGGAAAAGTAGTGTAAATATGTGAATAAATAATCAATGTTAGGATGAATTTTTATGTGGTGTACTTGAAGCATGGTTTTACCATATAGGCTACTTAAGTGTCACATACCCAGATTATCCATGTGCCGAAAAATTCTGTAAGGTTATATCTTGAAATAAATCAGGAAAGTTACAAACAAGCATCCTCATATTTTAGCAAGATAATGTCATTCTTTTCAAAATGCAAAAAATACTTATCTTGGGGAATTTTTAATTCAAATTTTAAAAGTTTCATAAGATTTTAATTTTTTTTATTTATTGTAAATTTGGATTTCTTGAACATGTCAAAATAATTGTAATTTTTTCAGTGCTCATCTACTTTTAGTTCTCACTTCACCCCTAGTTAGTTTTTCAGGATCAATTTCTTATGTCCTTAATTTTTAATTCTATGGAAATTGATTGGGATGAATGTTAAATTTACTAATTAAAAAGTACATGTAGTAAAAAATAAAATCCAATATCAAAATTATTATAAATATTCTATTAATAAAATTATGTTTTTCTCGGAGAGTAATTTGGATGCAACTGGGGTAAATGTATATCCTGCCTTGTTGCTCTTTATCTGATAAAGTGCTGCTGGAAAGAAAATTTAAAGTCTTTTGAGACCAATCCAATTTTATTTGTTCTGTCTCATTAAAAATGCTATATTTTTTTCAGAAATATCAAATGTTTACTAAAAATACTTATTTGCATTTTTGTTACTGTTAATTTTATATTTAACTAATAGGTTTTTAAATTTAGATTTCAAGAGATTTTCGATCAGAAAATGATCCTTTGGCATTTTGGAAAGATGTAGATGTTGTGCATTCAAGAGATTTAAACAACAGTCAAATTTCAGCCCTTCAGAAGTACATTTCAAGTAAGAAATAAATACTTTTAAGTTTTCTATAATTTTTTTACTGACCATGGTCACTCAACTACTCTTTTTTATAGGTTCAAGTATGCCTGTGTTACACTTTCCAGAGTTGGCTAGTACTAATGGAAAAGTTGGCCTCCTGAAGTTTCAACCTAGTCTGTTTTCTGTAACTACAACTGTCCAGCCTGTAAGTATACTATGCAGAAGTTTGACTTAAAATGTGCGAGTGGTCTTTCCATTATAAGATTGTTTTATAGATATTATTTTACTTCAGGTTGTTATCCGTGTTTCTATGTCTACATTTGTTACTATTTCACCTGTAAGTATAATCTTCTATGCATATTTTCATATTAAACAACTGGGAAATGTGTATCAGGACCAGGGAGTGTATGGACTAGTTTTTTTTCAATTAACAATGAGTTACCTTTGCCATATTTACTTTTTAAATTAGCCCCTGATATTTCTTGTTAACTCTATTATCAGTCTTAAAACATATTGAGGCTTAGTCATGAAATAGTCAATAATATAGAATGAAAATACAAAATAAATAAAATACATTATTTGAAGTGAATTATTTATGCTTATGGTTGCAGCCTTTAAAAAGTTTATTTTTGTTATGATACTCTCTCAATACTTGTATAAGTTGTAAGTAAGTTTTTAACCACAACAAGTTGTGTAATGTTTCCTATTTTACACCCCCAGAAAGTCCATTTTCTTAATTTGTTTTGTATCAAAATCTCACTTTATAACTCTTTTTAAAAATAGAATAAATTCAGACACTTAAACTTTACATTTTCTTTGAAATCTATTGGAAATCTTCCCATAATTGTTTTACTAATTTGTATTAATTTTTTAGTCTGTCTTGGGTAGCAGTGTTTGGTCTGATGTTGTTTGGTCCCTCATGATCCCTTCAACGTTTTTCTCTTTGAAGTAAGCTGTTTAAAAATTATAACCTTTGTTCTTAATTATTTTCTCGTATTATGTGTTAGTTTTATTCTTATTTACTTTAAAATTTGTAACTTACCCTGTGTAATCTTTTCAACTGAAACTTATTTGTATCCTTAAAAGTTGTTTATTTCTTTTGCACATAAAAATAAAGAATGCAAACGTGGCCATTGGGGTAGAATCTCCACTTTCAATTCCAATTTACTTTTGATGTTTTTTTGTGATATCTTGGCTTGCTTTAGTGTTGCTGTATAAACTGTGCCTAGGTTAGGATAAATACGAAAGTAAAAAAAGCAACCCTTGTATTGGTACTTAAAGCCCTCTGTGCATAGTTAGTAATAGTTTTAGAAATTTTAGGTGAACGATATCGACCTCTAAATTTTTTATGAATATAGCTATAGTATATTGATTACCCTCAACCTTAAAGATTTATTACCACACTGTTGTTTTCACTCAGTTAAGTCTTTGAGAACGTTTAAATGAGGCCCACATAGTTTTTTGCTAGACTTGCAGTTTAAGAACCCGGAAACAGGCAAAGGTCTGCATTTTTGGGCAACGAGGATTGAAAGTTATCACTAAATTGGCAAATATAACTGAATAAACATGTTTGAAAATGGAGCCCCAAGTGCCTCAATTATACAGTTGAATTTATTAATATTATAATAAGCATTTAAAATATACCTCTTAGTTTCATTCAATATTTCATTTTTAAGTGGGACTTCATTATAGAAAGATCCGTACTTGCATATTATCTACATGCCATTAGCACACATTACACATTTTTTCCAAAGTAAAATAAAAATAGAAAACAATCCCATTGGCACTAAAGTAAAGCGTTTAATAGGAACACAAGTAAACAAAAAAAATCTTGATAAACTCTGTAAAACCTTGGGTGATTAGTTGCTGGCATGCAGATAATACCAAAGTATGATATTCTTTCAAAAATAATTTTCTCTACCTTTAACTTTGGTTCATTTCATAGAACTTTACCTAGTATGGCAAGGCTACCTGAAGAATCTGCCATTGAATTTAGCAAACGAGTTCAAGATGCTATGGCTAAAGCACTTGGCTTAAGACCAACTGTATTCACATCTTCTGACAAAGCTGAATTAATAAAGCGTTCTCAAATCATTGTTTCATCAAGAAGTACGAAAGTTTTTTTTAGTTAAATTTTAAAAAGTTAAACTTTAAATTTGTGTGTTTGTAACTTTCACATTTTATTAAACTATTGTGTAACACAATTGCTTAAATTGTTTCTATTAAATAGATTTAAAGCAGTTTAAAATGGGTATGAGGTTTTCTGATTTCCAGATAATTTTTTGGTACTTAAGTATTATACCGTTGACCATTCAGCAGCCGTTAAATTCAGCCTCACAGCTATACAAGTCAATAGACTTGAATAACGTTTTCGAATTCAGCTGCACGGTCGACGGGACAATACGTAAGAACCAATTTTCTTTTACATAAATACTTGATTTAATGGTGCACTATAATTTTTTAGAAAAATACTAAGTTTATACTGTGATAATCTTAGTACATTTTTATTGGTGTTAATAATATTTATTTTTATTATTGGAAGTGAACCTCTAAGTGTTTTCTTTAGCATCTAATAGACCTCATACATCAAGTGTATCCGATACTGGGCAGGGCTTGCATAGTTCAATATCATCTCAACGATTGTCAAGTCAGCCTCCTCATAAAGTAAGTTAATTTATAGTGGTTGTTAACACACAATAGATTTCTTATTCTAAATTTATTTTAAATTTTTTAGCTTACAATGAATACAGCTGCTGAAACGTTTGGTAAATCTCCTAAAGAAAGAATGTTGTCCTATCAAGAAAGAAGAGCTCTTTTGATTGAAGCTGCTCGATTAAAGTACCTTGAGAAGCACAAGACCTAGCTTACTGGGATTGGTTAAATGTGAATATGGAAGTGTAAGATAATCAGATAAAAAACCATGTGGATGTTTTGTATATTCCTCAAAGTATGTACAGTGAGAGTGTGACCTGTTTTTATAAATGAATAATTTTTATATGTAAGAACACATATCTCAGTATTATTTAATAAATTTTTCACAAAAATTTATTTTGAATCTTAATATCTTTATAAATTGTGAAATGCTTGATTTGTGGATTGATCTTTTAATTTTTAAATAATTAATAAACTTAATTTTTTCTGTAACTATGGGCATTTTAAGGTATTTATTTATAAACTTTCTTATAAAATTATTTTGATTGATTTTCAACTTACAATTTGAATCTTAAAATAATCTTTAATCATTATCGCAGTTTATAATAACTAAAAATACCAGTAAAGATCTTAGTATTTTGTCACAAAAAAATTGGTAAGTAATGTCATTTGCTCAAACCTTATTTTAATCTAAATGACCTTTTCTAGTAAGTATTTCTTGTAAAATGATTAAGAGAAAGTGTGTATAAGTTTTGAACACTTCTATCTGAAATGTTAAATTTAACATATAATTATAATACGTTTTTCATCAGACTTTTGCAACTTCAAGCTGTATACCTGAACTTGAAATTACTGCATAAGGGACTTGCAGTATTGCAATTCACAACTTGCATCACTCAATTTTAGGGATTTTGTACCCCTCCTCTTTGCAACTTTGAACCTAAATAAGGAGCAAACTAAGCTTTCTCCTTCGGATACAAATTTTCAGGAAAAACAAAAACCTAATAACTTATATTTCTAGTTACTGGGAAGATTTGTAGTCATAATTTACCTAAAAACTTAAAATTAAAAAATGCATTTGAAATTTGGAGAAATCACATTTGGATCGAACGCAGAGGAGGGTTGGACATGGTTTGGAAACATGGTTTGAATGTTTCCAACATGGATAAAACACTTTTTGGATGAAAATAAGGTAATACACATTTTATTAAAAATTTTATTTTATATCATTTTGTAATTGAATAAGAGCAATATTAATATATCAACTATAAAATGAAGTTAACAAGGACATGAAAAATAGATCTGAAATTCTAGAAAACCTCTAAATTTTTAATTCAATATCTTCATCCAAGCAATCACATACTTCCTGCATTTCCTCATTGCCTGCAGTTAAATTATTTGTAATAATTTCTTTATATCAAATGAAGTCTTGTTGATTTTGGCACTCATCGCCATACATTAACTTCAAACGCTTATCTACATCTTTTCCCTTTTCAAGTGATATTGCATGGCTAAGAGGAAGAGGTTGTAAGAAGTATCTTTTTAAAACGACGGCAGCACCCTTTTTAAAAAGCTTTGGCTTTGACACTTTCTCTACTTTTCTCAAAAACTATTCTTTTTAATTCTGATATAAACTGTAAATTTTTAAAATGAACATTAAGTGATTTCATATCAAAAAGTTCCTAATCAGTCCCTACCATTACATCACCAACTTTACGCTGACCAATGAGTGGGTCAATTTAACTTCCAATCAGGGGGTCACGTGATGAGTAAGAACAGCTATGATTGGCTGACTGATAGCAGTAACTCATTATTTTTTTGGAGAAAACACGGTTTGACTGTTTGCTCCTCAAATGTGAAATTTCATTTCACTAATTTTGTTACTCATGCATTTGTAGCTTTTACTATTATAAAACCAGATTTATTAGAACATAAAAACAAACTTCTCATTTATAGAAGATTTAAGAGGTGCAATACTGAATCCATGAATATCTCATTTTTTTTATGATTTTCGTTTTTGCATCCCCTCGTTTTATAGGGGTGTGAAAGGGTTAGAGCAGTATCCCAGATAAGATGTGGCCAACAGAGGATTAATTTTTAAAATTAAAATGAGGGCCAGTTCACAAACTACATCACATATTTAAGGGAGTCCTGTGTAAGGGACCCAATGTAACAAGGGGGAGAAAGAGTTCAAAATTTACAACATAACAGGCCATTAGTTGTTTCCTTAATGTTATTACAGCACAAAAGATGCTTTTTATCACTTTTGTAAAAGGTTTTGTGTTTGAAAATCAGCAAGAACATCGGCAGAGTATAAGACTTATCTTTCCTTTAAACATTTACATATGCAAATATTAATTGAAATAAAAACAAATATTTAAGTATGAATTTGTGCTTGTTCGAGAACTTCATTAGTCTGTCTAATGAGGTATAATTAGACTGTACCATGGGTGGTCTCTATAATCCTGGGATTTCTTTTCTCTTCTGAACAATCTATAGATTATAGGAAGCTCTCCATCATGGGATTTCTCTTGCTCCTATACATCCTCACTATACTCTATTTATTTAGAATTGGCGCTTGAGAAATAGTGCTTTTCCCCACGCTAGAAGCGTAACCATAGTTACTATCTTCGAGCAGCCAATAGTAAGCCTTCTTCGTCACTTTGACGAAGATAATTGCTATCGGTGGTGGGGGAAGGAAATATTTTCAAGCGCCAGTTCAAAATGAACAGACTATAGTAAGGAGTGCCATATTGGGGTTTTTCTTGCTCCTCTACATTATCTTTTGATGTTAGGGTACACTCCCTCTAGGGATTTGTGTTGCTCCTTTGCATCCGCTCCATGGACAACAAAGTGTGCTCTATGCAGTGATTTCGCTCGCTCTTAGGGGCCGTTCAAATATTACATAAGCACTTTTTTGGTCATTTTTAACCCCCCTCCCCCTTGTCAGCAAAGGTAAGCAAACCTCCAACCCCCCCACCATAATTACGTAAGAAACTACCGGCCTCCCCCCCGAAATTTCGACATCCCTTTTAGTAAGTACTGTTTTTTCTCCTTGAAAATTAGGTGACTTATCAAGGAGCTGTCCTTTTTAAGGGTTCAAAAATGAGTCGAAACTACTTTTCGGGGTTAAAATTTCAGAATGTTTGGGGGTCCCCAGAAAAAAGTGCTTACGTCAGATTTCCTACTTCAATTTTTTGTTAAATTTATTTTTGGTTGAGTTTTGAAATTATTTATGCAAGAAACAAGATATTTTCGAAAATTCAGTATCTTACGTAAGCATCTTTCATATCCCCCCTCCCCCTAGTCAGGAAAAATAAGCAAAGAGCAAACCCCCCTCCCCCCTTAGGTGCTTACGTAATATTTGAACGGCCCCTAAGTGGTACCAATGCAAAAACGTTCCCTAATGGACCGAACGCCCGGCATTTCTCTAGCTCCTCCGCATTCCTCTTTACGGAACGGGGAAAGCAGTTGACGCGTAAAAAATACTGTAGAATTTACTTAATTAAAGATGCGAGGTTATCTAATGGCGATATTGAATTTTAAGGTTTTAATTAAAAATATTTTAAAAAGTTATATTTTTAGATGAAAAATTGTTAGCGTTAAATTGAAAACGCCCCAATTTTCACTAGGAAAAATTTTAAATCATTAAGGTCGGAATGAAAATTAAATTTTCAGGTCACACAAAGAGTATATCTTAAGATTAATAAAAATATATACCTTTTAGATTTTAGATAACAAGCATCCATAATTCGGAAATTTCAAATGTTTTAAATAATCAGCGCAAAAAAGAGGGGAGTTGGAAAGAATTACTTTACTGAATTCAACTCTAAAACACACACACAATAGTATGTTAATTACCCTTTCCATTGCCGTCCGCATATTTCCGATTTCAGCATGAGAAGCGCAACAGTGTACCGATAGACCAATAAGATTCAATGATTTCTGCTTTAGCTCCTCCCCTTCCCCTTCGTCATACAACAAAAAAATATTAAAATAAGAACACAGAAGAATACATATTATTATACCAATGTATGCATATTCTTATTTTTTTTTAATGAGACGGGGTTTGGATATTTAATTTAAAAGTTGTGAATGAAGAGGAATTCTTTTTTATTTCTTTTTCGTTCTAATACTTTTTTCATTATGTTTTACTGTGGAGCAAGTATTAATTCAGAAAATTCCTTCATTAAAATAAGTTAATTCCATATAAATACAACATTGTTTGAGTAGATGGAGATAATTAGAAATTGTGATTTTTTAAATCACATTTGTCACATAAATCACATTTTAAATCACATTTATTTTAAAGATTTATTTCATACGTTATCAGAATATTATTCTATAAATTGAAATAATTTTAAAATAGAAAATCTTTATTTTTTCCCAAGCATGCTTAACAAGTTAGAAGCAAAGTTCTAATGATAATTAAACGAATCCAAAAACATATTTTATTTTAAAACTTTAAACTTTCGCTTTTTTATGTTTCCTTGAGTTGATGGGAGGGGCTAAAACTGCAATCCTATTGGTCTATCGGTACACTGTTGCGCTTCTCATGCTGAAATCGGAAATATGCTTCCCGTCCTGATAAAATATACTTTTGGTTAACTTTATAACATGTAGATGGCGGCCTTTACGTCCCTACTTTTTTTTTGGCAAACAGTGAACTTGGATCGCGCGCTTATAGCGGATTTCAATTTCCTTTGAAGGTGTAATTTGTTTACTAATCTCTGTGTAAGTCAATAAACTATTAATAAATGGGGCCTGTTGGTTTTATTGTGGCCATGGCCTGTTGGTGTTCAGTTCACCATTGGTGTTTTTTGGTCATTGCGCCATAAAACACCAATTAACCAACCAATAAACGATTAATTACGTAATTGCGAATGCAGTGGCGTAGCCAGGATTTTTCTTTGGGGTGTCCAGTGCGAAAAATTTACCATTGGATATCAAAAAGTTTCTACAATTAGTGAAGTAAAGTTATAATTTTCACATTACTTTTAATTTATCCTCTGTGTTAATTAATAGTTCATAATTTATTAGTAGTTAGTGTAATAATTAAGATTAATTATTACTTCGATTGAAAGTTCTGATCCATATAACTTTTTCATTAAGTACGGCGATCATTATTAAAAAACAAATTAAACGTCCATGAAGTTGGCCGTGGCGTGTTAGCTGTGGCAAAATTGAATAGTACACATCGTTACTGCTTCGTTACTGCCTGTTACTGCCGCATAAATAATCGTTACTGCCTAGGTCCTACTATTAAATTTTTAGCAAAACCTTATGCCACGGCCAGGTTCATGCTAGCCGTGGCACTTTCGATTTTTAAACAAAAAATGAGTGTAAGATATTCCTTTTCGTTACTGCCTGTTATTGCCACCAATATTATCGTTACTGCCTAAGCGGATTGGTGTAAAAAATCAACATGTCTGCCACGGCCAAATTCCATAAGCCGTGGCATGTCCGCAAAATTAAAAACTGATTATGCCATCTTAAATAACTTCGTTACTGCCCGTTACTGCCACATAAATAATCGTTACTGCCTCTTTTTGTTTTCAGAAAAAATCAACTTTCTGCCACGGCTAACTTCCACAAGCCGTTTTTGCAGCCGAGCAGAAAAAAAATGTTTCAAAATCAAACAAAAAGCAGCTTAATGGATCCTATTTCGTTACTGCCCGTTACTGCCATCAAAATTTCGTTACTGCCTCCACAAATTTTCAGAAAAAAATCAAAATTTTCGTTACTGCCTATACCAATTTTCAGAAAAAATCAAAATTCTGCCACGGACAGGCCATTTTTGCAGCCGGGCAGAAAAAATGCTTCAAAATCAAACAAAAAACAGCTTAATGGATCCTATTTCGTTACTGCCCGTTACTGCCATCAAAATTTCGTTACTGCCTCCACAAATTTTCAGAAAAAAATCTAAATTTTCGTTACTGCCTATACCAATTTTCAGAAAAAATCAAAATTCTGCCACGGACAGGCCTTTTTTGCAGCCGGGCAGAAAAAATGTGTCAAAATCAAACAAAAAAACAGATTAATAGACCCTATTTCGTCACTTCCCGTTACTGCCACAACAATAATCGTTACTGCCTTCTTCAATTTTCAGAAAAAATCAAAATTCTGCCACGGACAGGCCATTTTTGCAGCCGGGCAAAAAAATGCTTCAAAATCAAGCAAAAAACATTTTAATGGATCCTATTTCGTTACTGCCCGTTACTGCCACAACAATGATCGTTACTGCCTCCTTCAATTTTCAGAAAAAATCAAAATTCTGCCACGGACAGGCCATTTTTGCAGCCGGGCAAAAAAATGCTTCAAAATCAAGCAAAAAACATTTTAATGGATCCTATTTCGTTACTGCCCGTTACTGCCACAACAATGATCGTTACTGCCTCCTTCAATTTTCAGAAAAAATCAAAATTCTGCCACGGACAGGCCATTTTTGCAGCCGGGCAAAAAAATGCTTCAAAATCAAGCAAAAAACATTTTAATGGATCCTATTTCGTTACTGCCCGTTACTGCCACAACAATGATCGTTACTGCCTCCTTCAATTTTCAGAAAAAATCAAAATTCTGCCACGGACAGGCCATTTTTGCAGCCGGGCAGAAAAAATGCTTCAAAATCAAACAAAATACAGCTAAATGGATCCTATTTTGTTACTGCCCGTTACTGCCACCAAAATTTTCGTTACTGCCTTCATCAATTTTCAGAAAAAAACAAAATTCTGCCACGGACAGGCCATTTTTGCAGCCGGGCAGAAAAAATTCCTCAAAACAAACAAAAAACAGCTTAATGTATCCTATTTCGTTACTTCTCGTTTTTGCCGTAAAAATTTTCGTAACTGCCTCCATCAACTTTTAGAACAAATCACACAGACATGGATACCGCTTATCATACCCCGTGTAAATAGATTAGGCGGTTCTTCACTATGGAAACGCAATAGAAATACAATGGGATATGACTAGTAGCGAGCCGCCGATTTATATTACACAGACTATTTAAATGGTCACAATTAGTCATACGTTTGCTGTGAATAGACACAATTTGGTTACACGTTTTAGTTTGCCAATCTATAACGGGAAATGTTTGAAGATTTCAGTTTGTCATATTTTGGTGAGGGTCTCAAAATCTGGATGGCTTCTCCTGGGGTATAGAACAAGCGGCACGATGATGATAAATGCTGGCCATGTATGATGATTGAAGCCGGGACAGTACCACATCAGCAACTCGTTAAGTATGCCTCGGAAGACCCGACTGTGTCTCCAACAAATATCGGCTTGTATAACCTGATGGAGATCGGAGCAACATAGATTCGGGAAAATCAAAAGATACGAGATGGTAAACAATTGTGTGCAAAGGGTTGAAAAAGGGTAAAACACAATGTGTGTAACAATTGTGTGCAAAGGGTAAAGCAAATCTGAGATGGCGATCGCCATTAAAAACACAAGTAGCCTAAGTCTAATTAAAATAAGTTTAGAAGGTTGCCGGATGTTGGAATTATCAGGAATTAATTTTGAATATTGGCAATTGTAAGATTACGTTGGAGTCAAAAAGATATGTCTTGACCGGCGACAGAGAGGAGGAAAGCGTGGGGTTGTTGATGGAATTATAGACCAACGGCCGCAGCAATCTTATAATTACGATTCAGAAATATTTATGAAATGAGCGGGATTCCAAAAATGTTATATCATTGGTCCACAACTTGGCCAAATTTGTGTGTTTTTCTTTGTTTCGCTTCTATTCTTTGCTTTCAGTGGTTCAAAGATTTTACAGTGCTTTGTATGAGTGTTATTAATTTATTTTTAATAAAAATGTTTTGTCCCTTTGTGCCAATTGACAAAAATTTTATAGTTGAAAAATTCCGCCAAAAAGGATAATATTAACCCAAACCGCAAATGCCTTAAAGTTTTGAGCCATAAAAACATTAAAATTCCCAAGCAAATATCCTCACGATAATTTACATATTTTTATGATAATCTATTATTATAAAAATATGTAAATTATCGTGAGGATAATCTATTATTATTAGAGATAGTATTAACATAAATTTTTATAGAATTTTGATTTTTTCTGAAAATTGAAGGAGGCAGTAACGATTATTGATGTGGCAGTAACGGGCAGTAACGAAATAGGATCCATTAAGCTGTTTTTTGTTTGATTTTGAAGCATTTTTTCTGCCCGGCTGCAAAAATGGCCTGTCCGTGGCAGAATTTTGATTTTTTCTGAAAATTGAAGGAGGCAGTGACGATTATTGTTGTGGCAGTAACGGGCAGTAACGAAATAGGATCCATTAAGCTGTTTTTTGTTTGATTTTGAAGCATTTTTTCTGCCCGGCTGCAAAAATGGCCTGTCCGTGGCAGAATTTTGATTTTTTCTGAAAATTGAAGGAGGCAGTAACGATTATTGATGTGGCAGTAACGAAATAGGATCCATTAAGCTGTTTTTTGTTTGATTTTTTAGCATTTTTTCTGCCCGGCTGCAAAAATGGCCTGTCCGTGGCAGAATTTTGATTTTTTCTGAAAATTGAAGGAGGCAGTAACGATTATTGATGTGGCAGTAACGGGCAGTAACGAAATAGGATCCATTAAAGTGTTTTTTGTTTGATTTTGAAGCATTTTTTTTGCCCGGCTGCAAAAATGGCCTGTCCGTGGCAGAATTTTGATTTTTTCTGAAAATTGAAGGAGGCAGTAACGAAAATTTAGATTTTTTTCTGAAAATTTGTGGAGGCAGTAACGAAATTTTGATGCCAGTAACGGGCAGTATCGAAATAGGATCCATTAAGCTGTTTTTTGTTTGATTTTGAAACATTTTTTCTGCCCGGCTGGAAAAACGGCTTGTGGAAGTTAGCCGTGGCAAAAAGTTGATTTTTTCTGAAAATAAAAAGAGGCAGTAACGATTATTTATGTGGCAGTAACGGGCAGTAACGAAGTTATTTAAGATGGCATAATCAGTTTTTAATTTTGCGGACATGCCACGGCTGATGGAATTTGGCCGTGGCAGACATGTTGATTTTTTACACCAATCCGCTTAGGCAGTAACGATAATATTGGTGGCAGTAACAGGCAGTAACGAAAAGGAATATCTTACACTCATTTTTTGTTTAAAAATCGAAAGTGCCACGGCTAGCATGAACCTGGCCGTGGCATAAGGTTTTGCTAAAAATTTAATAGTAGGACCTAGGCAGTAACGATTATTTATGCGGCAGTAACAGGCAGTAACGAAGCAGTAACGATGTGTACTATTCAATTTTGCCACAGCTAACACGCCACGGCCAACTTCATGGACGTGCAAATTAAGAGTTTTCAGTAGCTCCATATTAAAGAGGTGGTTTTGGGGGTCCACCCCCAGACAATTTTTGGAAATTGGATTTTTAAAAAGGAGTTTTTTACTTCATTATGAGGTAATAACTGAGGAACACCGCTCCTTGTGTAAGCCAGATAATTTTTAAGGAAAAAAATAGAAAATCTGACGTTTCTGTGAGGCAGTGGTTGATCCAGGATTCGGTTTCGGGGGACTAAAAATTTTGAAAATCAAATTGAATTTTCTCAACAAATGTAATATTGAAAAGGTTGAAAACAATCGTGTTCGAATTACCTTAAGGGGGGTTTGGGGGACCTCCCCCAGAAAATTTTTGGAAATTCAAGTAAAAAAGCAGGTTTTCAACTCGTTTTGGTACACCTAATCCGAATTTAGAACATATTTTCAGTAATTTATTATTTGTTAGGAGTTTTGTATTTTGACGAACTCATCATAAAAAAAGTTGTTTATAATGAAGTTCCAAGTCCCAAGAGAGATCTGGGTTCGTCTCCCCCAAAATTTGTTTGGAAATTTGACCCTAAAAACAGGGTTTACTCCTTTAGTACCTTTATCGCCCCTCCTCTTATATTGTCCCTCAATTAATACGTATGTTATGGGGAAACCGGGGGTTCCCCAGGAAAATTTTAGATTTTAACATGCAAAAAAAGGTGGTTTTTAGACACTTTTAAGGGACATAGAAGCCCTCTTTTGAGTAGGCACTGGAATATTTAACGCCTAAAAAGGGTCCAAAAATTTTGGGTCGGGCCCATGGAGGGGTCCGGACCCGGGGACCCCCCCCTTGGCTACGCCACTGTGCGAATGTAAATTAAAATAACTTACAGAAAATTTCTTTTCTTCTGTTTCTTAAAACCTTATAAGATTTTTCTTTTGAAAAAAAAAACTATTCTCAAACTTTCGGATCGCTGGTACCCCTTTAGAAAAATGATTTTTCTGACCTGCTTTTTAAAAGTTTTTTGTTTTCCTCAAAGAAAAAAATTCTAAACGCATTAACATAAAACGTTTCATTTCCATGTAATCTAGTAACGCGAGGAATTTCATTTCTTTTAAATTCTAATTTTTAATGTAAAATAAAATCAGCTGAACATCTTAACCCTTTATGTCCCTACGGGACTTGTAAGTACCACTTCCCAATGTTCCAAATTCGTCCAATTTTCGTCATGTAAGACCAAATTTGGTTTACTTATAGTTGCAGTTACGTAAACTTTGACATATTTTCTAAGAGCAGTTTTTGGACCTTTGAAGGAGGGTGACCTTTGGAGGAAGAGATTTAATTTTGAAATTGAAAGACTATTTAATGAGAAAGACATAATTAACTATACAAAGACCAAAAGAATACAATGGTTGGGACACCTCGAGAGAGAGAATGGAGGAAGACAGGGGCACTAGAAAGATCTTCAAGGGCCAGTGCCAGGGACAACGAAAAAGAGGAAGGCCAGTCAAAAGATGATTGGATGAGGTTGAAAAGGACCTTAAAATTCTGAAAGTCCGGAATTGGAAACAAAAGGCAAGGGACAGAAGGCTTTGGAGGAAAATTGTTGGAGAGGCCATAGTCCACATGGGCTGTAATGCCAAGGAGTTAGTTAGTTAGTTAAGACCAAATTTGGTTTACTTATAGTTGCAGTTACGTAAACTTGACATATTTTGGATGAGGAAAATAATTTGGGGTATAAAGGATTAAAATAAAGACTTAAAAGATAACTTAAGTGTAGAATTTGAGCGGCCTTGCTGAAACACCCTAAAGGATTTTTGATTCCTATGAGGAAATCTTTCCAGAAATTTTAAATGATTCGCATTGTACTTGAATGGTGTCTCGACACCATGGGCGGATAAAAGGGGGTGCAAGACGATTGAATTTTTGGCAAGGAATTTTTGAGAAAATTCCATTTTTATAGGGGAAAATCATGTTTTCAAAGCCATCAGGGACAGCTTGTACCCCCAAGTTTTCAAGTATGCACCTCCAGGGTTCACCATCTAAATCCGCCTATGCTCGACACCCCATAAAAACGGTCCTGATCCGGCCTACGGGCCGTAGGTTGCCCATAATGTGTTTTAATTTAGAGGATACTTTATTGACGATTCGGTTGGTTGGTTTAGGGTTTAATGGGCAATGTCCTCATAAGAGCATATATCGCCAAATATAGAAGACTGGGAATCACCTAGGAACTGGGGTTGGGAAGCATATTCGCACATCCCAACGGTTTGGTCCTGACGAGCTTAGTGCGCATGCTCGGGGAGAAAAAAAGGATCTTCTTTGGATAATTGCTATCATTCATGAATCCCCGCTGGTGCAGTGGTAGAGCGCGTGCTTAGCATGCGGTAGGTCGTGGGTTCAGTCCCCGATTTATTGTTTTATTAAAATTTCTAAAAAAACCAGTTAAAATAAGTCACACGCATGCGGCATGCGCACTAAGCTCGTCAGGACCAAACCGTTGGGATGTGTGAAAATGCGGTTGGGAAACGCACCTCTAACGACTTGGAGTTTTTTTTGAGTCAGCATGAAAGGCACGTTAAAGCAGAGCGAAATTTTACACTTCATCTTCAAGATCGGATCAAAACCAACCAGCAAATTTGTTCGATTCCGGCATTTATTACATAAAACCAAAAGAAGTACTGAAACTTAAGTACCTGGCCAATCGTAACTTCTCAATTTAAAAGGATTTTAATTAGTCGTTATTTAAATCTTATTTTAGGGCTTAAGATTGAAAAATTACGATTGGGCAGGTTAGAAAGTAATCGAAGTTTCGGATCTTCTTTTGTTTTATGTAATAAATATATGTAATCGAACAATTTGCTGGTTTTAATCTGATAACGGTGGAACTAACCAGAAAATATGACGTAACGTTGTTGACTCTCTACAATCGAGCTACAGCCGCATACATTCTCTCAATTAACCCCGCCCACTTTCAAATCGCTAAAGAGGGAAAAATATTTTATATATTTTCCCGGTTATTAAAACAGTTGCGTGTATTTTTCTTTCGAGCATGCGCTGGGGATAATTTCTTAGACATCACAAGTTTCTCTGATGTCATGCTCTCCCAGGGACTCACCTAATGTTCTGGCCAGCGCAGATTTCTCGCTGGCTTATATATTCTTGATCTGCCCGTGACGTCACTATCTCGCGTTCTCGCATCTTCTTTAAAGTGACGATGGGTCGTGAGCTCCTTTGGAATCGAACTCACAACTCCAAGTCCACATTTAATACAATTTAAACATATAACTACACATTTAATGATCCTTTCTGCGACTACAATCACTGATAAGAGATATTAAACGCCAGAACAAACTATATCAATGTTTATAATAGGGAAAGTTTAGTTACTGTCAGGGAAAGTTTGCAACCATAGGGGAAAAGTTTCATTGATCAGGGGAAAAATAGAAGTGATTGAGAAATTCAAATGTAGCCTCCATACAAAGTTGTAAGTCCAATGAGAATCACTCGTTTCCTTTAGTCCCCGCCCACACCAATGATTGACAGCTGGAGGGTCGAAACGCCACTATGCGATAACTGTAGAACTATTTTAGTAAAATCGCGTTTTGGACTCTCTGAATAATCTTTACTCTGTGGGTTGGCCGAAAACACACTTTATTTTTTATTTATGTTCTAATAGCACGGAAAGGGCGCCACTTGGGTCCAATAAGGATGGTGTAAAATATGTTTTAGATTGGATAATATCTTAGGCTCCCACATCGCACTTAAAGTTTGAAAAAATGGATAACTTTTTTCTACAAAACAACTAAAAAAACAAAGATTAAACTCTCAAATATTATTCATGATTTTTTATGAGGAATTAATATAGTTATAGATATAATGTTTCAGGTCCCATTCTCTTATCACTCTTTTTTCGTTAGATATAATTTTTAACCCCTTAACAGTGTCGCCCGAGCTCAGCTCGGGCAACCACTACGTGCAGAATTTGTGATGCCCGAAATCAGCTCGGACAGGAGAAAAATTGACGTTTCCCTTTGTGAAGCCCAAACTGAGTTCGTTTCGATGATGATAGTGATTTTTCGTCGTTTAGAGATTGTGAGACATCATGTTTAAATAATCTTGTTCCTAATTTAATAAGATGTGTGCGTAATCCAATACTTTTTTACGTGTATGTTAAAATAATTAGTACACTTGTAATTACATTTAAATTTTGATTTTTTTAAAAAAAAAATTTCTAACCCTTATATGAATATAAAGAACAAAATTAAACAGTCAAAAAATTTTTCCATTTTTGGTCAATTTTTCTGAAATAAATGTCACTGTTAAGGGATTAATGTTCAAAGAAATTTTGTAAAGTTGTTTTTCCTGCATATTTAAAGAGCTATAACTGTATACAATTTTAATTTTATCTCATCTGATACATATCTTCATATCTTACTTTACGCAGACGATGCAGTGATTTTGGCTGACCCCTATTGATCTCCAGAAAAAGCTTAACTTATTGGAACAGTTCTGCTCGGACTTCCATTTAAATGTTAACATAAATAAAACGAAAATTGTGATTTTTAAGAAGGGGGGTAAACTTTCTAAATCTGAAAAATTTGTCTACCAAGGTACAAAACTCGAAATCGTCAGGGAATATATCTACTTAGGAATACCTTTCTCCTCAACTGGCAAATTTAACTGTGCAAAAAATCATTTTACCTCCAAAGCAAAAGCGGCGATCTGTGCATCTTGGCCTATTTTTACGGGACCGCGTTTCAACTCAATCAAATCTTGGTTTAAATTATTTGAGTCTCTTATTCAGTCTGTTTTTACATATGGTTCTGTAATATGGTCCGCGAGCAATGTTTATGAGTTAGAAGAGTGTTTTTGCTTTTTCGTTAAAAAGCTGTTCACGCTTTCCAGAAACACCTCGGGTTACATTTTAAGACTAGAACTGGGTCGCCCTCCGATTTCAGTAACTTTGGTTAAATTAATTTTAAAATATTGGATAAAAATACTCAGGTTACCAGACTGTAGATATACAAAAATTTGCTATAATAAGTTGTTTTCGAACTCCAAATTCTCTACCAACCCAGTATATAACTGGACTTTATGCATAAAAAATATTCTTGATAATCTTGGGTTTAGTTTTGTTTGGAATGCACAGGACCCGGTACAAGCCTCAATCTACCTTCCTTCCATACTGAGGACTGTCTGGGATCAATCTGCTCAAAATGATATTTCTAGGACTGAAAGAAGCACTCACTTCCCTCAATACAAATTTTTAAAAAACTCCTCCTTTTTTGAAGATTATGTTGATTCAGAGTATGATATTGCTATAAAGAGAATTATTTTCCAGTTGCGATTAAATCAATCCCGGATATATTATAAAGGCGAAATCTTCGAAATTTTTAATACTAACTTTTGCTCTTTTTGCAACTTGGAAGAGAATGAGACTTGGCAACACATATTTAACTCTTGTCCTCTGTATAACCACCATAGACTAACTCATTTACAAAATTTAAAACCTTTTCCTCAGATTCTAAAGCAGAAAAACATAAATTATAATTTAATTTTCCTTTTTACTATATCTGTTTTAAAACTTCGCCGCAATATATTACTTGAATCGACGTGGTCATACTTTAAACCGTTTGTTAATAAAAAAAAATTGCAATGAAATTTGTGTGTGTGTGCTAAAAAAAAATATGTTTATCTGCTGTTAAAATACTAATGTTAATTTATCTGTGTTGAATTTGTTATTTGTAGTCTCCTACTGCTACTTTTTATTTGTCATTTTGTAAACGGGCAGTGCCCATTACAATAAAGTTTCTTGTCTCTCTTGTCTCTTGTCTTGTCTTGTCTATACAATTTTAAAACCTGAAATCATTCCCATTTTGTTCGTAATTGTTTTGTCTTTGATTTGATGTGTGTCATGACCATCATTTTCGAAAAGTTTTTTTCAAAATTTAAAAAAGTGAACAAAAAGTTAAATAAAATTTTTTTTGAAAAAATATTAACAGTCTTTTAACTCTTAAAATGAACATTACTACCAAATTTCAAGTTGAAAATAAAATTTAATCATGTATAAAAAAATAAAAATAATCGAAATTCAGGCAAGTCTCTTAAACATTCCCTAAAATAACACTGTTCAACAAATTTGACCTTCAAAATTTTTTCCTTGATGAAAATAGTCATTTCTTATAGATTTTGTGTCGCTGAATACTAAAATCACCATTAAAATTCTGAATTGACTCAGGACTTTCGGGGAACAGCCCCTCCCCTTTCTTACGTTTTTCGACGACTTTATAACTAAAAACTCGATTTTCAGGGTCAAAAAGCATCGCTTTAGTCTTCAAATTTCCCCCAGGGGACAGGAAAGATTCAAATTAATAAAATATGATAAATTTATAGCAAATGGATAGGTTTAAGGGGTGATTGCCCCTCTAAAAACGTAAAAAATTCTTTAAAATAGTAGGATTTGTTATACCCTATTTATTTTGCTTATTTTTTACGCAATTCCTCTTTGAAGGGTCCTAACCCTTCCCCAAGGACCCAAATTTGATGACAAAATGCAGCAATAATTTTTACTTAAAGCGGTTGAGGTGTTAGTGTCCCAGAAGCCCCCGCGGAAGAGTTCGGAAGACTCCCAGAATCGCGAATAGGCGCTCGCGAGCTCAGGAATTAATATTGATGATTTTGAAAAGATTACAAATGACGTTTTTCTTATATTTTGGGTCTATCCTAAGTAGAAACTCTTCAGTTCTTTAAAAACTGACTGATTTTAGGGAGTGAGGATTCCATGTTTCAAGACGTTAATAGATGCACGCAGAGCCCGACTTACAAGTTTGGGGGCCCTGGGCAAAAGAACCATTTGGGGGCCCCAGGGGCTTAAAAGAAAACTTAAATTTATATGATAACAAAAACAATCATTTTTAATCCAAGTGTAATTGTTACAGGCATTGTGATATACCCTGGCGTTATTAATAATAACTGCGTATTTTGGGCAAAGTGAAAAATACTCATTTTCATTTATAAATGCCATTAAATTTATCACATTGCCTGCTTCACTTCGGCATTATTAATAATGGCCGGTTTATCCGTTTCCCTTTACATAAACAACAAATAAAAATTTAAAGTTTAATACCATACTGATTTTAAATCCATTAGTCAAAAAAATATTTTACCCTCTTTTCTCATTTTCTTAGCTTTTTAAGTGTTTTGGAGGCCCTCTTGAAATGGAAGCCCAGGGCAGGTGCCCCGAATGCCCTCCCAGAAATCAGGCTCTGGATGCACGGCTGTGGATAACAATTAGGGGGCATCCTCTTAAAAACTGAGGGTGATGGAGGAAAATGGGTGTCATATTTGACTTCAGCAGTAGGGTGGAGCAAAAAAACTTTTTTTCGAAATTCAAAAAGATACCTATGGCAAAAGTGGTCTTATGTAATAAGATGAAAAACCGCGCAAATATTTATGTGCATGAAGTTGGCCGTGGCATGGTAGCCGTGCCAAATGAAAATGGTGCAGATCGTTACTGCATCGTTACTGCCAGCAAAATTAACGTTACTGCCCTAAGCCTAATGGTCGAAATTTTCAAAAACGTTTCCACACGGTCAGCTTCACGTTGCCGTGGCAACTTGCTGAAAAAACCATCTAAACCGTCCCAAATTGAGGCATTATACCAGTCATCGTTACTGCCATAGATATTGACGTTACTGCCATCAATAACGACGTTACAACCCCGCCTATTCGCTTACAAATGTAAAAAACGTTTCCACGGCCAGCTTCACGTTGCCGTGGCAACTTGTTGAAAAAACCCTCTAAACCGTCCCAAATTGAGGCATTATATCAGTCATCGTTACTGCCATAGATATTGACGTTACTGCCATCAATAACGACGTTACAGTCCCGCCTAATCGCTTCCAAAAGTAAAAAAACAATCACACAGCTAGATATTGACAGAAAAACTGCAACCACAATCACAAGGCTCAGGATGAAACACCACAAGAACATGAAAATATCTCCTGATGGAACTAAAAACTATCAAAATTGCAGTAATTGTCCAGACGTTGAACTCACACCCAAACATATCTTTGATTGCCCAGCTGTCGCTGCAGCAATGCACAGCCTAAACTATCCCACCGAAGAGGACTTATATTCAGATTCAGCACTCGCCATAGCAGAACTAATCCAAAAGCACCACTCTATCTGATCGATCTCCAGGGACACGACAACAACAACAACAGTAAAAAAACTTCAGTTTTCAGAAAAATCAATAATTTTTTTTTCAAAATCTAACAAAAAACAGCCTAAGGGGACATCCATAAATTACGTGAGGTGTTTTTTCCAAAATCTGGACCCCCCCTCCCCCCTTGGTGAGATTTAGTGAGATTTTGCTGGACCCCCCCTCCCCCCCACGTGAGATTTTCCTACAACCTTTAAAAATAATGTTCTATCCTATTCGTTTGTATTTTGTGCTTCACCAGCACCTAAAACGTTTCCATTATTAATGATGTTGGGGAAAGGACATTATTCCGTTCTCACTTTAAAAATCGGTATAATTTCTAACTTAAAAAGTTGACGTGAGATTTTAATCGACCCCCCCTTCCCCCATGGTGAGATTGTTATAAACCCCTCCCCCCTTTTTGACCTCACGTAATTTATGGATGTCCCCTAACAGATCCTATTTCTTTACTGGCTTTATTTTTCTTAATTCTTCGGAATTCTGAATCAATAAATACTCATAAATCTTTGAAAAAATTCTTATTTTTCCAAGAGAACTAAATAAAAAACATATTTACAAAGCCATTAATTAATTTATTTTTTGTAAAGAGCCTACCGCCTTCCACCGGAAATATTGGTGCCAGTTGTCTGAGTCTTTTTTATTGCTTCCACCATCATTTCTAAAAAGAATTTCAAAAGAAGTTCAAACAACTCGATATCTATCTGAGGATCTACTTCATATAGTTGATCGAGTTGTTGAACGCAATGCATTCTTCGCACACCCGGAAAATTTATTCTCAATGAAAGTGTCTCTGTTCGACAGATCGCAGTTGAAAGAATCTTGAAAGCGAGAGAATCTGCCTGTGGGGTAGAAAGGATTAGAAATTTTGTTCCCCCAAAATTAAATTTTAATGCAACGGAGTACACAGATATTATTGACTGGAAATCATGCACAATCTATCTTCCACCAATTTTAAAAGACATAAGTGTTGAAGATTTGAAATCATTAGTAAATCATTAGTACATTCTAACACAGAGCTCACTGCCACACTCAAGCGGTTAGAGGTGCGTTAAGCTTAAAACTGAAGAATCAACAAAAGTTTGTGGTCAGAAAGCAAGAGATGGCTTCTTAAATCATAAAATCAACTTTTATATTCAAGATCAGTAATGCCAGATTTTAGGAAGAAAACACGGAATTTAAATTTATTCCAGTTTAAAATTTAATTTTAAAAAAAATCACAAAAATTATGGTTGGTTGGGTAGGGGGTGGATGGAACTCGACGTGAGCCACCTCCCCGTGGTGAGTTCTGGGCTGTCCTTACAAAACGGGCGAAGAGCTGCTCAGTGAAACAAACTAACCAATGATTCGCAAATTTCGCATTTTACAAGCAAAATTGCACACCCAAATATGTATAAAATGAACATTAAAATTCCTTTTTTTACTTTTTTGAGCTTTTATGAAGAGGTTACAAGCGAGAATATTTCTATAAATTTTATTTAAATATTATCTTAAAAACTTCGGAAAATGTTCATTTTTAAGCATTTTTATAAACTTTGAGCTCGATGCGGGAACTGAGATATTAACCGATTTCAAAAATTTTTGCGCTGTTTTTCATCTTATTACATAGGACCACTTTTGCCATAGGTATCTTTTTGAATTTCGAAAAAAACTTTTTTCGCTCCACCCTATTCGGCAGGTCATTTTACACAAGAATCAGGTAAAATTCAGTCTTCTTCTTCTTCCTCCGCACTACAGCCTGCTACAGGCCAAGGCTGTCTCTCCAAGCCTTCCCCACCTTACCCTATCCCGTGCAATGGCTGTCCATCGGGTAACTCCAATAGTTTTGAGATCTTTCTCCACCCCATCCAACCATCTGGTCGGGGGTCTTCCTCTCCGTCTTCTACCTTCTATTTTCGAGAAGGTGATTTTCTTCGTTGGAAATTTATCTTCGTATCTGTATATGTGACCCAGCCATCTAATCCGAGAAGCCTTCACTACCCTAATTATGTTTGGTTCACCAAATTTTTGGTAGATTTCGTGGTTGTAGGCAATTCTCCAGATGTCATTTTGTTTAATGGGTCCAAATATCTTTCTCAGAATCTTCCTCTCAAAAATCAGCAAAAGATCTTCCTCTGTCTTATTTAGGGTCCAACACTCGCTTCCGTACAGCACAACAGGTCTAATGAGGGTCTTGTACAAGCTGATTTTTGTTTTAGTGCTTATAAATTTAGAAATTAGCTGTTTTTTTAGACCTTAAAAACATCTATTGGCCATGGCTATTCTACTTTTAATTTCGACTTTTATATCATTGCTGCTTGTGATCATTGTTCCTAGATATTTGAACTGTTTTACATTCTCAAACACATAGTTGTTGATCTTTAAAGGGATGGTAAACATTTCTTTATTTGTTGCAATTAAAAATTTAGTTTTGTCTTCGTTTATAGCTAAACCCATCCTCTCTGCAGCACTCTCGAGGGAGATAAAAGCCTCAACTACAGCTTGTCTAGTTCGCCCAACGATATCAATGTCATCAGCAAAAGCAAGCAACTGTACTGTCCTTTGTAATATTGTTCCACTAGTGTTTATGTCAGAATCTCTTATGGCTTTTTCTAGAGCCAAGTTGAACAGAAGAGAAGGCATGAAAGGGAGTCTCCTTGTCGCAGACCCTTTTCGGTGTAGAAAGGCTCCGAGAGATGCGACATGATTTTAACTCTACATTTTACGTTTTTAAGAGTCATACCAGTGAGACTTATAAGCTTCGTTGGTATATTAAATTCCTTCATAGCCTCAAGTAACTTTTCTCTGTTAATGCTGTCATATGCAGCCTTAAAATCAATGAACAGATGATATGTATCAATGTTGTATTCTTTTGTTTTTTCCAAAATTTGTCTAATAGAGTGTATTTGATCTGTGGTTGTTTTTCCTTTTTGGAAACCACATTGGTAGTTGCCAATAATTTTGGAGGCATACAAAAGCAATCGCTTATAAAGAATGGTGGAGAAGATTTTAAATGCTGTATTTAACAAAGTGATTCCTCTGTAGTTACAACATTCTAACTTGTCTCCTTTTTTATAGATAGGACAGACAGATCCTTCTTCCCACTCAGTGGGCATCCGTTCCTGCGTCCATATACTACAAATAAGTTTATGGATTGCCTTATTTAGTGCAGTTTCGTTGATGTTAAAGAGCTCAGCTTTAATACCATCTGGTCCGGCCGATTTATTATGGTTTAGTTGTTTGATTGCTAGCTCAACATCATAGAGAGTTGGTTGATTATGCTCCGGCCCCTCATTTGCATCACTTAAGGTGGGCAGTTCTTCATATGTAGCTATTTCTGTTTCATTATCTCCACCCTTAAGTAGAGTTTTGAAATGTTCACGCCATCTAATAAGAACCTCCTCTATATCTCTTGTAATTTCTCCATTCTCTCTCTTGCAGGCAATAGTTCTAGGATTGAAGTCTGCTCTTACACTATTTACTAGTTGGTAAAACTTCCTAGCTTCTTTTTGTGTTTTAAGACTTTCAATATTTTGATATAATTCGTCTAGGTATAACCGCTTTTTCCTCCTATGGGTTCTTTTCTCCTCCCTTCTTAGATCCTTATACTTTTCCTCCACATCTCTTGTGTAATGTTTCTGGATCATCAGTCTATATGCTTCATTCTTCCTTTCTGTTATCAAGCGACACTCCTCATCAAACCATTGGTTTTTTCTCTTTGCCTGGAATTCTGGTATTGTCTTTTCCGAGGCTTCCCGTATGGTTTGCTTTAGATCATGCCAAACATTTTCTATTGGTAGGGTTTCCTCACTAGTTGAGATTTTGTCACGTATCTCTCCCTTATACTTTCTATATATCTCAGCTTTCTTCAATGTCTCAACATCAATCCTTTTAATATTGTTTTCTCTCTTTTTAAAAAAGGATCTATTGATCTTATGACGGAGTTTTGAAACTATCATAAAGTGATCCGAGTCTACATTTGCTCCTCGAAATGTGCGTACGTCTAAAAGACTACTTCCGTGTCTCATATCTATCAATATGTGGTCGATTTGGTTTAGAGCTCTTCCATCAGGAGATCTCCAGGTAACTTTATGAATGTCCTTATGCTTAAATTTTGTACTTCCTATCACCATATTATTTGAGATGGCAAAGTCCACAAGTCTAAGACCATTGCACGGCTAGACTGGATTAACTGTGTTTATATACGGCTTGCGCAATTACGCGAAAAGGTAGGTTCAAGAAACTGGGATCTACGATGTTAGCGCCATCTATCTGTCATTCATGGCATTCCACTGGAAAATAATTATTGGTTGGTTGATTTCATACGATTCAAAGATATGCTTAAAAGGAGCCACAGACGAGCAACTTGGTCATCAACCGGGTTGATTATTTTTCCATGGATCGTGAACCTGGTTGAATGTGACCTGCTCGTCTGTGGGGTCGTGGCTAGTTCACAGGGTTGGTAGTATGGTGAAGAATAAAAAAATCATAAATTTCATGATCACGATAATGAATCACAATCATGAAAAATCATAAATTTGTATTTTTATGACTTAGGTAAATGACTAAAAGTGTTCTTAGAACGTAAAAACAAAAATTATACGACAAAAAATATATATAATATAATTATATATTATAAAAAAAAATAATACGCACTCCAATCCTTCCAGAATTTGAAAATATCGTTTTGGAACCTGTGTTAGGATTTTTCTGTGTACTGCGTATTTTGAAGAGCCGAAGCAAACCAACCAACCAACCCTAACGAGCCACTACGCGCGGTACCCCCTCAAGCGGTAAAAACTGGAAACTTCCGGTGCCGTCGGCCGTGCGTCGGCTCTTTTGATCTTTTGGATAGTGGATAAGCCGTATAACCTACGGTCGCGATCAAGTTTAGCCGTGACCATTGTCACTGAATTCATCGTGTAGACTGTGGGTTCCTATGAACATACTCAAGTTCTCATCTCTACCAATTTTTGCATTAAAGTCGCCCATTACAAGCCTTATATCACTTGGACGACATCCAACGTACATCTTGTCAAGACAATCATAGAATTCATCCTTCTCTTCAATGCTCTTGTCCTCGGTGGGAGCATGAGCACATATAATTGAAACATTTTGTGTCTTCCCTTTAATACGTAATTTGCAGATCCTTTCATTCACTGGCTTAAACTCAATAACCCTATCTCTAACTTTCTTACTAACAACAAAGCCAGAACCGAATTGGTGCCTCTTGTCGTGGCAGCTATAATAGACACTGTAGTTTCGTTTGTCTATCACTCCCTCACCAATCCATCTCATTTCCTGTACTGCTAGAACATCCAGCCCATATTCCATGAAAACATCCGAAAGTTTTTTCAACGCCCCACTTCTGTATAACGTCCTTACATTCCATGTCCCAAACTTCAAGTCCGATTTCATGCCGAGTCGTCGGGAATAAGTCGGTCCGGAGAATTCTTTTTGAGATTTCTGAATCTGGGTGTTTTTACAAGGCAGGGTGATTGGCCCTGCGCTAAACCCCCAACCTGGAGGACCAGGCCTCCATATTTGTAAACCCCCTGGAGACTGGGGTGCCCAGCTATACCCCCGGACACTGGGTACCCATTTTAGTACGCCTCTTACGACATGCATGGGCTACAGTGGGCCTATTCTTTCCCGGAACCCACACGGGAAAAAATTCAGTCGGTGACTGTAATATTTGTGGTATGTGGCAACACCACAGCTATCCAAGTTTGGTCTGGGCGGAATGGCAACCGCCCGTCACAGAGCAGACAGCCAGAGCCGAGCACGGACACGCGTGTGTCGACGCCGGACTTGTGGATACTTATAAATAAATATTGCTGTAGTCCAATTGCTGTTATCACTGATCTTTCTCCTGTGCCGACCCCGCAAGTACGGATATAACAACTGACGACGGGATGCGATTTATTCACGGATGTGAGTAAGGACCTGAGGAACAGCGGGCAGGGTTAGGCCTAACACGCACGTGACCGTATAGAAGCTTCGATGGCCTTGTTCGGAGCGCTGGGAGAGTTCAACTCGGAGACGGAATCCTGGAGTGAATATTCGGAGCGGCTCGAACAATTCTTCTTCTCTAACGAGCTGGAGGACGAATCGGCGGCGGGCGATATTCCTGACAACGGTCGGCGCGAGCACATACGGCCTTTTGAAAAATCTTTTGGCTCCCGAGCTGCCAACGGCAAAAACATTGGTGCAGCTCCAAGAGACTCTGGCAGCGCATTTCAAGCCTCCACAGTCGACCATTGTCCAGCGGTTTAAATTTAACAGCCGCTCCCGCAGGCCGGGCGAGACGGTGACTATGTTCGTCGAGGAGCTGCGGCGTTTGGCGAGGCAATGCGACTACGGCATGGCGTTAGACGAGATGCTGCGAGATCGGCTGGTCTGCGGCGTAAACGAGGAGTCCATCCAGAGGAGGCTACTGTCCGAGCGGGACCTGACGCTTACAAGGGCCACAGAACTGGCTGTGGCGATGGAGGCTGCCAACAAAAATGCAGTTGACCTTCGTGGAGGTGACAGCGCGGAGGCCCTGGTAAACAAGATCAGACAAGATAAGCCACCAGCAGGGGGTGCCACCGGAGCTCGGGAGGACTCTGTTATTGTTGCGGCGAGAAGGGTCATTGGGCGACCAACTGTAAGCACAGCAACAGCAGATGCCACTCCTGCGGAAGATTGGGCCATCTGGCCAAGATGTGCTCTGCCAGGGACAGAGCTCAGGCTCCTAGGAGAAGGAGGGGAAAGAACTCCAACCAGCGAGTTCCCCAGGTGGGTCAGGAAGACTCAGTGGACGACTCGAGCACAGTTTACGACCTTTTCTCAGTGTCGTCGCGACCTGAGGCCATTCCCTCTTGTCAAGTGGAGGTAGAGGTGGAGGGGATTCCGCTGTCAATGGAGGTGGATACTGGGGTCCCTTTCACCATCGTCCCCTTCACTTTTTACGAGAAGATCTGTGGGAAGCTCCCAACCTTGGAGGAAACAAATCTCAATCTGCGGTCGTTCACAAAACATCAGCTAGATATTGCTGGGGTAACCAATGTGACTGTTACCTACCGGGGATCCAAAAAAAGGCTGCCGATGGTGGTAGTACGGGATTGTGGTGCCAAATTGATGGGCCGAGACTGGATCATGAGCTTCGAGGTCCTAAGGGACATCCAGCTAGAGGGCACTCATGCCATCATGACACCTCCGCTCTCGCTTTCAGGCATTTTGGAGGCCCACAAGGAGTTGTTTTCTAGTGACCTGGGTCATATCAGGGAGGCAAAAGTGCGCCTAAACCAGATTCCCGGGGTGGCGCCCAGATTTTTCAAAGCCCGTCCAATGCCATACGCAAATCTAACTAAAGTGGAGCGGGAGATCGAGCGGCTAGTTGCCTTGGGGGTTTTGCAGCCAGTCCCCTGTGCTGACTGGGCGACTCCTGTAGTTCCAGTGCTAAAGGCAAACGGGACGGTGAGACTGTGTGGCGATTTCAAACTCACGGTCAATGTTGCTACGGAACTTGAGCGCTACCCCTTACCGAATGTTGAAGACCTGTTCGCAAAGTTGTCTGGGGGTCCAAAATTGACCTGTCGGATGCATACTGTCAACTGGAGCTGGATGCCTCCTCACAGGACCTGGTGGTGATCAATACCCATAAGGGACTTTTCGAGTACACCAGGCTGCCATTTGGTGTAGCATCTGCTCGCGCAATCTTCCAACGGGAGATGGATAAGCTGTTACAGGGACAGGAACGAGCCTTGTGTTACCTGGATGACCTTTTGATCACGGGCGATTCGACTGCGAGCCACCTGCAGAACCTCGACTGAGTACTGTCCACTCTCCAGGCTGCAGGAGTTAAATTACGACCTGATAAGTGTGCTTTCCTGCAGCCTACTGTGGAGTACCTGGGGCATCGAATTGATGCTGAGAAGCTGCACCCAGTGCAAACTAAAATAGAGGCCATTGAAAAGGCCCCTAATCCTAGGAACATTGAAGAGCTTCGCTCATTCCTGGGCTTGCTGGCCTACTATTCGAAATTCCTGCCGAATATGGCTACCATGCTGGCCCCTCTGTACCGGCTGCTGGCTAAGGACCAGCCCTGGAGTTGGGGTACAGCTGAGAGCCAGGCTTTTCAACAGGCCAAAGAAAACCTAACTTCATCGACCTTGCTAGTGCATTTTGACTAGGGTAAGCCGGTTCAGCTGCAGTGCGATGCTAGTCCGTATGGTGTGGGAGCTGTGCTGTCACACCCGTCGGGGTCTGGCGATCGCCCTATCGCCTTCGCCTCAAGAGCCCTAACAAAAGCTGAGCGGAACTATAGTCAGCTGGAAAGAGAGGCACTGGCATTGATCTTTGGGGTGACCCGATACCGAAAATTCCTTTTGGGTCGCACTTTTACTCTGGTGACAGACCATCAGCCATTGGTGAGCCTGTTTTCAGAGAAGAAGCCCATAGCTCCCATGGCGGCATCACGCATCCAGCGCTGGGCGGTTATTTTATCAGGGTACTCCTACACCATTGCGTATAGGAAGGGCTCCCTACATTCACACGCTGATGCATTAGGGTGTCTCAAAAAAAACTTTTTTTTCGAAAAACCTCGCTCCCCAGGGATTTTCCCATTCCATTTGATCCCAAAAGATAGTGGATGAAGTTTCAGCCCCCTAAGTTAACTCTAGGGGTTGCCTGTAGGGCTCCAAAGTTTGAAAAAAGTGGAAAAAATGACTAAATTTCAGAATTTTCTAAAAATTTATTTTATGAGTGAAACTGGATAAAAATGATTCAAATGTGTTACTTAGGACTTATTTAGAAGGGTTATATTTATTTATGTGTAATAATTGTACCCTATAGCCCCTGCAATTTAAAATTAAAACGTACTACTTAGGGACGTTGCGCTCACCAAAGCTTATAATGCACTACCGGTGGACGAATTGAATTGAATCCGAATTTATTTGCAGGAACTCCCTCAAATGATGCCATTTGGTGCTAAATTGATATTATAAACTGTAAAAGCTAGTGAAATAACAATAATGATGCCCTCCACTGAGCTTATAATATAAAAAGTGATTTTCTTCAAAATTGCTCATTTCCAGCTGATCAAACCCAAAATATGTACTAAAAAAGGGGTCTGTTGTACTTTTTTAGATACCAAACTTTGAAACCTTTATAGGGGCTTCATTTTTTATAAGTAGAAGTTAATTTTAAACCCAGCAGATCGAAAATAATACGGATATCTCCAATACCAGAAGTTAAAATCGATTTTCTTTTTTTAAATTTAGGAAAATAGTTTAATACGTGTGAATCTAGGTTGAAATGTTAAGAAAGAAGTTTTATAATAAAACTTACCACTAATACGTTAAAAGGGAGTAATTTTCCTAACTTTAAAAAAAGAAAATCGATTTTAACTTCTGGTATTGGAGATATCCGTATTATTTTCGATCTGTAGGGTTTAAAATTAACTTCTACTTATAAAAAATGAAGCCCCTATAAAGGTTTCAAAGTTTGGTATCTAAAAAAGTACAACAGACCCCTTTTTTAGTACATATTTTGGGTTTGATCAGCTGGAAATGAGCAATTTTGAAGAAAATCACTTTTTATATTATAAGCTCAGTGGAGGGCATCATTATTGTTATTTCACTAGCTTTTACAGTTTATAATATCAATTTAGCACCAAATGGCATCATTTGAGGGAGTTCCTGCAAATAAATTCGGATTCAATTCAATTCGTCCACCGGTAGTGCATTATAAGCTTTGGTGAGCGCAACGTCACTAAGTAGTACGTTTTAATTTTAAATTGCAGGGGCTATAGGGTACAATTATTACACATAAATAAATATAACCCTTCTAAATAAGTCCTAAGTAACACATTTGAACCATTTTTATCCAGTTTCACTCATAAAATAAATTTTTTGAAAATTCGGAAATTTAGTCATTTTTTCCACTTATTTCAAACTTTGGAGCCCTACAGGCAACCCCTAGAGTTAACTTAGGGGGCTGAAACTTCATCCACTATCTTTTGGGATCAAATGGAATGGGAAAAGCCCTGGGGAGCGAGGTTTTTCGAAAAAATGTTTTTTTTGAGACACCCTACTGATGCATGTAGCAGGCTACCTCTGAGGCCTGGAAGAAGCCCATCTATGACGGTGCCAGCGGATGTTGTTCTGCTCCTTAATGCTTTGGATGATAGTCCAGTGACGGTTCACCAGTTTGCGATGGAATTGAAGGCGAGCCCTGTGTTTAGGAAAGTTATGGAGTACGTTCACAAAGGTTGGCCGAAAGCAGTTGATGCAGAAATACGGGCATATTGGCTCTGTCGGGCAGAGCTTTCAGTAGAGACTGGGGTTATTCTTCGGGGTAACAGGGTAGTGGTTCCGCCCAAGTGCCAGGCATATGTGCTGAGAGAGTTGCATGCTGGGCACCAAGGAGTGTGCGCACTGAAAGCCCTAGCTCGGCAGTCAGTCTGGTGGCCAGGGGTTGACCGGCAGATTGAGGAGCTAGTGCGCTCATGCGGAGCTTGCCAGATAGGAGCTTCTGAGCCACCACCCAAGTTGTGCCCTTGGCCATATACGACGGTCCCATGGAGTCGAATCCTGCGGTACCATGCAGGCCCTTTTGAGAACATTATCATATTTTTGGTCGTGGACGCAGCAACCAAGTGGCTAGAGGCGGTGGTAGTGCCCTCTACGTCATCAGGGGCCTCCATTGCTGCTCTACGTGGCATCTTTGCTCGTTTTGGCCTGCCTAAGACTCTTGTGTCCGACAATGGCACCTCGTTTACAAGTGAGGAGTTTGGTAGCTTCTTAAAGGCGTGTGGAAATGTGCATGTCCGCATTGCGCCTTACCATCCCCAGTCTAACGGCCAGGCAGAGCGTCTAGTGCGCACCCTGAAGGATGCCATGAAGAAGTCCACTGGTGGTAAATTCCAGGAGCGACTATAGATCGCTTCCTGTTTAACTATCGCAGGGCTCCTTGTTCGTCTACTGGGCTATCACCAGCTGTTGCTATGTTCGGCCGGCCAATTAGAAGCCGTCTAGATCTGCTGCGGCCTGAGGAAAGTCTGGCTGCTAATGCAAGGCGGGAACCAACTACCTTCTGCTCTGAGGATTTGGTCTGGAGCAGGAACCATAGGGTGGGACCAAAGTGGCTCCCAGGAGAGGTGGAAAGCCCCATGGGCAGAGTTATGTCCAGAGTTCTGACCCCTATGGGAGTTGTGGTCAGGCACCAGGATCAACTGCGGTCGCGGGCTCCGGAGACATCGTCCCCAGAGGTCAACGAAGAACCCATTCTGCCGGATGAGGCAGAGCACCCTCCAGCGACTCCTTTCGCCAGCAGAGCAGTTGGCTCCCTCCCCCAGCAGAGCAGCGGCTCCTCCAGTTCCTGAAGTGGCGCATACCCCCAGACGGTCCCAGCGAGCGAGAAGACCTCCTGTCAGACTGGATGTGTGACTTCTAAGGCACTGTATAGTTGGACGGCTTTTTTCAACTAAACTCTACTCTAATTTCCACGGCTAGGCTACAGCTCGGCGTTTCATTGGTTCAATCACTAAGCGCCGAGACTGCTACGTAATCACGAGACCTACGGCGCATGCGCCACTGGCCGTTTTGGCCGTCCAAATATACACTTCGGACTTCTAATCCTTGTTTGACTTTATTCCTTATTCGTCTGTGTAAATTAGTCAAGATCTTGTGTCATTTAGTTATATACTAATTCAGTTGTGTGACATTTTATATTATATAGTCAAGTGTGATTTATGTGTTGGAGGGTGTAGTATTTGTGGTATGTGGCAATACCACAGCTACTCCAAGTTTGGTCTGGGCGGAATGGCAACCGCCCGCCACAGAGCAGACAGCCAGAGCCGAGCACGGACACGCGTGTGTCGACGCCGGACTTGTGGATACTTATAAATAAATATTGCTGTAGTCCAATTGCTATGTTATCACTGATCTTTCTCCTGTGCCGACCCCGCAAGTACGGATATAACAGTGACATTTTGACTTTTACTTTGCACAGCAGTTTAACTCTAAGTGCGGTATTTAACCCTTCCGTGGGTGCTTTGGGGGCGTTAACAGCTCAACCGCTTTTAGTAAATACCATTGCTGCATATTGCCATCAAATTTGGGTCCTTGCTGAAGGGTTAGGGCCCTTCAAACGTGAATTGGGTAAAAAATAATTGAAATAAATAGGGTATAACAATTCCTACTATTTTTAACGATTTTTCTGCATTTTTAGGGGGGTAATTACTCCTTAAACCTATCCATTTGTTATAAATTTATCACATTTTATTAATTTGAACCTTTCTTGTTCCCAAGGGGCAATTTGAAGACTAAAACAATGCTTTTTGACCCTGAAAATCGAGTTTAAAGTTATACAGTCGTCAAAAACATAAAAAGGGGGAGGGGCTGTTCCCCTAAAATCCTGAGTCAATTGAGAATTTTAATGGTGATTTTCGTATTCAGCGACCAAAAATCTATAAGAGATGACTATTTTCATCAAGGAAATTTTTTCATTATTGAACAGTGTTATACAACAATAAGAGCGATTCACTCATGGAGAGTTCATAAAATCCCTTGAAGGTGTTCAAGAACAGTGTAAAATATCTTTTACCCCTGCTTTGCTTTTGAATTTCAGAAATTTGGGTAAAAATAACCAACTTTTACTCAGCGTAATTTGAGAAAAATTGACTATTTTTGCTCGTTTCCTGTTGTTCCAACAGCTGTGTTTTTTTAAAGAAAATGAAATATATCTTTAGAATGGTCAATGAACACCCTCAAGCGTTTTTATCAACTCTTCCATGAGTGAATTGCTCTTGTATAATTTTAGGGAATGTAAAGGGAGTTGCCTAAATTTCGATTATTTTTATTTTTTTATACATGATATTAAATTTTAATTTAAACTTGAAATTTGGTAATAGTGTTAATTTTAAGAGTTAAAAGGATTTTAATATTTTTAAAAAAAATTTTCAAAAATTTTTTTTCACTTTTTTTTAATTTTGGAAAAACTTTTTGAAAATGATGGTCATGATGCACACCTAATCAAAGACAAAAAATTTACGAACAAAGTGGGACTGATTTCAGGTTTTTAAGTTGTATAGTTCTAGAGTATTGGTGTTAAGTTGTATAGTCTATTAAGTTGTATAGTTTATAAAAATGCAGAAAAACAACTTTTTAAAATTTTGGTGAACATTAAAAAATTATATCAAACGAAACAAGAGTGATAGAAGAATGGAACCTGAAACATTATATCTATAACCGAAGCACGATTTGGGCTGGAACGGTCCGGAACATTTTTTTCGGAAAAATATTAATATTCTATTTTATCCTCTCATTTTTTGTACATAAGCTTTAATAATTTCATTTTTTAAACGTCTAATAAAACTACAATTAAGGCAATTCTGTCCCGGGAAAATACATGAATTCTTGGCTAGCATCTGGTCATCATTCTGCATCAGCCGTTAAAAAAACCCACTGAAAAAAAAAGTGTTTTACAAAAATAATTGTAAAACGTTTATCTTCTTATACAAAAATTAAGTTAAAACACTCCAGGGGTGCAGAAAATGTTCCAGGGCCCAATACTTCCCCAGAACACAATTTTCTCCGAAATTTTCCCCTGAAATGTCCCTATAAAGACAAATATATCGTTGTTATTAAACAAGAAAACTATCCAATGAAAATCCCTACACCCATCATAGATACGTCGTTTTCTCTGCATCTCAGTCAAAACAAAGGAAAAGGCAACTTTCAGGTATTCACCAGGGAAACTCGTTTTTTAGCGATATCCGTAAATTTTCGCTATAGATCCGTAATTTTTACTTAATTACCGTATGATTTTGGAGAATATGATATTGTCCCTAGCGAAAATATTTTTTCTAATAAAAACTTTAAATGGTAGAGTTTTTTCTTTATAAACTTAAGCAAAAATTTCCCAACAAGTGCCTGAATTTCCCCCAAATATTGTTCGGACCTATTCTGCATCTGCACCCCCTGGAACACTCTAGCACAACACATTTTAGTTTATTTTGTGAATTTAAATTTAAAAATAGGTAAATGCTTAAGTTTTTGTATTAAAAGTATTCACTTTTTTAGTTTTTAGACCAATTATTTTACCGTTCCGGTACCTCTTTTTATAGAAATCGAGCCCTGTCTATAACTATATTAAAGGGATGAGATTTTTCAGACTTTTGAAGGATTTTTAAACTTTTTAAAACTTTTCAACAAAAAATTCAGACTTTTAATGAAAAAAAATCAGCTTATACTTAATCTGGAATTTTCAACCAAAAACTACATCTTTTTCATTTTTTATGAATTTTCTTGGTTTATGAGGATCTTTCCTTTCTTATGGTAAATTTTAATATCTTCTTATCAATTCTTGCAGTTTTCAGACTTTTTGCTTTTTTGTCAATCTCATCCCTGTATATTAGTTCCTCATAAAAAACTCATGAATAATATTTGAGAGTTTAATCTTTGGTATTTTTTAGTTGTTTTGTAAAAAAGTAATCCGTTTTTTCAAATTTTAAGTTAAAGTTTTCTAGAGCTGTTTCCTGAACAGCTGTTTGCGCACGCAAAAAACAAACTTTAACAGGATCTCAAGCGTTTAATATTGATTGTATTTACGTGAAACTTTGGACTTAAGGGTTTTAAATTATGATCTTTCATGTTATCAAATCAAATGAAATGATTTCGAAATCCAAAATAAGGTTTTGGCAGAGTTTTCACATTTTTTGTGGATTTTAACTCTTTTCATAATAAAACAAATTTTAAAGTGAAGACTTGAGATAATTTTAAAGATCATATTAAACCACAATTTTTGAGACCATTAAATTTTTACCAATAGTAGTTCTTCTAAAAATTTAATTTTTCAAAAATTTTTTTGGGGTGTCGCTCCATTTTTAACTCCCTGGGGTTTGGTCTGAGACCCCCTAATCCTATGTGATTCTGACTCGTCTAGGTGTCTACTATTCCCCCTAGAAGTTATGAATCACTTATCTGAAACACCCCGTATATTCATCTACTAACCCAGAGGTGCCGAACTGGGACTCCTTCATACTTTCTGACTCCCTGGCAAAAGTTTGGGACTCCCACGGGAGTCAAATCCGAAGTTATCCGAACTAGCGCGAGTGAGGTCGGCTCTTTCCGTAGGTTGAACGAATTGCACTTTCTTGCCGAGATCACGGCGATAGCCGATAAGCCGCTTGCCCGACAGTGTTAGAAATAGGAGCGGGCTTAATATTTTTGGTTTAGGTTGGATCTCGACAGCTGTGTTCATGTTGCTTGACCACTGGTCAATATAACTCTGTATGGCTAAAAATCATAATAAAATTAGTTTTGGAGTTGCTAATTGATATTTTGTATTCCCAATTGTTATTATATGTGTTTTTGGTTTGGGTTGGTTTTCGAAAACTGCTTTCATGTTGCTTGACCACTGGTCAATATTACTCTGTATGGCTAAAAATCATTATAAAATTAATTTTGGAGTTGCTAATTGATATTTTGTATTCCCTATTCAAATATCATGTGTTTTTGGTTCCGGATGACCTTTGGTCAATCCGATTAACTTTTTGCTACTTCGATGCTTTGGCACTGAAGTAGGTCATGTTGGGTCTCAAACCAAACGCCTTGAAACGTATAACATTTTGGTCTTGACCACTGGTCAACATCTCTTGACCAGTGGTCAATCCCCTTTTTCCTCACTACTTAGGGGAGAGTGGTGCTATTTCGCACATGGGGCACATTCGGACAGACGGCATTTCCCCTAGTAATTATTAATTCAAAAATCTGAAAAAAATACCAGTAGTTGGAAGCATGACTACCAACTCCTGCATGAATTTTCAAAGCTCTAAGCCATTTTGTTGTATACGTACTAGAAATTTGCTAGCGTTAGAAGCAGCAAAGTAAATTTTCTTGTCATTTTGTTGGCGTAAAATATCAATCAAAAATAACTCTCAAGTGGACATTCAGAATTTTATTCAGTAGAGGCTCTACTAAAGTAAGTTTCTAGAAAGGTTTTATTTCCCTGCCTTAATTATAAATATCTTGTTAGGAAGTGGTAAGCTTCAAATGGTAGATGGGGCACATTCGTACACCAAAAGATGGGGCAGATTCGGACAGTGCAAATGTTCCTCATCCTTCCCATTTTTGATTATGAAAGTGATTTATATGTTTATAAGTGCAGTATATTTAATAACTTGAAGCTTAATTGTGTTTTATTGTAATTGTTTCAAAACTAGGTGATAATAGAAAATAACACCTTAAAGAAAGCTTTAGTTTTAAGGAATTTAGACCCAGATTTAAATATTGAAGAAATAAATGTCCCTGATAATTATTTAATACCAATTGACTTAGACTTAAGTGATTTTATTCTAGTAGAATTTGCTACTAAAAAGAAAATTTTGTTATGTTGGTCAAGTAAAAAATTTTTGAATTAAATTATGCTTTTTAAAGTTAATGATGAAAAACTTTATAAACTTTAAAATTAATGACTTAACTTTTATTTTCCCAGTAAGTAATGATTCAACATTCATACAAAAAGATAATATCGTATTAAAAGTTCCGCAACCGTCAGTTTCAAGTGTTAATATGCGAGCTGTTGGTTCACTTTTCTTTTCGAATAAAACCTAACAGTTAAAATATTGGTTTGACTTTTTCTAACTAATTATATTATGTGAATCGTCTAGTTTCAAAACCAGGTAGATCCATTTTGGCACAGCTTTAGTAAGAGTCGACGTGGTCGCCAAATGGAAGACAAGTTGGCGCTATATCACGGCCGGTCACCCGTTCTGGCCGTCATGTTTTACCACTACTCAAATGCACTTAAGTGAGTAACGAAATATAATTTTTTGTTCTTATTTTTAAATTAGATAGTTACCGGGGATCAAAATATGTATCTCCCCCATGCAGAGCATGCACCATACCGCATAGCCAGCGGAATATACTGAAATCGTAATAACTTGTTAAAGCGTCCTTTTTCTTGGGTTAATCTTCATTTGAGTCGTGGTAAAACATGGCGGCCGGAACGGCGACCGGCCGTGATATAGCACCAACTAGTCTTCCATTTGGCGACCGATTCGCGGTTTCCAAATGGTCAACCCTTTTATCAAAGCTGTGTCAAAATGGATCTACCTGGTTTTGAAACTAGACGACTCATGTGAAGTATGTCAGTGTGCAATATACTCTTCATTACTACAATTTTTTTCCTCATCAAAAAATTAGATGTTCAATATTTTCTGAAGCTGTTTTCTTTTTGTAAAAAAATCTTCAATTTAGTGGAAAAATATGTAAAAGTGCCAAATATTTCGTTTAATTATCTTACTTTAAAGTTCCATAAACTTTTTAGTTTGCAAAAATAATTATTGTATAATTTTTTTGCATGTGTACGAATGTGCCCCACACGTGTGCGAAACTGCCCCACCCATGGGGCACATTCGCACGAAATTTCTCGTTTTTTAGATTGATGATATAGGTTAGAAATTCTTGATGAATGCGACCAATTCTGGTTCTAAAATATCGGGAACGGTCTTAACTTTCATTTGGATCCGAGTTTGTTTCAATATCTCATCTAGATCCAGAGAAATATGCCGAAATGCACTTTTTGTGCGAATGTGCCCCGTTCTCCCCTATAGCTTTTCTGACCTTCTCTTTCTTTTTCATGGTTTTTTTTCGGAAGCCCCAACCTTTGGTCATTCCCCTTTGACCACTAATATTTTTTTTATTTTTCAACTTTTTGCTTTTTTCCTCTGCTTGGCTAACTATAGGGACTCCTTGGTAAAGTAGGTTGTACTAATTATATTTCATGTTGCTTGACCACTGGTCAAGTTAACTCTATATGACTAAAAATCACTGTAAAATAAATGTTGGAGTTTCTAATTTCTTTTTTATATTCCCTATTGTTATAACATGTCTTTTTGGTTCCATCTGATTATTGGTCAACCTGGTCATCTTTTTTTTGCTCCTATGCTTTGGTACTAAAGTAGGTCATGTTGGGTCTCAAACCAAACGCCTTGAAACCTATAACATTTTGGTCTTGACAACTGGTCAAAATCTCTTGACCAGGGATCAATCCAAGCGTACATTAGTAGTATATTATGCAGTTAGAGAGGATCCAAGGGAAAGAAAAGGAGCTATAAATATAAAATTCCAATATTACTTACCAGTGGTCAAATGGGATTAACCAAAGGTCAGGGCTTCCAAAAAAACCATGAGAAAGAAAGAGAAGGTCAGAAAAGCTATTAGTAGTGAGGAAAAAGGGGATGGACTACTGGTCAAGAGATTTTGACTCGTGGTCAAGACCAAAATATTACTCAAGTCGTTTGTTTTGAGACCCAACATGACCTACTTCAGTGCCAAAGCATAGAAGTAGCAAAACGTTTATCGGACAAAAAAAAGTTCATTTGCCCCTTTTTGGATGATGCATCGGTTTTCGGACCGTCACTATTAGTCTTAATGGTAAATGATGTTTATTCAAACTATCCAATTAGACCAGCCTAGTAAAAAAGATAACTATTCCTTATAAAAAGTGTGCAAACTTGTTAAGCAAAGGGGTTGTTATAATTTCTTTTTTCTTCAGTGTCTGATTTGATAGTTTTAATAAATAATTAAAACTATCTGGTGGCGGTCCGAAATTCAAGGCAAAAAATTTAAGTAAATTATTTAAGTTATTAATTTTTTTTGTTTCAAAATAATTCCTATTATTTCAAAATGCCCACTTTAAAATTTCGGATTTTTTAGCAATATCTGCTGTAGTTTGTACTGTTTTTACTGTAGTTTATCTGTTGAGAACTTTAAAGTAGAGTCAACATTTTATGGCTGGCCTATAAAAGCTTCCTAAAATTTTATTAAATCCTTGTGATCTATAAAATGTTAAAAAAACAGTCGTCAGGTCAAACTTCAATCGAATTTTCAAACGATTATCCATTTATCCCTTAAAAGCATGAAACAGTGAACCAAAATAACACTGTTCTACACTGAAAAAATTTCCTTGATGAAAATAGTCATTTCTTATAGATTTTGGGTCTCTGAATACGAAAATCACCATTAAAATTCTCAATTGACTCAGGATTTTCGGGGAACAGCCCCTCCCCCTTTTCACGTTTTTTAACGACTTTATAACTTTGAACTCGATTTTCAGGGTCAAAAAGCATTGCTTTAATCTTCAAATTGCCCCCCAGGGGACAAGAAATGTTCAAATTAATAAAATATGATAAATTTATAACAAATGGATAGGTTTAAGGGGTAGTTAACCCCCTAAGAATGCAAAAAATTAGCTGAAAATTATAGAGGTTTTTATACGCTATTTTTTCCTCCTATTTTTTACGCAATTCCCGTTTGAAGGGTCCTAACCCTTCCCCAAGGACCCAAATTTGATGGCAATATGCAGCAATAATTTTTGCTAAAAGCGGTTGAGGTGAGAGCGCCCCCAGAGCACCCACGGAAGGGTTCAATGCCGCACTTAGAGTTTAACTGTGCTGTACAAAAAAAAATTTGAAGCCACTTACTGAATTTCAGCTGATTCTTGTGTAAAATGATCTGCTGAATTCAAATATGACACCCATTTTCCTCCATCACCCTCAGTTTTTAAGGGGATGCCCCCTAATTGTTATCCACAGCCGTGCATCTGTTAACATCTTGAAACATGGAATCCTCACTCCCGAAAACCGGTCAGTTTTTAAAGAACTGAAGAGTTTCTACTTAGGATACACCCAAAATATAAGAAAAACATCATTTGTAATCTTTTCAAAATCATCGATATTAATTCCTGAACTCGCGAGCGCCTTCGCGATTCTGAAAGTCTTCCGAACTCTTCCGCGGGGACTTCTGGGAGGCTAACACCTCAACCGCTTTTAGTAAAAATTATTGCTGCATATTGTCATCAAATTTGGGTCCTTGGGGAAGGGTTAGGACCCTTCAAACGGGATTTGCGTAAAAAATAAGAGGAAAAAATAGCGTATAGAAACCTCTATAATTTTTAGCTATTTTTTTGTATTTTTAGGGGGGTAATTACCCCTTAACCCTATCCATTTGTTATAAATTTATCATATTTTATTAATTTGAACATTTCTTGTTAACTGGGGAGCAATTTGAAGACTAAAATAATGCTTTTTGACCCTGAAAATCGAGTTTAAAGTTATAAGGTCGTCGAAAAACGTAAAAAGGGGGAGGGGCTGTTCCCCGAAAATCTTGAATCAATTGAGAATTTTAATGGTGATTTTCGTATTCAGCGACCCAAAATCTATAAGAATTGACTATTTTCATCAAGGAAAAAATTTTGAAGGTCAAATTTGTAGAACAGTGTAATCAACAAACCTGGCTGAAACTTGCCTGCTAACTTCAGTGATGTAACAAACGGCAGATGGGATTGAGGAAATCAAGACAAGCGATACATGTTAACAAACTTCGCCGATCACAATAAAAATTAACGCGCAGTATTCACGTCTAATAATGTTTCATCCGTACATATTTTAGATCTTTTTCAACTGAAAACATAAAAGTAGTGACTCTATCCCTCTTGACAGGGAAGGATTAAGGGGGGGGGGGCGGAGGGGGCCATCGCCCCACCCTTTGCTCTGACACAAGGTACGGCTCCCGAAAAAAACCTTTTTTTTGCTGTACAAGGTTTTATACACCAAAATGAGTTAAAATTAAAACCCTGTTATTTTAAGGATTTTTTTTAAAAAAACTTTCTGAGGGGAGGACCCCCAGACTCCCTTGGCACTTGTATCTCTATTATTACAACTTCAATTGTCAAAACGCAAAAATTCTACCATGAAATCTTTATAATTCGGTTGAAGCGTATCAAAACGAGTTGAATAAGTGAGTTTATTTTACTTTCAAAAAAGAATAAAAAAGACCACACCCCCTTGAAAATTTCTTAATTGGTGCCTGCCTCTTGATACTTATGATTTGCTAATATTAACAGCCACGGATATCGGGGAAATATCAGACCTAAACAATCCGCTGGTTTTGTAAACAAATGCCACGAATAAGCGTATTATATAAATAACAGATGCTACGGAAACTAAAATAATTACCGCCTTTCAAATAGATAAAAAATTACTATTACGACGCCACGCTCCTAAAACTCGGAGAGGAAATCACAACACACTTTTCAAATAAAGCGCGCGTGCCAGCTCGTTTGATTCGGTAGCTTTGGGAAAGCTCGGAAACCCATCCGAGAGAATGACTGGCTATGTTGCCACCGAGTTGCCACCGCTTTGGCTCCGACCGGAGTCCCAGTACCAAAGGAGAAAAAAATAAGAATTCTATAATTATTTTATGGGTTAGTATTTTATAAGGAAATGTTATTTTTAACTAATACTCCTACTTTTATTAACAAGTCCTTAAATAAATTGAATCGTTTATTTCAGAAACATGTTAAACGCAATGTTAATCCTATGGGGTTTAACATGTTTCTGAAATAAGCGATTCAATTAGAGTTAAGCCCTGAAAATAGGCTTGAATACTCTGTTTATTGCAGAAACATGAGTAGTAGTAAGCAGTGGTCTGGGTGAGACAAACTGACCCGCCCGAACCGGCCGTAGGTTAACATGGGATTTCGGGCGGGTCCGGGCGGAAGGGGTTGATTCGTGACGTCATATCACGTGACCGGTTGGGGGCGTGGTTTATGACGTCATGGGCGTGGTTTATGACGTCATATCCAATGGGGTTGAAGGGGGCGTGTCGGAGGTTGAGTTGAGTTGTTTACCTCCTGCTGCTAGTTTTAGTTTCGTTTTAACAGAGTTGAGTTGTTTATTAAAAGTTTAGTTTTTCGGATATGGCAACAGTATTTTCGCGTGCAACTTTGACCGACATTTTTGGTTTCATTTTTCCAAAGTTGAGGGTTTTTGGACTTAAACTTTTTTAACAGATTTTTTAAATTTATTGTATTTTATTAAGTTTTACATTTTAAGTTTTACATTAAGTTCAATTTATAAGTTTTACATTACGCCATCTAGGGAGTATATTTTTAATTACTATTTTTAAATATCTTTAATTAAGCCTTATTTATTAAATTATTAATTATTAAATTATTTATTTTAAAAGAACTTTAATTCAGTCTGATTTATAAGTTATTAATTTATAGGACTTTACTTTAGCCTGATTTATTAAATTATTAAAATATTAATTTACAGAACTTGTACTTTATTTCAGTTTGATTTATTAATTATTAATTTTAAAGGACATTACTTTAGCCTGATTTTATTAAATTATTAATTATTAAAATATTAATTTTACAGAACTTTATTTTAGCCTGATTTTTGTATACTATTCATTAACATAGGGTTACCAGAAAAATGTAAATCAATATGTTTCCGGATTTGGCGACTTATCTGTAATTTGGCTATTTTTATTTAATACAGGAATAACAAAACTTAATTCCATAAAATGTTTTTAATATTTTTAAATTTATTTTCATACTTACCAACACAATTATTTTCTTACTTTGTTTTCAAGCAATCAGAGCATTCTTGCTTAACATTTAATTTCTCTTCAACACTCATAATAACAAAATCACTTAATTTATTAATAATACTTTTTCATAAATTATATTTAAAATTGATTCTAACTTACCAACACTTGACAATCACTTTTATGTTTTGGGGGAAAGCTTGATTTTTGTTATTGCTACCCAACACGCTGAACTTATGACCTTAATTTTATTTGTCATAAATATTTTTTAATATTTTAAATATTATTCCCTTTCTATCAATTAAAAATTTGAACAAACAAAATTTGAATTTAAACTTTCAACTTAGAAATCTGCTAATCATTTTCATTGTATTTAAATATTAGTTACATTTCATTTTCCAATTAAGTATCAAATTCATTAGTTTTACCTTACTTGCATTCATCTGATTTATTAATGTTAGCTATGCTTTCCAACCCCTGAAAATCAATTTAATATTCTATGAATGTAATTTAATTCTTATTTCAAAGACCTACCATTTCCAGCAATTATAGGATCCTAAAACGGTGATAAAGATGTGTAATTTCAATAAAAGCCTATGAACATAGATATCCGGAAAGACAACGAATGAGTCAAAGGGGTTGGTTGAAACAGGATGGGACATTATACCACCGTGAATAATCAAGGATCCTACTCTTGAAACGATAAGAAATGAAGGTTACCAGAAAAGCATGTTTGTACGAATATAAACCATTTTCCAATTCAGTATCAAACTTTTCTAATTTTAGCTTACTTGCCTATAGCATCAAATTAATTAATATTAGCTAGCATTCTAACTCCTGAAAATCAATTTAATGTTCCAAAAATTTAATTGCATTGTTATTTACAAACAATAACCTACCATTATAAACATATATTTAAATTTTGATAATGTTATTATTCAAGCATTTTTTACAATTTTTCATTAATATACCATTTTTTAATATCAAACTTTAATTCAATTAGCCTCAAGCTTTTAATTCAGTTTTCATAATATCCTATTATTTTCAAACATATACTACAGCTTACTTTTAAACATCTGAAAATCAACAAACTCTTAGTTTAAAAATCCTAATTTTTTCTCAGTTTTTTCCTAATTCATATTCCACACATAAAATTAAGATTCATTTCTTACTTTCCTACCATTCTAAACTTATATTTCAGATTTGCTATTCATATACACCATTAGCCTAATATTTCTAAAAATATTTATTCAGTTTACTTTCATCCAGTTTTAGTCTTAAATATTTCTTATTTTACAACCATATTAAAAAACACACATTTTCTATTACACATTTTATTGCACGGTATTAGCAGTTACAATTACACAAATAATACACACAAAATATTTTCTTGGAGCGGAGTTTTCAATAACTTTTTTTTCAAAAATATTCCACACTATTGGAATCTGTAAATAAGTGCATTGAAATAAATTGACGTTTGAGTATAAAATGACAAATAATTGAATCTACTCTAAAAGAATGTTCCAACATATAGCTTATGTGATTACAACCCCATGGAAGGGTGGGCCCCTATTTTCTTTCGTATTGTGCAAAGAAATTTTTTTGTTTACAAATTATACTATAATGTTGGACTGTAGTAACACACATGTGAAAAAGTGTATTGTTAATTTTAAAAATTTGGTTGATTGTTTGAAGTTTTTAAGGAAAAAATTTGGAAACTTTTTATTAATATTGAAAAAAGCAAGCGAAAAATTATTATATATTTATGCTTGTAATATGATGTTTGTTGATATTTTTCACAATGAATTGTATGTTTTCCCAAAAATACTAAGCTATATATTGTATGTTTTTTCCAAGGAATTCTTTCTAGTGCTTGTTCACTTAAGGCAATTTTCATAGATTTTAACCCTGAAGTATAACAAAAGAGATATGCCGGGTATACACGTTTACAGAAATTTTGGAAATATCTACTCTAATATTGGCGAGTTTTGCATATATATTAGCAAGGAATTAACAGGAAAAGTGGGTAAAAAAGCTAAAACCATAAGAAAAATGCGAATAGTATTAGGAAAGGGAGTAATATATTTTTGTCACGCATATCTATCACTTTGTAACAGCAAATAATATGGACCAGAAAAACAGTATGAAATGTAATAAAGTACGGCAGAAAAGAGTGAAAATATGTTTGAATCAGTGTTTCAACCAAATATCTTATCAACTTGTTAATCATGAGTGTGATAGTGAATACAAAATTTTTTAGCCATGCGCATTGATTTGGAAGTGTTTATTTATAGATAAATGTAAAAACTTATCTGTATTATCGAAAGTTGTTTAATTTCTTCAATACGCTCAATGTAATTTGTTTAGAGAAATGTCTTTTTAGCTTCAAATTATGAAAAACCATTAATTGAATAGAATATTTTAAAAATTTTGTTCTTATAAAACTAAAATTTGTGAAGAAAATATATATGCTCCGTTGTATTGATATACCTCCCCGTTAAAAACCACGCATTGAATTGCCTTAAATAACAATCGAGATCCACGAACGCATGAATTGGAGTTGCTTGAAAATGATAAAAATCCGTGAGAAACAGGCACATAACAGCATTGAAACTGAAATCAAATTGAATTAAACATTTTTATTAGAAAACAAAATGTCACTTACCCGAGATAGAGTATGTAGAGAAAATATAGTTAAATGCACGTGTTACCTGAACCGGATTTTCTGATAAGAACTTCCTGTTCCATTGTGATTCATACCTAGAGTTCGAATGTGATAATTTTTAAAGAAAATGTGTAAGTGATTATAGTCGTTTTAATTGCCAACAGGTAGTAAAAGCATGCCAGGAATAACTTTGATTAGAATGACTACAAGTGAATTTTTTCCCAAAATAATGATACAAATTCTTCAGTAATTAAAATATCGGGTCTCACTCATGCTTAAAAATAAGCTTGCTGGCTTTGCACATTTTGTTGAAAAACTGTGTTCTGCAATGCAATAACTCTAAACCGAATTATTTTAAACTTCTAAATGGTGAAAGCATATTTTTGTTGTAATATTAATTTTAAAATTGTAATTTATTTGGTACAAAGTTTCTTAAAAAGCACTAAATTTAACTAAAAAACTAACTTTTGTTCAAATTTTTTGAAAAAATGTGAGAAATAGGTGAATGTTTGGGTTTTATTCAGCAAAAATTCAGGTGTTAGGCGTTTATTTAGTAAATATTGCAAAGATCTAGTCTCCATACAATGATTCAATTAGTGATAAGTTTTTCTTGTGATAACACATCCTTACATTCGAATAAGATCCTGTAACCTCTGATTCATTTATATCAAGAAATTGTAATAACCTGGTTCCTTCCCCCAAGTTGGAACATTCTTTTGTGTTGCGCTTTTCAAAATGTAATAGTAATTAAAACTTGTAAAAGGCCTGAACTTACGGCATGCCATGATACCTCATTCCATTCAAAACGATAAGATTCATTCAAGCGCTGACTCGTGATAGAATTAAAATTGATAAAAATCTGTGAGAAATGGGCAAATAACACTGAAACTGAAATCAAATTGAACATAATTAAGCATTTTTATGGTAAAATATGTTTTCACGTAACAGAGAATGAATGCATGCAGCGAAAAGATTGTTAAACGAACACGTGTTATCTGAACCGGATTTTTTCAGATAAGAACTTCCTGTTCTATAATGATTCATACAATCACACCGTGTTCAAACAGGTTGGTAAATTCTTTTTAAATGAAGTATTTAATTTTTCTTAAATTATGTATTGCAAATAATTATTTCAACATAAATAATAAACTGGGTTAGTGGCTACAAAGGATAGTTCTATAAGCACGTTTCTTTATTTACGAAATACCTTTATCAGGGTATGTCATTGAACTAATCTTCTCCCCCCCTTTTCACGGTGGAGTTTGCTTTGATAAGATCCACCCGGACATGCACCTCATTGGATCTGAAAGTTTGACCACACGAATTCAGTATGGAATTTTTAGCATTATCCTAAATTTCAGTGTGCAAATGCTCTCTCTCCCAAGTTTGTGTTAATGTGATTTTGGATTCCATACAGTTTTTTGCCTCAAATTTATCATTTAAATCTGCCAAGTACTGTAAAAAAATATTTAATCAGTGAATGGTTAGACAAGAAGGATCGGCGTTGGGCGGATTTAATTTCCAGTGTAAATGTGCCTGCGCTCGAGGAAGATTTACCCCATTGACTCCTTTTGATATCATACAAGTATGGGAGGACGCAGCCAGTGCAGAAATGCAACGAGACAATCTCATGCAAAGATGGAACTTTGCCCGGATAAATAGATTGCCACGGTGCTATTTTGCAACGCTTGTAAAATATTGGACCACGGATATAATTCCTGAGGCAAGGCATTTTGTGTTTTCTTTCTGGGAAGTAAAAAGCGCAAATTTTTTCTGGAAAACATGCAATATTTGCAAAACGCAGTTTTTTGAAGATGACAACAGTCCATGGACTTCAAAATATGTGGAATACCACATCCAAGAAAGGAGATACCAGGAATGCCGTGCCAAAAAGATGGGAAATTGGTGCGATATTTGCATAACTACTCCGTTGTTTACAATGATGAATAACCTGGAATGCGAATATTTTACGAATTACCACCATACACCTACAGTGCTTTCGGATATTACACACTAAGTAAGTACTAATATCATTTACCTTTTAACATAGAAAACCAGTTGAGATGTTGATTCTTGTTTTATTTGTGTGAGTTAAATATAAAATCAAAGTAAAAAAAAAACTTTAAATGAATTACTGATGATTCAATAAGTAAAATGTTCTGTGTTTAAATTATTGTTTAAAAAAATTAAGATTTAATTACAGGGTGTGGGAAAAATATCATTAATGTTATGTTGTGTAAAACCGTTTGTTCATAACAAGATTTAAATAGAGTTTTCGTTGATCATTTGAAAGTTAAATTTTTTAAATCAATCAGTTCATCTTGAATTTAATAGTAGAAGACACAACTTTTTAATCCTACAGTGCCTCCCCTTCAGCTTCATATTATTCAAGTTGCATAACAAATGTTTGAACTAGGGATTTAAGAGGTAAAATCTGATTAGTATAATTTGTAAACAAAAAAATTTCTTTGCACAATACGAAAGAAAATAGGGGCCCACCCTTCCATGGGGTTGTAATCACATAAGCTATATGTTGGAACATTCTTTTAGAGTAGATTCAATTATTTGTCATTTTATACTCAAACGTCAATTTATTTCAATGCACTTATTTACAGATTCCAATAGTGTGGAATATTTTTGAAAAAAAAGTTATTGAAAACTCCGCTCCAAGAAAATATTTTGTGTGTATTATTTGTGTAATTGTAACTGCTAATACCGTGCAATAAAATGTGTAATAGAAAATGTGTGTTTTTTAATATGGTTGTAAAATAAGAAATATTTAAGACTAAAACTGGATGAAAGTAAACTGAATAAATATTTTTAGAAATATTAGGCTAATGGTGTATATGAATAGCAAATCTGAAATATAAGTTTAGAATGGTAGGAAAGTAAGAAATGAATCTTAATTTTATGTGTGGAATATGAATTAGGAAAAAACTGAGAAAAAATTAGGATTTTTAAACTAAGAGTTTGTTGATTTTCAGATGTTTAAAAGTAAGCTGTAGTATATGTTTGAAAATAATAGGATATTATGAAAACTGAATTAAAAGCTTGAGGCTAATTGAATTAAAGTTTGATATTAAAAAATGGTATATTAATGAAAAATTGTAAAAAATGCTTGAATAATAACATTATCAAAATTTAAATATATGTTTATAATGGTAGGTTATTGTTTGTAAATAACAATGCAATTAAATTTTTGGAACATTAAATTGATTTTCAGGAGTTAGAATGCTAGCTAATATTAATTAATTTGATGCTATAGGCAAGTAAGCTAAAATTAGAAAAGTTTGATACTGAATTGGAAAATGGTTTATATTCGTACAAACATGCTTTTCTGGTAACCTTCATTTCTTATCGTTTCAAGAGTAGGATCCTTGATTATTCACGGTGGTATAATGTCCCATCCTGTTTCAACCAACCCCTTTGACTCATTCGTTGTCTTTCCGGATATCTATGTTCATAGGCTTTTATTGAAATTACACATCTTTATCACCGTTTTAGGATCCTATAATTGCTGGAAATGGTAGGTCTTTGAAATAAGAATTAAATTACATTCATAGAATATTAAATTGATTTTCAGGGGTTGGAAAGCATAGCTAACATTAATAAATCAGATGAATGCAAGTAAGGTAAAACTAATGAATTTGATACTTAATTGGAAAATGAAATGTAACTAATATTTAAATACAATGAAAATGATTAGCAGATTTCTAAGTTGAAAGTTTAAATTCAAATTTTGTTTGTTCAAATTTTTAATTGATAGAAAGGGAATAATATTTAAAATATTAAAAAATATTTATGACAAATAAAATTAAGGTCATAAGTTCAGCGTGTTGGGTAGCAATAACAAAAATCAAGCTTTCCCCCAAAACATAAAAGTGATTGTCAAGTGTTGGTAAGTTAGAATCAATTTTAAATATAATTTATGAAAAAGTATTATTAATAAATTAAGTGATTTTGTTATTATGAGTGTTGAAGAGAAATTAAATGTTAAGCAAGAATGCTCTGATTGCTTGAAAACAAAGTAAGAAAATAATTGTGTTGGTAAGTATGAAAATAAATTTAAAAATATTAAAAACATTTTATGGAATTAAGTTTTGTTATTCCTGTATTAAATAAAAATAGCCAAATTACAGATAAGTCGCCAAATCCGGAAACATATTGATTTACATTTTTCTGGTAACCCTATGTTAATGAATAGTATACAAAAATCAGGCTAAAATAAAGTTCTGTAAAATTAATATTTTAATAATTAATAATTTAATAAAATCAGGCTAAAGTAATGTCCTTTAAAATTAATAATTAATAAATCAAACTGAAATAAAGTACAAGTTCTGTAAATTAATATTTTAATAATTTAATAAATCAGGCTAAAGTAAAGTCCTATAAATTAATAACTTATAAATCAGACTGAATTAAAGTTCTTTTAAAATAAATAATTTAATAATTAATAATTTAATAAATAAGGCTTAATTAAAGATATTTAAAAATAGTAATTAAAAATATACTCCCTAGATGGCGTAATGTAAAACTTATAAATTGAACTTAATGTAAAACTTAAAATGTAAAACTTAATAAAATACAATAAATTTAAAAAATCTGTTAAAAAAGTTTAAGTCCAAAAACCCTCAACTTTGGAAAAATGAAACCAAAAATGTCGGTCAAAGTTGCACGCGAAAATACTGTTGCCATATCCGAAAAACTAAACTTTTAATAAACAACTCAACTCTGTTAAAACGAAACTAAAACTAGCAGCAGGAGGTAAACAACTCAACTCAACCTCCGACACGCCCCCTTCAACCCCATTGGATATGACGTCATAAACCACGCCCATGACGTCATAAACCACGCCCCCAACCGGTCACGTGATATGACGTCACGAATCAACCCCTTCCGCCCGGACCCGCCCGAAATCCCATGTTAACCTACGGCCGGTTCGGGCGGGTCAGTTTGTCTCACCCAGACCACTGCTTACTTTTTTTAATTCAAAAAAAATAAGAATTCTATAATTATTTTATGGGTTAGTATTTTATAAGGAAATGTTATTTTTAACTAATACTCCTACTTTTATTAACAAGTCCTTAAATAAATTGAATCGTTTATTTCAGAAACATGTTAAACGCAATGTTAATCCTATGGGGTTTAACATGTTTCTGAAATAAGCGATTCAATTAGAGTTAAGCCCTGAAAATAGGCTTGAATACTCTGTTTATTGCAGAAACATGAGTAGTAGTAAGCAGTGGTCTGGGTGAGACAAACTGACCCGCCCGAACCGGCCGTAGGTTAACATGGGATTTCGGGCGGGTCCGGGCGGAAGGGGTTGATTCGTGACGTCATATCACGTGACCGGTTGGGGGCGTGGTTTATGACGTCATGGGCGTGGTTTATGACGTCATATCCAATGGGGTTGAAGGGGGCGTGTCGGAGGTTGAGTTGAGTTGTTTACCTCCTGCTGCTAGTTTTAGTTTCGTTTTAACAGAGTTGAGTTGTTTATTAAAAGTTTAGTTTTTCGGATATGGCAACAGTATTTTCGCGTGCAACTTTGACCGACATTTTTGGTTTCATTTTTCCAAAGTTGAGGGTTTTTGGACTTAAACTTTTTTAACAGATTTTTTAAATTTATTGTATTTTATTAAGTTTTACATTTTAAGTTTTACATTAAGTTCAATTTATAAGTTTTACATTACGCCATCTAGGGAGTATATTTTTAATTACTATTTTTAAATATCTTTAATTAAGCCTTATTTATTAAATTATTAATTATTAAATTATTTATTTTAAAAGAACTTTAATTCAGTCTGATTTATAAGTTATTAATTTATAGGACTTTACTTTAGCCTGATTTATTAAATTATTAAAATATTAATTTACAGAACTTGTACTTTATTTCAGTTTGATTTATTAATTATTAATTTTAAAGGACATTACTTTAGCCTGATTTTATTAAATTATTAATTATTAAAATATTAATTTTACAGAACTTTATTTTAGCCTGATTTTTGTATACTATTCATTAACATAGGGTTACCAGAAAAATGTAAATCAATATGTTTCCGGATTTGGCGACTTATCTGTAATTTGGCTATTTTTATTTAATACAGGAATAACAAAACTTAATTCCATAAAATGTTTTTAATATTTTTAAATTTATTTTCATACTTACCAACACAATTATTTTCTTACTTTGTTTTCAAGCAATCAGAGCATTCTTGCTTAACATTTAATTTCTCTTCAACACTCATAATAACAAAATCACTTAATTTATTAATAATACTTTTTCATAAATTATATTTAAAATTGATTCTAACTTACCAACACTTGACAATCACTTTTATGTTTTGGGGGAAAGCTTGATTTTTGTTATTGCTACCCAACACGCTGAACTTATGACCTTAATTTTATTTGTCATAAATATTTTTTAATATTTTAAATATTATTCCCTTTCTATCAATTAAAAATTTGAACAACTGAAATCAAATTGAATTAAACATTTTTATTAGAAAACAAAATGTCACTTACCCGAGATAGAGTATGTAGAGAAAATATAGTTAAATGCACGTGTTACCTGAACCGGATTTTCTGATAAGAACTTCCTGTTCCATTGTGATTCATACCTAGAGTTCGAATGTGATAATTTTTAAAGAAAATGTGTAAGTGATTATAGTCGTTTTAATTGCCAACAGGTAGTAAAAGCATGCCAGGAATAACTTTGATTAGAATGACTACAAGTGAATTTTTTCCCAAAATAATGATACAAATTCTTCAGTAATTAAAATATCGGGTCTCACTCATGCTTAAAAATAAGCTTGCTGGCTTTGCACATTTTGTTGAAAAACTGTGTTCTGCAATGCAATAACTCTAAACCGAATTATTTTAAACTTCTAAATGGTGAAAGCATATTTTTGTTGTAATATTAATTTTAAAATTGTAATTTATTTGGTACAAAGTTTCTTAAAAAGCACTAAATTTAACTAAAAAACTAACTTTTGTTCAAATTTTTTGAAAAAATGTGAGAAATAGGTGAATGTTTGGGTTTTATTCAGCAAAAATTCAGGTGTTAGGCGTTTATTTAGTAAATATTGCAAAGATCTAGTCTCCATACAATGATTCAATTAGTGATAAGTTTTTCTTGTGATAACACATCCTTACATTCGAATAAGATCCTGTAACCTCTGATTCATTTATATCAAGAAGTTGTAATAACCTGGTTCCTTCCCCCAAGTTGGAACATTCTTTTGTGTTGCGCTTTTCAAAATGTAATAGTAATTAAAACTTGTAAAAGGCCTGAACTTACGGCATGCCATGATACCTCATTCCATTCAAAACGATAAGATTCATTCAAGCGCTGACTCGTGATAGAATTAAAATTGATAAAAATCTGTGAGAAATGGGCAAATAACACTGAAACTGAAATCAAATTGAACATAATTAAGCATTTTTATGGTAAAATATGTTTTCACGTAACAGAGAATGAATGCATGCAGCGAAAAGATTGTTAAACGAACACGTGTTATCTGAACCGGATTTTTTCAGATAAGAACTTCCTGTTCTATAATGATTCATACAATCACACCGTGTTCAAACAGGTTGGTAAATTCTTTTTAAATGAAGTATTTAATTTTTCTTAAATTATGTATTGCAAATAATTATTTCAACATAAATAATAAACTGGGTTAGTGGCTACAAAGGATAGTTCTATAAGCACGTTTCTTTATTTACGAAATACCTTTATCAGGGTATGTCATTGAACTAATCTTCTCCCCCCCTTTTCACGGTGGAGTTTGCTTTGATAAGATCCACCCGGACATGCACCTCATTGGATCTGAAAGTTTGACCACACGAATTCAGTATGGAATTTTTAGCATTATCCTAAATTTCAGTGTGCAAATGCTCTCTCTCCCAAGTTTGTGTTAATGTGATTTTGGATTCCATACAGTTTTTTGCCTCAAATTTATCATTTAAATCTGCCAAGTACTGTAAAAAAATATTTAATCAGTGAATGGTTAGACAAGAAGGATCGGCGTTGGGCGGATTTAATTTCCAGTGTAAATGTGCCTGCGCTCGAGGAAGATTTACCCCATTGACTCCTTTTGATATCATACAAGTATGGGAGGACGCAGCCAGTGCAGAAATGCAACGAGACAATCTCATGCAAAGATGGAACTTTGCCCGGATAAATAGATTGCCACGGTGCTATTTTGCAACGCTTGTAAAATATTGGACCACGGATATAATTCCTGAGGCAAGGCATTTTGTGTTTTCTTTCTGGGAAGTAAAAAGCGCAAATTTTTTCTGGAAAACATGCAATATTTGCAAAACGCAGTTTTTTGAAGATGACAACAGTCCATGGACTTCAAAATATGTGGAATACCACATCCAAGAAAGGAGATACCAGGAATGCCGTGCCAAAAAGATGGGAAATTGGTGCGATATTTGCATAACTACTCCGTTGTTTACAATGATGAATAACCTGGAATGCGAATATTTTACGAATTACCACCATACACCTACAGTGCTTTCGGATATTACACACTAAGTAAGTACTAATATCATTTACCTTTTAACATAGAAAACCAGTTGAGATGTTGATTCTTGTTTTATTTGTGTGAGTTAAATATAAAATCAAAGTAAAAAAAAACTTTAAATGAATTACTGATGATTCAATAAGTAAAATGTTCTGTGTTTAAATTATAGTTTAAAAAAATTAAGATTTAATTACAGGGTGTGGGAAAAATATCATTAATGTTATGTTGTGTAAAACCGTTTGTTCATAACAAGATTTAAATAGAGTTTTCGTTGATCATTTGAAAGTTAAATTTTTTAAATCAATCAGTTCATCTTGAATTTAATAGTAGAAGACACAACTTTTTAATCCTACAGTGCCTCCCCTTCAGCTTCATATTATTCAAGTTGCATAACAAATGTTTGAACTAGGGATTTAAGAGGTAAAATCTGATTAGTATAATTTGTAAACAAAAAAATTTCTTTGCACAATACGAAAGAAAATAGGGGCCCACCCTTCCATGGGGTTGTAATCACATAAGCTATATGTTGGAACATTCTTTTAGAGTAGATTCAATTATTTGTCATTTTATACTCAAACGTCAATTTATTTCAATGCACTTATTTACAGATTCCAATAGTGTGGAATATTTTTGAAAAAAAAGTTATTGAAAACTCCGCTCCAAGAAAATATTTTGTGTGTATTATTTGTGTAATTGTAACTGCTAATACCGTGCAATAAAATGTGTAATAGAAAATGTGTGTTTTTTAATATGGTTGTAAAATAAGAAATATTTAAGACTAAAACTGGATGAAAGTAAACTGAATAAATATTTTTAGAAATATTAGGCTAATGGTGTATATGAATAGCAAATCTGAAATATAAGTTTAGAATGGTAGGAAAGTAAGAAATGAATCTTAATTTTATGTGTGGAATATGAATTAGGAAAAAACTGAGAAAAAATTAGGATTTTTAAACTAAGAGTTTGTTGATTTTCAGATGTTTAAAAGTAAGCTGTAGTATATGTTTGAAAATAATAGGATATTATGAAAACTGAATTAAAAGCTTGAGGCTAATTGAATTAAAGTTTGATATTAAAAAATGGTATATTAATGAAAAATTGTAAAAAATGCTTGAATAATAACATTATCAAAATTTAAATATATGTTTATAATGGTAGGTTATTGTTTGTAAATAACAATGCAATTAAATTTTTGGAACATTAAATTGATTTTCAGGAGTTAGAATGCTAGCTAATATTAATTAATTTGATGCTATAGGCAAGTAAGCTAAAATTAGAAAAGTTTGATACTGAATTGGAAAATGGTTTATATTCGTACAAACATGCTTTTCTGGTAACCTTCATTTCTTATCGTTTCAAGAGTAGGATCCTTGATTATTCACGGTGGTATAATGTCCCATCCTGTTTCAACCAACCCCTTTGACTCATTCGTTGTCTTTCCGGATATCTATGTTCATAGGCTTTTATTGAAATTACACATCTTTATCACCGTTTTAGGATCCTATAATTGCTGGAAATGGTAGGTCTTTGAAATAAGAATTAAATTACATTCATAGAATATTAAATTGATTTTCAGGGGTTGGAAAGCATAGCTAACATTAATAAATCAGATGAATGCAAGTAAGGTAAAACTAATGAATTTGATACTTAATTGGAAAATGAAATGTAACTAATATTTAAATACAATGAAAATGATTAGCAGATTTCTAAGTTGAAAGTTTAAATTCAAATTTTGTTTGTTCAAATTTTTAATTGATAGAAAGGGAATAATATTTAAAATATTAAAAAATATTTATGACAAATAAAATTAAGGTCATAAGTTCAGCGTGTTGGGTAGCAATAACAAAAATCAAGCTTTCCCCCAAAACATAAAAGTGATTGTCAAGTGTTGGTAAGTTAGAATCAATTTTAAATATAATTTATGAAAAAGTATTATTAATAAATTAAGTGATTTTGTTATTATGAGTGTTGAAGAGAAATTAAATGTTAAGCAAGAATGCTCTGATTGCTTGAAAACAAAGTAAGAAAATAATTGTGTTGGTAAGTATGAAAATAAATTTAAAAATATTAAAAACATTTTATGGAATTAAGTTTTGTTATTCCTGTATTAAATAAAAATAGCCAAATTACAGATAAGTCGCCAAATCCGGAAACATATTGATTTACATTTTTCTGGTAACCCTATGTTAATGAATAGTATACAAAAATCAGGCTAAAATAAAGTTCTGTAAAATTAATATTTTAATAATTAATAATTTAATAAAATCAGGCTAAAGTAATGTCCTTTAAAATTAATAATTAATAAATCAAACTGAAATAAAGTACAAGTTCTGTAAATTAATATTTTAATAATTTAATAAATCAGGCTAAAGTAAAGTCCTATAAATTAATAACTTATAAATCAGACTGAATTAAAGTTCTTTTAAAATAAATAATTTAATAATTAATAATTTAATAAATAAGGCTTAATTAAAGATATTTAAAAATAGTAATTAAAAATATACTCCCTAGATGGCGTAATGTAAAACTTATAAATTGAACTTAATGTAAAACTTAAAATGTAAAACTTAATAAAATACAATAAATTTAAAAAATCTGTTAAAAAAGTTTAAGTCCAAAAACCCTCAACTTTGGAAAAATGAAACCAAAAATGTCGGTCAAAGTTGCACGCGAAAATACTGTTGCCATATCCGAAAAACTAAACTTTTAATAAACAACTCAACTCTGTTAAAACGAAACTAAAACTAGCAGCAGGAGGTAAACAACTCAACTCAACCTCCGACACGCCCCCTTCAACCCCATTGGATATGACGTCATAAACCACGCCCATGACGTCATAAACCACGCCCCCAACCGGTCACGTGATATGACGTCACGAATCAACCCCTTCCGCCCGGACCCGCCCGAAATCCCATGTTAACCTACGGCCGGTTCGGGCGGGTCAGTTTGTCTCACCCAGACCACTGCTTACTACTAACATGTCAAATGAAAATATTTCGATAATTTTTTATGAAAAGAATAAAAACATTAAAAAAAATTCTTTTTGCCTGTTAAATATCCAAATAAGGTCTACTTTAAGAAAAAAATTACTAAACATCTTCATAAAAATGTAGTGAGCTTCTAAACAGTTTTTCTCGATTATCTCAAAACAAGAAAAGTGGCGTTTGACATGTTTCAGAAATATAAGCGACAGTGTCTTCAACATGGAATGATCGCGTATTTGTCAAAATTGCATTTTATTTCATGAAGGATAGCGGTAGAAAAAATGCGTCTAATAAAGAGGATTGGTGGTCCAAAAACCTTTGCCTTCTTAACTATAGTTGGTTTCCCTAACAGTAGTAGTTATCGGACCTCTTTCCACTGGGTTTGCGAGTTCCATAATATTATGTTTGAGGAAATAATAATGTAATGGCGGAATTTAAAAATGTATTTAAAACGATAAACTAATACATATCTATAGTCTTGATTTTCCGACTTCCGATTAACCGATTCCTTGTGGATCATCCGACCAACCGTAAACGACATTTTAGGTTTTTTAAGTAAATTTTCTACGTCTAATATTTTCTTTTCTCTTCATTAGAAAGTATTTTTACGAAATGTTTAATACCTAATTATTATACTCAGTTGCAACTTAACTTGAGCCTGTAGAAATATGCTGAGAGCAACCAAAGAAAGTAGTTCCCCGCGAGGTGTCTGAATTTTGAGTGAAATTTAGAGCTTCAATTTTGAATAATGATTAGTTTTTTAAATCCACGTATATTAAGAATCTTTTCAACCCGATATGCATAAAATGTTCAGTATTATTATTTTTTAAAGTGGCGTAACGCGTAGTAGTCAACTCGCTCTTAAACTCGCCAGCCAATAACAGCTTCTAGCAAACCCAGCAGGCTTTCTGTTTACTCAGATTTTCTTCCTCGTGGCCATGACGTCAGGCTCAACTGAAGTTGCATTCGAGTATAAGACGTTTTACTCTTTTTTAAAGTATATTTTTGGTGTCTATAAATTCTTTATTTCTCTTCCCGTTTATTTGAAAACATATTTTCTTACTAAACTTTTATTTATTGATCGTTTTAATTCTTTATATGGCTACTTTCATTCTACTCATTAGGGTGGAGCGAAAAAAACGAAATTTGAATAATCAAAACATAATAGCGCGGAAAAGTTGCCATTTGTGGTCAGAAACAAAGTGCTAAAATTTTAGACCGATCAATTAATATCTTTTACCGCCGCAAGAGGGCAAAAGTTTCGAAAAATCGTAAAAAACACGTATTTTTCAGAAAAAAATTAAAAATACCCAAATTTACCGAAATATTTTCTAATTGGGCACAATATGTTCATCAATGAGACATTCAAGTGCCCTTTAAAAATTAATTTCCGTGAAATAAAATCTTTAGCCACAGCAAGGGGGTCAAAATATCGAGAAAATGCAAAAAATGACAATTTGGGGGTAATTTTAACTCTTTTAGGATTTTCATATTTTTTACATTATTTTTACCTGCTTCGGACGTAATTGTATAAGGCACTTTACTGCTTGAAATATTTAGCCCAAATTTATCAATATTTATCACTCATGTCACAAAAAATAGGATCTTACACTAAACAGTCATCTTAAATGAAAATTATCTAGAAAACCGTTACAGATAGGTTTAAAATCCAAAAAGGAAAGCATAAAAAGTGTTTTCAAGTACGAAAATCAGTTGGCAATTGCAAGTTTATAGATACCACATTGATTTTGCAAATTATGGTGGTAAATTAACTTGAATAATCATTAAAACAATTTATTGCGACTCGGGTTGAATCCTCATTCGTGAAAGACTAACTTGCATGGTGCTACAATTTTCTGCATATTTCCTCCATAAACGTAGGTAACTGTTTTGGTTACCACCTTAACAAATTTTTAAACATATTTCATTTCATAGATAGGGCTGACTTAAAATTCCTGAAAACAGGATGTTCGCAGAAAGTACTAGTGTTACATAAAGTAAAGTGTAGAACATACAACACATATTCGCATAAGAAGGTTCTGTAGGTTGGAATGGTTGTTAGTGATATGCTTTATGATTTTATTATATATACATGTGTTTTATGAACATTTTATGCTTTCCTTTTTAGATTTTAAATCTATCTGTAACGATTTTCTGGATCATTTTCGTTTAAGATGACTGTTAAGATCCTATTTGTTGTGATATGAGGGATAAATATTGATAATTTTGAGCTAAATATTTCAAGCAGTAAAGTGCCTTTTATAATTACGCCAGAAGCAAGTAAAAAATAATGTAAAAAATATGAAAATCCTAAATTAGTAAAAATTACCCCCAAATTGTAATTTTTTGCATTTTCTCGATATTTTGACCCCCCTTGCTGTGGCTAAAGATTTTATTTCACGGAAATTAATTTTTAAGGACACTTGAATGACTCATTGATGAACATATTGTGCCCAATTAGAAAATATTTCGGTAAATTTGGGTATTTTTAATTTTTTTCTGAAAAATACGTGTTTTTAACGATTTTTCAAAATTTAGCCCTCTTGCGGCGGTAAAAGATATTAATTGATCGGTCAAAAATTTTAGCACTTTGTTTCTGACCACAAATGGCAACTTTTCCGCGCTATTACGTTTTGATTATTCAAATTTCGTTTTTTTCGCTCCACCCTACTACTCATATTACCCGATCTTTCAAAGCGCTCCGACCATTTTTATTTTCCAAAATTGACGGTCAATCTACAGGGTGTTCCGGAAAAAGCCCCTAACTTTAAAAAAATCATAGAAAAAAACTATTAGACATAAAAATATGCCATTCGCTGCATCTTACTTAGAATGGTCGTAAATTTTTGTTCCCAAATTTTTGAAGAACCGTAGTTCTCACGTCAATTCATAGATGGACACACAGTTCCTTCGAAAAATGTAGAATGTAAAAATGTTCCTTCGAAAATTGAATAGTCGACTTCTTGGACGACCGCGGGCGCCAAGTTGAAGTCGGCTTCTTGCGTTCTTAGTGTGATGTGAAAAAACAACTTAACAGTGGTTAGAAGCCATCAATAATAATAAATAATAATTTATTTTCCATAATGTACAAAGCAAAATAACATAGATAACATATATATTTAAACAAATAAAGAGTACATTATGGATAAACCACCACTTAAGCAATCTGCTGCGAAAGCAATCTGACACCATGTCCGGTTTTTAGGATCACATTCGGCGGAAAAGTCCAAAAATGGCGATATTTCGCGTAAGTACCGTTTTTCCGGCACCTAGTTGAAGCTGGCTTCTTTTCACATTGTAATTGCGGTGTAGAAAAAATTTTATTGTGGTCAGAGCAGCCTAATAAGTCTAGTGATACCTCTCAGATCACGTTTTTATTGATTTTAGTCAGTATTTTCAACTAACTTTTCTTGATGATTTAATAAGTTGCAAATTTTTACTGATAGATCACTTTGAAGCAAGATAATATAATAATACAGTGTTTTTAAAAACCTTGTTCGATTATAACCTGTTCAGATTATCAAAGGGGATGGTAGGGGACCCACCCCCAAAAAAATCGGATTAGGTATAAAAAATAATTTAAAACCCTGTTTTTTAGGGTCAAATTTCCAAAACATTTCCCAGCCCCCATTTGCACACTTTGCACTCTATATTCACCACTTTTTTTTAATATACAAAATCTTAACATTAACCACCAAAAAGTAAGAATATACGTTTTTCCCTTCCTCTTCGTTGCTTTTTGGTCAATCACATCCCTGTTTAAGACAAATTTTGGAAACCAGTTGACATTTTAAGTAAAATTAGGGACTATCTATAAAAATTCATTAGTATTACTGGTCTATATGCAAAAAGTTTAAAGTTATTGTAATTTTGCAGCTCCGAATTAAGTACTCCAAAAAAACTTGCTGCTCCAAAAAATTTTTTACTGCTCCAAACTGTTCCAAACACGCATTCTTACTGCTCTCAAAATGTGTTTTTACTGATGCTCCAAACAAAATAGGATTTCACCTGTTCCACCCCTGTCAATGTCTCGATGTTTAGGATTAAATGACACCGCATTTTGGCATTTGACGCTTTCGCGCCCCTTTTTTGAAGTCAAACGTTGAAATTAAATTAAAAATATATAATAATCGTAATTTAAAAAAATTTGCGTGTATATTCCTCTCTTGGATACTTCTATCGAATAAGAAAAAATACTGGACTTGCCCTTTCGAAATAATACTATACAAGTAAAAATAGTCATTAACGACTACACCAATAGCTTGCATATTGATTTCATAAGGGGCCAGCGAGAAGAAAAGGGCCTGCTTCTGTTTTCCCGCGCTTCGGAGAAAAGTTGGGTTTCGCTGAGCCATCAAACCTGTTGCCGCTTCGTCCACCAGGGGTCGCTTTCCTGCTCGCTCCTCACTCTCCTCAGGTAAGGAGGCAATCTGAAGCTCGGACACTTGCAGGTGAGTCGCATTTCCCGCTACTTGCCACACCACACGGGCATGCTTCCTCGTGGTGGGAGCTTTGAAAGTTGGGTCACACTGAGGTTCAGGGCTTGATTGCCTTGATTTATCATTCGGCCCGGGCATAAGGCCGGATGATTTAGGAGGCTCAAGTTGCGAAAGTATCTGGAAATTAGAAATTTTGGCATTTTTAATAATTTATTTCCAAGCAGGGAAAAAGAGATGTCTATTGCAATGCAAGTTAGTTATTATGGTTGTATCAAAAAGTAACTATAATAATGGTTATAAGTTTAATTTTGTGTGATGAAACATAAATATAACATAAGGATACTTTCTTTTGTGTAGTACTTACAATACTAAAATTTTAAATAGTAGAGCAAATGAAAGGGCCTGATTAGGTAGTTTGGGGTGCTATTGGCTGCATTCGAGGATCTGAAGTCATAGTATTATTCCTTTATACAATATATCTTTTGAAGATAATTACTAAAAGAAAGGGGGAACAATTTTGGGACAGGGCAATATAGTTGTTGATTTAATTAAGCTTTTTACAAGGAAAACGCTGAAATATACTCAAGATAATTTTGTTTAATGTTGTCAAAGATTTAAGTAAAACACCACGTTGTAGTGTTATTGAAACTCAGCATTGCGTAAGTGGTTGCAAAGAGAAGTAGGCACGACTTTGCCAGACGTAAGTGTTTCGGAAGGGATTATATTTTAAAAGAATTAAATGGGAAAGTGAAGAGCTTAGAAAATATTTTCTGGCTAAAACTTATTCGTTTTTATTTTTTCAGTAAGTACTAAAACCAATTATCCTATTCTTTGTTGTGTGTAGGATTTTTGAATAATAAATAAACTTATAATTTTAATTATAAATTCTATGGATTATTACAAGCATAATGGGCGTGTCTATGATTTAAAAAAAAGAAAACCCCTTTTATGTTTAGTCCGTGACTTGACTTCTTAGGCGATTAGGTTCACCCTGTCATGTAAGGGTAATCAAACTGAAAATCAGAAAAATAAAGTTTGGAATATTGTTTTTCATTACCAAATTTGTATGGAGTCAAGTGAGAGTTGTTTTACTTAATACTGCAGTCCGAAGAGTGTTATAGAGATTAAAGAAACTTAGGGGATTGATTATGCTCCGAATACAGCTTCATGAAAACGTGTTAATCATGTACCAAAAATACGCATAACTCAGTAAATATGATATGATATTTTAGTTTAAATATTTTAAAACCAAAATTAAGTGTTTAAAAACGTAAATAAACAATCCAAAGATGATTTTGGCTTACTGCCTTAAGGCTCATTTACACTGTTTTATTTTCACTGTTCACCATTAGTAATCCACACGGAGGAATCACACATTTGCATTGGAAATCGAAGGAGTGAAAAGTGACAATAGACACAAAAACGACAATTGAAACTTGTCGTTTTAGATGATTCCTATAAAATGAAGATCGAAACTGAAAAGTTTAAATCAGTCTTTAGAGAAATGGGGATTAGTTGGTGAAAGATAAGATACTTTCAAGAGTATCTCTGTTAATATTGGTATCCAATCGCGATAATCTCTTAAAGGGTGGGGGGCAAACTAATAAAACCGAATCAAGAGCCCGTACTTACGAAATCTCGCCTTTTAGCCCTAACACTCTGCAAAATTCAGATTTGTTTTTGAGCCCCCAAAATTTCTAATTAAAGAGCGTGTGATCCGCTTTATTTGGTTGCTTGGTCTAAATAGCCCTTACTTGTCGGTGTCAAACTTGTCGGGGATTTATTATTAGTGCATTGTACTTTTTTTTTGGATATTTTCCCAACCATTTCTAAATTGTATTGTGGTATTTTAGTTATTCAAAATGGTCTGAAAAGGTTTTAGAGGGGAGATTTATCAAAACCATCTAGATTTTATTTTGTTTAGGCAAAAATAATTCAGCTTTATTCTACTATGTTAAAGGAAAAAAATCCATTTGAGATTTTTTCTCTCTCTATAGCGAATTTTTTCTCCCTTTATAGCCCACTCTAAAAAGTTTATTTAATCTCCATCAAGAAACATTTTTGCCTTTACTGATGCATTCGTTGAAGCTAGTTCTCCTTTTTATATAGGAAAAACATAACCCCTATAATCACTAATGGTTAATTTTATGCAAAAAAAAGTAAATTTATTGACTTGTAAAAAATTTATCAAGTCAATTTTTAATTCAAATTCCAAAAGAAATCGTATTTTTGAAATGTGCCTGATGAATAATATTTATAAATTGGGTTTCACATGATTCTTCTGCTAAGGTTATTGATAAATAATGTTCGGCACTAGTTAACTAAAAGTAGTTGAAAAGTAGTTAATTACTAGTTGCAACTACTAGTTAACAAGTAGTTCAACTAATTTTGGTTTAGAGTAGTTGAACTAGTAGTTTAACTACTTTTTTCACCAACTACTAGTTCCAACTACTTTCAAAAAGTTCAACTACATCAAAAAATATTGAAAGATCAAAATTTTAAAAAATATGTTTCATCTACTGAAAATGCCATTTTTCATGATACATTTTCATATTTAGCAACCTTGAAATATATTTTATCCCAGCAATTGACATATTAATGCAACCCTTTAAATTGTGGTTTCCTTTATATTTTTTTATCTTGTGCTCTGTTTAAGTAAATCATAGTATCAATGCATCATATCATAGAAGGAGCTAGGAGGGAGGAGAGGAAAAATTTTCCAACTAACACGTGCAGTTTTTTTCTTAAAGCAATATCGGGTGGGTAGTACCGGAAGAAAAGGATAAATAATATAAAGACAACTTAGAAAACTTTAAGACACCAAAAACCTGTATACCTATCAAAAATTGGCGAATCTTTAGCCACGATATTTTTGCTATAGGTAAGAAAAAGTAATAGAAAATTTGGGGGAAAATATTTTATGAAATTAAATAGACTAGTTAATTAGTAGTTAACTACTTCGGGAAATAATCAACTACTAGTTACAACTACTTCCAAGAAAAAGTAGTTAACTAGTAGTTACAACTACTTTTGCCCAGACTAGTTGGTAGTTGGTGACCAGTAGCTACTTTTTAGCAGCTACTTTTTGACCAGTAGTTGCCGAACACTATTGATAAATGTACACGAACAGCACAACAACACTTGCAATTTACTGTTCGTGCTCAACAAATATTTCGTAAGGATTTTTTGATATTCATGGAATCAATATCATGCATTTAATAATGTGGCTGGAATTTTGTAATTGAAAATGTAGGAAAGTGTATCCAATCTATTTATATTATCTTTATTCTGAATATCGATTACTCTCAAATTTTAATAAGAAGCATTTGTTAATGTCAAATTTGATATGTTTGATTGATTTATTTTTCCATTCCTTTTGTCGGTAACTTATTAAATTAGTGACGAGAGGTTATTTTATTTTGAATTTATTGATGTTTACCCCTTTTGTAAGGGAATATACTACATAAAAACATTTTTATCAGCATTATGCTCAGTTTTTTTTCTCTTTGATTTTCTCAAAAGGTATAATGAATTTGACATCTATTGAAAATAAAATAATTTTACTAAAATATTCAAAATATTTTATTTGAAACTTTTAATATAACGTTAATATTAATATTTATAAACATTTTTTGAAACTTTTTAATAAATTTCACCCGAAAGGAATTTTTGTTTATCCGGCTTTAATCCCGTTCTTCTTTGACCATGTGAAAAAAGAAACCATTGTATGTCATTTTAAAGATATTGTACACCAGTAAATTCTGTGCATTTTTCATAAAAAATTTATTAGATATTGATTAAAAATTTAATTAAATTTTGAATAAATTTATTTTTTAATCTTGAATTTTTTCAGTAAGAAGGAAAATGTAATCGTTTAAAGCGTATATTTATCTGAAAAATTTGGAAGATCCCATTTTGCACAGCAGTTTAGAAACCTCTATTATGTGCTTTAAAAAGGGCTATTACCAACCTGCTCAGTTGGGTTTTACAATCAAGGTCACGATTTGGATCAAACTAATCTCGATCATCCTATTTAAGAATTGCCTAAATCTGATTCAATCGTGTTTCAACCTTGACCGCTTACTTTTACTTCATGCAAGGAAAAGTGTCTTTAATTTGTCCTCGAACTTGACTATTTTCCCCCCAAATTCACTCATAGGAAGAAAGAAAGATTTCCTATGGTCATTGCCGTTATTTTGAAGCTAGTTTCATCACCACACTTCCTTGTCTTTTGAATGTTGTGAAACGGTGGAAAACCTGTTTTGAGTTCAGTTTTTTACTTGTAAAAGAAACGTATGCATGAGAGGGGTGTGATATTAGCCATATTTACGTCATTTTCAAGAGTACCATGTCTATGCCATATAGCTCTTATGTTAAATTACTAATATTTTAAGATATCTTTTATCTCAAGTCGTAATTATCTAAAGTCCTAAAAACTGTGGTGCTAAAAGATGTTTTTGCTATTTTGAAACTTAATAAGCATGCAAATATCATTTACAGTGGCTTTTATAAAACTTATTTCGGGAGGGGCACAAATAAATTCTAAAAAAGTAGTCATTATTAGCCCAAAGCTAGGCTAGATTTTTGCATCGGGAGAGGGGACTCAAAATTATTCCTATCAAATGTATTTTTAATAATACGTAGAATTAAGCTCAATACGTAGAATTACAATATATTTTTAGGTAGGATTTGCATCTTGATGAACTTCATATAGGGATAAATTGAGAATAATAGGGGAGACTGTTGTACCTTCGGACAATAACCACGTTTTAATTTTTCTAAGACAGATTAAATCCCATTTTAAACCTTTTAAAGTGCCTAACCTATAGTCCCAACCTTAGTAAGTATAGGGGGTATTTTTTACTAGCTCAAATATTAAAAATTGGATTTTTAATCCTTTTTTTATAACTTGACGAAATCAGTGTCCATAGGTACAAAACCTGCTCTCCCTATGAACAGACCCAGATGTACAATACTGGAAAAAACCGACTCAGACCCTATATCTCCGGAACGGCTTGTGATATAAAGACAAATGAGGTATCATTTTTCATGATTTGAAGTATTCTATATACAGACAAATTTTCAAGTTCTTAGGGAGTCGTCTTCATATTAAACGAAGCACCGACTTTCGTTTTTCCTATGGGCGACATCAAATATTATTCCCGATTCTGAAAGAGCACCCCCTAAAACCCCCAAAACCAATTTTCATGTTATTTGGGGACCAAATGGGGACTACCAGAATCTATTACTATAAAAAAATTTCACGAATAAAAAAAAAATTTTAAGTTTATTTAAAAAAAATTTTAATCAATCTGGATGAAACTGGGTATTTAAGGGTTTGAGGGGGATGGCCTTTCAGAAAAACTAATAATAATTGGGGGTCCCCATTGGAAAAAAGTTAGTGTTTCGTTGAATATGAAGACGACCCCCAAGGACTCGGAAAATTTTTCTGGTAAAAGAATACTTTAATTAATGAAAAATGACCCCTATTTCGTCTTCCTAACCTAAGTGGTTCGCCAGAAATCACAACTGAGTCATTTTTTCCCCTCAACTGTACAACTGTCCTAAGGTACAGTTGGAGAAAAAAACCCGACTCAGTTGCGATTTCTGGCGAACCACTTGGGTTAGGAAGACAAATGAGGTGTCATTTTTCATTGTTTAAAGTATTCTTTATCCAAAATATTTTCGAGTCCTTAGGGGGTCGTCTTCATATTAAACGAAACACTAACTTTTTTTTCAATGGAGACCCCCAATTATTATGAGATTTTCTGAAAGGCCATCCCTCAAAACCGTTAAATACCCAGTTTCATCCAGATTGATTCACAATTTACAAATTTTTAAAAAATTAAAAAAATTTAATTTTTAAAATCTGAAACATTTTTATGGTAATCGATTCAGGTAGTAATTTTATGAAGAAAGCCAAAATTTCAATCGATTTCACCGTATAGTTTTTGATAAAAACGAACGCCTATATACGGCCTTGATTGCTTTATACCGATGAAATCCCACGACTCTGTTAAAGTACCTATATTTTTTTCTTATACGACTTTTAATGAATAAATTATCTTTTAATGTAGGTGTTTTATCTTTCTCTCCACATAAAGCTCAACAGTTATATTATGAGATAATAAGTTCTAGGCTAATCGAAAAGGAAGGAATTAACTTCATGTCAATCACGGAAAATAATTTGTATATCTAACCTTTTGTACTACAGAAAAAACTGAATTTTATCTTATTCATTGAACTTAGAATATTATCAATTCTTGCTTGTTGTTGCTTCTCAAAATATTTTCTATGAAAGTAAAACAATATTTCTGTGAATTTAACGTGTTTCTGTTGTAAAATGACAAAAATGTCATTTCTAAGAAAGTTTATTTGTCTCCTTTTATAAAAATAGATATTTGATTCGTAAGAAATTGTTCTATTAATCTACATTTAATCAAATAAGTTTTAATAACCAAAAAGTTATGAAATGGCACACATGTTTTTAAGCATTAAATTTCTGTATATCATGTAAACAAATTTCACATTAAAAATTGCAAGGATAAAAGTATACATAACTTGGCTTACACAAATACGATCTCCACGAAAGCTTGAGACCGCTTATTTTATATTTGAATATGCAAGATTGAAAATATTTTGGATATAAATATAGCTCTCCTCTTTCGTGTGTAAATACGATATTGATTTTGAGAATTGAAAGTAAGATACATCCAATACATTTCTTTAAAAGCTAACCAGAGTTACCTAAAGTTTAAAATTTTCAATCTGAAAACATGAGTTTTTTATGCTAATTCTATCCATGTCGTACACAAATTACTATCATGCAATCCATTCATTCTTTTAAGTATTTTTGTGTCAAGCATATTAGTTGTACATACAGTCTTGAGGGGATGTTTTTGCTTTGAGTTCTTGAAAAAGTAATTTCCGATTTCATCCAGCTTAATAATTTAAATCACGATTAAATTATCAATTCAAAAATATTTTAAAAATGAAAATGTTGACAACTTTAGGTAAAATTCTGCGATTACAAAAAAAACTAGATTCTTGAAAGCATTAATCGCAGCATCTTACAAAAAAAGCTTTCAGTAAATAAATACAAATACAAATTAAGTCGACCAACTACAGGCGTAAGCCCAGCAAGGTTGGTCCAGTCTTTTTAACCCAAACTACCGGAATCCCAGTACCTGTCAATTTTCCTCTTGAACTTGTTTACCCTAGAGAGCCTGTATACGAGAGAGAGACAACTCGCTTAAAAGCGTCTCTGCGCATCCTTGCGCGCAGTTAAAACTGTCCAAATCTCCAATTCTGTCCAAACTGTATCATGCCGCTTGTCTCACTCCCATGCTAATCCAATGGAGGGAAATCTGCGGTGAACAGAAAACGCTGTTGACCAATCAGCAGGCTATACCGGGTTGTCGCTTCTCTCGTATACAGGCTCTCTAGTTTACCCCACTTGAATTTACAATTGTTTAAGTCAACGCATTTCATCTATCCACTACCCTATTAAAAATAATGCTTTCTACAATCCGTCTTAAATTTGACTTTATTCAATTTGAAATTGTGACCCCTTGTTCTATTACCCGTATTGAAGTCTAGTCCCTACGTGGTTTGAGGGAAAACTTTTTACTTCATATAGAACACCGTGTTCTATAGCCTTTTCTTTATATTCTTTAAAAGTTATGTTTACCCTAATAATGTATTTTCCAAACCAACGTTATAAAACAGCATCTCATGTGTTTAGTAACCTGGGGCTTTTACTCATAAACACGACTCAATAAAGAATGTATTTTTTCTTGTAAAAAATCTATTTTAATGATCGACTTTTAGTTTCCTTACATCCTAGGCAAAACGCTTGGTTAGTCAGTGATGAAAGGCAGTCTTCTCTCGTTATTATGTTCCTTACATTGAATGGGCCTTCCTAGTTAGAATGTCACGAAAATGTCTTTCCGCACTTTAATAGCACTTAACATAAGGCAAAACGACATTAAGTTTCACTTTTTTTTTGCTTCGGAAGCTGAAATTGAGTGAAAGTAAAGGTTTTGGAAATAAGTATCATTACTGGAAACAACATTGAAACGAGAGCGAATGACCCTTGAAATTTAAGGATGAAACAACAAAGTACTCATTTCAATATTTTTAATTGGTAAATTAACTCATTAAAACTATATTTAAAATTTTATTTCCCCTTTCATTATAGCACATGATGACTAATACTTATTTAAGGTGTATATTATAGTATTAGTTTTTTCGGCAAACCATCGTTTATCATTTAACCATCGTCATATCTTACGGCGTTCTTTAAGTATTTCTAACTTCATTGTCTCAAAAATTTTGGCAGTTCAAAAAAAATTATTTTGTTTGAAATTATTTCAAGAGTTCTGAACTATTTGAACCGATAAATTCAAAATAGGAATTTAGGTTCTCCCTCTTCCTACGTAATTATGTTTTTTAACAGCCCGATTTCTAACCCCGACTCCCACACAATAGCATGAGTCATTTCGATGTAAAATAAATTCCTTGCAAAGCTTACTTTCTAAAGATATATTACAATTTACAGTACAACCTCGATTTCTCGCAATCGAAGGGACCCAAAGAAATTTCAAGATAACAAGGAAAATAATTAATTTCAAGGGGAAAATATTTTTTCGAGATCTAAAGGTTTAAGAGTTATCAAAAATGGTATTAGTATAGAAAAAAGAATTTAACGTCACTCAACTGGCAACATTAACCCTTGTAAGATAAATGAAATAACTCAAAAATTTCTGAGTAGTATCCTTTAGCATCCAACCTAAGCATCACAAAAATTACCCAGGAGGAATTTCCTTCTGTGTTCTTCACACCTCTTAAATTTCCTTTTTCTCTCAACCCATAAAAGGACTTTTATGCCCCTCCGGTGTAAAGAAACATTGTTTTGGCAAATTTCTCGGCCGTCGAGTTTGCATCTTCCAAAAGAGAGTAAAACCATCATCCAAGAAGCCTTTTATATGGAACCTATTTGCCAGGGTGAGAAAAGGAAGTGAGGAAAACTGCATGCGGGTTCTTGAGATCCTTATCATCTTTTCCTGCCACAATAACTGAGATAGTGACAGGCATTCCTCTATAAGAAAGCAAACGCTTCCTCTTCAACCCAAACGTTACCTGCAGTGTTCATTTTTTAATGAGTTTAGTTTGTGTATTTTCATTTTTTTATCCCCTACACAGATTTGTAAAGAAAAGAGATATTTATTGAATTAAATGCGAGAATATATGCAAAGGGATTATATACGAATAATTAAGAGATTAAGTGATAGGGATATCAATAAATTCATGTGATTAATTGCTGTAATAAAATAACCAAGCAAATATTTACCGAAAACAAAAGATAATTAGTTTTTGTTTTGTATTTGTTTTTGATATTTTTTAAGTGAATTTCATTTTTAAGTCGAGTTAAACTATTAACTTTTAAGCATTGAAATCTTTCACGCAAAAGGATAACACACTCGCACGCACACACACATACTTTCAAATTTCATGCAAGAAGTTTCGTAAGCAAACTATTTAAATAACCACTTTAGTAGCCGAATGTTTTCCCCTTACTTTTTGTCCACTTATCAAATCTAGGGAGAAATTTCATTTCCTTAAGTTTTTTTAGACAAAAATATCTTGATTGATTTGTCTGTTAGATATGGGACAAGACAAAATGGATTATAAGGATGAAAACGGGTGATTTCTTTTTGTTTTTGTTGTTAAGTAATCAATTATAAACTTAAATTTGGCATCCCAAACCTTCTTATCTAATTGTTTACAGTGACATTTTTGAATTATTTGATAAATCTTTCGTAGGGAATGCCTGTAAATAATAACATTGCATAGAGAAACAGTTTACAGAAGAATAAGGCACAACAGAAGAATAAGGCTTTTCTTCAAAAACAATAATTTCTTTTCTTTATCATCTTTCTATTTTAAATTTTAATGAAACTTTAAACCAAGAGATAATCTAATGAAAATAAGTTTGAATGTTTTAGGCAAACTTTTGAGAATACCAAGAAGTTGGTTGATTTGCTTTGTAAACATTAAGTTATTTGTTTAAATGATAAAAAAATGAATGCATAAAATGGGTGTGTGTGGACTTGTTACGCACATTGTTTGCTTTTTCATTTGATCTAAACTTTTTCCCACAAAAGTATGTAAGTTTTAAAATCCAATTTTTTTATCTGATAATTATTTATTTACGGAAATAAAAGTACAGCAAAGAATTTGAAAATAAAATATCTGGGATCAGTTGAAAAAGTTATAACTTTTTATTATTATTAAAAATTATATTATCTTTTATATTATAAAAAAAGATCCCGTTTGATTTTCTCAACTCGAAACGGTGACGTTGAACATTTTATATTCTTAGATTCCTCCGAAGATAACTGGGGTGAAAATTCAAGTTAATACAAATATTATGTTTACAGCCGTTTTCATACAGCCTTAACTTTTATATTGTTACTTTAGCTGTGTCCATCTTTTATCGTATTTACTTAAATCAATTTTACTTTATGTTATGATTGAATTGTGTAACAGGTTAACTTTATATGCTCTGAAATTTAAAAAAACCGTTTTTTGTCCCACTTGCTGTGAATTATTTTAAAAAATATTTCCCTCTAAATGTTATGTCTTAAGTTTTTGAGGCTAAATTTGTTTGCATATTTATGAAGGTAAGACAAAAGTTTGAACTTAAAAGCACATTGAAAGCAGATAAAATTGTAAAATTGCTTTAATAAAAATATTTTATTATTATACCCCAAAAATAAATTTGAAGGTCGAAACAATGATGGAATCAGTTAGCTTATAGACTCCCGAAAACATTTAAAAAAATATATTTTACAAATTCCTTTGCAGGTAAATATTATAAAAAATAGATGTATATTTCAATTATTTCATAGCATGAAAGAATGCCATTAAATAGCTTATTTAGCGATATCATTGAACAAATAATGATATTTTTAGCCGATAATAATATAAATGTATATGTGCAGGGCTCGATTTCTAAAAAAAGAGGTACCGGAACGGTAAAATTATTGGTATTAAAACTGAAAAAGCGAAATACTTTTTATTACTTAAGCTTAAGCATTTATTTTCAAATTTAAATTTATAAAATAATTTCAAATGTGTTGTACTAGATTATTAAGAGTATTCTAACTTAATTATCGTGTAAGACAATTAACTTTTTATACACCTTTTTTTACAGATGGTAATGCTTTTTTTCCCCAACAGGGTGCCTTTTGTAGGAGGCGGGAACCATTAGTATTGTATATTTTGCCAATTTAAGGAATATAATGCGTAGTTGAAGTCCTTAAATGGTAGAATTTAAGATGTCGCAAGTTTTCTTTGCAAATTTGCCCAGCGATCTGGCAAATCTGGTTCAAATAAAAACGAATCAACACCAGGAGCGGATTGTGGGTAGTTTAAATGGAGATTCACAACCATGTTTTAAAAGAAATATTAAGTAAAAACCTTTTAATTAAATCACAAATATTGTTATTTGCAAAAAAGATAAAAATGCATTAAAAACGTTTTTTTAGTTTGAAGTATGCCTTTTTAATATTTTTTTGTAGGATTCTTACTGTTTTGAACTTAATCTGAAAATAAATCTGTTAAGTTGAGTTCTAAGTACAAAAAAGGGGCTTGGGGGATCTCCCCCAGAAAAATTTTGGAAATTTGACAGTAAACACAGGGTTTTAATTCATTTTAAGACTTTCTTTTTCGTTCATAGAAAGGTATCCGCTGGCCTGAGATGAATGGGTCTCGCGGGCCGTAGTTAGGAGACCCCTAAAATAGAATAAAATTGTTTTCCCGCAAAAGAGGTTCCGGAACGCCGTTCCGGACCGTTCTGGCTGAAATCGAGCTCTGTATATGTGTATGTTTATAAATGTAAGACGATTATTTAAAAAAAAGACGCTTTTATATAAATTTTTTATCAGACATGGCAGACATTTTTTATCAGACACACCATAGAGGAAAATGTTTTATTAGTTTGTAAGCAGAAAATTTAATAAGAAATCTCAATCATTATGACAAATTTATTTTTAAAAAAATCAACTTCTTAAAAATTAAATTTGATCACAAAGAAAATACATTTAAAACTTAAGAATAGGAAGGAGAGAACATTTTTGTCTAAATTAATTATTTCAAATATTGTTTTTAAATTCTTGCATTTTTTGAAATTTATTAATTACTAAGTTTGATCGTTAATATCTCCTCGAATTTTGAGATATTTTCATGATACTTTTTTGTGCGTTCGTCATGTTATTGCAAACAATTTTCTCATTGATCTCCTTTAATATTTTAATTATTTTTTACTTCCTTATTTCGCCCAGGGGTACCCCTTACTTTATTCACCCTAAGAGAGGTTGGTTCCTAACCTCTCCTATTAAAACACCCTGTATTGTAAACTGATTCTAGAGATCGCTAGAAATGTTTAGTTTGACTATTGGAAAAATAACTATGATTAAGTTATAGTACTCAACGATAAAATGCAATACTTCCTTTCTAATGCAGCTCACTGTTACGAAGAAGATGCATTAAAAACTGTAAGAATGTTTTAACATTAACATGAAATGGAGCTTGGGTTTTGGTGCATGGGTGTGTATCAAAAATTCATTGTTAATAGTTTCAACCCAATAAGCCACCTGGTTAAAACAGTCACCCCTCTTTCAAATTGGCTTACAGGTGGTCATAGATTGGAAAAATCAAGGGGGATACTTGAGAGAGCACCTAGGTCGGTGGACCTCCAAACTCCGGTGTAACATAAGCAGAGCTGTTACAGAACGTGTGACTGAATGTCGCGGTCAGCTGAGTGCGCTAGCTTGACACCCTTTTGATTTCCCCAAGTAAACCTGGTACTCGTTTTATCGACCCCGGAGGGATGAAGGGCTGAGTATGCCTTGCCCGTAAACCGGAATTTGAACCCCGGGTCTGTGGCGTACAGTGGCGGCTCGTGAGTTTATTAACAGGGTGTTACACCCTTTTGAATTAAAATTTGCACAAGAGCAAGAAAGAGAAGGGATGTTGGACGAATACATAAAACTTGTTTAAGCATAAAGAAAACGTGTTTTAGAAAACATTTATTTATTTCAGGGGAGTTATTTTAAGTTTCCTAAATTTTTCACTGCATGCATTTTTATTTTTCTAAATATGCGTTTAATGGAAATAACCAAAACTTATGATAAAGAAGGCCTTTATTTTTTATAATACCCCTTGCCTATAACATAATACCTCAAAAACAACTTTTATGCATGATGTCCACTCGTCTAGCCTTTTTTGAAGCAAACTAATTTTTGACACTTTTATTAAAATCATACATAATACCTAATCATAATTTTTTTTAATTAGGAGCATGACAAGAACACTGGGTCTGTCTACTCATGGTGCTTGTTATATATGCTTAATCGAACAATTGATTGTTAAAAATACAGGTGATGTGTAATTTTCAAGATCTGTAATTTTACTCCAACGTCACTTCAAAAAAATAACCAATAACAAAAGAATTAATTAGCTGACGTGAAAACTTTAATGATACTTTCAAAAGGTTCTTATTTCGTTTTCCAATCCTTGAAAAAATCCAGACCACAAAAAAGCATGCTTAACCTCAAAACCGTAGGCCTCGGCACACAAAATCTGTGCGCACGGGGATCTCCAATGTGTTGCCGTAAGCCCAAATGTTCTCGGGCGGGAAGTCGAGGTTTCTTCCGACTCATTCAGTTTCTTCGCTCACACGTGCGTATAAGGAAAGAAAAATAAGAGTAGTATTCTCTTTATTTGATAAACACAAAACTTTCGCGTTTCCGGCAATAATTTTTTTGCTGACAGGTGAAGGGGGGGAGTAGAAACTGGATTCTGAGTATAAAAAAGAAATTGAGAATGATTTATGTATTTTTTCTTTTGATATTTTTGTATCTTTATATTTGGGTTTATTTCTACTTTTTCACTGGGTGTTCACGTGCTCCTGTGCTCCTATCGACGAGCCGCCACTGGTGGCGTACGCCACCGGGCTTTAACCATAGATGGAGCCCGGCATATCACACTAAGCTCAACGATCTTCCAACTCCAACCGAGAAAACTAGTGAGCCAAGATAAAATCAACAGAAAGTCGAATTTGATTCTTTCCTCGTTTGACCTAGCCCTGGCAAGAAAGATCCACACGAACACTGAATTCATTAGTTTGATAGCTCCCGCCGAACGCTGGAAGGAGTTCGAACCGTAGAATAATTTATAGCGCAGTCTGGAAGGTGATTTTAGTCATCGCTAAAGGCCCTGCCATGCTTCGGGATCGATTCCAACATTTTAGTGCCTTGGTCGAGAAACATCACTCTTCGTATGAGGGCTTGCTGGTTGGTTTTAGAGCCGTCACTTTGGATAGGGATGCTTTCCTGTTTTAGGGATGCTCACTGCATTAGAGAAAAGAGTTTCTTTTCCCGGAAAACACGAACTATAAAAGTTGTCCTGCGAAGTTTTCCCACTTGTTTAAGTATTCTGAATTTTCTTCTAAGGTTATAAGTCTGCTCTCAAAATGCAAAAATGAGCGATAGGCTGAGCGTGGTTACGCTTTCAATGTATGGAATACTAGAGAACAACTATTAAAAACTGTGAGGATTGTTTTTACCATCTTTTCTGTAGGCGATGACTATTTCTTAATATGGAGTTAGGGGGATAGTTTATGTATGGAAACACTCTTAATCATTAGTAACAGTAGATTATTTTGAAATCGTTCTTGGGGTTTGGGGGTGGGGCAAAGTCCTCTTTATCCCTTGTCTTCGTTTCGAGAATCGCCTTGAATCCTTTAAACTCCTTTTTTGGCCGTAACTCTTTTGAATGCTTTTTTAGGTTAGTTTTCATCATCCTACCTAAAGTAGTGTCAATTTTTTTGATAAATTTTTGTCAAAAAGGATATTTTCCAACAAGTTTTTTTGATAAAAATGAAAATCAATCTTCTTAAGTCGGAAACAGGTGCACTGTCCACCCTATAAAAAGTCTATTTTAATGTAATCAGGAAAAACAATGTTATGTTTTTATTTTTGTCAAAACTCTAAAACCGTGCTATGAAATTGAAAGTGTAAGAATATAAGCTATCGGTAAATATAACTCATCTTATAACTACTACATTAATAACATGCATCGCATGAAATAATAGGAAAACTGAGCGTGGATAAGGGATATGACAAGCCCATTACATGGAAATGAGGGAACAAAAAGTACTGATCTAGTTACCTGCCTTCAGTTTACGCTGAAATTCTCAGATAAAGGTCGACACATTGCCAATAATAATCTGCAAACTATCTCAGGAAATTTTCGGGAACTCTTCCGTAATTATGCGACCCCAAATCACCCCCCTCCGAACTGCGATCATTCAGGGTTGAAAACTCGGCGGCTGAATTCGATCGAAATTTCCTTTGATGCCTTCCACATCTGAAGGAGGCTGGGGGTTATTTCATTGTCCTTGTACTAAAACTGTCGATGGATTTTATGATTGCTGAGATCCCTTCCAATAAACAAAAGGTGAACCCCCAAACATCGAACCGTGGAAAACTGGCAGATGTTGCTTAGAAACGAGGTACTTAAAAGTGAGGACGGGGGTTTTATTGAGGCCGTGAAACGAGCTTCGAACTATTAATGTTGCTAATTCTCATCGAGTTCTTCATATTTGGATAGAAAAGGGAGGCCTGGAAGGCTTTGATTAAGATCTTATGGTCGCAGCTTGTTAAAATGTTATCGAATTGCAAATTATTAGGTACTAGGGCGGAAAAAAGTTGATACGACGTGAAATGCCATGGCTCGTTTATTTTACACTACCTGTTTCAATATTTAATGCTAAGTGGGGCATCCTTCACTGAAAATTATTGATTTTATACGTTCTGGCATACTTTTAAAGTAATTTTTAGGTTTTTCCTTTTTGGTGCACAGTGTCAATTTTGCTCTAAAAATAGTTTGAGATCCAAATAAAAAAACCTTCTGAAACTTGTCGATACTTCACTAAACACATAGACAGGAATGAACTTTTTAAAACAAACTATGAAGTTATGAAAAAGCAGAGCATGTTGCAAATGCAGTGTCTAGCTAATAAAGCTGCTTGGTGGTTGGAAAAAAATGAAAAACTGGATAACTATAAATTAAATGATATTTAATACTGGAAATAAGTTTTAAAAATATCTTACCTAGAAAACTTAGTTTTTAATCGTTTCTTAACTTATGTAAAAATGGAAAAAATTAAATGTCTAGTCTACAAATTTACACACGTCTGTGAAATTTTTAAATTACGGGGTTAGTTTTTCAAAATTCAAAGTTGTGTGTGAGGGTTTCTCATAATCAAGAAAGATGGGTTTAGAAAAATAATAGAGAAAATGTGTGTTTTTCAAAACTATTATAATTAAACTGTTTTTTTTTCAAACTTTTAAAATGTTTAGGGAAAGTTTTTTTCTTCCTTCCAATTTTATTTTAGAGACAGGTTAAATTTAGATTTCTCTCATTATTAGTTATTACTAGAGCTGTGATTTATATGTAATTAAAAATCCAAAATATGTACAGATAATATGTGTTTATTTTAGCAAATATACGCCCCTGGTTTTAAAGAGAAATCAGTTAATAGTTTTTCATCATCTTTAATCTCAGTGGCTTGATGTATAGAAATTTATATCAGGAGAGGGCCAAATAACCTCTCAGAAAATTAAATCGTCATGAACCAAATATGACAATAAATGTAAATAAGTGAGTTTAAAGCACAAAAAAGGGTCTGGAGGTCCTCCCCCAGAATAAAATTTAAAAATTTAACCCTAAAAAACAGGGTTTTAACTCATTTTAGTACCCCTAGTCCGAATTTAGACTACACCACGAATCCATTTTATTTCGTAGATAGAAAGATGTCCGTGGGCTGCATGAGAGAGCCTTGTGGGCCGTAGTTTGGAGACCTCTGCCCTAGACCACCCAGACTCCCCACCACCAAGAATATACACTAATTCACAACCTTATAAAAGTTAAATTCAGCATTGGGTGCACTAATTTTAACTACAATTTGAATGCGTATTTCAGTTTATAGGTTACTTTAATTTGAAAATCGGTCAAACGTGTGATTATTTTCCATAAACTTGAAAATGGATAAATATGTAGTAAAAATATCTAGTTATAGGTTGAATATGTAAAAATATGTAAATAAACCGAAATATGTGAAAATATGTAAAATAAACATGGTCTTAATCGATTCAAAATATTTTAAAACATATAGAATTCAAGAGCACTCTGTAAGGGACCACACTGTAGGGAGAGCACCATTTGAAGGTTTGCAGGAGGGAATGGTTGGGTTGGGACAGCGTGCATTTGAGCCGATATTAGGTAACAGCGAGGTTGGGAAGTTGGTTTTGAACACTTTAAACTCAAAAAACTAGTTTATGAGCGGGCAAGGCTAAAACCTGGTGGTTTAAGAAAATACTTTTATGAGAATAATTCAAAAGTTTGTTTTAAGCCATTCACACATGCTAAGAAATCTAATGGGGGAAATTTAAATAAAGTTGGTGATAACTATTTAAAAGTGTTTTATTGCAATGCTCGTAGCGTAAGAAATAAAATGGATGAGTTGAAAGGAATTGTGGAGGCTGAGTCTATTGATATTATAGGAATTACTGAAAGTTGGGCAAACAGTGAGGATTCATCAAATTTAAAGATAAATGGGTTTACAATTTTTAGGGATGATAGAATGGATAAGAAAGGGGGAGGTGTGTTAGTCTATGTGAAAGATTCTGTAACTTTCTCAGAATTGAAGTTGAATTGTAAGCCTGATGGTATTGAATCAGTCTGGGTAAAACTAATAAACGATAAAGGGTTAAGATTAATAGTAGGAAATATATACAAACCTCCAGCCAGCAGTGAACAACAGGATAAGGATATGTGTAAATTAATTCAAGAAGTTTGTCAAAAGGAGGATATTGTTTTAATGGGGGACTTCAATTATCCTAATATTGACTGGGTGAGCAACCATGTAGTTTCTTGAAAAGGATCAGAGTTTTTGGAAGTGGTTCAGGATTGTTTCCTCCTCCAGATGGTCAATGAAGGGACTAGGGATAGGGCCATTTTAGATCTAGTTTTCTCCAGTGATGAAGATAAGATCAGGGATTTAACCATAGGGGAAAATTTAGGAGAAGGTGATCATAGAAATATTAGGTTTAGAATAAATTTCCAGCATATATCAGTTTGTAATACAAGGATTATTCTAAACTTTAAGAGGGCTAATTTTCAAATTATAAGGGATGAATTAAAGGGGGCATTTAGTAAGGGGCTAAAAGAAGTACAATCCTGCCAACAATGGGAAGAATTTAAGGGTGTTTTAAATAAGGTAATTGAAAATAATGTTACATTTAGGCAAAATGGAACAGCGCGTGAATTGACACCCATGTGGTTTTCATGGGAAACGAGAAAAGCATTGAAGTTGAAACAAAAAACATTTAAATTGTACAAACGTACTGGGAAGGATAGTGATAGGGGGGCTTATTTAAAGGCTAGGAAAGACTTCAAAAATATCAGTAGGAGGCAGAAGAGGGCTTTAAAGGAAAAACTGGCTAGGAATATCATTAAAAACACAAAAGAATTTTATGCTTATGCAGGGGAGAACAATAAGTTAAGCTCTACCTTGAAATTAGGAGAGGACACATTTATTCAGGATGATATAGGTATGGCAAAGGTGTTAAATGATTTTTTCATGGAGGTTTTTAATAAGAATTTTAAATTAATGGGTGACTATGCATTAGAGTATAATGGAAGGGTGGAAATTCTGGACTGTTGTTTTAATAGGGAGGAAAAAATACATCTTTTAAGAAGCATAAAGCCAATTAAAGCTCCAGGACCAGATGATGTTTATCCAAAAGTGCTTGTGGAATGCGCAGAGGAATTAGGGGACATAATAATGACAATTTTTAAATCAACATACGATTCGGGTTTGGTCCCAACAGATTGGAAATTAGCTAATGTAACTCCAATATATAAGAAGGGACCAAAATGGGATCCAGGCAATTATAGACCAGTAAGCTTAACATCAATCATTTGTAAGATTTTTGAAACCATTCTTAAAAAGCATATAATGTTATACATACTTGGCAGAGGGTAACTTACTTTCAGACATTCAGCTTGGATTCAGGAAGGATAGATCCTGTCAAACTAATCTTTTAAAGTTCTATGACGAAGTAATAAAGGAGTTGGATCAAAAACATAGTGTAGACATATTTTACATAGATTTTCAAAAGGCATTTGATAAGGTTCCACACGAGGTATTGCTACTCAAATTGGAAAAATTGGGTATCAGAGGTAAAACACTATTGTGGATTAGGAATTGGTTGATAGGTAGGAAACAGAGGGTGCAAGTCCAGGGTAATTATTCTCAGTCCGCAGAGGTCATGAGTGGGGTGTCAGTGCCACAGGGGTCAGTATTGGGGCCAATTATCTTTATAGTTTTCATCAACGATATTAGTAAGGACATTAGGAGCAAAATCAGCATCTTTGCTGACGACTTAAAAATTTGGGGGAGGGTAGATACTCAGGAGCAGGTACAAAATTTACAAAGGGGTCTCTATATTATATCACAATGGGCTGAAAATTGGGGTATGTCCTTTAACAAAAGTAAATGTCAGGTTACTTCATATGGGTCGGGGGAATGGTACGGCAGAATTTTATCTGCAAGGGGACAAATAGTCCACTGAAAATAGAGTTGAACCTCAAACAAATTGCAATAGAAGGTTTCTCAAAGGTTTTCAATTAGAAATGACCTCAATAATAACATACTAAAAATCGGCCAAAATCGGCCGGGCGGAAGTTTAATTTTTTTCAAATTTTTTAAAAATGGCCGAAAAAAATAAAAAAAAACCAAAACAATAATTAGACATGTGATACATGTTTATAGGTTATTTTTGAGTGCTGAAACCGAATATTGCATTTGGTTTGGAAAAAAAATTGAAATTTCAATTTTTAAAATTTATTTGAATAATTAGCTATATGAAAAAATTAAAACCCCCCTAAAAACCTAACAAAAACATCAAAAGAAATAAATCCAACGGTTTTCATTTAAAAATGACCTAAATATTAACATACTAAAATTTAAAAATTTTACGAGTTAAAGAAGTTAATTTTTTTTTCAAATTTCCATTTTTCTTTTGCGAAAAATGCATTTTTTTTTCAAATTCGTGCCAAAAACTTTAGAGGCTTTTGAAAAGGTCATTTTTCGGTGGATATTGTCCACAGATAGTTATAAAATGGAAAACCGGTGGAATTGATCCTCAATGAATTAGTTAATTATTTTAAATTCTGATGTAAATATGCCAAAGTATTACCTTTTTTCACATTTGTACTACATTTTACCAATTTCAAAATTTTAAATAAAATAATTAACTAATTCATTGAGGGACAAATCCACCGGTTTCCCATTATATAACTATCTGTGGACAATATCCACCGAAATATGACCTTTTCAAAAGCCTCTAAAGTTTTTGGCACGAATTTGGAAAAAAAATGCATTTTTCGCAAAAAAAAAATGGAAATTTGAAAAAAAAGTTTACTTCTTTACTCGCAAAATTTTTAAATTTTAGTATGTTAATATTTAGGTCATTTCTAAATGAAAACCGTTGGATTCATCTCTTTTGGTGTTTTTGTTAGGTTTTTAGGGGGGTTTTAATTTTATCATATAGCTAATTATTCAAATTAATTTTAAAAAATTGAAATTTCAATTTTTTTTCCAAACTAAATGCAATATTCGGTTTCAGCACTCAAAAATAACCTATAAACATGTATCACATGTCTATATTATTGTTTTGTTTTTTTTTAAATTTTTTCGGCCATTTTTAAAAAATTTCAAAAAAAATTAAAATTCCGCACGGCCGATTTTGGCCGATTTTTAGTATGTTATTATTGAGGTCATTTCTAAGTGAAAACCGTTGAGAAACCTTCTATTGCAATTTGTTTGAGGTTCGGCCCTATTTTTCGTTATTTTCAGTGGACTAAAAGTTAAAGAAGGTAATATGATCAAGGATTTAGGGGTGATAGTAAATGAGGACTTTAAATGGGTTCATCAGTGTTCATCTGCTAGTAAAAAGGCTAATAGGATACTGGGATACATTAAAAAAACTGTTTATTCAAGGTCCGAGGATATTATTTTGCCACTATACAGAGGCTTGGTGAGACCTCATCTAGAGTATGCTGTTCAGTTTTGTTCTCCATACTTAAAAAAAGATATTGATTCAATTGAAAGGGTTCAGCATAGGGCTACTAAAATGGTTAAGGGTATATCCAGTTTAAGTTATAAGGGAAGATTAAAGAAGCTAAATATGTTCACTCTAGAGAAAAGAAGGATTAGAGGGGATTTGATTCAACTTTTTAAAATGGCTTATATATATTTTAATGCTTATAAATATTTAGCAAGGGGACACAGAGGGACTTGATTTCAATACGGGTAATAGAACAAGGGGTCACAATTTCAAATTTAACAAAGGAAAATTTAAGACAGATTGAAGAAAGGCATTATTTTTTAATAGGGTAGTGGATAGATGGAATGCGTTGCCTGAAACAATTTTAAATTCAAGTGGGGTAAACGAGTTCAAGATGAAAATTGACAGATACTGGGATTCCGGTAGTTTGGGTTAAAAAGACTGGACCAACCTTGCTGGGCTTACGTCTGTAGTTGGTCGTCTTAATTTGTATTTGTATTTGTTATATTAGATTCCTGAACAAATATGTAATTACATATAAATCCTAGCCCTAGTTATTACTATCTTAGCAAACAAAATGTATCGAAAAATCGTACCATTGTACATAGGTTTTTGAAAACCTTTTAAAATTTTAAAACATATACTTTTTTGTTTAGGACCATACAAGAGAAATCGTGGTCTAAATAGATCTTTCTTACAAAGGTTCCGTAGAAAACATGGGATAGGGAGTTAATTCAATAAAGTGATTCCGTTAGATAACAATATTAACGTTACAGAGGAAACCTAAATGAATTGAAGAATAATACTTCGTTAATGCTCTGTTTAGTATGTTTCTTAGCCTATATTATGCTTCATTAATATTTCTGCTTTACTTTTTTTAGTTATAAAGATTTTTGGTTTTGTTCATTTAAATTTGTTTGTAGATGATATTTGCCAAAAGGCTAAAAACAGGATTTTCCTCTGCACTCTATACAACAACGAATTAAGACATTTTAAGAATTATTCTTCAAAGTTTAAAAAAAATCCAGTAAAAGATATAGAGAAAAGATCCAGAAAAGATAGAGAGAAAAAAATTATAAGAAGTAGTAATTTTTTCTATTTTATATCATGACTAAGTTTTAGAGAAAATACCAAGAATTTTTTTTCAGATTTTACTCTCTTATTTTAATGTTTCGTTGAACTCAACTTTTGAACCCAGATGCTATTTTCAAAATTTTTTATCCCTTTCACGAAACAGTTTCTAGTGTATGTATAATTTAGGATGTATCAGTACTTAAAAATTCATGCTAGGATTAAACTATACTACTAAGGGAAAAATATTTCAATTTTTTTAACTTCTAAAAAATTACACGAGAAAGAGGCCAGGCTATTTTATTTTACCTTTTTAGGTTACCAATTTCTGCTTATAAATATTTAGCAGGGTTTTCAAAATAACCAAACTTATTTTTTACACGTCGTTCCTCGTGTAAGCTGCTAATATATCGATTTAGAAAAATTCAAGGAGATTTATAAAGTCAATCTAAATTTCTTATAAGCCAGCTACTTTTTTACTGAACATGCATTATTTTGAATGTTTAAAAAATTGATGACATTATTTTTGCATAGATAGGCTGGGATGAATTTATCTTTTGAGCTCTTAATTAAAGATGGCTTGCTTTCTCTCAAATAAGTTTGGATAAAAATGTCTAGATTTATTAATGTAAGAGATGCACACATGAAAAAATTGTTTACTGTAAAACTAATGAATTTTGTTCCGTAAAGTATGAATTAAATTCAAGAAAATAACATTTAAAAAAGAAAATATTAATGACACAGGGTAAAGGAAGATCGAAAAAACTGTATCATGGAAAGTATAAAAACACTAGTAGATAATTTAAGGAAAAAATGCCCGTTTTTCTTAGAGCCTTTCTCAATCCTTACCTGCTTAATTTAAAATTATCATCAAATGGAAATTTAACTTTCGTTTTTAAAACTTCGTCACGCAAACAAATAGATTTAAATACTCAAATCTTTCATTACAGTTACTTCTAAAAATAATTTTTAATGAGTACTTATATTGATTCGTTAATTAGTATTTTCAAAAACGTACTTTTTGATGAATTTAATTCCTTCGCAAAAAGTATACGTTGCATATATTTTTATGGCCATACTTTCCATATATTATATTACAGATATTGGGATCCCGTAGAATAGATGAAAATAAATGCAGAGGTAATGTTAAATCGGGAAAATACTAACTTTTCTCTTGATTTTAAGACGATTGATAAACTTTTCTGAGCCACCTGTCATTTAACCCAAGACTTCAAACATTGTTACAGTCTTTCATAGAGAGATAAGCTATATATTTCACAGAATCCCCAAGAACCGTTCCAATCCCTTTAAGTTGTGACAGAAGCAGCAAGCGTCTGAAACTTCAAAATCACATTTCCGAGGCTTGTCATTGATTCAATTTCAAAACCGCTAACTCATCGTTAGACAGCTTCATACTCCAGACCTGAAGTTCCTGTCTTCATTGACAGTTCTATCCTAGAGCTCATTTCTATATTTATCTCAGTTTTCCATTCTATATCAGAGCGAAAGACCAGAGGAGATGATACTATAAGATAACTTCTTGTTTTATGTCTTTTGAGAAGTTTTTCCCCAGCTTTTTTCAATGGGAGTAATTTTTTCTCATATCCCGTTATTGAAGAATGGATTCTTTTGGTTTTTGTGATGGCACTTTATAGAAGTGGCGTATCGAAAAGAAAACTTTGACACGATTCGTAGGGATCGCAGTTTTTTTAGGGGTCTCTCCAGCGCTAACTGCTGGGAGATTAAGAATGGCCGGTAAGAGTTGTGGTCGGCTCTGATAGCGTTTTTCATCGAATTGTTCTTCATGAAAGTTTGGGATCAGGTAATATTCTAACTGGAGATCTTTACAGCACGTGCTTAGAGATCTCCAAGTCCTTTCTCCATCAAGTTAAATGATCTGATTTGATGGGATTGACTTCATTTTTTTATGCTTTTCATGCTTTCAATAAATTTTTATTTGTAATTAGCGTTGTTGAGAATTTTTAGTATTTTATGCTAAAAATGTTTTGGTAATTTCTTTCAATTTTGCTCGTGTTCCATGTATTACTAAACATAGTCGCCGAGACCCAATGTAGACTTCTAGAGGTTTAAAACCTATATGCCTTTGAATTTTATATAAATCTGTAATCTGTTTTTTATCTTATAAAATATAATTTTATTTTCTCAGAGGTACGTGAAAATTCTAATATTGTCGCTGGTTTTAAGTTTCCATCTCTCGTGCGTCCCATCTTCCCAATGGATTTGTGGCTTCCTTTCAGAATTTATTGTCTGAATTTTCTCCGGTAAAATATAGTATGTAGACTCAATTTTCTAATAATATGAGAAACAACTTTTAAACTATTGTTTTTAGTCTTTAATTAAAATTATGTGTTGATTTTTTTTTGGTAAAGGAAGTTATTTAGCGATTCCAAATAAAAGTGCTTAGTGTTTTGTCATCTTAAAGCTTTCAAACAAACCGAGGCGTAAACATCTATCAAAATGTGAAGGTGAACATCTTCTCACTGAAAAATCAATCTCTAAAAAAATTAAAATACTCTTATTTAAGTTACTTACTAAGTTAGAGACAAAGCTCAAAGTCCGTCCACTTCATGATCCAGCTTTAATTTCATGGTATCTTTGTAATCTGACTGGATTTTAGGCCCGTACCAATACAAACACTGTAAAAGAGGAGGAAACGTTCTTGAAGAAATTATAAATGACTAAAATATTTTATTGTGTTGTTTTCTAGAGCTCCTTTTGTGCTAAGTAACTTAGTCCTCTACACCAAGGACTTCCATCTATACTTCCAAGGAAGGAAAAAAGCTTCTCGCACATATTTTAATTCATAACAAATAAAATTGCTATCCTTCTGGCGTTGAAAAAAGTTGAAACTTTTTGGGCACTGCCGAAAAGCCCTTTCGCTTTTTCTATCGTGTGCAGAGCCATTACCAGACTCACGCAATTTCGCATTGATATTCCAGGGGCAGTCCCTCACGCTCAGTAGCCAGAAAAAAATAAAGGAAGTTCTTCAATTATGTTTTTGCATGATGTGTGTCATTTTGAGGCTATGCTTCGTTTCCACTGGGTTTTGCTCAGATTATTTATACAGTAATGTTTTTCGTGTATGTTTCGTAGAATTTTACTCAAGGATTTGTTATTAATAAGCTATTATAACGTATCTACTGGGTAAGCTTATTCACCTTATGCATGAGACACTTGAAAGTCATGTCTGGACGTGTCGTTTAATATGAATGATAAGTTTATTTATGGATCCACGTTGACGTTTTAGTGTGTTACTTTTGAGGCATTTTTTCAGTAGGAAGCCAAAAAGGAAGTCCAGTTTGGCGCGTTTTACGTGAAACCAAAAGTAAAGTCTAGTCTAACCCTTATTGAAATTCCCATGATTGAACTAAATAACTGTAGCGAACTCTAGAATATTTTATCCATTAATGGACACATCTTAAAATGTTAAATTGAATGTTAAATTCCAGTGCTATCGAAAATTCGGACGGTTGTAAATCTGTGCATGAAGTTCTAATTAAATACATCTATATTTTATAAAGCATGAGTTACCTACGCAAATGAATGCATTGATAACTTTAAAGTAACTGAAAATATTTTTTCTCTAGTGTCCAAACACTCTTAGCTGTGTTAAAAACTAGTGTTTATTCAGTTATTTTCCCAAGTGACTTGAGAAAAACTAACCATCTGTCACAATTTTTTTTGTATTAAATACGGGTACTTCAATAATTAAAATACTTAAAAATTAATTTTATTTATAAAGATTTACGAATGGTTTTTAGTTTGTAATATTTCTAGCGGAGGTTTTGAATGTTTTAATCGTGGGAACAATAAATATTTGCTTCCTAAAGTTTGCTTCCTCTTACTTAATTATTATTATTATAGCTTATTTATACTTAACACAAAGTAATGGAAATTACAGCTTTAATATTATTTGAAATAGAGCTATACAATCTTTGTTAATTTTCATTGAAACCCTTCCAGAGAAAAATTATAAATGTAATGTCTAACTAAATTATTCAGGCCGTGGGGAGCCTAGTGGTTAAGGCATCGGCTTCGGGATCGGAGGGTACCGGGTTCGATTCCCGACACCGCTCGAGACCCATCGAGTGTATGCGGAGTACGTGCTCGTTAAATCTGTGGGTGCGAAACCGTCATGGCGCAGTTTACCACGGTTCCAGGTGTCTGGAGACTATTTTCCTCCCCTTCAGATGCATGGCAAAATTGTGGAGGTGGCGATAGATAGTGGCAGTATCTATCATCTCATGAGGCAGAAGTCGGACTCCAGCCATTTATGGGCCTCACTTCTCACGAGCCGCACCCCATTTGCCTTGTATCCTTGTGGAGCTTGGTAAATCCAAGTGGCACACAACAACAACAACTAAATTATTAAAATTTATTTCGATACATAAATACTGTACGAGTTCAACCAAAATAGGCAATTAAAACCAACTATTAAAACGACATACATAACAAAGGGTGACCCGTCTAATAAGGAATGTTCTCAACTACTAACTCACAAAATGGATGTAATAAATACAAATGTGCAGCGATCCGTGACCTCGTAAACACACTGCTGCTCTTTGATTAATCTTAGAGAAAAGGTGATGTGGGACATCTCCTGCTAATTCATTTGTGTTCCCTGTCAGGGGACATCCTAAGTTGATTTCCCGAAAAAACTGCCACCGTTTTTCCGTTCTCCTAATGTTCGTAGAATTTTCAGTAATTGCCCAAAGACTCATTTTCAGAGTTTCAATCTTCTTTATTTGGGTGGTGTGGATAGTTGGATAGGCTCTATTGTCGCGCCATGTCGGTTCCAATTCTAATTAAAGAGCTTAAGGAAATGTGAGATATTCTGTAGTAAGCACACAATGGCTTTTACACAAATGGATTAGTTTTTAAAGGTGGATATAAATGCTAAAAATAAATCAAGACACTATAGATAAATGTATCACACAAAATAACAATTAACTTGTCAAATCTAAATAGTTTTAAATTAAGTAATTTTCAACCAATCACAAATGACTGAGAAATCATCATTTGCCTCTATGTCGTTTTGAAATTTTAGTTCTATTTGGACTTTTTATTGTATAACAGTATGTCATTTAATATTTTAACTAATTTTTTCTCTTAGATATGGGAATAATAATTAATGAAAATATTTTTAAGAATTTGAATATTTTCAATACATATAAAAATTATGTATTTACTTACTGTAATTCAGGTATCCTTCTTAAAATGATGGGTACCTACTACTTGAAACAAGGTAGATGAAAATAAATTTTTTAATTTTAATTTAGAAGATTGATGCTCATGTTTACTGATTATATTTTTATAGGTTATTTTACGTGCTTTAAAGTTACGTGCTTTAAATTTTGCGTGCTTTAAAGTTAGTTTACGTGCTTTAACGTTAGTAAGATGTATTTAGATTTTCACATCTATTGTTTTATTCAAATAAAAATTCATGATCATTTGACTGAATGTAATTTGGATAACCTTCACTTGCATATTTTTTCAAATATATTTCCCGAAGATGTGTGTTTTGTCATTGCAATATCCTCAAAATTTTAAATGGGTAGGGAATAATTTTTTATAACAACAAAATATTCAGTACGAAACAGCTGATTTTTTACTGGAGTATTCATGATAATATTTTAGTGATTTGATAGTACAGGGTGTCCCAAAAAAGGATGACACTTTTTAAAAATTTAATAACTAATAATTCAAAAACTAAAAAGAAAAAAAATACGAGGATTTTTGCATCCTACTCTTAAGACTCCAAGGAGTGGTATACAACAAACCGCGTATTTTTATCTTTTTTAGTTTTCGAATTATTAGTTATTGATTTTTATAATGTCAGTCTTTTTTGGGGACACACACACTGTATATAGTTTAATATAACTTATAAAAATGTAATTCAATGTGTCATTCAAGTGATTGATTGGTTAACTCTTCTTTGTTATATATAGAAATCTCTATCACCATTTTTTCTCATGAAGCAGGATATATGTATATGTTACCGTGAATGACCGAAATTGGAGAATGTCGACATTCACCGGTGAATGTCAACAACCACCACCGGTGTATGTCGACAATCATAGATAAGCGACTATGTGGTTGTTGACATTCACCGGTGAATGTCGACATTCTTAATATTTCGGTCTTTCACCGTAACATATATATGATTTAAAGCCAACTAAATCTTTACGATTCTGCACAATATATCTTTTTTAAAATGAAGTAGTATAGAGGTGTCGATATTTTGCTAATTTTTTCACAGTAGAAAACTTGGTTAAATTATATGTGAGGCGGAAAGCGAAAAGGGACCTCTTGTCGGCGTTCGTCGAAATGGAGTTATTAATTTTTTCTCAATCTGTACAGATTTATGAAGATTTTAAGACCATCATCATCCTTGTAGCTCAAAAAATGACGAATCGCCAGTAATTAAAAGTTTAAAGAGAATAAGTGGATTTCGCGAAAAACGACCTTAAACTTTCAAAATGCTACCCTCTCGTTATTTTTTAGAGTTAAGGATTATTCCAACGGCCTAATTCGCCTAAAATTGTGCTTTTATGTGATCCGGTTCGATAGAAAAAAAATTCGATAGTTTTGACCTTCTTCCGTTTTTTTGGCTTTTTCTCGAAATCAACTTTGCCGACAAGAGGTCCCTTTTCGCTTTCCGCCTCACATATTATCTTCTTTTCATAGCTCTATAATCGGAAAATGAATTTAAAAAAATACAATAGTTTCATTTTTGATTTTTAGGTTAGTTATTTTCCAATGCGGTAAAGTTATTTTTATTTAATATTAGGCTATTTTTACATTTTGAGCTTTTAAAACATTTAGGATATATTACCCAACTGATGTAATATTATTTTAAGAAAATTATTATTTCTAACGTAAATAAAACGTGATTATATGGAATTTTCAATACAAAAATAAAAAACTATATTATGGATATCTTTATAAAAACTTTCTTTAAAAACTATGCTAAAAACAGTGAAATGATGGAAACAATTATTAGCTTATCTTACTCTTCTTCAATAAAATATTTTGATTCTAGTAATGAGATTGGTGAATATTAATGATATTTATATAACTAACATTAACAAATAATTTAAATTTGAAATAATGGATATTACAGCAAGGTAATGCCTTCGAACCTTCGCATCGAGGTCCTTGATTAATTAATATGTTAATAAATTTTTACATCTTTCATTTCTTCGAAATGCACAAACACACACACCACCTTAAATAATCAAACTAAACTATCGCCTTACATAAATTTGTCGCAGCGTTTATTTCCGTACACCAAAAAACATGTGAATGAATAAAACATAAATATGCAACGTACTATTTCCATTGAAGCTTTTAAAAAGAGAAACTGGTTGGCAAGAGAGATAAAAGTTTTCTCCCGAAAACGTTCCGCGAAGAAAACAGCTAGAGTGTCATTTTTCTCAATCATCTTGAATTTCACTTCAGATTTTCTCTCGGTTCTTGAGCGTCCATGTACATTATCTGCATTCTTATCGCACTCCGGTTTGCTCTGCTGTACCATTTGTATGTTTCAGATGTATTTTCAGGGCTTAAAATTTATTTGTGAAGAAGAAATGTATTCAAATACTTATAGGTTAAGTAGAGTTTCAGGACTGGCACTTTCAAAGGAAAAGCTTTCGTCCTCTTGCTATGTGTTTCTTTCTAATAATTTTACTAGGTAGAGATACATTTCAATATATTTATTTAAAGGGGATATTACTCCTCAATATCATTTATTTAAAATTAATTTTGAAGTGTAGCAGAATGATCTTGTCAACAACATTATCCTTTTAAATTATTCACGGATTCGTATTCTAGTTTTCCCACTAAGTCACACACACAATTCTTGCATTTTATTATTTTACATTTTTCTTGTACAAAGTAAAATTTTAAAATACGATAGATAGTTTCTTTAATGAAAACAAATAATCCAAATGGTTTTATAACTATTTTACCGCTACTTTTTAATTGACATTAATTAAAAATTTTGTATTTTGTTACATTAGATTAGGTTGGCGCTCTGTCTCTTTATTATTTTAACTTATAAAGTAAACAGGGAATATTTTACAAAAAGAAATATTTTCAATAAAGAATTTCTTATTCCATACTTGTATATCCAAAACAATTAAGTGTTGTAAAAATTTCAAAAAGTATGCAATTTTTACTAAAAGCTGAGGATTATGTTACTTGTGGGCATAGAATTTTTCATTTAATTTAAGGCAAAATTCTTCATCTGATGAAAAATAAGTTACATCTCCAAAAACATATCCGCGTGGTTCTTTTCTTCATTAGACTAATGGCTCTATTTCTTTGCTCCTGATATTGCGAGAATAAGAAGGGACCAAACACGGGTGTAACAACCAACCGAGCACGCGAACTCCTCTAGCACGTACAGGATACGGTCACATCAAATCCCGAATGTATCATACTGTACACCAGAAGAACAGTTAAGAGATTGAATGTTATACATCATATTCCTCAATGCGATATTTTTGTAATTCATAATTTCTATGACATGCCTTTGCGTTTCCATAAATATCACAAACACACCGAAATGACTATGTAAGTTTGCTATCTTATGTAAACTTATTTCTAGAAAAGAATTGTAATTTTATTTTAGTTCTTTTCATTGGTTACTCAGCTCTAAGAAAGCAGCTGATTTCGCTTGTGAGATATGTATGTATACAGGGTGTATCTGAAATGGTGCAACAAACTTTCAGGGATGATAGTAGACACCTAGACGAGTCAGAATCACATAGGATTTGGGGGTCCCACACCAAATCCCAGGGAGTTAAAAATGGAGCGACACCCCAAAAAATCATTGAAAGATTCAATTTGTAGAAGAACTACTATTGGTCTCAAAAATTGTGGTTTAATATGATCTTTAAAATTATCCCAAAAGTATTCACTTTAAAATTTGTTTTATTATGAAAAAAATTAAAAAAACACCAACAAATTTGAAAACTCTGCAAAAACATTATTATGAATTTCGAAATCCTTTCTTTTGATTTGATAATCTGAAAGATCATAGTTAAAAACCATTAATTCCAAAGTTTCAAGTAAATACAATCAATATTAAAATCTTGAGATCCTGTTAAAGTTTGTTTTTTGCAAGCGCAAACGGTTTTCTAGAGCTGTTTCCAGAACAGCTGTTTGTGCACGCAAAAAAAACTTTAACAGAATCTCAAGCGTTTAATATTGATTGTATTTACTTGAAACTTTTAACTTAAGGGTTTTCAGCTATGATCTTTCAGACTATCAAATCAAAAGAAAGGATTTCGAAATACAAAATAAGGTTTTGGCAGTTTTCACATTTTTTGGGTTTTTTTAAGTTTTTTCATAATAAAAAAATTTTTAAGTGAAGTTTTTTGGGATAATTTTAAAGATCATGTTAAACCACAATTTTTGAGACCATAACTTAATTTTTACCAATAGTAATTCTTATACAAATTGAATTTTTCAATAATTTTTTTAGGGTGTCACTCCATTTTTAACTCTCTTGGATTTGGTCTGGGACCCCCAAATCCTATGTGATTCTGACTCGTCTAGGTGTCTACTATCATCCCTGCAAGTTTGTTGCACCATTTCAGATACACCCTGTATATTGAGTTTTTTTGGAGAAATTTATTTCAATATATTTATTTAGTAAAATTATATATATCGCTCAATCAAGTTTATTTAAAGTTAATTTTGAAATTTAACATCATGATCCTGTCAATACTCTTTTAATTGATTGATTTGATTGATTTTTGTTTTGTTTCATCTGTCACCTAATTTTTTAAAATTTAGGTATACTTGGTTTGAGCAATTTATTCATAATATTCTACTTAATTAAGTACCGATAAATGATTAGGGAATTTTTATATTGTTAATTTGATCTTAAAAGATATGTTTAGAGTGTGAAATTACCAATATTCAGAACTCGCAGGTCTGAAACAGGGTGAGAGAAAAAATAAAAAAAACCTTTAGACAAATTACTTTTTAAAAGTATGCTAGAACGAATGAAATCAATCATTTCCAGGTACACAGACGCCTCGTATCGAGTTTTTCGCATTTAAATGAATAGTTGAATCGTCAGTTGGAAGAAGGGAATAAGTCCAAAAACCAAGTTTTGAGAAAATCTAAAAAAACTGTATAAGTAATGGAATTTTTATTACATAACCACTAAATTTTTACTGGATTTTTACACTCAAAACAAATATAAGTATATTCAAAAATATTTTACAGTCAAAATAAGTTGATGGACTTTTTTATTCCCTTCTTCCACCTTATTAAATTTTTCTGAAGAAAAAAATCTTTAAAAACCCTTAAATTCACATTTCTCCTTAGTGCACTTCACAAAAGGGTAAAACAAAAAGAATAAGATAAATATAATTACAGTAAAACTGAGTTATTAAAGCAGTATCAGTGGAGTGAGTGAATATAAATGGAGTGAAATATTCCCTGCATAAAAAAAGTTTGAAAAACATTGAAATTAAGAGAAACATTTTATTTTAACTTAGTTAAGTAGAGCACAAAGAATATGAAAAGAAAGACAAATTAACTTAAAAAATACAATGATTGGACATCGATTTCACAACTTCAAGGGGCGATATCTCCCTATAGGGGTTAGTTATTTTCCCTTCTTTCACCCATGTGTAGAGCAAAGCTTGGAGATTGTTTTGAACACAAAAAGTCAATTTGTCATTTTTTGGACTCATTCCCTTCTTCAAACTGACGATTCAATTATTAATACCCCTTAGTAGTATATTTTTTTTCAATAAAGTTGTATCCCAAACTGTGCAAATGATAAAGTTAGTATCTAGAGTTAGATTGCTTAATGTTGGGAAGGATCCGAAAGAGTTAAATTGATCAGCCAAATGTCCCTTGATGATCTAGATTCTAGATTAAGAGAGTTAATGAACTGCAAATATTAGATTTCGCGGCTCGGAGCAGTGAAGAGATTAAATAGTGGAAAGCGCTCAGAGTTAAAGTCTGACTTGGCTCTGAGTTAGAACTGTCGGAATGTTGTAACAAATTGTGGGATTGGTCACAAATTTCAAACGGAACCTGAAAGTCAACAGATATTTTCTCATAAATTCTGCTTGGGTAACTAACATTTGTTAAATGGAGGGAAATATTGAAAAGGTAAATTTCAAAGGTTGGAAAGAGGAGATATGGAGAGTATTTTGGGTGTTATCTTTTTGGAAACAATGTCTTTTGTTCAAAATATTTTTTAAATATTTGTTTATTTTAAATATTTCTTTTAATAAGTTTGTAATTTTTTGATTTTATAAGAAACTTTTATTTGAACAATGGGTTGACATTTTAAATTAATATTGGTTTGAATTACAAACATCAGAATTAAGTAGAGGTCTGTTTTTCTAAAATATGCAGTGTAATTTAAAAACTCCGATAAGTTAAATAGTAAGGATCTCTCTCTTTTAGAATTTATAGAAGGGTGAGAATCCCCTCATAAATAAAAACCTTCATTAATGACGATTTTTATGTAGCAGTAAAAGTGGTTAAAAGCCCCGTTTCATAAAAAAGAGTGGAACCTATCAGATGCTATTAAATTTTGATGAAGAGTTTCACCCGTATACGTTAAGTAGTGCTACATGAGTTTTTAACCCAGCTTTTTGGGGATTTTTTTTATCAAAATGTTGGTGTCAGCTGATGAGTATCGATTTTTGGCAAAAAGTTTCAAAAGGTTTTTTATACATGCTAGTAAAACTAGTGATTAAATTTTACCAGAAATTGAGTTTTATAAAAAATAGAGAAATATCTCTTTCTCTATTAATTTTCCTTTCTTCCTTTCTCTCAAACATCTTCTAGTTATCTTTCTTCTTCCTCTTATTTTATCTCAACCAAATAATCTTCATATGTTACTTATTATCTGTCATTCTTCCTACTTTACTTATTATTCACTTTATTTTTCAAATCCTTTTACTTTTTTCTCCTTTCAGTATTCTCACTTTATATTATTTTCTCCTCTTCCGCTTATTTTCTTCCATTTTTAGAATACCTTTCCTTTTCCATTCTTATTCATTCTTATTCTTTTCCCTTCTTATTCATTCTTATTCTTTCCCCTTCTTATTCATTCTTATTCTTTTCCCTTCTTATTCCCCTTCTCTCTTTTATTCATTTATTTAAAAACGACACACACTATAGACAAAATCCAATCACAGTGGTGGTTCAGTTGAACAGTAAAACACTTTCACATAGCTTTTTAAAAACAATGAATGACCTATTAAAAATGTCGAGATCCTTACAATAAGAGTTAAAAATCTCATAGAATCTGTATGAAGGAAAATTGGTAAGATAATTGTATTTACAGGATGGGTTTACAAATAGATAAATTAATACATAAATATAAGTTTTAACAGAAAATTGGCTCATACCCAAATATCTTAACAATCAATCAAATTATTTAGAACTTTATGTAAAAAAAGTAATAAACAAGACAATTCTCTACGGGAAATTAAAGATGAGGAATGTCAAATATATTATATAAAGTTCTATAGCAGAAATAGGACAAGGATAATGTTTTTAATAAAGAAAACGCGAGAAATTATTTTGTAAGAAATCATTAAATTATTTTTCAAGAAAATCTTCTTCGACCTTATCTATCTGGTCTGGATCAGACCAGAACCATAAGATAGTTCATTTTTAAATACTCCAAAACCAAGTCAGGATTAGAAAATCTTTCAATACTTATATTTCTATTATTGAAGTAAGGATCCCAAATAAATGCTGCAATATTCTAAATTAGATTTAAAGAAAGAAAAATAAAGACTTTTTAAATAAAGAATAAGACTCTTTTATATTTATTCCCTGTATCTTTGCTTCCTAAAAAAAGTGTATACTGAAGCTAAGAAAGGGAGAATAGATTTAACTCTTTTCACCCAGCCCCCAAACAGCACTGACCTCGAGCGTATCTCCGTCACCATCAAAACAGCCCCTTAAATAAGAACGCCCTAGACCTTAATTTCCTGACGCCTCCCGATTAACAATCGATACGGGAACCACCGATCAAACAAAATCCCCCTTGCGTAAACACGATGGAACTTGAAAGGAAGAAATATCTTCCCGGGAAAGTTATTTTGTGTCCGCATTAGTCAAAATATTGATACCGCGGCAAGAAAGAAATCTTGGGGAAAGTGGCTCCAGGCGGGAGAAGTGCCTCCAGATTCGAAGGCTGATAAGAAGATGGAAATCCAGTTTCGATGGGGAAAGTTGATGATGATGATGACATCCGTTCCTTTTGCAAGCGTTCTATAAAAACAGATTTTCGTGGCGGGGAATTATCTCGGCTTAGAAGCTGCGGAAATGGAGAGGCGAATTGATTTCTTTCTGCGGTGGCATCAGTTGGAAGTCCGTTTTAAATTAGGTCCACTTTTGTTCTGACGGAAATTTTAAGACTTGTTTGTGTTCTCCGGTAAATTTGATTTACACTTAGAGTTTTCCGGGATACGGTTGGGTTTGAGTTGTCCCACTAACGATTTGGATTTTTTTTGTGAAAATGTAGTTTCCTTGTGTGGTAGAAGGGAATGTTTTAGGGGACGAATCGTTTGGTTCAGTTGTTCCGTATGGATTCCAATTCTGGCAAATTATTTTATTTGTGTCGAAACGTACTCGTCTTATGAAATACTGTGGATTTCTGGAGTTTTCTTGGTCTCTTTCAAAATATCATGTCAACTTTTAGTTTAGAATATATACGTTTTTTCACTTACCTTTTTTAGCAGAAGTTTAGGAAAATACGCACATTAGTCAAAACAGTGAATCATTAGCCAGTTAGTCATCATAATCACAAGTGTAGGGTCTCAAGTTGAGACCATGTTTTGGATTTAACATGGATTTGTAAAGCTAGAGGGGAGATCCAGCATAAAATGACCAAATCTCAATCTCACCAAAGGGGAGGGAGGGGCCAAAAATTAAAAAAAAAACATCATGTAACTAATCGACGCCCCCCAGTCCTCTGTAGCGTGCATTTCTATGGATGGAATAGTAACCAAGCTGGTGAGAGCAGAAGTTCTTAGGGCTTGGTTTGCTCTTTTATTTTAAGAGATTCGTTCTTGACCTTAAGCTACGATATTGTTCATCGGAAAGTAATATTCAAGGATATCAGGTATTAAAGCTAAGAAGGTGGCATAAAAGATTGGAAATCTTTTAGAACACCTATGAACTATAGGAGCTTGTAAAATATTCCTCTCAATATTTCCCTGATATTGACTAAACTTATGTAAACATAATTATAAAATATAAATACAATATTTGTATCAAATTTGTTGATATGTCTTCCTAATGTAAACTTGTGAGATTTTGACTTCAAGAAACGAAGATTTTAAAATGAAAATTACTTAACATAATCTGTATTATAAATTAAACTTTTTAATTGAAAAATTAAGAATCTTCTGCATGCAAAATGTATTTGTGAATTTTCTTTGCACTGCATGATTTAAAACATTCCCAATAAAAAGAGCTATTTTTCAAATTGAATGTTTAATATCAAGGAAACGCCTTTTATACATCATTCCATTAAAAATGTTAAAAACACTTTCATTAATCAAATAAGGTCATAAATCCTATAGATTTGTGAAAAAATTACACTTTATTTTCCCCCCTTTAAAAAATAAAATAGATACACGCTTAATACAGCTTTTAGGAACATGCGAGGAGTGTTTTTTGTTTTAGAACCTGGATTTGGTAGGTTATGTAAAATGCACTAACATGAAAAAGGTCACGGAATTCGAAAGCAGAATTTGAATTTTATTGATTTTTTGTCAGGTTTGATGTGTTTTATTGAGGTTCCTTTCTTTGCTCTTGTTCTTCAAAGTTCTACCTTCTATCTGTATAAGAGAGTGGTTCTATATCTTGAACTTTACGCAAGTTAGAATTTAAGTGTTATTTGTTAAATAAAAGGATAGTAAAATAAGGCTTGTCATGATTTAAAAATGAAAACTTAAGATTTTAACTTAAGGGGACTCAGTACCTCCAAATCGGTCAAAATATCAAGTTAAGGATTTTGCTCTCAAATCGATGTTTATACTCATAAATTGATTCAGCAAACTTCATAGTGATGAGCGAATTCTAAGCATAACAAATTTTCAATGTTCATTGAGCATAGTTACCACATATTTTTTTAATAAATATTTCTCAAAACTACTTTTTTAGCACTTAAAACCCTAAGGATTTTTTTCTACTGAACCAAATGTTATGAAACTTGGTATTTATATTCAATAGGGTAATCTTATCAAATGTATGTTCCAAAATTTAATGATTTTGGTCCAGAATTTTTTATCATGCAAAATAGAGTAAAAATCATAGAATTGTCACGTTTTTAAATGGGAATCACCTAAAAGTTTTTTTTCTCAAAAACTATTAAGATAATCCAAAATCCCCCACATAGAATTATACTACAGAACATATTTAACATAAAAATGAAAAAAGCTAGTAAAAAAGGGGAAAATAAAGGAGGAGTAGCGTTTCGAAATTTAGTGAAATTTTTGTTGTTTTTTTAATATTAAAAATAATAAATTTAAAAAAAAACTTTTTGTGTTTAATGTTCCATTACATGATGGTAACAGATAATTTCGCACCAAAAACTAATAAAAAAACTCAAAAATAAAAAATTAAATTTTTTTGGTACCGTGTCTCCTTAAAGTTTTGGAATATTTTGCTGCCGTATTTTGACGATTATTTTTTACAGTGTATAGTGGAAACACTCACACAGAGGCAGGGCATGAAGTAAAAAGTTATAAAATGGTGGCCGAGTCTAATAAACTTTCCCATCTATGTTTAATATTTAAAAATTTAGAATGAAACGAAGTGAGCTATTTGTTGAATGACTGACTTTGGGAGTATCTTAAAAAAGTTTTTATTTCCTTACAAGTTCTAGGTTTCTACCACATTTCCTTCCAACTTCTCCCCCCTCGTATCACCCTCCAACTAAAATTCTCTAAATGCCTTACCTTACTGTTACAGTCGCCGTATTCTACTCCAGCGGGAATGCTTCTGTAAGCGAATGTGGTTTTTTTTCAAGATACCTCTGCATTTACCGGAACTTTTACTTTTCATGCTTATTTTTGTTGGAGAATATTTCTTACATAATAGTTAGGTACCAAGAGGGCTCTTGTTACTTATCTAACAATGTAAGTAACGATGCTGCCGTTTTGTTTAGTGTTTTTAGTGTTCTAAAACTGGACGCAGATATTAACCAGGCCAACAATAAGATGACACAAATACCTTCTTGTTTGGGGGTATTTATCCTATGATTATTTCTTAAAGTTAATTACGTAAAGTTTGTTTTTTTAAACTTTCATTAATGAACTTTAAATATCTCATTTTGAAGGGAAAAAAGCAAATTTTTTTGTCTTCTTAATCAAGAGATGTCGCTTTTAAATTTCGCATAAACTAAAATATGAACTCTACTCAATAATTAGGAAAAATTAATAAAACTAAAAAATATTTGTTTAACAATGTACAAATACTAAAACACAAATAATTATGTCAATTTGGGAAAATAAAGGAAGGGTAGGGGAAACCTGGAACCTATAATATTAAGTAGTAGTTGCATGCATGGATTTCAATTACAAAGGAAATCTTACAGTTGAAGAAGCTTCTTCCTATTTGAAAATGCTTTTTAATCATTAAAAATCAATATACATAAAAATTTCTATGAATGTTTGGATCCTCTGACAAAAAGAGCTCCCCAGAAAGAAAAATAATTTGTTACATACCATTTACCATGTTCCTTTTAGCCCCCAAATCTACATTAAACTTATAATACCTCAAACCTGAAAAGAGCATTACTCTAAGGGTAACTTCTCTTTTCTGCTGTCTGAGAGGGACTTAGTCACCTTTGATGTCCTTTCAATCATTTTGCCTTACTTCCTTCCCCCTAGAAGTTCAAACCTTTGGGAAAGGATCCTTTGTGAAGCCTTCGTTGGACGTACAAATCAAATTACCGGCATTGGCATCGTAACTGCTGAGTTATGACTGGTTCAAAGGCCTGAGATATATTTCGTAGATGTTACCATAACTCTTCCCCAGGAGTTTTTCCGGGGGAAATTATTTTCCGGGGAGCATAGTTTGGGAATGGATGGTACCCTCTCTCTCTCTCGGATGATGAGGTTAGGTATTGACTTTCAAGTTGTAAAAGACAGGTTGATGGATTAAGTACTTCATATCTTGAAGTAATTACTATTGATTTCTGCTTAATTCCAAGTTTTGTTTGTTGGATAGATTAAGGGTGCGCTTTGACTGATGAGCGTGCTTTAATCCTCTTGGTGGGGAATGGTTTATTAGTCATGGGTTCAGCTTTCCGAAATTTAGGGTGGAGACAGAGATTCACAGAGAAGTCCTGTCTGCACAGCAGTTTTTATTTTAAGAAGTTATGCTGAATGCGCGCGTGATGAGTTATTTCAAAATAGCATGTATCTTTGAGAAATTTTCTTAACTCACCTTTTGCTCGTTTCTAATTAATAAATTTCATATCTCTTTAAAAATAGCTCAGACCGCTTCATCAAAAACTTAAGATAAGCTTCACTGCTACTTTTCTGTCACTAGGTGAATGAAATAGTGAATTTTGTTACCGGTTTTTAGGGTAATTTAAAGAATATTCGTTTGAAGTGAAACCAACAGTGGGTTAAATCGTTAGCTGGAATATACTGTGGCTTAGAACAACGACTATGTTTAACCATGCTACCCCGCATGGGGTCTTTTAGACCCCAAATGCATTTTGGAACTTGATATCTCAAATGTATTTTTGTTTTGACGATTTCCAATGCCAGTATTCCTTAAATACGCAAAGTTTTACGATAGGTAAACAGTTTAGGGTTACTCCTATTTTAAGTGTCGTGGGAGAAAAAGTCACATATTCCCCCTCTGGGGGAATATGGCGGATGGCGGACACGAATGGCGGTAAAACAATAATAAATAAAGCTTAATATTTTACTTTGTTGTCTTATTATTGATAAAACATGGTTTTTGTGTTTGTTTAAGACGTTTAAAGATTTATTAGAAAGTAATTTACATGGAGTTTTTTTTACAAAAAGAAGATTGGGGCAAAGTACATTGAATTACTTGCTATTTCTTAATTTTTCATTCATATTCTAAAAAAATATGCTATTTATAGAAACCTTTTAAGTATCTAATAGTTCAGCCAAAAAAACATCAGAAAACTGTCGCCATGATTTCCTGCGGAACAAATTCTTTACAAAAAAAATATATGAATAAATTCATGGCTTGCAAATAGTTTTTTTTCCTCAGTTTTCTTGGGAAAATAATACAGTTTTCATTTATTAAATAGTATGTACTAAAATTAAGAATGTGATTTCGAAGAATTTATGAAAAGATATGCTAATGCATCCTATGAATTAGCGCTTGACTATCATGGCTTCTATAGAGTTCGCTAAGGAGATTAGAGTAAAATACCTATTAGAATGTAAGGGAAATTAAAAACATGCTCAATAGAAGTTAAGATACCTGCTAAAAAGGTAACACATTATTCAAACACATAAAAGAGGGTGGTCAAATGATATTGTAATCAATTGAAAGTCACAAACAAAATATTCTGCACTTAGAGAATTTATGGTCTTGTGATATTACCGGTGTAATTATAACACATTATCAGAAAAATTACTGAACTGTTATGAAAAAGTAAAACCTCTCAAGTTCATATCTGTGATTCAGTTCACAGTTTAAGTTTCAGACGCAATAAAAAAAGGTGTATCACGTAACATAAAGCTCAAAAGAGGACACAAAATGCCAGAAAAGACCAAAAACTGAAAAAAATGAAACAAAAATTAGAAATAATTCTGGAATATTTTTTGAGTAAAACAATTATAATTATTTGCAATTGAAGATATATTTACCCCATCATTAGAGCCAAAAGCAAGTTTTACGCATGGGGTCTTTTAGACAACATCACGAGGGGGAATATGTGATTTTTTTTGAGATGGTAGGAAGGTTAAATAATGTCAAAATTTTTTCTAGTAGTAAAAACTTATTCTGCAAGAGAATAATACTCTAGGGCTGTAATATATGTAAATAAAAATACCTTATTATGTATAAAACCTAACTCCTCAAGAGTAAAACTCCGATGTCGGTAAAATTTTTAACCCTTTTTATCGTTTTTTAAACCTATGGATTGTATACTTACTCTCAATCTAGTATAATTTTCTGCCTATTTGTTTAGGATTTCCTTAAAAAAGATAACAGGGAATTAAGTATCTACAGTAAAAATGGAGAATTTATATATATATATTATCGTCCTATATTCAGATCCTATAAAAATATTATTATATTTTAAAAAGCATTTCTTAAGTTTTATTTATTGATTTTTACTATTTTAGAGTTAGACCGGAGGGATCTTTTCCTAATTATTATTTTGTGTTTCATCCTTTACTTTAAATATTCAACGTATATAATTCCCTCACTCTTACTTTGAAAGAAATTCAAAGTTCTTTTGTTGGTTAAGGTAACAATTCACCTCAAGACTGTTTCTGCAGTCCAGTTTTACATTTGAAAACCCGCTCGTCCCCTTATATTTCAAGCGTGACTTTCTTCCAGAAGTTCTACAAAGCAGCTATTTCGTATGCATACTTGGTATAGTTCTTTCACCAAATACATTCGCTCTGGAGTGCACGCAATTCAAACTTTAGAGAGGTCTCTATGTCATGAGGATTTTTTAAGGTAACGATAATTGAGTCTAGAAGAGTCTGAATTGAGAAACTGACTTCTTAGTTTCGCTCAACAATTTTAAGGAAGGAAACTTTTCAAACGTTGTCGGCATAGTGCGGAAATTCAAATGTGATTAGCATGGATCAGCGATTTGAATGGAAGTGTGGAAAGTTTCAGAACTGTAATCATGTACGAGTGATTATGTAAATGGGTAAACCAGAAATGGTTCTCAAATATATCATAGAAGAGTCAAACAAGCTGTAGACTATTATGATAATTTTTATGCTGAATGAACATGACAAGAACTTTGCGTATTTTCCATGCTATCCTTTAAAACCACTTTTTATTTTTTTCTGCGTAAAAAATCTTAACCGAAATAATTAAAAAGAGCAAAAAAGTATTTTTAAATCTTACCCTCCATAAAATTTTAGTGCTCAGTATTTTTTATTCCAACCCTTCATAGCAAGTTGGCAGTCAATCAAGTAAATATTTGAAAAAGAAACTCCATCCTATTTTCTTCTTAAAAAATCCATGTCACCTAAAAGAACATATGTGAGAAAATATTCTGAAATTAAGAAAAAAATTTTATCCATGGAAAAAGAATTCTTTAAAAAATTGCAACCAATTTTATTGCAATTTATTTCTAAAATTTAATTTAACATTAAAAGATTTACAAACAATAATTCTTTAACATTACTCTTCTTAGCAGAAAAAGATAGGATGTTGTAAAACTGACGGAAGTTTATATTTATACATTTTTTTAGTTCCTTCAACTCTTTGAAGAATGATAGACAGTAAATATAGTTTTTACGCAATGCATAACTTATACTAACGAGGCATTCTGTGGGACATCCCACTATAGTGTAGGTACTATACAGTAGGATTATATCTATCCTTACTTTTATTGATTTTGGATTAAACGTCTTCTGTTGAGCATATTCCCCGCCAAAGACTCATTAAATCCTTATCAACAAAGGTCAGAAGAACACGATCTCGAAGACACTTAAAGTAGTATTACCAAAAGCACTAAAAACAACTTTGAATTTTCATGCTAAGGACCGCGTTAGCCTCATAATAAACAACAATGGACGTTCACAAGAGCTTATATTATTTTTATCAAATATATTAACTATTTCCAACGCGTCAGCGCATCAGTTTTTGAAAAAAAATGTCTTAGCTGTTGTAGGAGGTATCGACACGATATAATCTTAATTCTTTTCTCTTAAAAGTCAAAACTTCGGGGAGATTCTTTTTAAACCATCAACCCAAAAGCTTTCGTGATATTCATAAATTTGCGTGGAAGACAATATCTTTCTTTGAAGAACTTTTTTTAAAGTAATGGATCTAGGAAACGTTGGGAAAAGAAATTTGGAGGGTAACAGCTTAAGTGAACTATCAGATGATCCAACACTGATCGAGTCACTGATACAAAATAAGTATTTTTGGATATTATGCGTCACATCGGTTGGCTCTGTCACTGTTTCAATGATAAAAGGACGCTTAAGATGTATTCTTAAATTGCTTTTTGCCCCTTTTTATTTCAAGAAAGCAGCCTTTGATCTTATCTTATAGTTTTAAACATAAATTTCTTCCGTTCGTTAAAGTAGAAAATATAAACTTCCTTTATATATAATTTAAATTATAAACTCATTTATAAATTATACATTCAAACTTTAAAAATAAAAATAAGCTGTGCCTTAGTTTATTTCAATGCATATTTAATGTCTGAATTTGACTATGTAAGGTAAAAAATCCATTTGATCAGTTAAGAATCCATATTTTATTAGCATATAAATTATATAATTATACCAATGTTTTTTAGAAGTTGCATGTGAATCGGAAGAAAAATAAATAAAATAAGAAAATTAATATCTTCCAAAATGGCCAAATTGAAGTGAAATGATAACCCAGTAAATATATTACTATTTTCTGAAAACTAAAATTAATTCCTAAATCACTAGAAACCCAAAACAAAAATTGTGATTGTAATTTTAATTTTCTGGCAATTTCTTACAGTCCAAGAATGCAAAATTCCTCTTTCAAAATTCACATAACTGAAAGTGAAAAACATTTTTTTCATCAACACTATTGAACAAAGTAAAACGAAACACACACAAGTCTCCATCCATAAACATCCTTCGTTATAACTAAAATGATTCAGCAGTTTTGTGTTTACCTTGTATCCTCTTTTATAAACCTATTTTTGGAAATAATACGTACTTTGGTTAATAACAGTATCCTTTCTTTTCAGGAACCCTGCCTATTATCCAGACATGTGAACGAATCGGTGAGTTTAAATTATATATTCTAATAATTTTAGTTTAGTCATAATTTCGTGTTACGTGTATTTTTAGTCCATATTCAAATTTGATATGGAAAAAGATTTACTCGACAGGTAATTACTAAAGGTACAGGCATATAGTCCGAGAGAAAACTTCGATAGAAAAGCAAAACTTTATGTCTAAATCTAAATGATAGTCACACAGATTTAGCACAAAACGATTTTCAATGTTTAACATCACTCCCAAAATTGAGTGGGATAACCCGTTTATACAGGGTGTCCCATAAATGTTGGGTCACACTTCTAGGGGGGATAGTATACACCTAGACGAGTCAGAATCACATATAATTTGGGGTCCCACACCAAATCCCAGAGAGTTAAAAATGGAGCGACACCCCAAAAAAAATTATTGAAAAATTCAATTTGTAGAACTACTATTGGTAAAAATTTAATTATTGTCTCAAAAATTGTGGTTTAATATGATCTTTAAAGTTATCTTAAAAGTTTTCAGTTCAAAATTTTTTTATTACAAAAAAAGTTTAAAAACCACAAAAAAATGTGAAAACTCTGCCAAAACTTTATTTTGTATTTCGAAATCCTTTCTTTTGATTTAATAATCTGAAAGATAGTTGAAAACCTTTAAGTCCAAAGTGTCACGTAAAAACCATCAATATTAATGCTTGAGAGCCTGTTAAAGCATGGTTTAAGTCCGCTTTTTGCGTTCGCAAACTACCGTTTTGGAAACGGCTAGAGGAAACCAGTTTGCGCACGCAAAGAACGAACTTTAAAAGGATCTCAAGCGTTTAATATTGATGTTTTTTACCTGAAACTTTGGACTTAAGGGTTTACAACTATGATCTTTCAGATTATAAAATCAAAAGAAATAATTTCGTAATACAAAATGAGGTTTTGGCAGAATTTTCACATTTTTTTGTGGTTTTTTAACTTTTTTTCAAAATAAAACAAATTTTAAAGTGATGACTTTTGAGATAATTTTAAAGATCATATTAAACCACAATTTTTTTTAATAATAAATAAATTTATTACGATGAACAAAATACAAAACACTATGAAAAATATACAAAAAAGAAAAAAGAGAAAAAAGGGGAAAAATACATTGATCCATACATTTTTTACCCCAAAGGAGCAACTTGCTCGTCCATGGGTTATGGAATTACAAAAATAAATGTCTGATCAAAAACAGTGGATGATTGATACATAAAATCAGTTAGAAATAAAAAAAGTGAAAAAGGAAACAAAAAAAACGAGAATGGCTTAGCTGGCAACTTTGTGTATTAAGATAAGATTAGAAATATACATATTAAAGTTATACCTGACAAAAAATTTAAATATTTTTCGACATTATTTTGGTCTTGAATAAAGGTTATACAGAGTTTTTTTTTAAAGTATTCAATATTAGATTCAGTTTGAATTTGACTTGGTATTTTATTAAAAAAGGTAACAGAAAGACATTGAAAGTGCTTTTTCTAAATTTCTTTGTGAGGGGTGGGTACTAGGAAATAATATCGTCTGCGGAGATTGTATGAATTTTCAGAATTAATCGTCGCCCATGAGGGAAATTTCTTTAAAAATATAAGACTATTTAAAATAAATAACTGACGCACATTTAAAATATTATTATCTGGAAAATAACGTAAAAATTTCTTTTGTAGGTTAATTAATGGTTTAACATTGGAAAAGTAGTCTCCACCCCAAATTAATATACCGTATTGTAATCGAGATTGAACCCACGAAAAATATAACTTAAGAAGTAAATCCAAATTAATATATTTTTTAAGTGATAAAACTTCAACAAAATATATCTTAATTTGCTACAGATTGAATTTATATGCTCTTTAAACTTCCAGTCTTTATGAAATAAAATGCCCAAATACTTTAATGATGGTGTGTGTTTAACAAGATGATTTTCACATTATTTAATTTTACAGTCACAAAAGTATAATTTAAGATTATTGTCGTAGTGAGAAATCAAGGAAAACACAATATAACTTGTTTTGCTTACATTAACCTTTAGCTCATTGCTTGAAAACCATCAGTTATGGATTATACAGGGTGTATCGGAAGTGGTGCAGCAAACTTTCAGGGATGACAGTTCTCATCAAGACGAACAAGAATCGGTATGGAAAGGGGGTCCCAGACCAAATCCCAGGGAGTTAAAAATGGAGCGACTCCCGAAAAAAATCATTGGAAAATTCAATTTGTAGAAGAACTACTATTGGTAAAAACTTAATAATGGTCTCAAAAATTGTGGTTTAATATGATCTTTAAAATTATCTCAAAAGTCTTCACTTGAAAATTTGTTTCATTATGAAAAAAGTTAAAAAACACAAAAAATGTGAAAATTCTGCCAAAACCTTATTTTGTATTTCGAAATCCTTTCTTTTGATTTGATAATCTGAAAGATCATAGTTGAAAACCCGTAAGTCCAAAGTTTCATGTAAAAACCATCAATATTAAACGCTTGAGGATCTGTTAAAGTTCGTTTTTTGCGTGCGGAAACTGGTTTCCTATAGCAGTTTCCAAAACGGCAGTTAGCGGACGCAAAAAACGGACTTAAACCATGCTTTAACAGGATCTCAAGCGTTCAATATTGATTGTATTTACGTGAAACTTTGGACTTAAGGGTTTTTCACTATGATCTTTCAGATTATCAAATCAAAAGAAATGATTTCGAAATACAAAATAAGGTTTTGGCAGATTTTTCACATTTTTTTTGTGTTTTTTAACTTTTTCATAATAAAACAAATTTTAAAGTGAAGATTTTTGAGATAATTTTAAAGATCATATTAAACCACAATTTTTGAGATCATATTTAAGTTTTTACCAATAGTAGTTCTTCTACAAATTGAATTTTTCAATGATTTTTTTCGGGTGTCGCTCCATTTTTAACTCACTGGGACCCCCAAATCCTATGTGATTCTGACTCGTCTAGGTGCTTCTATCCCCCTAGAAGTGTGACCCATTATTTATGGGACACCTTGTATAACAATCGCCAGAATATTTTACAACATCAAAAGTTTTTCTCGTGGCGGTTGGAAGGAGGGTATACCGCCCCAAAATGAAATAATAAAGATAGATCTCAAGATAAATCTGAGTGAAATTTCCGATGCGTGCACTTTAGGGGGACGGTAGTGTACGCCCCTAGATTTCTTCTTTTTTAACTGTTGCTGGAATAAGTTATGAGCCCTTAATTCCAATACTTGGCTTCTCTTTAAAGCACCGCTTGGAAAGCGTAACCAGCTATAAAACATTCATGCACCGAAGCGATATTTCCCGAAAAAGTTGACCGGCAAAATCCCCTTCGCTCCCGTCCTCCCATAAAATCCTCTGAATGTATGAGCCATCAGAGTAATCCTAATGCCTTGGTTTGTATCGGGTAATTCGGCTCGAAACGAGATTTCGAGGGTTTTATTTGCTTTTGATGGACGTGCGCTTGCATTTTCAATGCGGGGAAGGCTACGGATTGATAAAGGTTGACGGCGGTGAAGAACTACTTTTCTGTGTGTAGTTCGAGTGCCAGAGGGTTTTTAGGTTCCATATAATAGCACGTGAAGGTTCATATTTATTTGGGGTCTTGTTTAGAAAGTGACATACTTTACGCGATGTTATTGTTAAGATGCGATGTTATCTCTATATCTATTGCTTCTTTTTGAGGGGGTTGCGTTCAATTGATGATAAAGATGTTATTTTAAATCCTCTCCCGCTCGCGTATATTTAATTTAATTATGCACAATTTTACTTTATTTGAGATTTTAATATGATAAACTTCATATTTGTTAGAAATTTCATGAGTTTATATGTTTTTGTATTGCCTTTTCCTACATTTGTTGCTCGATTTATGAAACGCGGTAAAAAATCAATCACCTAAATTTAATTCAATCGGAATCTGTACCTATTTTTTTTAATAGTTACAAAACAGAACAATTTTTTATGAGTTCAAATTGAAGAAACATCAGTAAAATTTTGTCATTCTGCGAGAGTATTTACCCTAATTTATATAAATTAAGGATACCTTTACCTCTATCAGTTGAATATCAGTTGAATTTACACTATCTAATTTTCAAATTTATTTGCCGTCTAAACTCTAAGCTCATAAAATATGGTTCTGATATGGAGTGCATATCAATTATAAAATTAATATCCTTCATTATTCTTCAATAGATGGATCATATCCTTTTTATTTGATTTATCTCTCTTAACACAATCCTTAGCTTTCCTTTCTGTAGAGTAGAGGTTTTTCTTAAAATCAACGTTTTAATGACAATCATTCATTTTAAAAACAAAAACATTTATATAAATCGTTTTAGGTTTTCGATTGAAAACGATCACTTTTAGGTTTTTTTAACAGATTATAGTAACAGTATAAGAATTACGTGACCTACGTAGTATCTTGTTCTTTGAGCTGCTTTTAATCCAATACTCTCATAAAAACATATTTTTAAAAATGCCCTATTGACCTTACATCTATCCCCCCATAAAATTACCTTGTTGATATTTTCAGACAAACGCTGCTTGTTCAGTAAACCAGCCATAAAAACAGCAATATTATCCCGGAATTTCGTTTTCAGCTGCAGTTTCCTAAGCTTCGTGCAAGCTTTTCATTACTTTTATTGATGTGTAAATGAGGTGCGGACGGAAATTCCTCAAAGAAAAGCGCGAAATCACGGTATTGTAACTTTTGACTAATCGTCAGAAGTATCGATTTTTGAGCGCGAATCTTGCAGCCTTTGTTCTCTCTTTTTAATACATTCGGAACTTCTGGTCTTTAGGGCACAAACTGCATCCCAGATTAGCCACGATGGTGGAACATAGTTGACATTGTCATTTTCAGGAATATTCCATAGATTTTATCGGGTTAAATGCGGCGCGATAGGATGAGGTGTCATAACACTCACTTTTCATTAAAGTTTATAAAATGGTGTTTCGTTGCAGGGGCGTGTACAAAAATTACGATTTGAGAGTATGGAGATGTAGGGTTTTTACCTAACTTAACTATGAATTTTTGAGATCAGATTAGTTTTTTTACGATGTCTAATTTCCTATCAAAAGCGACTCATATATCTGGAGCAAAAATAAATGCAAAAAACCTACTAAAATTTAATAACGATATAATCCTATAACGACTAAATTTTTTCAATGTATTATTTAAGATTAAAGACCGTTATGATAAAGAGTTCTTGCGTATTTGGAGCTAATAATTTAATTTGAAGGTGTGCGCATGCATGTGCAGTGAATATTTTAAATATCTTTCGTCTGAAAATATATCCAAATAACCAGGCATACAATCAACATACTTACACACTCTAAAATCTATGGCACTTAAAATAAAAAAGTGATGGCAAGAAATTGCTTCAATATCATTGAGGGCATAATATATACCCCTCTTTTATTAACAAAAATCGGATCGCAATTTTCTTGAAAACTATGCGTCGTAGAAATATTATAGTATCTTTTTGGAGGTATTTTTTATTGTACTCCACACAAGGAATCTAGCTGTGCAGAGTTTGAAGGAACTTGTTGAAACAACCTGTTTACAAGAAACAATGGTTAACTTACAAATACAAATTAAGTCGACTAACTACAGGCGTAAGCCCAGCAAGGTTGGTCCAGTCTTTTTAACCCAAACTACCGGAATCCCAGTATCTGTCAATTTTCCTCTTGAACTCGTTTACCCCAATTGAATTTACAATTGTTTCAGGCAACGCATTCCATATATCCACTACCCTTTTAAAAATAATGCCCTTTCTACAATCCGTCTTGAATTTTACTTTATTCAATTTGAAATTGTGATCCCTTGTTCTATTACTCTTATTGAAATCTAGTCATTCTGTGTCCCCTTGCTTTACCATTTTAAAAAGTTGAATCAAATCCCCTCTAATCCTTCTTTTTTGTAGAGTGAACATATTTAGCTTCTTAAATCTTCCCTCATAACTTAAACTGATATACCCTTGACCATTAAAGTAGCCCTATGCTGAACCCTTTTAGTTGAATCAATATCTTTTTTCAGGTATGGAGACCAAAACTGAACAGCATACTCTAGATGAGGTCTCACCAAGCCTCTGTATAGTGGCAAAATAATATCCTCGGACCTTGAAGAAACAGTTTTTTAATGTATCCCAATATCCTATTAGCCTTTTTACTAGCAGATGAACACTGATGAACCCATTTAAAGTCCGCATTTACTATCACCCCTAAATCTTTGATCATATTACCTTCTTTAACTTTGTCCCCTTGCAGATAAAATTCTGCCCTACCATTCCCCCGACACATATGAAGTACCTGACATTTACTTATGTTAAAGGACATACCCCATTTTTCAGCCCATTGAGATATAATATCAAGATCCCTTTGTAAATTTTGTACCTGCTCCTGTGTATCTACCCTCCCCCAAATTTTTAAGTCATCAGCAAAGATGCTGATTTTGTTCAGACATCAGAGTGATTAACTTTAGGAACCAAAAACAAATAAATGTATAAAAATTCCATGCATAAATTTCTTAGGTGAAAATAATTGTGTTCTAGGAGAATGGGAGATTGAATGGAAGGTTTAGGTTTGGCTTATTTGGGGTTTTAAGGCACAAGAAAAGGTTTAAACTTTAAGCATAAATTAATTAAATGCAATATAAATCTGATTCAACTTCACACAATGATATGCGTTTTTACAGTCAAAATATTCCCACATAATTAATACTTGTAGCTGATTTAATAATAAACAGTCAATGACTCACCTTCTATTCCCTAAATATTCCAAGAAATGTTCTTCTATTCATCCCTTGAAACCCAAAAACTCCGATGCATTCAATGCTAATTTCTCTCCCCATAAAAAATGTTGTCCTCAGAATTTTACTTTAACTCTACATTCTAAGTCAAACGCGTAGTTTTTCGTGTGATATTAGCTTCATTTGATTATTCAGCGACTAATTTTTGCCGAGACGATAGCTTTGCCAGTTAATTGGAGCGAATAACTCCCAGAACCCCTCATTAAAAAAAAGAAAAAACCTAGAACTCCTTCCCGATAATTACCCTTGACTAAGCTCTCTGGTAAAAAGCGCTTTTTTTTCTTTCCTTTCTTTCACGATTAAAGCTTTTTAAACGTTACGAAGAAGCAAAGCGAAAAACAAACATCAAGGCATGCATTGTTTTTCTGGTTCCTTTTTGGCGAGCAGTTTTAAGAGCATGATTGATGTGGCGTTCGCTTAACCTCTTAAGGGATAACTGTTTTCCAAGGTAAAAGGGGATACATCGGAAATCAACCCCTGGAGGAAGTGAATTTCTGAAGACATTGTTGGTACATGAATCACTTGTTGGATAAGAATTTAGGGGCTTCGCGGAGCGGAAATTGATGAAAAATGACTTTCTTTATTTCGTGAATTATAAACGTCGCTTTATATTTCTTACTCGAGTCAGTTTGTAGGAAATGTAGTTTGTTCTTTAAATAGAGGGTTTTATGCTTTGAAAACGGTTGGCTTATTTTTATGACTTTATATTGTTTTGATGGTTGTGCCATACTCTTCAAATGGAAACCGTAATTGATTATGCCATTCTTGATAATTTATACAAATACAAATACAAATTAAGTCGACCAACTACAGGCGTAAGCCCAGCAAGGTTGGTCCAGTCTTTTTAATCCAAACTACCGGAATCCCAGTATCTGTCAATTTTCCTCTAGAACTCGTTTACCCCACTTGAATTTACAATTGTTTCAAGCAACGCATTCCATCTATCCACTACCCTATTAAAAAAATAATGCTTTCTACAATCCGTCTTAAATTTTCCTTTATTCAATTTGAAATTATGACCCCATGTTCTATTACCCGTATTGAAATCTAGTCCCTCTGTGTCCCCTTGCTTTACCATTTTAAAAAGTTGAATCAAATCCCCTCTAATCCTTCTTTTCTCTAGAGTGAACATATTTAGCTTCTTTAATCTTCCTCATAACTTAAACTGGATATACCCTTGACCATTTTAGTAGCCCTATGCTGAACCCTTTCAATTGAATCAATATCTTTTTTTAAGTATGGAGTCCAAAACTGAACAGCATACTCTAGATGAGGTCTCACCAATCCTCTGTATAGTGGCAAAATAATATCCTCTGACCTTGAAGAAACAGTTTTTTTAATGTATCCCAATATCCTATTAGCCTTTTTACTAGCAGATGAACACTGATGAACCCATTTAAAGTCCTCATTTACTATCACCCCTAAATCCTTGATCATATTACCTTCTTTAAGAAACGTAAGTCATTCATCAACATAGACATAAGTGTCTTATACAAATTGAATTTTGTAGTATTTATATTTGTTTTAAATTTGTTACCACATAAACTATGAAAGACATATTTTTTGCATTTATGCTCTTTTCATCTGTAGCTGTTAAATTCTAGTACAGAACATGGTTAAAAGACATGCGTAGATTATAAACTTAAAAACTGATAACCCTAGTTAACACTTGTTAAAACTTTAATTTTTTTGTTCAAGTTTTTTTAAAGCATAGAGAAATTTATTTCGGTGTAAATACACCAGATAATAAACACATAATTTAAAAAGTGAATGTAATACATAATTTAAGAATTGATATGCACATATTTTTCAATGATAGACTACACTTTTTCCTTTGAAATAATGCTATGAAATTTATCCTTTGATCTACTTCATTGGCTTAACTTGACAAAAAATTTACTTTGACTTTCTATATTCTCCCTGGTAAAAACAATTAATTAAAAAACAAAATTTTATCCTTTTTGAAAAGTAACATGAAAAACAAACTATACTCGCATTACAGTTCTGTGATACTCTTACTCTATATATTCCACTAATTCACTTGAAGTGAGCTCACCCAGAATTTGTTTGAGAACTTAAAAGGACTTAAGTAACCCGGGTCATTCAAATGATTAATAACAGAAAACCTCTAAAAAAGAGTTTCCAGTTCCCCCAGAACACTTCCGCTTTCAATACCTTCCCACAGCGATGGATGTCTTCCATTGACACTGAGGACAGACCGATTTTCTGAAGAATCACATTTTGTTGTCCGACAGAATGTCTCGTACGTGACGGCGAATCTGGATCTGGCTTTTCGAGAAACAATATCCGAAAGAAGAGTACTAGCCTCTTTTGATTAGGACGATGGGTGGGAAATTCGGGAATGGGTTTTTGTTAGGGAAACCTTCTTTTATCCACAGAAAGTATTTTTTATGAATGAGCAAACAAACTAACATTAAATCAGGTTTAAAACTAAAGTAAAGCACCGTTTATACGTTTCTCTTTTATACAACATTCTCATTTATACGTCGTTTTCGTGTGAAGTCCCAATTCATTCCTATCCATTTTAATGCAAAAATTCTTCGTTTATACGATGTGAAATATCGGTTATACGTCTTTTCTCCCTGTCTCAAAAAATGTATAAATTGAAGATTTGATATTCGTATTGTATTCAGATGTGGTGTTTAGGATCTGCAATATAGTACTGAAGATATGAAACATAAAATAAATATTTAGGATTAACAATGAAGGCGTGGTTTGTTTCATTTTTATGTTGAATTTTTTAATATTTTAAAATTTAATCATTATTTTCAGTTAATCTGTTTCAGAAAACCTCATAATAATTGGGGGTCCCCATTGAAAAAAAGTTAGTGTTTCGTTTAAAATGAAGACGACCCCCTAAGGACTCGAAAATTTTTTTGGTAAAAGAATACTTTAATTAATGGAAAATGACTCCTCCTTTGCCTTCCTAACCCAAGTGGTTAGCCAGAAATCGCAAATGAGTCGTTTTCCCCCCAACTGTACATGGTTGTTTTGAGTAATTTATAAAATACATAACTGGGGTCCGTCTTTATAACCCCCTTTCTAAATTACTTCTATTTTGAACAACAAAATGAATTATTTGTTTTCAAGTAACGATTATGATTGCTTTTGTGAAAAGAATTCTAAACAACTCAATTTTAAATTATAGGGTTCGTCTCTTTATCTTCAAAACTTCAGAATTGTTCGTGCAAAAACACATTTTCTCCAGTCTTATTAAGCAGCGATTTCAGTCTGTGATTAGTTTTTAATTCGAAATAACTACTCCTCAACCACTCTGCAGTTTCTCCCTTAATACTAGGAATAATTTTTTGTGAATAGGAAAAATGACCTTCGCACACTATCTTCCCATTAAATACGGGGCTAAAAATATATGACTTAAAATATTTTACATATTCTAAATAAGATGGCTTACGTAAAATATCTAGTAGTTTGACAAAGAATAATTATCAATGAGTTTACTAAAATTGAATGTGTTCAGAACTTGTAGATGTTAAAGTATCTAGTTTCGTCAACGAGTAATTATCGATTTTGTTCACTGAAATAGTTTGAGCGTGCTCGCAACTTTAATACGGTCTGCTATAGGATATCAAACACAAAGCAATCTCTCTACATTCCAATGGAAATGATCGAGTGGATGACATTTCTTGAGATACGTCCTGAATTGAATCTAAAAGGCTTTGGAAGTGAGCCAGTGTAATTTTCAATGATTCGTCGCCTGTCGTGTATTACAAGTACGAGAAAGCCTATTCTTGCCCCATCAAATCGATTTCTTTTCATTTAACGCCCTTCCTATTGGACAGAAAAAATACGAAGTGTTTCTTGTAGTGCCTTTTTTTCTCTCTCAAAAGGTTGCTTTGATTTCGGTGTTGCAAAAAACTTTTAAATCGAAGTTTTGTCTTTGTTTAAACTGGGGTTTTGAGTCGACAATAGCGGGTTTTATGTTATTCACGTAAAAATCTCCGACACAGTTAAGCAATGAGAAAATATTTCAGCCTGTATATTTTTACATCATTCTTAACTTTTTTGCATCTCTCATAAATCTTCCATGTATGATGCTTTTATAGTGTAAGTATGTATTTTCCACTTCATAAATTTTTCATCTTTGTCAAAATCACAATAAAGGTGAGAGTTACGATAAATCTTTTCTTGAATTCTTAAAAACACGGTGTAACAGTATTGATGTTTGGCTATTAGATTTATGAATTTGAATTTCCTTACAAAGATATCTATTATGAGCTAGTACAGGTCCTTGCATTATTAAAGAGCTTGGAGGCCAATTAGAGAGTTAGTTACATAATCTAAACCCATTTCTAAATCTGTAATTATTGCAGTCAAACGGTATGTTATTTCAGTATTAGATGAATGATGAAGACTGGTACTTTGATGTCAATCCATCTAGTTCAAACTAGTTACAGTAGATTGAGATTACACTAATTAAGCTTGGATATCTACATTTGTAACATTGAGTTTCAGTGTGAGTACGTTAGGAATCAGGAGGAATCTCAGTTATAACCCTTTCATGTGTTATTTTAGTATAATTTATTTTGGAGTATGGAGGATATCAGCGGTTCCCAAAGTGGTCCATATGAACCCCCAGGGGTCCACAGCGACTTCCAAGGGGTCCACGGGCATGAAAAGGAAAATTGGGGGTCCACAGTAACTTCCACAGCAGTTTTCAGAGGTCCACGGGAAATTTTTCATAAAAAAAAATTTGGTGATTTGCCGAATGAATAACTCACTCACACATAAGCCCCCACTCACTCATTTGGTCACAAACTTTGACAAGTTGGTTGCCAAAACTTTTATCTTTAAAGCTAAAAGTTTTTGTGCTTTGAAATGTAATGATATTATAAGTTTTTAGTTTCAAACTTTTTAAATGTTTGATTGTTATAATTTTCTTAAAAATGCCGTGTAACCATATGAATGGCAATTATATATCAATGAAGATTTTTTAATACATGTTAAAGTATAAAATCAAATTCTTACCGATGCATGAAAAAACATTTGGAAAAAATTACAAAATTTATGCGAGATTTAGAAACATATATCATAAACATAAGATTTTTAGCTACTTTTTGGACGGTCTTAAGACAGGGGGTCTACGGGGTACGAAAAATCTTGTCAGGGGGTCCACGGGCCGAAAAAGTTTGGGAACCCCTGGAGTAAATCTCTTGCAGTGAATTTGCATGTTATGTTTCTTTTATTCATGTTCATTTTTAAAAATTAGTTAATGTGTATAAGTGTAATTAAATAATAACCTGTAAACTTGTATGTATGCCAAAACCTTTATAATTATATATCCCCCAAAAACTGAACGTTTTTCTTATAAAATATCTTTAATTCGTCTAATTTCTTATTTTTCGAGAAAAACTAAACTACAAACTAAAAAATAATTTCTATTTAAAAATGGGAGAACACCCTTAATGAAAAAAGGAAGATATCTTAAGAATGGTTTACCTAAGTTTTGTAATTTGATTAAAGTAATTTTAATGAGATTTAATTTGTACTTCAGTAATATTTGCTTAGGTTCAAACACCTCAGGGTGATTTGTTTATGAATTGCCTAATTACTAAACAAATATATTAATCGTGTGTGTTTATCCAAGCTTGGAAAATTGGCATTAACTTCATTTCCCAACTACCCCTTAGTATTTTCTATTGATTTCCAACAAAGCCTGCAAGCGATAGCCAGTCATTTTCGTTACAGCCCAGAGCGGATCATTTTAAATGATAAGCATGTTAATTGTTTTTGAATGTCATTCGATTCTGCGTGAATTAATTATTTCCTGCTTTTGGGTTCATTAATTCTATTAGTTACTACTTCTTCTTTCACTTGTTTTGAAATAAATCGACTGAAATGCAATTAAAATGCTTCTTCAAGCATATAATTTCCAAATAATTGAATCGTTGTCATTTTCAGTCGTTTGATTAAGACAGCACTATTAATATTCTATACGTACTATGAATTTATTAATAACTTCTAAGGTTGCGGAGAAATATTGACTATCTATAAGTTTTAGCTAAAATTTTAATAAGATTTTACTTAACACCGTCTAAGTTTAAGGACTTCAATTAGTATAATTTAAGAATAAGAAACTATGTAGTTTTAAGCTTTTCCTTACTGGGGAATCTGACTTATTATGTAGGCAAATATATTGTGGTAGAAATTTTGAAATTTTGAGTGTCTTGTGGCATATGTTTAACGAAACGAGCAATGATTGGGAATCAAACAAGTTCAAAATGACATCGCGTCGCATTCTTCAATACTTTGTGACTGACACACATGTTGAACATATTGGAACTGTCAGTTGAGATGGGTGGTACAACTCTCATTTTAATAGAGGTTTTATTGGAATGTTTCACTATTTATTATTTTTAAGGTACACTATCGTCCAATGATTTTTTAGTAGAAAATAGTAGGTAATCTTTTATTCCGGTAAAACAAGGAATTTAAGTAAACTTCACCAAATGTAATAAATTAAAGTTCAGGGCCATTAATAATTACCAATTATTTTTTGACATAAATATTCTATAAAAAAATTAAGATTTTTTTACTTGGAAAAAACTTAAGACCAATTTACTTTAAAATTGTAAGAACAAATTGGAATTCGTTCAACAGTCTACAGCTTGAATTGATTTGATTTTACTTTGATTGATTTGATTATTTTTTTCCGACTGTTGGGAAAATGACAACAATAAAATGTTATCACACTTAAGTTGTAGAATGAAGTAACTGCATCTAACTTTTAAACAATTTATTTCGTTTCTGCAGCGTTTTATTTTTCTTTTACATTCAAGATTCAAGTTGGGAAGAAAACACGACTAAGGTAAATAACATTGGGTGGCTGTCCTTAACAGAAGCTCAAACTATCGGTAGTAAAGTTGGAAATTAAAAATTAAATTGAAATTGATTTACCTACGCACAATTATTTTTTATGGCTCTATGATATTTGAGAACAATACACAAATATGTGCTACTTCTTGTATAAGTTATAAAGGTTATAAAATCAAATATTTTTTTCGAAACTGAATTTTTAACTAGAAAACGCATCGAAAGTTACTTTTTGTGTTATTTACATTAAAACGTCAAATAATACCGAAACACGATATTTCCCACTAAATTCCCACCTTTGTTATACAATTAGAAAAGAGCGAAAACCAGGAAAACGTGTTTTAAACAATAGGAAAAGTTTCCTTTTAAGTGTGTGCTAAACGCAAATACTACCTCTCGCGCTATACTGACTTCGAATGAACAAAAAGTGTAGAGACAACAAGGGCTCCAGACAGGTAGGAGGTAGTATTTAATGTAATGACAAAATTTTTGTATCACATCAGATTTATAAAGAATACTTTATACCTTATTAAACCATGGACATTAGGGTGGATCGAAAAAATTTTTTTTTGAAATCTCTCGGGCCTGGGGTAGCAAAAGTTGTGTATTGGTATCAATATGACGCGTGCAAAATTTGGAGGGAATCAAACAACTTCTAGAGGTTGCGCATTGAGCTAGAAGTATAGAAATATTAGGAAAAAACGCATTTTGTCTAAGAAACAAGTTGAGGATAGCAAACATTTTTACCGATGAAATCTTGCCCAAATATATCTTAAAAGATGCTCAGAAGATAAAAATAGCTCGTAGTTTTTTTCTACTACAGCCACTGTTATAGTTTGAAACCTTTAAAAAGTATTAGTTAATGACGCAACTTGTAAAAGTAGTGAAAAAATAGCTTAAATTAGAGCCAAACGCGGATAATGCTCAAACACAAAATTTTTTTAAAATTTTTCAACTCTATCAAATAAATTTAGTGACAGGAAAAAATTTTATCAGTATGTGATGAACGGAAGGGTGTTTTTTTCCAAGATGGCGGCCAATACTTATGAAAATCATAATATCGTTCACATTTTGATTTAAAAGCAAAAATAACAGTAATTTTTCGTAATGAAATTGCTTTATAGGTAGTATCAGTTCTTTCTGTGGATATTTATCCATATTTAAACTTTAAATCTATAAAACCGAAAATTGTGTGTTTTCCAAAATAGCGGATAATAAAAACATGAAGGGTTTATAATATGTGTTAATAAAAAATGCAATATCTTTTTAGTTGTAATTTTTGCTTTTAGCGTGCTGATACATTCACAATATATTGTAAACATTTCGCTAAGTTTCATTTTGGGAAGGAAAAGCCTATTAATTTCTTACAATATGTATGGGAAGGAAAAGCCTATTAAATTCTTACAATATGTATTCTAATCGATTTCCATCTTGGAATATCGCACTTCGGATCATCAGATTCAAGTAGACTCCTTGATATGTCCATGTTTATATTTCATTGAATAAAAATAAGTTCTCAACCCCCTTTTTTATTTTTGAAATCGTTTAAACCGAAAATCGGTTACATGATCTTGCCAGCTGCGGCAATGCCTGTGCTTTTTTAGGTTCTTTGTTTGTAATCATATTTATGTGATAAACAACACTTTAAAGTGTAAGGAATTCTGGTGTTTTACAAGGAGTTTACCAATGAGAAATGACCACATTACTTTGGGGAAACTCATTAGCTATATCCCTTCATATTTTTATTATCCGCTTTTTTGGAAAACACAATTTTCGGTTTTATAGATTTAAAATCTCGTTGAATATGGATAAATATCCACAGAAAGAACTGATACTACATTAGAAAACAGTTTAATTACGAAAAATTACTGCTATTTTTGCTTTTAAATCAAAATGTGAACGATATTATGATTTTCATAAGTATTGGCCGCCATCTTGGAAAAAACACCCTTCCGTTCATCACATATAATGATAAAATTTTTTCCCGTCACTAAATTTATTTGATAGAGTTGAAAAAGTATGAAAAATCTTGTGTTTGAGTATTATCCGCGTTTGGCTCTATTTTAGCTATTTTTTCAATACTTTTACGAGTTGCGTCATTAACTAATACTTTTTAAAGGTTTCAAACTATAACAGTGGCTATAGTAGAAAAAAAAACTACGAGCTATTTTTACCTTCTGAGCATCTTTTAAGATATATTTGGGCAAGATTTCATCGGTAAAAATGTTTGCTATCCTCAACTTGTTTCTTAGACAAAATGCGTATTTTTCTAATATTTCTATACTTCTAGCTCAATGCGCAACCTCTAGAAGTTGTTTGATTCCCTCCAAATTTTGCACACGTCATATTGATACCAATACACAACTTTTACCACCCCAGGCCCGAGAGATTTCCAAAAAAAAATTTTTTCGATCCACCCTAATGGACATCTATACTCAAAAGGATAGAGAAGCTCGAAATTGTGACTTGTGATATAGTAGTCTTGACCTCCCTTTTGATCGCTCTCTGATAACAACTCGACTTCATTCTAAATTATGTTCCTCAGAACCAAGAGTTTCTCCAGGAAGAAGATAAATATAATTTTAGATTTCTTTTAAAATTTTTTAAATAATAAAATTTTGAAATTACCTAAATTAGGCGAATTCGACAAAAGTTGATTTTTTATTACTTTTAAATTCGAGTTAAAACCTAAAACTTAAGTTTTTCTTATCTCTGGAAGAAATTAAGCGATAGGATCTTTTTCAACTTTCGAGGAATTTCAAATAATATTCGGAAGGTGATTAATTTAAAAAAAAGCATAAATAATGGTCACTTTATTTGAAATTGTACAAAAAGGATAAAATTATTTAAATATCTTAGAAAAGATGTATACAATACAGTAAAATCACATTATAACGTTCATCATGGGACCGTAAAATTTCTTCGTTGTAAAGGTATTTCGATAATTCAAGTAAAAACGGTTTGGGACTTTCTGGACTTTCGTAATAATGGGATTTTTCGTTGTATCGGTATTCGTTGTAACTGGATTTCACTGTATTTGAAATGCCCCGAAAGTTTCATCAGAATGAATTTTAGGAATTTAATTTAATTCAGAGTGAAGTTGAGTTGTCAAAGACAAGACTCCTTCTATACAAATGGCGTTTCAACTTACTTCTTTGACGTCGCTACTACTTTAAGGCGAACCTAACACCTAAAAATGCCGTTTCGGACCAAAAATTCCAAAAAAAAAATTATTATCTTATTTCAAAAAACACATCTTTAGCTTTCCAAATCAGTTTAGATTTTGTCTTTATCTTTCCTAGAACCAAAGTTACCGAAATTTTACTTAAAACTAAAAAGGCATTTTATTAAGGAAAAGATAAAGAAATTTGCGTTTTTCTCAGAATCACATTTTTGATACTTTCCTTCTCCGCAAAACTTCATAACTCAAAATATTATAAGTGAATTTCTATAAAACTTGAGCACAATACTTGACATAATATGATTTAGTGGTCCTACTATTTTTTTGGCTGTAGGTGTAATATTTTTCATTTTATGAATAGTATAACCTCAAATTTCACTGAACTTTGGTGTTTTTTTTAATTTTTCAAGTTTAGTGCTATAACTTTTTATATTAAAATAATTTCTGCATAAAAATAGTAGGTCTCCTAAAATATGTATTTACGAGGATAATAAAGTTTACAAAACAAAAATATCTTCATATAAATTTGAGTTATGATGTTTTGCAGAAAGGCTGTTTATTGTGATTTTTATACATAAATTATTCAATAATATGAAAATTTAAATTAATATTTAATTATTTTTTGTATTATTCATAGTTTTTAGATGCATTTAATTGTATAAATCACAAATTAGGTCAACATTTTAATTAAAAAAGCCTCCATAGGTACCTTAAGCTATCTTTGACGTCACCTATCTTTGCGTGAGTTCATTTCACGATTTCACGATGAGGAGATTTCTTTTCATTTTTTTCCTTACAGAATTGAATGTTTGAGAAATAGAAATAATTTTTTTGCTTTATCTTTACTTTATGAAAACTGACTGAACGGAATTTCAAATTTTCACATAAATATTTGCTTTTTTATATTTTATCTTCTACATGATAGTTTATTTAATATGATTACCAGCGCTATTTAAAATACGAATGTTTCTTTAATAACCGGTTACATTGAAAGGAGGTGTACATTACGTGTTTTTCTTATGAATACCAAAAACTTTTAATATACGGTGTGTCCACTCCTAAAGTGAACCAATAGCTAACTTTTAAACAGTTCTTCATAAATGCATACGTGTAGTGACAAAAAGGTTTAAAATGAAGTTAAGAATAATGTTTGATGGTTTTTTAGACAATCTAATTTTATATCAAAATACGATATTTAATTTTTTTTAATTATCTGGTCCTATCAATCATATTTAGTTAAACAATGTTCATAATTTTTAATGTTTAACAAAACGTTCGATACCTCTACGACCAGAATTGATCGAGCTTTGAATGTCATGATTTTGGAGCAAAAATATCTTTCTAAATCTCTTATTTTGAGGGACCGTTTACAACCGGAAATTTCAACAATGAAACTAGGATCTAGTTTTTCCCATGGGAACTAGACTATTGTTATACTGTTTCAGATGTTGGAATGACTTTAATCTTTAGTAAATTTTTTGTATGACTATTGCTTGTTAAAAAATTAAACCTTTATATCTCGGTCAATTCTTGTCGTAGGAGTATGAATCAATTTTTGTTTGTTTGATGTAAAAGACAATAAATTCTTTTTTCAGTAAGTATGATTGATAGGACCAAAGAACCATGTAAAAATTAAAATTTCGTAATATTTATGTAGTTTTTTACCAGAAACACCATTAAAAATGATTATTTAATTTATTTCAACATATTTGTTATTTATTTGAATTCATGGTTAATTTTGAAAAATTTTCTCATACTAAGTATCATATTAAGTTAAGGTAGGTAGGTATATAATGCTATAAAAACAAAACATTAAATTCTAAAAACTTTAAGCTTTAAAAAGAAACAGTGAACAACATTCCGGCATTAAGTTACACTTCCTTGTAATGTCAAAATTGTTTACATGTAAATGGATTGAGTTCAAATTAATTTAACTTACTGTGGATTTCAAGTTCTATAATCCTTACGAATTCAGTGCTGTTAGGTGTCTTTAAGTTCATTCTTTCAATATATTGTCGAATGAAAAATATCCTCTTTACAAAGTATATTAATATAAAAACACCCTTCACTCTCTAGACATTGTGATATTACAAAGAAAACGGAGTTAACGCCAAATATAACATCAAAGTCAGTTTATGCATATTTCATGAGCTAATTCAGTCCGAATTTTACGTTCCATCTAAAAGATGAAATGGTGCAGAATTGTAATGGTACAATCCCTTCAGATTGTTAAAATGCCATTCTGTACGGAAAAAACTGGAATAATTTTTCAAGCTAAGCAAGATACCCAAAATTTATTGCCTTAATGATCCAGTGGAAAAAGGTTTTCCCACAGCAGGAGCCTAGTCGCATCATTTTATGACTAACTAAAAGCAGAGGCCCCTAATAGAAATAAAAGCATGCATAAAACATTTCATTGGAACCAGAAACGATATTTTTCAGTAGATAAGGCAAATGTACTATGCGGGTACCGAGATTCTTTAACCTCTAGAGCAGCGGTTCTCAAACTTTCTAACGTCACGGACCCCTTTATGTAGCAGCCAGACATCGCGGACCCCCAACATTTTAAACACCAAAAACGTAACCAGACTTTTGTTTTGAGTTAAGGATTAATTAAAATTATAGTATATAAATTATAATAAATTTTACATTTACTCCAGAGGCGTGTATAGAAATTTATTTCGGGAGGGGACAAAAATTAACCCTTAGCCCCCCATATATATTTCATAGGTCCAAGTAGCTTTTTAGTACATTTTTAAGTAGAATTTGCGTCTTAGGGAATTTAATATAAAAAGGTTATGGGTTATTAAATTCTACCTACGAAATGGGGGTCTGGTGGTCCTCCCCCAGAAAATTTTTGGAAATTCAACTTGAAAAACAGGTTTTTAATTAGTTTTGATACCCCTAGTTAGAATTTTTTGATTATAAATTTTTATGTAAGATTTGCATTTTGATTAAAAAAATAGTTTATAATAATAGAGTTATAAGAACAAAACGGTATCTGGGGGGTCATCCTCCGAAAAGCTTTAGATAAATTTATCCCTCAAAACGCACAGGATTTAATCTTGATTCACTTCGTCCGAATTTCAGATAATATTCTTAGGTAGGATTTCAATTTTGATGAACTTATTTTTAAAAAGTATTTAATAATAAAGTACCAAGTACTAAAGGGGGTTCGGGGGTCCTCCCCCAGAAAATTTTCAGAGATGTTATAAAAAAAACAGGGTTTTAACTTGTTTTGATACACCAAATCCAAATTTCAGGAGGAGGGCAGGGCCCCTTCACCCACATTTATATACGCCCCTGAATTACTCCAAGTCTCTGAGGTGATGGTCTGGAAATTTCAAGGAAAAAATTATGCATTGAAGTCAAATTTTCGAGGGAACTGGGGGCTCTCCCCCAGAAATTCTTTTTGAAATTTACCTCTTAAAACTAGTGTTTCATCTAATTTTGAAACTGTTTGGGAAATTCTAAAAGTAACATGAGGAATTTCTCAGGGTACCTCGCGGACCCCCTAGGAAGGCGCCGCGGACCCCCAGGGGTCCGCGGACCACAGTTTGAGAACCGCTGCTCTAGAGTATTATTCAAATGATGTCCATTCTTCAAATCTTTGAAATGATGTTTGACGATTGATTAGTTAATAAAATTTCATAAAATACTCAATGAACTTTGCAAAGAAATATGATGGTTGATTACATCAGAATGTCTAATGAAATAATCGATGAAAAAAAGAGTAAGCTTCATCCATCAACAAAAAAGAAATACTACTATGGAATAAAAATTTTAAAAACATCGTAAAAAATCTTACTGGAAAAATTGCAAAGTTTGAAAAATTTTAATCTTGATTGGTTTTAATTCAGAGAAATAAAATTTTTAGTAACAATTCTTATTTTACACCATTCATTTTGTGTAATTCACTCTAAAAAATTGATGACGCATGCGTTATGTTCCTGTCAGAGCTATTTCTTCGGGTCAAAAGGATTAGTTTTTGCCCAATACTTTTTCTTTCTATACAAGTTTTGACTTGTAGTTATTGTGACTGATCATTTTTAACTATTGGATTACATAAGCTCGGAAAGTATTCACATTCATCGAAAGGCGTTGAGACTGAGATCGGAAGCCTTTGAAAAGCAACTCATCAAATTCCCTGAATATACAAGTAACATAAGTGGGAAGCCTTAAAAACTCATTTTGGTGAGAATAGCGAAGAAAACTTTGTTTGGTTTTTAGAAACTTTCTCTTTCAATGGCTTCTCTTTTTCAGACACACGGAAATGAGACTACAGTATTTTCTCATGATACGACAATCTAAATCGTATTAATTGTTATCGTTACATAAGTTTCTTCAATTCTGGGACTAGGATTAAAATATTTCAATTTTATAATTTTGACGACTAATATCTTATAAGAAATATTTATCTTATTATTAATTAGGAATATTATGTTACTATTAATGTTAGCAATATGGAATACCATTAAATTTTGAAGAAGGGATTTTTTTATTATTTGCCAATATAATCAGATAATCAAGAGCTTCTTATTTTAACTTTTGATAATAAAAGTAGTTGATTTGTTTACAAAATTTGAAAAATATTTCAAAACCTTTTCATTACATGTCTAAATAAAAATGTAAACAAAACTTTCTCATTAGTAAGTGTACTCAGTTGTCAATGTTTATGTTTGAAGTACAATACTTTGTAATCCAAGTATTTTTAGAAGAACCTTCTATAAAATTTTATATATCCATACCTATTAAGGAGATCTCTTCTTAATGGGAAAAGTCTTTATCATATATATCTAATCATAATGTTAAATAATGAGATTATTTTATAAGGCACTAGTGCCTGTGTGTTTTGTGTTATTTCTCTAGATGTTTTTTTTCTCAATTGATTTAACCCTTTCAGTCTCAAGCCGGCCCGAGATAACCTATGAAACCTAGAGATCCTGTATACGAGAGAGAGACGACAGCACGGTATAGTGTGGTAAACAGTGTTTTCTATTCGCCGCAGGCGGAGTTAGCTTTCCCTCCATAGGATTAGCATGGGACGCGAGACAAGCGGCATGATACATTTTGGACAGGTTGAACAGTTTAAGCATGCGCAGAGACGCTTTTAAGCGAGTTGTCGTTTCTCTATCGTATACAGGCTCTCTAATGAAACCTATAGAGAACTTTGGGTGAAAGGGGTAATTTCTTTGCGTAAATCTCTATGTTCTGGGTATTTAAAGAATATTTTGAGAATATAAGGGTTAATTAGACTGCAAATTTAAAAAATAAAATAATCTTGTTTTAAAAACTACATTGAAAAACCTTTATAATTAAGAGATGAAAACATGAATTATTAAATTATAAAATATTTAAAATATTGTTCACAATCAAGTCAATAGAATTAAAAGGTTTTTTTAACAATAAAAACTATCAACATAAAGCTTATAAAATTTTTAGGAATGATCTACAGAAAAGCATATATCCTACTAACTTTTGTAGAATTATGGAAATCATTAAGTTCGATTACAAGAAATCCTGATGAATATTTGGTAAACCGGAAAGCTCGGTCGCTTTAGGGAACGTCTGTATGTAATGCATTGTTTGGTACTTTTCATTACGAAAACCTGTAAGACACATCAACTTCTATCTAAAGCCAATTTGGTGAATTTGGACTCTTTCTAGTTGGTTCCCCTATCGAGATTTCCTAAATTCTATGATTTATAAGATTTTCCTTTTTCTAACTGCCATCTGGTGATAAATATTACTTTAGTTAAAACTCAAATGAACTTGACTTTCAATTAAAGTTATACCGTCTTATTCTAATAACCTTCAGTAATACCATTTATATTGTACGGAGGATCTTTTTTATTTCATAAACTAGGGAGCTACCGCCCCCTGCTCGCTATCGCTCGCCAACCCCCGTTAACTGCTGACGCAGACACTTTTGGACCGCTTCGCAATTCCTCACAAAACCCAGCTCACTGCACTTACTCACTTTATAAAACATTCTTAAAACAGGGGTAGTACTTCTCCGGGGTATTCTTTCGAAAATGGCGGATACTTATTCAGTGGCGGAATTTTAAGAGTTCCTTTATGGTAACATAAATTGGCGGATCGCCTTATAATTCCAAGAAAATTAACAACAGAGCAATGTAAACATTCTTTTACCATTTCCCCAAGGTAATATTTTTTCGCAGATCCATTACGAAGCACTGAAACATCTCAGGAATAAATTAAAAATTAAACTTTCTTAATATTTGTAATGATTTTCATCGATTGGATGTGAAAAATGTTGTAATTATTGTAAACATCGTGAAAATTTAGAATTTTATCTTCATGAGAACAAACAAATAAACGTCGAAGTTGTGTCAGTTTCATTGCAATGACTTGAATGTATAGTGTATAGACTTCCAACATTTTCTATTTTTACCTTTATTTCTAAAATAGTCCCCCGTGTTATCTAGTTGTTTGCGTTTTGGCATTATGAAATAAAGTGTGACATTTAATTACCTTAAAAAACATTCTTGCAAAAGGATATAAAAAATAATAATTACTGTAAAAAGTAAATGCAAAAGCTCAAAATTTCCGAAAGCGAGTTTTATTTTACTGTAAATATAGTAATGATTATAGGTTGCCACAATGACAAAGACAAATATAAAAATATTAATTTGTTATTTAAAAAAAGGTAAATTAATTATAAAGTTTTAAACATAATTAAAGCAGTTTGAACAACAAACATAAATATTGTTAAAAATAAACCAAAATATATTTTTTAAATTCGTGTTATAAATAGAAAGATGATTATTTAATCTATTTGAATATTAAAAACCAGTGTAATATGTTTTCAATTGTTTTAAAATTCACAGTTTCTTCTTCACATAACTGCAACCTTATCCGTAATCTAAAAAAATGGAAATATTTTAAAATTGAGATTTTTTTTTAGAAATTCTAAACCCTTATTGCACATCCTCAAAAGAATCCGGACAGTTTGATACCAAATATGTGTTATACGGATCAGTAATTAAAAAGCCTTTCCCTGGAAACCGTTCACCAAAAATTTTTTTTTTAGAATATAGAGATTAGAACTCATTCTATGAATGGTGGATATCTAGATTCTAAAAATGATCTTATATATTTTTCCAAGTCGAGGGTTAGGGGTACTAATCCAACAATGTGAGATGATGAATATTCGTGATTGCACACTATCCGGATGCCTCGGAGAAATAATTCTTAAATAGATTTTCTCATGAACGAACTTGTAAACATGTTAGAAAATAACTTATATTTTTTAGTAACCAGCTCGTTAATTATTATTCAAAAATCTCAAATTTAAGAAAAGTACAAAATTGAGCTGAAAAGAAACGAAGTAACAGCTTATCCTAGATTCAAGGAAAGCCCAGTTGGGGATTTATCTCAAAAAACAAGCCAAGACGCTAACTTGACTGTAAATTAAGTTACACTTTATTTTGGTCTCACCTAATAGAAAAGAGGTAAAATACATAACACATACAGATGCTCCCAAATACCACAGATACTTCCGGTTAAACTAAATAACTCGTATCTCAAGTATTTTTTACTTTTAATGGCAACGGCATCAGGTCACATGACCTTTTATTTGATTTAAATGTTTAATTGGATATAGAGGTGCTATCGGCAATTCTGAAGCAGAATGAAATTGGTAAGACGTTTTTGATTATTTATTATTGTATTGTGTGTTTTTAATATGTTTTTGACTTGTTTCTGAATGGGGCTTCGGGTCATGCTGGATATCCGCAGTTCTTAGTAAAGGGTGATCAGTCTGGGGAAGCCTCCTGACGTCACAGATTGATCACCTCAAAATTTTTTTCGGTTTAAATTTGATTATTCAAAGGTTAATTATACTCAATTTGAAATTTCTATAATATAGTATACACTCTTTTAATCATGATCTTCGTTAGCCCGAAAACCTATACACACATCTCGAAAAAATATTTTCCCTTCACATTATATATTGTGGCTCCGAGGGTGCAGTGGTCTGTCTGTGAGAACTACCGACTCAGATTCGATGGTTAGTGGCTTTTCCTTGGGTAGCCTAGCTGGTCAGTGGTCAACACAGGCTTCATCCCTCCGAGGTGGATAAAAGGAGCTCCGAGTTCGCTTGGGGAATCTACAAGGGATCCTGAGTCATCTAACCTTTCAGCCTGGACAGAAGCAAAGTAATTGGCACCCGATGTCCGAAAGCCAATGTAACGGAGATGGGCACCGCCTGATTGGATATTAGGACCGGGCAGAATCTAATATTTTGTATTCGTATAAAGGGTTAATTTATTAGATTCTTATGTATTATGCCGTCGACCGAGCATAATGCCGTGAACCAAATATTTTAAAAGTTTTAGGGTCCATAGTTACCTGAAAACCTTGCTATCTCGACACTTTTGACAGTGGCATCGTAAATATCTTGCACATTGTTTTATAGAAACCTACATAATTACAGGTCTTGGTATTTATCTGGTGCCTCTTGGATGCTTACCCACTCTTTGTAAAGCGCATTAAAGTTTGCGAAACGCCGGAACCCTACGTCACATTACCTACACTGTAAAAAAATCCCGTAAAACCGTAAATTTTACGGGATTTTTTACAGTATACTTTAGATTGCAAGTTTTCTTTTCCAAAGCAATCGGTCTGTAGATGAGCTTTCTGACGTTTGATGGATGATGGGAAGAATACTCACCAACGAGTGCAGCCATCAGCGGCTCTTGGAGATGGATGAACGCACTTGGATTCGATTGGATGAAATAGCGCGGAGTGAGTGGCTAGCTATTACAAGTGTTCACTTATTGACCAGCCAGGATCATTTCCAACGGAGTGGGAGCAATGAGTCGCTCACTCTTCATATTCTTAAGTGAGTTTTTGAGTCGATCACTCACTCCTTTCTTCTAATGACTCGCGAGTCATTGAATCATTTAGAGTGACTCAAATTTGAGGAATCTCGCTCAGATATCAAAGATGAATCTATGTTCTCCGCCTCTTGCTTCATTTAGCAGCAGGTGTACATTTCGTTATGATCCGCACATAAATACTGATATTTCTATTTTATTTTGCATTTAGTGTTAATATTTTTAATTATGTGGTGTAGTTTTTCCTTGGTGGGGGGTTTACTTATGAGAAGAATAAAATGTTAACTTATATAATAATGATTCTAATGTTGGTTTTGAAGACGTAAATTGTAGAGACGTTGTAGGGGATTAAAACGTTGGGTATTAAAAAATAAATTAACAGCAATTTTTATAACTGAGATAAAAGTGTTATTAATACTATCAAAAAATGTATGCTCTTAAAAACGGACCATAATCTGTAGATATAATTATAAAGATAAAAATATTATTTAAGTGTTGTAGTTTTTACTTTGCTAATAGTATTTACAGTGATGAAATAGTGATGCTTTTATGTTTCTAAACTATTTTACGGTTCTTTTCATAACCATCGTAGGATCAGGTCTTCTGTCTAAATAATTTTAATTAAAAAAAAATTTGAAATTGAGGCTGGCAACACAGTGGAAGCCTCAAAGTGTAGCCGATTGCTTTATATCCGTAGGGTGATTATACGATGGAGTGTTGTGCACTCAAGGGGTTTCCATGAGCAAATTTCCATGAATAGCCAAGTAGCCAAGTGCAAAGCTGTTTAATCAAAATTTTCGGTTCCATCAACCAATTCAGATTATTCCCACTCCAATTTGGTTTTCCTCTCAATCCGCTAATTGCGTCACGCGAATGGCATAGTTGCTTCGTCCTTCCCTGGTGTATGGGGCGTATTTAGATTTTTCACTGCATTTTATTACAATATTAAAATACACATACATAGGTGTAGGTTTTATATCTGTTGCACATCCCATACAAATGTTACTTTTTCTATTCAGTGTGTCCTTATACATATACAGGGTATTTCGGATAAGTGTTTCATTAATTCTAGGAGGGGTTGGACACACCTAGACGACTCAGAATCACCTGGGAATGGCGGGGGTCGGATATGCACCCCTAACAAACTAGGGGTCTATAAGTGGGCATAGGAAGTTGTACAATTCCGAGTGGAATTTGACTAGTCCTCCTAGATCGATTAAATAAAACCATCGGTTAAGGCATTTACTCCATAAAACCAATGAAAGAGCTGAAATTTCAGTTGAAATGGTTTTTTGTATAATAAATATCGGAATCGAACGATTTTGCTTATTTAATCCAATTTTATAAGGTTACGTGTCAATTTCCACTGGGGATTTTACAACTTCCCATGCCCACTTATAAAAACACCTAGGTCGTTAAGGGTACATTACCAACCCCCATTTCTCTGTCATTCTGAGTCGTCTATGTGTGCTCTACCCCTCCTAGAAGTTATGAAACACTTATCTGAAACACCCTGTAGATGTCCCAATAGCATATTTAACCACCGCTGGTTTTGAACTGGAGATATTGTAATTCGTAGGGAGATGACTCGTAACGTCGCGACTCAAAAATCCTGAATTTTAAAGATATAGTTAAAGTTTTACATATTCACTAAACGCATCTCAACTAAAACAAAGCGACATTTGTTTTAATTTTTAAAAAACTCTAAATGACGTAAGTTGACTTAATAACCATTTTTCTTTAAGTAATTCCTGTGAAATCACGATTTTAGTTATGTTATCGCAGAAAATAATCAAGATACGATTGAAATCGGAAATCCTGGAATCCTTTTTAAAGCATGATAATTGAACTTTTAATCAGGGCTGGCAAAAGGAACTAAATTGGATCCAGAATTTGTGTTTTTTTTTATCTATTTTGTTTAATCTAAACTTAGTGCTCCTCGGCATTGTAATTTTGTCAGAGGAAAATTAACCGTAATTCTGACATTTAGTTTTATTCCCGATCCTAATTTAACTCCACTCAAAGCTTTTAATTTAATTCCAGAACTAAAACCCCTTTCACTTCAACACTTAAATTCTGTTCTTGGATGAAAGTCAAAGATTTTTAACAGTTTAATTTTGTTTTTGGAACGAACCTCAACTTTAGATAAACCGCTAATTTAGATCCGGATAAAGCACAATACCCTTTCAACGATTTAGTTTCACTCCAGGATAAAACCCAAATTTGAAATCAACGTTTAATTCACTCTCGACGCAAAACTCAAGGATCATAAATGAATTAACTTTCCTCCTGAATAAAACTCGGCTGCTCTTCAACTGTATCGTTTCCTCCAGGAGTTTTATTCAACGCAACTGGTCGAGTTCACTTCGGATCCGGAGTTTTATTCAACACATCTGGTCGAGTACGCTTTTGATCCGGTCGGAGTTTTATTCAAAGCTGCTAGCCGAGTCCGAGCGTAATTATGCTCCAGTGCGAAGGCTGATGCTGTTTGTAGAGGGATCTAGTTAAAGGAATCTATTTAAAGTTTTTTTGCGTTCGAAAACAGCTGTTTAGGAAGCTGCTATAGAAAACTGTTTGCGCACGCAAAAAACAAATTTTAACTGGATCTTGATTGTATTTACGTGAAACTTTGAACTTCAAACCTTTTCAACCATGATCTTTCATGTTATCAAATCAAGAGAAAGGATTTTGAAACACAAAATAAAGTTTTAACATAGTTTTTACATTTTTTGTGGGTTCTTAACTTTTTTTGTGACAAAATAAATTTTAAAGTGAAAACGATGAAGATAATTTTAAATACAATATTAAACCACAAAATTTGAGACCATAATTAAATTTTTCCAATTGTAGTTCTTCTACAAATTGAATTTTTTAGTAATTTTTTTGGGTGACGGGGGCTCCACTTTTAACTCCCTGGGATTTGGTCTGGAACCCCCAAATCCTATGTGATTCTGACTCGTCTAGGTGTCTACTATCCCTCCTAGAATTGTGACCCAACATTTATGGGACACCCTGTATAATTTGTTCGTGAATAAAACTAACAAGTTCAGAAGTATTAAATTTTATTACAGAACATTCTAGTAACAGGGTTGAATTATATTGTGGATCGAAATATTTCTCAAAGTCAGAGCTAGATTTCACTCATGAACAAAACTAAATTGAATCATCATCTTTGATTTCATTCCTAAATAAAGTTTAACTAATCTCAACTGTTGATTTTTTTATCTCGGAGTTGTATTACAATCAATCCCAACCTTTGAATATTGTCCTGGAGTGAAATCAAACTCATTGAAGGCGTCGAATTCTACGCTGGAACAATAAAACCTCGTCTCTCAGCCATCAGTTCTACTCAGGAACTTTAATCCACTCTACGAACAGCTTCGCTGCTCCCGCTGGAGAAAAATTGCACTCGGCCAGAGGCTTTGAATAAAACTCCGGATCCGAAGTGAGCTCGCCCATCAGCGTTGAATAAAACTCCAGGAGGAGCGTTGACTCGATCTTACACTCTGAGTTTAGCGTCAGAGTGAAGCTACCAACAACTAATGCGTTGACTTATGTTCCTGGAGGGTAAGTAAATGTTATTTTGGTGAATGATTTTGTTCAGGAACTTAATGGTGCTTGTTGCTTAGTACTGAGTATCGGAACAGGTACAAAAAAATCATTTTGCTCCTTTTGCCAGCCCTGCTTTTAATATTTTAACTTTTGTTGTAAAGTAAAATCGCAATTTCTTTTATTAACTTTGCATTATTCTTGAAACAATGTTCTTTATAATTATGTTAATTTATTAGTTAAAATGATAAAAGATGTGTTTATTGTTAAACTGAAGAATGTTGATTTAAATAACTGAAATATTTATAGAAGTTAATCTTTGAATCGCGAAATAATACAAGTATTTCATAAGTACCCTTTCTTTTTACGAGTTCTCTAAACACTAGGGTGTCTCAAAAAAAACTTTTTTTTCGAAAAACCTCGGTCCCCAGGGCTTTTCCCATTCCTTTTGGTCCCAAAAGATTGTGTGTGGAGTTTCATCCCCCTAAGTTAACTCTAGGGTTTGCCTGTAGAGCCCCAAAGTTTGGAAAAAGTGGAAAAAATGACCAATTTTCAGAATTTTTAAAAATTATATTTTAAGATTGATACTGCGATAAAAACGGTTCAAATGTGTCATTTAGGACTTATTTTGGTGGAATATATTTATTTATGTGTATTAACTGTACCCTATAGCCCCTATAATTTAAGATTAAAATGTACTACTTAGAGACGTTGCACTCGCCAAAGCTTATAATGCACTACCGGTGGACGAAATGAATTAAATCCGAATTTCTTCGAAGAAACTCCCTCAAATGATGCCATTTGGAGCTAAAATGATATTATAAATTACAAAAACCAGTGAAATAACAGTTTTTGGCCCTTCCACTGAGCTTTTAATGTAAAAAGTGTTTTTCTTCAAAATTTCTCGTTTCCAGCTGATTAAACCCAAAATTTATACTATAAAAGGGGGTTGCTGTACTTTATAGATACAAAACTTTGAAATCTTTATAGGGGTTTCATTTTTAATAAGTAGAATTAAATTTTATAGCGCACAGATCGGAAATGACATGGATATTTCCTATACCAGACGTGAAAATATATTTTCTTTTTTTAAGTTTGGAAAATTACTCCCTTTTAACGTATTAGGGGAGAGTTTTAATTAAAAACTTCTTTCTTTAACATTTCAACCAAGATTCACAAGTATTAAACTATTTTCCTAATTTTGAAAAAAGAAAATCGATTTTCACGTCAGGTATAGGAAATATTCTTGTCATTTCCGATCTGTGTTGTTTAAAATTTAATTCTACTTGAAAAAATGAAACCCCTATAAAGGTTCCAATGTTTGGTATCTAAAAAAGTTCAGCAAACCTCTTTTTAAGTATAAGTTTTGGGTTTCATCAGCTGGAAACGAGAAATTTTGAAGAAAAACACTTTTTACATTAAAAGCTCAGTGGAAGGGCTCAAAACTGTTATTTCTCTGGTTTTTATAATTTATAATATCATTTTAGCCCAAAATGGAATCATTTGAGGGAGTTTCTTCGAAGAAATTCGGATTTAATTCATTTCGTCCACCGGTAGTGCATTATAAGCTTTGGCGTGCGCAACGTCCCGAAGTAGTACGTTTTAATCTTAAATTATAGGGGCTATAGGGTACAGTTAATACACATAAATAAATATATCCCATCTAAATACGTCCTATAGACGCATTTGAACCAGTTTTATTAGCAATATCAATCTTAAACATAATTTTTAAAAATTCTGAAAATTGGTCATTTTTCCACTTTTTTCAAACTTTGGGGCTATACAGGCAAACCCTAGAGTTGACTTAGGGGGCTAAAACTTCCAACACTATCTTTTGGGACCAAAAGGAATGGGAAAAGCCCTGGGGAGCGAGGTTTTTCGAAAAAAGACTTTTTTTGAGACACCCTATCTAAACACTACCTATATTTCGTCGCCTTAGAATCAAAAACTACCATCTCCGTTCGGCAAACTTCGGGGACCCCGATCCTTGGCGACTTATAATCAGACGCCAATTCAAACCACTCCCCATAAAAAATCCCCCAATTAAATACCACCAAATCAAAAAATAATAATAATTACTTCAGATCGTTGCAGGCGCTCATTTGATTGGTTTGGCACTTTGCCAGCTCGATGATGTCACGCTTACGAACCAATGAAATGAGCTTTCTCGCTTGCAATTCCGAATATTTCCGAATCAGACCAGAAGGCAGTATTATTTTGATTTTAAGATGAAGAAAATATTGCCCATGATGTGGCAACCTGCTTACGATATCAGACCGCCAAGATTAACATTGAATCTAAGCTCGTTTCGCGGCAGCCAATGAAATAATTGGAACTCTTTTTTCATTATAAAAGAAAAACTAATCGTGGTAGAAGTACAATATTTTAAACACATATACAATTATTTTTTACAAAAATATTGTCGTTTCGTTTTTTAAAAAATTCGAATTAGTTTTAGAATTATTAAGATTCAAAGTTTCAATATTTTCCCTTTCTAGGACTGAAGTGAATTAACAATGGATAGCAGCAACCCTTTAACAACGCCAAAACCGCCAACAAAACGAGTAGAATGAACAACTACTGTGAATGAAGCTGCGTGAATTTTCAGAGATAGTAGTTTTTGATTCTAAGGCGACGATTTATACTATAAATTGAAAAAATTAGCTTCAGGTTATTGTTTACTTTCCTCAAAAAGGTAAAGGTAGCAATTTTTAAGACGTTAATTTTCCTTTTCGTGAATTTTTCTCAAAGGAAACTTATAAATATTTTGATATAGGGTGGGTTAGGGTAAAATGGGTCACTTTTAAGGTACAGTTGGGGAAATAAAAAAACGACTCAGTTGCGATTTCTGGCGAACCACTTGGGTTAGGAAGACAAATGAGGTGTCATTTTTCATTGTTTAAAGTATTCTTTAACCAAAAAAATTTTAGAGTCCTTAGGTGGTCGTCTTCATATTAAACGAAACACTAACTTTTTTTTTCAATGGGGATCCCCAATTATTATGAGGTTTTCTGAAAGGCCATCCCTCCAAACCCTTAAATACCCAGTTTCATCCAGATTGATTCACAATTAAAAAAATTTTTTAAAAATAAAAAAAAATTTAATTTTTAAAATCGTGAAATATTTTTATGGAATCGATTCAGGTAGTAATTTTATGTAGAAAGCCAAAATTTCAATCGATTTTACCGAATAGTTTTTGATAAAAAACGAACTTTAATCTTAAGGGGCGGTATACCGTTGCCGAATGCATACCGCGAATGTTCTTTCTCGTTCGTTTTTATCAAAAACTATTCGGTGAAATCGATTGAAATTTTGGCTTTATACATAAAATTACTACCTGAATCGATTACCATAAAAATATTTCACGATTTTAAAATTTTTTTTTATTTTTAAAAATTTTTTTTAATTGTGAATCAATCTGGATGAAACTGGGTATTTAAGGGTTTTGAGGGATGGCCTTTCAGAAAATATCATAATAATTGGGGGTCCTCATTGAAAAAAAGTGAGTGTTTCGTTTAATATGAAGACGACCCCCTAAGGACTCGAAAATTTTATTGGTTAAAGAATACTTTAAACAATGAAAAATGACTCCTCATTTGTCTTCCTAGCCCAAGTGGTTCGCCAGAAATCGCAACTGAGTCGTTTTTTATTTCCCCAACTGTACTTTCACATTCTAAGTTTTTTTTTCATCAAAACTATTACTTTTTAATGATTTCTTTCAATTGGATCTTGACATTACAATCCTTCAGAACATTTTCATCTAATTTTATCAAATATTTTTAGCTATAAGTTTAAACTTAGCATCAAAATAATGACCTATTTTACCCCAAAGTGGGGTACAATGGGTCTCATTGCAAAAAGATGTCAAAAATATATTTATTACTAAATATACATGAAAATAAGAAAAAAGGCAATCAGCTAAGCCGTTTTTATCTGAAAAATTTTTTTTAAGTTGTACTTTAGTGAAATTGTAAAAGTCCGAAGTTAATGAACATTGTTCAATTGTAGCAGTTAAAATACTTCATTTGGAGAAAAAAATAAACTTGTTTGCATTTAAATGTATATTTGAAGGAAATAAGTTAAAAACATTGTACCCCAAGTACAAAATATTGTTATAAAAGATAAAATATTTTATATTTTTCTAAGCTGATTGGCTTGAAATGTCTCTCGGACTTTCTTTTATGGAAAAATATTACAAAAGTATGCTGTAATTTATTACAATATATAGATATTTGGACGTTGGTAAACCCTGTTTTTTCGACAACACCATTTACCGTTCAAATAAAGTATTTTTCAGCTCTTAAATTCATGAATCTAAATTTTTGACAGTCGGAAAATGTTGCCAACACGGATAAAAAATTATAATACAAAAAAATGAGTGAAAATAATTCAATTTAAATTTGATTTATATCGAGTTAATTAAAACTGACCCATTTTACCCCAAGACCCACTTTACCCCAACCCACCCTACTCTTTTCTTCTTATTCATGGAGTGGAAAAAATGACTTAAATCTTCGCGACTTGAACCAATAAAAGCTACCCTCATATTCTTTTAAAATCGAAATGGTCAAGTTAAGATAAAATTCTCATATGGGATTAAACTCAACATTACATTTATTTCATAGTTTTAAACATTACTGACTGCCCTGTCTTCTTGAAATCTTATATACTAAACTGACATTTTAAAATATATTTAGAAACTCTTGTAAAATTCTTCAAGTAAAAACGAGTGTAAACGTTAAGAGAAGTCCAAGCATTAAGAAAAGAGCCCAAATACTGAGTAGTGTTTAAAGTTTCCTCCTTTATGGGGGTACCTTTCAAAAAGAATCGTTTGGGTTTCAGCTTTGAAATCTCTAGGCCTTTTCAAAAAGCCAAACGTTTCTAAAAGAAAGGACTCCGAAGAGCCAAAAAATGATTGATGACAAACTGAAAATAATCCAGCATATGAACACGTAATTCTTCGATCGATTTAGTTTCGTTTCACTGGTGTTTGCTTGGAAAACGTTCGACGGAATAGTCTATTTGCCTTTAATATTCTCGAAATATGTTTCTCTGCTTTGAAAAGTAGTGTTTCAAGTGGGTGTCAAAAGACTCGCTATTGCCTAAAAATTGATTTCTAGTATTACTCTAAAATGGGGTGCCATTAATAAGGCATTGCGTGTTTTTCATGACATTAAAGGAAAATAAGTGCCTACCCACACACAAAAAACTGAATAGGGGAATTATCATTTACACTGCCCTGTTTTAGAATAATTTTAGGTACAGAACTTTTTGAATTCGGTTTCTCTCTTAAACTATATATTATTTAGTATATTAATGTAATTAGGTTTTAAAAACTTCACTCTTCAAATTCCCCTTACTGAAGCTCCCTGTTATGTTCTTATTCAATGAAAAATTTTCATTTTTCACCAAGATAAAAACTAAAACTTCTAACGTACAGAAATTTTACAAACATTTTTTTGAAATAAAGCATCTATTGAGTAGTTTTTTTAAGAATCACTTGTTGACTGCCATGAGAGGATCTTTTTCAAACAAAAGAAGTACTTGAGATTTAATATTTTGCGGCATTACCTGAGTTGCAAAATATTGGTCATTTTTTTATATTAACACAAAATAAACAGATAATCCTATTAATGCAGAAGTTGTATCGTTATTAAATATTCCATAAATCTAGCATTTCTATCTAAAGTTGTCATTTAAAAAAACAACTTTATAAATGTTAAAAAGTTACCTTCATTCCTAGAATATTTTTCTTATTTACTCTGTAAAGCAACGGTGGGCAACCTCCGGCCCGCGGGCCGGATCCGGCTCGTCTCGTTATTTGGTCCGACTCGCGGAACATTTTAAAAATTGTACCAAAAAATCACTCTGGTTTTCGTCAACAATAGCGAAAGAGGGGATACAGAACTTTCCCCCGAAAATAAGTTAATTTTAGAAGTTAAAACGTGCTGTACAACTATATTTCGTTCTTGTGAGGCGTCTATAAGCTGGGAGAGTTAGTAGAGATCCCAGCCGTTGTCATCATAGCAACTCGGGTTCAGAAACCGGTTCTCACCCAAAAAAATCCGGCTGTTGCCCACTCTACCGTATGGTCTATATTCATTCTCTACCTTCCTCAATGCTGCTGAAGTTAATTTGTCCTCCTGAACATTAATTCCTCCTCCATTAATTCCCCTGTATCTTGTAATGACAATTGTTAAAAGTCTGTCCTGAAATATTTTTTCATTACTATGAGCTCTGAATATTATTTTAGCTCATATTAAAGTAACTTAAACATTATAATTATTGTTTGTAATCAATATTTTATTTTAGTCCAAATTAATGTAACTAACTTTATAATTATTGTATATAATATTATTCTAGTCCAGATTAATGTAACTTCATTATAATTATTGTATGTAATCAATATATTGTATAAGTCCAGATTAAATTTCAACTTTATTATTAAACTTCGTAAATATATGTAATAAAACTACTCATTTTTTACTGAAAAAAAATATTACCTATTATCTACTCTCGAAAAGGTTGCCCATACCTGTGCTGTAAAGTCTCAAATTTTGCTTTTTATAGAGAATCTTCATTAACCATAATTTTGACGGCGTGCATGCCATAACTAGGAGAATATATTTTTTAAATTTAGGAGGGGTTTTATAGAAATAAATTGATGAACTGAAAATAGTTAACTTACTGCCCCTTAATGTTTCCTAATTATTTGTTTAATAATAATTTAGAATTATTAATTATTTATTTAGTTTTTAAATCAATTTATATATTCTAGTATGAAATAGCTTGCCGTTTGTAAAGACCCACTGCTTCCACCTTACCAAAATTGATTGAATAACCATCAATCTAGGACTGAAACTGATATTTTATAATGCATCCTAATGACATATCTAAAGTTTGAAACTCAAGGCTAGACTTGTGATTCAATTTAAAGCCCCACTAAAACTAAAGTTTGCCTTGACGCATGTAAATGCAGATTAGTGAAGCTTATCGCATATCCTTCCTTCGTGAAATGATTTTCTAACAATTACCTTAATGACTAACAACTCTGGGCCATTAGCATTAGTTAAGGTAGACACGGCTTAGAGACCTGTCGATAAATTAATTTTCACTCTTTGAAAATTTGTTTCGAGTGCGCTACCTTTTTGTAGAATTGAAAAGAACAGTAATAAACCATGAAAATTATAATTTTTTACCTTTACCCGATTTGTATAATGCAATGGCTCACTTTTAGTTGTTTAAATTCAAACTTTTGAAGTGTGAATCAAGTTTTTTGTTAGTAAACTTAACTTAAACACAAAACGTATTTTTGCAATACATTAGTAGTAAACTTAAAGATAGTTTGGAATTATTATGCATGTTTTTGAACTTTTAAAATCCCTTTGGCATCATATAAATTCATGAATGAAAATTCGGGTTTATAATAGCGTCTGTTTAATCAAAATGAAACTTATTCATTCAAACATGACAACTAGGCTTAAAATGAAACTAGAAGAATTTTTCTTCATGCCATAGAACGATGCAAGTTTAAGAAAATATATACGAAACATAAAACTACAAACAAGGTACGATTTCGGATTAAGGTGAGAAATCCTCCTTACAGCCAGAATAGTCAACGGCTAGCTACAAAAAATTGCAATAGACTTCCAAATAATATCACTTCCAAAGTATTACAGGTTCTCTACCTCATCACAAGAAGCTATTGCAAAAAAAGCGACACCATATTTTTATAGCGCATCTAAACCAAGTTTTTAAAACATCTAAACCAAACGGCATTCTCTGCTAAAAAAATCCTCCCTTGTGTAAACTAAAACGGGAAAATTTACCGCGAAAAAGTTGGAAGAAAAATCCATACTCACCCCCATAAATAAAAACTTAACGAACTACCTCGAACCAGTTCACAGATGTCGCCATGGCCTTAACGGTGAGGCCCCCAAAAAACTCCCGTGTTAAAAACATCATTCCCGATTTTATTGAATTCCCCGTTGAATCTGTTTCACCTCTGATCTCGTTGTGGTGTCGCCAGCTGTGAGATATGAGCTTTTAGGGGGTGGAAAAAGTCGACTTTCCGACAGGGAGTTTTGACAGCGGGGCTAACTGGGTGGAAATTTATAGTTTTAGCTGGATTAATCGAGTCTAAAGTGTGGGGAAGTTCCTTCAGGATTTCGGATATCGGGTTTTGGTCAGGGACGAAGTTTTGAATGGCGGCGTTGGGAAATCGTGCGTTGTTGCTGTTGTGGTGTGAATTTGCTGGGAAGGATGCAAATTTGTTGGTGTTTTTTTTGCAGTTATAATGTTGAGTAAACGCATTTAAGTTAATTAAAATTAGGAGTAAGAGGATAATTAAATAACTTAAACATTTTATTTTGGATTGATATTAATGGAAATAAATTCGTTTTATACTCGCCACCCCATATTATAATACCATGTTAATAATGAATAAAACCATGAATAAATATAAAGTGAATAAAAATGATTTTTGAATTTTATTTTTAAGATGATGAAATTTTATTAAAACTAAACGAAGTTTTTTGCTTAATTCTTTTATATGTGTTTTCCATTTAAGATTTGAGTCTATGAATAAACCTAAATATTTGATACTTTTTTGATACTTTTGTTTTTTGGCAACAGCTTGTTGCTTCTGTTTTGTTGACGTTTTTGCTGCTCTTGAAAATTTAAAATTTTTTACTAAATATTTAACTAAAATTCCAAGTTATTTATATAGAAACATATGTTAAGATACTGAGTTCATGTAATATAGTTAAATTTTGCTTCTATTATGTCTAAACATCTTGCAAAGCGTGTAACGAACCCATCCAGGTTGAGTCTGAATCTCTGAAGTGCGCTGGTACGTGTCTTGGTAGCTTTCATTTTATGTGCGGCGGTTTTACAGAGGCATCTTTTAGAAAGCTTTTTCCAGCTAAAAAATCAAAGTGGTCTTGTGTTCCTTGTCTCAGTGAAATCATTCCCAAAACGAGAAGCAATTCAAATAACCAACCTTCAGATACCGAGGTTCTTCATAATGTGAATCAACAATACATTGACCTCAAATCATTCATGTCTTCTAAATTCAACGATCTTGCTTCCTCCATCGAGTTTAATAATTCCATGACACAGGATTTAAAGAGTAAGATCCAGGATCTTCAGACTTTGAATGAAAAACTAAAGACAAGTAATGCTGGTCTAATCCAAGAGAACTTAGAGATGAAGAAAGAACTGAAAGAATTAAAAAATGATGTAATCGAGCTAAAACAGAATTCTCGTAGATCAAACTTTGAGATAACGCACCTTCCTGAACCTGAATCTGAACATGAGAATATTCTAAATGTTATCTCAAGAATTGATGAAGTTACAGATCTTAATATAGTAGAGAATTTGGTTGTAGCCCATAGAGTACCTAGTTTTAATAAGGACAACCCGAAGCCTATTATTGTACAAGTGAAATCAATCCAGTGACATTCGAGACATCTTATTGAAAAAACTAAGATCCCTCAGACTAACGGCCTGCAAAATTAACCCAAGATTTTCTGACACTCCTATTTTCTTTAATGAGCATTTGACACCTGATCTTAAGAAATTGTTTTTCCTGCTAGAAAATTTAAAGACGCTCAGGGGTATAAGTTTTGTTGGGTGCGTAGCGGAAAGATTTTCTTGCGTAAAGACGAATCATCCTCTGTATTACGTGTAAAGTCCTTAGAGGATCTAATCATTCCAGCCTCCGATTGATGAAATTGATGTATCTGATCCTTATTGTTTGATAATTGATGATTTGGATGATTTTGTTAATTTTATTAGTTCCGTTCCAGCCAACTGTAAGTCTAATTTTATAATTTTGCATTTAAATATTCGTAGTTTACGCTCTAATTTTGATGATTTCATTTCTCTAATATCAAACTATTCTCATTTGGTATCTGTTATAATTCTCTCTGAAATATGGATTTATAATGATGAAATTTCCTTTTATTCTATTGAAAACTTTGATTCATTTTTTGTTGTCGTAACTTTAATCGCTCTGGTGGCATTGCTGTATTTGCTCAAAAATATTTGAATTTTACTGAAATTGCTGTCAATTTAGTTTCTTCTGAATCAATTTTATTACATAGCAATGCATTTAATATTACTATTCTATCAGTTTATCGCTCTCACTCATTTACCATTGATTTTTAATAATGAATTTAAAACTTTACTTTCTACTTTGAATCAATCTAATATAATAATTATGGGCGATTTAAATATAGATATCCTAAATGAGGATGACAATGACATAGTAGAATATCTGAATTGTTTATCACTTTACGGTTTCCAAAGTTTAATAAATAATCCTACAAGAGTAAATAATATTTCTTCTACGTGTATTGATCATCTTTTTATAAAATCTAACTTAAGTAATATTCCTTCTGGAATTTACATGAGTGAAATTGGTATTCCTTCTATAATTTACAACATTCCTGCTTTGAATTCTAAATTTATTAATTATACTAAATTATTTGAATACGTAATTGCATATAATTTCAAGTGGAACAAAAGTGATAGCCTAGATCTACAATATCAAAAGTTAGTATTCTCCTTATCTAATATACTTAATAATTTTATATTCTCTGTAAATCCGAAACATATTAAAAAATACAAAAAATGTTGGATAAATGTATACTCTCTAGGAAAAACTTTTTAAAAAAGTACGAAAATATCCCTTTGATGGTGTATATAAATTGGCTTATAAAACCACTGTCTCTGAATTGAAACGAATAATAAGGGTTACTAAATCTGAATTTTTTAAATCAAAATTTTTAAATTGTAACACTTCTAAACAAAGATGGAACCTAGTTAATGATATCTGTCAAATAAACAAACCTTCGAACTTACCTCAACTTTTTAGTGAATTGGTTACTGCCTCTAAATTTATAGATCAAAATCTACATTTCACCTTCTTTGGGTTCCTTTGTTCTCGATCTCTTCTTTGTGATCTTGATGTAATTAGTGTTTTAAACTCATTTTCTAATGTAAATTCTGCTGACTCAGATGGAATCAGTATAAAGATTTTAAAAGCATTCGCTATAAATAATATTAGTTTTTTAACAAATTTCAAAAACAAATCATTGAATTCTTCATATTTTCCAAAGTATCTAAAAAATGCTACTATTACCCCTGTTTTTAAATCGGGTGATAAAAATTTATTTTCAGACTACCGTCCCATATCTATACTCCCAACTTTGGCAAAAGTAATAGAAAGAGCTTAGTCAACTAGAATGTACAATTTTCTAATTAATTCAAGTTTCTTTGCAGAAAACCAATACGGCTTTAAAGGGTAGAAACACAGAACTAGCTCTTCTTGACTTCTCAAAATTTGTTTATAATAGTATAGATAAAAATATGAAAACCGCAGCTGTTTTTTTTAGATATTTCTAAAGCATTCGATACAGTAAACCCCTCAATCTTAGCCATAAAGTTAGAAAACGCAGGTTTTAGAGGTCCAATGTTACAATGGTTCATTTCTTATCTTTCAAATAGAATGCAACGTGTTAAAATCCGAGAAACATTTAGTGATTACCATGTATCAAATTGTGGTGTCCCACAAGGTTAAATTCTGGGCCCTCTGTTATTTGTAATCTTCATAAACGACTTTTGTAAGTTAAATCTATACGGAAAAATTATAACTTACGCGGATACTTCTGTTTTACTATATTCTCGTTTAAACTCAAATGAGTTAAAATTCCAGATCGAATCTGACATGATTGCAGTAAGAAAATGGTTTTATTTTAACCTTTTAAACGCCGCAATTCAAATTTCGAATTAAAGGTTCTGATTTTTGGCTTAAATGGCTTGTTTTATCATTACTAAAACCATTCTAGTCATTTTTTGGCAGAAAAAAATTCCTAAGTATGATTTTGAGGATGTTCCCATTTGGGAACATTGGCGTTTGGGGTGAAGTTTTTAGGGGGATTTCCAAAAGGCACATATTTTACAATTAATTCAAATAAAATGATTGAAATAGGTTTCTACTCAATAATTATGAACATTTTTATGATAGTGGACGATTTTTTCATTTTTATTATCCATACTTGGACAATTGAGTAACATTTTATAGATTTTCATAAGAAAAAAATTTACATGTTTATTACGTACGCGAAGCTTTTCCGTACATTTTTCTTGCACTATGGGTAATATTTTAGTATAAAAAATACATAAAAGTGTTCCCATGCGCTTCAAAGCTAAACAGTTACGCTTCAGTGAGAAAAATTAGTTTTAATTACGGTTCTATACGAACATCTAGCATAAAATTCACTAATTGCATTCAAATCTAATTAGCTTTAAAAAATGATAATCATAATTATCTTCATTGATTCATTAAAGCTGTGTTTCTCATTGAAGATTCCGAACTAAACCAGATATCTCTTACATCCAATTTACGTTAGAAAAGTGTTTTTAGGTGTACGCACTTTTCCCTTATTTTCAAAATTCTTCAATTTTATTCCTAAAATTTGTATGTAAAAAAAGTACTTGAACAAAAAATATTAACGCAAATCCTCAGAAGCACTCGAAATATGCTCTTTCCATAACTCCTAATGATAATTACTGGAAATTAATCGATCGGGGAGTTCGAAAAATATACAAGTGTAAGAATCTGCCGGAAAGATTTGGCATTTATTTCTCCATAAATCAGGTGAAAAAATAAAAATTACAGATTTTGGAATTTAAAACATCATTCTTAGCCTGTTTAGATCCTTTGATACAAAAAAGGTTAAAAAAATTAAAGAAAATTGGAAATAACTTGAATTTTTGCATGTTATAAAAATTCCCTCAAATACTATACCCCAAACGCCGATGTTCCCATTTGGGAACATATACGTTGTATTGGTAATTACTCTCCAAAATTGGAATATAAAGATATTCTGTCAAGCCAAATGGGAAGATGTGTACTTAAGCTACCTAAACACAGCAAAATTATTTAAAACTAAATTTATTTAAAATTTTCACAAGTTGATAGTTGTGCAACTTTTGGAAGAGCCAAAAATCTCTAATTTTGATGTAAATTCTACAAAAAGGATTAAATTGCACGTGAAAAACTTTTGCATGTAAAATAACTTCATATCTTTGAGTTGCTTTCTACCAAGTACAAAATTTCTGCATAAAAAATTAAGTGGTAAAAAAATTCCTTAAAACGATGTTCCCATTTGGGAACATCGGCAGGTAAAAGGTTAATGACCTATCTTTAAACCTCACAAAAACAAAACTCGTTCACTTTGGATTAATACAGACTAATGATTTGAATATAAAATTTCATTCCATGTCCGGTTTAAATATAAATTGTAACTGCCATTTACTTCAAAAAGTAAAAAGTATTAAATATTTAGGTTTATTCATAGACTCAAATCTTAAATGGAAAACACATATAAAAGAATTAAGCAAAAAACTTCGTTTTGGTTTAATAAAATTTCATCTTAAAAATAAAAATAATTTTTATTCACTTTATATTATTCATGGTTTTATTCATTATTAACATATGGTATAATATGGGGTGGCGAGTATAAAACGAATTTATTTCCTTTAATATCAATCCAAAATAAAATGTTTAAGTTATTAAATAAAATTTTTACTCCTAATTTTAAAAATTTAAATCTTTTACCTATCCGCCACATTGCTTTTCATCGTATTATTCTACTTTTATTTCATAAAAAAATGTATGCAATTTAAAAAATAATATATTAGATAGAAGACCAACAGTTATTTATGAAATTCCTCATTTCCGTAAGGGGTCATCCATAAATTACGTGAGGTCAAAAAGGGTGAGGAGGGGTTTGGAAAAATCTCACCAAGGGGGGAGGGGGGGTCGATTAAAATCTCACGTCAACTTTTTAAGTTAGAAATTATACGATTTTCTTTTTTTTAAGTATGAGAAAGGATAAGAAACTGAAAATTATTTTAAAAAAGTTGTAGGTAAATCTCACTTGGGGGGGAGGGGGGGTCCAGCAAAATCTCACTAAATCTCACCAAGGGGGGAGGGGGGGTCCAGATTTTGGAAAAAACGCCTCACGTAATTTATAGATGGCCCCTAAGGAAGTTTTTCGAAAGCACTTTTTCTATCTTACACCTAAACTATACAATAAATTACCTTTAGATTTACAAGTAATTCCTAATTTATGCACTTTTAAACGCTTTCTATTTAAATTCCTAATAGAAATTGAAAATTTAATATTTTTTTCTCGATTTCCTAGAGAGAAGCTAAGTCTTTCTTATTGTATTTGCTGTGCCCTTTATCTTATTTTGTTTTCAAATATGTATAACTTTTTCCTTGTTTGATATTACCGAGTATTTTGTTTTGTTCTTTATATTTCAATTATAATGTATTAAAATTTTTATTTAGTAATTTATCTATCTCCTATACGGGTTCTTTCCTCTTGGCAATTAATATATTGTTCTTTTTTTGTTGTTTGTATGTTTTATTGGTAACTGAATAAAGATTATTATTATTTGAAAAGTGCCCGGCAAAATATTAGCGAATATACATAAAGAGGATGACAATTAAAAAAATAAATTATACAAAAGGTTTTAGTTAAGGTATATTACTTTTTTTTAATTTCTGGGGGAGGACCCCCAGACCTCCCTCCGTTATTTAGGTTAAGCATTGACAGTAAAACTCGCACATATTTTTTTCAGTGAAGGTTCACATTGGATCCATAAATTGTGAGTCAAAACCTTTCTGAAAACAAAAGTATCTGTCGTTAACCTAAAATGGGTTTTTAGGGTCTTATTTTCAAAATTTTTCAGGTGGAAAATCCCAACCCAAAAATGTGGTTGCCCCCGTTAGTCCAGGCTGGATCCGTCATTGATCTTATACAATATGTTTGACTATGTCCACTAGGGTGGGTCATTTTCCTATGGCGAAAAAAAAATTTTACAAATTCTATCGGGCACAGCAAGAAAAGGGTGCCAAATGGTCTCAAACTAACATGTGTAAAATATTATTCCATTATAATAACTCTTTTTGCCTCCGGATTAGCCTCAAATAGAACAAAAATATGTAATTTTTCATATTTTTTAAAAATTTTATAAATTAAATTTTTTTGTCGATAACTTTTTAAAGTTCACAAATAAGGGTCTTTAAAAGCAATTTTAATCACATTAGTCACCTTCTTGCATTATTAATACAAAAACAACTGCCAAAGTGGCAATATAATATGCTATCATATTAACAAGAGCCGTAGAACATGAATCTCTTTTTTGCCAACAAACAGGGGATTGTCAGTACAAATTTTAAATATTGGTAGTTCTTATACATTCTCCCTCAAGTTTGGTCAGTATAAAACGGTATTTTAATTTTTAAAAATAGAAATAGTTGTATTTTTCATAAATATACCCCGCTTTCGAAATTCTGCGGACCGTTATTTCACTGGCTGGTCTTGGGATCCAGATATGATCGCAAAAATATGTTGAAGCAATTATTGTCGAATGGATAGTTCGTTCATAGGCAATATCGGTTATGATTCGCTCAGTCAAGATTTACCTAATTTTTTGCTATAGCAATAGACTGAAACCCAGGCCCATGAATTTGTATCTGTTTGAGGATTGACTCAAAATAGCTTCTTAGCATTCCCTTATGCGTTCATAAAAGTTAAAACATAGCAAATTTAACTGATTAAGATAATTACAAGTAAGTTTTGAAAAGTAATGTAGCTTATTTAAAAACTTAGGGGATAATACTGAGCTTTATGCTGAAAACGGGGATCTACTGCTCTTAAGAAAATGTTTCAAAATTTGACTCTTAAAATGTGGTTTTAATTTATTTTTGGACATAAGGGAATCATATGGGGACGCTTGGGATGGACTATTCCTATTATGCCAATGAAATTTCAAGGAAAACCCCAACTTTTAAACTATTATCCAAATGTTTTCTTTGGGGTTGAAACCTATAACCCAAAAAAGGTACCCACCTCCTGACATATCCATTTTTATTAAAAATTTAATGTTTTTACCATCCTACTCAACCGGCAATAAGAGTATCGCACATTTTTATGATTCCAGCAAGAGATTTTTGATTGCCAGTTCTAACCATTGAGATATTTTAAAATATGTTGTATTACAAACTCTAGTATTTCAACTCTGGTTTCATTTATAATTATTTTATAGTCTTCAATGATGATTTTTATACCATTGTGCACATTTATATTCATGACGGATTCATGAAATAGAGGGAAAAACTTGATTTTCATTTGTCCATTTTTACATGAAATTACTATATTAATCGAAACTTTGAGGCCAATCCGGAGGCAAAAAGAGTTATTATAATCGAATAATATTTTATACATGTTAGTTTGAGACCATTTGGCACCCTTTTGTCGCTGTGGCCCTGGGAAAATGCGAAAAAAATATTTTTGACCCACCCTAATGTCCACGAAATAAATTTACTTTCATGATTTTTTAAATAAAAAAGCTTTTAAAAAACAATGTTGGTATCCTTCAATTTTATTTGAAAATTACACATATATTTAGCAACGTTATAAATTATGATATCTGAAATTTACAGAATGAGACCGCCACGGAATCGGGAGTTATAGCAAAAAGAGTTGTTTTTAATCACTTTTACTTTCCACTTTTTAAGTTAAAATAGCCAAATACTGGGTTCTACGCCATGTTTGGTCCACTCTAACCTCCGAAATAATACTTCAAAACAACTTTTTTTGCTATAACTCCTGATCTCGTGGCGGTCCCACTCTGTTAATTTCAGACATAATTTATAACGTTGCTATATAAATATATGTATAATTGTCAAAGAAATTAAACGACACCAACATTTTTTTAAAAGCTTTTTTATTTAAAAAATCATGAAAGTAATTTTTTTTTCATGGACATAGTCAAACTTTATACCAAATTAAAGCTTGAAAAATTATCTTTTAAACGAGGGGTGATAGATTTTTCTCGAAAAAATATAACTGGAGTTATAATACATTAAAGTGCGAAAAATTGCATTTTCTTCCTTTTTTTTCAAAAGTTTTCAATAAAAAAAATTACTGATAAAGTTGAATAATAAAAACATTTTCTCATTTATATCGTAGAAGAGAATAATTCCTGAAAGTTTCATTAAAAATCTGAGAGGGTCAGGTTGAGTGGCATGTTGGTTTCACATGGAATAATGACTCAGTAGTAAAATTCAAAATAAAACTAATATTCTTTTACGGTACCTAGCAGAAAATGTTATGCTTTACAAATAAACACACAGTAAACATTAATTTTATTTCTCGAATAAACGATTATCTTATTTGTCCAACGTCCTCTCGAACAGTTTCTCAGGGAACTGCATAAATACAAGGGCCAGAGAAGCGGCTAACTCGGGATCTAATGCCCCGATTTAAATTGTCGTCTTGATCTCCATTCGTGCTCTAGCGTGTAATACTTGAGGAACAATCCCTCTCTGGCGTTTGCTTTTCCCCAGAGATCGCGACAATCCTTTTCAGCAGACAGAGGCAGATTAGCGTCGCAACGCATTCGGCTCTGCAGCAGTTCATTAGGTTAGCTGGGAAAAGATAACTGCCGCTTGTTAAAACCCGGGGAAATATTTTGGATGAGGGAGATTAATTCTGTGTCAGGTGTTTAGGGGGAGATTTTGGGGAAATGTTTTGGGAGGAGAAATAGATTTGGTTTGTAAATGCTTGTTTTGTTCAAAATCATATCCATCATTGTCACTTGCCAAGTCCATTGTTAAATTTTTTTGTGTGACAATGCTTGCTTAGGGTTATGCAGCGATTTTTTTTTGGTTGATATTTGAAATTATTCGATTCATTTAATTTAAATGTTATGATTAATATTGCCCAAATTTTTTTGTGAAACTAAATTTGAAAACATCATTTTTTATCATTGAAAGTATCGACGTATTATTTTTTGAGTTATTGTAATCACCATGAGTTTTTCAGTGGATAAACATAATGCTACATCGTGCATAATGCATAGATTTATAATAATGCTTTAGTATCATCGTTAAAGACTTAAAAATGTTTAACTTTCAGTTGTGCATGTATTTTATCCTTTTTAGACAAACATAATGTAATTTGAATTTTCTGCTATTCAAATATATTATATTATTATAGCTATTCAAAAGTAGACAATGAACATTTAAAAACTTATAGCTAATGTTAAAAAATAAGTTACTCTAATGCACATAAAAGAAGTTGCTCAATTTAATGTGAAATGAGGAAATTATATATTTATGCAGACTGTAGATGTAGATAGATTTTTAGCATTAAACTTTGTCCTTTATGTTTTTAGTTCCAAAGATATTTTACTTTTTGTATATTATTTGATTAGGTTTTTAATTAATAAATACTACATTGTTGTAGATATTTGGTTGTAGCCAGTTTTTTATAGGGACCTTAAGAAATTACTACTTTTGGGACAATACTAAATTTTGCTGGCTTGCATAGAACTATACTAGCAAATGTTTAAACGGTACCTATTTAAGCATCTTTGGGGGATAGCTGCATCTTTTGGGGGATTTTTCTTAATTTTATTGCTAAAAGAAAATATATTTCAATTCAATAAAATACATTTGCTCTGTTATAAAAGTAATTAAAATATAATTGTTTTCTGAATCGCTTATTGAATCCGTTATTTAAAATTTCTAATCTTAAATATATTCATGGTACTCAATAAATCAGTGAAACTTCACCCGCAAAGTCTACTCTAGATTACTTTTCAGAAGAATGTGAGGATATACTTATAGACTGAGATATATTTACATTTTACTTTTTAATTTCCGGGATCCGTTTTGGACTTGACGATAAATCATCATCCGATCCAGTATGCTCATCCTGAGCCTGATTCAAATGGAATCCATCTGAATAGAATCCCCAATCTCATCTCAACGGAGATTGGATACCATACTTTATACTCAAAACGGAATAAGGTCTCCATTTCCCAGTCTCTCTCTATTAGGATCATTTAACTCGGGAGTATAGTCCATTTAGAGCTGGGGCAGAATTAAGTGAGCACAGTTATACGGTTTCTCATTTTGTACAGGTGTTGCGGTAATGAACCCCCTTCCTCCTGGCTCCCTATTTAGGTATATTTGGAAGGAGCATTATGATCGGCGTCTAAATTTCACTGGGTTGTTATTTATGGGACAGGGTATATTGTTAATGATGGGTTTGTGTTTATATGTTGATCAATCGGGAGATTTGTGGGAGGGAAAGTTATGCTCTTCTGCACGCCTGTATCGGGGTTTCGAATGGAAAGTTAACTATAAGTATTTTGTTGTATACAAAGAAAGCACATAAAATGATGGAAAAAGACAGGATAACCGTCAAGGGAAAATAATATTAGTTAGAAAAGGGGTTGAAGTCTGGAAGTAAATACCATGTTCAACTGACACTTTGAATATTTGTTAACTTATTCAAATTATTATTATTATTTATTAACTTATTATTATTGTTGTTATAATGTTAGATAAAGTATAGTAAATTTCCTTGGGAGTAATATCAGAGTTATGTTATAAACATTAACTGAGAGAGTATGCTCACTTTCTTTATTTTACATGAAAATTGGAAGATGTTTAACAAGGTCTAAAAATAATTGAGAAAATATAACTTTCATTTTTAATACTGGGAAGAATCATTTAATAAGAGTTCTCAGAAATAATGTGAAATCCAAAAATTGGAAGTCTTTCTGATTTACGTAAATCAAAAGCTTTAAAATTGAATTCCTTTTCTGAACGATAATTTCACAAAATCCATTGAACCCACTGGTAAAAAGTTGGAGCGCTTTTATTTTTAAAATTATTTATTAATACGTGCACAGAAAGATCGCGACGAATTCCATCTTGTTTTAAAAAACAACTTTTGACCCTTCGTTTACTCTTTATTTATTAATGGTTGATAAATATTTTCAGCGGTGAACACCTTGATTTTAAATAAAATTTATCCAAAAAGTAATTATTAAACTTTCGTTTTTTTGTATGAAAAAAAATTCATTCAATTCATTAATTTCAATTATCAAAGAGAAATTTCCTTTAAAGTAATTGATGACCTAACGTGTAATTAATCATCAGACATGTCATATTCGAATTAACGGTCCATTTGTATAATATTATTTAGCAGCTATCGATGTGGAGTGAAAAAACGTTTTTCGGTTGACTTTTTTCCTATTTATTTTGCAATCGTATAATTGTTTTATATATTTTCCTATCATTTGTTTATAATTGTTTTTAAAATTCAATCATTCTTTAAAATAAATTAATGTCTTTAAATATACTTTTTGAACGTCAAATTGAGGCATGTTTTTAACGGGTGATTAGCTAACGTCAATAGAAGATTTTACAAATAGTTTGTAATATTTCAGAGCTCCATTAAAAGAATTAAATAATAATTTTTATTACGGATTTCATAAAACAAATGAAAAAGTGTATTCGATATAAAAAATAACTCTTATTGTTTTTAGAGTAATATAAAAGATGCCAAATTTTACCAGTTAAATGCAATTCAAAACAAATCAGATGGAATTAGGCTGTTATGATTCGGAAATGTATATTTTGAGGGGGAAATGTCGTAGGCATAGATTCTCATGAGAATATGTAAACATTAATTTCTTAAGGATGGAAACTTTCTGACAAACGCTTTGTAGTTTTGAATGGTACTAAATTACTACCAATTAACTTTAATTTTAAATAATATAAAAGCGTGATACTTATTCGTTTTATCAATTTAAATTTTGTAATGAAAAAAAATGGAAGATTGGTCTGTTTTGTTATACAGAGCCAAAAAAGGGATTAATTTATATTTGTGCTCTGTCTTTTGCCATATTAAATTTCATTATTTATCTTCAAAATGTATATTTATGTGTGTTTATTTGTTTGGATTCTTATTTGGTGTATAAATCTTTCTTTTATAATTTTTTTTTTCATTTTCTTTTTTTTCTCTTTAGCATATATGTATTGAACAAACCAAATGTTTTCACTTGGAAGGGCCCTTGGCCCCTTTGTGAACAATATGTATTTCTTTTCTTTTCTTTTGTGTGTTTGTATATTATTATTTATTGTTAATGAATTATTATTATTATTATTATTATTATTATTAAAAATTTAAAATAGAAGTAGAAGAAGTTAGCATATTGAGATGAATAACTAGGTGGATATGGTCGAAAGAATTAAGACCATTATTTCATTAAAGCAACGGAAGATATTTGACCAAATTTCTTTTTTGCTTACTCCAAATTCGGACAGTTTCTTGCTATTAAAATGTAGATCAACTGGATTTTTTAAAATATCCAACAGATTATGGTATAGTAATGTAAAGCTGAATTTTAGCAGGAAGCTTTGCTACCTCTCGTGATTCCAAATTTTCGGAAAATGTTTATTATTTTTAATAAAGTGAGAGCATCGGTACACCCTCAAGTATAGTACGACTTCGAAATGGAAGGAACTCGAAGAAAATTTCGGGATAGCGAGTATTCGAGGTAAGATAATATTAAATTTCAACGGAATAAAATATTTTTTAGAGAGATATAACGGTTTACGAGATATCAAAGTTCCAGATAACGAGGGTATACTGTATTTAATTCAGCGAAAAATCTGGTGGCCCTCTCAATATATTCTTCCAAATTGAATCCCTGAAATTCTGTAACATGTCCCTAAACGCGAAAGAAATTTTACTTCTTGAAATTGCGTTTACTAGCTAGTAGGTACTTGACAATGCAGAAACTAGGCACCTTGAGCGCCAATGCAAATCCCAGAAAATCAGCGTTACTTCAGGAAACATTTTATGTTAATGTCTCTAGAGGACTTACCTTATCGACCAAAGTGGCAGCCTCGTGTTCTTCATTAGAAACCGAGGGTTGGAAAAAAAAGTTCCAATCCCCCTTGAGGAGCATCTTTTAATGCAGAGAAAAATTTTCTTCGCATCACTTATTGAGTTCAACTATATTGATTTTCTTTAATAAAACAAACCTTCCGTGAATTGAAGAGTTGTGTAAAATCAATAGAGTTTACCCTATAGTTCGTCGATGAAGGTATGTTGGCGTAGGAGGAGCGTTATGTGACATTTCTCATAAGTGAAGGTGAGCCTTGTTATTTTAAAATAGGTCTGGCTTGGCATAACATAATGTTATTATAAATTATATTATTCTTTTCGCATAATAAATACTAGTTCAATTAAAGTAATGATATAAAGAAAACGAAAATATTAAAAATGGATTAATTTTAGCTGAGAAAATAAAAACTAACATCTTTTCATGATATGAGGACTTTAAAACATTTCAAATAATGTGACATTGCATGACTTGGAATAGCATGGCATAACTAACTTGAGATACTTACACTTTTCTTACGGTAACTATAATTTAATATTTTAGACTCGTATGACTAAGTAAATAGCATAATGAAATTATTAAAATAACGTGTTATAACATTTTATTTTAAAATATAGGTAAAGTATCTTGTAATAATAAATTTTGGGGAATAAATTTATCATCACACAAAACATTATCCAGTGTGATAAAAATTAACTCTTTAGGTGCATTTTAAGGCTCGTTACAGTTTTTCGTTCATTTGAGATAAATGACAGTCACGTGAAAATGAAATTTTCTGTCTGAATATATTAAACATTTAATCCCGTAATAGTTAGCATATTTAAACTAGAGGTAATCTTAAGGTGGTTGCCTACCTATGGAGGCTTTTTTTTGAATAATTAAAATGTTGACCTAATTTGTGATTTATACAATTAAATGCGTCTAAAAACTATGAATAATATAAAAAATAATTAAATATTAATTAAAATTTTCATATTATTGAAGAATTTATGCATAAAATTCACAAAAAACAGCCTTTCCGCAAAACATCATAACTCAAATTTATATGAAGATATTTTTGTTTTGTAAGCTTTATTATCCTCGTAAAAACATGTTTAGGAGGCCTACTATTTTTATGTCTAAATTATTTTAATATAAAAAGTTCTAGCACTAAACTTGAAAAATAAAAAAACCCACCAAAATTCAGTAAAGTTTGAAGTTATACTATTCATAAAATAAAAAATATTACACCCACAGCCAAAAAAATAGTTGGGCTATTAAACCATATTATGTCAAGTATTGTGCCCACGTTTTATAGCAATTCACTTATATAATATTTTGAGTTATGTAGTTTTGCGGAGAATGTGATTCTGAGAAAAACGCGAATTTCTTTATTTTTTCCTTAATTAAGTGCCTATTTAGTTTTAAGAAATATTTCTGTAACTTTGGTTCTAGGAAAGATAAAGACAAAATTTAAACTGATTTGGAAAGCTAAAGATGTGTTTTTTGAAATAAGATAATAAATTTTTTTTTGAATTTTTGGTCCGAAACGGCTTTTTTAGGTAGGCAGGCACCTTAAACCTTTCGTAGCAGGTGAATAATAAACTGTAATATGCATTAATTATATAAAATTCTTGCGTTTTCCCATGCTTTTCAATTTGAAAGGTTCAACTAATGATTAATAATTATTCACAATAAAATGAGTTCAGGGTTTGTGAACGTCATATTGATCGTCTGCTGATTACAAAAATTTGCATCATTCCACTATACCTTCCGGCTCATCAAAAGTATCTTTAGGTCAATAAAGAAGTTATCAACGGAGTTATTAACAGTTATGCTCAGTGACTGGAAATCCTAATGATGTTAAATCCATGATTAGTAATGTAGGGTAGGAAAAATCGATTTGTAGAATCGAATGAGGGAGTTACGGTAAAAACTGGTACTCCCATGAATTTCAAATGAGTTGATAAATTGAACTTCGTTTTAAATTATTCCTAATAAAGGTTTGGGTACATACGAAGGAAAGTCAATAAAAATTGTGATGGAAATTTTTCTCTAATGCAGTTCGTCACCTTAGAATCAAAAACTACTATCTCCATTCGGCAAACCTCGGGAATCCCGATTCTTGGCGTTTAGATCGTTGAAGAAAATAATTTGATTGGTTTTGATCTGTTCTACTCGATCAAGTCAGCTCTTACAAACCAAAAAACGAGCTTCTCCACCGATCTGATCGCCAAGGATCGGGATTCCCGAAGGTTGCCGAATGGAGATAGTAGTTTTTGATTCTAAGGTGACGAGTTATACTCGAATACAACTTAAGTTGAGCCTTTGACGTCATGGCCACGCGGAAGAAAATCTGAGTAAACAGAAAGCCTGCTGGGTTGCTAGAAGCTCTTATTGGCTGGTGAGTTTGAGAGCGAGTTGTACTACTACGTGCTACGCCACTTTAAAAAATAATAATACTGAACATTTTATGCATATCGAGATGAAAAGATGCTTAATATACGTGGATTTAAAAAACTAATCATTATTCAAAATTGAAGCTCTAAATTTCACTCAAAATTCAGACACCGCGCGGTGAACTACTTTCTCTGGTTACTCTCAGCATTTTTCTACAGGCTCAAGTTAAGTTGCAACTGAGTATAATAAACTTGCCACAAATATTTATAGGCCAAAAACCCATTGACAATCATGTTTGTCAATTTTAGACAGGAAACTTACTACTGAATAACTTAATTCATTTGTTTAATTGCTTGAAAATAAATTAGTATATTCTCCTTTCAAACTATAGCTTGAAGTTAGTCGTTACCGTTTATGAATAAAAGTAAAAGCTTGAGATGTAAATAAAATGAAGTACGGAAAAATATTCAGTTCTGAAATTTGAGAAATCGAAGTATGAAACCTGTTTTCAATTGCATGAAGCAACCATTAAAGCTCTTTCTTTTTATAGTAAAAACAGAAATAAGAAAACAATATTTCCCTCTTTCATGTCGTCCTAAAAAGGTCCTAAACTACCTCATGAGAACCTCATAATTCAGCACAAAGATATAAATCATACATAACTATACAATAAAATGTTAATCTTTATCCTCTATGAATAAATTTATAACACCTATAAAACATGCATTTAATACATAAAATATCATTTCTCACTTTATGGGAAGTAGGGACCTTACAAGGATGCACTAATGAAATGTTTTTTACCTGTGTAAAAATGAATACCATGGCTTTATTGTAGTTAATTCTTTCTACGATTAACTCTAACATTTTATTAACTACTTTACGATAGTGCTTGGTGCCACTTCCTACGAAATAAAGAAGTACTTCTTGAGCAATAAAAATGCTAAGACTCTCTAAACGAGCAATTACAGTGTTAAATCGTCTTCCGTTTTAAAAGCTATTTAGGGCCCTAAAGAGGGTCTAAATGATCTTTGAAATGTCTCGGATGTTTAACACTTCATTACAACCCTTTTAATTTGCGACTTTTGCACAAAATATTAAAGGCCAAAGCAATTTTGTATCCAATCCAAGTTTCTCATTCACAGATAAAACATCGTTAAGGAAGAGGAGGAATCTAAAAGGAACCTTTTAACGGGTAATAGAGATAAGAAATGCCTTAAATTTGTCTTCGAAAAGGAACTGTCAATAAGTTATACAAACAATCAATTTGGAGCTTAATTAGGATTCAGCATTTACTGCAGCTTTAAAGTTGAGCTTACGAATTAATTATTGAAAATGTTAATAATTTCGCAACCGGTTATAGTTACAAACTGAGTGTTCTGAATTTTTAATTGAGCTTTTAATGGGAGGTTTTAAATATCAAAAAAGCAATTTAGTATTCAAAGTTAAGGATAAATATTTATTGAAATATTTAACGAGTTGTTGATTAAACATTATCAATGCAACTTCTGTAGTGAATGGAGTGTTGTAATGTAAACATAAAGTTATAGTTTATAAAAAAGATTAAAATAACCAGAATGCTATTTTAATAACAGTGTGTTCATTACTCATTTATTATCTTAAGCTTCTTCTTAAGTAATGATTCCTTGGTAATTACTAAGTACTTTTCCTTAAGTAATTACTCCTAAATTATTCAATATGTTCAACAACTAAATATTTAGTGAATTGTACTGGTCCTTCCTCTCCTTTACTTACCGTTTACATTTTCTCTTAATTTTCTGTACATTTATTTTATGTAAACCGAATTTGCAAACTGAATTTATTTATATATTCACACCTGGCTTAGTGGTTTAAAAAGATCATATCCAATTTACATTCTATAAACTGCAACGTTCTAAGAGCCTTATCTATAAAACAGTTTGCCACTATGATTATAAAGCCTCACCTCTTATTTAATTATATCTTACTAAAATTAAAAAATTGCCAATTGTTTGGTAGTTAGATGCTGTTTATAGTTTGACGATGTGCTATCTTTATATCGTGTGAAAATAGTAGAAAGAATTAATGGAGTTATGTAAAACTCAATTTTTTATTCCCTATTATTGTCATGAAATTATATTGAATGCAAATAAATCTTGTAAACCTTTAATACTCAAAAGATTTTTCGATGCACTTAATACTGTCAGATTCCTCTTGTATTCTCAACTTTTAGCTTAACAAAAAAAATTATTTAGACACGAATTAATAATATAACCTGAAACAAAAAAAACTGAAGTTTAATTTATCCGTTTCTTTTCATTTCAAATTTTTTATAGAGTCAAAAAAAGTAGCTTATTAATTCTTAAGTAAAATTCGCATTAGTTTATCCTTTTATTGATGTAACACGCCGATTTTAAGAGCTAATTTTTAATCTTGTAAAAAACATTTTTTGTGATCCCATGTCAGTTTTCTTTATTTACCAAAGTAAAAAAGGGGAGCGAAATAGCTGAAGTAAAGTGAGTAGCAGAGTAGCGCGCCTTGGCAGTTGAGATTTCCAATCCTGTAGAACTGGTTTTTCCTTCATAGTAGACACAATGCGGAAAAACTAACTTTAACCCAAGTCTGCATCCAGCAATCTTTGTTGGGCCCTCCCGACATATTTAGCTAAGTTAAGCTTATAGAGAGAAGATATTATGATATTTTTTTATTGAAATTAAAGTTTTTTAGTATTTGGGAGTAGACTGCGTCTTTTTTAATACGATCTTTTTTTAGATATCGTGTTTTTCTTCCTGAATAATTTGAATCGTTAGTTTTGAAAAAGGAACAAGTTCAAAAATGGAAAATTGACTGATGGACCTAAAAAAATGAAAGCATCGCTCTGCATAAGAGTTTGACTGCCTTCTATAAGCAGATCTAGCCCCTTGAATTTGGCAAATTGATCTCCTTGTCCATTAAGTTTGTCTTTCTTTTATTTTTGGGTTGTAAACTAAGCCAATACATTTTTTTAATTTAAAGGGCAACTTTTTTTATATAGTTTGTCTCAATTGATATTCACTCACTTCATTGATAACTTAGTTTTCATAATAATTTTTAATATTGGGTATTTGCTTTAATCTTTCGATTTTTTATGCGGTTAGTTAAGTAGAAACATTATAAAGGTGTCGATTTAAGTGGTTTTTATTATTTTTTAGCAGAAATGTCATAAGTTTAAAAAAGGACAAATAGTGCAATTTTTTCCACAGTAAAATAATTTTGAGTATACTATATTTTTTCTGAATTTTAAACAGGATCCTGAATTTTGAGAAAAAATTTGGTGGTTATACATCAAAAATTAAATTTCTTATGATTTTTTTCTCAAAAACTGGACTTGTTCTTTTCAAACTGATTATTAATTTCTTTCACATGACAAAAAATGCTAATTGCTTAGTTATATTCTTACAACCTTCAAATATTTGTATGTTTTCATATATTTTATATTACTTCAAGAGTTGCCTGTTGCATACCTCCAAAAACTGCGTATCTGTGTGGAAATCGGAAATAGTAACTGACTGTCAGAAAAAGTTCGAATGTCACAACCAACTTTGTGTTAGAAGTTGAACATCGGACTCGAAAAGAATAATCTAATTTGAGAAAATCCATTTGGGGGTTGTGGCCGTGATCTCATCTTGCCCCTTATTCGATTTGTTTCAGTACGGTTTCTGTTATTTCTGGGGACGTGGGAACACAGTCGGATTGAATCTCCTATGATTGCAAGAGAACGAGCATATCTCCAGATTTTCGAGTGATTGGGGACCCCATGTTTCGTAAAAATTAAAATATGGTAATAGCGTCGAGTTTGAATGAATCGTGTTGAAACTAATTGATTGACATTTGATAGTATGGTTATGTAAAATTTTACGTTTTGAAGTTTTTGTGTGTATGTTTCTTGAAATGTTTTGAACCTAAAACAATTTATATCAAATAGTACTTTAGTTAAATATAATCCTGTAGTTTTTTTAACTGAATTCAGAATAATGTATAATGGAAATATGATTAAGGAAATATAATATCGATGGCTTACAGGAGAAAGCAACTAGTCACTTCTAGCTCGAGTATTCTGTATGAGTTTTTGCCGACTTTGGAGATGTACGATTGTCTTCTTTTGCGCTATGCAATTTCACCCACAGATCGTTGTTCAATTTGGCGAGAATTCGGAAATCCGCTCGATCTCTGGCGTTGGTCTACCGCTTTCAAAGGATTCTCAAAAGGTAACTTAGTGCCTTTCTCCTGAAAGCCGTCGATATTGCGATTAGAATATCTGGGTAGAGTATTGAAAATTAAAGAAAAACAACTATTAGGCCATGAATATATTCATTCAAATCCAATGTTTCTCAACCCTTTTTTAATTAACAGTAGACAAACATCTGAAGTTGCGGCACATTTTTGAACATAAACTATTTACATACGAACATTTATTCAATGAGAGGACTGAACCAATTTAAAAAAAACTTACCCAAATCATTGTTTAAAACTCGTAATGTAGAGCGTAAAAACACATTTTCTCAAATCTGATCTCGGGTCACATAAGGTTAGACATGTCTACTGTTGACTGTTCAAGGGGGTACTTTGAAATAAGTAAGGTTATACATACAGTGTTATTCTTAGGACTTTTTGGAGGAGTAAAAATACTCCTGACTTGTTTAGGAGGTGTGAAAATCCTTTATGATGAGTGAAATACGAAAATAGACGACAATAGGAAACAAATGTTGATAAAAAAAAATTTCACATTTTTTAATGGACAAAAAGGAAAAGAAAAAAATGTTAATGCTATTTTGGTTTTTAACACATAGCATCTGTTAAAAATTAGTAGAAAATATTAAGCATTATAAATAAAACAATTTATTTGTCATTAAACATTCTAAATGAAATATTAATTTAAGATTAGAAATTTATGTAGAAAGAAATATTATTTTTCGATTTGTGGGGGGGCACTATGCATTTCTTTAAGGAAAGCCTTTGTTAAAAATTTAAAGCGTGAAAATACGCCTGGCTAGATTTTAAAAGCGTATTTCCGATTTTCAATGCGTGAAATACGCTCTCTAGAAAAATATTTGTATAAAGAAAATGGAGTGTTTAACTTATAGAATTTCTGCTGCTTTTTATTTGGAAAATAATTTTTTTTGTTTACTTTCAGATACATTTCGAAGCATTTCTCTGATTGAATGTCAGTGCTCTGGAATTTCGGAAGCTCCTACCCCCGTTCCAAATCTAGTCTACTTAAAGTAAGAATTTCATGTTATCAGATGTATATCCTCGAACTCTGACCACCGCAAGTATTTTTACTTGCATCTACTCAACATTGTACTCCTTAACTTAACATGCATTCCTCTTGAAATTTCTCTATACATCGCGAAATAAGTTTTTTCCTTTTACTTTTTTAATTTCAAAAAGTTTTTTTAATACCCCCATGTAATATGTATTTTCTTTCTTAAATATTGTTTCTTATTGTGAAAATGCAAATATATCTGCAACCAAATTTTATACGTAGCATCATAACTTGAAAATTGTTTTAATAGTGAATAGTATAGTGTGATTATTTTTTTAGGAAGTAACAATTCTTTTAAATGTTAGATTAAGATTAAGCACCGAACCTCTTTTCTAGTTAGACTGCAAATATGAGTTTATGATGCTCTCTATAAGCAGTAAGATGGGAAGGGAAATTCCCTACATTTAACAGATAACATAAGGACATAATGGTTTTTCTGTCTGATAATGAGATTATCAGATGGTACACGTCACAAGAAAACAGACAAATCAATAAAAGCTAATTTTATTTGCCACGAAGATTCATTGAGAGAGAGAACGGACCATTTGTTTAACTCGCATACAGAATGTTGTAGTTTATCTGAGTAACATAACTCAAATAGAATCTCTTAACCAAAAGACAATTTTACTCTGACAGTATTAAATTTTACTTCATGTGAAAGGGAAACACCTTTGAGAGTATTTAATAGGTTTAAGAAAGTTATCAAGTTTGAACGTTTATAAAAGAAAAAATCAACATTTAATGTTATTTTCAGCTTAGATATAAATTTTAATAAGAAATATTTAATTTAAAATAATTATATATGTTGAGAACTATCTAAAGAAAGTTTTTGGAATCAAATATTCAAATTCCCGATACTTCAACTTCTAAATTCTGTAATTGCACTATTGTTTTTTTAAATTTTTGTCTTCAAGTAAAACATCGATAGTAATTTTTAAAATTTTCAATTCTTTAAACTAAATTAACTTCTTAATTAATGGAATAGAAACAAGTTAAGCATTCAAGGAAGTCGTTTATAGAAAACTTCAAGATATGTTTACCTTTTCATTATTTAGTCAATATGGAATAGCAGATAGTAGTTGCACATAAAGTATTAGTTTACTTAATCACCAGTATTAAATTGAATGCTATGTATACTTTATTTATCTCATTATTGTCGTTGAAAGTCATATTTTTAAATCTTATAATATGGGATAAAATTTTGAGTCACTATGGGGTTCTAAAACCCACTTGTACTGTTTCAAGTAATTTTAATGAGGTATTTTCACGTTTTGAGATTAAATTTTATTAAAATAGTAGATAAAAAAACCATGAAGAGTGCCGTTTACATCTAGTATTTTTGTAGCCTAGTTTCTGAGATATAAATTTTTGTAAATTTCGTTTTTTGTTTGGGAGCGAAAACACTCTCGAATCACAAATCATGCGCTGTGATGTCACATCCAATAGAAGCCCGTTTTCTGATAACGTGACTTTTCTGACGTTTTGGCAAAAATAAAATTGAATTTTCAGTTATTTAAAACACATTTTTGAACTTAAAAATCAGAAATTTGGGAGTTTTAAACCATAATGTATCAAAAAAGTATAAAATCAAGCAAATCCCTCACTCATGCAAATACCTCATTTAATAAAAAGAATATTATTAATTTCAAAATTTTCTTCAAAAGAAATTTTTTTATTTGAAATTTTCTATACAATAAACGCATTCTACCCTAAAATAAGTTATACCATAAAAAATATTTTGAGTATCTTGGGATATGTTTTGTGTACTTCATGCTGTATTCAGGCCCGTAGCTACGGGGTGGCCAGGGGGGGCTGAGCCCCCCCTGGCATCTTCATTTGCCCCTCCTAGAAAATTTTCAGAAATTTTATCTACAATCACAGCCATGGGGTAGCCAGGGGGGGCAGGGAGGAGCAGCTGCCCCTTCTAAAACACGAGTAATTTACTTCTAGCTAAGTTAAAACCCAGTTTTTTAAGGTCAAATTTTCAAAAATTTTCTGGGGGAGGGCCCCCGTATCCCCCATTTGTATTTAAACCTTTATTATTCACAATTTTTTTTAAATAACAAGTTCATCGAAATCAAAATTCTACTTTAAAATGTATGTCCGAATTTTGGTCTACAAGTATGAAAAACAGTTTAAAACCCTGTTTTTAGGGTCAAATTTCAAAAAAATTCCAGACCCCCCTTTGGTACTTGTAACCCCCCCACTATTTCAAAACTACTGTTCTTATATTAATATAAGAACAGATCACACGAATTAATTAAGTTCTCATGGGCAAAAATTCAACCCAAAAATGCATAAAAAACTACATTACATATGTTAATTATACATGGGAGGGGGGCTGACAAATATTTTAGGCCCACTACCGAAATAAACTTTTATATACCCTTGCACCGATTGAAAAGGGAGGTTAGGGACAATTTACACCCTTTATAAAATTATGTCTTTTTAAAATTAAAAAGGAGTGATCCACCTCGATTTTCGAGTTTTCTTTTTAAATTCTGGAGTTTAAATGGACAGTTCCTTCTATAGCCCAAAGGATCTAAAAATGGGCTAAAACAGTAATTTACGCTTCAAATTTCTAAAATTTAAAAAAAGAAAACAGGAAAGGTAAAACTAGAAAAATTTAGGACTAACTCCTCCCGAAACAAAAGTCGTAACAGCTCCTTAGGCCTGAGGGTCCAATGGGTTTTGTCCCCTAGTCAAACAGTTGAACTTACGCCAATGATACCTCCTGAAAACCCCCTTGCCCCCCCCCCTGAAAAAGTGGGCGCCCCACCAAAAGGAAATTCCTGGCTACGGGCCTGGCTGTATTAACTGTCTATTAGGGTGTCCCTTAAAATCGAAGGTCGGGGAAACTTTTGCTCCACCCCCCAATTTTTTTCCTCTTGGTACCCTAAGACTGTGTGCAAAATATTAAATCGATCAGATAATATTAACACGTGCCCCAAACTTTTCTAATTTTTTTGAAAATTTTTAAAAATATGTTTCAAAAATCCGTTTCTGAATAATAGGGATCTAACACATTTAACAATCATATTTGACCGTTTCTCATTACTGGTTAGGTCAAAATGCCCAGTTTGTAACCTATAGTCATCAATCAGAAAATCATCAAATTTGTCCATTTTATACTGAGAATAGAAGAATCAAAAGGCTGTGGTAAACGACTCAAAACCGCAAAATTCCGCGGATAAACACCATTTGTAGACCATATTGATGTGGATATAAATTTTCTGGAGCTCAAATTAATTATGGGTTGCTCAATTACAGACGCCATATTGGATTGCATTAAAACTAAAAAAAATTCTGGAAAAAAGGTCTGGGCATGTTTGATATCGGGTAATGGGTGTTTGAGGTTTCTAAAATCAATTAAGACTAATAAAATTATCTTGGACAACTTTTTAAAGCTCTTTACGCAATTTAAGGGCCATCATATCTCCTAAAATACAAGTGCAAACCATGTTTTCAGAACTACAGATATGGTAATAAATTCTAAACACATAAAACTGGCAAGAGAAATTCTGGAAACAAGTTAAAAATCAGACTCCAGTGTGTCCACGATTATTTATTTCGTAAGTTAGCTGAAAAGCTGAAGTTAATACAAGATTAACCCGCTCTTTATAATAATTGAGTTAACCTATCAGACGGTAAGCAATTTACCCAGGTTTATAGAGACTGTTCTTCTATTTTATCATAATTTATTTGTAAAAGTAAAACATACCTGCAATTGAACAAATTAGTCATTAAAATCTAAGACACGTATCATAAATATTATCAACAGTTTCTTAAAACCATTCTTTCTTTAAAGTCTTTTTGTGTGTCAGCTATTCTTCGCTCTGTAAGTTTCCTACTTCTACATTCTCACAAAGAAGGATCTGACACTTTAAAATAATTTAATTCCATAAACAATTTTTACGAAAAATTTACCCGAAATGTTAGTACTACCTCGAGGACGTTTACTGATGAAAGGTTGACAGTGCGAAGAAAAACTAAGGGTAAAGTAGAAGAGTTAATAAAATTGTAGTTGGTATTTAAACTTTCTTACAGCCACGGACAAAATAACAGTGTTTAATTGTTTTAGTGACACTAATAAATTGAACAGCTGGTATTTTTTATGTTAATGTATAAAATTATGATAAAATAGAAGAACAGTCTCTATAAACATGGTTAATTGCTTACCTTCTGAGAGTATAACTAAATTATTATGATGAGTGGGCTAATTTTGTATTAACTTCAACTTTTCAATTAACTTATGGAAAGAAATACTCGTGGACACACTGGAGTCTGTTTTTTAACTTGTTTCCAGAATTTCTCTTGCCAGTTTTATGTGTTTAGAATTTATTACCATATCTATAGTTCTGGAAACATGGTTTGCACTTGTATTAGGAGATATGATGGCCCTTAAATCGCGTAAAGAGCTTTAAAAAGTTGTCCAAGATAATTTTATTAGTCTTAATTGATTTTAGAAACCTCAAACACCCATTACCCGATATCAAACATGCCCATACCTTTTTTCCAGAATTTTTTTTAGTTTTAATGCAATCCAATATGGCGTCTGTAATTAAGCAACCCATAATTAATTTGAGCTCCAGAAAATTTATATCCACATCAATATGGTCTACAAATGGTGTTTAGCTATGGAATTTTGCGGTTTTAAGTCGTTTACCACTGCCTTTTGATTCTTCTATTCTTCGTATAAAATGGACAAATTTGATGATTTTCTGATTGATGACTAGGTTACAAACTGGGCATTTTGGCCTAACTAGTAATGAAAACGGTCAAATCTGAGTGTTTAAATGTGTTAGAGCCCTATTATTCGGAAACGGATTTTTTAAACATTTTTAAAAATTTTCAAAAAAATTAGAAAAAAGTCAAAATTTTATAACTTTAGGCCGTTTGGGGCACGTGTTAATATTATCTGATCGATTTAAGATTTTGCACACAGTCTTAGGGTACCAAATGGAAAAAAATTGGGGGGTGGAGCAAAAGTTTCCCTGAATTTTTGAAAAAACGCCCAAATAAGGGACACCCTACTGTCTATACTGGGAGTCCCAAGATATCTGTCCATCCCCTTAACTTTTGAACCCCCTACAGATATAGTCATAAAAGTGGCATCTATAAAAAAGTGACCATGCCCTATCCGATGCGACAACTTTCAACGCCCCCTAGCGTCAATTTTAGAAGTTGTAATTTTTATTTAAGAAAGCTTTTTAAATAAAAAGTATAACTTCTAAAATTGACGCTAGGGGGCATTGAGTTTTTCGCATCAGTTAGGGCATGGTCACTTTACTGTACCTAGACCCCATATTTATGACTATATGTAGGGGTTCAAAAGATAAAGGGGGTGGACAGGACAGTGTTATTTTGCGACACACTATATACGCAAATGTATTGAACGAAACCAAACACCTCTAAAATTCACGTGTTTACGTATTAAAAAGCGATTTATTTTCCGATGCGTTTATTTTCAAATTAAGAACAAATATAGCAATAAATCAAGGTGTTTGTTTATAAGTAACCGTAGGTTACAGTGTAAATTTAAAACAAATCTATTCTCTCTTAACGAGACTATCTTAAAAACCTTTATGCGATACAGTATTTTTTTATTAAATCTACACACAAAAAAAGCGTGAAGTAAATTTAATTAGTCAATTTAAACAGCTTAAAAATTAAGCTTTATGAGACAAAACCGGTTGCGAAAATAATTATCTCAAGTTTTTTTTGTTGCAAACTAGGAAATATCACGCATATTTAAGAGTATCTGAACCAGTTATACTATATATTATTTCAAGACGAATTCTAATTAAGAAAATAAACTATCATTTAACTATCTTATCACACTATTTCTTTTGGATACTGGTGCGTGCCATTTCTAACACATGGTGAAAGATTTTTATAACTCGGAAGATAAGGGCAAGAAAGGACATTTGTTCTCTGCGATGATTTATAGCGGATGTTTAGAAAAACCATTCGTTTTTTAGCTTTCTTTCCTTTCTTTAAATTCAAAAAGTGCATTTTCCTGACTTTGGTAATGGAATTCTTTGAATCTTTTTTGCATATATTTCCCTGAAAAGCTAAAAAAGTAATGAGAAACTTTTGTGGTTGTTCCTCTTTTGCTCGAAGATGCCTTATTACTACGCCTGTGAATACCACCAGACTTTAAGAAAGTTGTGCAACAATGCATTTTTGCATATCTCAGCGGTTTTTTGGAACTACCATACAATCCCGATGGGCCATTTTTCATTGTAATAGCATTGATGGAAGGAGTTTTGTATTTTAACTCCATCCAACTCAATTCAAAGGAAGTGTTAGTTTAAGTTATTACTGGGAGAGTTAAAATTAAATAGTAGTTTACAAACGCTTAAGTATTTTTTACTCTACCCGCTTTGTATTTTTAAAATGATTTCAGGTTTTACTAAAAAATTGTAAGAAGATCTTTAGCTTCATCTGAAAGATATCCCCTTTGTGTTGTTAAAAATGTTGCAGGCGCTTACATCTAAGATGTGGAAAAGGTATCCAAAAGTAACGACTTATTTTTACGGGAAAATACATAAAAAATCAAACAAATATTTAAAAGAAAGTATTAACCCCTTAACCGTGACATTTATTTCGGAAAAATTGACCAAAAATGGAAAATTTTTTTGGCTGTTTAATTTTTTTCTTTATATTAATATCAGTGTAAGAAAAAAGTTTATTATAAAAAAATCAAAATTTAAATGTAATTACAAGTGTACTAATTATTTTAACATACACATAAAAAAGTATTGGATTACGCACACATCTTGTTAAATTAGGAACCAGATTATTCAAACATGATGTCTCACAATCTCTAAACGACGAAAAATCACTATCATCGAAACCAAGGTTAGCATCGAAACGAACTTAGTTTGGGCTTCACAAAGGGAAACGTCAATTTTTCTCCTGCCCGAGCTCAGCTCGGGTATCACAAATTCTGCACGTAGTAGTTGCCCGAGCTGAGCTCGGGCGACAATGTTAAGGGGTTAATAACAAAACTTTGTAGCAAGCAGAGTTTCATAGGTGCAATTGAACCGTTTTCAAGGTAGAGGTTATAAAGTTCAACCCCTGTACCAAAATTTGATGATTATTATTGCACGTTTTTTCCCCTCGAAGTTCGGTGGCGCACAAGGGGCGGTCCACTCCTGGTGTTAACCTATAGATTTCAAATGCCTGATGGAGTTAAAACTCAATTTATAATTATTGTCAAATTGAATTTTTTTGAGAATTCAGTTTTACTCACAAAATTTAATAAGTAAAGTCTCCACGGAACAAAAAAATATAGCTATAAATATTTATAGTTTCCAAACATAAAAACTTGTTTATTTTATATTGTGTGCTTAAAATGATCATATTTTATTGTAATGAAAATTTAACTAGCTATTTATTATATAATATTTAAGGTAAATGTGGGTATAGGTGGACACTGTACCAATAGTGGCCACCTAGCTGATTAATTTTAAACAGAACGAGTTAGAGGCATCAAACAGCGTCAAAATTCATAGGCATAGTAGATTGTGCTATCAGGTAAGCTGGTAAATTACCACCGATACCACAGATCAGCATGGGAAGGATATTTAAATATTTGAAAATAACAACATCGGCCGAGTGACAGAAATTTGATTTTGCTTATTGAATCGAGTAAGAGTACGGGTATATCGGAACTGATTTTTTTTGTATTTATTACCGTTTGATTGACTTTTAAATTTATAATTAGATACTGAAGAGTGTATAAAATGATACTGAATAAAATTTATTTGAAAATTTTGAATTACGAGGATTTATGGGGGTGGCCACTTTACCAACACATATCTTAGATTTTCCAATAGTGGCCACTGCAATGACTTCTAAAAGACACATAAATCATATTTAATTTGAATTGGTTTTTCTTCATAAACTATTGATTGTATTTTAAAATGCGTGTTTTATGAATTTGATTTCATTCTGGCTTCGGGAACCAAGGTTTCAAAAACATTGAATTACACTGTTCAACAAATTTGACCTTCAAAATTTTTTCCTTGATGAAAATAGTCATTTCTTATACATTTTGGGTCGCTGAATACGAAAATCACCATTAAAATTTTCAGTTGACTCAGGATTTTCGGGGAACAGCCCCTCCCCCTTTTTACGTTTTTCGACGACTTTATAAATTTAAACTCGTTTTTCAGTGACAAAAAGCATTGCTTGGTCGTCAAATTGCCCCCCAGGGGACAAGAAATGTTCAAATTAATAAAATATGAAAAATTTATAACAAATGAATAGGTTTAAGGGGTAATTACCCCCCTAAAAATACAAAAAATAGCTAAAAATTATAGAGGTTTCTATACGCTAATTTTCCTCTTATTTTTTACGCAATTCCCGTTTAACGGGTCTTAACCCTTCCCCAAGGACCCAAATTTGATGACAAAATGCAGCAATAATTTTTACTAAAAGCGGCTGAGGTGTTAGCCTCCCAAAAGCCCCCGCAAAAGAGTTCGGAAGACTCCCAGAATCGCGAAGGCGCTCGCGAGCTCAGGAATTAATATTGATGATTTTGAAAATATTACAAATGACGTTTTCTTATATTTTGGGTCTATCCTAAGTAGAAACTCTTCAGTTCTTTAAAAACTGACCGGTTTTAGGGAGTGAGGATTCCATGTTTCAAGATGTTAATAGATGCATGGCTGTGGATAACAATTAGGGGACATCCCCTTAAAAACTGAGGGGGATGGAGGAAAATGGGTGTCATATTTGAATTCAGCAGATCATTTTACACTAGAATCAGCTAAAATTCAGTTAGTGGCTTCAAATTTTTTTATGTACAGCACTGTTTAACTCTTAAGTGCCGCATTGAACCCTTCCGTGGGGGCTTTGGGGGCGCTCTCACCTCAACCGCTTTTAGTAGAAATCCTTGCTGTATATTGCCATCAAATTTGGGTCCTTGGGGAAGGGTTAGGACCCTTCAAACTTGAATTGCGTAAAAAATAAGGGAAAAAATAACGTATAAAACCTCTATAATTTATAGCTATTTTTTTGCATTTTTAGGGGGTAATTACTCCTTAAACCTATCCATTTGTCATAAATTTATCATATTTTATTTATTTGAACCTTTCTTGTCCCCTGGGGGTCAATTTGAAGACCAAGCAATGCTTTTTGTCACTGAAAAACGAGTTTAAAGTTGTAAAGTCGTCGAAACATGTAAAAAGGGGGAGGGGCTGTTCCCCGAAAATCCTGAGTCAATTGAGAATTTTAATGGTGATTTTCATATTCAGCGACCCAAAATCTATAAGAAATGACTATTTTCATCAAGGAAATTTTTTCATTGTTGAACAGTGTTACATGCTAAATTTCTCTCAAATCAGCTACAGCGTAGGCTGTGGGCCGGAAACTATGAAGTCTGTTATTCTAAATTGTAAGTAAAGCTAATTTGATTTTATCCAAAATATATTTCGTTGGGAAGGAAGATTTAATTAGAACTAAACGACTATACCTACTCAATTTCATGCATAAACCCCTCAAATAGGCGGAAAAAGAGAGGTGTCCACTTTAGATACAAGAAGTGTCCACCATAGAAGCAACAGCTACATCTATGTGGCCACTATAGATGCAATTTGGAGTACTTTTTAAAAAATAATTAAAAATACTTTACCCAATCTAATTAAAATTTTAATGGTAAAATCGAAAGAAGATCCAATTAACCTAAAAATAGGATGATAACCGCTTCCAAGCAAATAGGTTGGTATTTATTGAGAATTTAAGCTAAAATTTTCCTTAAAGTGTCCACTATACCCACATTTACCTTACATTAAGGAATTATTGAAATCAAACTGTATACTGACAAATATACATCGCGATCATTTATTACAATAACACAAAACGAATGTTAAAATTGAATTCAAAAACTTTAATATGCATTAATGCTCATAGTCGGACTATAACAAAGGAGGGAAATCTGATCTCAATAAACAGACGGATCAATTTCCATACAAAAGGTGTGGAAAAGCAGTTTTTCTTGTAGTTTTTCCTTCAAAAATTCTCCAAAGGCAGCATTCTAAGCCAGAGAAAAAGAGCCCCAGCACAAAAGAACCCGTTCGTTGCAGCGTCGATTGGCCAGTTTTTTAGCGTAACAAAGCCTCGTTTTTCCGTAGCGGAAATTCATTCTCCCGGCAAAGCCATAGGCCGTCGCCGTTCGGAAATATTTTCGAATAAGTAAGGGAATAATTTTAGTCCTTCCGGAGAAATCACCTGGAGAGGAGGAAGCAAAAATTGATCCCGTGGAACTCGGGAAATTGCGGCGGAGATCATTAAACAAGACGTCCCTGATTCGCGATGGAAGGCTGATCTAAAGCTTAACCTATTCTCTATTGTAGTAATTTTTTTACTAGTTTTTTATTTGTGCGAGTTTCTCTCTTATCTAATTAGGTGGCTATTGGAACATTTGTCTTCAGTCATCATTTTTTTTCATTATATGTATGAAAGACAATTAGGATTTAATTCTATTTCTTTCTCTAATAACTATTTAAATGAGTTTTTGTTCCTTAAAATGCAAGCTATAGACACTTAATTTAGCCAACTTCTGTTCACTCTCTTTAGAGAGGTTAGTCCTTTAGAGAGCTGATCGCTCAGAAGAGTTTCAACACTGATTTTCCGAACTCCTTTTTTTAAGTTTGTTTTAATTCTTAAAAAGATAATTTTTGTGCATTGTCTTCCAAAAACTCGGTTACTAATAGAAGTAGGTATATCTACAATAAAACTTAATTTAAGGTATCTTTGTAAAGAGGGTAAATTAACTTGTTAGTGGGGTGGTTAATCATAGAAAATGAATGTTTCTGCTTAAAATTGTATTAATTTTCGATTGTATTTATTTTTTAAACACTCATTTTATTTCAGATTTTTACAGAATATGTTTTTTCGTTTTCTCTCGGTTGAAAAAAAGCAGTTTAGTTTTAAAAGAATCTAAGACAGATCTCCATACTTAAAGTTTTCAAAATAATTCCTTCAAAAAATGGATAGTAGTTTAAGTGTTGGTAGTGTTCGCGCGGTTAGCTCTATAAGTAAAAATTCTACTTTATCCATTTGGTTCCTAAAATATTAAAATCAAATGAATTTCTTTCAAAGTTTATTTAATTCACCAATCAGTCTTCTATCATGTCTTTTTTTTAAGTTAATAGTAATAGCTAAATGATTTTTTTCTCAGTGGATTGGCTCGGATCCATTCGTCATTACATGTTTGATTTTATTGTGACTTAAACCATTAAAATGTTCCTAATGTAATACAAGTCTTATTTTACTCGCAATGATTCATAATCGCAGTAAAATATAAAAAATCAAATGCATGTTTTGCGTTGTAAAGTAAAGAAGCTATAAAAAAAGTTATACTAATCTTTAAATTTTATTTACAAAGATTTTTTATTCTTTTAACATAATAACCAAGTTGTGAATCTCTCTTTACTCAGATGTAACTATATCAAAAGTGATACATTTTACATCTGATTACGCTTTAATATTATGTTGTTGTTTAAACACGTTACCTTATAATGAAAAACAAGAGTTGGATATTTCCTAATTGAGTTTTGTTCACACCAGAGAAATAAATGTAGAATTTCGGATTTTATCGAGTTGGTAAATTTATCGTGACGACTCAAAATTCCTTGTTCAAGGTAAAATCTTGAGAAATTTTAGTCTTTTAACAGTGGAAATTGTGTATACTATTAACAAAATGAAGTTTAGTTTTTAAAAGTTTATCTCCCTTTTGGTTTGGGTTTTATGGCGCAAGAATAAAGTTGGGTCATATTGCGCCACCCTCTTTTGTAATAAACGAAAAATTCATCGAAACCAATGTTTTAAAGCACTAAAATGTTTTTACGTAATAAACTTTTTGCATTGAGGCCTCCCGCTGTTAGGAGGTGTGAAGGCACCGATTCATAACGCCTTAATACTCTCCAAATAAAGAGGCTCAATTAAAAATTACACTGCGCTCGCGCTGTTGGGAAACGGAGCCAAGTGAAAGAAGGCGCGCTTAATAATGGTCTTACTGGATTGATATTTTGGGCACGATTTAATTAAACTCCGCTCAAAGTGTAAGCCAAAAGAAAGGAATGAATTAGTTATTCTTTGAAGCGCCTGTTTTACGTGAGCTCAATTTCAAACTAATTAGAAACATGCTTCCAGGATCAATAGCTTTAGATGTGAGATGATGTGTGGTAGAGCGTTCATGCTTTTGGTTTTAAAGCATGTTCATATTTAAGGAACCCATATTTACATGCCCTCTTCAATTTTCTATGAACTTTTTTATTTATGAAGTTTAAATTAGAGTGCATAAGTGTTTGCATTTGATAATGTATTGGGAAATATGGTATTTAAAGTACGTGTGAGTCCTTACAATGCCTCCCCCGTAATGTCCTTATATGAAGTTTTACAGGGCAATTTATGCGTGACCCAGTTTGAGTTAATTGGTAACTGAAACCCACAAAATTCAATACTGTACAAGGGAATTTTGACGTCCAAAGCAATTACGCCCCTTTTCATTCGAAGCCAATATTTGACTTCGTATGCTGCCATTATGCTCCGTTGCTGTTAGTATAATCATACTTAAGGAAATTGACTTTGGCAAAAGAAAAATTCATCTTAAGGTTAATTTATCTTCTGTTTCTAACTTGCTCCATAGAAGGTTTTAATAAAAACATTGCTGGAGGTAGTAAAAAACCCGCGTCGAAGATAGATATTTTAATTTTACTAATTTTTCACTCCAATTAGAGTATTTATATATAAATTTATTAAAAACCTGATCTAAACCTCAATGTTTTTATTAACATTCTATAAAAAATGTTCATTTTAATCGCAATCATTTCAATAGCCACTAAAAATTATATCTACTTATAATCGTGCAAATCTAATTTTAAAAATCTAGTTTTTGTAAGCGTTATGTTTTTATTAAATCTCAACCTATAATGCTATAAAAATAAAGCTGTGAATATACCCCCATTAAAAAATACCTATCAGGTATGAAAAAGATGGTATTGTTGTAATGTATTTGAGAATAATTTTAGCCACAAGTTTGGAACTGGCAAACAAAAAATCGAATAATAGTACAAGAAGTAAAAGATATGCATGAATTAACTTACCTAGAGTATAGTGAATGTAAAACGCTCAAATTCAACTGTATGAATGCCTCAAAATCACACCCAAGCTAAGTTTACGTCTTATCAAGTGGACTTCTAGGCTTTGTAAGAGAAAAGAGAGAATTGAACGCTTTTAAAGGCTGCCTTACATGTGCCCCGAGCTGAATCGAACAGCATCTTGAATATCCGTTGAATAACTAAAATGGACTTGCTCTGGCTAGAGGTAGTCCTACAAAGAAAATAAATGCACTTGCACATCTGTATTGCTTCAGGTATTTGAGAGGTATGTTTAAGGTGCAAAATTTTCTCTTGAAACTAGTGTAGGCGTTTCATTCGAATGCTTAAGGAGATTAAAATTGGGTTGCAGAAAAAACAAAGAAATGGGGAGAATGTGGGGATGGAGAAGTGGAAAAGATAGTTTCATTAAATAAAAGGGAGCATTCTTAAGTTGAATCCTTTTTAAAAAGAAGGGATTCTGAATTATATACGGGAATTGAGGGCCTGAATCTGATTGTTGAAAAAATTTTCGGTTAAAATTATCTGAACAATACTCATTAAGTTTGTTTACGAGTGAAATAAATGTTATAATAATTGGGAGAAATATTTTTGTAATGGGAAAAATGATTTTTTTATAAAATGTAACCAAATTTATTAAACATGCTTCTTTTTTTAAATGAATTCGATCAAGTAATACTATGTACTGTGTTTTACTACTTCAATATTAACTTGCGGAATCCACCTTTTTTTATGCTGCAATATAACATTAAGAAAATCAATTTGCGTTTTAATTTTTTTACATACTAGAGCATAATTCAAATTTTAAATATCCTATAAATCCTATTATTATCAGTAGTAGTTTTTGAAATCTAGATTAATTTAATTAAGATTAAATAGATTTAAGCATTGATCTTTCATAAAATAACTGATTCCATCAATGAACCATTCTAAAAGATTGTATTTCATTGTAACACTGAAGTAGTTAAGCAAGAAAATAGTAAAACAGCACATATTATACTTCTAAAACAATATAAAAGGTAGGTTAAGAGAGCTTTTGAGTAACCGTCATACCTCAGAAAAGTCCTCAAATCATCATTTTTTTATTATTATTGACTTAATCTCCGAAAATATGCTTTTAGTACTATAATCATCTTCACCACGCACTTTGTCTAAGACAAGAAGGATTAAAAACCCCTTTGTCCTTTGAACACAGAAATTCTTCCGGAAACAAAGCCTCGACTTCAGAGGGTGACATCAGATGAACACGGGAGTTTGCGAATAAAATAATTTTTGCTTCCTAAACAAAAGGATGACAACAGGCCATTCGATGTTAATATATTGATTATTCATTAGCTAGTAATGAACTGTGATTTATTGATGAAAGTAGTTTTCATGAGGCTATATGGCTAGATAAATGTTCTCACTAGAGTTAGATTGCCTTACATCAGTTGTTTACATCATTTTTTAAACTCCTTTCTGTTTTGAAAACTATTTGCAGCATTAAGAATTATAATAATTTTGTCTCTTTATTTATTTGTTTATTGAAACTGATTTGTTTCAGGAAAAATCTTTCTTCAAAAAAATTTTTCTTTGTTTATATCCAGAGAATTCCTTAAACTTATTTTTTCCCATCCATATTACTGCCATAGTGAAATCTACAAAATAAACTACGCAGGCTATTTCTATGGCTGAATCTGCCATATCAGTAATCGTCACAATAGTTTAACTCCGTACTATTTTGAAATCTTTTAATTAATTTACAGCATTAAAATTTAAATTTCCCCGATTAAATCTTTCTATTTATTGAAATATTTATTTGTGTGTTTCCGAAAAAGAATCTTTCTTCAGAGTTTTTAACGTCAACCTTAACTTATTTTTTCCCTATTGTATTACTACTAAATATGCGAACTACATTATACTAGACACCTCTAATACTAAAATTATTTCATCGATCAATGTGTGTGAAAACAAACCTAGGCATTATTTGCCTATCACTGAAACTTTTTTCGATCGAACATTACAAAATAAAACATAAAAGCTTTTATGACTCGCCTCATTTCTTGACTTTCCAGTATTTTTACAGGGCCAAGTCAGAACGGCTCTTTCCCATAAACCCCACAGTTCGAGGCAACTGTGTAATCAAAACTTTCTATTCCGGGATATAAAAAGTTGCTCCCAGGGTTTGATTACCTTCCCTCAATCCCAATCTTACTCTCCCGTTTTGCTCCCTTTCATTATGAAAGACCTCCCTCATAAACCCTTCCACATTTCAAAATTAGTACTGTTTACTTTTGGAAAAGACGTCCATTTTTTAGGAAAATGGGAAAAGTTCGGGATCAATGCCATTACGCCCTTAATTAAAAATATTTCGGCGTTTTAAGGAGGCGGCTTCGGGAATTCCCGGGAGAGCCGGGCCTTCGGAAATTACTTTCCAGGATTCACCATCGGGAAATGCAGTCACAGGTATTGAACAAAAAGATGCATTCAAAGGTGAATTCGTGACAAAGGCTTTTATTCTTTTCAGAGGGAGTTCTTGCGTGAATCGGAGAATTTTATTTCACGATGGGATTTGGAATTCGGATTTAATTAATTCCGAATTCAAGTCAATTAAATTTGTTCTTTGTTGGCTTAACTTGAAGTCATAAAAGGTAATAAAAATTCAAGGAACTTAAATAATTTTCAAATACTATCTGAAAAAAGTAATGGATGATAAATTAGAATGAAATTGAAGACGAAGAATACTAATTATGAAAAACTTTAACGTATTTTTATCTATCGAATGAAGTATTATAATTTACTTTTAAATAAACATAAAAGTTAATTTAATTACATTTTTATATTTACTATTTTCAAATTAAATAAAAAATTAAACATAGTGAATAGAAATTGCTAATATTTTATAAAATAACATTTCAACAAATTCCATTCTTATTGAATAAAGTCTGCATAATTGTTTTACTTCAAGTTTACTTCAATACGACTGATTAAATTTTGGAGTCTCCAAATATATGTCCTAATATACACATTTACTACTGAATTGCTCTATAAAAAATTTTCTACCAAAAATAAATTTTAGTTTATATTGGTTATAGTATTTTATTAATAAACTAACTAATTAAAAAGATTTATAGGCAGTTATTTTTCAGTATTTGTTGCAATTTTTCATTTAACTTTTTCATTCTTTAGTCCCAGCAAAAAAAATCAGCATAAAACCTTCAAAAAAGTACCCCTTTTGAAGGTTTCATGAAGTTACCTGCAGTTTTTTTGAAGGCAGTCAGATCCATGGAGGTTTTATAAAGGTAATGTGCAGTGTTTTTGAAGGCATTGTGAAGGTTTTATGCAGCGCAATTTTCCCTTCACAAAAACTGCAGTTTTTATGCAGAATATTAAATGAAGATTTTGAACTTAATGTTTCCTTAAAGAAAAATGCGGGTTTTGTGAAGACATATTGCAGGTTTTATGCAGTGCTATTTTCCCTTCACAAAAATTGCAGTTTTTCTACAGAGCAAATAATGAAGATTTAAAACTTTACTTTTCCTTCATAAAACCTTCAGTTTTTATTAATTTTATTTTGGACGAAGATTTGACGCATGCGCATTTCCTAGGGTTTGCTGGATCCGATATCCGAAATAAAGTAAGAACATTATTATGATTAATATAATTTTATTAATCACATAATTTAATTGATTTAATAATTAAATAAAATTATTCAAACCAGTTTTTGTTTTTATTTTAATCATCCCGGAATAGTGGAGACGTTCTGCGCAATCGCGTTACATAAAGATCTGTTTTATTGTGATAATGGCGGTATAAAGGAAGCAGCTTTGAAATTGGTGAGCGGGAAGTTATTTCTATGAATTTTATGATTCCATACTTATTTCTTGCTGTAATATGATTAATATTCTTTTATATACTCATCAAAATTTGTCCATTTGTAATTGCATGCTATTTTACTTATGCATTGTCAGGTATTGTATTTTAAATGACTGATTTGGCACAGCTTGGATATACGTCGACCAGCCGCCAGCCACTGATTTATTTGTTGCTTTGGTACCGTGCTTTATGCATTTTGCAAAGTATTATTAACAAGCTTATAGCCTTTCTGGATCAGCTTCGATTAGAGTCGATCAGCCGCCATGTTTACCCACAGCTCAAATGATGACACAGGACCATATAGATCTAATTTGAGCTGTGGGTAAATATGGCAGCTGGTCGACTCTTATCGAAGCTGTGCCGTATTTCTTTTCACTTAAATCGGAGTCCTCGTAAAGCACTTGAGTGTTATCATTTGAGCAGTGGTGAAACATGGCGGCCGGTATGCATAGCACCAAATGATCGGATCTGCCAAAATTTATACAGAGGAAACATTTGCAGGAATGAAAATCACGCGTTAATTTCAATGTAAATCGGAGAAGTTTCATGACAATGTGTATTGGTTGTCTTTATTTTCCCGATCGCATCTGCCGTTTGAAAATTTTCGAAATGGGTACATGCATTTATTAAATGTTTTGGGATAAAATTAGGCAAATACACAAATGTTAGCAGTCAAACGTAAGTCAGGTTTGTGTCAATGATTATGTTTTGGTTCACTGTTCAATACAATAATAAGTGATAAGTAAATTAAAATATATTATTTTTTAGAAATAGTTGGAGCATTAATTTATTTTGCTTAAAAATTGAAATTGAATATATTTTGCTAAAAGCTTGATTTTTCTTATAAAAAAGCAGAATCAAAATTTCCACCTTTGCTTTCCCGCCATAGAGTAAGCCCATTTCAGCGTATCATAACTTTATGCTTGGCCCTTTTTGGGATACGAGAATTAGGTAACATTATGAAAATCAAAGTTATTAAAGATTGTTTGTGTTTTTCAGTATGCCATCATAAGGTTTAGTGCCATTAAACTCTTACCAAACCAGGATGTTAATAAAACTCCTAAAACTAAACTAAAATATTTTAGTTAGTTGAGAAATCTTTCAATTTGAGCTAACTCTCTATATATGGATGACATTCAATACACTAAACTTATTTTTCCCTAGATAATGTTTGTTGATGATTGTAGAATTTTACTGCTCTGCTGCTAAAAAAGTTGATACGGCCTAATTAACATTTGATACAAAAAAATTTTTAAAATTCAAAAAATCAACAAATGTTTTTTTTATTCATGCGTATGTTACATTTTATTATGTTGATTTTTCATACCAGTTGGTTGATTTTTGTTGTTGATGGATGCAGTTTAACCGTACCCAACATAAAAATAGTCAAAAATTATTTTCAAAAACCCCGGCAGGTCTTCTGCAAGAAAACTGTAATAATCCATGATAAATCAGCATAAAACCTTCAAAAACAACACTGCAGGTTTTCTGAATGAAATTCGGACAACTTAACTGCAGGAAAAATGCAGTCAAAGAAATCAGCATGAAACCTTCATAAAACCTGCAGGTTTTATGCATGAAATTCGGACAACTTAACTGCAGGAAACCTGCAGTCAAAGAAATCAGCATGAAACCTTCAAAAATATCTGAAGGTTTTTTGCATGAAATTCGGACAAATTAACTGCAGGTAACCTGCAGTCAAAATCTACAGGTTTCTTGCAGGTTTATTTGTCCGAATTTCCTGCAGGAAACCTGCAGGTTTTTTTTGAAGGTTTCATGCTGATTTTTTTTGCTGGGGTTACTCTCATTCTAATAGTCTCTCGATACATTGAAGCTTGGTGCGTTTCAAAAAGTATTTCAATATATCTTGTGGAAAATGCGTAACAGTTCCTTGAAAAACTTCCTATTTTATTTGTCCTGGCAAAATAAAAAGTTGGTGAGAGAATCACATTTTTCAGCCAAGCGAAGGAAGAAAGCAACAAAAAAAAACCCGAATGATAACAAAGAAAAATGTTAATGGATCGAACTTTCTTTCTAAATTGAGTTTCGAAAAGAAACAAGATTATGAGCAGATAAGGAAACCAGAGCTCATTTGGAGTTTTTTCCTCACCTCACGCGTTGCCGAAACTGCTTAATCTTAATACACCAAAAACCAAGACGGTTCAACTAAGCGGTAAACTAGCAGCATCTCTAGCCACCAAGAAATTGAATTTAAACACAATAAAGACAAGACATTAAAAGTAAATCTTAGCTTTACTCCCGGCCCGTCTCTGCCACAGAGATATTGTAAACTTGAGAAATGGTAATGTTCCATGGAGAGAGAAGAAAATGATTAAGTGCTTTTCAAAGCACTTTTTCTTGAAAAGGAGCCGAAACCTACTTTTCGAATAAATTCTTATCACTCTTAAGGTTGAGGAAACTTGAAATGGTTCAAGTTTTACTTTATCTCATAAAATTTTGGAATTTCTGGAGTGAAGTTTGAAAAGCATGGCATTTATTCACCCTTAATCCCATTATTTTACAAAATATTTTAGTATACTGCAGTCGTTATGAAAATGATTATCATTAAGGTGTTGGAAGGGAAGTAAAGATAACAAGCATTTTTCTTGAACTTGGCGTTAGTTCCTTAGTAATTTTAACCTATTGTTTAGTTTTACACGAGTTTAATCAAATTTATTTATTTGCTTACTGCCAAACGGAAAAATATCAAATTACATGGCGGAGAAAAAAGATGCACAACAAGAGTTACAATACAAAATATAAATACAAAAAACACATAAAGAAAACAAATGTTTCAATAAAATGTAATGTTTACATTATGAATAGGGATCTGACTGGATCTTTTAAGTAAATAACTGAATCATAAATATATTGTGATTTAGCCCTAATCACAATAAGCCCTTTAAGTTTTTCCGATGTAATTGGTTTTAAGTCAAAAATAAATTTCAAACTAGTAATTCTTTAGTCTAGATTACTAACCAAACCCTTCATCGTGTAATAAAATAGTGTCAGTTAATGTATAACTTTTAACTAATGTTTTATGTTCCTGTTAAAAGTTATGCATTAACTATTTATTTCGTTTTTGATAATTGGTTAAGTGTTTTATAATAGCAGAATTATATATTTGTTTAGTTTTACATTTGATTAGTGTCTCTAATAGTTGGGCTCGTTTTTGTTCGAACTTAGATTAAACTGATGACTACGGTACGTTTAAATTACGTTATTTAACAAAACTCACTAAAATAAAAGGAAATTATATAATTTATCCATTTTATAAATATATCTGAATTTATTAATTAACATTATTATCGATTAATTAACATTGAAATAAATAGAATTGGCAAATGCAGATGGTTAAAGTTATGTGAATATTGCGAGTACTCGGATCGTGTAAAGTATTGAAAAATTGGACTTGATAAGGAATTAGTTTCGTGTAGGAAAATCTTTATAACATAACTAACTTAAAGGGAAAAACCAGGTTCAATTCACAAATTTATTACTCAGAGGTTTCCAAAACACACACCATTTTGCAAAACCCATTTTATAGATTTAGAAGCTCTATCTTAAACGGTTCAGCTAAATCGCTTAATGTTACCACATTTGCTACAGTTAAAGTGGAGTAATTATAGTAATTTCGGGCGCAATGATAGTTTTTAATTTCGCTATTTCTATGCAATGGGTGAAAGCCTTCTAACACGGATGAAGGGTGGCTCAAGCTGAGAGAATAGATAAAGCTTTGTAAATAGTAGATGAGGCTTGACAACTAGACGTAATTTGTCACCTTTTCGGATTGGCAAGAGTTTGAACATCCATTTTGGAAACAAATTTCAATAACTTTTTAGATAAATTAATGGTTACAAGATGCAAAAGTATAGATATTGTTAAAATACTTAGGAGTGGTTAACTGGATGATGAATGCCAGTCTTTTAATTTAACATATGTATTTTTCAGGTAAAAATTCTAGTTAGTCATGGCTACCTTACCCATGATGTATTCAAAAATTTTAGCTTCAAGCGTATCAGATTTTAGGTTTGGGCTACTGGTTTAGTTTCCTTTATTTGTATGACCTTCTATTAGTATTTAAACTGTGAAATATCCGTACGGGAATCGCCAGTTGGAGAGGTAGGTTTTGGTAAGCTTATAATTATAGCTTAAGCTGTAAAAGTGTTCGATATCGGATTACTTATACTTGAAATCTTCAACAAATATAATGGTTCATTCTGCTCTCAGATGTTACTTTTTTGTAATTGTTCGCCATTTTATTTGTTTAGAAATTTTACTTGTACTATAATAATTCCTAAACCCAAAAACATAATTAGCAAAAGCGACTTGGTAAACAAGTGATGTTATTTTCAATAGCTTCTTACTACATAGGCTTGATGAAGACCTTTCCGCAAATTTTAATCCCTGAGAAAAGATTTTGTCAACATCTTGGGGGAAAAAAGAAACCAGTTTTAATCACGTTGGAGGAGACGATCTTGTAATTGGTAACCAACTTTTCTTCCTGAGTTAGTTGGGTTTGATAAATTCCTTTAGTGTCGATTCTTTTCAACTGGTCAAAAAGTTTCCTTCCGTCGAAACTTTCTTTACTTTTAACTTGCGATTTTAATTAATTTTCGTTCCCTCAAGAGCAGGATTTTCCAATTTTTTCTTATCAAAATTTCTACCAGAACGTTTTTACAGTAAGCTTCAAGTTTTTCTAAACCACTTAGTATAAATACAAAGAAAATATTTCCATATTTATACTGACCTTAATGTAAAAGAGTAATCAACTTTTAATTACTAGGCAGTTAATTAAAAACCAAAATCAATACTAGAACATTATTCTTAAAGATTTTTATGATTAGTTTACTAGTGTAAATAAGCAACTCGCACATCTTGTATTTGCATAAGTAAGCATTAAAAAATGAAAATTAATTTTAAATTTGAATTTTTTATAGCCCTTTAATCGAATTTACAAGATTGCTTGAAAATCGTCTTTTATTGCATGGTAAAAAACTGAATTTCTAACTCCTCGTGCACTTAGAATGCCTTTTTCCGGAAACTTAAAGCATTTTTATATATATAAATTATTTTAAAATTGCCTTATTAAAAAATAACAATTATTTTAATAAAACACAACGGGTCTTATGTAATGATTAAGACCTCAATTAATGAGTATTTTAAACCCAAAGCATTTTGTTTGCTTAAATACGTTTTACCTGTCGACGAATATTCAAAAGGAGAATTAAACAAACATCTATTCTCCCTAATAAGTTCCGAAGCTCCAAAACAACAACAACAAACAACTTCAAACGTAACATTCCCAACGAACCAGCTTCGCTTCCGCCAAAGTAGAACAAAAACGCCGACTAATTATCCAGTAAATTCGCGAAAGAACATTCAAATAACACAAAACCTCCGCGGCCCCTTGACAAACGAGAACTTAAAGACAAAAATGCTTTTATTAATGGTAAGAAACAAAACAGTTGTCCCGCGGGAATACTCCACGCGACTTCTTGAAGCGCCCTTTCACCGCCAAAGAAATCATCCAAACAAGCCCCGACCAATTAGATTCGCAATCCCATTTTTAATTTCCTGCGTTATTCCCGGTGGCTTTCTTTTTTGGGGGGAGACAATGCGCAATAATTAGCGATGTTGGGGGCTCGATGCGCAGCGTTTCCGCCATGTCTGCGATAACAGGGGAGATGGATGAGCCCTGTAGCAGATTAACCTGCTGCGACTGAATGTGAGTGAAGGATTAATGTTAATGGGACAGGGATAGTTTAGTTGGTGATATGAATTGTCGATTTCACATGAATGCATTAACCCGGAGGAGTCCCAGAGAAATCTAGTTTTTAACGCTCACATTTTAACTTAATTTTTTCCTATTCATCAGATTTTAGACTTACGCTTAACTTTATCCATCGTATTAGAGTTATCCATCATGTCTGTGTTTTAACTATGTTTGTTTCACTACCTTTTACTCCACAAACGGGATTTTAAATTGGAGATGTATAGAGTTCATCCGAAAAAGGCTTTTAGCCTTCTTAAATGGTTTTAATTTGCCTTGTTTGACGCATAATATCCTGATGTGGATCATGTGACATAAAATACCAACCAACAAACCAATCATTAACCGGGAAGGACGCGTGCTTTCCCCCAAAAAGTGTAGGAAATGTAAAACTTTTTATTAAAACAAGTAGATAACTTAAAAGTCGAGGCTTTTGGGGCACGATCCAGATTACTCCACTTTCAAACCAAGTTTATTCACAGGTAGAATCGCCAATTTAGTGATACATTCGATATCATTGTTGCGTTAAAAGTACAGATATTTTCCTGTAGCCAAAAGTACATATGTTTTAAACTACAAATCTGTCAAAAAACACATGGGCTTGGTTTCATAGACTTAACTGAATGAGAGCGAAAGTGTGGTTACAGTTCTATAAGGTTGAGGGTAATCAATAAGTAGCTACATTTTTGAAAAAATCTAATTGGAAAGATTCGGCTTGAAATTTTTATTACGCTATAACAAACTTAAACTTTATTATGCAAAGAGGAAACATAGTACAAATACAACGGATGCTGATTGTTTCCCGTATTTATCCTATCTTACGCAAAGCTTATACCGAAACCCTAAAGCACGCCTAAAATAATCTTAATTTGTATTAAAAGTAGAGAATTTTTTTATCGAGAAGTAACACACAAATACGCAAAATTAATGTACAGCTGAGGGGAAAAAATGTTCCAGTGGACTTTGTGGGAGAACGGCTGGGGTTAGAGAGATGGTTTGAGTGTCATTTTACAGGATTTATTGAATACTTGAAAACACTAATTGACTATTTTTCTCTAAGAGGTCATCTTCTGGCGCAGCGTAATAAGAAGTTCCAATTTTTACATAGAAGGCCCCAATTTTTATTCGATTTTTTGAAAGAGCATACTTTATAGACCCTAAAAACAAAGTTTTACTTAATTTGGTCATCAAGAAAAGCAATGGCAGACTGTCAAAATTCAAAGAAATAATAAGGAAAGACTAAAATTAGTCGCCAACCGCCAAATACGGAAGTCTGGTAACCTTCCAGCACTATTGAATTGATTTTCAATATATTTATTTTTTAATTGTTGAAACAGAGATAAGTTTATTTTTAAAATTTTTAGGTTTTAAAATAAGCGTGTATAAATATAATATTAATGATCAAACAATTTAAATTTTTTATCTATTTTAGTTGTCGTGTGCCACTTGGACCACCCAAGCTCCACAAGGAACCAAGGCAAAGGGGGTGCGGCTCCTGAGAAAGTGAGGCTCATAAATGGCAGGAGTCCGACTTCTGCCTCATGATAGATGCTGCCACTATCTATCGCCACCTACACAATTTCGCCATGTATCTGAAGGGGAGGGAAATAGTCTCCAGAAGGCTATGGGGAGCCTAGTGGTTAAGGCATCGGCTTTGGGATCGGAGGGTCCCGGGTTCGATTCCCGACACCACTAAAGACCCGCCGAGTATATGCGGAGTACGTGCTCATTAAATCTGTGGGTCCGAAAGTCCTGTGGTCCGTCATGGCGCAGTTTACCACGGATCCAGGTGTCTGGAGACTATTTCCAGGGGTCGATTCAGGCAAAAATTGGGGCCGTTTTGCGGCCCCTTCACAAAAATTAGCTTCGATAAAACGGCCCCTTCACAAAAATAAACTTCCGAAGAACGGCCCCTTCACAAAAATAAACTTCGGAAGAACGGCCCCTTCACAAAAATAAACTTCGGAAGAACGGCCCCTTCACAAAAATAAACTTCCGAAGAACGGCCCCTTCACAAAAATAAACTTCGGAAGAACGGCCCCTTCACAAAAATAAACTTCGGAAGAACGGCCCCTTCACAAAAATAAACTTCCGAAGAACGGCCCCTTCACAAAAATTAGCTTCGATAAAACGGCCCCTTCACAAAAATAAACTTCGGAAGAACGGCCCCTTCACAAAAATAAACTTCGTAAAATCTGCCCTTTCACAAAATTTCTAGTGACAAAAAATTACCACTTCCAAATTTCAAACGAAACTCTTCAAATTCTCCCAAACGAACGCGATTCTCGGTTGAGAAAGGAAAGAACTATGGAAAGCAATCGTACAATCCATAGATCGGAGAAAACAGCAGTTTGCGTTTTCAATCCGGCAACCCTATGCTCTCGGATTGTCTGTAAAATTTGTGGATTTCAGCTAAGTTTTACGGATCAATTCTAAATTTTTACGGAATCCACGTTTTTTCCCATTTATCCTTCTCAGAAACGTTTACAAATCTAAAAAATTGTGATTTTTTGAGAAAGTTTCCATTTTTTTTTCGCGGAATGTTCTGTTTTTTCCGCAACCCATTCCTTGTAGAACCACGGGCGTCAAGAGATGTCGGCTTTTCTCGTGTCCGTATTGTAATGAAAGAAAACCCCCAATGTTAACATAGTCAAAATCCAACATGTCCGATGTTCAGCAGAATCTCTATCTTGAAAGCTAAAAAGTTGCGATTCTTCGTGGAAGTCCTGTTTTTTCCGCGACTGCTTCCATCGGGCCTCGGCGCCTAATTCGCGACGTAATTGGAACTAATCACATGCGTTATCGCGATATTAGTCTGTATTTCAACTTATGAGGATTTTCTAGAGTAAAGTACTAGAGTAGAGTACTAAATTTTTCTGGTATTATATCAAATCGATTTAAAGAATGTAAAGATAAAATAGTGAATCAAAAATTCTAGGTTTCACGTAAAAAATATATTTTTCAGAAAAAAAATTATATTTTCACAAAAATAATTTAATTTTCACAAAAATAATTTAATTTTCACAAAAAATAATTTCTTTTTCACAAAAAAATAATTTCATTTTCACAAAAAATAATTTCATTTCACAAAAATTAAAAAAACAGGCCCCAAAAATTAAAACCTGTATCGACCCCTGATTTCCCTCCCCTTCAGATGCATGGCAAAATTGTGGAGATGGCGATAGATAGTGGCAGTATCTATGATCTCATGAGGCAGAAGTCAGACTCCTGCCATTTATGGGCCTCACTTTCTCAGGAGCCGCACCCCCTTTGCCTTGAATCCTTGTGCAGCTTGGTAATTCCAAGTGGCACACGACAACAACAACAACAACATCTATTTTAGTTTAATGATATTAATTTTTCTATATGTGAATAAATACATAATTTCACGCTAGAGGGTACCCAGCAAAAAAATGTCCAAAATTCCTTCAAAAAAGCGTCAAAAGTGCAGTTTTCTCAAAGAAGTCTGTAGTGATTTTGTAGCAATAGGACATCAGCAAAGTAAGTCTGCATTTTTACTGCAGTTTTGAATACATTCTAAAGGCATTTCAGAGGTCTTATAAAAACTGCAGAGTTTCTAAAGAAAACTGCAGACGAAGTGTCCGAATTCCCTTCACTTTTTTGAAGAAATTTCGCTGATTTTTTTGGCTGGGTAGGAAAGGTATCACAACCCCCCTGATAGGGTTTTTATTAGTGCAGATGGGACAGAAGTAAATTGTCCTTCTGGGGGCTCCCAGGTTAAAAAAAACTTCAAATTTCAAAATTCTGGACTCCTATTGATGGTCGGAGGTAAAGGTCAAGGAAGCGTAAAGGTCAGGAGCGATTTTGTATTGCATAAAACGTGAGAACAGAAAGCGCAGCGTATATGAATCGTCAGTTTGAAGAAGGAAATAAGTCCAAAAAATGACAAATCGACTTTTTGTGCTCAAAACAATTTCCAAGCTTTGCTCTACACATGGGTGAAAAGAAGGGGAAAATAACTAACCCCTATAGGGAGATATCGCCCCTTGAAGTTTAAAAAACGATGTCCATTCATTGTATTTTTTAAGTTAATTTGAAATTGAAGTTAATTTGTCTTTATTTTCATATTCTTCCTGCTGTAAACTAAGTTAAAATAAAATTTTCTCTTAATTTCAACTTTTTTTCAAATTTTTTTTATGCAGGGAATGTTCGACTCCATTCATATATGCACTCACTCCATTGATACTGTTTTAATAACTCAGTTTCACTATAATTTGGAATTTTATTTGTCTTATTCTTTTTATTTCATCCTTTTGTGGTTTAAACTACAAGTAAAATTTAAATATAATTTAAATTAATGCAATGGTGAAATATAATTTAAAAATGAATTTAAGGGTTTTAAGATTTTTTCATCAGGAAAATTTCATAAGTTGGAAGAAGGGAATAAGTTCATCAACTTATTTTGACTGTAAAATATTTTTGAATTTACTTATATTTGTTTTGATGATTGCTTTGTTTTCTAAATAGGGTTCTGAACTTCCAGTAAAAAATTTGGTGGTTATACTATGAATATTCCATTACTTATACAGTTTTTTTTTTTCGATTTTCTCAAAACTTGGTTTTTGGCCTTATTCCCTCCTTCCAACCGACGATTCATATTATATTTAAATATTCTTCATTTGGCAGATAATTATCTTAACACTTCAGAGAGTCAAAAATATTGTTTTATATAAATTCATAACATATTATTAAAATAAACTGAGGAAAAATGTAATGGTTAAGAAGGTGCATTGCGAGAAAAACTGCAGATTTTAAGCGAATTATCAAATATTTCAACACTTGTAAAATGGCCAAAAATGGCACGGGGATAAAAATTTTTGCAGTTTTCAGTATCAAAATGCAACACATTTTAATTTTAGAAAATTAAAAAAATTGAAAATTCTGGGTCAGAAATTGAAAAAAAACGTCGAAGAAGGGGTTTCAAGTTATTATTTTTATTAGCCGAAGCAAGAATACTTTCACAAATAATTCCTTACAGCGGAATAAATTAAATTAAAAAAGGAATTGAGATTATAAGTATGGTATGTTTTATTGCTTTTTATTAGGAGGGATGCACAACCTTTTTGGGAGAAGGGCCACTCACATTGTTGATAGAGACATGGAGGGCTAAACGAAGTAACAGTAAAAATAATAATAATAGAGCTTATACGGAAGAAGGTCTAGCTTGTATATGCAATTTAGGTAGAACTTGCATCTTAACTAGATGTGATAAGATGTTTAAATGGTCATTTTTCTCAAAAATAATAGAGAAATTAAAAATAAGACTACGGAATATCTGGAAAAATCTAAATTAGTTCGTGGGCCGCGTGTGGTCCGCGGGCCACAGGTTGTGCATAACTACTTTTTATAAATAACTGCCTAACTTGAAGCTATCGTATGGATAGGATACTATTCGTATAAGCCGTTAGGGTAGGAAAGTATTATAACCTGCTCATTAGGGTTAACTCATTGCTATTAGTGAAGATGGGACAGGAGTAGATTGCTCTTCTGCTTCCAGTTGAAAAAAATTCAATTTATGCATTAGTCTAAATTTGAATGTATTAAAATTGAAAAATTAAATTACTAAAGAAAGTAAGATTGAAATTTTGAATTTGTACACTAGAAATTCTGCCTAAAGCTCCGAAAAATTCACAAACGGGAAATAATATTTAAAAAAATTCTCTATAAGATAATGTTCTCTTCATAGAAATTCTCTTGCCCTAGCAATCAGTAATTCTGAAAGATTTTCAACTTTTAAGAACTTAATTAAACGGCAGAAGTTCTGTTAATGCAAATGACAACATTATACATATGTAAACATTTTTAAAAATTAAACAAACTTGTTCTAATTTCTCTCAACCTAAATTATTAAGGAAGCAATAAGTATTGATATTTTACACATATGGGTCAAATAACTAAAGCATAATTCACTATGTGATTTAAAAAGTAATTCAACGTGTTAGAAATAGATAAAGGAAGGTGTCTTTAAAGGAGGGATGGAAGAGCTAAAGATCGAGAAATATACGTATATTAATTTCGTCGTAAAAATATGAGAAATTTAAAAAAAAACTTCGAGAACGCAGTTTAAAAATAGTATCTAAATTATTACAATTTTTGTGCGATGAACATATACTTATTTTTATTTATTTGATTAAAAAAACTGTGAAGGAATGCTTTTCGACATGGTGTTACGCACATTCCTTGCGAGTGTTCTACACTTTAGATACGTGTTAATAATTATAAATACTATTCAATGCATTAAAATAGCACATTTCAATTTTTTTGTTCCGATAACCTTACCTTGTCTCGGGTCATAGGTTTTCATATTCCATTAAGTAAGCGATAAACACTTGTTGTTTTAAAAAACTTATAAGAAAATTTCAGATATATTAAGTGAAAGATAAAAATTAAACCTTTCTCTAATCTATTTTATTTTTCTATTGACCTAGAAATACTCTTCAAAACCCACACTGAATTTCCTACATTTTAGGACATTTTATCAATTTAATTACAATTGAATAAATTAAATCAGAATATTTAACTTTTCTGCCCCACTCATCTTCCCCTGTCTCTAGTCTTCATTCTTTGATCCTTCATATATTCTACTTCATTTGGTGCTAATTACCGAATAGTTTCGATTAAATAAAATATACTTGAATTTCGTGTTTTTCTGCCCCAGTTATTGTTGTCAGATTCCCTATATCGGAATTCTTCCTATCTTGAAGGAAAGGAAAAGAATAATACCCTTCAATATACTTATTAGTGATTTTTAATTCGAACTAGAGTAAACAGGGTGGCATTCGAATTTTTACATTCTACTTTATCCTTCCACCACCCCACCTGGAATGAAACTTCAGGTTTTGTTAAACCTCCATCACCTCTCTGGCGTATTTTTTACCACAAATAACGCAAAATTGAAAGTCGTCGAATTTCTTCTGCCCCCGTCTCTATCCCTAGTAGCAGACCCTATGCTCCTAACATAGCGATTCGTAAACAGATCCCATTGAATGCTTCTTCCCCATAAATTGAACTGAGCTAATTTTCGTGTAGTTTGAAAACGTGTAAATAAAATCAAAAACCCAAGACGCGCCAAATCAACGATAAATCGCCAAGCCTAAAAAAATAACTGGAACGTTTTTTTTCCCTCAGCTGTACTCACTTAGGACCTCCTGAGCCACGTAGGTGACCAAATAAGTACACACATCATTGAATAAAACTAATACCAAGTGGCAGACAGGGTGTCATTAAAAAATACTATTTGTTCATTAATGTGTACAAAATTTTAGCCCAGAATAAACAGGGAAAGAATAAGAGTCGCAAAATCATAAATATCAAAATAACGAGAAAAGTTAATCAAACACAATAAATTACTCGCAATTAATGTATTTTTTTTAACTTCAAGCAATTTATTTTTTAATCAAGTATAAAAATGTTTTCCATAAAATTATAATTAATAAAGAAGGGTCCATGATCTTAAGTGAAGTTTGGTTGTATGAAATCTTGATAGTTCCTTTTATTCAATGGTTTTCTCAGCATCTCTGGATACCCTAAGACAGATTGACCCCTTAGATAATCTGCCGTCTGATAGCTGAAATAGATGCACCCTGCAGATTATCCACTGCCTGAACAGTGAACACTAAGGAAGGATACTTACTCAGAATGCCTGATAGGCGTGCAGTTAATGTTGAAGGAGAGAGAGCGAACAGTGACATTTAGAGAGCTCATCAACGACGGTTTATTATGGCGCGTTCACAACATTATTCAAGGAAGGAATGCTTTAATTAACGTCATATATTCGCGCTGATGTGAGCTATTTGGAATGAACATACCCTAAATCTAGAAAATACAGGGTAATAGCTTTTATCAAACTCTCTTTCGTGTTTCTTTTATTTCTGTTCTTTTACGTTTAGTGGGCATTTACTGGATAAATTGTGCATTTTATCAGAATTTAACAATCTTTTAAGAAAGCATTTAATAGTCTTGAACTATTTCAGCCCTAACCGCCCCAAGTTCATAGGATTCAATAGAAATTTCAGGGACAGCTAGGACTGAAAAGGTTAAGATGCTAATGATAGGATTGTTGTGACCAGGTGTGTTTGGGAAAAATACAACAAGCAATGTTTTATTTTAGCATTAAAATGAAGACTCCAAGCCCCTTGTTTTTTTTTATTTTAAGTTTGGGAAAATATAATAAGGATATTTTTAAACCCCTGTTGGTTTTTATAGTACGTTATAAGGAATGGGATTGTAACGTAATGATAACGCATTGAACCAGATAAATTGAAGTAACATTATTAACGAATACGCAAACAGATTAATGTAATTCATGATGAAGATAAAAATAACAGAGAATCAAATTACAATCAACTTGTATGCAGATTCAACATCACATCTCTGATATAATCACAATTACTATGATAAAATATCTACTTCTATTAACGGTCGTTTTATCATATGGATCGCTATATCGAGGGGTCTTTGTAAAGAGGTACTACTGTAATATCATAAATAGGGGAAAACATTATAACCTAACTAGATAATGTATTTCATAAAAAATTTAATAAATCTGTTTCAATTGGGATTTCATAAAATTTATATAACCTTAAGCATAGTGCACAGTCTGTTACTGGTTACTCCCTTTAGTCTAAGCAATTTAAATCCTAAAGGTATACTTATGGTTTCCTTCGCATGATAGGGAACATAATTTTAAGGTAACTCTGATTACCCCTCAAACACACTTATATAGCGGTAAATCATTTTAGGAAGTCCATCACAACAGATAAAAATCGCAGTCATTTCCTTTCACTGGCAAGGATAAAAACAAACAGCAGCCCGTATATATCTCAAATCCCATTCACAAAAGAGCACCAATAAACGAACTCAGTCATAAACCATTTTTTCAACGCAACCGAAAGATACTATATTTAAGCTTTGGTGGCTATATTTAGCCAGTACTCTTTCTCACTTAACCTGTATCCATGCGACTACCTAGTTCAGGAAAGATTGATTTAACGAGTCCGACCAGCGCTGTTTGGCTGATAAACTGATATCCCACATGCGGCACACGGAAATTCTAGTACGTGTCCTGAAAATGAATGGCATGCATTTTAGATTGACCATAATATTTTCGGGCTCGAGAGCTTTAACGACACCAGCAACATTATTCCAGAATATTTCAATGGACTTGGCAGTGAACATTTGGTTAATGTTTGAAGACTCCCCTTTTTGTGTTTTTTCTAGTTGAAATCAATGTTCTCCATTCGTCGTTTTTTGTGTGTTTTTAGGGTCGTAGTAAGTATTTTTACTCGTATATCAGTTGTATTTAAAGAGTTTTTATTGTTGGTGGGGTTTTTTTGTTTGATAAGAGTTTTAGTTATTTATCTGAAACTGATACTTTTTTTACTGGAAAGCAGTTTAATTATGTATTTCATTCGTTGAAAAAATTTCAATTGGGTACTTTCTCATCATACGAAATTTTTACACAATTTCAAAAATAAATACTCTAGTGTAGTGTAATAATGAACAGTTATAATTCTGGTTTGAACAAGCTGAAAAAATAATAGTGGTTTGTTTTACTAAAAATTAAGCTAATCTATACTATTTTCTTAAAAGGGGAAACTGATTTAGAATATGAAGTACTTTCTCAAACAAATATATTTGAACCTTTTTTGTTTTATCAAGTTCAGGTATAGGTTACAAGATTATTTTATGCGTATTAGAATTCTCTAATATGTAGTTCAATCGGTTTATTTTGTTTTAATGAATATTTTAACGCTTTGGGCTATTTAGTTCAAAAAGAAAATTGGAGAAGACTTAAAAACCATACACACTTTTCCGTCTGCATAAAGAAAACACAAAGTTATTATACAACTTTCATTCTTCATGCTTTAACAAAAAAAACTTTGTTCCCATTTGAATTATCTCCTCAAACACATTTAGATTCAAACTTGACAGGAATTTTTCAGTAACGTATAAGGGGCCATCCATAAATTACGTGAGGTCAAAAAGGGGGGGGAGGGGTTTGGAAAAATCTCACCAAATCTCACCAAGGGGGAGGGAGGGTCGATTAAAATCTCACGTCAACTTTTTAAGTTAGAAATTATACGATTTTCTTTTTTTTAAGTATGAGAAAGGATAAGATACTGCAAATTATTTTTAAAAAGTTGTAGGTAAATCTCACTTGGGGGGAGAGGGGGGTCCAGCAAAATCTCACTAAATCTCACCAAAGGGGGAGGGGGGTCCAGATTTTGGAAAAAACACCTCACGTAATTTATGGATGACCCCTAATGATTCAAGCTTCAATTAGCCTATGTGCCTATCCCTTTTGAATGAGACAAAAATGAAAAATGTGTTCATTTAATATTTAATATTTATAACCCATAATTTTGCAGGAAATTTAGTACTTCCAATTCCTCGAAAACACTAGTTTTTAGATAAGTCGTTATACATTACAGTTGAACATGTAAAAAATAATATAAACCAATGACTTTGTCAGATTTGTTTTAATTAACTACTTTTACTTGCTTTTAATGTGAAAAAAAAAACCGCTGCATTTGAGCCGAAGTTACCCCATTTTACGGTATATTATTATACAGTAAAATGGGGTAAAACTATATTAAACAGCTGAAAAAAAGTTGGACTTGTTTCGTTTTAAATTTATGAAATTTCAGCTGAAAAAAACCACTTCAATTGACAACTAAATTATATTTGTTTAGTTCACATCACAAAAGTGAAAAATTGAATATTTAAGACAAAGTATATAAAAATAACTGATAATGTAATGAGTCGTTAAGGCAGCATCAATGGAGTACGTGAATATCAATGGGGTCCAACATTTACTGGATTAAAAAATTAAATTAATTTTAAACAAATTATCCTTTGGGTTAGTTTACAGGACAAAGAATAAAAATAGACAAATTAGCAACAAAAATTTCAAATTAAATTTTAAAAAAGCATCTTACGCTCAATTTTGCCAACTATTTTTCCCTCTTCTCACTCAATGTGTTGATTTTGAAGCTTGTAGAATTTTTGTACTCAAAAAGTAATTTTCGATATTTATTCCCCATTTTCAAATTGGCGATCATGAAAATCTATTGTGGCACATTCCGAAAAGAGAGGTAGATATTTTCGATCTTGGCGAGTGAATGTGACCATGTCGCAGTGCCGAATATATTATTGCACAGTGAAGAAGATCAAAGAATCCTTATGTTGTCGGTTATACAGGGTGTTTCAAAATTGCGTTGCACGGCTTTTATTCGGAACCACCGCCTCCTAGGGTCATGAAAGTAAGGTCTACCCCTAGGTAAGTGAGCCTGGAGAATGCACTGGAATGACTTACAGCGCCCCTAGCGGTGAAATTAAAAAGTTAAAAAAATTAATATAAAAACTAAAAGAGATAGTGCAAAAACCTCAATGAGAGTATTGTTGCCAACGTCATGAAGAACTCACTGAAAAAAAATTCATGAAAATATCTTGAATATTCGCCAAGATATTAGCATGTGAAAATAGCACTTTTTCAGGGGTCAAAAAAGAAAAAGTTCGCATAAGGTAAATGTGGGTATAGTGGACACTGTACCAATAGTGGCCACATAGCTGATTAATTTTAAATGAAACGAGTTAGAGTCATCGAACAGCGTCAAAATTCATAGGCATAGTAGATTGTGCAATCAGGTAAGCTGATAAATTACCACCGATACCACAGATTAGCATGGGAAGGATATTTAAATATTTGAAAATAACAACATCGGCGGATTGGCTGAAATTTGATTTTGCTTATTGAATCGCGTAAGGAAACGAGTAAGTCGGAACTGATTTTTTCGTATTTATTACCGCTTGATTGACTTTTAAATTTATATCAAGATAAATAAGAGTGTATAAAATAATACTGAATAAAATTTATTTGAAAATGTTGACTTTACGAGGATTTATGGGGGTGTCCACTTTACCAACACATAATCTTAGATTTTCCAATAGTGGCCACCGCAATGGCGTCTAATAGAAACATAAATAATACTTAATTTGAATCAGTTTTTCTTCATAAACTGTTGACTGTGCTTTAAAATGAGTGTTAAATAAATTTGGTTTCATTCTGGCTTCGGGAACCAATGTTTCTAAAACATTGAATTACATGCTAAATTCCTCTCAAATCAGCTACAGCGTAGACTTTGGGGCCGAAAGCTATCAATTTTTTTTAAATAAAGCTAATTTGATTGAATCTAAAATACATTTCGTTGGGAAGGAAGATTTAATTAGAAATAAACGACTATACCAAGAAAAACCCCTCAATTTCATGCATAAACCCCTCATATAGGCAGAAAAAGACAGGTGTCCACTATTGATGCAAGAGGTGTCCACCATAGAAGCAACAGCTTCATCTATGTGGCCACTATAGATGCAATTTGGAGTACTTTTAAAAAATTAATTAAAAATACTTTGCCCGATCTAATTAAAGTTTTTAATAGTAAAATCGAAAGAAGAAGATCCAATTAACCTAAAAATAGGATGATAACCGTTTCGAAGCAAATTGATTGGTATTTTTTAAGAATTTAAGCAAAAATTTTCCTTAAAGTGTCCACTATACCCACATTTACCTTATTTGCAAATTTTTTTGATTTTTTGTTAAAATTTTGTGTTCTTTAAACTAAACAAACACAAAACAACAAAATAACACTGAAAAATTTGCAAATATGCGAACTTTTTCTTTTTTGGCCCCTGAAAAAGTGTATTTTCACATGCTAATATCTCCACGAATATTCAAGATATTTTAATGAAATTTTTTTTTCAGTGAGTTCTTCATGACCTTGGAAACAATACTCTCACTGAGGTTTTTGCTCTATATCCTTTGGTTTTTAAATTATTTTTTTTAACTTTTTAATTTCTCCGCTAGGGGCGCTGTAAGTAATCTCAATGGATTCTCAAGGGTCACTTACCTAGGGGTAGACCTTACTTTCATGACCCTAGGAGGCGTTGGTTCCGAATAAAAGCCGTGCAACGTAATTTTGAAACACCCTGTATAAACTAGCAAGCATTGTTGAACAATGACCACGCAAGAAAACCAAAGTATAAGTTTAAATACAAGGTGAATAGAGTACAACGAACATTGAATCAATATGTTTTAGATGTTTGATGTTAGCTTTGAAGGTATACAACACCTTCTCGGTTAATTTGGCTACTTTCTCTTCCGCTGTGTTTATTTCCCTGTCCCATTTGATCCTTCAAGACTGTTTTCTTTTCCAGGTGAGATGCGACTGCGAGACTCCACCAGATTCGTGATGCTGTCTCTATGGCGGCGTAAGTTCGTGGTCTTCTCCGCCTTCCTCATGTGGGCAGTCTTCTACATCTACCTCCACTACTCCACAGTCCCCGAGGAGACGGACACCGTGAAGCACCCGGTAGACGTCGAGCTTCACGACACCCGAGAGAAGTTCGCCGACCCCCGCGAGAAGCCCGCCGAGACCCCACGGCCAATGGCCAGCGAGCATTACAAGCACATGACTGACGAGGAGATACGCGTCCACAAGATGAACGAGCGTCTCGAAGTCGAGAAGCACAAGCAGAAGTCGGTCAGGGAGAAGTACATGGAGAAGGGAATCAAGCCGACGTCCATAAAGGTTAAAGTGAAGTCCGTCACTTATACCACGGAACAGTTGAATGCTACCACGCCAAAACCACAGCCAGCCTATGTACCCCCTTTAAGGCTCGTGCATTTCGATTTGAAAGGGGCGCCACCGAAAATTTCCTTTTTCAAGTCCATTTTCCCTCTTCTGAAATACGCTGGAGCTAGTGGGATATTACTTGAATACGAAGACACGTTCCCGTTTTGGGGGCCTTTGGCTTCAATCGCGGCCAACAATGCGTACACAAAGAAAGAAATCCGGTATCTGCTGGAGCTGGCGAAGAGCCACGATTTGCTGGTTATCCCACTCATCCAGACCTTCGGCCATCTGGAGTTTGTGCTGAAGCTCGCTGAGTTCAAGCACCTTCGGGAAGTGGAGGATGTGCCACAATCCGTCTGCCCCACCAACAATGGCAGTCTTAATCTGGTCAAGACGATGATTGATCAGATAATGGCTGTGCACTCAGAGTCCAAGTGGATCCACATCGGCTGCGACGAAGTGTACCAGCTGGGCCAGTGCAGTCGCTGCAGCCGCTACGACCGCAACAGTCTGTTCTTGGCGTACGTCCGCAAGGTGTCTAAGCACGTGCGGGACAAGCACGGTGCCACACCCATCATATGGGACGACATGCTGCGGCACATGTCCGTGGCCGAGATGGTCAAGTACGAGCTGGGGACTCTGGTCGAGCCCATGGCGTGGAGTTACGTGGAGGACGTCTACCTCTTCCTGCCAATGAGCCTCTGGGAGAAATACGCTCAGGTGTTCCCCTACCTGTGGACGGCCAGTGCCTTCAAGGGGGCCTTCGGGGAAACCCTGACCGTCCCGGATGCCAAGAGGCACTTGGAGAACAACAAAGCGTGGCTGGCTGTCATGTCTGAGCAGAACTGCAGCTTCCGAGGCATCGCGCTGACTGGCTGGCAGCGTTATGACCACTTCGCCGCTCTCTGTGAACTGCTTCCGGCAGCCCTGCCATCGCTCCTCCTAAGCCTGCTGACTGTATCGCAAGGCCATTTCGATTCGGGGGTCTTCCCCAAAATGCAAGAGCTCCTGGAGTGCTCCTCGCGGGTGCACTACCACCTAGACTTGGAGCACGACCCCTACCTCTGGCGGGCCCTTGGGGTTTGCTTCTTCCCAGGGTCGCCCATCTTCCGGCTGACCCTGCGCCACAACGATGTGGCCAAGTCGCTAGACAAGTACATCTCCGATCTGACGTCGCATAAGGGGTGGATGACTGTTTACAACGTCAATCACAACTTCTCCAGTCCATTACGCGTGAACGAGCTGTTGAGAGACTTCGGCTATTACAACTCAAGCCTAAACATGCTGAAAGAAGCAGCTGTGAAGGCGTTAAGGGAGGTTTTCGATGACGACACAGTGAGTGAGTGGATAGAGCTCAACATCTATCCTTTCATAAAGAAGATGAGGGAAATCTGGGACCAAGGCCTTTCGCTCAAGAAGTTCAACACCTGGCCCAAAAGACCACTGGCCAGAGTAGTTGATCTTCCGCCCCCTACTAGCCTGGACATGGGGATCTTGACCTCCTGAAAATCGTTGGTGTCGATGTACATTTGTGCGAATGCCATCGTCCTTTTGGTTGTGTTTCGAATTCTGAAGTCGGTGAACGTTCAAAAGTCAACGTTGACCTGGAGTGCGTTTTAGGAAATGTATTTTTGATGAACGAGTTTTATAAATATTCCTCAATCTATTTATGCTGTACAGCACGACCAAATTTGTTTTTAATGTAAATTAAGGTATGACGAGCAATCTCCCTAATGCAAATTTAGGGAGTTTTGATTTTGTTTAAAATAATTTGCCATTTGGGATTTAGATGTTTGACCTGATGGGCAATTATCTTTCTAGATTTCAGTTTCATTACATAAAAATAAATTGTTTTAGATTTTTAACAGAAGTAGTTTTTTTAATCAAGTAAGATTTTTTATGACAGGCTTTTTAGTTTGAACTGAATCAATCTGAATCTTATTCTGTTTGATTCTACCAATGAGATTTATCCTACACCATAAAAAAACAATTAAGACATCCTTACACATGCACTTAAAAACCCAGTGTTTTTATCTTTTTAAACGAACATAAAAATAAAACGAGTGCTAAAAATTTTCAATGGGATTCTTTGATGATGAAAAAAAGTATAGAGCTATGCTTATATATTGTTTTTCAAGGTATACCAAAAATAAAGCTTCTAAGAAAGAAGGTATCTTTTATCATCAATAAACCCCACTTAATCCTTCAAAAAGGTAGATGCTATTTATTAAAAATCACTTAAGTAATTAACAAAAACGTCCTCTTTCCACAAAACTCGAAAAAAATTTAAAACGGTTTTTATAGTACAAAATATTTTAATATGAACCTGAATTTAGAACCCAGTATTACGAAACAAGGAATTTTTGCTTCGAATGGATTATAAAGAAGTTTGATTTTTAACGCTATAAACAAAATAATTTATTGGGTCATCATATTACTAACGATGTCTTATTAGAAAACGTTTTCCAGTACGTTTGAACGGGACCATTTTTAGATAAATGAAGTGAAGAAACGGTATAGTATGAATTTAATACATTAATGGATAAAATTAAATATGGTGTAATTTTTTGTACGCGATGAATAGAAGTTTGTCTTTTTTTTAACTTAATGCATCAAAAGAGAAAGATATTTGTTTCTTTGTAAGTTTAAAGTCTTGTTAATGTATTTTGTAGAATAAAAAATGGGTTTGTTATTGAAGCTGGTATTGAGGCTATCGGGTTCTAAAATTTGTATACTCACCAAATAGTTTCTTAAAAGACAAAAAAAACTTATTCAATGTATTTGAATAAGGATTTATAGTATTTTACTTTATATTTATATTAAAAAAATCTAAATCAGCTACATCAAAATTGTAGTAAATCTTTGAACTCAGATATGTGTAGATTTTCAAAATTCAATAGTTTATTTATCTTTATTCTTCAACAAAACAATCACTAATAAGGACTTGGGACCAATTTTAAACTTAAGCGCTTTTTTACTCAACGGTACTGGTACAGTTCTATGTAAATAACTCTTAGAAAACTATTGTTTTCTCATTACCAGAGAAAATACTTTTCATTGCATCAATGTAGAAGTATGATTTTTAGTCATTTTCAAACCTAAACCATCTGGATATATCTTTGAAATAAGAGTAGTTTCTCTCGCATATGAGAGTAGAAAATTAAAATGCAAAAGTTCATTCATCGTTTAAGAAATCAAGCACTTTTATGTATGAATAAGTGAAGTAAAGAGACTAAATATACCTATTTGACATAAAAAGTATGATATTGAGTTAACAAATCCCCATCCAATAAGAGCATTTAAAATAAAGCTGTGGCAATCGTCAAGGAAAGGATATAAATATATCAAATGACACAACAATGCTTTGAAATAGGAAATTAAATTTTAGGCTAATATGATAGCGAATATTTTGTGATATTGCTTATATGAAGGCTTATAGAAATGAAGAATGTTAGACGTAAAAAATAGAGAAATATATTTTTAATTTCAATCAATATAAGAAAGGTTCTATCTGTACTAAGTAGAATAACTTGTACGTACATGAATATGAGACTATAATCCGTTAGATGCTGTGTAATAATGGATGTTCAGAGAAAATATGTTAATGCTCTATTATAAGTTCAATACCTAGCAGCTTAAGAGAGTCTAAGAGGATTATTACATTACAATTTACAATACGATCACAATTAGCAAGGATATATGATTTTATCAACTAGTCCAATTCATACGAATGTAAAAGGCTATACTTTACAGCAACGTTTCCCGAGCCCAGTACGTCACTACGCGGAAGGAGAAAGTGAGTTAAAGAGCCTGTTGGGTTGATAGGAGGAATTTCGATACGAGAATCGTGAAAAAAGACTATTTATAGTACATGTGTTTAAAGAAATAATCATGTTTTAAAATTGACGTTCTTTGTTTCACTCGAAATTCAGACACCGCGATGGGAACTACTTTGTTAGTGAAGTAGTAGGTTCAACTTAAGTTGCTGTCTAGTATAGTGGTAAATATACTAGTATAAACACCAAAGCTTAAATTGTTGAATAGTCGGAAGTTTTGAAAAAAGTATCTTAACTTATGTGTTTTACACTCTGCGATGTTATAAGAAAGAATGAAGGGGCTTTTAAATGAGTCCAAATTAAGTGACCAACACGTTTCAAGCAAATACTATGTTCATTTAGAATTGCCGCCTGAAAAATAGTGATTTCCCCCTCGTTAAAAGCGTAACCATAACTTCGCTCTTCACGCAGCCTCAGACTGATTCGTTGGTTGTATTTTTCTACTGCAGTTGATGAGGCTGGCTAGAAAATATAAGGCGCGTCTTTGGGAGATTTTTATATTTTACCGGTTTACGAAAGTCAGGTGAGAAAAAATGTAGTATGACTTCTTCGTCGCTTTGACGTTGATAGTTGCCATGATTACTGATTTGGTGGTGGGGAAGGAAATATTTTCAGGCTTCTATTCAAAATGAATAGAGTTTAACATCTTCTGTAGTGATTTAAAAAGTATATCTTCGCTTAAGTCGCAATGTGACGTAACTCAAGTTTTGTCCATTTTGAGTTATACTACTTTTATCTTATTAATGTAAAGTTTGGCGTCGTACCAACTGAAACGAAAATTTTTCTTTGCAAAAGGTTGAGGAGACAGAGCTGAGCTATGTTACATTGCCCCTTTAGTGACGATCTTGTTATTAGCCCCATGTTCATAGTTGTCTCTTATTTATAAAAGCCAAGAATTGTGCAACGAACAGTTAATATTGTAGAAAGTCATTATAAAAGTAAGATGTTCAACTTTGATTATTTGCTACTTTTGATTCAAAGTATTATTTATACAACCAAATGAGTAAGATTATGACTTATGATCATTTCCTTGATGAGTTGAATGAGACAACCTTAATTCAACTGATTGAGAAAATTGAAGACTTTGCCTGAAAGATATAAAAACTGGCTTGAAGTGGGAAATATTCTTAAAAAATATGTGTCCTATGAAAGATCTCAAACTTCAATAAAATATTGCTTAATATCTTCATTTTCAAACAATTCCGAGACTAATGGCCTTATTCCCTTCTACCTCACCAGCGGTTAAAACCATCGGTTTAAGAAAGATTCCACCAACCAGAGTCAGAAAAGCTAATTTTCTTTCTTTATCTGCTGGTTAACCGCTGATCAGGTTAGCAGTGAATAAGCGCATTCGAGATGTTGAGAAAATTTGCCAAATGGACCCGTTAAGCTATTTTCAGTTGGTTTAGTACCTCTACTAGCGGCTGAGTTAAGGACATTTTTTAGAACAACGTTTTGCTCTTTTTAATTTGTTAGTATCTAACAAACATAAAAATAAGACTAGTTTAGTAAAATAATAGCCATTTCTGTAATTCTCACATTTATAAAACGAATTTCATAAAAATCGAGTTTATGTTTTTTTAAATCTAAGTAAATATATCTCACAAACACGATTTCATATTTTTAAAGTTCTCTTACCAAACAAAATGTCGCTAAGGCAACCAAAATACAAGTTTATATAGTACTTTGTGCATTTGTGTTATAAAACGAGCATTTGGTTACACCATACAACACATAAATACTGCGGCACAAATTGTTTAAATAATACAGGGAAGGAAAATGTATTCCTCGAATGTATTGTTTCAAATTTTATAAAATTGTAAAGGATATGTTGTGTGCAATAAATCTTTTAACTATCTTTGTCTTGTCTGTTATATTTTGTGGGGACAGGGTGTTTCTAAAGTCCGTTTCATGGTTTTTATTTGTAACCAACGTCTCTTAGGGTCATGGGAGTAAAGTATACCCCTAGATAAGTGACCAGTGACCATGCTTCCTCCATTGAGACGACTTACAGCACGCCTAGCAACGAAATATGAAAGTAAAGAGAAACGAAATGAGAATTTCCAATGAACGAAACTTCATTGGAAAAATGTTTTAGCAATATCTAGACTAGACAAACGCTCAGAAAAACGTTGGATGAAAATTATTTGATAACTTTGCTTACTTACTTATAACTTACATGATAACGCTGGAAAAACTTGCTTAGTTGAATATTTTTTCTTTTGGAAGACTCAAAAAGATATATTTTTACTTGCTAATATGTCTTCAAATATTTAAGATATTGCATTCGTAGTGCATTCGTCATATTTCAAAAAAAATTTTATTGTAGTTTTAGTTCTTTATTTCCTTTTGTTTTTTTATTAATATTTAAAATGTTTTATTTTGGACACAAGGGGTGCTGTAAGTTATCTCAATGGATTCAGCATGGTCAGGTCATTTACCTAAGGGGTAGGGCTGACACTGCTATAGCCCATTACTGTAGGCCCACTGCTGTAGCCCATTACACTGCTACCAGTGACGTCACTGGTAGCGGAAGAGGTTGTCTCGATGACGTACCTAAGCTTCCACTGGCCAATCAGGTTTTTGGGGGTAAAATCAAGTAAAAAGGGAAATGTAGATTGGATAGACATTTTCTCTCCTATTTCAGTATCTAATAATATTTACAAAAGATAAGAGCTCTTTAACGAAAATAAAGATTAAAATATTAGAAGAAAGCATTTTGTAGAAACAAACATCACTGTTTTATTATGAAAAAAGTTAAAAAACCACAAAAATGTGAAAACTCTGCCCAAACCTTATTTTATGTTTCGAAAATCTTTCTTTTGATTTGATAATCTGAAAGATCATAGTTGAAAACCCTTAAGTTCAAAGTTTCACGTAAATACAATCAATATTAAACGCTTGAGATCCTGTTAAAGTACACTCATTGCCATAAAAAATAGCGCACCAAGAAGAAAAAGAGATATCAAAGCCAAATTTATTTCCATGATTACCCATAGTATGAAGGTTGGTTGATAAAAAAATTCGAACTTCCTTGAAGTTGGGGGACCGAGGAAATCAGTAAAAAGTGTTGACTCCATAGGTGTCCATAATCGCCGCTACACGCCATAGTATTGAGTGAAAAGGGATCTAAATGGGCTGTTGGGGATTGCAGGACCATGGTGTCTCCCCACGTAGTCAAATTTTATCTGGTGCAAACGCGGACGTTGCATACCGGGCAAGATGATTTTTCCCCATTGACCGGACTTGTTTTGTGGGCGTTGGTTCTGGAGAATGGGAAGGATGGGGTAAAAATGCAACCTGAGGGGGGTAAGAAGAAAGCTTGGACATTGCGTGCAACATGTGGTTGTGCATTTTTCTCCTGAAACTTGTCCGCAGGACAGGTCGGAAAGTAAGAACGGACAACCGGCTGCAAAACCTCAATGACGCAGCTCTGGTTGGTCAATGTACCGGTATAACATACTGAGGACATGTGGGAGGGGGATGGATATCGTTTGCAGAACTACGGATTGTCCATTTGGTCCACATAGCTTCTTACATCTTTGTCTAAAAACAAGGGGCTGAAAATGGACCTTTCTGTTTCCAATAGTGCACCAAATAAAGAAATGAAAATCCAAATGTCATGACATTGTGCTTATGAAAAAATCCCATTTCGGTTTGCAGCCCCATGACGGTTGGATATGAGTTTGAAGACACAATGGAGACGGCGCACTCAGCTGTTAATTTTCTAATCGTCCCACGGAGGGGTGATCCTCAGTAACGGAGTGGTGATGCATTGGATTCCCTGTCCCCAACTCCTGTGTATGATTTACCAGTACTTTTACCGTCCTGAGCTGTGTCACTCAGGTTTTACAGCCGGTTGTCCGTCCTTACCTTCAGACCTGTCCTGTGGACCAGTTTCAGGAGAAAAATGCACAACCACATGTTGCACGCAATGTCCAAGCTTTCTTCTTACCCCCCTAGGTAGCATTTTTACCCCGTCCTTCCCATTCTCCAGAACCAACGCCCACAAAACAAGTCCGGTCAATGGGGAAAAATCATCATGCCCGGTATGCAACTTCCGCTTGTGCACCAGATAAATTTTGACTACGTGGGGAGGCACCATGGTCCTCCAATCCCCAACAGCCCATTTAGACCCCCTTTCACTCAATACTATGGCGTGTAGCGGCGGTTACAGACACCTATGGAGCCAACACTTTTTACTGATTTTCTCGGTCCCCAAACTTCAAGGAAGTCTGAATTTTTTATCAATCAACCTTCATACTATGGGTAATCGTGGAAATAAATTTGGCTTTGATATCTCTTTTTCTTCTTGGTGGACTATTTTTTATGGCAATGAGTGTATGTTTTTTTGCGTGCGCAAACAGCGGTTCAGGAAACAGCTCTAGAAAACTTTAGGGGTTTTATTCAAGATATTTTTCTACCTAAGATATTTCCTACTGATTCGACGCTTCTCTACAACTTAGTCATTGACTTTTTTTACATACCTCAAATAGTTTTTAAAATAAAAATTTTACCTTCTAAAGTTTCCGCTAAAGAGCGTTGAAAATTGTCTAATCGGGTATAGGACATATATGGCCACTTTATTTTACCTAGACCCCACTTTCATGACTATATCTGTAGGGGTTCAAAAGTTAAAATGGTTGGACCACTTTTCGTGGGACACCCTGTATATGTTACGGGCAAAGTGATTAATTGGGCATTATTAATAATCTTTCTCTTTCCATCGGTGGAAGTTAGGTAGAGATAAAATATTTTTTCCTTTCATAATAGTTAAGTCAACAAATAATTTTAAGAAGAGAACATTAATGGGTAAACAAACAAAAAACTTATTAAAATAATTTCTTTTTTTACTCTCTTTCTTACTTTTTTTACTTACTTGCATTCAAGGCCTATAAGTATTGATTAGAATTACTTTCTAAGTAGGTATTTCTAAAAGAAATTCAATTTTTTTGCAAACTAATTGATAAATTGCTCTTACTTTTAGAGTAATCTTTTGCAACTTCTTTGAAAGAATAAAAAGTAAATTTAAAGTAGATTTTATAACCCATAAAATAATTTGAAAGTTATAAATATAAAAAGCAAAAAGCATCATACACATATAAAGCAAATAACTTTTTTGTACGAAAGACCATTTTTCACTTCAATGGACAGATCTATTCTAATAAAGTTGATAAATAAGTTTAGTTATTCACCCATTAGAAATTATCGAGTTTACCCAAAATGTAGCATTTTCCAAAGGATTTCAACGTTAAAAAAACTAATGAGAAGGTTCATCCTAGTATCCTTAAACGGCTCCTAATAAGAGATTTTTTTAGTGGTTCTTTAAGGTGTACGTACACACTACGAAATCCCAAAAATAGACCTCAACAATGGATACCTTTTCCTCTATTTTAAAGGGTATTTTAAATCTGCAGATTCGGAATAACTTATGATTTTGTAGATAACTATCTAATTTGTATTTTTAAGCATTCAAATTTTATCGAAATAAGTTTTTAATATATTTTAACGGAACTTTAAAAATTAAAATTTTTTTCATGGTTTTTCAATTTTAAACAGTGATAATTTCAGAAATATTTAGTTTATCTTGACAAAACTTGTGTTCAGACAATCTTTAGAGTTATAGAAAGGGTCTGAACCTCCAAAATAAGAAAGGTTATTAGTCGTTTATTTTAAGCAAATTTTTAAGTATCTATATCTCTGAAAAATATCGTGATTTTTTTCGGCTATCTTCAAAACCAGAATTGTTACAGAAAAACTATTCAACGCAGATCCTTTTTTCGAGGTTCGGACCCTTAAGCACAGTTAAAGGAACGGTTTCCAACCAGAATTGAGTATCTAAGATAATTTGAATGTGATTAAGCACTGTTTAAAAATGATGCTAATTAGGACATAATTTCCTAATTAACTAATTAATATTCTATAAGTTTTTTTCAGGAAAATGTTTTTAAGAACAAGTCACTAACCTATAGTGAAAAAATTAAATTTTTAAAGCCAAAAATAAGAAAAAAGTTTTCTAGTGTGTACGTACACCTTAATAGGTGTTTGAAATTTTTTCGTACGCTCTTTTTCTAGCTGGCTTTCTTCCAGTTTTCCCGAGAAAAATCGGCGAAAGTACTAATTCTTATTGATGAGTTTTATCTTTTGACAAGCAGTCTCTGAGGTTAAGGAGGAAATCTTCCATTTTCTTTTGTAAACGTCTTTAGTAATTTTCTACCTTTCAAGCGCTAAATTTTTGTGAATAAATATACTTCCTTCCACTTTCTTGAATCTTTTGTGGGAACTGAAAAGGGATGAATGGATACCGGTAGATTCTCTTAATTGAATAAGGGTTTCTTGATAAATTACGTTTCATATTATTGTCATTCAACGCCCCCGGTAAGTTCATTCATTATCTATTCTTAGAGCTGAAAATTTCTATTCCCTTTGTATATTTCTTTTCATATAAAAAATATTGTTTTTAATTACAATTAACTTCCGTAATGGGAAGCTGAAATGTGGAATAATACTTCAATATCAGACTCCAGGTTAAAAGTAAGGAGGTGAAAAGTCAATACACTTTGAGCACCCATTCTTGTCAGATAAAGAATATTTTCAGGTATCGAATTTGTATCTTAAATAACATAGGTCAGTAAATAATACAAAGCAAGATAGAAAAAAGAAATATTTTATACGTGAGAAGTACACAACACAGTATGTCATTGACATCCATTAAGTTTTGAAGATTGCATTATTTAAATGGGGACTGTCAATGTAGTTTTAAAATTTATGTCGGATATTTTGCATTGATCTACAGACCATGTCCAGCGGAATTGTCGTGACTTCTTACTTGATTTCAAAAGAAATCACGGCGATTTCAGTCGGCAGTCGCCATTTATCTGATGGAATCTTCAAAGCTCAATGGATGACCACGGCAAAAATTGTGTACCTTTTTCATGTATAAACTATATCTTTCTCAATCCTGCTTTTTTTATTGAAGTTCTAAATGAGAACGTTCTTCATGCAGCACGCTATATTTACAAACTCAAGGTTCAAATACTCTCAGGTATTACCTATCGACACAGTTTCCTTGGAAACTCGACGGTTACGTAGTGTTGTTTTCAGCGAATCAAATTCGTAATCATGACATAAGAATTAATAAAACTACTCCATACTTAATACCGACGAGCCTAGTGGTTAGAGTATCTAACTATACAGGGTGTTTCAAAAGTCCGTTTCGCGTCTTTTATTTGGAACCAACCTGTCCTAGGGTCATGGATGTAAGGTCTACCCCTAGGTAAGTGACCCTGGAGAATCTATTGAGATGGCTTACAGCTCCCCTAGCGGCGAAATAAAATAGTTAGAAAAATTAATTTAAAAACTAAAGAGGATAGAGCAAAAACCTCAGTAAGAGTATTGTTGCCAACGTTATGAAGAACTCAGGGAAAAAAAATTCATAAAAATATCGTGAATATTCCTGGAGATATTAGCATGTAAAAATAGTACTTTTTCAGGCCTCAAAAAGGAAAAAGTTCGTAAGGTTAGACCTTACTTCCGTGGCCCTAGGACACGTTGGTTCCAAATAAAAGCCGCGAAGCGAACTTTTGAAACACCCTGTGATTTGATACACCCAGTGATTTTGCACCCGCTCGGGCATGGATGTTTGTCTATGGAGAGGGATGAATTATGCCCCCTGTAAAATAGGGTTTTGCATGCGAATGTGTGTGTGGCGTGGGTAACAGTACTTCTCCTCCATGTGTTTGGTTCACAGGTACCCACAGTGTGACGCAAAGTTAGTACTGTGTTCGGCAAGTCTGGAGAAATGACTTCGGTCATTTGTGTGTGTGTGTTGTGCTTCGCCATTGGACCAAAAAAACTTCACACGTAAATTATCGAAGACATAAACAATTAATTTTCCAACTAACGTAACGTAAATCAACCGCATCGGATTCTCCATGGGGATTGTGGCGGGTAAGAAAGTAAACTCCTCTGACTAAACTCAGGTGAATTTATTTCGAGACATGACAGTAGACTGCAAAGGTAAAATATATCTCGGAGATAAATTCCCCTTCGAAGATATCGCTCTTTTTCAGGAGAACCTCCAACCAGTCATAAATCATTCGAATAACTGTGCGCAGGGGAGAACTCATTATGATGTACCCTGGTCAGCTTCATCTGGTTATAAGGAATTGGACGATCTATAACCGATCAATAGCTTCTAAAAATAATCGCACCCAGGGCTTTTAGGAATACATTAAGGTGTCATCTCAAGAAGTTACCAAGTACCAAGTGTTTAAAACTTTTATTAGTACGTAATCTTGTTGAAAATAACCAAATTACCCCGTGCTATCCCAAACAAAAATATGTTCGGTTCTCCCATAAACATACCTGGTTTTTACCCTTAAACACGACTGCACAGCTTTAACTCTGATGGGGGCTAAATGAAATTTGAAGTTTGTTGGTAAAAAGATATCTTATGTAATAAAATTAAGTGTGGGTATATACAGGGTGTCCCACGAGAAGTGGCCCAACCCCTTTTACTTTTGAACCCCTACAGATATAGTCATGAAAGTGGGGTCTAGGTATAGTAAAATGATCATGCCCTATCCGATGAGACAACTTTCAACGCCCTCTAGCGGAAAATTTAGGAGTTATAATTTTTATTTTAAAAACAATTTGAGGTATGTGAAAAAAGTCAATGACTAAGTTGTAGAGCATCATCGATATAGTAGGAAAAGACACCTTAAACAGAAAAATATCTTGAATAAAATCCCTAAAACGCACGCTCAAATAGCTTGAATTTACGTAGATTTTACGTCTTACAACGCTCCTCACGAGGCGAAAAAGAGAAATTTTCAATTTAATGAACAAAGAATACTTTTAGTCATTTACTTAAATCATAAAAATAAAAATTTCTCATTTTCGCCTCGTGAGGAGCGTCTTAAGACGTAAAAACTACGTAAATTCAACCTAATTGAGCGTGCGTTTTAGGGGTTTTATTCAAGATATTTTTCTGCTAAAGGTGTCTTTTCCTACTGAATGAACGCTGCTCTACAACTTAGTCATTGACTTTTTTCACATACCTCAAATAGTTTTTAAAATAAAAATTATAACTCCTAAAGTTTCCGCTAGAAGGCGTTGAAAGTAATCTCATCGGATAGAGCATGGCCACTTTACTATACCTAGACCCCACTTTTATGACTATATCTGTAGGGGTTCAAAAGTTAAAGGGGTTGGGCCACTTCTCGTGGGACACCCTGTATATATATGTTTGTCTTTTATACAAATCCACAGTTTTCTTCCGATCTGCACCAAACTTGGTACACCTACGTAAAAAAAACTCAGAAAAAAACATAGGCTCTGTTTCGAAAACTTTTAATGACCCCTTGACCCTCTTTCGACCCTTTTTATGGTCATTTTGCTGAAATAGCTTTATTTCTCCACAAGAAGAGATCTGCTTACTCCATTGTTACAAAGAAAACTTAATGCTTAACAACAAGTTTTTAATAGAAACACTAGGTACAAGTCTATTTAAAAATTATATTAATAATTTATAAATCTATTTCAATGAAATTTAAAACTTTAAGTATATTTTAACATATTTTAATTTGAGAGTTTATCTAATTTTTATATTTAAAATATTTATGGAATACCATTGTTGTTAAAATAGTCTCCATGGAAACGAGGATGTAAAATCAAAAGGTGATAATATTTTAGCTTTTAAGAAAGTTAGTTAGCAAACAAAAAACTATTAAAACTCCCCTTCAACAAGAAATTATTTTTTTTCTTAAATTGCAAAACGAAATAAGCTTTAATTATAGAATAATTTCACCGAAAACTTTAATTCCTGAAGATATGATTAATCAAGGGATCTAAGCAATTTTAAATAATTTTTAGAATATTATTTCCATGTTGTAAATGTGGAAATCCCATTCAAAAATTATATTGCTTGAGAATTGAAGAAATTTTAATCCATCTCATCTGGGAATACTGGGATAAGAAAAATTACTGAGGGTGATTCTATGGAAATCTAAAAAAAATTAAAACACAAATTTTGAAAAATAAAATTTCTTTCAAAACTACTGATATTTTTTTAAATGTTAGATGAACACGTCCTAGTTGATTTACAGTAAGCGACAGTAAAATTTAAATACATTTAGTGTGGGAAAAAAATTCCTATCTAAATTTTACGGTTATCAACCGTAATGTGCATTTTCGGTACGCCGAGGCAGAGTGCCAACGCGCCCGCTGCTACATTGAGAATGACACCGTAGAAAATAAATATTTCGCCATTTATTTATTTCTTCAGATTTAGACCTGAAAATTTCACATGCACCATAAAGTAATGATACCTCGAACATATCGAAATTTCAATGTTATTCTCCTTTTCGTTTAGGAGATATGGATGCCAGGATAATGACGCGCCAAGAAAATGATGATTTTTAGCATTCCGCCATTTCTTTATTTTTTCAGATTTAGATATGAAAATTTCACATGCACCATAAAATAATGATACCTCTAACATATCCAAATTTCAATAATATACTCCTTTTTGTTCAGGAGATGTGGATGCCAGGATAATGACGCGCCAGGATAATGACGTTTTTTATAGTAATTCCTTAACCATTTTTTTATTTTTTGATATTTAGCGCTACAAATTTCACATTCACCATAAAGTCATGATACCTCTGACATATCCAAATTTCAATTTTTTACTCCTTTTCTTTTAGGAGATATGGATGCCAGGCTAATGACGTTTTAAAAGCATACGCTCTGTTATGAACAGTTCAAAGTAAAAATTTTCGAAGTGAAACACTTTATTATTGCACTAAAAGTGAATATCCAGTTATTCTTATTGTAATTAATTATTAAAAAGAAGAATTGCTTCATTCTGTCATTTTTATATGCCTCATAATTAACTAAAATGTTCATGTCCGGTAAATAACGTTATTGCCTGGGACAACCATGTTTCAATTCGAAAATGATATTTAAAAAATTCAAAAAAATATTTCTTCCACAATTACATATACTATAAGATATGATTAATAATATTATATAAAAAATTCGGCGGGAAATATGCTTTTAGTACACTAAAATTCCTTTTATTTGAGCATATGTCAGTAGTGGGACAAGCCAAAATGATGAAATTTTGAGCTTTAAAGTTTTATAATTCCTTAAATTTTGCTTTCAAAATTTGTTATACTTATGTGCCATACTTATCATAAGGCCATTTATCAGAATGTTGGAAAGAAAAACTAATTTTAGGACAATATATGGATTTTTGACCCCGGGACCGGAATTTTTCACATTTCTAGAGAATCACCCAGGAACTTAGGGATAGGAAAAGTTACCAGGAACACCGGAATATTAAAAAGACGCCTGGGCATACCGCAGTGGTTCCCAAAGTGGGTTCCGCGGAACCCTGGGGTTCCGCGAAGAAATTTAGGGGTTCCATGGGACAAACTTTATTTCATTAAAAAAATTAGAATGGTGAAATAAGAATAGACATTGGACAGCTCCGCCCCCCTTTTACCCAAAAATGTTTTCAAAATGAGTTAAAACCTTACTTTTACCAGTCAAATTTCAAAATTTTTTATGGGGGAGTACCCCCAGACCCCCCCACACGGGATCTTGTGGGATACTTTTTGGAAAATCCCTAACATTTTGACATTTTTTGTCAAAAGAAAAAGGTTATGGTCTGGAAAATTCTCCCCTTGGCCCCAAAAAGCTTCTTAAAATGAGTTAAAACTCTACTTTTACAAGTCAAATTTCAAAATTTTTCTGGGGGAGGACTCCCATACTTCCCAGCGGTACTAGAAGGGGATCTTGCGTGATACTTTTAGAAAATCCCCAAGAATTTGACATTTTAGCCAAAAGGTAAAGGTGATTGTCTGGCAAAGTGCCCCCTGGACCCGTGCTGGATCTGCGCCTGGTTTCATTTAATATCATATGTATTAAATTTTGAAAAGTCGTGGATTAAAAAATATTCAGGGTTCCGCGATCATCGGTAACAAATTTGGGGGTTCCACGACCAAAATAGTTTGGGAACCACTGGCATACCAGGATGATCGGTAACTAATGATTAAACAAAATTAGAACTGTATTTGGGAAATCTTATAAGTAATAAATTTATACTCTCTACCCGTGCAAAGCCGGGCATATCAGCTAGTTGTAAATAAAAAAAATGATCCTAACTAACTGGAGTACACCTAATTACCAAAGCGTACGGTCCTTGAGTAGCACTAAGTTTAACTGCAACAGTACTTAATTAAGACACTGTAAAAAACCTGTAAATCTTTCAGAAATTACCCATATTTTTTTGCAAGAAAATTATGTTCTTTAGAAAAGATAGGGTTTTTTCTATTTTATTTTATTTTTGTGATGTAGTTGGTAGTTCTTAAACTGGTTTATTTGTCCCAAATTCACCAGTAAAATTATTAACAATGTCTTCATAATAAAGCAACTGATAAATCTTTCTAGTAGTTTTTCCTACATAGACCGATCAGCATATTATTAATGGTCTTTCCTTTTAGTTTTACCAATGGATGTAAGTGTATTTAAATATCAATAAAGGTAAAAGGAGAGAGAGATAATTGAATCACTTATTTCTGAAACATGTCAAACGCCATTTTTTTCAAAAATGAGTTATTGTTCTCATGGGATTCTGTAAGGGTAAACGTACATTTAAGTGTAAGAATAATAAAAATAACATGATTTTAAAATAGTTTTCCAGCATTTAAAATTTCAGCTTTCATTTCAATTTCAGTAAAATTTAGCAGAAACAAGTCAAAAGACGTCGCTTGTCTGGTTTCTGCATTTAAACTACTGGCAATTTTGTTCATACCGTCTCATCTGCAGCTTGTACGGGGCTGCAGTTTTTTCATTTAATCGCATACAAACACTAAATGCGATTGTAAAAGTCATTCTTTAAGAGGTTAGGTCCGTCCATCAAGTAATAGTAAAAAATATATTTGTAAAGTTTTTGTACGAATCTCAAGACTAAGGACGCTTTGTATATATATTTAGAGCTATGTATTTAAAATTTCCATGCGTGTGACATCCATGTGATCCATCCATTTATTACATCCATGTGATTGAGATTTTTGATCTATGACTCACTTTATTAAGAGGGAATATCAAATCTATACCCCCAGATCATAATATTGAACTATTTAACTAATTTTGAAGGTTTTTGAAACAAAATCGTTTTACTGTCCACAAAGTTACATCTGAACAACTATCTAATTGACTTAGAAGATTTCTATGATCATTTTGAATTGGATGACCACTATTTTTGAGTGTAGAATTGAAATAATTTATAAAATAAATATTTATATCTACTTATCAAAAGAGAAAAAATAAGAACTCTATAATAATTTTATGGGTTAGTATTTTAATAAGGAAATGGTATTTTCAACCAATATTTCCACTTTTATTACCAAATCCATTACAAAATTGAGTTAAGCAATGAAACTAGGCTTGAATACTCTGTTTATTGTAGAAACCTATCAAATGCAAAAATTTCAATAATTTTTATGCAAGAAATAAAAATATTTAAAAAATTCTTTTTGTCAGTGAAATATTCCAATGAGGTCTACTTCAAGAAAAAAATTACTAAACATCTTCATAAAAATGTAGGGAGCTTCTATACAATTTTTCTTGTTTATCCCAAAACAAGAAAGGTTGCGTTTGACATGTTTCTGAAATAAGGGATTCAATTATAATAAATATTTGGTTAAATGACCAGGTTTTATCTGTAAATTTCTGAAATTTAACTTATAAATAACTCTAGACAGGTGGTAGGGGAGAGTGGGGCTATTTCGCACATGGGGCACATTCGGACAGACGGCATTTCCCCTAGTAATTATTAATTCAAAAATCTGAAAAAAATACCTGTAGATGAAAGCATGACTACCAACTCCTGCATGAATTTTCAAAGCTCTGAGCCGTTTTGTTGTATACGTACTAGAAATTTTCTAGCGTTAGAAGCAGCAAAGTAAATTTTCTTGTCATTTTGTTGGCGTAAAATATCAATCAAAAATAGTTCTCAAGTGGACATTCAGCATTTTATTCAGTAGAGGAACTACTAAAGTAAGTTTCTAGAAAGGTTTTATTTCCCTGCTTTAATTATAAATATCTTGTTGGGACGTGGTAAGCTTGAACTGGTAGATGGGGCACATTCGTACGCCAAAACATGGGGCAGATTCAGACAGTGCGAATGTGCCTCATCTTTCCCATTTTTGATTATGAAAGTGATTTATATGTTTATAAGTGCAGTATATTTAATAACTTGAAGTTTAATTGTTTTTTTATTGTAATTTTTTCAAAATTTGGTGATAATAGAAAATAACATCTTAAAGAAAGCTTCAGTTTTAAGGAATTTAGACCCAGATTTAAACATTGAAGAAATAATTATCCCTGATAATTGTTTAATACCAATTGACTTGAACTTAAGTGATTTTATTCTAGTAGAATTTGCTACTAAAAAGAAAATTTTGTTATGTTGGTCAAATAGAAAAGTTGGAATTGAATGGTGCTTATTTAAAATTAATGATGAAGAACTTTAAAATTAATGACGAAACTTTTATTTTCCCAGTAAGTAATGATTCAACATTCATACAAAAAGATAATATCGTATTAAAAGTTCCCCAACCGTCAGTTTCAGGTGTTAATAAGCGAGCTGTTGGTTCACTTTTCTTTTCGAATAAAACCTGACAGTTAAAACATAAGTTGAACCTTTTCTAACTAATTATATTATGTGAAGTATGTCAATGTACTTCTTTACTTCAATACTCTTCATTACTACAATTGTTTTCCTCATAAAAAACTTAGATGTTCAATATTTTCTGAAGCTGTTTTCTTTTTGTAAAAAAAAATCTTCAAATTAGAGGAAAAATACGTAAAAGTGCCAAATATTTCGTTTAATTATCCTTACTTTAAAGTACAATAAACTTTTTAGTTTGTAAAAATAATTATTTTATAATTTTTTTGCATGTGTACGAATGTGCCCCACACGTGTGCGAAACTGCCCTACCCATGGGGCACATTCGCACGAAATTTCTCGTTTTTTAGATTGATGATATAGGTTAGAAATTCTAGATGAATGCGACCAGTTATCGTTTTAAAATATCGGGAAAGGTCTTAACTTTCATTTGAATCCGAGTTTGTTTCAATATCTCATCTAGATCCAGAGAAATATGCCGAAATGCACTTTTTGTGCGAATGTGCCCCGTTCTCCCCTACTTGTGGAACAAGTAATAGATTATTTAAAAAACAACAACGGTTTTTAATCCACAGTATGAAAATGAAAATAAGCAGACAATTGTTTCGGGGATCACGAGATCCCCTTTGTCAGTGCTAAAAGATATTACAAGACCAGACATTAGTATACATACACATAAAATTTTTTCCTTGTTCTATGCTGAGATAACTAACCAGATAATATTTATTAAAAAACTGAAACCCGGGTGAAGCCCGGGTCTAGCACGTCAGCGCTAGTACATCATAAAATAAAAAGTCTAAAAAATCACGGAAGATATCTGTGAAATAAATGTAATATAAACTGGCGTCCTTGCTGACAGCTTTTTTAATGTATATTTAACCATTTTTATACAATCCATTTCCTTTTAAACTTTCTCTGTAACTTTCTGATACGTGAATTTTGATATGCTAAGAACTTGCTTACACATTATATGGCCATAGTACGTGTGTAATATGCAAATCACATACGACGGTAATTAAATAATACGAGCCATGGAAACAAGAGTCTAGTTACGATCCCGGGTAAATCCGTAACATCGTCCCTTTCTCCCATCGTTACCTCTTTCAAGAAGAATCTGAACATAAATTAATGATGACTTTGCAAGTAACAGTAAACCTCCCTTTAACGCCCTCTAGTTTTCTGTAATTATTTGGATGCTCGAGATAAATGTTAAATTAATAATGACTTTATCGGCGATACTCTAAACCTGCCTTTACTCTATTAATTATTTCTATACTTAAACTTAAATACTACTTAAGGATCAGTGCTATTATATCATTAGTTTTTAACACTATAAGCAGGTGCAACAATTTTAATCCCGTGCGTGCTGTTAAAATTATTCTTTTTTGAGCTAATAAAAGCGCATAACTAACTCTGAAACTATAAAATTTTAACATTTAAGATACTTTCTTTTTTCAGGCCCAAAGAGAGTACTATTTTCTCTTGCTTAAAACCCAACTAATGTTAACCCTCTGGCTAATCATTAGGGTGTCCCTTAAAATCGAAGGTCGGGGAAACTTTTGCTCCACCCCCCAATTTTTTTTCTTTTGGTACCCTAAGACTGTGTGCAAAATCTTAAATCGATCAGATAATATTAACACGTGCCCCAAACGGCCTAAAGTTTGAAAAATTTGACTTTTTTCGAATTTTTTTGAAAATTTTTAAAAATATGTTTAAAAAATCCGTTTCCGAATAATAGGGCTCTAACACATTTAAACAATCATATTTGACCGTTTTTTATTACTAGTTAGGCCAAAATGCCCAGTTTGTAACCTAGTCATCAATTAGAAAATCATCAAATTTGTCCATTTTATACCAAGAATAGAAGAATCAAAAGCAGTGGTAAGCGACTTTAAACCGCAAAATTCCATGAACACCATTTGTAAACCATATTGATGTGGATATAAATTTTCTGGAGCTCAAATTAATTATTGGTTGCTTAATTACAGACGCCATATTGGATTGCATTAAAACTAAAAAAAATTCTGGAAAAAAGGTATGGGCATGTTTGATATCGGTTAATAGATCTTTGAGGTTTCTAAACTCAATTAGGACTAATAAAATTATCTTAGACAACTTTTTAAAGCTCTACGCAATTATAAGGGCCAGTATATCTCCTAATACAAGTACAAACCATGTTTTCAGAACTATAGATATGGTACTCAATTCTAAACACATAAAACTGGCAAGAGAAATTCTGGAAACAAGTTAAAAAACAGACTCCAGTGTGTCCACGAGTATTTTATTTCGTAAGTTAGCTGAAAAGCTGAAGTTAATACAAGATTAACCCCGCTCTTTATAATAATTTATTTAACCAATCAGACGGTATGCAATTAACCCAGGTATAGAGACTGTTCTTCTATTTTATCATAATTTTATTCGTCAAAGCAAAAAATACCTTCAATTAAACAAATTAGTCAATAAAATCTAAGACATTTATATTTTCTATTTAAGTATCATAAATATTATCAACAGTTTCTTAAAATCATTCTTTCTTTAAAGTCTTTTTGTGAGTCAGCTATTCTTCGCTCTGTAAGTTTCCTATCTCTACATTCTCACAAAGAAGGCTCTGACACTTTAAAACAATTTAATTCCATAAACAATTTTTACGAAAAATTAACTCGAAACGTTTGTACTTCCTCGAGGACGTTTACTGATGAAAGGTTGACAGTGCGAAGAAAAACTAAGGGTAAAGTAGAAGAGTTATTAAAATTGTAGTTGATATTTAAACTTTCTTACAGCCACGGGCAAAATAACAGTGTTTAATTGTTTTAATGACACTATTAAATTGAACGGCTGGTATTTTTTATGTTAATGTATAAAATTATGATAAAATAGAAGAACAGTCTCTATAAACATGGTTAATTGCTTACCTTCGGAGAGTATAGCTAAATTATTATGAAGAGTGGGTTAATTTTGTATCAACTTAAGCTTTTCAGTTAACTTATGTAATAAAATACTCGTGGGCACACTGGAGTCTGTTTTTTAACATGTTTCCAGAATTTCTCTTGCCAGTTTTATGTGTTTAGAATTTAGTACCATATCTATAGTTCTGAAAACATGGTTTTCACTTGTATTAGGAGATACGCTGGCCCTTATAATTGCGTAAAGAGCTTTAAAAAGTTGTCCAAGATAATTTTATTAGTCTTAATTAATTTTAGAAACCTCAAACACCCATTACCCGTTATCAAACATGTGTCCATACCTTTTTTCCAGAATTTTTTTAAGTTTTAATGTAATCCAATATGGCGTCTGTAATTAAGCAACCCATAATTAATTTGAGCTCCAGAAAATTTATATCCACATCAATATGGTCTACAAATGGTGTTTAGCCATGGAATTTCGAGGTTTTAAGTCGTTTACCACTGCCTTTTGATTCTTCAATTCTTAGTATAAAATGGACGAATTTGATGATTTTCTGTTTGATCACTAGGTTACAAACTGGGCATTTTGGCCTAACTAGTAATGAAAAACGGTCAAATATGATTGTTTAACTGTGTTAGAGCCCTATTATTTGGAAACGGATTTTTTAAACATATTTTTAAAAATTTTCAAAAAAATTCGAAAAAAGTCAAAATTTTCAAACTTTAGGCCGTTTGGGGCACGTGTTAATATTATATGATCGATTTAAGATTTTGCACACAGTCTTAGGGTACCAAAAGGAAAAAAATTGGGGGGTGGAGCAAAAGTTTCCCTGAATTTTTGAAAAAACGCCCAAATAAGGGACACCCTACTAATCATCCTGTGATTTCCGCGTGCAGGTGATTTTCTTCCTTCATTGAGGATCGCATCTGATATAGCGAATTAGCCCCTAGTGGCAAAATTAAAAAGTTAAAAAATTAATTTAAAAACTAAAGGAGATAGAGCAAAAACTTCAGTTAGAGCACAGACAAGAAGAGACAGACCGGTCAATAGGCGGGGCTTATCCAGAGAGCTCAAGTGGCGCCTCTGACAAGCGGTACCGGCATTAATCGATTAATTTAATATTTTTTAATCGAAATCTTTTTACATTTTTTTGTTGACGAAACTTGCAATATTCGATTTCGAAAGTAAACATGAAGTTTGTGTAAATCGTTTTAGTCGGACTCTTTTCAATTGTTTTCTAGATTTTTAAATCATTTTAACAGTGTCTTATTGCATTAAGGCACATTTTATCTCGTTTCTTCCCTATTTTGCAATGTATTGGAAAATCTGTGTTGCATTCTTGAACTTGATTTCTAAGCCTGATAGAATTCGGTATAATTCGCGTTAATTATAGGCGTATATATTTAATTCAGATGAAAATGAATCCTAGTATTATATATTTTTATTGTCAAGAATTCATTTTGAATGTGCCTGGGATCTGGGATTCGTATTTGCAAAAGATGTGTTCGTTTAGATTCACGGGGATTTCAACTTCATTTACACATCATTTTTGTCTTAAAAAGCCAAGGGATTATAACAAATATTTGCAGTTATTGAAATATGAGATTTTATAAAATCATTTAGATTCTCATTATTTACTTGTGTGATTCTTGATTACTTTATATTTAAGCTTGTATTTTTACAATCGAGTTTTTCATCATATGCGATCACTAAATTTTGTTGATGAACAAACCTTAATGATTTAATTTAAATTTTCTATTATAATAGCAAATTTTAAAAATTTGTTGAAAGAAAAGAAATTTTTTAATTTTAAAAAGCATTAAAATGGCTTATGTGATCGCCAAGGATCGCGATCCTGGTGATCATATGGTCGATGGATTTTACGTCTTCGCAAAACGTCTCCATGGTTGCCAGACCTAAAAGCTTAACTGTAACCACAGTTTTAGTGCAGGTACCGTGGGTTGAGGGCGTTCGTGTCGTGGGCCACCCATTGACCGGTCTGTCTCTTATTGTCTGTGAGTTAGAGTATTGTTGCCAACGTCATGAAGAACTCACTGAAAAAAATTGATCAAAATATCTTGAATATTCGCGGAGATATTAGCATGTGAAAATAGCACTTTTTCAGGGGTCATAGATGAAAAAGTTCTCAAATTTGCAATTTTTTCAGTGTTATTGTGTAGTTTTGTGTTTTTTTATTTGAATAAGGGCAAAATTTAATCAAAAATAAAAAAAAAACTCGCAAATTTGTGAACTTTTTCATTTCGCCATTCATTACCCCTTGTAAAAATAACTCTCGGGAGATATTTTATTTAAATGTTTCTTAAAAATGTGTTTCGGACCTTCATGTAAATGTGCATGCTTTAAAACAGAGAAAACAAACTTCCATCCTGAAATTTTGTAAGGCTATAAAGCCGTGACCATGTTTTTGTGTTCGTAAAAAATACTTTTAAAAACAGTGGTTCCCAACCTTTTGTGGCCCATCGCCCCCTTTCTAGAGGTTGACTAACCCCTATCGCCCAATTTTCATTCTCATTGTATGTCTAATTTTAATTTGAAGTAAAGTGTAAATAATAAAGCAATTTTATGTCCGGGGTCGTCCCCCCGGAAGTTTTTGTAAATAAAACTCTAAAATACAGGTTTTTAACTAGTACCTCTTCCTAGGTACACCTCTTCCGAATTTCGGACATATATTTTTAGGTAGGATTTTTAAATTGATGAACTAAATATAAAAATAGTTTTGAAAAACTAAGTTCCAAGTACAAAAGGGGGGTTTGGGGGTCCTCCCCCAGAAAATTTTTGGAAATTCTGAATACAGTCTGCCAGAACAGTACTATTTTAGTTTCCCCCTTTGAATACTCATCGCCCCCCAATCGCCCCCTTGATATTTATCGCCCCCTTGATAACACAAATCGCCCACCTAGGGGCTATCGCCCCCCAGGTTAGGAACCGCTGTTTTAAAACTTCAATTTAGTATTTTAACTCATTTTTGGATATTTGCGATCCGTGGATAACTCCGGGGACAGGTCGCCCCTTTTTACTACATCGAAGAAATTTCAAGGAAAAAACAAGCACATCATCAAAATTTTGGAGGAACGGGGTTTGATCCCATCTATCCCCCTTGGACACAACCTACGAAATTTTCAGTCACTAGTATTACCTTAAGGGAACGTACCCATACTACGCGACCCATTTTTTACCATTTTTGACCCCCCTCCCCCCCTTGATGATCATCCGTAGTATATGCCAAGACCCCCCTCCCCCTCTAGTTTTCACGTGGTAATTCATAAATTTGGTTGAAAAAATAATTTTTTGCAAACAGAAAAAGAAAAAAAATAATTTTGCTTAATTTGTCTAATTTTAATAATTTGGCTTAATTAGTCTTAATTTTGCAAATTTCAATTATTAATTTGGCTTAATTTTGTCGTATTGACTAGAAGAAATTGACTACGTGACGAAACCCTAAGCCCCCCCTCCCACCTGTGACCGAGCGTGGTATTTTGAAGACCCCCCTCCCTCCCCTGAACGGGTCACGTAGTATGGGTACGTTCCCTAATATAACTTTTGCTCAAAATCTGCTACTACAACATTACGAATCCTAAAAATGACATAAATCTTTTAGTAGAAATAAAATTTAGCTTTTTGTTATTTCTGCTCCATCCATTTGCACATTGATAAATTTCGGTCGAAAATAATTACTCCAATAGTGTTGGCAGGTACCTCAGCCAATGAATTGCACCGTTCAAGCGTGTAGCCGAAAATATATTATTCCCGTCACTTACAAATGATATGAATTGCTTTACGTTGTTGGCCCGTTCTGAAGAGTAATTGTGCTATAAACGTTCACAAGAAGAGCAGAACAACTACAGACTCTCTGAAACAGTATTTTAAGATTTTTAAAAATTAGAAACCGTGGACACAAGGAATGAATTTGAGAAGAGAATCTCCTTTACTCAAGTAATCTACATATGGTTAATTTTAAATTCACTGAGGTTATGCAATAAGTTCCAAAGTTTAAATTTCTACCGAGGGTAATTTAACTTTTAACTAGATGGTTATTTTATTGGATAGGCTAATAAGAACTTGAAAGAAGTATACTTTAAAAATGTTAGGAAATACGTATATTTTAAAATTATTCAAGCCTCCTCAGTCATTTAAACTAAGAGTTTGTTTAGGCATCGCCACATAAGTGACATGAGTATTTGAGTATCCATTCGCTTCGATGCAAATGTGCTTGGCTTCAGGCCATAACTATTGAGTAGGATTCTAAGTTTAAAAGAGTAGAATGAAATGATAATACCCATGTCTTTCTTTATGACCTGCTTAATATTCAACTAGGATCCCCAATGAATTCCCCACCTGATAGAAACTATTTAAACTTTTTGGGGCATGTTCTCGAAATGCAGTAAAGTGAATTTTTTTTGCTAAGAGCTGAACATTATTGTTGCATGGATAGATAAGTTTAGCACTCAGTTCTTGGCACCCATATGAGAATGAAAATATTTTTAGTTTTCAATGAAGAGAAATATTGCATCATTAGTTAATTGAATTCTGTTGTTATAATAAGTGAAGTAGAACGATTCATTTGGAAAACGATGGATGAGAAAACCCCCATTTAAAATTGAATTATATGAAAAATTATATATTAAAGTTTGAGTACATAAAGTAGTATTATTATAAAGTAAAAAAATTATTTAAGACCTGTTTCGGGTTCGAAGGCCGTGGTCTAAGGTTTAAGATTTTGGACTTTTCATCTACAACTTCCGTTATGAAGCTTACGTGGAGGGAACATGGTTTGATATAACTGAAGCTCTGAAGCCAATTACAAATCCCAACTTAACTGTGTTAATGACTGGCAGCCATCTTGAGTATTGCATTGAAGATTTATCAACTTACTGTTAAGTATTTTATCTGTATGTAATGTTTTTAGGATAAGAACAACTCAACTCGGCATTCTGAGTTTACTTCTGTTCTGTTTTTGTTCTTGTGTAGTAGAATGAATGTTTATGTGCTGTTCTTTAAATAAATGTGTTTAGTTAACCTTGATAGTTTAATTAATTTATCACTTACCAACTTTTCTCATAAACTATAACTAGTGCTGACTAACTTCATGTTTCATGAAACTTTTGCATGCTTATTTCGCACTCTTCAGAAGACCTCTTATCTCTGAATAAAACATGAATAAGTAAGATGGATTCTAAGACAATAATTTAAAAGGGATGCAAATATTTTATATGAAAACTTAGTTTGATAATTTTATATTTTAATAGAAAATAAAATGTTTCATGGGACAAAGTAGCACTCACCAGAATTTTTTTTAAATATTGGATAGTCAAAAAAGCATTTTTCTAGGTGGCAAGGTGGCATGCATTTTTCATTTCATTCTTCTGGTTTCTTTTAACGTGACTGTTGACGTTGACGGTGACATTGACGGTGCTTTACCCACTTGGTTCAAGACTCCGGTTGACTTTGTCAGCTGCCAAAAAGTCTAAGATTGAATAACCGAGACGAGACCAACATTTGGCCAACTACGATAACAGCTACGTGTTTAAACTCCGATGGATAATCTAGTTCTAGTGGACGACTGTCCGCTTCGAAGTAGTTAGTTTTGGCTATTCAGTCTTGGATATTTTTACTAGCTGCTTATGTCCAACGGAGTCGTGGACGTAACTACCAAAATATTAAACATGGGACCACGGCTTTCTAACCCGGAAAAGATTTTTAATAATTACACTGGTCAACACTCATTTTGATGGCGGGAATATTAAAGCTGTTTTTGTATATATTTGACCTCCTGATTCCGAATATGACATCCGTTTTTGCTCATCAGCTCTAGTTTTTAAGATATTCGAAAATTAAGTTTTTTCACTTTTGACCTACCTTTTATACAATATGGAGCTATAAAAATGACATAAAAATAAAAAACCTAACCACCCAAGGTTTTTCCTATTCCTTAGGCTTCCAATAGATAGTGTATAAAGTTTCAGCTCTCCAAGTTAATTTTAAGGGGTACATGTAGGGCCCTAAAGTTGAAAAAAAGTCGAAAAATTGGTATTTTTTTCAGAATTTTTAAAAAAATATTTCTTAGTTTTCTAATTTGATAAAACTGGCTAATATATGTTTTTTAGAACTTATTTAGACCGCTAAAAATAATTTTACTTGAAAACTGCACCTCTTTAGAGCGATTTTTTAGTTTTAAGGCGAGAATAAGGGTCATTTCGCTCAAAAACGCTTGGTACCAATAATGGTGGTTGAAACGAATAAATTTCAAATTTTTCAGAAGAAAGTCATCAAAAATGATGTCCTTTGATATAAAACTGAAATTTCATATGATACAGATCAGTAAAAAAGAGCATTTTTTTCAATTTTTTCAAATTTTAGGGCTTGAAAGTTCGAGAGGAGCTTCTACTGTTTCACTGATCTTTATCATGTGAAATTCAGTTTTACATCAAAGGACATCTTTTTTGATGACTTACTTCTGAAAAATTCGAAATTTATTCGTTTCAACCACCATTATTGGTACCAAGCGTTTTTGAGCGAAATGACCCTAATTCTCGCATTAAAACTAAAAAATCTCTCTAAAGAGGTGCAGTTTTAAAGTAAAAATATTTTTAGCGGTCTAAATAAGTTCTAAAAAACATATATTAGCCAGTTTTATCAAATTAGAAAACTCAAAAATATTTTTAAAAAAATTCTGAAAAAAAGACCAATTTTTCGACTTTTTTTCAACTTTAGGGCCCTATAAGTACCCCTTAAAAATAACTTGGGGGGCTGAAACTTTATACACTATCTATTGGGATCCTAAGGAATAGGAAAAGCCTTGGGTGGTTAGGTTTTTTATTTTTAAGTCATTTTTATAGCACCATATTGTATAAAAGGTAGGTCAAAAGTAAAAAAAAATTAATTTTCCAATATCTTAAAAACTAGAGCTGATGAGCAAAAACGGATGCCATATTCGGATTCAGGAGGTCAAATATATACAAAAACAGCTTTAATATTCCCGCCATCAGAAAAAAAGTTTTTTTTGTAGACCAGTGTTATGATTCCAAGAGGTGTAAGCCTTCATTTTCTCATTGAAAAATATTTTTGTTATAAAATAAAAACATTTAATGGTTAAGGTGGAGGGGGAGTAGTAAAATGTATGAGTTTAATATAAAAACTAGATAGCATAAAGAGATATTTTATGAAAGATAGTATAATATGAAGTCATCAAAAACAAAAATATGAAACTAAACCTATCATTTCTATATCAGTAGAATGTGTGCAAAACTGATATATTAGTTAGAAGAGGCAAAATTAAATTTGCGATTTAAAGTGAGAGCTGAGCAGTTAAATAAGTGCATCGACTCTTACTTTACTAAGAATTCAGTTAAGCCTTAGCCCAACGATTTAAAAGCGTGAAACTAGTTCAGATCCCCAACCTGCCACTACGTGTTCCGTAAACAATTGAGGAGACGACATTCAAAAAACAAATTAATGAAGCAAAAGGCCACATTTTTCACGCTTTCAGCCTTAGAATTTGAGCGACTTTAGGCTAGAGAAATGCATTCAATCCACGTTTTAAAACCTTTTATCATAAAAGGATTTTTGTGCCTTAACATGTTTTAGAAGAGATGGCATGTATCTAGCTGGTTTATTATCGCGCTCTTTCAGTTTACTTTGAAGTTTTGAGAGGGTGCTTTTACTGTACTTCCCCAAGCTCTAACAAACTGGAAAGTTTTCTGGAATTTATTTAACTCATTTAAGTTGGGAACTTCATACTGTTTTAAAAATTGGTGTCGACGCTTCACATTTTAATTCAACGCGGTCAAACTTGTGGCCATAATACTAACTTCTAGCATAAAATGTCAAGAACTTTAGTAGGTCTTTGAAATGATTCAGGAACCTTTTGTTTTCATGTTTCAAGTTTCAAATATTACGATCTAATGCTTTCATTTTTGAAATACTAGAAAAACTCAGTTTCGAACAATTAAATAATCATCACTCACCTTACTCATTTCAAATTTATGTTTGAATATTGAATTATTAGGAAGATACTTGAGGTATCCCAATTCTAGGTGTGGTTACCACATTACAACGATACTTACAGTTCGACTTATCTTTTCAAGGTTTTACAAATTTTAAGTTTTTTTTAACTAAATGAAAAATAATTACAGTCAAGTCCGCTTAATGTGATCACGGTTAATGTTATCAATCGGATAATGTTATCGAAATCAACAGGTCCCGATCATTCCTATTCAATTTAATGTAAAATACATCGTTTAATGTGATCAACTATGATTCAACACGCCGCTTAATGTTATCAAAATTGGTCCATATCCCCTTAAAAACGACCGCTTTAGAGTTCAAGTTTCGTTTTGAAGGTCAATTTTTACAAATAAACATCTGCCCCACTCAGCATTTGGCGCTACTTTTTTCTGAAACTCAGTACGAGTAAGAAAAAGAAAACATTACGCATAATGTATTGAAAGAAAACGATTAAAGAGGGGTCCTAATCCATACTTGTGGTTGGTTAAAGAAACCATCCACGTATTGCAGATGTTTCCACTCAGTGGCGGATCCAGCGGGGGGGGCACAGGGGCCCGTGCCCCCCGTCATAATTCCAACTACCTAAAAAATGTTGATTTTTCGTAAAATAAATGTTTTTTTTAATTTGTACAAAAAAACATTGAACATTTGTAACATTGAAATCTCTACTTTCTACCCAAAAGCGTAAGCGCTTTCTTCGCAACGCGGTATCTCCAATTCTGAGAAAGAAGATTTCGGTCACATGCATATTCCAGGAAGAGAACTGGGATAGAGGGATCTCTTTTCCTTTTCAACGGGGGGGGCACGGGTCTCGTGAAGGGAACGCTTATCTGGACGCAACATGCTGAATGAATAGGCCGGGCGTCTAGGGGGGTGTTGCGTAATTACTTCTTATCCCTCGACCTTTTTCTCACATCGGTCAGCGGTCAAAACAGTGCCTGAGCAGTAACATTCGCGCCCGCGTGTGTCTCAAGCTGAAAAGTAGGTGCGTTCTTTTCGTATTCGTTGGTTTTAAGTGACTGAAAGTTTCATGAAAACAAATCAAAACTTTGGTGAGTACAACTGTTTTAAAATCATTTTTGTATCTACTCAATTTTATAAGTATAAAATGGAGGAGAGAGGTTTTTGATCAATTGAACTAGAGAAATAAGCTTTGCTTTGTTTCGATACAATCAAGGCGATTTTTAGTAACTTTTCACTTAAAATATTTTGAGTTTCTGGATTTGTGTTATGGAAGCCGCGACCGTTTAATTTTGCTAATTTTTCACCTAATTAAGTTTTATTCATGCATCAAAATTCAATGGAAAAGAAAATTGAAGATTCTTCGGACGTTTAATCCAGCTAAGCAATAACTAACACAGCCTTTTTACCTAAAACCAGTCGATTTTACAGATTGGACCAAAATGGGTCTATTCAACTTTCACCTTAACTCTCGCTCCATTCACGTTAATTTTTCTTCGTACTTTCTTTGTACTTTTCTAGTCAAGGGCGTATAAAGGGCGGCGAAGGGGTTCTGGCCCCCTCTTCGAAATTCTGACTAAATATAAAAAAAGTTAAAATCCTGTTTCTTTTAGGGTCAAATTTCCAAAAATATTCTGGGGATGTCCCCCCATTTTGCACTTACAACATTCTATTACTCACAACTTATTACATTAAATTCATCACCATGCAAAATGCTACCTAAAAATATGTTTACGAAATTCGGGCTAGAGGTACAAACTAGTTCAAAACCTGTTTTTTAGGGTCGATTTTTAAAAAATTTTCTGGGGGAGATCCCCCAGACCCCCTTGAGTACTTCGAATTGAATTATTTACAACTTTTCTTACATTCTGTTCCTTAAGACGTAACTTTCACCTAAAAAGTATTTAAAGTTTCATTAAACCTATTAAATATGCACGAGAAGGCTGGGGGATAATTTTGGGCCCCTCCCGAAATAAATTTATACATACGCCACTGTTTCTAGTGATACTACAAAATGTATTACGAGAACCTATAAGGAGTAAGATTTTCAAAAATTTCTCGGGGGCATTCCCCCGAACCCCCTTTTAGAACGGTTTTACCTTTCGGATATTTGAATAACTAGACATTTGCTTTTAATCTAATGGGAGAAGTAAATAAATTAAAAAATATTTTAGTTATAATTTAACCACATAGTATATATAGTTTCTGAATAACCCGCTTATATACAGAAATATAATAGAAACCTTTTTTGGGACTTGTAACATTGAAATTCATTTTTACTTGCAAAAGAGATTAATACGAAAGTGTGACTTGTGCCCCCCCGTCAAATTTTTCTGGATCCGCCACTGTTTCCACTGGATGTTTCTGACATGGGATTTTGATTTTCCCTTGTTTTCTGGAATTCAGATTATAAAATAAGTGGTTTATTGGAGTGGAAGGATATAATGGAGTAAAAAACCCTTCTATTCTATAGGGGAGAGTGTTGTACCTATGGACAAAAATCACGTTTGAATTTTTCTAAGACAGGTAAAATCACATTTTGACCATTTAAAGTGCCCAACCTATAGCTCTAACCTTTGTGAGTAGAGAGATATTTTTTATTAGTCAAAATCTTGAAAATTGGATTTTTAATCATTTATAATAACTTGGAAAAATTTGTGTCCAAAGGTACAACAACCTGTTGTACCTATGGACAGACCCAGTTGTACCTGTGGACACCCTTAAAAAGGGAAGTTTTAGTTGAAAAAAGCTAAGAATGAACATTTTTATTGATGAATTACCTTTTAATAACCTATTTCAAGCCTTTTTAAAATTGAAAATAGATTTTTTAAAGTAATGTAGTTTTAGATCGTAAATGATCATTAAAACGAAGTTGAATGATAAAAGTCTTGATTTTTTACCAAAAACACAAAAATCACATGGTATTTTCAGATCAGAATTTAAGGTAATAGTTTCATCAATCATGCTGATTGATCTCACAACTTCACTGATCCAAAAAAAACAATTCGATCGACACTTAGTTGTGCAAGCATTTACTGGTAATAACAGTAATAATTTGGTGGTAAATTTTCTTCAGTGGAAAGTTTAAGTTTTTTGAATCATCATACTTAAATGTGATAGGGTGCTTAGGGTTTTACACCATATTTAACATTAAATTTCAAGTAGAATCGCAAATTTAAAAAAGTAGTTTAGATCACAAAATATTTGATTTTTCATCTAAAATTCACTTGAAAATAATCGCTGACAAATAGATTACCATTTAGAATTAATTTAACATTTATTAAAATGTATTCAGTTAAATTGAACCTGATTCTAAAACGCTGATTAGCTACAGACACCCACAAGAACGTGTCCGTAGGTACAACACTTATGGTGTCCGAAAGTACAGCATCAGGTGTTTTTGCATTCAAAGTTCTATAAAAGATAAAAGAATTGAGATCTGACGATTTCTAATATCAAAACTAAAAAGTCAAAATCTCGGGGATTCCCCCATATATCCCATTTTTTCATATCATAATCATAGAGGAAGAAAATAATTAATGTAGTGATGCACTAAAAAAAACTTTGAGCACCTAAAAACAGTATTTTTATTATAGAAAATTTAAATAATATTTTAAACAGCTGATTTCACATTAGCAACTAGATATCATCTGTTTACATTCAAAATCGACCACAAATTCAAATTTACATTTTTTCCCGAATTTTAAAATGAGGTGGCTGAAGGTACAACCGTCCGTAGGTACAACACTCTCCCCTACAATTAAAATTACAAAGTAAGCGATTGTTTATATTTATTAATTCAACTACTCTTATATTTCTCCGTAAAAACTTTAAGTTGTCAAGTGCCTTAGTGTAAAAATAGTGTTTTAATACATTAGTTACAACAATTGCATTAGTTTGATTTTAAAGCAAACAATCTAGTTACACTGTTTGCTGTTTTTTTTTCATGTGAAATCGCTTATTGTTATCAATCGGATAATGTTATCAGTTTAATCTCGGACAATTGCGATCACATTAAGCGGACTCGACTGTAAAAGAATTTGTAATATTAGAAATATTTGTTCTGTGGAGAGGTATTTTTGTGGTATATTTTAAATTAGTATTTACATAAGTGGAAATCAGGACGAAATTGTAACAGATTATTAGTTTATCATAGTAACATTTATGTGAAAAACTTATATTTTTATCATTTTAAAGTTTTTTTAAGTTATTAAAAATCTAAACTTATACAATTTCAGTTCACTTTTTAGTTTAGTTTATGAAATATGCTATACACATGATTCATATAAAGTGTCAAATCTTAAGTTTCCTTTGTAATGTATTTTTTGTTAATGTTCAAACAAAATTCTCCCAAACTGTAATCATGTAATCTTTTCCTAAACATTTTAAGAAATCCACTTTTTTATCCAATGCTTTTTAAAACTAATGTTTTCTATAACACCCCTCTTGAATAGCGTTTTCTTTAATTGTTTGTTTTATATATCTTTAGATTCAATCTTTAATTTATTCTTCCACCAAGGTACCTAAACGTTTCTTGAAATAAGATGTCTTTTACGCGCAAAAGTACTTGAGATATTGATTAAAAATTCTTCTGTACATCTATAAGAAAGCGTTTCTTTTGTTTACTGAACTGAGTTGATTGAATTTACTTCCCCTCTTCAACGGTATTCACTATTAAGTCTTTTCATAAACTCACTTAAAAATATGTTGTTTCCACTTCACGCGAATCTATTCCGAAGTTGAGGCAGTCATCGACAAGAATGAAAAACTGTCAAACCCATACTTTCTTTAGAAGCACTCTTAAGATATATCCCGAATAAGAGAATCACTTTCCCCCCATTTAAGATATTGGAAAAAGCTAACTCTATGAGGAGCGGTTTTTGTAAGAAAAAGTTAACTCGGTATAAGGGGCAGGTTTTTCTGAAATTGAATCAAAATGAAAAGACGTCATTTCCCGATTTGAGCCACATAAAATTAAAGTGTGTCGAAGCAACAAAAATGACATTGCAGAAATAGATATGATTTCGCCAAATGTTTTGCACTAGGGGCACGTATCTTCTAAATAGCTTTCTTTCTACGTTTTTTCTGCTTTCGTTAAAAGCTAATATGACGCATAAAAACGAACCTCGGGTTTCGGAAAAAAACTTATTAAATGATTAACCGAGAACAGTAATGAAAGTTTGTCTCTGATGTCTAGTGTATTAAATGTGGAAAGGTTTTTTTTCTGCTCGTAGAAGACAGAACGTGATGGTCATCAAATAAAAAGCCGGCTTGATTTTTAGTGTGACCGGAATTGTTATGGAATGATATTAAAGGAATGAGGGTAGTAATGCAGAACTTTTTGATGGATGAACATTAAATGTTTAGGAAGGAATCTTTTTTATGAATCAGTCAATATGAAGGACACCAAAAGAATTCCATGCAATAAGTTTTTGCTTTCATATTTGAAAAGTATTTTTGCTGCAGTAAAATTTGTGGAATACTTGATCACTTGTTAGATTCTAAAGTAGTAAGTTATTTTATAACTAAAAAATTTTTAACTTAATTAATTATGTTGAATCACCTATAACTAACTCTATTAACATTTTGATCATGGGCGTCATTTAGGGGGGGGGGCAACCGCCCCCCCCCCGAAGGTTTCCACTGTTATGTGAAAAATAGCTGCAAGTCCATTGAAAATTCTGAACTTCTACAAGGAGCTTTGGATGCAACTCAAAAAGTCTCAAAAGGAGTTAAAACACTACTTTTAAGGGTTAGATTTCAAAAAAATTTCTGGGCAAGGATCCCCAGCCCCCCTCTAAAATTTTTACGTCTGTGGTTTACAGATTTTTCCTCCTTATAATTCTGCCATTTACGAGAAGCTTTTCGCTTTACGAGCTCCCCAAAGAGTTTGAAAGAGATAAAGCACTAGTTTAAAGGGGAAATTTAAAAAAAAATTCTAGGGCATACCCCCAGTCCCCCTTTTATAATATTGGCCTCTGTTAAACAGTGTTTTCCCCCTTGAAAATTCTGCCGCTTACAAGAAGCTTATCCTTTTTAGTACTCCCCAACCAAAGAGTTTGAAAAAGAGATAAAAAACGAGTTTAAAGTGGTAATTTCAAAAAATTTTGGGGGGAGGACCCCCAGCCCCCTCTAAAATTTTTACGTGGGTTACACAGTTTTTCCCTTTAGAATTTTGCCACTTACAAGAAGCTTTTCCCTTTAGGAGCTCTCCAAAGAATTTGAAAAAGAGATAAAACACTAGTTTAAAGGGGAATTTAAAAAAATTGGGGGCGAGGCCCCCTTGAAACTTTGACGTTTATTTACAACTCTTTTCCCTAGAAAATCCTGTGGTTTACAAGAAACTCTTCTCTTTGGATGCAGCTCAAAGTGTCTCAAAATGAGCTAAAACACTACTTTAAAAGGCAAATTTTCAAAATTTTCCTGGGGGTGAACCCCAGACCCCCACTTTTCCCTAGGACTTATATATGTAAATATATATGCAATATATGTAATATATTATTCATATACTACTTTTCAGTGTTCTAACACTTAACCTATAAATGTGCTCGTTAGGGGATACCTTAACAATGAAGTTGAGTCAATCCCCCCCAAAAAAAGTCTAGTTACAGCGTGATTCAAAACCATTTAAAAAATCCTTTTGCCCCCCCCCAACCAAAAACTGAAGTGACGCCCCTGATTTTGATAAAGAAATGATCCTACGACATCTACATCTGTCCTAGAAAATCTTTAACCATGGTGATCTTATGACACAGTGGCGTATATAGAAATTTATTTCGGGGGGGGGCCAAAATTATTTTTCACTCACTCCCAAGCAAATTTATTACGTCCATTGTAGCCTTTTTTCCATTTTTTGTTAGAATTTACGTCTAAAAGAACTTAATATAAAAAAGTTGTGAGTAATTAGTTCCAAGTACTAAAGGAGGTTCTGGGGGTCCTCACCCATAAAAAATAATCCAAACTTTGTATTTATATTTTTAGATAGGATTTGCATTTGGGTGAACTAAATGTAAAAAAAATTGAAATTAATAGCGAGTTCCAAGTAGAAAAGGCCATCCCCCCCTTATATACGCCACTGTTATGACATCTGATCCAGCACATATATATTGATATTTAATGCTAAAATAAAATTTTCTAACTGGATAAAAGAAATATTTTTCCTTTTTAAAAATATTTTTTGATAAAAATATTTTCCCTCTATTCTTAAGTAAGATATCTCCATTTTATGGGTTTATAAAACTGTTCGAAAACCTTTGGAGCTTTCTTTTTTAAAAATAATTGTTATATTAATTTTTAAAGCGGACAATATATTCTATAATTTACTTTCTGAATTTTACTTATTTATATTTCTTAAATTAAGACTGTTTCCGGTGATGAAAACTTTCTTTTCTTTAATATTAAAATTGATGTTTTAAGATTATACTAGTCTTAGAGAACCAGACTCATGGGAGTGCTAAAGGAGTACCATCAATTGTATCAATCTTTAAGAAAAAAAAACATGTTTCCTAAAATGTTAAAAAAATATAGTTAAAACTTCATCCGGTAAAAAAACAAAGTTTTTACTATAAAAAACCCTATAAATGTCGCATTCATTAAATGGTGAGATTTACTGTAAATGAAATTTGCAGCTCCATCAGAAGAATTAATATAGGCGTGTAAAGAAAATAGGATCACCTGTAGAAAACCATACTTTAAGCATTTCATATTTTATTCTTCAAAAAAAATAATTTAAAAACTTCCCTTCTAAATTTTACTTTCCCATTCACCGAATTTTTACTGACATCATTATAGAACCAGAACTTTTTCACGCCACTAAGTCCTGTACATTTTTATTTTTATCTACATTTTTATTCCAATATTGCATGGTGGTATTTAACCCATTTCAACCTGTACTGAAGTCTAATCAACGTTTTACTTATTAAATAAAAACTTAAAATGTTGTTCCAATGTTCCAATTTTCTGGACAAGCAACACTCCTTTTTTAAAAATCGGGTACTTACGTATTATACCGTCGACCGTTCAGAGGCCGTTTAATTCAGCGGCACATCAATAGAAAAGTCAATGGGTTTTGATGACGTTTTTGATTAAGCGGTACGGTCGACGGCATAATACGTAAGAACCACAAATCGGCTATTATTTTTGAAAGTTCGTTTGATTAAAGTTGAAAAGACCACACGACATCACTTTCATAAAGGCTGATTTTAAAATTGTATAAAGAAATGAACCTTGCTGGTAAAAATTCTTAGATCGCTTTAGGGAATGAAATTGTGTTCATAAAATTTAAAATTCACTAATCTTTTACTTACCAATAAATACTAATACAGTTTTTAAAAAATATCTTTCCAGTCCTTTTTCGGATAATTACCTGCCTTTTATTTATCCAAATCAAGTAGTGTAGTAATGGTGCTGCCATCTAGGTAAAATATATAAAAAGTAAATTTTAGCCAGAAAAAAATTGTTATCAACATGCTCTTTAAAAATCAATAAACCTTATTTATGATATTCAAAAATGTGTACAAAAGAGAAAATATAAAATATTTAAATATATCAGGATTTGTGTTACTAACCTAATGCATATTTCTTTCTCATTCAATTTAAATAATAGGAGCAAGTTTAAAAAAAATCACATCACTGCGAATAACATAGATGAAATCAAATACTATTTTGAAAGAAAACATAAAATTTTTTATTAGTCCTTCATTATTTTTTTACGTTTTTGCTATTCATTACGCACCATCTAAAAATGCATAAATTCTCTTAGTTCTTTTTATCATGAATTTCTCTATGGAGACAAAAACTAAATTACGGATTTTATTAAAGAACTGAATGTTTTTTTTCCCAAGTTTCATGTTTTTTCATGTTGCTATTATTGTCTATAGGTGGTCTGTAAACACAGAAGTTGTAATCCTAAAAGCTAGAGATCTGTGACATATATTTACATATGTTTATCAGTAAATTTGTGGCAACAAAAAGTTTTGTTTATATTCTTACATTTTGTTTTGGTTTTGAACTGCTTTGTTTTTGCTGAGGACGTGGGAAAAGATATTATCTTTGAAAATATTACTTTACATTTTTAATCAAGTAAATTTTTCTCACCTAACCTTATTTCTTTGGACGGCTATATTTATAACTAGACACAATTTTGACCGTAATACATAACTTTATAGTACTGAACTACTTTTGTTTTTAATAATATCTTGGGAAACCTTTAAGAAAGTACCATTCTTTAATCAATATGTGTATATTCTCTTTATTCAATAATAACATAAAATTTAAAGATAATATTCTGGTATATTCAAACAGGGTTCCCACTGGTCAGGGAACAGGAAAAATTGCTATATTTGGCCATAAACCTGGAAAATCACATCAAATACCTGGAAAATAAAAATTTTTAATGTTTGCGTGTCAATCCAGGTTTTAGTAAGTGATAAAATAGTCACTTTATTGAAATTTATGTGTTCAAAAATGCAACAAGAATGATCCGAAAAATGTCTTGAATTGCTAGTTTTTTTACAGAAAAATCTTAAAACTTTGCCTTGAAAAGTCAGGGAATTTTATTTCTGAAATTGAGTGGGAACCCTGTTCAAAGAATCTGGCCCATGACTATTGTGTGAAGAGGTTATTTTTTTGCCCAAGCCTTCCTTGTAAGGTGAGAGAACACGCCCAAATTCTTTGGATTAATCATAATTATTTCTTACGTATTGAATTTTCAAGGTGGAGACTAGCCTTTTTCTATTAGAACCCTACCCCAAAAGACCACCTTACGAAAACTTTGTACTTTATGTATTTAACCTATTTACTGTCAGATTCAGCAGCCCAGTTAATTTTTTTTGGGGATTTTTTCAAATTCAGAAGCTCTTTTAACAGGCTAATAAATTATTACCAGATTCTTTTTAAGTGTTCTTGACAGTTTTTTTTCATAAAAAGGTAAGTACAATAGTGTGCAGTGATACCCACACAATCGCTTAAACAGCACATTGTTTCTTAAAGAGTTTTAGTAAGAATAGTATAGCGTATAGCCAAATAAAGAAAAATAATATAGTTTTGGTAGAGCATATTGTTAATACACTAGGATATTACAAAGTTAATAATGCAGTTTTCAAAAAAGTAACTTTCTGAATACTATCACCCTAAATAAAGATTCAAAACTCAGATGTCCAGCTTTGTAGTCAGATGCTTTGAGCCCTATGCTGAATTTGAAAAATAGATGGGAGTGCAGTATCCCTCCTTGGGAAACACATAAATAAATGTATTATATAAATAGGTAGCTGTTAGGTTGGGTCGAAAAAAGCTCCTTTTAGAAATTCAAAAACATAGTTGTCTCAAAAGTTGCGTCTTGGCTTGCTGATGACTGGAAAAATATCCCTGAAGAGCGCATCACGACTACAGTTTGAGAAAATTGACAAAAATCACCTTGCATTGGAAAAATTCAACAAATTTGAAAATTAAGTTTATAAATTTTGAACTAGGTGTAATTAAATCTTTTTAGTACTCTGAGGGCAAATAAAAATATTTGAAAAACATTACTTCATTTTTGAAAATCGGGCAAAAGGCATAAACTTGGTGAATCTTACTGAAAAATTTTAAATTTGGCTCTTATGAAACAAAGGCACCATTGGATTAAAAACTTACCAAATCCACTTTTTATTCATGAAAAACTTCTTTCATACTCATTCTTCAGCCTTGGTTCATTTTAAAGTGTGAACAATTAAAGGAATTAGTTACATGACAGGGTGCATCTGGAAAGAAATTGGGGCCGAAAACGGCCCCTTCACAAAATTCTGATCCTCAAAAACGGCCCCTTCACAAAATTCCGGTTCCCAAAAACGGACTTTTCCCAAAATTCCGAGCCGCTGTTTGAGAATTATACGCACTCGCTAAGTGAAATTTTATAGAAAAAAGTAAGATATTTACAGAAATAGGACCTTATTTTAGAATGAAAAATTATTTTCACAAAATTCAATTCCGTTTTTCACAAAATTCCCAAAAACGGCCCCTGGCAAAAAATCCTGGATGCACCCCTGCATGAACAAATGCTTAAAAATATCTCATTTGAAGCATGCCTCATTACTTCACCATACATTCAACTCCATTTAATCGTCCAAAGTATATTTATAATTTATTATGTCTGGAAATTAGCTTTAAAGTCGGGTTTACAATCAAAGTCTGGAATACAAAAGGGTATGTATGAAAACAATGTAGTGTTTCTGTGAGTATACTTATCTACTTAGCTCAACTTACAAGTTGCACATATCTTGAGACAGCTTAGTTGTGGCAAGAATAGTTATGAAATCAAATTGTAGTACAATACTTTGTCCATATTTAATTATACAAGCATAACCGGGTTGAAAAAACAAGGGGGAATTCTTAAAAGAGATACTAATGGGGAGAATACTAGATCTTTAGAGCTTCAAAATTCAGTATAACCAGCCTAAATTGGTGGAGGCCATAAGCAGAACTGTTACAGAACATATGACTGAAAGTCCCAATCAGCTGAGTGACTTAGTCCTTAGTTAACTTGGTCCTCATTTTAACAATCCTGGAGGGATGAAAGGCTGAGTGCCCTACCCAGGCAGGAATAGAACCCGGGCCTGAAATATAGCAGTGTGAAGTACTCTATCTTTACACCCCTTGGTTTACTTTGAGCTAAAAGCAAGGAATATGTATATTAGAAGGCAGCCCTAGAAATAACCAGCCATGGGTTGTTAATGAATGGAATTTGACTGGTTCATGCATGGATTCAGGTGAAGGGTTTTGTTGCAGACACTCAGAATTTGAAACTACTGCCATAGAAAATTAAATTTAGAATATTCCATGCTGATTATTTGTTCATAACTTAATATAATTTGTTTCTCTATCGAAAAATGTAGACATAATTTTTTTTCAAAGGTCACTGATATGGATTAAGTGATCCCTGGTGACTAGAAGTGTTGTTTCTTTGTCTTTCTCCTGTTTCTATGTAACTTTAAATGTGTAATAAATAAATAAAAAATAATTAGGGTGTATGTATATTTGCTTTTTGTTTGTACCAAATATTATGAGGTGTGAAAGCTTTATAGAATATGCAAATAGAATATTTTTTTTTAATTTTCAGAATTGTTCATGATGACCAAGAAGGCTACAGGGCACTCCACTGCCCGATACCACAAACTTACGAGAACAGATGATGGTTTTGTTGATTTGCAAGTAAGGACATAATATCAATAATGTTATTTACTTTTTAGTTTAAAGTTGTGTTATTTTATGTGTGTTGTAAAAGTGATATTTTTATTCTTAACTATGGGAATAAATTTGTTTAATCTCATTTGCAGACTTGAATAAAACCAAATACTCTTCACAAAATTTTTTTTCATACCAGCAAATAATTTCTTATGAGATTTTATTAGTAAAAGTTTGTTATAATTGTAAGTACAGTAGAGCCCCGATTATCTGCGGAATTGGGTGGCAAGGGTACCGCGGATAACGAAAATCGCGGATAACCCAAAAAAAGACTAAAAATGAGGTGAAAACACGAAAAAAATATTTCAGACTAAAAACTAAGTTTTATTGTACAAAAAACATATGTAAAACTTTTAAAATTTGTACAGTACGCAGCAGAAACCTTTGTTTTACACCTAAAATTTCTCTAATCTCGACCAAAATTTGCTCCCATAATTAAAAAATTTTTTTGTAGCACTCGCGGATAATCCGCACCGCGGTTCATCCGCTCGCGGATAATCGGGGTTCTACTGTACATAATGAATAAATGAATTTTTACCATGTTCCATGAATAAAGAATTAATGTTATCCCATTTTATTGTCAGCAATGCTTTTAAGTTTATTCCCTTTCAATTCAGACTTTTTTTTAACTATAACACATTGTTCATGGGAATTAAGCTGATTCTAAGAAACACAAATATGAAGGGTTAGATAACTTGTTTTTCCCCAGCTCAGACACCCCATCTTCATAGTTTAATATTTTTTGGTGAAACAGTTTTTCCATGTTTAAGATTTTTAATACTAAGTTATCCTAATAGTGCAACAGATGAAGTCCAATAAGGTTCTATCTGTTGATCTTTTACTATGGAAGAGGTCCAGTGGCTGGATCCAAATATATTTTGTCTAAAGTGTGCATGTCTGTTTACATTCATGTTAGCTTAGTCTCTTAACCCTCCTGCCGTCCTCACCCGAGACATCTCTTCAATATTCCTTGTTTACAAGCGTAAAAACCGAGAGATCTCGGTTGTGCTTTTCCCTACCTTGGGAGGAGTGGGTTGACAGTTGGTGCCCGCCTCTTGATGTGTTAATCAGTTTGCCGGGGAGCGGAGATAAGAAACCGGAGTCGAAAGTCATTAGCAGTTGGTATGCTACCCGTGCAATACTTCGGAATGTATAACACACCATGGGTTTTGAGTCAAACGCTATTTTTTTTCGGTTTGAAAGATGTAAGGGATTTTAAAATTTTATTAAAATATATTTACCAAACTAAGACTGTAGTTCTAACTTTCCTTGAAATTTTCCGTAAAACACTAATTTTGTAGACTGTAAGGATATATTTTTACCTATAGAATTAGTTTAAAGCATGCATCTGTAGTTCTCATTCATTCCGTGATGTAATAAAATAATTTTCCTTTCGTATCTAACAAATAGAACTCAGAGGATAAGGGAAATTTATTTAGTGAATACAGTTAAACAAATTAAGCGTTCATCAGGGATGTATTTTAACCCATTATTTTACAAAATTTTATTAACTTTTTTTTTAACTGAAACCTTTTGAAAAGATTTTAGCTTACGCTGATGATTCAGTTTTATTATATACTCTTGGCTCCATTACTATTGATCTAATTAAGCAAATTGAAACTGATTTAATAGTTAAACATAGTTTAATGAAAATGATTTGTCTAATCTGTATAAAACTAAGTCCACCCTTACAGTTTGCGGCAATGTGTGTTAAATTTTGACTTAAAATATCACACCTAATCTTGTAGAGCTAAAAATTGTCATTGTCATATTATCCAATCTGTTAAAAGTTACAAATATCTTGGACTTTATATAGATTCAAACCTGAATTAGAAAACTTACATCTTTGAATTGGGGAAAAATAACGTTTTATTTTATATAAATTCTACCACCTCGAAGTAAAATATACTTATATCCTTTTAAAAAACTTTCTTCTGGTTTTATTCCTTAATTTAATTAGGGTGCAAACATTTGAGGTAGTGAATACAGACCCAAGCTACAACTTTTAATTTCAAATTCAAAATTAAGTATTCAAAATTCTAAATCAACAGTCTTCTCCATATAATTTTAGGTCTCTTAATTTATAGTCCCTTCGTCATAATACTACTATTTTCCGTATTATACTTTACCGTAATTAATCTCTTTTCAACATTATAGAAAGACCATATAACACAATATCAATAGCAACTTATCAAATCCTTAATTTTTCCAAATCAGTTTTTTATGTAAATTTTTTATTTCACCTAAAAGGCTAATATTTATCCTTGGCGAATAATATTGTCTTTTGTTTTTTCTTTAATTGTAAACAATAATTTCGAAATAAATATAAATTTGAGATCTAGACATTCCTAGGCATTACAAGCCATTTTTTGTAGTCATTACTTTCGAGTTTACTTTTATTTTCAAATTACTAACAATGCAGTTATTTTAAGTGTTTATTATTTCTTCGTTTTTAATATGAATTTTAAAATTCAACCATTGAAATTTATTTTCATGAACCCTTTTTATGAACCCTCATTAGTTGAAACCATGAATCACTCACACACGGAATTAAACTGAAAATATACTAAAGACCTAGAAGGCATTTATGTTCTTGTTGAGTTTTAAAACATCACTTACCCATAAAAACTGGGTAAATGAGCACAGTAAAGGCATCTTTTGGTCATATTCTTTGTTGAAAAAATCAAATTCTGACTCAAAAATGGTGCGGTCTGAAATGTATTATTACTTTTTAGACGTAAAATTTTTAATTAATATAATTAAAAATAGTCAAGGACAAGGACATATATAGCCCGTTTTAAACCGAATTTTTAAGACATATGATGGGCAATTCCTATATTTTTAAATGCGTATTTTTATGTGATTGAAGTATCCAAAAGACAAATATAAGAGCTAATTTGTTTAATTACAATGGTTTTTAAAATTAAAATACAAAGTTTGACTTTTAAAAAGGGAGGTAAAATAGTATGTCACGTCATTCAATCCAAAACAATGGTCATAAGATTGAAGGGTTGAATCGATTTTAATTTTAACATTAAAACATTGAACCAACTAAATTTTAAGTTCACCGAACTGGAATAAAGGGCGAACCTCGATGCCCTTACTCTGTTTCTCTTGGGAGATAATGAATTTTAATCACCTGACAAGTTGTGCTTGTTTGATCAACATGATTTTTAACTTCTTACCTCTTGACAACTATATTTCTAAGGCTTGTTTTTACTGGGCTGCACGAATAGAAATGTCCAATGAGACCCATTCCTCGATGTAATTAAAAATACACTAATTAAATTTTTTTAAACTTGCAGAGTCAAAGTTTTGAATTTAGAAAATTTAGAACCAGTTTTTAGTGAAAAAATGCTGTGAGACTGTTTAAAAAATGAAGTAATTGTCCCTTGTGAACTAATCTGGTCTAATTTAGAAATTATTTTTATAGGCATCAAAAGCTAACCTATAATCACGTATTTTAAGTTCTTATAGACAATATAATCATATACTTTTTTTCATTTTTTTAAAGCGCTTCCAGACTACAAAAATACAATAGGAAAATTCGCGTAACATTTATCAAACCCAATATATTTATAATTTTCTTTACGGTTGATATCGACTTATGTTTATATTGTATTTCGATTTATGTAATAATTTATAGCCATATTCGATCACATAAGTTTATTTCATTTATAAAGATATCAGATTTATACATCTATTTCATATTATTACATATGAGATTTATCTAAATTTTTCTTGAGTAAAACATCTTACTCGTAATCATTATTATACACAAATGCAGTGAAACTCATTATCGTTAACCGATTGGTAACTTGTTATACTAATTTTATAACCATACTTGAAGCTCACGGAAAATATATATTTTTCTGAGAAAGAATCTTCTAATTTAAAATTTAATTGAAGAAACCGTGGAAAAGTGGATTTTTTCTACCATTCTCCAAATGAAAAAACTTTATATGAATGTTCAATTAGTTACATTTCTTATTATGTCATATTTTACACATCTATACTATAGACTTAACCACTAAAAATATGCATTTACCTAGCAAAAAATTAAATGAAATCCAAGAATAACAGAATGTCCTCAAACGAGAAGGGAAAGTTATCAGCCAGGGATCCGTGGCTGCCGCGAAACCCGATCATCGGGCACTCCGGATGTGCTAATCGCTAATCGTACATAGATAAATCACTGCTGACAGCCGAAGAGGGGAAAGAATTCGAACCCAACACATTTCTAGCCGCTTTTTGGAGAGTTTGTTTTTAGACGGGGAGCGCCAAGAGGGTTAAAAGAAAAGCTGCAGCTTGCTTAAAAAATTATTTTAACCTCTATAAATAAATTATCTTATGGTGCAATTTATAGTCTTTATCATCAAGCATAATGATTTATCTTTACACCAACTTTAAAGGTTTTTTTTTCAATTTATTCTAGATTGTAGGATAATAAGAGTTAATCTTTAGATGTTTGAAAATATTGTATTTTGTATTCAGGTTTTTTATTTTAGTAGCGTGTGTGTTTAACTCGCATATTTTTGTCTCTCCAGGTTAACCAAACTTAGTGCAGGTTTCTTTGAATTTGTGCTATGTATCTTAATTTAGTTCTTGCGTATTATCCCGTCAACTGTACCGCTGAATCCGAAAACGGTAAACAACCCATTGACTTTTCTATGACTGACGCTGAATTCGACAGTCATGGAACGGTTGACGGGATAATACATATGTACCCTTAATTCTTATCTCTGACAAAGGATACAATGACATCTCTTGCAGGCACCTGCAAGTGTAACCTTAACTTTTTAATTTCCTTTCAAATAGGTTCTACAAGTAATATTTTTAGTTTTGCATGATTTACATGAAACATGTGAAAAATAGGAAGATTTAAGACAATTTATGTTTATAAATTTGGTATTGAAAACAAAACATATTTTTTTTAGTTCACCACTTAAATTTATAAAAAAGACAACACTTATATTATGCATGTCTACTAGGGTTATGATTTTTTTCAGATTTAAAAGCCTGTGGTGGCAAATGATGAGTATTGGTCCATAACTCTCGAAAATAACTTTTATTTTTGCAAACTGTGAAAAAAGCTTGCGCGTCTAATAAGATTTTTCATAAGTGAAGCACTAAAAGGCGGTTAATAAAATCTTTTTTGAAGCTGAATGTGATATATATCATAAAAATTGTTTAAATTTGTAAAAGAGATTTTCCTATTCCTTTTGGTCCCAAAAGATAGTGTGTGAAGTTTCAGCCCCCTAAGTTGACTCTAAGGGTTTGCCTATAGAGCCCCAAAGTTAGAAAAAAATGGAAAAATGACCAATTATCAGAATTTTTAAAAAAGTCTATTTTGATATTTATATTGTTATAAAACTGGTTCAAATCTGTTATTTAGGACATTTTAGATGGTTTATATTTATTTAAGGTTATTAACTGTACCTATAGTGCCTATAATTAAGGAGTAAAAGGTACTAAAGGGACGTTGCGTTCATCAAAGCTTATAATGCACTACAGTGGTAGAAAGTAATTAAATTCCAATTTTCTTCAAAAGAACTCTCTCAAATGATGCCCTTTGGTGTACCATTCATACCATTATTCATACCATTCAAATATCATTATAAGTTTAATTTTTACGTAAAACTTAATTTTAAATCTAACAGATCGGAACTGACTTGGGTTATTTCTCTACCAGAAGAGAAAATGGGATTTCTTTATTAAAGTTAAGAAAATTGTTTGATATTTGTAAATTTTTGTTCATATTTTGATGAAAGAAGGTTTCAATTAAACTTTCCCCCTAATACGTTGAAGAGAGGCGATTTTCATAATTTCATAAGATAAAATTTATTTTTATTTCTGGTATAGGAGAAATTCATGTCATTTCCAATCTGTACTGTTTAAAGTTAAGTTCTACTTATAAAAAAGAAATCTATAAGGGTTTAAAAAGGTATTTCAAGGTTTTTGATCTTAAAAAGTACAATAACCCTCTTTTTTAGGGTAAATTTTGGAATTGATCAGCTAGAACCAATCATTTTCGCACAAAAGTACTTTTTACATTAAAAGTTCAGTGGAAGGCCTAGTTACTGTTATTTCACTCGCCTACGCCTTTATTATTTAAAACATCAATTTAACAGCAAATGGCATCATATGAGGGAGTTTCTTCGAAGAAATTCGGATTTAATTCATTTCGTCCACTGGTAGTGCATCATAAGCTTTAGTGAGTGCAACGTCTCTAAGTAGCACTTTTTAATCTTAAATTATAGGGGCTATAGGGTACAGTTAACACATAAATATAAATAATCCATTTAATTATGTTCTAAAGAACACATTTGAACCAGTTTTATAACAATATAAGTATAAAAATATATTTTTTTAAATTCTGAAAATAGGTAGTTTTTTCCTCCTTTTTTTTCGAATTTGGGGCTCTATAGGCAAACCCTAGAGTTAACTCATAGGGGTTAAACTTCACACACTATATTTTGGGACCAAAAGGAATGGGAAAAGCCCTGGGAAGTAAGGTTTTTGGGAAAAAAAAATTTCCGAGAGAGACACTAGTGATTGCTATATTAGAAAGTGAAATGATGTTAGGCGCACAAGGTTTTTTCTCAATACAAAGAAAAGAATACCATAAAATTAACATATGGGCAAAAGTTCATCGAATGCAACATCAGGCTTTTAAATATTTTTAAAAAAGTCTCAGAATCATGACCCTAATGTCTACCTATATTAGTACTAGTACTAGATTACAAGACATTAGAAATGCTGAAAAAATGTTTGTCTGGCTAGTTCCTTTAGAAATGAAATTTCGTGCTTTGGTCTATAAGGAAAGTATGTTTTCTCATCACAAATGTTTAGAAAAAGCAAATCTTGCATATAGAGCCAAAGGAGTATTTTGCTACTTTAATTTCTTTTTAAAATTGACCATTCAATTGTTTAGTTCAATTTATTTTATTTTTCAGTATCAAAAACAAAAGCCCAAGATGCCATGGGGAGGAATCACTTTAGCTGTGTTTTTATTTATTGCTGGTTCTTTACTCATTGCTTTTGCATCTTTGATATTTAGTGGACACATTAATGGACAGGTAAGAATTAAAACTATCCTAATTATAAACTTACTTTTAGTTGAGTTTGGAAATAAGTAAAAGGATACATAATTATATATATGTTTGTGTTGTCTTCCATACTAATTACAATACTAAACAAGCTATACGCTTGAATTTCCTGAGAAACTGTGATTATTTCTTTTAATATTATAAATATTGCTCTTTATATTTCTTCAATTAAAACCTCAAAACTTTTTTCATCCCCTTATTTTTGTGTTAAACCCAGCATTTCATAAAAAGTCATGGAAATTCATAGAATAAAGCAATTTCTTTATTTTATCATGGATTTAGAAAAAGATTAAGGAAAGTGGTGTATTTTTACATACTGAATGTAGCAATAACTTTTGAATAGAGTTGTTGGTTAAGTGAAAGGGTAACAGTGAATCTATATAGTAATCTTTTTAACATGAATATCTTCTAGTTTTAGATCTTGAACAGTGAGATTCTTTTTATCAACTCTCTTCAAATATATTGTGTAGTGCAAAAATTGTAATTACCCTCTTTTTCTAATATCATATCCATCTATTTTTTTGACTGTTAAGACTTACAGTGAAGTTTTTTGCTTTTTGCAACTATGCTAAACTTATTTTCTGTTATTATGAAGTCATCTGGGTTGAGGTGCCCTTTGTATTTGTTCTTAGGCAGACACTGTGCATCATGCATCCTCTGACTTTCCCAAATTTATATTTTGACCCGTTAGGCTCCTTTTCTGAAAGCTTCTTATATCTGTTCTCTGCTTATTTTCTTTTTTTATTTTCTATGACATCTTAATCAGGTTGTTCTAGCGGTCGCTTGCCTTTGTCTTTTTTTTTTCGGCATTTCATGTCTTCTGCTTTTATCCGAAGGGGTTTAAGAACCTATGTTCAGAAATTTGCTCGTTACTTACCAAGCTTTACCAAAAAAACTTAAAAGTCATAGAGTCAAATATTCAACTTTGAAAATGTTAAATTTTCAACACCATACTTTTCTTCAGCGGCTTTTATATTTGATCAATCAACTCACTTTGGATGTGATCCCTTCATTTCCATGAAGGGTTCAACTGTTTCAGAGAAAGGTAAAAACCAAGGGATTGTCACAAAGTGCATAAAATCAGACGCTGGTGTCAACTTTCTGTAAATGTCTCTTTTTGTGTTCTCTCAGACAGGTATATTCCTGTTTCTTGCATAGGCTACTGGATCCAATGAATACTTACTTGCTACTTTGAGTCGCCAACCCTCCTGATAATGGCTGAGAGACTCCCTTTTTTGCTTTATTTTTACAAAAGTTCTCACAGTTTCTTTATTTTTAATTATGTCTATTGATACTCTTGAACTATATTTGCTTATTTTTATATAAGATTTCGTATTAAATAAGGCATTCGGAAAGAACAAAGAGTTTCTAAAGGGTTAGGGCTTACTTTTATTATTCAAATATTATTAGAAACCCTTTTCTATATTCCTATAGTACTTTTTTCAAAGCATTCATTTTATTTCTGTGTGTATAAAATATTTTATATACTGTAGCCACAAAATGTTTCTTAGTCGGGGAAAAGTATTGTGTGTTCTCATGGAAAGTAATGGATTTGAATATTCCTTGGGGAAGCAGGGATGAATGGGAAAAATTTCACATTTTTGCTAATATTGAAAAAAATACATTTTCAATCCTGTAACAAGTTTAAACCAATAATTGAACTCTTGGTTACATTATAAATGCATGTTTTCAATCAATTAGTCATCATATAAACACTGAGAAAAGTTTTTAGGAAGTTAAATAGTTTGTCCCATTCATCCCCGTGGTGATGATGAATGGGACAGTTAAAAAAAGTTCAGAAATTTACAAAATAACAAAGTTATTTTAAACTTGACATAACGTTTAGCTTTTTGAAGGAACAATACACTTCTATTTTCCAAAGAAAAATATTAAAAAGGCATTCAAAAGGAAAAACACCCTACTTTATTCGATTCCATGACAAGCAAAATTAACACATAAACTGGCTTGGTGTCACATCTATAAATGATACTCTCTTTTTATGGGTTTGTACTCTAAAGAGTGTAAATAGATAATTTTTTATGCCTGGACCAAACCCCCAAAGCCATTCCTTTCCAGTGATTACATTTTCCTGCCATTCTGAAGGAATTTTTCATAAAAACCAAACTTATTTGAATAATGGTTCAGCCATAATATATTTGAAATCAAAGTTGCAAGTATTTGCTCATTAAGATTACACATTAATTTTGAACATAAAGCACAAGTTTAAACATAGATTTTTCACCCTATTTAAGTTACTTTATCAGAAATTACTTAAATGAATTGAATATAGCAAGCTATTGATAGAAATTTTTGAAACCAGGAAATGAAGTGATGGTGGAACTGTCCCATTCATCCCCACGACTCTTGTGCCATTCATCCCCATACCCACTTATTTTTAAAAAACTAAAATTAGAATAAGAAAATATCCATAGATTTTTCCATTTAAATTGTAAACTATACTAATTTAAGTATTCTTTCAACACACAGTAAAATTTTTAGCTTTAGTTAAATTGTTTTTTAATAAATAATTATAGAAGTAAAACATTAAAAGTTACTTTTGATATGGGAAAACACATTTAGTTGTCTAATTCATACAAAAATGGAATCTGGTGTTAATAAACACATTTGTTGAGTAGGCTGGGTAGTACTATCTTATGGTTGAAATAACAAAAATTTAAAGTGAATTTAAGATATAAAAAATTGAGCTGTCCTGTTCACCCCCTGTCCCATTCATCCCCATTCTCCCCTACCTAAAACCTGTACATCTGGGTCAACCAACATGACAGCCTTCGTTACATGCTTATGCAATAAAAATTAATACTACTCCGTTCAGGAAAAGGAAATGAACATTTTCAGTAGCCCACCTTATACCTGTTTAATTATCTAATTTTCCACTCCTTAATTGAACTACTAGCATTTAGAGTGTGGGTATATTGAGCTTAAAATTTACTTAAATATTTAAGTGAACTAATACATTATAAGAATGTGCACAAGATCATCCTCTAGCTTAATCCAACTTGTTTAGCTTAAACACTTCTATTTCAATAACTCTTTAATTTCCTTTTTAAGTTAATTATACTTATTCAAAGTGTTCAAAACATTTTGATAGTTTCTCAACCAATGTTTAATGCTCAAATTGCTCTAGGTTTAAATTCCAAAACATTTTTTGTGAAACTGTAGAAGAAAAAACTTCTGGTTTAATATTTATGCGTATTTAAGTTATTTGAGTAGATTTTATATTAGCTTATAGAGATTGTTTCTTTTTAAATGTAACTCATATTTGTTTCATATTCCTTAATTTACTTAAATTTTACACTTTTTAGTGTAAACGGAATAAGTCATTTATTCCCTTGTAGCATAGATATCTACACAAGCGGAAATAAAAATCCCAACACCAAGAAGGAAAGGAGATATCAAAGTCAAATTTATTTCTATGATTGCACATAGTATCAATGTGAATTGCTAAAAAAATCAGCCTTCCTGGATATTAGGGGGCCAAGAAAATCGGCGAGGAGTGTTGTCTCCATAGGTGTCCATTACCGCCGTCACACGTCATGGTATTGAGTGACCGAGGCTCTAAATGACTTTTGAGGGATTGGAGGACCATGTTGCCTCCTCAGGTAGTCCGAATTCATATGGTGCACTAGCGGACGTTGCATACCGGGCTAGGTGATTTCTCCTCTTTCTCAGGACATGTTTTGTGAGTGTTGGTTCTTACGAACGGAGAGGCCAGGGTAAAAATGCAACATAGGGGGTTAAGAAGAAAGCTTGGACATTGCATAAAACATGTGTTTGTGCATTTTTCTCTTGAAATTTGTCCCCAGCACAGGTCTGAAGGTAAGGACGGACAACCGGCTAAAAAACCTCAATGAAGCAGCTTTGGTTGGCCAAAATACCGGTAGATCATACTGAGGACAAGCGGCAGTGGGATGGATGTCGTTTGCAGTACTGCGGATCATCCGTTTGGTCTGCATAGCGTCTTACATCTTTGTCTATAAACAAGGGGCTGAAAATGGGCATTTCTGTTTCCAATAGTGCACGAAATAAGGAAATGAAAATCCCAATTTCATGACATTGTGTTTATGAGAGAATCCTGATTCGGTTTGGAGCACCATGGCGATTGGGTATGAGTTTGAAGACACAATGGAGAGAACGCACTCAGCTGATGATTTTCTAATCGTTCCACGGGGTGGTGATGCAGGGTAACGGAGTGAGGATGCATTGGATTCCATTTCAGCAACTCTTGAGTATGATTCACCAGTACTTTTTCCAACCAGAGCTGCGTCATTGAGATTTTGCAGCCGGTAGACCGTCCTTACCTTCAGACCTGTCCTGGGGACAAATTTCAAGAGAAACATGCACAACCACATGTAGTATGCAATGTCCAAGCTTTCTTCTTAACCCCCTAGTTTACATTTTCACCCCGTCTTTCCCGTTCTCTAGAACCAACACCCACAAAACAAGTCCGGTCAATGAGGAGAAATCACCTAGCCTGGTATGCAACGTCCGCTGGTGCACCATATGAATTTGGACTACCTGAGGAGGCAACATGGTCCTCCAATCCCTCAAAAGTCATTTAGATCCCGTGTCACTCAATACCATGACGTGTGACGGCGGTAATGGACACCTATGGAGACAACACTCCTCACCGATTTTCTCGGCACCCTAACATCCAGGGAGGCTGATTTTTTAATCAATTCACATTAATACTATGTGCAATCATAGAAATAAATTTTACTTTGATATCTCCTTTCCTTCTTGGTGTTGGGATTTTTATTTCTGCTAGTGTATGTAACTGCTAACTAGGTACTTTTTAAAGGATTTCTTTTACAAAACGAATTTCCCTATCCACTCTTCTGTAACTAGTCAATAAGCCTTATAATCACATCCTCCGAAACTAAAACTACTGTTTTAACATTTTTTATTTGGATAATTTCATTGAAAAAGGAATTGCCGTAAGTGCAAATGATTTATTGAATACCTGTTAGCAATTGAAAGTAAGAAATTCTGTGAAATCCTGTTTGACAGATTGGATTTTAGCATGTAAATAAAGTGTATTGAAGCTACTTATGTGGGTTCTCAGGGGAGCATAGCCAGTCCTGGAAACCGAGTAAGTCATATCGTCAAAAGGCTTCTTAGGCTGCACAATTGGGTGCTGAGTTAAAAACAGTTGAGTGAGCAGTTAAAAACCCATGCTTTTGAATGTGAATATGATTGCACTGCTTAAAAAAGAAACTGGTCTCATTTACTAATTCTTTTTTGTAGGTCTTTCTCTCTAGCTTAGTAATTTGTTATAACATTATATGAATTTGAAAATGCTACCAAAACCTTTTGTAATAAGGTTGGGGTAGCTTTATAATCTTATTTAACGAAAAACTATTGAGTTTAACCAACTTCTGGAGAACAGTCTACAAATGTTAATATTTTATAATATGATCTGATGTAATTATGTTAACTCTATTTATTCAGTTGATTGATTCTATTTTTTTGTTATTCAGCATTCTGAAGGAGCTTGGCCCTTACTTATTCTTGGTATTTTAATGTTTATCCCTGGAGTTTACCATGTAAGAATTGCTTATTTTGCATACAGAGGATTCCCTGGATATGTGTTTGATGACATTCCAGATTTTGAATAAAGTGTGCATAAAAATACATAAGATGTATTGAAATATTTGCATCAGTATTCTGAAGCTTCTCTGTTTAAAGGGAAAGGACAATTAAGGACATGTAAAGTTTTCACTAGTATACCCTTATTCCTTCCTTGAGTTTTTTATAATCAAGTTTTTAAAACACTGTGCCAATTTCTTTTTATTTCAATTTTCCTTTGAACTGTTCCTAAAATTAATTTAAATAACAATCAATCCACATCAAATTCCTTGGATTTAATTTCTAGTCTATTCTGAACATTCCATTGCAAAAATATTTTAACACATCATATGAACTGTTGAATTAGTGAAATGCTTTTTAAAATTATTGTGTGGTTAGTTGAATCTTCTGTCTAAGTATTTTTTAATGTAAAGTGCTCTTAAACCAAAAACTCATGTATAAATAATCCACAGATAGTATTTACTTATAATGATAAAAAATGAGAACTTGTTTATAAGATGATATAAACTGTTTTAATTACAAGAAAATAATATTTATTGATGTATAAATCTATTGTGTGTGTATCTTTCTTTTTCTGTACTACCAGAGTACAAGTCTAACATTTACGTCTGCTATAAATGTCTTTGGTTCAATATAGTCAATTTTATGTCAAAAAAGAGAAAATTTCTGTTAAAATAAGGGAAAAAAGAGAATTAGTTCGTATGTGTGAATATTTTTCTCCCTAATTTATGAGGGAAAAGCATTAAGTTATGTTTTACTTGTAAGTGTTTAGAAAAGTTAATTAAATTTTTTATGTTTGATCTACTTTTATAAACAGATTTCAATCCAAATCAATTACTAACTTATATTTTTTTTTCGTTGTTTTTGAAAACTGGTTGAAATATCTAATACTGTTTGTAAAATAGAGAAACCTAAAATTAAGGGATTGATACTAATCTGTCTATTTAACTCCATTATCTTCATTAGTAATGCTGCATTTAAATTAAATTAATGAATGCATTTAATAAAATTTAGCAATGGACGCATTTATGCGAGTAATTTACTTTTAAACATTTATTTACACTATAAATATCCATTCATAAATAAATAATCTTTTAAATATTTTTCGGTTTCAAAATATTAAAAATACGTTTTTTCAATATTCTTGAAAATTATATCCAAAAATTATCTTTATTTTAACAACTATTTACTTAGGTGACAATTTATTAGTTATTAATGCTCTTCTGGTTCAGCTTTTTAAAATAATTCCTTTCCATTTCATTAAGTTAGAAATTTGAGCATTCAATATTTGTTCTGAACAAATAGCTTAAGTTCTCATTGAAAAATGACAATAAATTAAAAATACTTTTAAACTTAGAATGTATTATTAAGAAACAAATTACTTGTGTATATTGGCCAATGATTGGGACCATTTAATAGTTCTTAAATGCAATTAAACCACTTTATTTAAAATGTCTGTTATTGCATAATATGTTAATAAATAAAACAAAGAGATTAAGGTATATTATTGATACTGCTTTAGATTGCAAGTAGAAAACATGAGATTTTTTAAAGATATAGTTATATTTCTGTGATTTCATATATACCCATTAGTCATTGGATTTTGTAAATAACTCCATTTCTTTCATTTATTAGTGTAACTTATGTCATCTAAGATCCATTCCTAGCATTGTTATTGTAAATTATTTTTGTTATAAATTAATGTATTTATAAAAATATACCTGAACATATAATTAGTATTACACAAAATAATTTGATTGAAATCTACTTTTTTGCCTATAAAATGTTTTATCAAAAGCTTTTCTAAGTCAATTTATTGAACTGTTTTATTTATTACTCAAAATAACATATCTTCCAACTATACATGAAAAGTTGTATAAAACTTGGAAATGTGCCTTGTTATTTTTGTAGAATGGTAAATTTTACGCATTAAACAACCTTTATATTTTTATATATTTCATGTTACACATCTTAAGGCATTTCTTCTGTTGTTTAATTTGTTTGAAGCATTAGGTTCTCGTGCTAAGTATTGTTTGTTATGTTATTGTTTCAGCTTTGCTTAAAAAACTAATTTGTGTAAATAAAGTGCTTTAAGTGTTAAGAAAATAATTTGTCTGTTCGATTTTCAAATTTCATTTTCATATAGTCCCTTTTTAGATTTTGAACTTTGAAAATTAGTTTCTTTCATTGTTTGTTAATTTGTTCATTTATTGCCTTCTCTACTCATCATTTTTACATTTAAATGAAAAAATCCTGTATACAATTCTGCTGATCTTTTATAAATTTTGCTTAAACCTTGGTTGGGAAATTGCCCCATGCAGCAAAAAGTAATCAAAAATATTTAAATAAATCAAAAATATTTTTTCATGACTTTATAAAATAAATAATTTCAAAAGTAACTTAAAAGTGATTCATAATTTAGTACTTACAGTATCTTACTGGTAACATATTTTTCAACAAGAATTGTAAATTCTTGTATAATGCATTGCAAAATATTCACCCAGAGAAAGAGTATTTTGGACAAGTACCACAATTTTTTTTCACCCTTGTTGTAAATTTGAGTCATTTTGTTAATTTTAAGCTACTAAGGGAACGTACCCATTAGGGTGGTTACAAAATCACCGACTTCCGAATTTCTTCGGGGGGGACCCCCCTAAAATGTGACAATGGGCTAGAAAATAAGATTGGCAAAGTTTAAGCTCAATCGGATAATATTAAGACCCGCCTCATTGAGGTCAAAGTTCAGAAAAAAAGCGAAAAAACGTAGTTGTTTGCCCATAAAATCGGAACTATGCGTCCTAAAAATATAGTTCGCATCTCATTTCATAGTAAATTTTATTGGCTTGAATATAGATCTCCTAAACTTTTTTTATTAAAATTTCTAGAGCGAAATATCAACATTTTTGTCAGGTAAGGTTGAAGAACTCCCTGTAAAGTTAGCTTTCCAGCAAACTCGTAAAATCTTCTAATTACACTGTTCAACAAATTTGACCTTCAAAATTTTTTCCTTGATGAAAATAGTCATTTCTTATAGATTTTGGGTCGCTGAATACGAAAATCGCCATTAAAATTCTCAATTGACTCAGGATTTTCGGGGAACAGCCCCTCCCCCTTTTTACGTCTTTCGACGCCTTTATAACTTTAAACTCGATTTTCAGGGTCAAAAAGCATTGGTTTAGTCTTCAATTTGCCCCCCAGGATACAAGAAAGGTTCAAATTAATAAGATATTATAATTTATAACAAATGGATGGGTTTAAGGAGTAATTACCCCCCTAAAAATGCAAAAAAATCGTTAAAATAGTAGGAATTGTTATACCCTATTTATTTTGCTTATTTTTTACGCAATTCCTCTTTGAAGGGTCCTAACCCTTCCCCAAGGACCCAAATTTGATGGCAATATGCAGCAATAATTTTTACTAAGAGCGGTTGAGGTGTTATCGTCCCAAAAGCCCCAGCGGAAGAGTTCGGAAGACTTCCAGAATCGCAAAGGCGCTCGCGAGCTCAGGAATTAATATTGATGATGTTGAAAAGATTACAAATGACGTTTTTCTTATATTTTGGGGTCTATCCTAAGTAGAAACTCTTCAGTTCTTTAAAAACTGACCGGTTTTAGGGTGTGATGATTCCGTGTTTCAAGATGTTAATAGATGCATGGCTGTGGATAACAATTAGGGAGCATCCTCTTAAAAACTGAGGGTGAAGGAGGAAAATGGGTGTCATATTTGACTTCAGCAGTTCATTTTACACAAGAATAAGCTGAAATTCAGTAGGTGGCGTTTTGAATTTTGTTTTGCACAGCTGTTTAACTCTAAGTGCGGCATTGAACCCTTCCGCAGGGGCTTTTGGGACGCTAACACCTCGACCGCTTTTAGTAAAAATTATTGCTGCATATTGTCATCAAATTTGGGTTCTTGGGGAAGGGTTAGGACCCTTCAAAGAGGAATTGCGTAAAAAATAAGCAAAATAAATAGGGAATAACAAATCCTACTATTTTTAACGATTTTTTTTGCATTTTTAGGGGGATAATTACCCCTTAAACCTATCCATTGTTATAAATTTATCATATTTTATTAATTTGAACCTTTCTTGTATCCTGGGGGGCAATTTGAAGACTATAGTAATGCTTTTTGACCCTGAAAATCGATTTTAAAGTTATAAAGTCGTCGAAAGACGTAAAAAGGGGGAGGGGCTGTTCCCCGAAAATCCTGAGTCAATTCATAATTTTAATGGTGATTTTCGTATTCAGCGACCCAAAATCTATAAGAAATGACTATTTTCATCAAGGAAATTTTTTCATTGTTGAACAGTGTTATTCAATTAAAAAGGTTTTTTTGAACTTTTTTTTGGTGTTTTTCACTTAGTGCATCAATAAGTGTTCTTCAGCTAGAAGCATGGACGGATTTAAGGGGGCTCATGTGGGGCAGTGCCCCCCCCCAATTTTTTCAGGAAATTCCGTTTTTATAATGGAATATCATGTTTCCAAAGCCATCGGGGACATATTGCCCCCCTCAAGGTTTCCAGTGTGCCCCCCAGGGTCCACCACCTAAATCCGCCCATGGTTAGAAGTATTTTCAAAAGAATATGCAACAAATAATTAATTCAAAGTAGTAAAATTAGCAGTAAAAAAGAGGAAACGTAAATAGGGGAAATAACTTCAGGTAATCAAATATATTGAAGGAGATTAACATTTATTTGATTAGAAAAACAATTTGATCAGTAGGATAGGTTGAAATAAATACAAACGAAATTTGAAACGAAAATAAAAGACAAGAAATAATATATTCAGTTTTTTAGATTTTTCTCTTGGTATTTTTCATTTTGTGCATTAAAAAGGCTTCACTTAGAGATATTTTCAAAAAAATATGCTACAACATATAAGTTTAAGATTGTAAAATCAGGGGGGAAAGGCGAAGAGAAAGAGAAATTACAAAATGTGTTCTGGATGGTAGCGTTTCCAGGAATCCCTCTTGCTGAAGGCTTAACCCCACAACGAGTATCATCGATCCCCTAGAACTATTTTCTAGATATATTTTTCTTTACTAGCCCCCAGAACTATTTTCCCGTTGCTCTATCTCTCTGGGACCAATGGGTTCAGTTTTTCTCTAAAAGTATATCTCTAGAGAACTATTTCCTTTGACGAATTTGGAAAAGAAAGGTCTTAAAGATATCTGCTTATTTCTCATTAATATTTGCATAATGCCATGGTGTAATGCCAACAAACCCACTTTTGCCCCCAACCAAGACCTTCAATTAATAAAATATTTGGTTGAATACAAGAAAGTAGTAGATAAAGAGGTAGCAAACGAGGCATTGTTGAAACTAATAAACCATCTATGGTACCTCAGCTCGGAGCAAGTTGCCTTTTCATTTTTTGATGATACTTTGGATAATGAAGTAAAAGAAAGGATGGTAGTAAAATTAAGGTCCCAGGTAGAAAATGAAAAAGAGGAGCGTGATAAAAGAGACGCAATGAAAGTAAAACTCAACCTCCAAGAAGTTGATGAATTAATGGATAAAGAAATCGATTATTTTGTTTCTTCTAGAACAATTTTTTTAAGCGGTTTAAAATTAATAATGATTTTTCAAATACTGAACCTCATGTATGGTGTGAAAATGAAAATTATTTAAACGCTCAAAAAATAGTGAAAGGTTTAAGGATTGTTAATGACACTGCAGAGAGAGGAGTAAAACTAATCAAAGATTTCAACTCTTCTTTGACAAAAGACGAAGAACAGCGACAGTTACAAGTTGTATCTGAATGTAGGCATATTTTTTCGGACTCATCAAAAGCTACCATATATAAAATATTACCACCTTAAAATTTTTAGTTTAAAATAATACAGATGTAATTATATTTACTTAAATTATATATAAGATTTGTAAAATTTTAGAGAATTACAGAAAATATCTCTTTACTTTACATTGAAGAATATTTTAACTTAAAATAAAGTTTAATTTGCAGTTCAGCCACTTGTTGTAAATTGGTATTATTTATTCCAGATGTTTTCATTTTTGAATTTGTTCGGGTTGGTCCTTTTCCCTATTCTAGAAATTAAATTACTACTTATGTTTTATTTTAGTTTGTATTTATTTCAACTTATCCTACTGATCAAATTGTTTTTCTAATTAAATAAATGTTAATCTCCTTCAATATATTTGATTACCTGAAGTTATTTCCCACATTTACGTTTCCTCTTTTTTACTGCTAATTTTACTACTTTGAATTAATTATTTGTTGCATATTCTTTTGAAAATACTTCTAAACATGGGCGGATATAGGTGGTGGACCCTGGGGGGGCACACTGGAAACCTTGAGGGGGGCAATATGTCCCCGATGGCTTTGGAAACATGATATTCCATTATAAAAACAGAATTTCCTGAAAAAATTGGGGGGGGCACTGCCCCACATGAGCCCCCTTAAATCCGTCCATGCTTCTAACTCAAGAACACTTATTGATGCACTAAGTGAAAAACACCAAAAAAAAGTTCAAAAAACCTTTTTAATTGAATAATTAGATGATTTTACGAGTTTGCTGGAAAGCTAACTTTACAGGGAGTTCTTCAACCTTACCTGACAAAAATGTTGATATTTCGCTCTAGAAATTTTAATAAACAAATTTTAGGAGATCTTTATTCAAGACAATAACATTTACTATGAAATGAGATGTGAACTATATTTTTAGGACTCATAGTTCCGATTTTATGGGCAAAAAACTACGTTTTTTCGCTTTTTTTCTGAACTTTGACCTCAATGAGGCGGGTCTTAGTATTATCCGATTGAGCTTAAACTTTGCCAATCTTATTTTCTAGCCCATTGTCACATTTTAGGGGGGTCCCCCTGAAGAAGTTCGGAAGTTGGTGTTTTTGTAACCACCCTAACCCATACTACGTGACCCATTCAGGGGAGGGAGGGGGGTCTTCAAAATACCACGCTCGGTCACAGGGGGGAGGGGGGGCTTAGGGTTTCGTCACGTAGTCAATTTCTTCTAGTCAATACGACAAAATTAAACCAAAATAATTATTGAAATTTGCCAAATTAAGACTAATTAATTATTAAAATTTGACAAATTAAGCAAAATTTAATTTTTTTAAACTTTCTGTTTGCAAAAAATGATGGCAAAATGTATTTATGAATTACTACGTGAAAACTAGAGGGGGAGGGGGGTCTTGGCATATACTACGGATGGTCACCAAGGGGGGGAGGGGGGGGTCAAAACTGGTAAAAAATGGGTCACGTAGTATGGGTACGTTCCCTAATTGTTGTCTAATACTAGGATAGGTGTAAACTCGCAACTCTCAAGCGTCACCTCCAACCGTGGACCGGTTTCGTCCTAAGGACGAAACCGGTCCACGGTTGGAGGTGACCTATTATCCGCTATCAACACCTACTATCCGCTTAACCAGCAATAAATGGTGAAATTCTCCTTTCATAATACTAGGATGTCTGAGCTGAAAGTACGGTTGGCTATAAATGGGCATGAATTTAAATGTATTAACTTGTTGGTGGAAAAAAGATAGAATAATGCATGTCACTTTTGGAGCAGCTAAAATAATTTGTGATTTAATTATCAATTTAGATATTTGTTTTCAGTGTGGAAAAATATACAACTACTACTGTAAATGCCACTGGAGGATTCAGGTTTTATTGAGTTCATTATTTAACTTTGATTCTAACCTTGAACTAACCTTTTAAATTAGAACATAATATAAAAAATATAATATTGTATAAAAAGTAAATATTAGTCTGATAAAATACAAATTTTATTCATCAATACAATTGTTTATTTGTTATCAAGTGATAGGTATTCATACTTACAATGCTTTACACTTTTTACAAATTTAAAAAATCAATATCAGCTTTAACACATTTTCCAGTTGTAACATCTAGTGCACTTACTTTAATTTCAGTATCCCCAAACATCATTTGGGTTTGAATTTCCCTATCCTGTATGTATCTACTCTCAGAGAGATCCAATATTAAAGTAGCGCAACGTTTGACTCCTGGATCAGTAATGAAATAAATATCCTCCTTTTCACTACAGTAAATGTGTATTACACTGCAAGATTGTCCATCTTTGGCTGGAGTGTAACATCGAACTACGACATCTCCTACATCGACTGATTGTTCATTTACTACGAATTTATCAAATACATCTGCACACCACTGAATTCCGTCTTTAACCACAAGTTTTTCCCTTGGGTGAACTCCATGTATGAAGCGATTTAAAACTCCAACTCCATAAGTCATTCTCAGACGTCTGATGTTTATAGCTGTTGGGTCTAAACCATAGAGAACAGCTCCTTTTAATATTGCTAGACTTACGCCTTGTGGAATGACAACCTTTACTGTTGAAGAAAATGCATCTTTTATTTCTTTTTGAAGAATTAATGACTCTGCAAAGCCTCCTACTAAGAATATGTGATCAATATTCATATCCTTTTCATTGATGATTTTTTCAATCTGTAACCTTATTTTTTCCACTGTTCTTTTGAATAAGCCTTCCATTACACTAGGCTCTAACCTTAGCATCCCTTGTGATGACCACTTGACATTCTTGTGACTAGACTTCTTCATTGTCGCTTCCACCTGAAATAGAAAAGGAAATATAACTTGAGAGTATTTTTGGAGTGTTTTTAAATCTTGAAATTGAGGTCTGCAAAGAAGTTAATTTACTGAATTTCCAGATAAATTGACATGTCAAGGAAAAAACAGTGACCTGTCTTGTAAGGATCACTTAATGAATTAAGAGGGATACTGGCATAACTACAGTATTCTTTTGTAAAAAAATTGCACTGAATCATCTCTTTATTTCTCATTTATCATTTCGGTTATACTTACTGATGAACCTTTGAATTTCTTATAGAAGTCTATGAAAGAAAATGGTAATGATATATTTAAAGGATTATTCTTATATGGATTGACATTTCTTTTCCTTGCTTCAAAAGCTATCATTAGATCAACAAATCCAATCGGTCGCTTTGACTTAAACTGGTGGATAAAGTCTTCCCCGAAGATGTCACACAGAAGCTGTTCGAATTCCATGTCTACCCTTATGGATCCATACGGTCCCCCTGATGCCTTTTGGAGTTCTTTCAAAGTTCCTTGCTTGTCCAGTAATTCATGAACTGTGATATCTACAGTTCCTCCACCGCAGTCTACCACCATATAACGAGTACCTGTATTAAAAAAAAGGGGGAACTATTTAGAAAAGTCACAAAAGTTTTAAAAATTGTGAGATTTTACAATTTAAATGAAACAGTTGTAAATTAATAGAAAACTTCTATGTATTTCTTAATAAATGATAATATTCGATCTTACCTATGCTGAAGGTGCCATCATTTCCTATTCCAGTCATTGCCAGAGAGGAAAATTCTGAAAGGATTAAGATAGTAATTCAGTTTACTCAATCAGCTGAAACAACAACAGATTTACAATAATTGTTACTGGTTTGAAAAGCTTAAGACCGTAGAGTATTCCATGTCCTTGTCTACCCTTATGGATCCATACGGTCCCCCTGATGTCTTTTGGTGTTCTTTTAAGTTCCTTAAGACCGTAGAAATAAAAAGTGGTAAAGCTGGAAAGAACTATTGAATAGAGAAAGAAATAAATGCCGACGTAATGGCCTAGTGGTAAGAGCATCTAACTGCAAAGCCGTACGTCTGGGGTTCGAATCCCCGTTCGTCAGGGATGTTACTGTTACTGTCCTGTAAAAAAATTTAAATTGAAAAAATTACTAGCGCCCACGCTTTTATTTTTAGTGATTAGAAAATCAGTTTTTTTTACTTACCAAAAAGTTATTTTCTACTTCCCAATAAATTATTTGTCAAACCGAAAAAATTATTTTTGACCTTTTAGAACACTTCAATAAAAGCGTTTTTTAAAAAATCTTTTTTTTACTTATTTTATTCATATATCCATTCAAGTACCTTAGTTCAGTGGAGAATTCTATGAAATGAAACTATAATTGCATTGAAGTTAACACCAAAATTCTGGAATTTCACTAGCGCAACTGTTTAACAGTTTACCCTACCTTTTTCATTAGTGGTTGAACTTGTTTCAGAATCAGTGTCCTTCTGCCATTGGTAACACGACCGTTGCATGTGTGTGTCATCAGGCACCAGTTGATGAAGTCGAATCCGCCGGCAGTATATAGAGGCCGCTTCTGGCTCTAGTGCTATCAGCAGCTGCTCAGGATATTCTGGACTAGCAATTCCTGCCTATGAGAGTAACAAATAAGCAGTAATTTTCAGCTACAATTTTTTTTAATGAAATGAGAAATACTACTGTTCAGAATACCCCAAGATTTTCAGTTGATTGGGAAAATTTTGGTTAATATCTTCATGGTATCTTTAGTAAAAGTATATTTAAGTATACTAATTTCCTAATAGTAACAACTTCTCTACTTTTTGTTGCATTGAAATTAAAATGTATTGATCAAATAATTCAAAACTGAGAAGCTGAGCGTGCCCATGATTGTGTAATGTTTTCAAATTTTTATAGTTACTGGATATTGACTTCTATTGCCCTTTGAGTGGGTTGATGCATTTGTTTCACATAATTTAACAACTCTCTTTAAGTTTTATAGTTTCTATTATGTTCTTTCTTAACCCGTTAACGCCCAGCGTCCTCGTTTGAGGACAGTGCATAAAAGGGTGTGTAAAATCTTTCCTTTTTCCGGAAACGATTGTTTATTTTGCATGACGATAGATGGCAATACTATAAAACATGCCACAAATTATCAAGTGTCTGGGTTTGTGTTAAGCTCCTTGATTCGGCTCGCAATTTCGCGCTTTTTTCCTGTATTACACTTGGGTCGCCTTTCTGTCTAGCTCAGGGGTTGGCAACCTGCGGCTCGCGAGCCGCATGCTGCTCTTTCGATATAAAGTTGCGGCTCTCCAGTTTCATAAGAAAAAATTAATAATTTACTAATCAAAACTTTAAAAAAAATCAGAAAATATATTTTTAAGTCCTCAAGAGGAGTCAAAATCAAAACTCTATTTTTAAGGATAAGAATTCCATATAATTTCTGAGGGAGAACTCCTTAACATTCCTAAAAGTTTTAGAATATGTGCTGATTTTCCTTGAAAATTCTGTGACTTATAAGGAGTGATCCTTATTTGGTTATAGAAGTTCTAAAAACTAATTAAAACACTATTTTTAGGGGCAAATTTTCAAACATTTTCTGAAGTGGGATCACCTCCCTCGAAATTTTGCTGTTTATTAGGTATAACTAATACTATTTTTCCTTGAAAATTCTGCCACTTAAATAATGAGAGGTGATCATAGGGTGCAACCGAAAAAGGCAAAAATGAGCTAACACGCGATTTTGAAGGGGAAATTTCCAAAAAAATTTTCTGGGGGAGGCCCCCAGACCCTCTTATTTTTCCCGGAATTCACATCGTTCATACAAAATTTGGAAATTAAGTTCACTAAAATTAATTTACAATGTGTACGTATGTCATCTAAATTTTGATGTAAAAAAGTACCCGAAAGGAGGTACCTCAGAAAAAATGTTGGGTCAATCTCTCCAACTAAAATCTCCCTCCTGATTTAAAATCAAATATGTAAGCAGATATACTATATAAAATTGAAACAAAAAAATCTCTGGCTCTTTGAAAACTGGGAAATTTTGTAAGCTGTAACTTTTGGATCTTCCGTTTCAAAAGGTTGCCGACCCCTGGTCTAGCTACATTGGCTGAAGTCAAGGTAATAATTTTATTTTCTGTAGTATTTCAAATTAAGGTCATATGTATACATATAAAAGAAAATTAGTAAGTTTTAAAAAAATTTCGTTTTCAAAAATGACGTCCAATTTTACTGTCCTCGTTTGAGGACGCTGGGCGTTCCAGCCAACTTTTTTCAGATTTCTACTCATTACAGTTTTTGGATTTTTTCGATCTACTATCGTGTTAAAGCTGTTCTTCAACTATTATAAGGTAGTTAATAATATTTATTTTTGTTTTAGAAGGGTTTTTAGTAGTTACAATGGCTCATAGGCTCTTACCGATTGCAAAATCTCATGAATATTTGTTTTCCCAATAAATTGTGAGACCATAAAAGGCAATAAAATAGCTCGTTGTCCTCTGAAATCTCGAAAAAAAATAGAAAAAGAACCTAAAGGGGATTTGTGAACATAAATTTAATAAGGGAAATAAAATGTCGATGTGACATATTTTGTAAATCATACTTTGAGCACCTTGTTTTCCCAAATATCATACCAAGTGCTAGAATTTATTCAAAATTAACGCGCATTTTATTCATGTATCTTATGTATTTAGTTTTCATGTATCTAACATGTTCCTCATGATCTCATAATAAAAGTTTTCCCTCACTATCAACTATCACACTTCGTACAACACAAAAATCTGTACCATTTGATTTACTCAAAAGGAGATAAATTCTTAAAATTGATAAAAATAATGCTAAAAAGTGTAGTTTTTAATTAATTTCATCATAAAGTCTTATAAAATACTGTAACTAGTCCATTTTAAGTTGTTTTGCATACCTATATACGTTATTTTCCTATTTGCTGACTTTTCTGATCTCTTGATTTTTTTACGCCGGAACGCCCAGCGTCCTCAAACGAGGACGGGATGTAACTTCCACACTAATTAACAAAATGTTTAAATTTTGGATTTTTTGTCTTAATTGGGTCATAATTACACCAATTTGAAATAATCATACAAATATTTTCGGTAGAATTAATTCGGGCGTTAACGGGTTAAGTAATTGTACTTTAAATCTGAAAAGTTGTAAGTGTGGGTTGATTAGTACTCTCACGATTAATACTTGCACCTCTCTTACAATGACAACTAAACGAATATGGCTAGGAATGCTTGAAATACCCTGATATGATAGTTATCCTGACGTCACGATAGGTAGCTCTTTCCTAAAAAACAATCTTTCAAGCTCCACGCATATTTATAGATAATACTACTTGCTAAGATTCTTCAGAACCAATCAAAGCGTTCGCAGGCTGGACAGTGGGCATATTAGGAACACCATCAGTTTTGGCAAACCAATCAGAGCTGCCTTCAACAATTTACCGAGTAGGATCTGTAAGTATGCGTGGAATCTGGAAGATTTCTGTTAGAAGTTAAATGTAGCTCTCTATCGTCACAATATCGAGGTTTTCAGGGAGTTGATGTCTCTTACCTGGTATGCAGCAGCCCTCATGAACTGCTTTGCTGGTTGCTTCCAAATGGCAGGGACAGTTACGACCCATCTTACGTCTTCGTTCAGAATGCGCGTGGCAGACTGGTCGCTGAGCTCTTGCAAGGCATGATCTTTGAAGTAGCGCAGTGCATGAGCAAACACTGTCACCGCAGGCATGCTCTGCCCGTTCGCCGCAGCTATTTTTGTCTCTAGGCTCAAGTGCTAAAAAGTAGTTGATGTTAAATTCACCACCAAAAAATAACTTCTACAAGATTATTGAATATCAACTACTTAAAAATCATATGAATGAAATGATCTTTCAGACTAATTAATAGGCTATGGCCAAAGGTCTATAATCCCGGAAGATCATTTTATTAATATTTACTAGGACTGTGTAGCCTTCAGTTACTATTGTGAATTTTCTTTAGTGCGGGTTCACAACTGAAGATCTTCGACTGTATTTAAAAATTTCCTAACTTCTTCCTCATAAAAACATTTAATATGGTTTTTATATAAAAGGATTTCATCTCACTGACTGTCATTACACTTTAGTCATACCCCCATACCAATGCTTTTATTGGAGACAAATTTTTTTAATCCAGAAAATAGTTAAAAAGGTGAAGATATAATTTACACGGATGGCAGAAGTATGTTTTCCGCCATAAAAAATCAGCAACCAACCAACCATTGATAAAGTATTGTAAAACAAAACTTAAATAACTTTTAAATGAATAATTAAAACGATTTATTTCTGAATTAAGATAATGATACCATATTTTTCTTTAAAATTTGTGTAAATTCTTCTAGTTTATTTTTATTTAAATACAGTGTCTCATTACTAATGATGACTACTTTTAGTTCCTTCTACAATTTCGACTAATTCTTTCTAAACAGCATTTAACACTCGAATATTTTAATGTAAATATTGGTGTGCTTTAAAAAAGTATTCTTTCCCCTGCAAAATTTTATTTGAAAATGGGGGAATCCTTGATATAACAAAAAGGGATGAATAAGTCAATGGCAGGATTTTGACGCAATCTTTTGTGTTACCTCATTATGATGCAAGGTCATCTTGAATTTTTCAAAGTATAACCATCCTTTGGCTTCCTCTTCATCCAAGTCGTGATAGTAGTCCCTAGCAGAGTACCCAAACGAGTGAAATGTGCCTTCTGGAGTCAATAATAAAGTTGTGGGAGTTTTTTGATTGAAAACCCCGGGATCTCCTCCTATGAATTAGACCAGTGCGACATTAAAAACATTGTTGGTTATTTTAAGAAAGAATGACTAAAATAGCTTACTACGAGTTTTTTCTAAAGAAATATCTCAAAAGTGATTATGCACTTAAAAATAAAGAATGTATCTAATACTTACCGAGCTTCGCAAGATTAAAGCAATAGAACCTTTTGGTCTCAATTCTCTCTTAGAATCATAGATAATTGAAAGATTGAAACACTTACTTTTATGATCTCAAAAAAAAGTTTCTTCTGTGTGAACAGGGCGTCTTTATTTCCACTTACTTAATCGTCCCTTATTTTGTGTTAAGAGCAGTTTGGAAAACATGAAATCAGTTTTGATGTTTCTTAAATGATTTGCAGTCAGCATTGTTTCCTTGTTAGGTAAATGCAAGCATGCATATTAACTTTTAACCCTTTCAGTCCTAGCCGCCCCAAATGTTTCATAGCAGAGTTTCTCAAACTATGGGTCGCGACCCACTGGTGGGTCGCCAGTCAGTTTTTGGTGGGTCGTGAGAAAATTTTTAATTTCTCACAAACGGTGTTATTGACTTTTGAATCATCAAACTATTAGTTGAACTTTTGAAATTATCAAATTACCATACTATATAAAAAGAATAAAAATTTGAGGAAAAACTACACTACTTGGAGTGGAACGGAAAAGGCAATTAATGTAAATACGTACTATGTGTGTCACTTTAATGTGCCGAGAATGCAAATCTAGTCGGTTATTCAAATAAGATTTGAAAAAAATATTTAGTGTTTCTCCCCATCCACACTGGGGGGTCAATACAAATTTTAAGAATTTTCTTGGGAAATGATGCAACTGATGTAATTTATCCCATATTGCTAAAAAACAAGTTAAAACCATGTTTTTAAGGGTAAAATTTTAAAATTTTCTCTGGGGGAGGACCCCCAGACCCCCCTTTTTACTGTAGCAATCATTGTTAAACCACAATTAAACTATTTCATACCCTTGTAACTAAATAGTTGGTGAACGAACACCCCCAGTCAGAGAAGTTAAAATTCTGTGGGCAGGGGGCATGAGATAATTATCACAGTTCAGTTAATTATAAATAACTGAAGTCGGTGGGTCGCGTTAGATTTTGTTTCTCAAAAGTGGGTCGCAATGTTAAAAAGTTTGAGAACCCCTGTTTCATAGGATTCCATTTCAATATCGGGTGATCTAGGACTGAAATGTTTAAAGGAATAAAACTGTTCTTTTTAGTATTGTCAAATTGAAATTTTTTATCTGAAAATTCCCCACTTCACTTTTTCTTTTCGATGTGCACACTATGTATGGTATGAGCGGAGTTTAAGTAAAAGAGTCTTGGGGGAATATCCTTCCAAAGAGTGTCCATTGAGTGTCAGCCTGAGTTTGAGAGTTGTGCTGTATCTGTAATCCCTCCTTGTGAACATCTTTACTGGTGTTTGTTAACAATCGATTCTATTCAGAAACATAGACCCCCAATCTAACCCATACCTGATAGATTGAACTTTGCAGTTCTCGATAGTTTAAAATTCCGAGACAAATCGATTGTTTTTCGATAGTATCGATTGTTCACAAACTTCATAAAAAAAACTTAAAGATCATTCAGGTGCAGCACATCCTTCAAACTTTGGCTTATCCCTATAACCATGATGCTGTTTGGATAAAGTACTTCATTGAAAGCTTTGATTCATACCTTCCCATTTTTTCATCATATGTATGTTGTCTGGGTCTCTGGTGAAGCTGAAGGCATATCCGCTGTAAGTTGTCCCAAAATCTATTGCAACCACCACGAAGAATCCTTGACTGTGGGAGCTCGTACCAGAATCCACAGAACACGGACTTGTTCGGTTGCAAGCGTCTTGCAAGGCTGTACGTCGGGCTCCACTTTGGCTCGTCAAGTCTGAGGCATTTTGATACGTTTTAGTTAAATTGATTATACATGGATAAATAAAAATTTGACTTTTAACAGAGCTGCATTTTTTTAAGTGTTTGGTGTTTAAAATAATAATTATTGTAGCTTACATCTAGGTTTTATTGCGTTTAACAGCCCTTTTAATTTTTATTTGCTGTAAAATTTGTATTTTATTATTGAATAATCGTTGGCTTTTTAAAGAGAATAAATCTTTATCTGTATGATTTTCCGCTATAGGGTACGCAGAATAGTGGAAATCTGTTGAGTTTGAAATATCTTTAAAATTGAGTAGCGATCCTTTAAATAAAAATACCAGAGTTTCTGTCTAATAAACATACTATCTTCTTACTACTAAATGTACTCTAATAATTCTATTATTTGAAAAGCATGTGTTAGAGAATACTTTGCAAAAACCGTTTATGTCTTGTAGTTTTATTTTTTGATGAAGTCATGTTTCATACTTATTATAATTGAATGAAATTAACCAATTGTAAGTATGTTAAACGGAAAATTAAACGATACTAAAATTATATTTGTTACCAGTACCTAAACATTCTCTTGAAACTTCCAGTAGAGAAGAATCCCCAGTTTTGGTATCAAAACTTCGATTAACTCTTTTGGTAACCTCGTCTGAATCGCACAGATCTGATCCATACGCCTCTGAAGAGATATCATCCAAGTTGCTGCTGTTGACATCTGAGACCGATTCCAGACTTTTTTCGGAACACAATTTAGTACTGAGCCAATAGTCACTGTTATCAGTATTATGCATTCCTCTTTCATCTGCTTCAAAGTTGTTCGTGACCACAGTGTTGGGTATTGATACTGTTCTTGATTCTGATGGTGTTATTTTCTTGTTGATGTCTTCAAGCATTAGCTCCTCAATAAGATTGTCGCATTGGATTTTGTCTTCTTTGATGATTTTCTGAAGACTGGCTGGTCTTTCTTTAGTGGCATTACATATCTTTGGATTGGAATCAGATACGTCTAAATAAGAATCGTCTGAATGTTCCATTAGAGACTTATCCAACGTTTGAATTGCATCCATTACATCTGGGTCTTTAAGGCTCATTTTACCGAGCGATTTGCTATTTTGTATGTCTTCCAAAATCTTATCAGTTGAGCTACTAGAAATAGACATATCGGATTCTGGAATCTGAGATTCATATAAAGACTGAGGAAGAGATAGTTCTTGACTATTTTTGTACTCGTTGTTTATTACTTCACCGGCACTATGTTCTGATTCAGTACTGTTTTTGCTTCTTTTATATCCTGGATTTCTTTTGACCGTTCCGGTGTCATGGCCCTCTAGGCTTTCTTCCAGCGACAGCATGGTATGGCAGAAGTCATGGAAACCAGCTACTATGACCTCTTCAGGAGCATCCAGCTTTACATTGTAGCATTCATTAATTTGACAGCTCTGTAACTCATTAGCTAAGGCATTCATTGTGCACTCTCCGAAGTCAAGTACATCATTCCGGCCGTTTGAAATGCTAATTCGAATTCCTCCATTTTGACAATGGTTCGTTTGGGCCGCTGGCGTTTCATTCGCTTGTTTACATATTATATTAATTTGGGATTTTATACTTCCGTTTTTATCGCTGGCGCTGGTTCCGTGGTAAGAGGACGCAAAGTTATTGGATATCGTTACATTTTCCTCTAAAGATTCATCCCCAATTTTATAAGCCGCACCATCAGTTTTTTGTGGCACGTTATTAAAATTTCCACTATTACGCGAGTTTAAAGGAGAACTTAATTTGAGCTTTTCGAGATTGTTATAACTCCCATTACAAACTATAAACCCATTTGAATACTTTTCAGAAGTTCCTGCACTCAAAGTCTCTTGTTTTAATTCAGTCTGTTTGAGATGAGCTCTTTTGTCTACTGAAACCTTATTAACTACAGCATAAATTGGTTCAATTTCATTTTTTATCGGTCGTATCTTAATTACTTCATTACCGTAAGATGTGTTTGGGGGGCTATATATATCTTTGGTTACTTTAATAGGAACATCTGTGCTATCCGATTTGATTTCGTCATTGACATTGCTATTAATATTCCGAGAGGAAGGACTATCTATATTACACTGCTTTGTTTTATTTATCACAAATCCATTACTACTACCAAAAGTCAATGTCGGAGAATTCAAAAATATCACTTTACTAGAATGTGAGGAAAAATCTTCACTGATGCATTTCAAATCGCTCTCAAGGCCCAATCTCACGTTGCTTAAGTTGTTAACGTTGCAATTGCTTGTTTTAGCATCTTGAGCTACTAGTCCACAGTTCAGCCTTGAGTTCTCCCCTACCCCATTTATATTACCATTATCTTTCAAACATTGCACCGGCAGCGAATTCACCTTTCCTAAACTACAAACGGTCTGAGTATATCCATTGTCGCGATCCGTTGTTTCACTATGTCCATTATTCGATTCCAAACTATGCTCTGCGTTGCACTGTGGCGTCGATGCTTCGGTCACTGTAGTGAGGGACTTGAGTTCTGAATGTGAGATCCACTTGGTGAGCCTGCAGCTTCGGCCCTGTTGCTTGTCCGGCTGAGGCCGTTGGGGTGGCTTCTGCTCACTCAGGACTGGACATGAGTTCCGCCTCTGCAGAGGGGGCTTCAGGAGACGGAAAAGTCGGCTGGTTAAGCCGGTCAGCTTGCGTTGGTAGAAGCGCTTCTGTTCCACGATACACTTTTTGTTCTTTTCAGAGACATCTAAAAAAAACTTGGGTCAGAATAGTTATAACTCACTATAATATATTATCTATGTATATCCATTAGCTACACTCTTACAACGACAGTCTCAAAAATGAGAAAAAAAATTACTAAAATCTGAGTATATCACGCACTCAAACAGGCTCCGATCCAAATTTACTCACATTTGAAAACATGCAAAAAGAAAATGTGCAGGTACTCAAAAATTAAGCATCATGTACTCATTTTTTAATTCATCCAAGACATTCTTATAAAGAGGGTGCAATGTGTTACATTTAAGATGATCATATAGGCACGTTACAATGACGTGGGAAGTAGACCAGTAAATTGAGTGCGACATCACAACGTTGTGTTAAACGTTATCTCACCAGCTCAATGTTAACTTCGATATACTGCAAAATTTTTAATTTTCAAATATAAACTAAAAATAAGCATAATTTCAGTGGTGACTATTAAATTTTTTGAAACTGAGTATGTCTGGTGTTTCAAAATTGAAAGCATTGGGTCATCATAGTTGAACCAAAAAGTTTCATACCAAAATGAGAACATCGATTTACTCAAATTTGAAACTGTCATTTCTCTCAGTGTACTACCCGTGCCCGTGACTACGAATTTTAAAATAATAGTTATATTCGCATTCACACGTATGCATATTAATAATAACAGAATGCATGCATATTATTAATATCACGAGTATCACATGCATTGACACGACACCTGTGATCCCTTTACCCTACTCCATTTATAGCTTCTAATTTGTTTCTCTATTTTTCAACCATAGTGGATATTCTTAGTAATTATCGTTAAAGGAAACAACTTATTTATTGCACAAATGATGCATGGTATGGGAAACCAAGCATACATAAGTTTTGCATTAAACACGTTGCTTCTTTTTGCACTAAGAACTGCGTATCCTTAAGTTCTCGATTATTTATGGCTAAGATAAAAAATACTAGAAAACACATTAAGAGTTTTTGATGGAAGTATTAAACAAAAAGCCCTTCATGACTTAATATAAACATATAAGACTAATTCTTTTTTTTTGTAATCATTAATATTTTAAGGTTAACTTAATCTCGAGCTAATAATATGGATATAAATCCGCTACTTAAACGAAATATTTTAACCTAAATCATAACAAATAAAGCTTTGTAATTTGAAAAAAGTATGGAGTGCTTATAAAAGTAACAAGATGCTTATCTTGCATCTCATTTCCTTTTTTTGAATTCGGTAGAACGGAAAGAATAAAAACATTAAAAAAGTTTCAAAAAACTTTTCATGGTACGAATCCTTATGCTCAAGTTCATCAATCGTTATTTGCACGTGCTTTGAACTGAAGCTTTGATCTGAGAACTTTGATGAGGATACATCACCGGTTTTAGCAGAATTTAACTGTATTAACACATGACTGAACGGTCCGGCCCCTAAGGGGGAATAATAGTGTCATGAAATTCACAAAAGCGTGGTACTCCAGTGAACTTTACCGGAGGGTTTTTCTTCTGATGTCAAGGAACTTCTCATTTTTCCGAGTAATCACAGAAAAACAATGCATCTTTTAGTTTAACTTTTTTTAAATTCTTATAATAGTTTCAACTTGAATTAAATTGGACTTGTGTTTTGTTGATAATATATTTACCAAATGGAATTCTTAAAGTGTAAGCTGGCACCTAGACTTTTCAAGGTAACAAAACCAGTATTTGTGACACAGGACTTTGGTTCAGATACCTAATATATTTTTAAGATAAAATATATTCTTTCTTTTTTCGGAAAAGAAAATATTGATTTAAACTTTATTTTTTGAGGTTTTGAATATTTTATTGCTTATAATTATTTTAAATAGCTCTATAATTTTTCTGAATGTAAATGTGCTCCCTGTCAGTTATCAATGGTTAACGGAGCACTTTTCAGGATAAAAACTTAAATTTGGCATTTCAGAAGAGAAAATTAGGAAGGCAGGTAAAAAAAATATCCCCCACACACAATATTACATTGAGTGTCTAAGTACTTTATTTCGTGGAACTAGTAGATTAACTCCCCTCATAAAGAAAATGGAAAAACTTAATTAGCTTTCCTAAAGTCATGATTTATCCACGAATTTTCTATTAAAAACCCTATATTCTTTTTTGATTATGCAGGGTTAATTTTCTAATTTCAAACTGCAGAAAAAATTGCACATCAGATTTTTTTCAACACATGCTGTTTTTTGTTGTGCTGCATTTCTATAAAAAATGTATTTGTTGGGGGGATTGAGTTTTTTTATCAAAATAAAAAAACTAATATGCCAGAGTGATAGTTTCAGCTCGCCAGTGACGAAATTTATTTCGGGAGGGGCCCAAGTATCCTTTAAAAAATTTATTAGTCACATTATCAAGGACAAAGCTAGATTTTCGCTCTGGGGGAAGTAACTGGGATTACCCATAGTTACTTCTAAGTCCCCGTGCATACTTAATAGGTTCAATGTATATGTAGCTTTTTAATACCTTTTTTGTAGGATTTGCATCTTGAGGAAATTAATATAAAAAATTGTGAATAATAGAGCTCCTACAAAAATAAACTTTGAAGCTAATTTTCTCAGAACTGAATTTTGCATAAAAACTCTTCACTATTTTTATGATTACTCAAAAACTTTCCAAGATATTCACTCCAAATTTTAACAGTATATTAACCATACTGTTATGAATCAGATGGACAACAGATTTTTATGTAAGTTTATGTTTTTTATTTTTATTGATGTTTTTTGTTAAATGGTCGTAAAAATTTTGAAATTTTTCGCTATAACCTTTACATTTTATGCTGTAAAACAATTACATTTCAAAATATGTCTTAGAAAATAGTCCATTTTGAAGATAAGAGTTATAAATACTTGTGTCCAAAGGAAATTTATACTGGGGTAATAGTTTTTGGGCAAGAGTAAGAGAGGTTTAAAAAAAATTCACTTAAATTTTACACTAATTACCCCATATTTTAGAAAATAATATAAATAGCATTTTTCAATGTTTCGATGCACATTTAAACTAAAAAAAATTTTTAAAAATCTTTAAAATTAAATTTTTCAAAAAAGTGGTCTTGCAAGTAGGCGGATACCTAGGGGAGTCTGGGTCCTCCCTCAGAAAAATTTCGAAAATTTAACCCTAAAAAACAGGATTTTAACCTATTCCGAATTCGGACAGGGAGGTACCCTCGCTCGCCATATACGCCCCTGCACATTGAGCTATACTGTGAAGAGCCTCATCCTAGACTAGACAATTGAAAAGAAAAGGTCGCTTTCTCCCGACGCGTCAACCCTTCTTTCAATTTGTAGCGTGTCAACTTCCTCGTCCCCAGGTTCAAGTCTCGGATTAGCAACGAACGTGTCACACGCGATTGCTTCCATTTCAGTTAGTTCCACGTGACCTGGGCACCCTCCCGGAAGAAGGGCATTGTTTTTGAAGAAGGGATTGATTTACCGCTGGAGCCCTGTTTATGGTTTTCCACTTTTTCGGAAACCGGCTTGGAAATGGGTCGAGGTGGGAGGCATTCCGAGCCGGCAGTTGGAAGCGATAAAGTGGCTGATGGGTTTGTTCCTGGGAAAGAGCGGTGACGGATTCATTAGAATAGAATGGAAGGGTCTCCTAAGAACCGAACGAGTGTTGGTCCTTCCGTGAACCATGCCGTTTTGATGATCGTAAGCAGAAACCACCACCATCCATCACATTGTAAAAAATACGGCACTTTACACTAAGAGTGGTGGATAGAAATTTCGTCCATTCTTGGGGAGATGTTACACCACGATACGGAGGGACCTCCCATCTAGACTCGAGGGAGGTTCCTCCGTAGTTGGGGAAAATTTTTTCATATTTTTGAAAGTTCTCTAATGAATAAATTCTCAATTCATCTGGGTAATGATTTAACTAGTACCCCATTCCTTTCCCCAATTTGAAAATCTTAATTTAATTTTTGTTTTAAAAGATGTTTCCTTGTTTTGTGAGATGTGGCAGTACTTAACCAATTCCGTGTGTACTCTTTTGGCATTTGTTTGGCAATGCTTGGAGTTTTTTTTGCGATTTTGCGTTTGGTCGTGTTTCTATATTTACACTGAAGAAGGGGATCCACGTATCTCCGAAACGATTCGTATGTTTTTAAAATAAAACTTTCTCTAAATAAATTAATCTAAACGCCCCTGAGATCCTGATTCTATTTACTGATTATTTAAAACTGATTTATTTTCACAAGATACGCATGTGCATATTTTAAATTTAAGTTTCTTAAGTGCATTTTTATATCTCTTTTGTAAGTAATGGTAAAGATGTTACTTAATTATTCTTTCAAAGATAATTGTGAACCCCCGTTTAAACTAACCCAAGAGCCGCCACTGGTTTTGATTCTTTTTCATTTGAACCTCGAGTATATAGTAGGGTGCATCAAACGCCCCTCTAAAAACAAATCACTTTGTACCCAATCTAAAAATGTTCCTTTACTCCTAAAAAGTTGTCCTGCCAAATATTTTTGTATTCCTTAGACTTTAAATGGGTCCACAACGAGCTCAAAGTTTCGAAATTTTGCTCATTTTGTAAGAAAAATGCAATAAATTCAAAGATAAAATCCTCACACTTTGTTCTTAATTTTTTTCTGAAGAAATACTTTCATACTGCATATAATTATTCAAGTTTCATTAATCTGTGATAGTTCTGTTAGGAGTTATAATTTTTCGTATGGTTATAGAAGTTCGTGTAAAGTTGTTTTTCACACAAAACTCAATGTTGTAACTCTGGAACTTTTTGACTTAGAAACACCAAATTTGATTCATTTCATTCGCAATTTTATGACATTTGAGTAGACATGTGACTTGTCCCATTTTATTTCAAAATTTTTAACTAAAAATTTAAAAGGATTAATTAGTAAATTTTTTTAAATATACAGGGTGATCAGAAATTTCGTGGACAAACTTCACATGGGGATAGAGGGGACCTAGACAAGCATATTTTGAAAAACTAGAGGGGGCGCAGATGCACTGTTAAAGAGCTAGGACCTAATGTAGTGCAAAAGCCTTAAAAAAGCGGTTTTCCCAAGGACCGTTTCACAAAACAAAACATATTAGCATGAAAAAATTATTGCATGAGGTACAGCAGTATCCTTACTACTTCCACCATAAATTTTATAAAAATAGGACCACTTGCTTAACCGTGGGGCGAGTTTTAAAACATTCAATATTAATCTTTTAGACAAAGAATGGAGTCCCCTTAGTGTATTGGTATTTAGAAAATGATGATCGGGGAAGGAATTTTCAATGCAAGATCACTTATTTGTTTAAAACCTGTATGATCATATAATTGCAGAGTTTTGTAGAAATTTTAAAAACCTTGAGGGTATTTGAGGAACATTTGTGGGGGTGTTAGAAAATTATCTTAAATTTCATTAAAAATAGTTTTTGTTGTGTTGTAGTATAAAATTGAAATTCAAACATGTTTTTCTGTAAAAATGTTTGTATAAAAACATAAAATGTAGAAAATGTAATTTTTAAAAAATTATATAAAAATTATGTACTTAAAATTTTTTTTACTATAAAAGCCTTTTAAAATTTTTAGTCACAAACTTTGAAATTAAATGGGTCAAGTCACATCTAAATCTCATAAATTGTGAACGAATTGAATCAAATTTGGTGTTTCTAAGTCAAAAAGTTCCTGAGTAACATTGAGTAGTGTACAAAAACAACTTTACACGAACTTTTTATACCATAAGAAAAATTATAACTACTAACAGAACAATCACAGATTAATGAAACTTGAATCATTATATACAGTATAAAAGTACTTCTTCAGAAAAAAATTGAGAACAAAGTGTGAGGATTTTACCTTTGGATTTATGACGTTTTTCTTAAAAAATGAGCAAAAGTTCAAAACTTTAAGCTCGATGTGGACCCATTAAATATTTTTTTATTTTTACAAAACTTTGTATGTATCAGTTTTGAAGTATTTAGAACAAAAATAACTTGGGTACAAAACAATATTATCAAATTTTAAAAATCATGGGGCGTTTGATGCACCCTAGTATATAGTCGGCCCCCAAACTGCAGTTTAAAAGTTAATACGGCCCTTGGGCTTAAAAGTTTGAAGACCCCTGATCTATAGGAATTTAATTCGAAATTGATGGATTTTTGTAACTTTTCTTCCTGCGGGATAATTTGTTGCTATTACTGGAAATATCATCTCTTTACTGTGTCCATCACAAAATTTCTCATTTTCATATCCTCTTTGATTATTTCTGATCTCGGGCATAATCCACATCTAGATGAAATCAGAAAGGTCTGTCACGTTGAGATGTGCCCCCATCAAAACTCAAAGCTATTGTTTCCCTTCCCTCTCGGACATGCATTGAATAGAAAGTAGTTGGGAACGATGTAGGGCAAAGAGCTGGAAATTCCCAGAAATTCGACAAAAGAAGACTTATCTTAACAAAGAGAGTCGAGGAAAACATGCTCATTGATGGATAAACCTGTTCGGATAGGAAACTGTCTGAAGATATAGATTGAAAATAAACTGAGCTTGTGTAAGAAACTCGTTTTTATCGGTTGTATAGGAGTTGAGAAGGGATAACACTTAGATACGACCAAAAAGCCGGAAAATATTTTCAGAAGTTAATTTCTGTGGATTTTACTAACAATATTTTGGTGATGTATTTGCCTTTTTTATTGTAATGGGGTTGGAAAAATGAAGATATTATTGAATAACAACAGGAAATGATTAAAGCTTATGGAGTATGTTATAGATAAACAACATAACTAATTATAATGTTAAGATTTTGTGCAACTCAAAAAAAATTGAGGCATTTGTTGCAAAGAGCTCACTTCAACAACTTTACTTTGGAGTTAGATCGTTGGTTGTTGCAAGGGCTTCAATTTCGCCTCAGCTCTTCAATAATTGAGTACTAAATATTTTAGGATTTGCTTTGCATAACTGCAAATTGAAGAGTATCAAAGAACAACAAAAACATTATAGCTGTATTATATTTAAATGTTTAATGTTTTTTACATTTTTAATCAAAAATAATCACGTCTGATTTTGTTTCTAAAAATTTTAGTACATCGCAAAACAATTCTTTAGTGACTTGATTCCTTTATCTATAAAATGCTCAATGTTCATACTATTCGGTAAAGTTTAAAAATTCTTAATAAGGTTTAAAAATTATTAACTAGAAAATAAACTATTTGTATGTGTTATTTAACATCCATCATGTATGTGTTGTTTGTCATCATTTGTATGTGTTGTTTGTCATCATGTTAAAACATCCTTTCTGAAAAAATTATTAAAAAATGCGTTGTATTTTATATTTATTTAAGAACTATCTCTCACACACACTATTGGATGAAAGAATTGTTTTCAGTTTTTCTAAACATGCAGTACTACATTTAATAACGTAGCCAGTAATAACTTTTAGAGTTTATTAGAAGTAAAGTAAGAAGTTTTAGATTATTTATTCTCTAAAGAGGGATGCTGAACATTTCTTTCTCCGTGTTTCTATGAGTGCAATTGTATTTTATTAATCATCATTTTTTCTGTTGTAAAATATAATTGAGTGTCCATGAAAAACATCATTGAAGAATTATGAGTGGATGAGACTAGTTGTTAAAAATTAAATTATTAATATTGAAGATTTTTCCCATACAGTTTGAAAAAATATATGTATTGCACTTTCAAACAAAGAAGGTACATCTTCACACATAGCCTTCTAAAACGAGAAGAAGACTCGGTCTAGAAGGTTATGATCTTCATCATGTTCGTGACGAAAACACCTAATACATTCGTATGCCTAAGAAAAATGTGTTAATCAAATGTACTAACACAAAGCTTAGTCTTGAAAGTTAATTCAAGTGTAAATTTCTCGAAAAACAACTGCACAAAGGCTAAAGCAAAAATAGTTTTTCACTTGAAGAAAACAGAGACCGTTTATAATTCTTTTCTCAGAGTTCATAATAACCCCAATTATAGTTCGTCTGCTATAAGTTGAGGGAGAATAACCTGCACTTCCTTATTCGATCACCGAAAGGTTCTCTCCACGTGCAGTAACTAGTTTACTCGAAGTGAAGAGAAAACGCGTTCCTGCATAACAGATACTTTAATTTATCAAGCCTATAATATTTGAGTCATCTATATGAATCTGCATTTTACTAAATGATCATGTTAGTTCATGCTTTTAATCATATCCTATTTTTACATGACGGGTGATTTGTTGACATGACATGATTTTTTTGATGATTTGCATTTTCCCTTGTAATGAAACATCATTATCCAGAATAGTTGATTTCTTGATGCAGAATAAACATAAGTTACGCTAAGAATATAAGTAAATTTTGTGTCAAGTGATATCTAAAAGCTTAGAAAGTTATTTTTCTTTTTCTATCTCTGCTAACTCCAGAAAAGAATGCTGCAATAGTACTAAAATATCGATTAAATAGTAGTATAAAACCTTCATAAGTTTCACTCCCTACTTCAAAGCATTTATCATGGTTTATGTAACAACACCTATTATTTTGTTATATCAAATTTAAGTGACTTTCAAATTTTCTGCTTTGCAGAAAATGGTTTGTAAGATATTTTAAAAGAATAGCTGATGGAAAACTTGACACACGGATTTTTTAATTAAAAACTTAGAAACAAGTATTCCTAAGATTTTGAATAGCATTTGTTTTTATTTTAAGTATTTGTTTTGAAACATAATATTTAATCAGTTTTAAACCGTAGTCAAAAAACCACTTGATAGTTCGTTCATAAATCACGTTCATAAGGAATGTTTTCACATGCATTTTGAACGAGACTTTCGAAACATACTTTACCCAAAGAGTACCACTGTCCTACTGTGGGTAACCTGGTGTGTTAACTTCCTATACTTTAACATAATACCGTTTTCAGAGAGGGATTTGCCGCTCAAGGTGACAAAATACAAGTGCTAAAACAAGCTAGTTCCTTAGAAAAAACTTATATGTATTTGACTCTGTTGTTTTTCATCGTTTTTCAAAAGAAGTTTTGTAAATATATCGTTTTATAGCCTTTGCGGTTCCATTTCATCAAATTGATAAACGCGGTAAGTTGGATTCTGTTAAAATCCAAGGGCTGATCTTTGACACCTTGGCGAAGTGTTCATTTTGCCAATTCACACTTTTCATTTTGGATGATTCCTCCTAAATGAAGATCAAAAGTGAAAAAGTCTGAATAAGCCTTAAGCTATCTAATGTGAATTTCTTGTGCTGATCTAGCTTATGAAAAAGAATATTAGTTAAAAAAACCTCCAAAACCACCCGAAAAAGTAATTAGGTAAATTTCGAAATAACATGTTACCCCTCAAAAATGTTCTTATATTTTATACTAAACAGCTATAGGTATTTTGATGTTAAGTGGTTAAGTATCACTGAGATAAATAAATGTTTTCATCTTAGTAAGAATCTTTTTGTATCTAATATGATGAACCAATGCTTTAAATTCTGAAACACCAAACATACTCAATTTCAAACAATTCGATCGTCATCACTCAAAGTATACTTATATTTAATTTGTGTTTGAAAATTTTTGGGAACCAGTGAATTATTTCAATTCGATCAATTCAACTAATTTAATTTTCGGTGTGGTAGCGTGAGATACAAGTTGTAACGTCACATCCAATTTTGAAATCGACTTTAAACGTCATAGTGAAAGTGACACTCGTCGCTCTCAGATTCATGACAATGATGATGTCTTATTTATGAGTATCTGCACATTTTCAGATATGAGTATATCCATGTTTTCAAATTCGAGTAAATTTGACTCGAAGCCAGTTTGAGTTTGAGTATGTGACATGCGACATACTCAAATTTGAGTAATTTTTACTCATCTTTGAAACTCTTTTTAAGAGTGTATATTAGGGTGGTTTTTTTTAACGAAAGTCCGAATTTTTTTCGGGGCACCCCCCAAAAAGGTGCCATTTGGTATAAAACTAATATTCTGAAAGATTCAGCTCAAAAAAATAATATTTAGACCCCACCCCCGAGCGTCAAAGTTCCAAAAAAACTCGCGATTTTGCACGTTTTTAGTTATACAATTCGAACATATTAGATACAATCCGAACACATTAAAAATACAAGACTGGTTTCATTTTGTAGATTATTTATTTAGTTTCAACTTTTCTAATTGAAACTTGTTTGTAAAACTTACAGATCATATGATACGAGGGGTTTCACTAACTCCCCCCGCAATATCAATTTTTTAAGGAGTGTCGGAAAATTTCTTTAAATTTGTCAGCTACCGTAAAATGGTTCAATAATGCCTAGATAAGGGTTTTTGACTGCATAGGCATACAATTTAAGGGATTCAAAAAGAAAAAATAAGAATTAGAGAAAATTTTTTTTTACAAACTTATTAATTTATTTCAAATAACAATTACTACAAAACATTGCTTCACACCTCTTTCTGCAGTATCATTGACAACTTTCAAACTTTTAACGATTCTTGATGCTTTTTAAAATTCCAGGTCAGTATTCCAATCATCTGGATCAGCCTTTAAAAATTTAGTAGAAATATTAAACCTTTTAAAAAAAACTTCAGTTTAAACGGATTGATGAAGCTATCGAGTTCTTTGCTTAAAATATAACTGGACTATTTTAAATCCACTTCCACTTTTATTATTCTGTTATCTTCACTACAGTCTTCATCTAGTTTTCTAGTTCATTCTCATAAGACAAAAGTTTTAAGGCCATGTAACCTTAATTTCTCTTTCAAGACTTTCGTAAAAAATGCAAATGCAATAACCTCTGGGTTTAAGTACCACACAAGTAATTCAAAAACTTTGTTAATGCTATTTTCGATATTTCTGCATCTATTTTTTCGTTGTTTAAGATTTTACTAACTTAAGATCTTGATATGGAGCTAATGTTGCATCTGGTGTATTAAACTAAAATTTAACATAGATGTTTATTAGAAAAACACATATACTTCTGATGGCATCAATCTCTGTAAGGGTTAGAGGGATGATGATGGGCATGATGCAAAGCATCATGCTAGATGGATGGCAAAAGCCATCTATCTGAAAATTTTCTTTTTCAGATTCGAATTCCCTCTAACCCTTAAGGAGATTGATGCCATCAGAAGTATATGTGTTTTTCTAATAAACATCTATGTTAAAGTTTGGTTTAATGCACCAGATGAAACATTAGCTCCATATCAAGATATTAAGTTAGTAAAATCTTTAACTAACTACGAAAAAATAGATGCAGAAATATCGAAAATAGCATTAACAAAGTTTTAGTATCACTTGTGGTACTTAAACCCAGAGGTTATTGCATTTGCATTTCTTGACGAAAGTCTTGAAAGAGAAATTAAGGTTAACGTGGCCTTAAAACTTTTGTCTTATGAGGATGAACTAGATCAGGGTGGTCCAACCTTTACTTGCCCGAGTGCCAAACTAACTTTAGTATACGAGAGTGAGTGCCAAAAGACATAAATAAAAAAAGCATTACATACAACTAATTTAATATATCACTATATTTTACAATGAGCAATGGTGAAATCAATGAGAGGATTGACATTCTTTTTCTGATACAAGTTTATCGATGTTGACAGTGAGTTCAGTGAGGCAAAGTCTCAGGCTAGATTCCAGAGAAATATTTTACATTCGATTTCTTGCTTTTGATTTTAATTGTTTGAATGATGAAAAAGCATTTTTGCACACATATGTACTCCCAAACAGGGATAACATTTTCAGGGAGAATTTAAGCAGTTCTATGGGAAGCGTTCCTTAGAAACCATCTTCCAGAAATTTTCAGGTCCGTCGCACTTTCTAGCCTGGTAAAATGGGTCTGCTTGAAGATCACATATTTCCATTTGAAGTTCACAAGGCACCTCACTCAATTCAATGCCCATGGGATTGTTGCCCCAAACTAAAGTTTCTAACTAATGCCCTTTTGAATTTTAAGCTAAAAATAATTTCCAAGGAGTGTCAGGGGTTCTCCCCTGAAATTTTTTGAAAATTAAACTCCAAAAACCAGGTTTTTAACACTTTTCTGCAATAAAAATTGAAAAGTTGATTATATTCTCTGTTAGTTAGAATACGCATTTAATTTTGAGGCCGAGTGCCACAAAAATTTCTTCGAGTGCCACTAGTGGCACGCGTGCCTCGGGTTGGACCTCACTGAACTAGATGAAGACTGTAGTAAAGATAACAGAATAATAAAAGTAGAAGTGGATTTAAAAGAGTCCAGTTATATTTTAAGCAAAGAACTCGATAGCTTCATCAATCCGTTTACACTGAAGTTTTTTAAAAGGTTTAATATTTCTACTAAATTTTTAAAGGCTGATCCAGATGATTGGGATAATGACCTGGAATTTTTAAAAGCATCAAAAATCGTTAAAAGTTTGAAAGTTGTCAATGATAGGGGAGAGTGTTTTACCTACGGACGGTTGTACCTTCAGCCACTTCATTTTAAAATTCGCGAAAAAATGTAATTTTGAATTTGTGGTCGATTTTGAATATAAACAGATGCTATCTAGTTGCTAACGTGAAATCAGTTCTTTAAAATATTATTTAAATTTTATGTAATAAATTTACTGTTTTTAGGTGCTCAAAGTTTTTTTTAGTGCATCACTACATTAACTATTTTCTTCCCCTTTAATTATGACATGATAAAATGGGATACATGGGGGGAATCCCCGAGATTTTAACTTTTATTTTTGATATTAGAAATCGTCAGATCTCAATTATTTTATCTTTTATAGAACTTTGAATGCAAAAACACGTCATGTTGTACCTTCGGACACCATAAGTGTTGTACCTACGGACACGTTCTTGTGGGTGTCTGTAGCTAATCGGCGTTTTAGAATAAGGTTTCATTTAACTGAATACATTTTAACAAATGTTCAATTAATTCTAAATGGTAATCTATTTGTCAGCGATTATTTTCAAGTGAATTTTAGATGAAAAATCAAATATTTTGTGATCTTAACTACTTTTTTAAATTTATGATTCTACTTGGAATTTAATGTAAAATATGGTGGTCTGATCTGAAAATACCATGTTATTTTTGTGTTTTTGGTAAAAAATCAAGACTTTTATCATTCAACTTCGTTTTAATGATCATTTACGATCTAAAACTACATTACTTTAAAAAAATCTATTTTCAATTTTAAAAAGGCTTGAAATAGGTTATTAAAAGGTAATACATCAATAAAAATATTAATTCTTAGCTTTTTTAACCTAAAATTTCCCTTTTTAAGGGTGTCCACAGGTACAACTGGGTCTGTCCATAGGTACAACAGGTTTTGTACCTTTGGACACAAATTTTTCCATGTTATTATAAATGATTAAAAATCCAATTTTCAAGATTTTGGCTAGTAAAAAATATCTCTGTACTCACAAAGGTTAGGACTATAGGTTGGGCACTTTAAATGGTCAAAATGTGATTTTACCTGTCTTAGAAAAATCCAAACGTGATTTTTGTCCAGAGGTACAACACTCTCCCCTACTGCATAAAGAGGTGTGAAGCTAATACAGGATTTTAATTCGTCTATAACAAAAGACGAAGAACAGAAGCAATATTTATTGCAAGTAGTCGCGAGTGTAGACTCTTTCAAAGCCTTTACCTCTTTGATTCTGTGTTTATTATTTTATGGAGTTTATCATTTTATTTTTAAAGTTGAACATAGTTGTAATAAATTTTCTATAGTATTTATGTTATAAATACTTTTATAATATTGGGGTTATCTCTTGTGATTTATAATGCAATGTTTTGTAGTAATTGTTATTTGAAATTAAATAAGTTTGTAAAAAAAATTTCTCTCTAATTCTTATTTTTTCTTTTTGAATCCCTTAAATTTTATGCCTATGCAGTCAAAAACCCTTATCTAGACATTATTGAACCATTTTACGGTAGCTGACAAATTTAAAGAAATTTTCTGACACTCCTTAAAAAATTGATATTGCGGGGGGAGTTAGTGAAACCCCTCGTATCATATGATCTATAAGTTTTACAAACAAGTTTCAATTAGAAAAGTTGAAGCTAAGTAAATAATCTACAAAATGAAACCAGTCTTGTATTTTTAATGTCACCGGTTCGGATTGTATAACTAAAAACGTGCAAAATCGCGAGTTTTTTTGGAACTTTGACGCTCGGGGGTGGGGTCTAAATATCATTTTTTTGAGCTGAAACTTTCAGAATATTAGTTTTATACCAAATGGCACCTTTTTGGGGGGTTCCCCGAAAAAAATTAGGAATTTCGTTAAAAAAACCACTCTAGTGTATATGATTATTGTTTTTTTTAATTTTATATTTATGCTATTAAAATGTACTATACTATAAAGCTTGAAATGGGTATAAAAACCCACAGTGCAAACCTTTCTTCATTTGATAACAGTGACAACTCTTTTCGATAAAGTCACCCACTCACTGGGTATTTGGCTGCCCTGTTCTACTTTGTTATCGCTCGACCCATGGTGGAGGCGGTTTCAGTGTGGGACTTCTATGGGAAGCGTGTTTACAATGAGCTCGTGGGTTCAATCGAACCTTCTACTATTTTCTATAAGGAAAGTTGATCCAGTTGATTTTACGCTTACTTTCCAAGTCAAACTTAAAGTCCATTGTGAGTGATAATGACATCTTTGAAACCTACTAATAGTATAGATCATTGCGTACATTAAAAACTTTAAGAATATAGTTAATATAAAATTAAGAATGGGTGTATGTTTAGGATAAAAAAACTAATTTTATATACAGGATTTTACTGCAAAAATCCCTATTACACGAAAATTCTCTAGACCTTCTACTATAAATTTGAATATTTTCCATTAAAAATCGCATTTATTAAGGGAGAACACTGCTAAAAACACTATAATACTCCGCTTATTACAAGCTGTAACTACTACGATGTTTAATGTCCCGTTTTAAAAGCTTCGAATTAACCCTTTATGTCCCAAATTATGTTTTTCAGAAAAATTGTGCTGTATATTTTTTATACGTTATCCCTATAAGATATTAAGTATATAAGCTTCATATTAACCCCAGTAGCACAGCTCGTCCCAAATATAGGGTGTCCCAAAAAAGACTGACACATTTTAAAAATTTTTAATTAAAAAACTAAAAAAGATGAAAATACGCGGTTTATTGCATCCTACAGTTATTGATTTTTAAAATGTAATGTGTCAGTCTTTTTTGGGACACCCTGTATGTCAAGTTTACGTAACTGCAACTAAAAGTAAACGAAATTTGGCCTTACATGACGAAAATTGGACGAATTTGGAACATTGGGAAGTGGGACTTAGAAGTCCCGTCGGGGCATAAAGGGTTACGTTACTCGGGCAGTGAGATAAAAGCATCTCACTTTCTTAGATATACGATAAGCCACATTTATTACATAATCAAGCGTGCCTCCCATTACATCCCTTTGTAGTGAATTGAAACCCGTTTCTCACCTAACTGCTGTTAATTGCTCTCACAGAAAACCCGTTGCGATCAGATGCACTTGAAAGAGCGTCAAAGCTCGCTTCGGCCGACTGAATCTGCCTGCTAATTTTACACGAGTCATTTGGTGCTCAAATACGAGACATGTGATGCTAGTTGATGATAACCCTTCGAGGGAAAGAACTGTATGGATTGTCGATTTCTTTCTTGAGGAAAGTCTGGTTATTTGACTCTTTAAGCCGCGTTTACACCAAAGTTTTCCACTAAGTTTTCCACAAGTTCCGGCAATTTGTTGCTTTTTTTACAAAATACAGCAACTTTTTCTGTCTTCCACTTGTGGAAAGGCAAGTTTTCCACTAAATTTTAGTTTCCCGCGGATTGTCGGTAAAGATCAAAGAAAGTTGACAACTAAAAGTGGAAGATTTGTTGATTCGCGCTTTGCGCTAGCAACTTGTTGCTGCAACTTAACCCTCCGTCGGTCACAATATTAAACTGACGCGTTCGGTCGCAATGTGCCAAAACGCACAATCGAAAGAATCGTGACTTTCCACCCATTAATTTCAATAATGTAGTCTTTAAAACGATAATAGGTATTCATAGAATTATTCAGATATAAAAAAGTCTGATATTTGTTTTAAATAATTAAGAAATGAATTAAAAATAGCTTAAATGTATCATTAAATCATCGGGATAGGTAATTCAATATCTTAGTCAAAAATTACACTTAATGATGTGAAACCTGAAGGATATTAATTCTAAATTATTGTTTTTGAACTCATATCCAGGTAATAACTATTCACAAACACAAATATCACGGGTAATACTTGCAGGTCCTAGGCTAGGCATATTGACCGCTGACAGTCCTTGTAGCTATTGTAAAATAACCCCAAACTATATTATTTTTAGCTATAAACTGTAAACCTACAGGTAGTAGCCGTATAATTGCATATTGTACAACTTCGTCTATTGCTAGGTAAGTGAATAAGGTACGATTTTGTAGGTGTATGTTCAACCGCAATAAACCAAAGATTTTTGAAAAATTACATGCACATTAGGGAAAATTTAATAACATATACGTGTGAACATTCTTAAAAAAAATAAATATGCATCAGGGATTCCAAAAAATAACATTACGTAAGGAGTTGAAACACTTTCGGGCGCAATGTGTCAAATAGTGAAATTATGGTGAAAACAAAAATAAACAAAGCGCGCGAATTTTATGAATTAGTTGGCGCCTTACATTCGGTAAAGATAGGAGACTACCAGGAATTTCAGACTTTTATCCCCAAAAATAACGGAAAGCCGAACGAAAATGTATGCGAGATGTGAAAAAGTTAACCGGTAAAAAATTTATACCTTTAGTTTTTCAAAGGTTTTCACTTGCGAATAACCTAAATCCTAAATAATAACATAATAAAAATCCGAAAAAATCGGTTCTCCGGAAGTTTAATTTTTTTTAATTTTTGAAAAATGGCCGAAAAAAAAAATTCAAAAAATCGAATTATAGTAATCGAGACTTATTATACATGATTATAGGCTTTTTTTCAGTGCTGAATACGAATATACCATTTAAATTTTAAAAAAATTAAATTTAAATTTTTAAAAATTAATTCAAAATTTGGAAAGTCGAAAAAATTAAAACATCGCTCAAAACCACAAAATAATTACGAAAGAAGTAATTTAAACGGTTTTCAATTAGAAATGACTTAAATAATAACATACTAATAAATGGAAGAAAATCGGACACTAAAAAAATTAATTTTTTTCAAATTTTCAATTTTTTTGGCCTCAAAAATCGACCTTTTTAAAAATTCTTGTTAAAAACGTTTTAGGCATTTACCAAGGTCATTTTTCCATGGATGTTTTAGATATTTACCTCTATAACCTAAAAAAACCACAACTAGTGATTAAATCATTAGTTAATTAAATAATTTATAAAAATTAACGTTGAAAATACAGTGTTAATCTTTCAATCAAGTAATACAGAATATATTAAGACACTATTTGATAATAAATCATTTTAAAAATAATTAAATTGAAAAATACAAAATATCTTTCAAAATATTTAAATTAATTTAAAAATTTTAAATTTTTAAAAAATTTAAAATTTTGTAGTATATGCATGTGATACATGTCTCTAGGCTATATTTTAGTGCTGTTTACGAATATAAAGACAACTTTTCAATAAAATTTATATTAACTGTGGAAAAATTGAAGCATGAAAAACAGAATTATTGAGAAAAGGGCTTCAATTTTTCCACACTTATACTAAATTTTACTAAAAAGTTGGCGTGATATTCTTAAACAGCACTAAAATATAGCCTAGAGACATGTATCACATGCATATATTACACAATTTAAAAATTTTAAAAAATTTAAAACTTTCAAAAAATTTAAATTTTAAATTAATTTAAAAGATATTTTGTGATTTTTACATTTAATTATTTTCAAAATGATTTATTATAAAATAGGGATATTCTGTATTACTTGATTGAAAGATTTTACCTGTATTTTCAACGTTAATTTTTATAAATTAATTAACTAATGATTTAATCACCAATCGTGTTTTTTTAGGTTATAGAGGTATATACCTACAACATCCATGGAAAAATGACCTTGGTAAATGCCTCAAACGTTTTTAACAAGAATTTTTTAAAAGGTCGATTTTTGAGGCCAAAAAAATTTAAAATTTGAAAAAAATTTATTTTTTATGGTCCGAATTCCTTCCATTTTTAGTATGCTATTATTTAAGTCATTTCTAATTGAAAACCGTTTAAATTACTTCTTTTGCAATTATTTTGTGGTTTTAAGCGATGTTTTAATTTTTTCGACTTTCCAAATTTTTAATAATTTAAATTTAAATTTTTTAAAATTTAAATGGCATATTCGTATTCAGCACTGAAAAATAGCCTATAAACATGTATAATAAGTCTCGAATACTATAATTCGATTTTTTTTTTTTAAATTTTTCGACCATTTTTTAAAAATTAAAAAAAAATTAAACTTCCGGCGAACCGATTTTGTCCGATTTTTAGTATGTTATTATTTAGGTCATTCGCAAGTGAAAACCGTTGAAAAACTAAAGGTATCAATTTTTTACCGGTTAAGTTGCAGCAACAAGTTTATAGTTTTCCGCACTCCGCGGAAAACTAAAATTTAGTGGAAAACTTGTCTCTCCACAAGTGGAAGACAGAAAAAGTTGCTGTATTTTGTAAAAAAAGCAACAAATTGCCGCAACTTGTGGAAAACTTTGGTGTAAACGCGGTTTGAGAAGAGCAACTTTTAGTTTTCCACAAACAATGTTTTCAACAAAAGTTGACAACTTTAAGTTGTCAACTTAGGTGTAAACGCGGCTTTAGATTTAGACAAAAGATGTAACTTTAATATCAATGCAGTAGAATCGGTTCGCCTATAAGGCAAAAAAATTTTTATGCAATTATATAATATTTTAATTAATTTTTAATAATTATTAATATTTTTTATGTAATTATAAACATTATTATGTAATTATATAATATTTCAATGAAATCCCATTACATTTAAATGCTAATTTGGAAAGAGGTGGTCAAATTCGTCTTCACTCTTAATATATTAACAATAATATACTACGATAGGTAACCCATACTAAATTTTAACAGAATTAAAAATTGAAAACAACGACTTATAATTTTTACAATCTCAATTATTCTTTTAGAAATTTATTTATCTTTATGTAAGTATTTCTGTGAATAATTGTAGAATGTATCTTCCAATTCTTCTTTATATATTAAAATTTTGAGGTAGGTATGTTTAAAAATATAGTATTGTATTTTTGGAGAAAAAATTAAAATTATGTAAACTTTAATATAATATATAATTTATATAAGATTTTGGATAAAATAAAGCAATGTACTTTGTTAAATCAAAAATAGCTAGTATTTAAAAGTAGGTGGTTTTTTTTTTGCATATTTTGAATGTTATTAACTAAAATTTTGTAAAAAATTTATTTGATAAAGGCTTGAATAATTTGTCTTGCTCTGAAGCATTTTCTGTGATTTTTTAGCTCTTAAATCTCGGTAATAGTATTTAGGTAAATATCGGTTTTATTTTATGCGAAATTATTTAACCAATTGGTTATTTACTGTTCTTCAATAATCCGTATACAATATGTTATAATATTCTCATAAAAGGCAAAAAATTCCATTTCATTTTAATGAGCAAGAACATTATTACTCCATGTGGTATGTTGAGAAAATTTAAAATACAGTTAAATCCCGATACAACGAAAAATTCCGTTATTACGAAAGTCATGAAGGTCCCTAAACGTTTTGATTAGAATTATCGAAATACCGTTACAACGAAGAAATTTTGCGGTCCCGTGAAGTTTGTTATAACGAGATTTTACTATATACGAAATATTTATGTCCAAATAAATATTCCTAGATTCCCCTCTTGAATACTTTACTACACCATTGGTTTCTAACTAAGACACCTAAATAAAATTAAGTGAATAAACTTTTAAATAATTTCACCAAAACTAATCAAAGTCGAGTTTTGACAAATTCATAACATTTCATTTAGCAATCTGGACTGCGATGGTTTCTTGATTCTCTAAAATCATCCCATAATTATCTCACGAGAACCTCTTCATCACTCTGTTCACCTCCCTACTGTTGAATAAAATGACATTCATTTCTGAAGAATTTTTTAAACCAACCTACTGACCTTAGGGTGAAATTTTCTTCATATTCGAATCACACAATAGATGGCGAGGGTCATTACCGAGAAGATCCCGAATCACAATAAGTAGACTATTTTGGATCGCACCTTATCGCACTCATTCATTGAAGAGCCGATAGGATCTCTATGAGACAAAGACCCATAAATAACAGGATGTGCAACCTGATCAAGTGTTTAACGCTGGGACGCGCACTCACTGTGCTGTCTGCTTTATGGCTATTTCAACTCACTGTTAAAACAATATTAACAGACTTGGAATAAATTCATGGTGGAGCGTAGGAGAGTTATACTACTACGCAGGGACTTGTTATACTACTAATATTTCTTAAATCTTATGGTCTGTACCTAAACTATGTCTCTTTTAATAGTTTCATACAATCATTTACGAATTGGAAATGGCCAGAGTAGAAAGATAATTTTGATGTGAAATGTGTGTTTGATTGAAATTTATTCTTTTTTTTTCAAAATGGTAGATAGCAGGTTTACAGATTGATTAATTGAGTATTCGAACTAAAATGTATTTAAAACAGTACTGATTACTTTAATATAAAAAGAAGATAAATTATCTTGGAACCTTAAGTAATCAAAGTTTTTAATTTCTTTCATATTTTATAAAGGATTACAAGTTATGCAATTTCATTGTTTCCTACGCATATATTAAAATTCAGAGATGATATTCTGTACCAAACATGAGTCGTAGCACAGAGCGGTAAGTGAGAAAAAAAACTCCATTTGTATATTTGTATTTTTCACACCAAAAGTGCAAAATTAATTCAAGCAGTTTGTGACTTTAATACTGTGAAGAGTCTGATGTTTTAATTCTTTCCTCAAGTGTTAAATTAAGTTTCAAATTTAAAGTTGAAGAAGGACAACGGCAAAAGAATTTCAGCCCAAGGCGGATTTTCAAAAAATGCCTCATTAAAAAATTTAACCATACAAAACATAGCATTGATTTAAAATACATTAAATAACTTTTTATAATTACTATATAATTTTATACTATTTCAATAAAACCCCATTACATTTATATTTATATTTTGTGCAACTCACAGGCGTATGTGTAGCCAAAGTACTGAAATGTGTCAAATCTTTTACTTTTACTTGATTGTGCCAAAATTTCAACTTTCTTTCAAACGCTGTTATTGTTTGGAACATATCATTAATAAATAGTTTTTTTCCTTGAAGTCTCAAATTTTAACCATTCAAATGTTCTGTTAAGTCTACTAAAAAAGCTAAATCTAAAATCCAATCTTCGTCTTTAAATTTAGTCACAGGTTTCCCTTTTGTTTCCCTAAATATTTTTATTTCAGTTTGAATCGATTTATATGAAAAATATTGTTAACATTTATTTTTTTTTAAATAAAAATGTGCAAATTTAAATATTTTCGTAATTTGCGTTAGGGCCGCATTTTCAGAAAAGCTGTTGGGCCGCATGCGGCCCGAACTTTAGACAAGCATGATTTAAATCGTGCAACATTATTTTAAATAAAATTTCATTAGTTTAGTGTGCGTGCGGCCAACCACTTTTTGGTAGTTTCAGTTTGGTTTTAAGCAATGAGACGAAATTTTCGAACCAATTTTATAACCAAGAATCCAATTAACTAAAAGAGATAAATCTCACCCTACATCAGTATTGAAAAATTAATATATTTTAAAACTTTTACTAATTTGATGTAATAAACAATATCCCTGCATAAGCATACATTTATAGGACTGGGTAATTCTAATTTAAAGTTCCTTTATCAATTTCACTTAAAAAAAAAACATCCTTGTAAGGTATTTTTTGAACCATTACATATACCTTCTAAGGTTGGTTGATTGGTTGGGGTTTTATGACGCAAGGTCCCTATTAGAACATTCTGCGCCAATATACCATCTAAGGAAGTGCACCAAATAGGATCTCAAACCCTACTAGGTCTACATTTGTATTCAATATCTCCCTCCTGAAGCAAAAAACCTAATCTCATCAGCCGCAAAACCAGGGATTTTATATTTAATTTCGAAACCTGCCGACCATCCCACTGGGAATCTGACAAACAACAAATTACTCCCGCCTGTCTTCCTTTCTTTCTCAGTGGGCGTGAATCACGAAGGAACTCCTTGCACCTTTTAAAAGAAAGGCCACTTGCAGATATGCCCATCCCACGCTAACCCACTCCATCGCAGACAGATATCTGGGTCAGTTGAATCCCAACCATATCTATCGGAAAGTGAAGTCTAAGTAAAGCTGCTGCTTTCAATCGATTAAGGTTAAAAAGCCGATGTAACTTTTTTTATGATTAAGTACCTTGCTCTAAGACTAATCGCTTTTGAGTTTGGTGTTCGACTGTTTGTTTAATGTTTATTGGAAGACCGATCTCTTTGTGAAAGAAGCCATGGAAATTCTGTTTTATTTTAAGGTTCAGGTTGATGGAGGTATTTTTACGGGAAAAGAGTTGTTGTTGATTCTTAAGTTAATCGTCTATTTAAATGCAATGAACTACATCCAGCCATCCGTGAAGAAACCACTTAACTCTTTTAGGCACATTATTTGTTTAGGTCGAGAGGAATAGTTAAATTCTTATCAATATCGGCCTTACCTAATGCTAATTACAAAGTTAAAACCAAGGGTTATAACTTTTTTAAATTAAAATATTAACCAACATTAAAAAACATAGTGTCTAGGTGTAGTACCTTAATGCATTATATGCTGATTGAATGCTAATCACAGCTTTTTTTTTGTAAAAAATTCATATTTCCTTATAGGCTGATTGCCACGAAAAAAAACCTTCAAAACTTGGAAAAGAAGTATAAAGCTTAATAATAGGAAGATTTGGCTAAAAACGTTTTTCAAAGTTTATAAATTACACTAAAAAGTTTTTCTCCGTGGTGGTGAGACTGTACATATGGAAAAGCATTTAGAGAATCCTAGTTTTCAGTATTATATGAAGGTTAGTATTAGGAAGTCATAACACCCACATGATTAATCAAAGAAGTCTTGGAAATCAATCTTAAATAATCCAGAGTGAGGAGATTATCTATCTAGATCATATTTTTTTTCCCTGCAAGCAGTAAAGTTTAAGAAGATTAAACTAAGGCAGTTGGGAATTTCAGCTCATAATGCAATTGATTTATTTTAAAACCATGCTAAATTTAGACGATTGTTTAATGTGAACAAGAGGGGAATTTAATTTGGAGTGCATTAACTCCACTGGTAAATGGTCTTTACTTTCTAGTTTATTTGTTGAAGGAAGCATAAAAATATATTTGGTATAAATAGTAAATGTTAAATATACTGACATAGTTGCAGAGTTCTTATTTGATGATATCGCTGACAGCTAATATCTTTTGAAAAAGCAAATAATAATAAAAAAATAATAATACCTTACTCACATTGTCAACAAAATAAAATGTATAGAATAAAATAGGAACAGTCAATTCATGCTGTTAATGTAGATTTAAAAGGATTTACCATAAATGTTTTTAAATCAGCAATTTGTAAGCTATTTAAGTCTTAAAAGAAAATTTTAAAACTAATAATTTACATCAAAACTGTTTTACAACGTCCATTTTGTTCAGTTCGAAAATTAACTATATGAACAGAAGCAAATTAAAAAAAATATTTGTAACAGAAGAGAAAATAATAATTAATTTGTTTTATTTATTTGTACTACTTAACTAACTGGCTTAGCTATCAATGGAATAATCCTAATTTTCTAAGGCTAAGGAATGAGGAACCAACCTCAAAGCAAATAATTTGTTAGACAAAAGATAAAATAAACGTTTTTAAATATAAGTGGTTAAGATTATCGTTCTTTTATTAGTCTTTTGTATAAGTTCATAATTTTAAGTGGATAAATGATTGGAAAGATATGCATTGTTTTGTATTCAATAATAATTGCTATACTATAAATCCCATCAAATTAGTAACGTTTAATTCTTAACTGGAGAAAGAGTTTAGAGTAACTTTTCCAACTCCCATCAGTAAAAATATAAATGTTTTAGTCTTCATAGTTTAGAGAATACTATTATTTTAATGCTAACTAAATTAACTGTGGCATTTAAATTTGATAGGTTGTATTTTAAACTCTAAACTTTAAATACTTGTAAAATCAAGACGGCCGCATGTTTTCATTGTTATTCATTTTCAGACACAAAAATAGTTTTTAATTAGAGTAGGTTATTACTTTTTATAACAAAGTCAACCAAAAAGTCAAAGTCATGACACAATCAAACTTTTTTTCTTTAAATTTTTTATTAACAAACTAGGATGTTTTTTAATTAGTTGAGCTAGTAAATGCATACTGAGAATTACATAAAATATTAAAGTAGGTATCCAATTTTTAAATAAATATAATCTTTTTAGTACCCACATTTTGATTGATGTATTTTTAATTATTTAAGTAGTGCAAGAATAGTAAATAAAATTATGTATGTATAGAGTAGTTTCACGATTTTAACTACTTTAAATTTTTAATGAAAAATATTTTACAATTCAATAAGGGGAAATATGAGGATGGAATCATACAATTTTAGGTGAGTTCATTTAATAAATAGATGGATTTCCAACTTTTAAAGACCCTGAAATACAGAGTGTATGTGTATTGTATACTATTACGAAATGTTGGTATAAAAAGCCTGCAATTTAAGGATCTGAAACTAATATAAATCTTTGAATATATTGTGAGGATTGTTTGGTTTTCTCAAAGATGTTTCCTTTTTACCGAACCAGTTACATATTTAATAATAGAGATATTTTTTATTTGTTAATCCAACGGAGCATTAAATTTTCAAGACTGTACCATAAATGTGTTGGTTTTAAAATATAGTCTTGAGTAGGTGAAATGAAGTAATTTTAAATGAAGTAGTGTTTAACAAAACAAAAAAGTGGGATATTTTCCCTTAGGAGTATCTAAGATTGAAGTATTTCCGAATGATGCAGGGATGAAAGTCTTCTGTCTTTTGAAAGAAGTTTTCGTTTTGCTTTTTAATAATTAAAACAGTTATGTATAAAGCGAGATAAAAAATTTTCCCGTAAATATGCTAAAATTAACCTTAAGTCTGATAAAAATTTCGATTTTTAAAAATTTAATTTATATCATGCTATATTTTTATTGAAGAACATACTAAATTTACACATCAAATAAGAAAAAGTTATTCTTTTAATTCAGTGAGATTTTGTGTGACGATTTTATACCTTGACTTGTCATCATTTGTATTAAGTACATTAATTTATATTTTATGTTTTTACCAGGTTTTGTGACATTTAAACTGATTGTATTAAAGTTGGATTAATTTAAAATAGTAATGTTCTATTAGAGGCTTCTGATATTATCTTGTCTATAGTAAAAATAATAAAATTGATAGTGATCTCTAAATGAACTCCAAGTATTTTTTAACCCTTCAATTTTTATTTTAAACTTTTTTCATAGAAAAATATTTACAGCATTAAGATTTGAACTTATACTTACAATATAGTACTTAAAAGTTTGAGGTACGCTCCTTTTTACCATAAAAAAATTTCCCCCTTGAAATTTTATCACCTTTCACCCTTGTGAGAAATTAACTTTAAAGTCTTGTACATGATTTCATCTAATGTAGAAAACGTCAAATAAGGTACCAAATCAAAGACCTATTTCTTAAAGTAACTGTGTATAATGTCAAAAAGTAATACGAATTCATTATTTTTATTACATACTTTACCATCATTATTTTTATTCGGTATACATCTAAAATGATTTTAGTTTTTTTGTATATGTTACCGCTAAAGTTGAAAATTAGTTATTCTAAAGAATACCTAGGTAAACTTAAGATTAACTGATTTCTGTCGTTAATGTGCGGATATTAGAGTTTTTCGCATTTTACCTATAGGGAATCTACACTATAACGGCCTCTTGATAGTTAAAGTTCAAAATAGTTTGTTTCGCTCAATACTTTCTGTTAAAATGTTGATGTGCTCACTGCGCCATGCGCTTACCCCTGCGCAGTCGGGTTTCAATACGTAGTTTGTTGTCATATTTGGTGTTTTGATTTCAAATTTAGTGCGTTGCACTGGTAGTTGTCACGTTGAAAGTTAAACAAACTAATACAAGCAAGTAAGTACAGTAAATTTACAAGCTTCAGTTCAGTAAATTACTACTAAAACGGGTATTTTAAAACAATTGTGTTGAAGCTCCGACTTAAGAGTGACAGAGATTTCTTTTAACGAAAGCAAGTGTCCCAGCTGTTGAAATATCTTTTTTAACAAACGTTAATTCAAAGATCGCTGGAACCTGGGCAAGGGTTTAAGAAATGTAATCGATCGCGAATCCTAGCAATAGTTTAGGGTAGGCTGGAAGCCGATTTCGCCGCGCTTTCATAAAGATTTGCTAGTTTAATGCTCATTGAAATATACACTGTCAAATCATGATCGAAAAAACGCAATTGATACAAAATCTAAGTTGGTACTTTTATATTCTATTCGTATTAAAATTGCTATTTCAATACTATTTTTGTGTGATCAGCGTGTTTTGTGTAATATCAAAAAGTACCGAGCCCCCTTTTTTGATTCGCCACTGTTACTGTTTACCCCCAAAACGAGTTTGGTTATAATCAGGGCGGGGGGGTTTGGGGGGGCGGCAGCCCCCCCCCCAACCACCTTAAAACTTTTATAAAAATAAAATAAATTTTTGTACTTTAACGGACCACTCTCGTTAATATGTAAAATAACTGATCACAGGTAGTATGCAGATTAACGAGTGTCTAGTCGGTAGGGTGCAGAATACCTAGGTAATTTCAAGATTACCTAGGTAATCTTAGAAATTGAAAAAAATTTCGCTCTTTAACGGATCACCCTCGTTAATCTGCAAATTACCTAGGTTATCTGTAAATTAACTGATTTCCGGACTTTAACTGTAACATATACAGGGTGTATCTGAAATGGTGCAACAAACTTTCAGGGATGATAGTACTCATCAAGACGAACAAGAATTGGTATAGAAAGGGGGTCGCAAATGAGTTTTAAGGGGTGAAACCCCGGGGTGAAAATCAGCAAAAAAACTTGCATATTTGTGCAGGAAGAGACACAATTGTTCGATTCCGTAATTTTTTACACCAAAACAATAGAACCCGTACTTGCAAAAAGAAATTTTAACTGTAACTTTTCAGGAAGTTATCTTTTAGTAGCGAAAGATTTATTCGATCAGTCTCTTTTTTAATGCATGTTCAACCAAATTTGGCAACTTATTAGCCGTTTGGCGCAATTTTTTCGTTTCCTATTTTATCTTTAAAACGGTAGCTCAACTTAGTAGAGTAATGAGCCGGAATCTTTTAACTCTCAATCGTAAGATTGTGGATTCTGTCATGTCAATAATTTTTGGGCAATACACGGAAAGAGTACTATTAAAGGATGTGGGTTGGGGTCTTATGGCTTGAGGTTCAAAAATCGGACAAAATTAAAGGATGTGTAACAGTATTTTGAGAATTTTTATTGATTTTTCTAAATTGTAGTGTTTTTCTTTACGGTAATTTTTTTCAGGTAATTACAATGCTTTAAATCGCATTTTGTCTCAACGCAAAACTTTGACAGGTGTTTAAAATTTTTTACACGAATTTTTGAAAATTGATAGTTCAAAAAAATTTGGCAACACAAAATTTTGTGAAATGAAGAAAAAGCAATCCTTGAAATCCCTGTTTTTAAATCAACGATCAATTAATTAGATTACAAAGTATTTGATTCTCATTTTATTCGGAAATCGTTTCTTCCGTAAATTTTATTTCCCTACAATGTATGATAAGGATTTCGAGGACTGCTTTTCCTTCGTTTCACAAAATCTTGTTCTGCCATGTATTAATTTTTTTAATCTACCGATTTAAAATAAATTGTGTTAAGAATTTCTTTAGTCTAAAAAAAGACATTTCAGATCACGGGGTATTTTTATCTTGTTTTGTGTATTTGTTTATAGTTTTTAAACTAGGGAGCTCTTTGTGAAACACCCTTTATGAACATGTAATGATGACTCAAATTTTGTATGAAACATACGTGTTAATAGAAAAAAAGAGTTTAAAAACCTAAGCATTTTATACAGTTTTATACTTAAATTCTCTTATTCTAGATGTGACTACATAATTATAACTGTTATTTTCATGACGAGACAAAACTAAAAAAATTACAAGTTCGAGCAATACACGGTCGAGATGGGTTGCGAGCTCGGCCATTTTAGTATTTCTTTGTGCTGAAGGAGGGGAGGGTAGTTTATGAAGCTTAGGGTTTCGTCTCGTAGTCAATTTCCTCTTGTCAATACGACAAAATTAAGCCAAATTAATTATTAGGATTAGACAAATTAAGCCGAATTAATTTTTAAAATTTTCTGTTTGCAAAAAATATAATTGAAAACCGTATTTATGAATTACTACGTGAAAACTAGAAGGGGATGGGAGGTTCTTGGCAACTACGGGAGGACACCAAAATGAGGTAGGGAGTCAAAAATAGAAAATAAATGGGTAACGTAGTACGGGCACTTTCCCTAAGGGGTTTACGTTAACCGCCTTCGAGGACAGACCAATTTTTTTAACCTATGAGCCTCAAACGCACCGACACCCTAGGAGCGGATTGTACAGCCCATCCTCAGTACACAGACAAAGTCATTTAAAATTAATTAACAGAGTGGTGACTTAATTAAAACTACTTTCTAGTAAAATTAATACTATTTTAGTGATGTTTCACCCCATCCTCCAATTTTTGTGTTTAAATTTATTTTTCCTTTAAAACTTCAGCTATCAGTTTTTGGCATAAATCCTTCTTCCTCCTACCTAACAAATCATGGCTTTTCCAATCACTCCATCATTTCCTAAATTATTCAATCAAAATTATTCGATTTCGCTTGACCGTCAGTCTGTTAATCTTTCCCCACTTCTCCAAATCTCCAAATCTCTTGTAGAAATCAATTTCTTTATTCAATTCTTATTTAGACTGTAGGCATTATCTTCAAAATGCTAAATTTCTTCACGTTAAAAAACGAGCCAGCTGGATGGCTCAGCGGCAATCTACCACTTTTAAAATAATTTTCTCTTGTTTATTATCTCTATGAATCCTTACGGTGTCACAGCAGCTAGCTCGATAGCAGTACTCATGCATTGCTTATTGGGGTTAGCTATCAATCCCCTAGGGTTTGTGCGAGTGCTACGCTTGTTCCATCCAGGGCTTTCTTTAACTGACCCCTGGGTGCGAAACTGCGGGCAATTGCACAGCTGAGAAGGGAGTGCTGCTTTCACAGACTAAGGCTTAAAGGACGTGTTTGTCTTTAAAAGCTGTGCATTGTCCTGAATTGCATAAATAGTACTAATAATGAATTAAAAATGCAGGGATCTCTAATTCTACATTTTGTGTTAGTATTTTACTTCTAAAGGTACGATATTAATTAATCAATATGTTTCTATTTAAAAAAAACACTTATTTAGTATAGCTAAAAAAATTTATTTAAAAGGGACCAAATGAAATCTTGATACTTTAAAACATGTTGCAATGTCTTTCAAACTATAGCTTTCAAAAAAATTATATGAATTTAAAAACGAACAACTTCATACAGTAGGACAGAACTCGCAATCTTACTATTGCAAGACTGTTACGCTACCAACTAAGCTATAATTTAATCATTAATGGTACTACTACATTGAAATTTGAGTTTCCGTAAGAATCACAAAAAAAGTATTTGGCGATCACGGATTGGCGAAGTTTTTTTTCCTGTCGACTGCAAAAGTGTTACTGGTGGGAAAACTAGCTTAGTAATATTTGAAGTTGTTTTACAAAATAACTACCGGAATCGAACCATTGTGTCTCTTCCTACACAAATATGCAAGTTTTTTAGCAGATTTTCACCCCGGGGTTTCACCCCTTAAAACTCATTTGCGACCCCCCTTTCTATACCAATTCTTGTTCGTCTTGATGAGTACTATCATCCCTGAAAGTTTGTTGCACCATTTCAGATACACCCTGTATAATGTTGAAAGGCACTAATTAATACTTGGATGTTTTTTAAATGCAATTAGATTTCATTATTAATAAAATATTTACACCATGTAACTGATGTCCCTTCTTCGATATTTCCAAGGTCACTACGCTCTAGCCCGGACAAGACAGTTAACATCATGCCAGCTATTTCCTTTTCTCAAAGGCAACAAAAAAAGCTTTCAAATTCCGCACTACACCTCCCTCAAATATCCATGGAGCAAGGAATAAGTGGAGGGAGCATCGTCAATAAGAACTCAATAATCGCGTTGAAGCAACCGTGAAGGATTGCCGCTATCTTGAGTAATGCATGTGTCACTAACCAATATTTAAAAAAGAAAAAAAACTTTTATCGATGAGTATTACTATGTTCCATGAAACTTTTTTATTTTAGATTAAAATATAAAATTACTAAACTAAAGTTTTTAAATAAAATATATGCATCCCTTAAAAATGATTGTACTACAATTCATGTTAATTATTCATGTTTTATTGAGAGGTAAGAGGACTTCTGAAGAGTGCGAAATAAACATGCAAAAGTTTCATGGAACACGAAGTTAGTCACCATTTATAGTGTATGAGAAAAGTTGGTAAGTTTAATAAATCTTCAATGCATTACTCAAGAGATGGATGTCAGTTATTACCACTGTTAAGTTAGGATTTTTTAGGCTTCAGTTATTTCAGACCATGTTTCCTCCACATACTCCTAGATGCATGCATGCCAATATCAAAACAACATAAGTATTGATTACACATCCCAGCAACAGAAAAGCTTGCAAAAAAAAGTGATGGACTTCTCTCAAATCCCATAATACCGACACGGCGAGCACTTTGTTTGGCCGCCGAGCGTGACCAACTAATGCGATTGAATTGTAATCGAAGGGAAGGAAAAGGGACTTACTGGCCGATGCCGCAACGATGCTCTGCGAATGTCCGTCTATGCCTCCCCCGCGGTGGTCAGCCTAGATAGGTTGACCGCAAGCCTATCTGGTTCGGCAGCAGACCCCAGGAAACCGGTCCCGATCTCCTTGGATGGGGATCCTGCTCTAATGCTGATCGTGTAAATAGGAGATGATTTAATGGCTTCCAACGCATATCAGTCCTTCATGTTCGTGCCCATTTACATAGCAACGCACTTTCGATTAATGATTTTGCGAGGTAGGGGAAGAATAAGACTGGAGAAATGCTTTAAGTTCATTGTCTGTTAATGGGTGGAGTATTTATGTGTGATTTAGTTTGGAAGAAATTCATTATTCGGAACTTTAAAGTCATCTGAAAAATCCCCACTGTTAACATATCGATGACTAGAACTTTCATGAGTGATAGTTTTCTTCTTTGACTTCTCTCCCTCATTTGTAACAAAGGAAAGAGCGAGAGAAGGAATAAATAAAAATTACCTAAAAAATCCCCACTTTTAACATTTAGAAGACTAGATGACTAGTGCTTCCATGAGAGATAGTTTTCTTCCTTGACCCCCTCTTGCACCTTACTTTGTAATGAGAGAAAGAGCGAGAGAAGACTTTTAAAAGAAATAAGGGCTAAGAAAATCAATCCTTGTTACAAAGGCTAAAATATACCTCTTTTTTTTATTCAGATACAAATTCAGCAATTTACTTGTAGTAATCCAAGAATTGAATTAGATAGCTTAAGAAATTTGGATTATATGAGAATAATTGAAAACATCACATCCCATTTCATTTATCAATCCTCTATTACTTTTGAAATTTTTAGTATTATACTTAATTTAGAAATGTCTATAAGATTTCTTGCATAAATTTTATGGATTACTTTATGCCTGAAGATGAAATGATTTTTATCACTAAACACACTTCTTTTCATGGTAATGTGTTTGGTCAATAGGCACGAGTAAAGGTACCAGGACAAACAAGTTTTTGTATGTTACGTTTTTGTGTCATAAGGAAAAACAAGTCTTGAAGAGAGAAAGAAATCTAAGAAAGTAAGGAATACGAGAGAGAGAGAGAAAGAGAATGTTAGGAATGACAGAGATTGGGTAGAGAAAGTAAAGAACGACAGAGAAAAGTTCAAGACATTTTCCCAAAACCCTGTTAAGGTGGTTGCCTACCTATGGAGGCTTTTATTTAAATAATTAAAATGTTGAACTAATTTGTGATTTATACAAATTAATGAAGTGTCTATTTGGACGGCCCAAACGGCCCGTGGCGCATGCGCTGTAGGTCTCGTGGTTACGTAGCAGTCTTGGCGCTTAGTGATAGAACCAATGGAACGCCGGGCCGTGGAAATTAGAGTAGAGTTTAGTTGAAAAAAGGCCGTCCAAATAGACAGTGCCTACAATTAAATGCGTCTAAAAACTATGAATAATATAAAAAATATTTAAATATTAATTTAAATTTTCATGTTATTGAAGAATTTATGCATAAAAATCACAACAGCCTTTCCGCAAAACATCATAACTCAAATTTATATGAAGATATTTTTGTTTTGTAAACTTTATACAATTAAATGCCCCAAACGTAAGGTTTATTTATAAAAAATTCAAGTGGGGTAAACGAGTTCAAGAGGAAAATTGACAGATACTGGGATTCCGGTAGTTTGAGTTAAAAAGACTGAACCAACCTTGCTGGGCTTACGCCTGTAGTTGGTCGACTTAATTTGTATTTGTATTTATTATCCTCGTAAAAACATATTTTAGGAGGCCTACTATTTTTATGTCTAAATTACTTTAACATCAAAAGTTATAGCACTAAACTTGAGAAATAAAAAAACCCGTTTGAAGTTATACTATTCATAAAATAAAAAATATTATACCCACAGCCAAAAAAAAATAGTAGGGCTCCTAAACCATATTATGTCAAGTATTGTGCCCAAATTTTATAGAAATTCAATAATAATATTTTGAGTTATGTAGTTTTGCGGAGAAGGAAAATAGCAAAAATGTGATTCTGAGAAAAACGTGAATTTCTTTACTTTTTCCTTAATAAAATGCCTGTTCAGTTTTAGGTAAAATTTCTGTAACTTTGGTTCTAGGACAGATAAAGACAAAATTAAAACTGATTTGAAAAGCTAAGGATGTGTTTTTTGAAATAAGATAATATACATTTTTTGGGGAATTTTTGGTCCGAAACGGCATTTTTAGGTAGGCAGGCACCTTAATGAGAATTTCAACCTATCCTTTAACAACCTATACGGCAATTCGGAGACCAATTAGATGATAAGATACTGTAAGATATGTTTATTAGCTATATCTGTTTTTATACCCCAAACGTAAGGTTTATTTATAAAAAAGGACCTCCCTGTTTTAGTTAAAACACTTAACCTACTCTAAAATGTTTAAGAATTACATATCCGTATCATATTCTAATTACATATCCGTATATCAACACATGTTTTGCAAATTATCTTGCATATTTTTCATTAACATAGGTGTTCCATAATGTAAGTACCTATTTGGCTAGTTTTTACGCTGTGATATTTCTCCACTCTTTGAATACGGAGGTGGGAGATGAACAATAACGAGGTATTACTAAAACTTAGAGAAAACTTAACAGAACTTTCACCTTGTAAAATGAACTTAAATTATTTTCCAAAACATGTTTCATAAAAAATATCAGTAACAATGCAGACATCTTTTTGATGGCATGAGATTCATAAAACATGTCTTTTAAATGTGAAACATTGTTTAAATGTGTATTTTACGTGTTTATTTAATTTTTGGACATTCTAATTGTACTAAGTAGTGCGAAATTAAGCAAAAGTCATACTACACTTTAAATTATCACTATATTTAAATTATAATCATATTTTCCCCTTACTTTGAAAATATTCAATAACATTATAAATCCACCAGAAAACAAACTAAAAAAAAATTAAATTCTATAGGGCCCCTTTTTTAAAAAGTTAATTAAGATATTTGAATTACAGAATGCGATAGAATGCAATTTAGCTCTACTTCAATTGAGCACCAAAATAATTCAAGCTTGAATTCATTTGTCTTTCGTGTGTGTTTGACTGTCAAGGAGCACGTGCCAAGACAGCACTCTATTGGAATCTGACATAATCTCTTTTGTGTCATGTCTTTTCAAACAATGCGTAAGAAAGCTTCTTCAAAGCCAGACTGAATCGAGGATTTTGTTCCTCTATCCGGTTTATGATTTTACTACATTCATTGGTTCAATTCTATTAACGTTCCCGCTGGACAATTCTGGTTTTTATTGATACACGAAACAGTTATTGATTTATATGAGTTTGAAATTATTTAGCAATATTTCTGCTTTTTGGTATCCAAAAGAGCTTGGCGCTAGTTAGCGGGACCGTTTACGGAATTGAACCAACTCTTTATAAACTGCCCTTGGAGTTTTTGTAAGTGTGTGTTGTAGGTCTAGATCGGGGATGCAGTGAATATTTTAAGAGTCCTTTTAATATAGTAAAAGGAAAAGTATGGAAAAAATACTCAGATAATGCACAAATATGACTATGAAGTATTTTTCATATTAATGATTTTTATATTTTTTTGTAAAATTACCTTTTTATAATTATTTATTTTTTAGTGTGAAGATTAATATAGGGATTAAATCTTGATACATAAAAAACCTAAAATATTTTTGCACAGTTGAAGTTCCACATATCATAAACTATCTATTTTTAATGGGTTCATAAATTTAAAGCAGTTATTTGACTGAAACTGAAATAACAATTTTTCCACAAGTTACCTTGTTTTGAAAAAGATTAGTACTACATAAAAAGAGAAAATAGTGTAACTTATGGAAATTCTTAATATTATACTGCCCGAATTAAGTTTAAGAAAAATACTTTATTCGCGTTTTTGAATAAAGCATTTAAAATAGTACCAAATAAAAAAAGGAAGGTCGTGTACATTGGACCTATTTAAATTTTTAGCCTGGTTTTGCTATTTATCGTAAAGTGAACCTTTTTTTTGATATTTTTAAAACAAATTTTACGATAAATAGCATCGCTCCTTTAATTTTCAAAATTTTGCTTAGCTTTTAGGTCAATGAACAGGTATTTCTAAGGGACATGTGATTTCAAGAATTTTCAAAAAAAACTTTTATATATTAGACTATAGAGGTGTTGGCGTAATTGTAAATTTCCGCAAAATTTTAGTGTAAATTGCTATTTTTAAAAATATTTTTTATAAAATTAGGGTAATTTTTACATATATTAGTTATTTAAACTACATTGGTTAAGAAAAAATATGTAAACAAGTTACATATAATGTTTTTTAAAAAAACCTCCCAACGTAGGCAGTCGCCTTAAGATGGCATAATAATTTTTTTTTGAATTTTACAGTTCTTAATTTAAATTAAAAATATATTACTAGTTCTAACGAGATAGTGTACATTCCCCTTTCGTATACGTATGTTAAAAGTTGGCATCAAACGTCCGTAGCATCTTATTTTCCAGATATTTTAATGAGTTTTCAGATTTGGCCTCGTATTTAGGAAAAGGCACAATTCTGTTTCATTGTAAGGATTTCCTTTCTAATGAATAGGGTGGATTTTTAGAGGCCGGATGTATTTATAAAATGCTTGTTTAACACAGCAGTATGAACCAACCGTGATACTATATGCTTCACTGCGCTATACTAACCTCTTTCGATAGATATCATTGCTGCGTCAATTTATTTGGCAGAGGACTTTATTCGACTGAGTAGGTTCCTTTACGAAGTATAAATGATATGGGAGTTTTCACTCGTATATATCCCTCCGTATTTGGGGTCAAACGAAACTACCACTTTAATTCATTCTAGACAGGTCAATGGTATTTATATCGTTATGTTTCCTAGTAATTCTGCATCCAAATACAAATACATTTCACTTTACATGTGTTACAGAAATTTACGAAAACGGAATTACAGAAGTTTACTTTAAATATGGTGGGAGATGTTATCCTTAAAAATTTTTAGAATCTTAACGAAGAAATCCTATTTAATTCTATCAAAGTGCATTGCAGTAGCGTGTGTATAGCAAAATGGGTATTAGAGTATATATCCCCTCCGAAAAGAAAGCAAGAATTTTTTTGACCAAACAAAAGGACTAAATTTATATTCTACTCCTCCGAAAATATTCCAACACTTCCCTTCGTAATTTTTTTATGGATACGCCTCTGTTAACGATAGTACAAATTTAAAAAAATTAATACAGAGTTTAAAAGATACAGATAAAATAAAGATTCATTCTCTAATTGAAAGGATAAAAATAAATGTATAAAAACAGTTTCTTATACAAAGGCACGATTTTGAAACATTGAACCTAAATGAAGATCAGAAAACTATTTCTTACTAGAGATTTTGATAGTTTTAAACAACGCAAGTTAAAAACTAAAAAATAACTAAAACTTGTATAATATTTTCCTCTTCTTTTTTTTAGTAAAACTAGTTAGTGATTAAAATGAAAACGTTAATTAAAATTTGATAAAAGTATAAAAAAATTTTAAAATCAACATTTTTTTCCGAATTATTTCTTATATCTTGATTCGATCCGATGGTAATAAATTTTATGAAACGGCTGAATCAAATGAATACTACCATCTTGAGAAATAAACAAAACACTAATATAAAACTTATACCCTACGTCAAACTTAACCCCGTCAGATCTATCTACAAACCTACATTGATGTAAGACCGATTTTATATTTTCAACCCCGTTAGTTGCTTGAAATTTACAGGAGTGGTGAAAAAATCTTCAAGAACCTCAAAAACGCTTACAACACTGACACAATGAAAAAACCTCATTGAACTAAAAACACAGTATGTAGGAAACAAAAAAAAAATTCCGCCGTTCATTACCGACTAAATTAAAAATGATTGTGTCGGGTTCGGCCGGGATTTGAACCCGGGACCTCTCGCACCCTAAGCGAGAATCATACCCCTAGACCACCGAACCACGATAGCATATGATATCTTAAGAAAAATTGAGCTATTTTCCAGCGACCTAGTTTAATTACACAACAAGCTTTCTCCCATCTTGACTGGAGATAAACAAGTCTTGCTACTTTGTACACACAGTCGTGATAAGATAAAAACCTTTTAAATAGCTATCAATATCCGGTGCGCCGTTTTTAGGGAAGAGTATAGTAGAGGGAAATTGAAAAAATAAGTAATTTAAATTTACTTTTTAAAAGAATTAAGGGTGTATTGGCTTTTGGTAAATAACCCTGTTTTATGAACGAATAAAAATAGTAAGTATAATTGTTTCCTGATTAGTCAAATTATTTAAAAAATTAATTTTTAATAATAACTCCTTAAAAAGGAGTTTAAAATATTCTTGCAAGACACTCCTGTTAGTTCTTTCCTCATGAGTCATGGTTTAAAGAAATACACCCGAACAAAACCGTTATACGTTATGGTGAAAAAATATATTTTTGTATTGTAAAAAATATTACCATGTATTATAACAACTGTATATTTTGTACAAAAAAAGTAACCAAGCTTCAAGGTTTTCCGAAGAAAATACCTAGGACAGATTAGCGTTTTAATAGAATGTTATAGTATAAGTACTAGGAGACTAGCCAGGGAAATATTAGAAGTTATATTGAACAAACATTTAATTCGTAGAATTCAAGAGCAATACTTCTGCTTTCACCTGGAAACTTAGGAATCCTTAATGTTGATGGAGACTATTTAGGATTTTCTCCATCAACAAACCCCAACCACCTACACTGGCGGTTTCATTTACTTCATAAAATTTAAGTACAGTACCATTAGATGAAATGGAAATTTGATTGCCTTTACTTAAAAAATGTTTTAATTTTTTTCAAATGGTGATTGAAAGTCCTGTTAGAGTAACATAGAAATGCTTGACTAGTAAAGATAGTTTTCTTTAAGAAGTGCCAATGATGCTCGAAAAAACCGAGCTCAGATTTTAAAACACTTTGCCTTGCCTTACCCGGGAACAGATCTTGGGCCTGTGAGGTGGCAGCGAAATGCAACATCTCTAAGAGTCGAACTAATTTTGATTCAAAGGAACAATTTTTGTAGAAATAGGAGGAGCAGTAATGGGTTAATAAAAAAATACACTTGAAGTATCGGCAGAAGAGAAATAGTCTCATAGACAATACCACAAGCAGAACAGTCCCAGTAACAATATTTGAACCACTATAAAACGTGATACTCTTGTCAGTAAATTAAACCAATTTTTTTTCTACGGATAAACACTTATACACAGTTTACAATTTCCAGGAATTGTGTTTTAAATTTTATGGCATATCTAGAATAGGTTTCCTTGGCATTTCCCTTCTTTGCAAAAGCTATCAACTAACAACTTATATTATTACCAGTTTCTATTCTTCTCTTTTACTTGGGAGGATATAGTTAAGTTATTGGACAACTTAAGCGTTCGCTAAATCGTTACTAAAGCGGTGATGTTACGATTGAATGAAAAAAATTGTCACTTTTTAGCGGCGAAATAAAATATGAAAAAATTGTAATTTATTCAGTTATTAAGCATGCAGAGGAACTTTCTAAGAAAAAGACAAACCCGCTGTACTAATTACATACAAAACTTTAATAATTTATCGATTTGTGGGGTTTAAGTGCATCTATCATTAAGAGTTCCAGACTGCTTACACGAATAAGATAGAGAAAATTTATTAAAAAACCCTTTACTTAAAAAATAAACAAGACAAAAGATTATACTTTTAGTTAATCACAAATTATCTTTTTTTATTCAATTTAAGTAAACAAAAAGAACCCACGCTTTCTTCGTATCTTTTTATTCATATATTACTTAGAATATCTACTCCAGATACCATTACTTATGTGGCGGCGAATGTCCTAATAGGGACCTTGCGCCATAAAACCCCAAACAAAACAATCAACCATTTACTAAGGACCTAACTTTATAAAAACAAATTAACTAATCACAGTATTCTTATTTTTAATTATTTTCGATACACCTTGAAACCGTTGATGTCAAACAAGTTCCATCCTCTCACAGATAATATTTTCCCGCAGCCAGAAAAATACAACGAGACACTTACCGGTATTTCTTTCTAAAGAGTGTTCTCCCTCCAAAGTTCTGTCTTTCATCACTTCATTTCCAGGCAATGGATCCACTTCCGACTCAGGAAGTCCCTCTAGGACCTCCGGAGGAATCTTTTGCTTGAAGTATCCATTTAGAGAACTCCGGGGAACAGTGCTGGATAAGGAGTTAGTGCCAGAACCCTGGTTATTCACCTGACTCCCTCCGGATTCATGTTTCACTGCAAATAACGGATGTACGATACTTCGCTTGGTTCTCAATGCTTCCCCTTTCAAAGCGTTGCTCTTCACCGAAGACATTTCGATAGAAAATATAAGTAACTTAATTGTTACCAAAGAGCAATTTTCACATATCTAATTAGCTGCAATCACTCCTCATTTATCCCAGTCGCATCTTTTCAAGAAATTAGCGTTTTCTTAAATGACCAAACGGGTTTTTGCAGTTTTGACTTCGCATGATTTGTTTAATTCCAAACACTACTCTACCTATGTCTACAGTAACCATTTACTCACAAAGCTATGCAATTCTTTCTTACAATTCTTTTTAGAAGACATCTGCAAGCCTCTACGATACACTTGTACCCAAGTCATTCCAAATATTTATGACATTTTACACGACCGGCGTTTTTTTAGTATTAACTTTGGAAACCAGCTTTAAGTCCACTTATATAATTATGTGATTTTAGTGACCACCCCTGTAAGTCTTAAAACAATATTTCTCACATGTCCTATGCAAATATCACTCACAAGTGCAAAGAAAAAAGTTGTAATATTATTCACTTCTATTCTCACGAGGTCTATCGACCAGTTGCGTCTTTTTACAAGCGTCTTATACAGTACACTGTTTGCCTAAAGAATGCCTAGAAACCAGCTTCAAGTATCTATCCACTGCTCTCCTTACGTGGATATAGCGACCATCTGCGTCTTTTCACAACTCTTTTTGCGTGTCTTTTTCACCACACACTATTTTTCTAACGGGTAATTAGAAACCAGCTGCAAGTATCCATCCACTTTTCTCCTCACATGGATCTAGCGACCAGCTGTCTTTCCGCACGTGTGTCATACAGCACACAAAATTTTTCAAACACGTGTATAGAAACCAGCTGCAAGTATCTATCTACTTCACTCCTCACATGGATCTAGCGAGCAGCTGCGTCTTTCCGCACGTGTCACACAGCACATACTATTTTTCAAACACATGCATAGAAACCAGCTACAAGTATCTATCCACTCCTGGCGTGGATCTATCGACGAGCTGCGTCTGTTCAAACGCTTCAGACTCGGGCAGCTGCAGTCTCTATCGTCTCCTCACATGTGGAGTACCGTCGACACTCATGCGGTTGCACCATCCGTTGCAGTGTCTGCAGCATCAGTCGGTGTCTGAGTGCGAAGTGAGCCGGGATGACCCGCGCCCTGAGACTGCGGCCACTCATCCGTGCAGCGACCGCCTTTGCCATACTCCGCTGCACAAACTGGCGAACCGATTCGGGTGCTGCGGGACTGGGATCGGACACCCGTTCGGGATGCTGCAACGAGCGGATCTTCCGCATCATTTGTCGCATCCCCATCTTTTAAGATGGAGGATGCGCAGCTGATGAATATTAGCGATTTCTAATTATGTAATTCCACTTTCTTCATATTCCAGAGCATTATCGTCGATTTGATTCTTCACTGTAAAAAATTCTTTCTTCAAATAACGGAAATTAACCACATGTTATCTGTTTTCTGTACTTAGAGGAACTATTTGTATTTTCTTTTCTGTCAAATAAGAGAAAACTTTCTGTTAATTGAAGAAGCTTGATAGTTCTTTTTTGGATCAGTTACAAGAAGTGGTAATTAAGTAATTTTACTTTCTTCGGAATCCAGAACATTTTCGTCGATTTGATTCTTCACTTTTACCCTTTAAGATCTAAGCTACACGAGATTATGGTTGAATCCAATGGGAATTTCGGGCGGCTAGGTCGTAAAGGGGTAAAAAGTTCTTTCTTCTTAAAATAACGACAATTAACCGGCTGTTATATTTTTTTAATGATGATTTTATTAAATCATAATTATCTTAGTGGAAAAATTCACAGAAAAAGCACGTTTCTTAGGCATACGAAAAATTTTTTAACAAAAACAATAGATAATTAAATGTGGAAAGACGTTTTTTACAGTGTTTTACAAAAGAATGCGTTAACCGGCACTAATGATATTTAGGCTAGGGAAAATTTTATTCCAACTTGGATTATACTCTGTTCATTTAGAATTGGCACCTGAGACGTAATGTATTAGAGGCAGTTACTACTGTAATTTATCATAAAAAAATTTTTCTTGCGCAATGAAAAGGTAGCCGAAACAGAAGTAATTAAAATACTGTCGGTCACTGAAGTTTTGTGATAAGCGTTACTAGGCGTTATTGAGCGTTTTTGATCCTGTTTCAGGCGCCTATTCTAAATGAACAGACTAGAGATCGAGATTACTTTATTTTATCCCAAAAATGTTTCCCGAAGCAGCAAAAACGTTCAAGATCCGTCAAATATTTGTTATGTATGGCCCAATTTTGTTTACTTCTAGTTGCATGTTAACTTGACTTACTTGGTATGATAAAATAGGTGATATTAGGAATCCTTGAGCTTACCTATAAATTAAAAACACCTGCGATTTAAAAACACACCTGCTTCATGTGAACGCATGTTTTCCGGGTTCCCAAATGAATACTTACTTTAGGGCCGTATTCAGAAACTTTAACACGAGATGAGAACGAGATGGAAACGAGAACGTTATGGAAACGATGAATTTGAAACGATATTTTCCCGAAACACTAACGGGAGTTTCCGATCCTTTCCCTCATTGGATAAAATCTCCTACGTCACCAAGCAGACCAAGACGAGATTTTTTTCAGCCAATCAGAGTCAGCTAAATTTCTCGCTTTTGAAGAGACGGGTGCTCTTGAACGACCATTTCCAATTTATCGTTTCGTGATCGTTACGTGAGATTTTACAACGTTTCCATCTCGTTCTCATCTCGTTTCCATCTCGTGTTAAAGTTTCTGAATACGGCCCTTAGTATATAGAATAAAATACAATTCCGAATCAATCATTTACCGCAATAGCTTTCATGTCTTCCTCTCGTTTTCACACTGAGATTTTTACTTAGATGTAAGTTTCAGGAAATTCGTGAGTAAAATGAACCATTACTTGTTGTTAAGTTTTTCTTAGTTGGATGTGTTGTGTATGTGCAGTAAATTGTTTTCTATTTATTGTAACTGCGCAGTTTTGTAAACGGGCTGATGAGACCTGAAAAAAACTTCTATTTATTTCTGAATTTGCGCGATTTATTCTTCACCTGAAGGAAAACGTTAATAATTGACTATTATATCATAATTGGCTATTACAATCGTATGTAAAATAAGTGCTTAAATAGAGAGATGGAGTTACAGAAGATGATGATTATTTTTATAATTACACTATTCCCTAAAATTTATGTTAGCTTTCAAAGATCTAACAAAAGAAAGTCGTGATCACCCTAAATAGGAAGTTTCATTAGTTGATACATTAAGTATTTATCAGATCCCAACTCTGTGCTTTATACTGGTCAATAAAAAATCAATTACATTTTAGACTGTTAAGTCATCAATTACTTCCGACATTGAAGTTAACAATGGTAAAGTTGCTATGAATTGTATTTGTATTTATTAAAAGTATCCACCATTTGCAAGTGACATACAAACCCTTTCAAACACTCATACACTCTTTGTTCCCCCCTGCTGACATGACATAAATTCTCGGTAGAAAGGGAAAACTAGCTTTTCTTTACCCCCTTAAAGGTTTGCCCACGTGTTACCATTAAGTAATGTTGGTTTAAATTATCTTTATAAACACAGCTAACACAATTTTAGACAAGAAAGGGAAAGTAGTGCTACTTTATTTCCTTTTCACAACCAAACAGAACACCTCGGAATTCACTTAAATCTTTCCTTCAAAACCCTAATTGACGTTTACTGGAACAAGTGTATTACTACGCAACGTGGTTTGATGGATTTGCAAATATAAATATTAGATTTCCTCTTAACTGGCCAAAATGGGACTACACAGATAACGATTAAGCGAATTTCCGGTTAAAGAGATAAATGAAAAAAATCCTGTAATTGATTGAATACTGTATGTGCTTGAAAGGAGTATTTCACCAATTATTGCTGGTTAAGCGGACAATAAGTGTAAACTCACAACTCTCAAGCGTCACCTCCAACCGTGGACCGGTTTCGTCCTTGTTAGGACTCATCAGCACGGTATAGGAAGGTAACGCAAGAGAGTGGAGGGCAAGTACTAGTCTAGCCGACTATAACTGAAAAAGTGGTGACAATTGATTAGTCCTCCACTGTTATAGTCGGCTAGACTAGTACTTGCCCTCCACTCTCTTGCGTTACCTTCCTATACCGTGCTGATGAGTCCTAACAAGGACGAAACCGGTCCACGGTTGGAGGTGACGCTTGAGAGTTGTGAGTTCACACTTACTGTATGTGTTTATTGAATATTTGACCAAAAACAATTTTTATATAGTTAAGAGGAAAGTTAAAGAAATTGAGATTGTTTTGTCTTTTTTTAAGGAATGAAATTTAATGACTTTAATTTTACTTTTACTTTGTACTTTAATTACGGCCAGTTAAAGGGTGTTATTTTCTTTTATTTAGTTTGTTTCTTTACTTTACTACATTATTTTTAATTTGTTTCTTTTCATACCTTGTACATTTATTAAATATTGTAATTATTAGTTTTTGAATGCTGAATTTAAAATAAAGGGTGTGTCAACAAAGTTTGTCCAAACTCATCACACCCAGATTCCTTGCGGGCGGGAGGAGAGTAAAGACCACCTTAGAGGTTTATTGAATCTTTTCTTTATTTTATTACAGCTGGTATCATCTGATAACCTCGTATCTCGATCCACCTCCCACCCGAAAGCCTTCCCTTTTCTCAGTCAGGGTGAGCTTTTTACCCTTGGGGAACTTCCCCCAGCAGGTTCCATTGAATTTTTTCCAGAAGGATCTTGAGAAAATGATATTTGTGATACATAGGTTTTAACTAAAAATTGACAACACGCGTTCAGGTTTATTAAATTAAAAACACAAAAAAAGATGTACATACTATACAATATTTTTCCTATAGGGACGTCCATAAATGACGTAACAATGAACGTTAGTCCCCAGATTCTTACCCAATTTATTCTAAGCTTATAATTGGTTCCACAAAGAGTGACATGTGACAAAGGGGGGAGAGGGGTATAGAGCTGCGTGGCACTTTGTGACACAGGTAAGGGGTCAAAAATTCTGAAAAAAGGCGTGAAAAATATTGCATATGGATTGACATGGGAAAAATACTCTTAAGGTGGACGGGGGGTCAAAAATTGGCCTAGATACCTGATTTTTTTTTCTGGCTCAAGAGCAAAAAGGGGTGATCCTTATCGAACTTTTTACGCTGAATTCAAATATGCAAGTTGTTTTTCTTCCTCAACCTCAGTTTTTTTGTGCTACGTATTTTAATTTAGAACTAAATGTGGCATTTTACATATGGACTTGGTAGTATTTGACTTACTTAAAGTGTAAAGGTTGAATTTTTCTTCGGTGTATAGGATCAAAAATGTTCCATTAAAGTGCCCAGAAGTAACCAGCAAGAATTCTAGCCCCCAATTGTCCCTGCACCCCCACTTTTGGGTAAAAATTAAGTATCAAAGGGTTTTGACTCAACAGCATCTAACAAAAATTATCATCATGGACCAAAATCATAGCATAAGATCCATAACGATGGTAAATATTCGACATGTATGAAAAGAAGAGTTCTTCACCAGTAACCTCTGGTTAGAGGAATGTGTGAGAAAACTCCAGCTCTCAAGCGTCACCTCCAACCGTGGACCGGTTTCGCCCTTGTTAGGGCTCATCAGCACGGTATAGGATAGTCGGCTAGACTAAAAGCTCTCCCTCCGCTCTCTTGCGTATTCGACATGTGTTTAAATTTATCCTGACAAAAATTTAAAAGGATACAGAGGCACTCCACTGATAAAAGAGCTCACGCTCACACTCCATACATATGGTAGAAACGTCTATGCAAACTTCAATAAAACGATTTTAATAAAAAAAATTTTGTGTTACTTAGCTATGATATGAACATACCAGAACTTATTACATGATTTATAAAGTGTGATCTAGCTTTGAACGAAAATTTTATGGAGCAAGTGAGTGATGCTGGATTAATCTTTTCTTAAGTCAGATTTCTTGCTCCTGGTGAGTGGAATAAGGACTGATAATCATATTTTTAGGTACCGTATGATCTTGATTGAATGTAGGTTTTAGAATCCTAAAGTTAAGTTCTTTTATTTAATATCTATACTCTCGAGATAGCCATAGTATGATTGGCGCAGCATTGTCATCTCAAGAGAGAAAAATTGGACCGAAATTACCTCCTAAAAGCCAGTAGGATTAAAAAAAGGGTTTGTTATAGTAGATATCAATAATAACCATCCCATAATCATCAAATAAATAAATTAAAATTGTATTTTGTATTTATTAGTTATCCTTGAGAAGAATTACTAAGCACTACAAAGCAATATTTAAAAATTTGAATTGTGCAAAATCTGAGGGTGATAGAAAAATTCTGATTGCATAATTGAAATCAGCATAAAAAAGTACTCTAGAAACACCATAAAATTATCTTGAGCTAAACACCTTGTTTACCAGTGATAATAATCTATCAGTAATTGTAACAACATGAAAGGGGATTCGAAAAAAAAAAACCATAGACTTTTACAATAGCCTTACATTTAGCTTTTACTAAATTCTGCTGGTCTTAAAATGCTATTTTGCTTTAGATTTTACGCAAACAACTCTTCGTGAGACTTCAAGTCTTCGTTTTTAGAGTTAGAGTGTTTCCCATTCTTGTGTCGCCCTAAACGAGGGTCCCAAGCAGTTCGTTCACCCGATATTTATTCGACCCGAGGGTCTATTTGGTGGAAATTCATCCTTCGCAAGAACTTGGGTCAGGTTATCTGAAGCAGTCGTGTGGAAAAAGGCAAATGGCACAATTTTCCAAAATCCCGGTTTCCAGATTTGATGTGCACTTAAAAGCGAAACGTGGAGAAGCTTTATTCTAAGGAATAACAAAAAACAGTCCATTGAATATCACGACTAGCTTAGGGGCCCTTCAAATATTAAGCATATGTTTTTGGTCATTTTTGACCTCTCCCCTTGTCAGAAAAATAAGCAAAGAGCGAACCCCCTCCCATCTTAGGTGCTTAAAAATTTTAAAATTTGCTGAAAATTTAAATTTTTAAGAGATTTTTTGTCATTCTTAAATGTAATTATTGTTTAGACAGAACAGAACAGAAAATAATGTTGTCTATACAGGGTGTATCTGAAATGGTGCAACAAACTTTCAGGGATGATAGTACTCATCAAGACGAACAAGAATCGGTATAGAAAGGGGGTCCCAGACCAAATCCCAGGGATTTAAAAATGGTGCGACACCCCAAAAAAATCATTGAAAAATTCAATTTGTAGAAGAACTACTATTGCTAAATACTTAATTATGGTCTCAAAAATTGTGTTTTAATATGATCTTAAAAATTACCTCAAAAGTCTTCACTTTAAAATTTGTTTTATTATGGAAAAAGTTTAAAAACACAAAAAAAGTGAAAACTCTACCAAAACCTTATTTTGTATTTAGAAATCCCTTCTTTTGATTTGATAATATGAAAGATCATAGTTGAAACCCCTTAAGTCCAAAGTTTCACGTAAATACAATCAATATTAAACGCTTGAGATCCTGTTTAAGTTTGTTTTTTGGGTGCCCACACAGCTGTTCTGGAAACAGCTCTAGAAAACTGCTTTTGCGCACCTAAAAAACAAACTTTAACAGGATCTCAAGCGTTTAATATTGATTGTATTTACGTGAAACTTTGGACTTAAGGGTTTTCTACTATGATCTTTCAGATTATCAAATCAAAAGAATGGATTTCGAAATACAAAATAAGGTTTTGACAGATTTTTCACATTTTTTGTGTTTTTTAACTTTTTCATAATAAAACAAATTTTAAAGTGAAGACTTTTGAGGTAATTTTAAAGATCAAATTAAACCACAATTTTTGAGACCATAATTAAGTTTTTACCAATAGTAGCCCAGTGGCGCAGTGGTAGTGCATCGCGCTTTCACGCCACAGGTCCGGGGTCCAAATCCCGGGCTGGGCAGGGTCCACTCAGCTTTTCATCCCTTCAGTGGGTCGATAAACTGAGGACCAAGCATGCTTGGGAACTAAACACTGGGGGTCTCACGTTAGACTGACCACCTAACTGGGACATTTGCCTAGCACCCCAGGCCCCACGGTCACGAAAACGAAGATGGGCATCGTAGGCCTTGGCCCACTAGGGCTGTTGCGCCGATGGTTTAGTTTTTTTTAGTTCTTCTACAAATTGAATTTTTCAATGATTTTTTGGGGTGTCGCTCCATTTTTAACTCCCTGGGATTTGGTCTGGGACCCCCTTTCTATACCGATTCTAGTTCGTCTTTATGAGTACTATCATCCCTGAAAGTTTGTCGCACCATTTCAGATACACCCTGTATATTTTCAGTTTCACTTGACTGAAGGATTTTTAAAAAGTTTAATTTAATAAATTTATTAATTAGCTAATGCATTCATCAATTGTGGTTTTTTATATTATATGGCCACATAACACTACAATATCCATGAAAAATGCCCTTGGCATCAATGCCTCAAACGTTTTTAACAAAAATCTTTAAAAAGGTCAATTTTTGAGGCCAAAAATATTAGAAATTTTAAAAAATTTAACCTTTTTACTGTTCGATTTTCTTATAATTTTAGCATGTCATTAATTAAGTCATTTCTATGGGAAAACCGTTTGAATTACTTTTGTAGTTATTTTGTGGTTTTGAGCGATAAGTTTTTTTTCGATTATCCAATATTTTTGAAATAATTTTTTAAAATTGAGATTTCAAATTTTTTAATTTTTAAATCAAATATTCGTATTCATCACTAGAAATAGTTTATAAACATATATCTTTAGTATCGGTTATTGTTTTTTTAATTTTAATTTTTGCTTAATATTTGCAGAGTGGCATCAACCGGTTTTGAAAAATATGCACTATTAACTCTATCAGAAACCATCAAAAAATTTTTGGCATACGTGATTTCGAGGTAGACCTCTCTTTTGATGTGGTTTGGTTTTATAAGGGTTTTATGGAGCAAGAATCAAATAAGATCATATTGAGCCCCCTTTTTGCATTGGAGTTAGCTCGTTGTTGCTGCAAGCATCTCAATTGAATCACTTAATTGTGAAACGTGTCAAACGCCACTTTTTTCAAAAGTGAGTAATTAGTGTCATGGGATTCTGTAGGGGTAAACGCACATTTTAAAGTAAGAATCATAACAATAACGTGATTTTAAAATAGTTTTCCAGCATGTTAAATTTCAGCTTTAGTGCAGAAACATGTCAAACGACTTCGCTTGACTGGTTTCTGCACTTAAACTGAAGGCAATATTGTAATCGTAGTGGGATCGTAACATTGATAATTGAAACTGTTTAATCATTGAAAAATCCATCCCCGATCATCATTTTTCTAAATACCACTAAGAGAACTCCATTGTTTGACTAAGAGATTAATATTGCACGTTTTAAAACTCACCCCACGGTTTAGGTGGTCCAATTTCTATCAAATTGAGGATTTGAGTAGTATGGATACTCCTGTACCTCATGCAATAATGCTTTTCATTTTATCATGTTTTGTTTCGTCACACGGGCCTTCTAAAAACGGCCTTTTGAAACGCTCTCGCACTACATTAGGTTTTAGCTCTTTAATGGTAAGGCTGCGCCCCACCATCCCTATTCGAAATATGCTTGTCTAGAGCCCCTCTACCTCCCCCCAATTATTGATGATTATTTCTGAATCACCCTGTATACAGTTTTTCTCGTTTATCTCAAAACAAGAAAAGTGGTATTTGATATGTTTCAGAAATAAGCGATTCAATTACAAAAAAGCTCTTAATTCATACTTCTAAGACAGTTCATAGAAATTAGCTATCAAGCAATGTCAGAAGAGAGCAGACTGGTTACCAGATTATGTGTCTAATTTCCCCGTATAAAACTATTTGCATTGTTTTATTGTTATATTCATAGTTATAATATACTGTGCCGTTTCTTGACAATGGAGAAATTAGCTGACAGCAAACGAAGGAAGTAGTTCCCAGCGCAATTTGAATTCCGAGTGAAATACGGCACTTTAATTTAGAAAAATGATTGGTTAGTTAAATCAAAGCATGTATTGTGTTTTTTGGATCATAATTTTCGTAAAACTAAAAATAAAAAACTCATTGGTGCAACAGCCCTAATGGACTAAAGCCTACGATGCCCAGTCTTCGTTTTCTTGTCCGTGGGGCCCTGGAGTGCTAGGCATATATCCCAGTTAGGTGGCCAGCCTAACACGAGACCCCAGCGTTTAATTCCCAAGCACGTCTCATTTTATCGACCCACTGAAAGGATGAAAGGCTGAGTCGACCTTACCCAGTCAACCAATCCCCTACACTAGTGATACTAGGAGTTGTTCCCATTTACCCATGATTCCCAATTATCCCACCAAGCCCTTATCTAGTATAGGATTCTTAAATGTAGTAACGTAAAAGTAAACAGGAAAACAAAAGTAAAAGGTGCTTTATTTCCAATTACAAACCAAAGGTTTAATATGTAAAAACCACCAACACAAAAAGATAACAATAAAGTGCGACCATGAACAGAGAATCCTGGGAACCGCTAAATAAATTGCATAGATAAAATATGTAACGATTCACAAAATGATAATGGAGTTTTAAACAATACAGGTATCCAGGCTCTGTTAGGACTAAACCAAAAGTATTATTTTACTTTGCACGTTCATTTAAAACAGCATTGACACCATAACAAAGTCATTTATAGCATATATACGAGAAGAGTAAGTATTTTAAGCAGATAATAGAATATTAACATGGCAAAAACATTTGTGGATATCATGCGTTAGAACAGTGGTTCCCAACCGTGGTTCGTGAAGAGGACCGGCAGCACACAAGTATTTCTAACGAGTTGAAATTTCAGCGCATTAAACGAGAAAGTATTGAATTATATCCAGGCCGATGGCTTTCAGTTGTTTAACTAGTGGGGATAACAGTTACCACTCAATTATTAAATATTTTCTGATACTATAAATCTATTAGTATTAGCTTTTGTAGTTGACTCTTTTGTTTCTTTTACTTCGATAAGTAATTTTATTTTCATTGATTTTATGAGCAGCAGATGGGGATAGCACTTTGATCAACCCGTTACCAATATGTATTACTTGTAAAGGACACAGTGTCTAGTGTTAATTTGTCTACCACAGCAGTAACAACCGTCCTAGTGTATTACCAATTAAGAAATGGCGTCAAGACAGTGAAAACAGGATGGTGATTCATTGTTTTATTTGCTGGGAATTTATTTAAGTAAGAAATTTGTTTGGGCAACAAATTCAATTTAAAGTCTATGAAGCCTATTTTAACTTGCAAATTCGGTATCAGGATAAAAAAAATGGGTGCATCACTTTACTTGTTTCTCTAGCTCTAAAATTTATCTAGTTTCTACATAAGCACACTTTGACCATAACAATTTTTTCCTTTATTAGCTACGTAGGAAAAACTAAAATTTAACTCTCAGATGCAAGACCCAAAAATCGGGTCGATCGGTGCAATTGAAGCAAAATAAGCGTTTTTTATGGGTTTCGAAAATTAAATTATGTTATTACCAAAATTACTAGGTATCTCTCGTGAGATAACTTTTTCTAATTATACTTAAAAGAATCCGAAATTCCCATGCTTAAAGGAAATTAAGATTCATACAGCATTTTCTGAGGGGGGGAAAGATGTAAAAGGGTGTACCGGTAGGTTCTAATTTTAGGTTTTGTGGTCTGCGCACTTCCCCGAGTTGGAAACCACTGATATAGAATAGTAGTACATAGCTAGATGATTATGTCTCATGATTAGTAAATTAAATTAATTTTATCATTTTTTAAGTTCTGACATTGAGTTGCAAAAATATAAACTTTTCTGGGGATTGCTGATCTATAACATTTTTGACTTAGTACTTTCAAATAGCTAATTAACTAATAAACTTTGGTAGCTGCATCAGATGAATAAAATGATTTTACGATTATCAAGAGTTTTCTCAAAATAAGTTGTTATATATTTTAAACACAGATATATGAAATCATGAAGTAAATAGTTTAAAAGAAGCAAATGTATTCAGTTAAGCAGGTATGCTAAAATCAGGTAACTTAATCGAATTCTTTTAAGAATCTAATTTAGGTAACTTATTCCAGGGCTGTAAATTATTTTTAGAGTAGGACTAAACTGTTAAATTCAGTTTCATTTAAAAAATATCCTTGTTATTTCAACATTAAATAAAATAGTTGCTTCAAAACCCTTAGGGCGTTTGATGTTTTTTTTCTAAAAACTTATTTTCTTAGCTAATTTCATTCTAGATGGGAAACTCTGAGGTATTCAGGGTGTTCCCAGAAGTCTTGACCCACCCCTTTAACTTTAGAACGCCTTCATCTGTAGTCTTGATAAAAAATGTGTCTAGGTACATTAGAGCATTAACATGCATTTGCCAAAAAAGGGCTAAGAAAACAATCACGGATGAGATTCCTTGTGATTAGCATTTAAATAAGTTTCTTAAATGTAACATGGTATCTGTTGGGTCTTGGGGTTTAGTTAGTTTTATTACTAGGGTTTCAATAAAAATGTATTGAAAATGTAAGAAAATTATTTTGATACTTCTTAATACATGTGAAATACACATTAGTTACTTTTAAAGAACATACGAGGAATGAGAAATTATTAAATCCGCAGGCCTGAGGTACAGTAAAAAAGCGGAACCAATAATGTAGACATAGGTACATGGAATAACTTTGTGGGCTACAAACATTCAACAACAATCTCTAAGAGATAAACTTTTTTAAAATTAATTTTGATTAATTCTTCGATTTAATTGATTTTATTGCACAAAATACGTACAATTCATCTTAAGGGTCCAAATTATAAGAATATAATTAAAAATATTGTAATTTCGATTAATATTTAATGGAGAAACTTTAAAAATCAGTAACTTAATAAATCCAGTTACAAATTCTGATAAAATTACACCGAATTTTATTTTGATTTGATGTCTTGATAAATTAAAATTTTAGCGTTTAGAATCAACCTAAAATGAAAATGTGAAATACATTTTAATTAGTTACTTTTAAAGAACATAAGAGGAATGAGAAATTATTAAATCCGCAGGCCTGAGGTACAGTAAAAAAATAGATACATGGGATAACTTTGTGGGCTACAAACATTCAACAATAATATGCATTATGTTGATCAGAAGTAAAGTCAAGAACATTGCACCTGAAAGCAGCTTTAGTCTAGGAGGCTTTAGATTGGGATAAATCCCCCCAAAAGTCAGGATATTTTCTTTCTTCAACCAATATGGTGTCTCACCTCCGAAATCTTTGCGTTGAAGTCAACAAATCCTCCTTGGACTTGAGAGTGCTTCAGATCCTGTCTCTTGTAGCAAACTTTTATCCTGCCTAATGGACCGAACAAGTGCAATTATATTACGCGACCCTAGTCCACGAGCTTCGTTCACACGGTGTATTATCTCAATAAAAAAAGTGTTTTTATTTAAGACAGGATGTGCAAAAATTTGCATTATGAACCTTTTTTTGTCATCTTTTTCCCCATCAGCGCGCTGCGAATCAGGCTCTAAATCAATCAGAATACCAAGCTTTCTTAAATCAGGGAGTTCATTCAGGGACTTGATTCCAGGATTTTTCATCTAAAAAAAATATTTTTTCATTTTATTTTCCATCAATTGAAGTTCAACATTTTCTTTTAAGTAAATTATGAAGATAATTAACATTTTTGTTTTTAATTTTTCCATTAATACGATATTATTCATACAATGTTACCTATATAGAAAGTTATTACATAACATTAACAATTCAGTTAAGAGATTTTATCAAGAAAAATGACCATGCCCTATCCGATGAGACCACTTTTAACGCCCCATAGGGGTAATGTTCGGAGTTTGCTTTTAAAATTATTAGATATTTGGAGGGCTCAGAATTAAAATGGACCTAGTCCACTTATTGTCATTTTTGAGTTAGCAACGCTATAACATGCACCAACTATGTAAAATTTCAGTGCAATAATGAACCAAATACTAGTTCTGATAATATCCGCTTGGCAGCAGCAAGTGTTGTTGCGTTAACTTGTAATTTTGCTATGAAGCTTTAACTTTAAACGTCTGTAGCTCAAAAGTAGCTAAAGTGGACTTGGTTCACTTCTATTCTGAACCCTCCATTTGTTAAATTAATCAAGTACAAAGTTGCAGAGAAGCATCACTTTAGAACGAAATGGAAAACTTGTGCAGAAATATATCTTGAATAGCACCCCTAAAAAGCACGTCTGACAGTATTTTCAAGAACTTACTTCCCAAAACGCTCCCAATAACCTGAAAATGAGAATTCCCCCCCCTTCTTCTTAAAATACTTTTAGTCATTTTGCTTAAGTCATATATGAAGAATTTTTTCCATTTTCGGGTTATGAGAAGTGTTTTAGGAGATAGCATTTCTATATATAATTGAGCGTGCGTTTAAGGGTTTTAAATTTTCCAACAGGTTGTTAAAATCTAACGGGGCTTTTTTTAATATTTGTTCCCTACAAGATCTTAAAAGCTTAAGTCAATTTCATAATAATAATAATAATAATAATAATAATAATAATAATAATAATAATAATAATAATAATAATAATAATAATAATAATAATAATAATAATAATAATAATAATAATAATAATAATAATAATAATAATAATAATAATAATAATAATAATAATAGTAATAGTAATAGTAATAGTAATAGTAATAGTAATAGTAATAGTAATAGTAATAATAGTAATAGTAATAGTAATAGTAATAGTAATAGTAATAGTAATAGTAATAATAATAATAATAATAATAATAATAATAATAATAATAATAATAATAATAATAATAATAATAATAATAATAATATATAAAATTTTAAAAAGTCATACGATTTCTAAATAATATGCATCAGGAGGTTTTCTGAATCCAACGCCATGTTTTGTTAGTACTGTGACGTCATTTTTGATATCATTCGAATAAAAGGCTACATGCTCAACGCCTGGACCATGATGAGCTTGGAGGAAGTTTTCTATGTTGCAGTGTCCTAAAAAAGGGTAATGATAAAGTAAATTCTTAAGAAAATGAATAGATTAGATAAGAAACTACAAACATTACTGCAAAACACTCTCGTGCTTGCTGACCATATCTCCCAATCCCGCTTCATGTGATATGAAGAAGAATTCTGATTGGTTAGCATGAAATTTATTAGTATGAAAATAAAAATTAATATAAATTTGATTTTGGAATTAAAAATCCAATTAATTTAATTTCGTATATTACTCAACTATCTGTCGCAAAAAAATTGCTTAAGTTCATAAACAGCTGCCATCTGGGATGCTATCTTGAAATTCACCTCTGTAACAAGTTTTAAAAATTGAAAACTCATTAAAATTGGAACCTTAGCATAATTTAAGCCAAATGAAAAAAACTTGATATACATACCAAGTAAGAAACCTTACATGTGTGTGTGGTCTCCATTTTAAATTTAACCGCCAAAAATTGGTCATGAAAAATTTGCCACCATAATATTCATAATCTACGAATTACAATGTATAGAACAGAAGAACAAAATCAAAATTTGGGCTAACCAGTAACTTAGGAAGTCATATTTAAATGCATCCCCTTTCTCAATCTTCCTTGATGCAAACCCATCAACTTGTTAGAATCAAAGTGTTTTAGGGTTAGTTGGGGTAAAGGGGTCACCCCCCCCCCCAAACTAAAATATGTACAAGAAATTTCATACTTACTCGCATTGATTATGTTTCAGTTTATCACACTGATGGTTCCTGGAGTATATTTGATTTTTGTTTCATTTCTTCTTAAGATTATAGAACTAATATACAGGGTGTATCTGAAATGGTGCAACAAACTTTCAGAGATGATAGTACTCATCAAGACGAACAAGAATCGGTATAGAAAGGGGGGTCCCAGACCAAATCCCAGGAAGTTAAAAATGGAGCGACACCCCAAAAAATCATTGAAAAATTCAATTTGTAGAAGAACTACTATTATTAAAAACTTAATCATGGTCTCAAAAATTGTGGTTTAATATGATCTTTAAAATTATCTCAAAAGTCTTCACTTTAAAATTTGTTTTATTATGAAAAAAGTTAAAAAACCACAAAAAAATGTGAAAATTCTACCAAAACATCATTTTGTATTTCGAAATCCTTTCTTTTGATTAATCTGAAAGATCATAGTTGTAAACCCTTAAGTCCAAAGCTTGACGTAAAAACAATCAATATTAATCGCTTGAGATCCTGTTAAAGTTCGTTTTTTGTGTGCGCAAACGTGTTTCCTATAGCCGTTTTCAAAACGGCAGTTAGCAGACGCAAAAAACGGACTTAAACCATGCTTTAACAGGCTCTCAAGCATTTAATATTGATGGTTTTTACATGAAACTTTGGACTTAAGGGTTTTCGACTATTATCTTTCAGATTATTAAATCAAAAGAAAGGATTTCGAAATACAAAATAAAGTTTTGGCAGAGTTTTCACATTTTTTTGTGGTTTTTTAACTTTTTTCATAATAAAACAAATTTTAAAGTGAAGACTTTTGAGATAATTTCAAAGATCATACTAAACCACAATTTTTGAGACCAAAATTAAGTTTTTACCAATAATAGTTCTTCTACAAATTGAATTTTTGAATGATTTTTTTGGGGTGTCGCTCCATTTTTAACTCCCTGGGATTTGGTTTGGGACCCCCCTTTCTTCACCGATTCTCGTTCGTCTTGATGAGTACTATCATCCCTGAAAGTTTGTTGCACCATTTCAGATACACCCTGTATAATTGATTCCCAGAATGGACTTTTTGGAGGGTTCAAGATACATTTTTTTTTCAAAGAAGCATCTCCAGCTAAGTTTTCATTACATTTTGATATTTATTGAACTGTAGAGTGCAAAGGTTAACATAAGACACATGCTGGAATTTGAATTTTTACAAAATTTTTAATTTAGGAGTGCTTAAGAGGAGGGGTCCCACTTACCCCACAATTTTAGCCTAATAGGGGTAAATGGGACCCCTCTTTATGGAGTAAAAGACAACTTTTACTCACCACTTCAAAGTTTATTGAAAACTTGATAATAATTTGATCGACATTGTATTTCAATTTTACGTTTAAATTTAAGTTATTAGTGAGTAAAGTAAAATGTTTCATCATTACTGTTCGTGTTCATTCTCATTTAGTGTTTCCAATTTCTTTTTTATCTTTACAATGTTTATTAATGAGCCAAAATAAATAATAATCAACCTTAAATTTTTTCAACATTATTTTAAATGTTAGTATATTAAAACATATTCCTTTGGGTTTTCAAAACATTCTTTAAATACTTATTTTGTTTTTCATTCTATTATTACCTGTCATACTGATTGTAAAGTAATTAGATTTTTCAAACATGGATAGAGTTACAATAAAATATTTTATATTGATATTATTATTATTGATATTATATTCTTTCATATTATATTTTCTTTTTTTATTGTTTTATTGTAAATAACCCGAGATTTCCGATGATCTTGTGATAAAGAGGTCATTAAAAAATAGCGTGTTAAGCTTTAAAAAAGTTATAAGGATTTGATAAAGGGTCTGTTCTCGTGGCTACTATAAAACCTATGATTGTTAAGAAAATGCACATTTTATAATGGATCAGTATGTGCAACGCTTTTAAAAAAACACGATTGATTTTATGATCTTAAAAATTGGCCTCACAAAGTAATTCTACCGACCCCCTTACTTAGAACAGCGAATCGACTGGAAAGAAACGAGAACGTTGGGAAGGAACTCCAATTGATGAAATCTCTTGCTTTTTCGAATCCTCTCTAAAGGTTATGCTCCCCAGGGTTAACTCATAGAAATGGACGAAAATTTTAAAGGGATGAATGGATGGCTCAATACACTAATTGTAGAAAAAAACTAGCTACGAAGTTATAGCAGAAAAATTTATTAAAAATCACTATTTTTAACGTCAAATGTAACTTTATTAGGCGAGAAATGCAGAGAAACCACCAAATTCCTAAATGAACTGGCCACGTTTTTTCTGAAGCAGTAATCAGCCTATCAAAAAAGGTTCATCAAATGCAAGCCAAGTCGCCAAGTGGTGCTAACTGAATAGGTTCGACAAATCAGAACCCAATTTACAATATTAATTTACTCAAAGGAAATTCCGAACTTAATTTTTTTAAAGCGTTTTGAGTCATCTTCTTACGCCTGTAAATTTTTCGTCCGTTTTTGAGAGTTTAGCCTGTGATTTAAATATTTAATTTCTTTTTTAATTTTGAGCCAAAGTTTTCTTAAATTGGGGTAATTTTGGCCCAGACCTCAAAAAACAAAACATTAAGGTGTTGAGTCACCTTTAGTCAATGATATCCTAATGATATGTGTTGCTAAGTTACCTATCAATAATAATAATCTATTTCGAGCTCACACATTTCAAGTTTAATTTATAAGGAAATCAAGCAATGAAACATGTTTTCTTATACAAAACAGATATTTAGAGTTATCAAAATAATTTTTTTTAAAAGAAAAGGCATTGGTGATTGAACAGTGAACAGTATTTTTACGTCCTTGCTATATAATATTTTGATGAATTGGTTGTCTAAAGTGGCAAAAAAATCAACTGATATTTCTTCACGCTCGAACACCATCGATTTCAAATATATATAATGGTACCATCTTCACCATTCTATATTTAAGGTTTGTTTACTTGTAATTTGAATGTATTTTTTCCTGTTTTGTTACATTTTTAAAAATCATTCTTATAGCAGTGGTGCGTAAAGCTTCTTTAGAACAGTGGAAATTAGTTTATTAGATACGGTCCCTTGGGGTAAGTGGGACCTCTTTTTGGCCTAGTGCATTTTTGGAGCTCAATAGAAGAATTTTGAACGGGTTAAATTTGAAATTATTGACTATACTCAGTTGCAACTTAACTTGAGCCTGTAGAAATATGCTGAGATCAACCAAAGAAAGTAGTTCCCTGCGAGGTGTCTGAATTTTGAGTGAAATTTAGAGCTTCAATTTTTAATAATGATTAGTTTTTTAAATCCACGTATATTAAGCATCTTTTCATCCCGATATGCATAAAATGTTCAGTATTATTATTTTTTAAAGTGGCGTAACTCGTAGTAATACAACTCACTTTCAAACTCGCCAGCCAATAAGAGTTTCTAGCAACCCAGCAGGCTTTCTGTTATTTACTTACTTCTGTGGGTCTTACCTCTTACTTGATAAAGTACAGAAATTTTCACCACAAAATATTTTATTGTAACTGTAACCATGAGTGAGAAATTACTCACATTAAAATCAATATGTTAAGGTAAGAATAGAATGAAAAGCAAAATAAGGTATTTTAAAGAATGTTTTGAAAAGCCAAAGGGATATGTTTTACTTTAACATATAAAATAGTGTTGAAAAACATAATAAGGTTGATTAAGATTTATTTTGGCACTTTAATAAACTTTGTAAGATAAAAAAGAAATCGGACACACTAAATAAGAATGAACACTATTAATGAGATATTTCACTTTACTGACCATAACTTAAGTTAAAACGAAAATTTGATATAAAAGGTCGATCAAGTTATTTATAAATTTTAATGAATTTTGAAGTGGTGAATAAAAGGTCTTGCTACAATAAATCGAAATTTTCTGAAAATATTGGGGAAAATCGTCCCTATAACCATCTTAAATCCGCCCATGTCTTCAGTAGTAGTTTCTTTATCATTTGGGACCCTCTAGAACCACTTACATCATAATAAGGGGTCTCACTTACTAGATAAAGAGAGGTCCCACTTACCCCATACTGAGGGGTTCCACTTACCCCAACCATGCTAAAACTATGGGGTAAGTGGTACCCTCCTCTTAAACACTTAAAAATTAAAAATTTTGAAAAATTTCAAATTGCAGTATGTATTTTAGGTCTAACTATGCAAAACAGTTCAAAAAACATTAAAATGTAATGAAAACTTACCTGGAAATATTTCTTTGAAAAATGCATCTTGAACTCTTCAAAAATCCATTCTGGGAATCTATTTTAAATTAGTTCTATAATCTTAAAAATGAATGAAACAAATCTCATATATATGCAAAATTCATCGATGTGACAAGCTGTAACATAATCAATGCAAGTAAGTGTGAAATTTCCTGTATATTATAGTTTTAGGGGGTGTCCCACTTACCCCAAGTAACCCTAAATATAAAAAAGGCCTCACAAAAGTACCGACGATTATCGACGAACGGTGTGATAAAAACATGAAGTTTGTGATGAAAAAAGCTGTGCCTTATTTTTAAAAGTGGCAAAAGAAAAAATTAATACCGACTTTTTTCCGTTGTCACATAATTATAAATTTCAAACCCTGCTATTAACTAAGTCTTTAAACACATTGAATCTGTTTCAGAAATAGTCAGTGGCGTTTATAAAGGGGGCGAGGGGGCCCTGCCCCCCCCCGAAATCCGGACTTGGATTCCCTGGACTCCGGACTTGGATTCCCGAAATCCGGACTAAAACCCTGTTTTTTAGGGTTAAAATTCCAAACATTTTAAGGGGGGGACCCCCAAACCCCCCTTTGAACTTAGGACTTTATTATTCAAACAAGTTCATCAAAATCCTAATCCTACTTAAAAATGCATGTTCAAAATTAGGACTAGGTGTACCAAAACCAAGTTGAGGCCATGTTTTAAGAGTCAAATTTACAAAAGTTTTCTGGTGGAGGATCTCCAGATCCCCTTTTCCACTTGGAGTTACTTTTTATTGAGTTTGCTTGAAATCCCAATCACAAGAGGGGAATTAAGATGTCTCTACTTTTCCGTTACTCGGGCACAAATTTTGTCAATTCTGACCCAAACGCGAACCAAGGCGTCAAGTGAAGCGAATGACAGTTGTTCGAATTTGTCGGAATTCTACATTATTTGGCGATTTTCGCTTTCGCCCGGCTAACCGAAAAGTACATAGTTTTCATTTAGTCGCTTAGTCAGGCACGTTGCACGGGCGATGCCCATCCAAATTTTTCCTCATAATGAGCACGGGCGAATCCCGTCTACATTAGGGCATATTAAGTCCAGCACGTTGTAAGGGCGAACCCGTCAATATTAGGGCAAATTTACATTTCATTTAGTCAGGCGTGTTGCATGGGCAAATCCCATCCAAATTCTACCTCTATAATAATCAAGAGCGAAGCCCGTCTATATCAGGGTGAATTCAGATTTCATTTAGTCAAGCATGTTGTACGAGCGAGTCATGGAAATAAATTTGGGGCTTTGATATCCCTTTTTCTTCTGGGTGTGCTCTTATTTATTGCAATGAGTGTAGTGCAATTTTGCAATGAGTGTAGTGCAATGAGTACTTACGTTGTCCGGGAAGGCTCTCAACGATCACCAACATTAAGGCATTTGGATTTCTTTCTCTATCACGATTCGTTTTGGGACCCAGGTTTGAATCATCAAAAGTTAGGTATTTTTCACTGCATCGATAAAACTCCATTGCTCTGAGGCGTAGACCAATCCCATCGGAGAGAATAAGGCCCTCTTCTTCATTATCATCCCTGTTAATAGCAAAAATAAAGATACAAAAAGATAAATTCTTAACACATGAAAGCGGCAAGAGAAATTTTGTAAAAGTTTAAAAAATGAGATAGCAGTGTATGAACAAGTATTCTATTTTGTAACTTAGTTGGTGAATTGGAGTTGGTACAAAATGAACCCTTTTTTATAATAATTGAGTTACACCATAGGGGTTTCCAACTGGCAGTCCGCTGGGTCATTTTGTGCGGCCCGCAAAGCTCTCTGAAAACCCCCCAAAAAGTAGCTTTTGAACACTTTTTAGCATACCAAAATTCGAAAAAAATAGCTTTGATCGTTTTCTGTGGTGAAAAAATTAAACGTTTTTGAGATCTTGAGAGGGTAGATAGTGTTCCCTGAAATTCCTCTTGAATGTAGCAAGAGGGTATGAAGGCTTAGGTCAATCTTTATCACGAGAAGGGGCGAAATGGAGAATTTAAAAATTAGGTGACACTGTTTTTAGGGAAATTAACAAACATTTTCTTGAGGAAGACCTCCCTCTTCAAGTAACATTCAGTAATGAAAGTTGTATAAAGGGTAAAAAAATTATATATCCTCATAGAGTTTTGAAAATACAATATAGTACTTCACAATAAGTAAATAACCTACGTTCTTCTTTCCCTGGAAAAGTTTCATAACAAAAACCCTTCCCCCGAAAAATATATCATGGATAAAAAAGGAGTCAGACTACGTTTCGGCCCGACACTTGACTTTGAATTGCGATTGCTGGCCTCGAGTATTTATAGGTTGGAAACCACTGAGTTATACACCCCAGAAGATAAGCAAATTACCATGCTTATAGAGATTATTCTTGTATTTTATCAAAATTTCTAATTAAACATAAAAAATACCTGCAATTCAACAAATAAGAGTCATAAAAACCAATCAGATACTAACATTGGCTATAAAAGTATGTTAAATATTAATAAAACTTTCTGAAAATCATTCCTTCTTAAGTCAGGGCTACTCTTCACTCTGAAAATATTCTACCCCTCTAGGTCCTTAATAAAGGCTTTGATGGTTTAAAATAATTAAATTTTATAAACAAGTTTCTCGAATAACTAACTCTATACTCTAATTACTTCTTCAAGAACGTTTACAGATGAAAACTACAGCGAAGAAAAACTAAGAGTAGTAGAAGAAAAAGTTACAGAAACTGTATTTAACATTCAACATGGTTTCATAGCCTTTATAAGCGTCTGATTTGTTATAAATTGCACTAATTTGTGAATTTCAGGCATATTTTATGTTTATGCATTAAATTATGATATAATACAAGAATAGTCTCTAAAAGCATAATTGTCTTATGCAAAATTCCTTTAAGTTTATGAAGCTGATTTGTTTACAGAATATACATATCCTTATCAGCTTTCTTTGAAAAAATAATACACCTGCTAAGTAAAAGAGGAAAGGAATTATTTAAAATCTCATTACAAGCGACTTTATCCTGTTACCATGGGAGGGGTAATAAGAAATAAGTCAGTTATTTTATTAATTAAAAATCAAATGAAAGTACCAATATAATCTTTGAAGTGTGTTTTATAACCCAAGTAAATTCCAAAAAATTTAGTTGAAAATATTTCGGGCTATGCTCAGATAAAAATTAGTATAAAAACGTTAAAAGTTGAGTTTTACACCGCCCCATATTTTTAAGTATAACACTTAAAAATCATGACAAAACAAATAAAAGGGTGCTTCTCTTTTTTAATTTTGTGAGACTAAAAAGTACCCTTAAAAAAACGTCCTTTTATTCTGCAAACTCAGCTCTTTTAAGGTCGGTTCATCTTCCTCTGTATTAGGGTGGTCCTTATTTTTAAAGTTTTAGTAATTCTATGCGACACCAATTTGTTCCATTCTACAAGTAAATGATTTTTTGCAAAATTTTAGCTCAATCAAAAAGTATTAACCATAAGAGCCTTAAAGTGTCAAAAACAACTAAAAACCAAAGTTTAAACCCTCACATCTTGTTCATAATTTTTTATGAGAAACTAATATAGTTATAGATATTGTTCCAATAACGCAGACTTTATAACAGAGATGAGGTCTAACTTTCCTTAACTCTTACAAATCCCGGTGTATGACGTATGAACCAAACGGATTGGGAAAATTAGAGTTGTCGTATCCATGGTTTCAGATTTATTAATTTAAATAATACGGCTATTTACAATCTTCAAAAATTAACATCATAAAACATTAAGAATTCTACTATATCCTATTTCAAATAAAATTATTTCAAAGCTAAACTCAAAACTAAATTCCAAACATTTCTATAAGATCCTAAACTAAAACTGACTATTTCAAAGCATAACAAACTATGTTCATATAATTTTACTTAATCCTTTTCACCCATGTTGCCAAATGTTTTTTTAATAATAATAATAATAATGATAATGATAATGATAATGATAATGATAATGATAATGATAATGATAATGATAATGATAATAATAATAATAATAATAATAATAATAATAATAATAATAATAATAATAATAATAATAATAATAATAATAATAATAATAATAATAATAATAATAATAATAATAATAATAATAGTAATAATAATAATAACAATAACAATAACAACAACAATAATAATAACAATAATAATATTTATTGACAATTAATGTAATAATAATTCAAAAAGAAAAACATATAACCTGGAGGAAATGATCCTATACAGGTATAATACTACCATGAACAAGTAGTGTGAATATACAATGAAAATAAATACTATTGAATATACGATAAAAAATAATAGTTAATATACAATAAAAGAAACACTAGTGAGTATACAATAAAAATAACTACTTGTGATATACAAAAAAATAATGAAAGAATAATACATAGAAATTGAAGCAGGGAAAAAGTAAATGTAAAAGAAATGAAAAAAAAAACACTTATGACAAAGGACATACTAAGTGGCGGCGAAACGGTACGGTGTCGGAGAGTTAGCAATTTTATTCAGTCAGTTTTTAAAAGAGGTGTTCAATATTAATGTTTGTAAATAAGTAAAAACTTTATATATTTTTAAAATGTTTTACTGGTTATGCTGCTTTGAATATTTGGTGGTAAGCTGTTGTAAAACTTTGGGCCAAGATATGAAAATACTTTACGCATGATTTCTTTAGTGGGATATGGAATTTTGTAGATTTCATTATTTCTTCTTGCGCTAGCTACTATTTTTCTTTCACAAAATTACGGATTTTTATATACAGGGTGTCCCATAAATAATGGGTCACACTTCTAGGGGGATAGTAGACACCTAGACGGGTCAGAATCACCTAGGATTTGGAGGTCCCAGACCAAATCCCAGGGAGTTAAAAATGGAGCGACACCCCAAAAAAATTATTGAAAAATTCAATTTGTAGGAACTACTGTTGGTAAAAATTAAATTATCGTCTCAAAAATTGTAGTTTAATATGATCTTTAAAATTATCTCAAAAGTCTTCACTTCAAAATTTGTTATGAAAAAAGTTTAAAAACCACAAAAAATGTGAAAACTCTGCCAATACTTTATTTTGTATTTCGAAATCCTTTCTTTTGATTTAATAATTTGAAAGATCATAGTCGAAAACCCTTTAGTCCAAAGTATCACGTAAAAACCATCAATATTAAATACTTGAGAGCCTGTTAAAGCATGTTAAAGTCCGCTTTTGGCTACCGCGAAGTGCCGTTTTGGAAACGGCTAAAGGAAACCAGTTTGCGCACGCAAAAATCGAACTTTAACAGGATCTCAAGCGTTTAATAGTGATGGTTTTTAACGTGAAACTTTGGACTAAAGGGTTTACAACTATGATCTTTCAGATTATAAAATAAAAAGAAAGGATTTCGAAATACAAAATGAGGTTTTGGCAGAATTTTCACATTTTTTTGTGGTTTTTTAACTTTTTTCATAATAAAACAAATTTTGAAGTGAAGACTTTTGAGATAATTTTAAAGATCATATTAAACCACAATGAGACCATAATTACATTTTTACCAATAGTAGTTCTTCTACAAATTGAATTTTTCAATAATTTTTTTGGGGTGTCGCTCCATTTTTAATTCCCTGGGATTTGGTATGGGACCCCCGAATCCTATGTGATTCTGACTTGTCTAGGTGTCTACTATCCCCCCTAGAAGTGTGACCCATTATTTATGGGACACCCTGTATAAATAAACATGTTTTATAAAAATAAAAGTATCGTAACGGTAGAATGTTTAAACTTTGATACATGGAAAGATTTGTATGGTCGGTTGAGTTTAATATTATTTTTATAAATTTATTTTGGAGTGAGAGTAAAGCTGCAAAAATTACTGGTGTAATCACCACCCCATGCAGTTAAACCATAAGAAAAAATCGGGTGAACCCAAGCATAACGTTTTCCAATAATTCTACCGTCCATTAGTATTTATGTTGGCGAGTTGCTTCATACTTGCGCCATTGAGGTCCGATGGAGCTCAATCTATAACTACTCAACGAAGGGCCTTTCCCATCTGGAACTTCAGTGTAGAGCAGTGGTTCCCAACTTAAATATATCTGCGGACCACTTCACTTAAATTTGAACCTCGTACGGACCATCTCTCTATACTCAACTTTATCTTAAAAGTTTTAACCTTTTATCAATGCATTTATTACTCACAGAAACTTTTTTCAAATTTTCCATAGAATTTTTGGATGAGCTGAACAATTTTCTCACGGACCACCAGTGGTCCGTGGACCACATGTTTGGAACCACTGGTGTAGAGTGTGAATTGTTGAAAAGGTAATCTAGAAGAATCCACATTTGCTGATGGGGAACATCAGGGAACTCTAGGACCGTCATCAGAGGCGGCAGGCTGTTGATGTGCGCATTCTAAGACGAGCAGGTCTAGAACTTAAATGCCTGTGATAGGGAAGTCTTCTAGATGGAGACCTGAATCTCGGAACGATTTGCTTTTCAAAACTCTGTTCCGTAACTGTTGGAACAGCAATTGAATGTGAGACTGTCGTTGGGCTCTCTAGGCACTTTACTTGCGGAACCCAAATCAATTCGTTTGCTTCTTTTACTTCTCAAAGAATGAGGACGAGCACTCCTGGTAGAACGTATACGGTGACTCTTTCCCCGCTGGGGTCTATCTTTGGGAAAATCATCTTCTTCAATTTCCCCAAAAATCCTCCTATTTGTGTGCACTACTGTTGTGGGCAGTAGAGGGATCTAGCTCCATCATAATCACTTCAGCTTCTCCAGCTGTTTCAGCAGAGTCCACCTTCTCCGACTTCTTCTCTTTAACTTCCCCAATGACGGAGATATCTGGATCTTCTTCCTTATACTTGGGGAACCTCTCCTTCGAGGTTTTCTTGGTCTCGTCTTTGGGTTTGATCCGATCCCTTGATTCTTCACATTTGTTCTGGGATCTAACCTTCTCTCCATCCTTGCTCTTGGATCCTGACTGTTCACTCTGGTTAGACGGTGTTTCTTTCTTAACCCGGCGTTACTCGCGTCGGGCCTCCGAGGCCCGATTTCTATGTTATTCACCCATAGGCAAAATTAGCGCGAGTAACGCCGGGTTAACTGGGTCGAATACCTTGGTAAGGGACCTCGAGTGGGACTTTTCAGTTGTTCCTTCTGAGCGTCTATCGCCTGAAGCTCGTCTTTCTTTCGATGCTTCGTTAGGGGAGGATTGTAGATTTTCATTCAAAACTTTTCTAACTTCTTCTCGCCTATCCACCCTTGGGGGCCGTTCAAATATTACGTAAGCTCTTACCTATCACTTACTCGCATTGATTATGTTACAGCTTGTCACACCGATGCGTTATGCATATATTTGAGATATGTTTCATTTATTTTTAAGATTATAGAACTATTTTAAAATAGATATCCAGAGTGGATTTTTTGGAGAGTTCAAGATGCATTTTTCAAAAAAATATTTCCAGGTAAGTTTTCATTACATTTTAATGGTTATTGACCTGTTTTGCAGAGTTTCACCTAAAATATATAGGTACTGCAATTTGAAATTTTTCAAAATTTTTAATTTTTAAGTGTTTAAGAGGAGGGTACCACTTACCCCATAGTTTTAGCATGGTTGGGGTAAGTGGAATCCCTCAGTATGGGGTAAGTGGGACCCCTTATTATGATGTAAGTGGTTCTAGAGGGTCCCAAATGATAAAGAAACTACTATTGAAGACATGGGCGGATTTAAGGGGGGTTATAGGGACAATTTCCCCCAATATTTTCAGAAAATTTCTATTTATAGTAGCAAGACCTTTTACTCACCACTTCAATATTCATTAAGATTTATAAATAATTTGATCGACATTTCATATCAAATTTGCGATTTAACTTAAGTTATGGTGAGTAAAGCCAAATATCTCATCAATTGTGTTCATTCTCATTTAGTGTGTCCGATTTATTTTTTATCTTACAATGTTTACTGTGTGCCAAAATAAACCATATTCCTTGGGCCTTTCAAAACATTCTTTAAAATACTTATTTTGTTTTTCATTCTATTCTTACATTGTCATAATGATTTTAAGTTGAGTAGATTTCTCACTTATGGTTACAGTTAGAATAAAATATTTTGTGGTGAAAATTTTTTTAATTTATCAAGTAAGACCCACTTACTTCCTTTTAAGTTTTGTTCACTTCCCATACAAATGAAGAGGGGGTCCAACTTACTCCATCACTTGGGGTAAGTGGAACACCCATCTCATTTTTTGAATAAAGAACAATTAAGAGAAATATAAAGCTTTATTTTAGAAACTTCTAATAAATTTTTGTTTATGGATAGTTTTTTTTAACGAAATTAGTCAATAAGTTTCAATTTAACGCGTTCAAAATAATTCTATTGAGCTCCGAAAATGCACTAGGCCAAAAAGGGGTCCCACTTACCCCAAATGACCCTAATGTAGAAAAAATAAAAAATGAAATTTAGGCAAGCCCCGAAACATTCCCTTAAATTACACTATTCAACAAATTTGACCTTCAAAATTTTTTCCTTGATGGAAATAGTCATTTCTTATAGATTTTGGATCGCTGAATACGAAAATCACCATTAAAATTTTCAATTGACTCAGGATTTTCGGGGAACAGCCCCTCCCCCTTTTTACGTTTTTCGACGACTTTATAACTTTAAACTCGATTTTCAGGGTCAAAAAGCATTGTTTTAGTCTTCAAATTGCCACCCAGGTACCAAGAAATGTTTAAATTAATAAAATATGATAAATTTATAACAAATGAATAGGTTTAAAGGGTAATTACCCCCCTAAAATACAAAAAATAGCTAAAAATTATAGAGGTTTCTATACGCTATTTTTTCCTCCTATTTTTTACGCAATTCCAGTTTGAAGGGTCCTAACCCTTCCCAAAGGACCCAAATTTGATGACAATATGCAGCAATAATTTTTACTAAAAGCGACTGAGGTGTTAGCCTCCCAGAAGCCCCCGCGGAAGAGTTCGGAAGACTTCCAGAATCGCGAAGTTGCTCGCGAGCTCAGGAATTAATATTGATGATTTTGAAAAGATTACAAATGACGTTTTTTCTTATATTTTGGGTGTATCCTAAGTATAAACTCTTCAGTTTTTTAAAAACTGACCGGTTTTAGGAAGTGAGGATTCTATGTTTCAAGATGGTAATAGATGCACGGCTGTGGATAACTATTAGGAGGCATCCCCTTAAAAACTGAGGGTGATGGAGGAAAATGGGTGTCATATTTGAATTCAGCAGATCATTTTAAACAAGAATCAGCTAAAATTCAGTTAGTGGCTTCAAATTTTTTTTGTTCAGCACTCTTAAATGCCGCGTTGAACCCTTCCGTAGGTGCTATGGGGGCACTCTCACCTCAACCTCTTTAGTAAAAATCCTTGCTGCATATTACAATCAAATTTGGGTCCTTGGGGAAGGGTTAGGACCCTTTAAGGCTACACAGTACCCAAAAAATCATCAAAATATCAAAAAACATTTTATTGGCTTAATCCATACCATTAATCTTTCTGAATGTGTCTTCAAAATTTCAGAGCTCTATCTTAATAATTTATGAAGTTATTCACATTTTTGAGATGCGATGATGAGGGTTTTCTATGAAGAAACGAAATTTTAAGTTGAATTTTCTCCACGTTGTATTTTTGTGTATTTACAATATTTTGAAACCCTAAGGCTTTTTATGTAGTTGATATATAAGTCTAAAAATTGGTATATATATTCTGACATATATGTATTATAGAACTGTGCATGGGTTTAGCTCTAACAAAGTTAGATTTTTAAAAAAAAATATTAAAGTCAAAAATGATGAACTTTTCAAATTTTTTTGGGGTGCCTACAGGAAAAATTTTCTAGAAAATAAAGTAACAATGAAAGAAAGAAACCCATGCACAGTTTTGTGTAGTATGATATAACAAATTCAGAAATGAAAAAATATTCAAAAATATCCATAATTAAAAAAGCCTTAGGGATTTAAAAAATTGTCAAAATTTTTAAAAAATTTAAATTTTAAAAATTCTGATTTTTAAAATCCAACTTTTTTTTAGGGGAAAGGGTATTTTATATTAGCCCACTAAATATGCAATTAAAATCAAAATTATAATATCAAAAACAAAAAATTTTTTTGTCAGGGTACTGTGTCGCCTTAAACATGAATTGCGTAAAAAATAAGGGGGGGGAATAGCTTTTAAAAACCTCTATAATTTTTAGCTATTTTTTTGCATTTTTAGGGGGTAATTACCCCTTAAACCTATCCATTTGTTATAAATTTATCATATTTTATTAATTTGAACTTTTCTTGTCCCCTTGGGACAATTTGAAGACTAAAACAATGCTTTTTGACCCTGAAAATCGAGTTTAAAGTTATAAAGTCGTCAAAAAACGTAAAAAGGGGGAGGGGCTGTTCCCCGAAAATCCTGTGTCAATTGAAAATTTAAATGGTGATTTTAGTACTCAGCGACCCAAAATCTATAAGAAATTACTATTTTCATCAAGGAAATTTTTTCATTGTTGAACAGTGTTATACAGCAAAAGCGATTCACCCATGGAGAATTCTTAATATCACTGGAGGGGGTTTACATGATTTATAATACATCCAAAAAATGTCATAAATTTCAGAAAATACGAGCATTAACAGATTCTGTACAAAACCTTACATAGCTAGTTCCCAGCTTAAAGTTAATTCAATTTGTTTGCATTTTCCCTGAATATTCCTTAGAAATAGGTTTGTATCTAATTTTTTTTATGTTTAAAAAATTAAATATAAACATAGTATAAAGTTGGGAACTATCAGGCTATGTAAGATTTTGTACAGAATGTGTTAATAGTCGTATTTGACATTTTTGCATGTTTTAAAATTTTAAATCACAATAACACCCGCAAGCGATTTTATGAATTCTCTATGAGTGAATCGCTCTTGATGTTTATTTTTAGAGAATGTTTAGAACTTGCCTAAATTTCTAAGGTTTTTTTTCTACGAGATTAAATTTTATTTTCAACTTGAAATTCAGTAGAATTAATGGTTAGGATGCACACTAAATTGAAGAGAATGAAATTACGAACAGAATAGAACTTATTTCAGGTTTTTAAGTTATGAGTTGATTAAATTATTAGTTTAGAGTTATTAGCTGTTTAAAAATGCAGGAAAACCTACTTACATTAAGAGTTCCTTTGTTGACATTAAAAATTACTACTACCGAAAGAAGAGTGATAGGATAAGAAAGTTACAGTGAACCACAGGAAAACGGGATAATGAGGGGGGTCAAGGCATCCTAATGTGAGAGAAAAAAGGTACTACATTGGACAAATCATTGAAAAGGTAATTTTAGAAATGACTAATATAAAAGCTTTCATAAAAATTGAGGTCAAGTGTTGAAGTACTTGTTAATAATACGTAGTAGCCGAAGAAAAAAGTTAAAAGCATGACCTTTTTCCAAACATGCTGGGCTATGGCCGAATTCTTAGGGTTTTTTTTTTCAAAATTGTTATGTTCTTGAAATCGGAATTTAAGAGCGAGTCTTGTTTGTCTAATGCACGATAAACCGATAAAATAGATTTGTTAATATCGGTGCAGAATAGAGCCTAGAAGTTGCGCATTACTTTGCTTTTCATAGAAAAATAATAAAAAATAAATTCGCAAAAATAATTCAGAATAGTTTGGGCCGTAGAACTTGATAAAAAATTTATCCTTGCCTAGCGCGTAATTGGAAAAGTCTTAATTATTCAAATTTAAAGTTTAAAATGCTAATACGCTTATTAATTGCGTCTTAATTTAGTATCTAAATGTTCAATAATGTTTTTAAATACATTAAATTAATTTTTAAAAAAATTTTAAAATTTATTTTTAAATATTAAGTTTTTTAAAATCGAATCAACGTCCTAAAATTGTAATGAACATTCTTGTTTGTAAACAAGAATTGTTGACTTGTTGAAGAACAAGAAAGCATTTTACGTAAACGTAAAATGCTTTTCAAACATTTAAGTTAAAATTTTTAGAGAAAAATAGAGGAAACTAAGTTGTACTGCACTTGAGCATTTTATTCCAAACTTTCACCTTAAAACTACTACTTTTTTTACAAGTCTTCTAATCAAAAGGGGACAAACTGTCACAAAATATGAAAACGAAGTGTTTCACCACTACCTCTGGTTAGAGGAATATGTGAGAAAACTCCAGCTCTCAAGCGTCGCCTCCAACCGTGGACCGGTTTCGCTCTTGCTAGGGATCATCAGCACTGTATAGGAAGGTAATGCAAGAGAGCGGAGGGAGAGCTTTTAGTCTAGCCGACTATAACGGAAAAAGTGGTGACCATTGATTAGTCCTCCACTATCTGCCGGAATGAACTGCGCATTCCATAGAACAGATTTAATTCCCGAAAGGACAGGTATGAAAAAGGACAGGTACACTACTGTTCATAAATTAAGGACGGAACTGTTTTTTCAACATAACACCTAGTGAAACTATTTTTCATCAATGAAAATTATACCAAGAGATGTTCAATGGGTGGGAATACAGGGCCCGAAAGCAAATTTTCTCTACCAATATTTTAAGGGGGTAAATGGACCCTCCATTGATAATGGAGTCCCATTACAATTTGGAGCTGTGGCAGAAACGTCTGTGTAAGAGGTATTTTACCGAAAACTTTATGGTTATTGTAATGAATATGATTACTCCTGAACTCAGTGCATATTTTTAAAAGCCTGTGTTACCTTTAAATGGTATTTTTTATGTTTTATTGATAGAAATCGGTCTAATCATCATTTTTGGCAAGTTTTAGCTTCTGGGTCATTTTTGGTAATTGGTATCTTACCGTCAACCATGTTTTTAGTAGTTCTTACATGTGCTAGATTATGTTTAGGTCTGGAGACCCTGAAAGTAAATTATTTCTTTCAATATCGTGACTTTCAAGAAACTTTGAGATAGCCAAATTGTGATTTTGTGCAACTTTTTCTCTCATAAAGAGAAATTCCTTACCTGAAATTTCTTCTAAGAGAATCAAATGGGACATGAGAACACAGGTACCCAATAGCAAACATCAGTGAAAATATCTGCGGTGTATACGAGGTGCTCAAACGGCACAACATAATTGTATAGTTTCACAGAAAGGACATCTGTTTTTAATGTTTGAAAAAAAAGTATTTTTTAGTGTTTATGGACGTAGACATACCTAAAAAGAAACATATAGTTGTAAAAATATCTCCATTACCTTTGAAATGAGTTTTTAAGACATATAATTTCTCCATTGATACTCTATTACTGTTATAGACATTTCAACACTCCCTATACACGAAAAAAAATTTCCCTGATGTCTGCGATCACGTGCCTGGGTTCTCATGTCCCATTCGCTTCTTTTAGAAGAAATTTCAGATCAAGAATTTCTCTTTATGAGAGAAAAAGTTGCACAAAATCACAATTTGGCTATCTCAAAGTTTCTTGAAAGTCACGATATTGAAAGAAATAATTTACTTTCAGGGTCTCCAGACCTAAACATAATCTAGCACATGTAAGAACTACTAAAAACATGGTTGACGGTAAGATACCAATTACCAAAAATGACCCAGAAGCTAAAACTTGCCAAAAATGATGATTAGACCGATTTCTATCAATAAAACATAAAAAATACCATTTAAAGGTAACACAGGCTTTTAAAAATATGCACTGAGTTCAGGAGTAATCATATTCATTACAATAACCATAAAGTTTTCGGTAAAATACCTCTTACACAGACGTTTCTGCCACAGCTCCAAATTGTAATGGGACTCCATTATCAATGGAGGGTCCATTTACCCCCTTAAAATATTGGTAGAGAAAATTTGCTTTCGGGCCCTGTATTCCCACCCATTGAACATCTCTTGGTATAATTTTCATTGATGAAAAATAATTTCACTAGGTGTTATGTTGAAAAAACAGTTCCGTCCTTAATTTATGAACAGTAGTGTATATGAAAGGACAGGTATAGTCGACTAGACTAAAAGCTCTCCCTCCGCTCTCTTGCGTTACCTTCCTATACCGTGCTGATGAGCCCTAACAAGGGCGAAACCGGTCCACGGTTGGAGGCGACGCTTGAGAGCTGGAGTTTTGTCACAAAATAGTTATAATTCGTGTTAGATGTAATGAGGAAAAATTTGAATATGTAATTTTAATGCTTATCTGAAAAAGTAAACATATATTATTATAAAAATTAATTTTTTTCTCATTTGGTGATTCTAATCCGTAATGCCTTAACTCAAATCACAGTTCATTAGTACCCTTATACTACACTGTTAACAAAAAATTGTCAACCTTTCACCACAAACTGGTGAAAGGTTGAACTGTTTTTATCTGTGTATTGTATACTGTATAGGTATAGATAGGTGTATCTGTGTAGTCTATGTAAATAAAATTGGCGGCTCACTAGTCATTTCCCAATTCATTTATATTGTGTTGCTATGGTGACGAGTCGCCAATTTTATTTATACAAATACAAATTAAGTCGACCAACTACAGGCGTAATCCCAGCAAGGTTGGTCCAGTCTTTTTAACTCAAACTACCGGAATCCCAGTCTCTGTCAATTTTCCTCTTGAACTCGTTTACCCCACTTGAATTTACAATTGTTTCAGGCAACGCATTCCATCTATTCACTACCCTATTAAAAAATAATGCCTTTCTACAATCCTTCTTAAATTTTACTTTATTCAATTTGAAATTGTGACCCCTTGTTCTATTACCCGTATTGATATCTAGTCCCTCTGTGTCCCCTTACTTTACCATTTTAAAAAGTTGAATCAAATCCCCTCTAATCCTTCTTTTCTCTAGAGTGAACATATTTAGCTTCTTTAATCTTCCCTCATAACTTAAACTGGATATACCCTTGACCATTTTAGTAGCCCTATGCTGAACCCTTTCAATTGAATCAATATCTTTTTTTAAGTATGGAGACCAAAACTGAACAGCATACTCTAGTCTAGATGAGGTCTCACCAAGCCTCTGTATAGTGGAAAAATAATATCCTCGGACCTTGAAGAAACAGTTTTTTAATGCATCCCAATATCCTATTAGCCTTTTTATTTTACTAGCAGATGAACACTGATGAACCCATTTAAAGTCCTCATTTACTATCACCCCTAAATCTTTGATCATATTACCTTCTTTAACTTTGTCCCCTTGCAGAAAAAATTTTGCCGTACCATTCCCCCGCCCCATATGAAGTACCTGACATTTACTTATGTTCAAGGACATACCCCATTTTTCAGCCCATTGCGATATAATATCAAGATAACACGGAAGATAATTTACACGGACTTACAATATTTATTTTAAAAGGTATCCCTTATACGACACAATTTTTTTTGAGAATTTGAAAACGGATACCCTCTAATTTTTTTATAAATGCCTTGACCTATTCAGATATAAAATTTTCTTTCATTTTAAAAAACTTTGGAGAAGATTCGGCATAGGTTAATATTATCGTAAGCTTTAGTAAGATTTAAAACTTAAATTTCCTTTTTCCCCATTACGCGCTATACGCAAAAGGTTTTTTTTTCAAACTCTAGAGTCCATATACTTCTGAATTATTTTTTTACGAATTTTTTTATTTAAATGGCACGCGCCGGCTTTAAAAAATGGAAATTTCATCCATTTAAGGTCTTGAACAGTTATTTGACATCCTAAGGATATAAATTAAATCAGCTATCACCAACTAGCCGTCCAAAAATCCTTGGATGAATACACAAACCTCAGAGGAAATGAGAGAGCTGGAGGACTTATTAGTCTTTAGCGACTGTAGAGCTGCTTTCCAAGCAATACAAAAGGGATCTTCAAGACTTATAATAAACATACATTGTGCACTTCGACATATTCTTGACTTGAACAAACAATGCAATCCAGTGGATTCCAGCACATGTTGGTATTGATGAAAACGAGGCGGCTGATACTTTAGCAAAAGAACCAAGGTAGCTTAACAACGATGAAGCCAAAGTCATCCTTAGCGACATAAGTTCAGTGGCAAAGATGAAACTCTACCATTCAACAATCAGGCTGAAACACCAAATTCCTGAACTGAATACAAGTAGAGCAATAGCAAGCATAGTGACAAGATTAAGAACGGGATATTTTAGGGGTATGAAAATCCAGAGAGACGGAACAAGGACATATCCTCCTTCTGTAATAACTGCCCAGACGAGGAGCTTTATCAAGATCATCTTTTCACTTGTCCAGCCATTCTGTCGAAATTGCAGAACATCAGCAACAATCCCTATGAAGACATATATGAAGATAATTGTGTCCAGATCGCCGTAGCTATTTATGGGACCTTCGGTCCCATATAGGAAAATACATACATGACACGAAACCAACTAACCAACCATCAACGTGAATGTGTAACCTAAAGATATTATTTGATCAACTCAAGTTTTGAATTTTTAGGTTTCATCCCAAATGACACCAATTGCAATCAAAGTTTTCCATTCACTTTAGGTTTGATAAAGTTTTTATTATAAGACGAGATGATTAACCTTTGCGTGCTTTTTATTGTGTTTTGGATAAACAAACGTATGCGATGAATGAACAGTTCAAAAAAGGATATAAGACCCAAGTCAAGGTTTTAAGAAAATAAAAGAAAAACTGAAAGAAATGAAATTTTTTTTTGTATAACGACCAAATTTTTACTGGAAATTCAGGACCCATTTGTTTGACCATCTTCAATTGAGATTCGGCACTGGTTAATAATATCGTAGAGGGATGAAATTTTATATCTGAATAGGTCAAGGCATTTATAAAAAAAGTAGAAGGTAACCGTTTTCAAATTCGCAAGAAAAATTTTTTCTGTCATATAAGGGACACCCTAACCCTGTATATTAAAGATATTTCTCAACAGCCACCAACAAAATATCAGTGTTTAATTGTTATAGGGCTAGGTGGGGTGGTTGGGAATCAGGGGGAAAATGGGAACAAGCCCTAAGTATCAAAAGTGTAAGGACTTTGGTGGTGGTGAGGAAGTGGTGGTGAGACTAGAAAGCATGAAACACACATAAAGGTTACTATCACTACGAAGTGATTAAGAGTATTACCGCATTTTTTAATTACAAGCAGAATATTTTATGAAAAGGATAACATATTGTTTCCAATTTTCTGAATATCAAAGTTCGAGTGCTTCCTTCAAGAGCTGCTGGTTCCTTCAGATTTAGCTAGTAAGAGTTTCATTGTTTATAATTGTTAGTCTTGAGTAAAATTTATTTTATAGAATTTCTTTTGAATTTTTGCTCAATACTTTTTTTACTATATTTTTTTCAGTTGGGAAAAAAACGACTCAGTTGCTATATCTGGCGAACCACTTGGGTTAGGAACACAAATGAGGTGTCATTTTTCATTTTTTAAAGCATTCTTTAATCTTAAAAATGTTCGAGTCCTTAGGGAGTCGTCTTCATATAAAACGAAACACTAACTTTTTTTTCAATGGGGACCCCCAATTATTATGAAATTTTCTGAAAGGCCATCCATCCAAACCCTTAAATACCCAGTTTCATCCAGATTGATCCACAAATAAAAAAATTTAAAAAAATAAAAATAATTAATTTTTAAATTGTGAAATATTTTTATGGTAATAGATTCTGGTAGGTAGTAATTTTATGTAGAAAGCCAAAATTTCAATCGATTTTACCGAATAGTTTTTGATAAAAAACGAACTTTAATCTTAAGGGGCGGTATGCCGTTGCCGAATGCATACCGCGAATGTTCTTTCTTGTTCGTTTTTATCAAAAAATATTCAGTGAAATCGATTGAAATTTTGGCTATATACATAAAATTACTACCAGAATCGATTACCATAAAAAATATTTCACGATTTTAAAAATTAATTTTTTTTATTTATTTGTGTATCAATCTGGATGAAACTGGGTATGTAAGGGCTTGGAGGGATGGCCTTTCAGAAAACCTCATAATAATTGGGGGTCCCCATTGAAAAAAGTTAGTGTTTCGTTTAATATGACGACCCCCTAAGGACTCGAAAATTTTTATGATTAAAGAATACTTTAAACAATGAAATATGACACCTCCTTAGTCTTCCTAACCCAAGTGGTTCGCCAGAAATCGCAACTGAGTCGTTTTTTCCCCCAACTGTACATCTGTTATCAATTTCCCCTGAGATTTTTACCTCAGGGGTAATTGAGAACAGAATTTCAAACTTTGTTTTTTCCCCATTTTTTAAGAATTTTGGACCCACTTTACTTGAAATAAATTAACAAACATCTTTGAAAAATGGTTTAACAAACTTCTTTGGAGATTTTAAATTATAATTATTAAATTAATTGAATGTTTTATTTCATTTTATAGAATACCAATTTATAAGAGAAATATGTTATGTAAGAATAAGTTTGAGGATTGTGGAAGATCTCTTGGAATGGACCAGTCCTTTATTCTAATCATTTTTAAAGTGTAGTATGGATTTTGTCGTAAATAACCAAGTTTAATATAATTGTTTTTACCTAAGCAATGAAGTTCTTAAGTAAATATTAACCCGTTAACGCCAGAATTAATTCTACCGAAAATATTTGTATGATTATTTCAAATTGGTGTATTTATGGCCCAATTAAGACAAAAAATCCAAAATTTAAACATTTTATTAATTAGTGTTGAAGTAACAGCCCGTCCTCGTTTGAGGACGCTGGGCGTTCCGGCGTAAAAAAATCAAGATATTCAAAAACGTTTAAAAATAGGAAAATAAGGTATATAGGTATGCAAAACAACTAAAAATGGACTAGTTACAGTATTTTATAAGATTTTAAGATGAAATTAGTTAAAAACTATACTTTTTACCATTTTTTATCAATTTTAAGAATTTATCTCCTATTGAGTTAATCCAAATGTACAGATTTTTGTGTTGTACGAAATGTGATAGTTAATAGTGAGGGAAAACATTTATTATGAGATCACGAGGAACATGTGGAATACATGAAAACTAAATGCATATGATACATGAACAAAATGCTCGTTAAATTTAAATAAATTCTAGCATCTGGTATGATATTTGGTAAAACAAGGTAATCTAAATATGATTTGCAAAATATGAAACATCGAAATTCTATTTCCCTTATTAAATTTATGTTCATAAATACCATTTAGGTTCTTTTTCTATTTATTCCGAGATTTCAGAGGACATTGAGCCATTTATTGCCTTTTATAGTCTCACAATTTATTGGGAAAACAAATGTTCATGAGATTCTGCAATCGGTAAGAACCTATGAGCCATTGTAACTACTAAAAACCCTTCTAAAACAAAAATAAATATTACTAACTACCTTATAATAGTTGAAGAACAGCTTTAACGCGATAGTAGTTCGAAAAAATCCAAAAACTTTAATGAGTAGAAATCTGAAAAAAGTTGGCTGGAACGCCCAGCGTCCTCAAACAAGGACAGTAAAATTGGACGTCATTTTTGAAAACGAATTTTTTTTAAAGTTACTAATTTTCTTTTATATGTATAAATATGACCTTAATTTGAAATACTAGAGAAAATAAAATTATCACCTTGACTTCAGCCGATGTAGCTAGACAAAAAGGCGACCCACATGAAAAAAGCGCGAAATTGCGAGCCGAATAAGGGAGCTTAAAACAAACCCAGACACATGATAATTTGTGGCATGTTTTGTAGTAATGCTATCTATCGTCATGCAAAATAAACAATCGTTTCCGGAAAAAATCACGTGAGAAAACACCTCTAACTTTCCCTTAAAAAACCTGAGCACCTGCACCGGCAACATTTTTTTAAAAGATCTTCATCCTGTATAATAATAAACTCGATAGGGAAAGGGAATTTTTATACTTTGCACTCATAATCCCATCGGTTGGAGTAAATAAGAATATAAATGGAGTAATAAAGAACATAGATTGGGGTAATTGGGAACAAGACGCTAGAATTCTCAAAGTGTAAGAGCCGTAAAAGGCATTGACATACACTCCAACATTGGCAACCCTTTCATTAGTGCATTTACCGACATAATGCGTATCCATAACCATATTAACGGGTAATTATGTCATTAAATAACAATATAAACATTTGAAACAATATTCAATATTATTTTTTTAATTATCCTGAGACTTAATAAATGAACTGAAATATGTATTTTTAAAAAGAAAATACAATGCAATTTTGTTGATTATAATTAACTATTTACTAAAAATTATCCAACATTTTAAAACAGTAAATATAACAAGCCCTTTATTAAATTTTTAGGTTTTTCATAATTTATTTTTAAAAAGCACAGTTAACAAGCATAAAAAAGGTAAATATTAAGACACAGGTCGCGGAAAAACTGAAGTTACGCTAAAAAATGCTATTTTCGAATTTCGGGCTTTAAACCACGGTAAAAATGTTTTCTTTACATCGCAATTACAACGCAAGAAGAAGCCTACTTGAATTATCTCCGTCCGTCAGCCGTTCAAAAAAGCACTCGCGGGAGAATCAGAAAACTCCGATTAAACTTAAAAAAAGCATGAATTATCTGAAAAAAAAGACAAATTTATCGCGGGCCGCCGGATGATCCGTAGTTTTCTGTATGAATCCGTAACTCCGTAGTTTCCACTCCATTTCCGTAGCAACTACGGAAATTCCGTATGAGTTGGAGTGTATGTGTGTACTGCCATCAGTAACACATACACTCCAACTGATGCTACTGAGGGCTTGGAATCATTTATTTGACACAGGAAAAAATTTTAGCCATACCCAATTTCCCCCTACCTTATGGGGAAATTGGGAATCTATGGGGCAATTGTGAACGTGAAAAACTAGGCCTTTGAAAAACTCGAAATTTTTATTTGATACGTTGGGAAGTTAAATGAGTTCTGAAATAACAAGTGTATGCAAAGAAAAAGTTTTGTGCTTTTTCTTGGTTACAGTGATAGTTAGAAGTTAAAGTAGCGATTTTTGTTCACAGTTACCCCACCTAGCCCTAATGACACTAATTTGTTGAATTGCAGGTATTTTTTATGTTAATGTATAAAATTATGATAAAACACAAGAACAGTCTCATTAAACATGGTTAATTGCTTATCTTCTGAAAGTAGAATTCAATCATTATGAAGAGCGGGTTAATTTTGTATCTACTTCAGCTTTTCAACTAACGGGAAAAAATACTCGTGGACACACTAGAGTCTTATTTTCACTTTGTTAACAGAATTTCACTTGCCGGTTTTAAGTGTTTCGAATTTATTACCATCTATAGTTCTGAACTCATGGTTTGCACTTGTATTAGGATATCTGCTGGGCCTTACAATTGCGTATAGAGCTTTAAAAAGTTGTGTAAGAGGATTTTATTAATCTTAATTGAGTTTAGAAACATCAAAAACCCATTACCCGATATCAAACATGCCCATGCCGTTTTTCAAGATTTTTTTTTAGTTCTAATGCAATCGAATATGGCGTCTGTAATTAAGCAACCCATAATTCATCTGAGCTCAAAAAAATTTATCTCTACATCAATATGGTCTACAAAGGGTGTTTCTGTTTAGTCATGGAATTTTGCGGTTTTAAGTCATTTACCATTGCCTTTTGATTCTTCTATTTTCAGTATGGACAATTTGATTACTTTCTGATTGATGGCTAGGTTACAAACTGGGCATTTTGGCGTAAATAGTAATGAAAAACGGTCAAATAAGATTCTTTGAATGTGTTTTGTTATAGCCCTATTTTTCGGCAACGGATTTTAAAACATTTTTTAAAAATTTTCGAAAAAATGAAAAAAAAAAAAGTCAAATTTTTCTAACTTTAGGCTGTTTGGGGCATGTGTTAATTGTCTGATCGATTTAAGATTTTGCACACATTCTTAGGGTGCCAAAAGGAACAAAATTGGGGGTGCAGCAAAAGTTTCCCCAACCTTAGATTTTAATGGACACAATATTGAAGATTGAAAAAGCTTTCTACATATTTATGTTAGGAAGATTTATGGGTAAAAAATCGAGGTCAATCTTAAAATATAATATTTTCTTAGCACAAAATTATAATCTCTTTTTACTTCATACTAGGAGGAAAAGTAAACTGATGAAATTTCGGTGATAAATTGCGCAGAAAAGAAGTGCCATCTTTCTGAAATGTAAATAATCTAAATGAGTACTCACTTGCTTATACTAAATTCTTCCATCAAAAAGCATTGCTTATAAAACTCAAGGGCTTTTGAGGAGTCTCCACAATTTGATGCCAGTGTGACATGATCGATGCGACTGATTTCTGGACACAAATTATTAGTTATAAACTTTTCGGTTTCACCCACCACTTTTGTAAATCCAGGTAAAAAGTCACCATTGTAGAATCTTCTATTGATCAATGTATGCTGTACATTGCCCACAGCAGACTTAATTATAGCAAGACTGATCGAACCATTTTCTGTTTGAATGACCGTAGGAGGATACAAGGTTGACAGAGGACATTTTTTCTCAACTTTTGATGTTAATTCCTCAATGCTGTTAATATTCAAACACACGTTGAAAACGCTGTCAACTTGATGACGGTGTGAATCGTAACAACAAAATATTACCGGTATTTCGTTGGATGCCGTGTAGCTGGACACATCTGACAAACGTTCAGTCAATATGAAAAAGATGTTCGCTTTGCCAAGCTTAATCACATACTGTTTGAATATGTTAGCAACGTGTCTTTTAGCGTACAGATGAAATCCATACGTAGCAAATCGATGGAGCGCAACGTCAATGTTGGAGACACACACCTCCAAATGGTGCACGGGATCATCAGGCATGGTGATCTGTAAAGAAACTGGTTAGAATACATGGCATAGAATAGGGTTCGGATGGGCAATACCAGCCTTTTTTTAACACCGTAAAAAATGCATTTTTCCATTAAAAATATAGAGGACAGGAGGGTATTATGGAATAGTCGGGTAATATGGAATACCGAGGTTTCAGCCATCTCTCGGGCTGTCATCAGCATCACATTGGAATACCATAAAAGACTTAAGGAAGACTCCTATGATGCAGTGCACGAAGAGTTAACTTCTGATTGTTGTGGTTACAGTCGCTGCAAAACAAAGTGTGTTTTGGGATTTCCGAAAGTTTTTGCCGGTAAAAACATTCAAAGATTTCATCCTACCAGTAATTATGAGACTTTAATTTTGTTGTTAAGCATAATGTACACTAAAAGAATAATAGTTTCTTATGCTTCAGTCAGTTTTTAGCTACCAATGTTTTATCCGCCAATAAAATGGTTCATAATCCAAGATGGTGTGTCGGGTATTATGGAATACTAGGTCCATTCTGATGTAGCATCTGCAATTTACTTCATGCAATCAACTAAAGGACCGGAAAATAAAGATGCTGAAGTATCTTAAACAAAGATCTTTTGTAACGGAAATTTCTCCGAAGATCAACGAGGAGAAATTTGCATTAGCTGTTCACTATGGGCTTATAGACTCAAAAATAGAATAAATAGGCTCAAAAACAAAAACTATTAAAACAAATATTTTAAAATATTGTTTTTATAGTTAAAAGTAACAATGCTTTCTGAAGTCTAATCAGTTTTTCAATAGTTGTAAACAGCTATTCCATATTACCCTCCATTTGTAACCTTTTTTAAAGTAACTTTTTTTCATAACAAAATAAATCATGTTTTATTCCACCATTGACACTTCATCACCATTAGTTATAGGATCAGTTATAGGATTATACCATTAGTTATAGGAGATTAGTTATAGGATTATCTTGAAAGGATTTTACGGGTTTTTATTTTAAACCAGTCTAAATCTAAAATAAAAATCAACGTGAATAGTTTCAAAAAAGATTAAGTTATTTCAATATTTAAAAATAAAAATTAACAACCCCTTTGCACTTTTTAAGTTCGAATGACGGCAAGCCTTCCTTTAAAGTGAAAATCCACAACTATGGCTTTGAATTATTTAAAAAATGAAACCATTGTTAAAGTAATTCTAAGGTATTCTCGTTATTATTCTTTTATAAAGAATAATAACGTGAATACCTTAAAGAATAATAACGTTACTGAATTTCACTCATCTCAAAAACATTTAATGCTCATCCAGAATGAAAAAGACAGTTGATATAAAAATATCTTCTTACTCCCTTTTAAGATGTCACTGATCTGAAGTACTGAGGTAAAATCATAATTTAACTTACCTGCACTTTCTAAAGGTTTTGGGTTAAAATCTGAAGGTAAAAATTCAAAAGACTTACTTTCAAAATGGAAGAAGAAACAGCATAATACTCAAGTAAAAGTAGAACAAATTACAAGAAAGGATGTTAAACCCGAATTGGCTGGGAATTGTTATTTAGCATCTTCAGAGAGGGTAATTCGGTTTTCAATAAATTTAAAATCCTAAGTTGTGAAAAATATCTTTATTTTAAATTTAAACCGATGAGAAAGGGAAATCTACTCAGAATTTTAATCTGAACCACTAGCGGATCCAGGGGGGGGCTAGGGGGCTCAAGCCCCCCCAAAATGAAAAGTTTTACTCTATATAATATGACATTTTATGCACCAAAATGAGTTAAAACCCTGTTATTTTAAGGTCAAATTTTAAAAAAATTTCTAGGGGAAGACCCCCAGACCCCCTTGGCACTTGTAAACCTTTTATTACAACTACATTTTACTAAGATTGTGTCAAAATGCAAAAAATCTGTACCCGAAATTCGGATTAAGCGTTCCAAAAGGAGTTGAAAAAGTGTGGTTTTTGACCTAAATTTCCAAAAATTTTCTGGGGGAGGACCCCCAGACCCCCCTTTTGGAAGTTGGATCAGGATATTCCACTACCTTTTCCGTATTAATATTAACAAGAAGATTCAAATGGATAAGGAAAATTCTTACACTGCAAAAAAAAACGGAAATTTAACAGCAAAAACTGCTGTAAATATTTTACGCATTTGCTGTAATCTCAAAACACTGCCTTTTTAGCTGTAAATTTGAAGCGCCACCTACATTAGTATAAATTAAATATACATAGTAATTTTCCTGGTAGTTTTCCTTGTAATATCTGTAATTCTTTAATTGGTCATCGAAATAAATATTAAAAGAAAATGAAATTCTTGTTTATTGAATGCATTTAAATGAGTAACGTTCCTGGTTTTATGAGTTTTTACAGCAGTTTAATACTTTCCTGGAAAATTCTGGTTTTCATTTCTGAATCCTTGTGGACAGGAAACCAATGTTTGTTTTTACGCTCACCACTAAAAGTGTCAAATTATTTAGATGAGGTGTAAGAACCAACATGATTATAAAACTATGAAGTATAACCTTCGTAGATCGGATCGGTATCTCCCGTGGTTCATAATATGCCACATTTTGAATACTTGTAGAAACATGGAAGAACAAGACATAACTGAGATGTGCACATTGCTTTCTAGATTTTCTGCGGAATAATTACAGTATCGCTGTAAAGTTAACACAAAATTCTGTAAAATTACAAAATTGCTGTAAAAATACAGAATTGCTGTGTTAAATTTACAAAATTGCTGTTAAAGTCAAAAATTACAAAATTGCTGTAAAATCACTGCAAAAAGAGCTGGCACCCATATTGCCAGTGATTTTTGCTGTAAATTTACTGTGAAATTTTTTGCAGTGTAGCCTCCCCCAAAACCAAATCCTGGATCCGCCACTGATCTGAACGAAAACGATTCTGAAGTCACTACAAGATTTAAGCTCAGCGCGCACTAGAGACGGCACTTGTCACGGCGACTGAGACAAAATTATCACCCTGGCTATTGCAAGAAGCTAGAGCGGGCGCATTAGGCGACGAGACTCTTGGCCGATTGCCAGGAATCTCGCCATAGAAATACATTGCTCTCGAGTGACCTAGAGTTATAAGTCACCGCGACAGAAGTCTCTCGTGCGCGCTTAGCCTTAAAGTGCAATAAAACTGTCATATAAACAAGTTAAAACCTTGGGTTAAAACACACTCAGTTAATATGCAAAACTACTATTACAGCAGCTCACCAGCGCTTTCTTTTTCTGCTTGAGGGCATTTATGTATGATATTGGGTAGATAATGTGTGTTTCGCCGTTTAGTTCTAAATAATCATCCTTCGGAAAGAAATATTTTTTAGATTAGAATAAAATTATTTTTATTTGACTCAGCATAAAATACTTGTAGTTTCAGGCCCATAGCCAACGCTGTATCTGATTTTATGGGAAATTTGCGTGTAATTTCATTACCGTTTAAGAAAACTGTTTCCCTAAGCCAGATTTGAAACCAAATTTCTACAACCCACATTTTAGAGCATTGCCGACTGTGGCCTTAAGCCACAAGCGTAAAGAGCAGCTAAGAGGTTAAGCTAATTCTAAACGTTATTTTATATACGCTTAATATAGAAAAGTGTTGATATTTTATGATAAATTCACTCCTTCTTTTAGGTTCTAAGGCACTGACCATTGTTTTTTATGGGGGGTTATCACTTATAGGTGGCATTTCCATGTGACTGCTTTATACAAATACAAATTTTGTCGACCAGCTACAGGCTCGAAGCCCAACAAGGCTGGTCCATTTTTTATTAATTCACCCATTCCCACTGACTGTCTAGTTTTAGCTTAAACTCATATACACCCTTCGAATTTACTATATGTTCTGGCAATGCGTTCCATATATCTATTACCCTATTGAAGAAGTAGTATTTAATATAATATAATCCTATAATGGTATGTTCTCCCTTAAAGTTATACCTGCATGTTTTTTTTTGCATGGAGTTCTGAAAACCCTGCCCTGTAGGGGTAGTTTTAAATAAAACTTATTCATAGTATTAGACTAATTAATTATAAGTTAAGTATATTCTTAAAAATATTAAATATTTTTAAATTCTTTAAAAAAAAACCTAGGTAATACAAACCACTAAAACACAAGTATCATTTTAGAACATGATTCAAAAGTGAAACATGCTTTAGCTTATAATAACTCAAAAAATTTCACATTGGAGAAGTTTTAGATTTTCTGTAAAAATTGTATCAAGTGACTAAAAGAGTTTCTTACTTCATACTATTATTAAAAATTTTTGAAATTTATTAAATAATTTAAAACAGTGCGGTATTTTCAAAACGCAAGCATTTTATTCCTTTATTTAACTACACAAACCTACCAAAAATATTCATTCAAAATTTTAGATACTGCTTGTTAAAAACTAATGAAATTCAGGGGAATGAGGGGGAAACTCTTGTTTATTCATAAGACCCCAAACCATTGATATTAGCCAACCAAAACTGAAAAGCCCCGTAGTCACCTAGAACTTATAATTAACAAATCTTACCCAAACATTATCCAAAACATACCATTACCTCCAAGTAATAAACGAATATTGAAACCTCATTCAAAGGAAACCATACCTCAAAATAATTAACTCTACAGATCGGAGAAACCCCCCCCCATACCTTACATTTATTTAATTACACTTTTAACTAAACATTTCGATAACTATATTGTACTATAAGAACGGAGATGAAAAACGTGGTCATTAAGAACCACCAAATAATTGACACATCCAAAGAAGACGGAGGCTCACCTGGAGCGACGTTCCTTTTCCAATGTGGATCAATGTCACAGCAGTAAAAGGAGGGGAACGATGTTTTGAGCCCGGGAGCCGCTCTACCACTCTTTAAGAGATGAAGCTGTCTTTCAGCCAAGTCATTCCTGGCCACTTCAGGAGGGTTTTCATTGGTTACAGATTTCGACAACTAACCTAATTCAAGAAGAGGGGGAGCCCTGACCCACACCGTGCCCAGCATAAAGATGAGACGAGACGCCTATGCTATCGCGCCAGAAACATATTTATTTATCGTACTTTCGGTTTTATAGGAACTCCTCGGGGAACAGCAAGAAAAGTGACTGGAAGCAGTAGTGGATCCCGGGGGTGGCACGGGGGCACGTTCCATCAGAAGGGTAAAAGTTAATGAGGGAAAATAACATCTGAAGATGGTTTCCTTTAAAAAATCGTAATTTTGAGGCTTTAATATGCTTTAATGTATAGCTTTATAGCCAAAAAGGATATTATTCTTCAATATTTTCGAAAACATCGCAGTTTCTGCTGCTGGAGATGAAAATGTTTTAAAAATCCTGGTGCCCCCCAGATGTCAAACCTAGATTCACCCCTGACGGAAAGACTTACAGTACTCCACAATTATTATAATAATTATAATGGCCCAAGGGAGTATATAACGGAAGGGGGCGAAGGGCTCCGCCCCCCAAATTTGAACTAGGTGATAAAAGTGATAAAAATGAGTTAAAATACTGTTTTAATAAGGTTAAGGTTTTTTTTAAAAGGTAAGTTAACAAAAATTTTCTGGGGGATTACCACCAGATCCCCTTTTTTTCGGATTTCCCATTATCTACACATTTTTTACATAAACCCTTTACCAAAATCAAAATATATTAAAAAATGTTCTGTAAAACGACAATTTTAAACTTTTATGTTAGTCCTACTCATCTCCCCAGAAGCAAAAATCTATCTGCAGGGCTGATGATAGGGGATGGATATTAGGGTGTCTCAAAAAGTGCGTTTTTTGGAAAAGTTTGAAAAGTGATCGGGCCATTAGCTAAAAAGTTTCCTTTTGGAGGGTCAGTTGCAAAATTAAAACTATTTCTGTTCACTCTAACTATTGCCTCAAAGAGAGCGAAATCTCTATAATGAGAGGCAAGCAACCTCTACCACAAAAACACTAACGCATCACAATGACCTTGAAAAACTGTCACTGTTGACCGAATTTTCCCTTAAAACATCAAACTTAGCAAATAAAAAATATTTGGATTTCATGGTAATACCCCAAAACCAGAGGTTGGCATTCCAATAATGGCATTAAGATCCAAACGAAACGTTGAAAAAGTAATAACAATAACTTATGAAAGAAAACACTTAATTAGACATTTACTGCAATGATAGATAAAATTCTTTTTTTCTACGGTTTCATATTTTATTCGTATCTTGAATGTAAACATTCCATAAGACCAGGGGAAAGTAGGAGTGGGTTGCTTCTCTGAGAGAGTGAGACAAGGGTGTTTCAAAAGTCTATGGGGAAATTTTTTTTTCGAATTTCCCAGATGCCCCCTCTCAAGTTGTTACAAGTACTAAAACATTATTACCTGCAAACTTTCAGGTCTCTAGGACAATTTTTGACCCCCACGCCCTTCAAAAGTAGGTTTCCCATGTTAAAGTATAGGGAAATTATAGAAAATATCGCCATTTTTGGTTCTTTTCAATTTTATGAGCCTGAACGCAGTCAATATCGAATTAAAACCTATGCATCATTTTTGGGACATCCTTGTCTCAAGATCCTATCGGAAAAACATTCAATAGCACCTACTGGGGAACGTTCCATGGGGGTTAAAAGCGCGCTTTGACCGAAAAAAGAGAATGCTCGCCGGCGCTTGCGGCGAGAGCTGGATGAAGGCCTCACATGGGTTTTACTTCCCAAAACTGAGATACAAGACTCAGATGATGCCAGCTGAAGTAAAATAGGAAAAATATTCAATAAAACCCCCATGCCTTCATCGAGCCTTCATCGAGCTCCCGCCGCAAGCACCGGCGAGCATTCTCTTTTTTCGGTCAAAGCGCGCTTTTAGCCCCCATGGAACAACTTAACTTTGAACTTATTTCAAAGATTTGGATTACCTATAAGTTTCATTTTAAAGTCTTCTACTAAATGGGAAAGCTTAGACGAATGAGGTGCCTTGATTTTTTCAACAACTTGACGGTCACCAATGATGTCACAGAGTGAGGAGTGGCCCTAACTCAGGAGTACCTCCCTAGATTGAAAACTAAAGCACATAAGCAAAATCTGCTACAAACTGTCAATAAAATATTGCGCTAAGTTTTCTAAGACAGATAAGACTACTTTAGCTCAAGAATTTTAAAATTATCATGGAGCATAAACATAGATTGTGTATAAACATAAAGTGTGTATTTTAGTGCAGTAAAAAACTGTGACATATTAAAGGCATGTATTCTATGCATATCATATTACATTACCTCATTTCAAACAGTCTAAAAATGGTATAAAAAGCCAAAAGCAAGTAGTTGCGTAATAGGTCGCGTTATGAAGTAAGGTTTTCTCGTAACTTTAACCGCTTTGAGTCAATAGTTAGGGTTGTACCACAACTTTAAAAATTTCAGGGAAGTTTATTGGTGCCAAAAGGAAACTTTTTAGGACATGGCCCGATAAGATTTCCAAAGTTCGAAAAAATGAGACACCCTACTAGACAAGCATATTTTGAAAAACTAGAGGGGGCGCAGATCCACCGTTAAAGAGCTAGGACCTAATGTAGTGAGAGGGCGTTACAAAAAGCGGTTTTACCAAGGAAACAAAACATAACAGAATGAAAAAAATATTTCATGAGGTACAGCAGTATCCGTACTACATACATAATAAATTTGATAAAAATTAGACCACTTGCTAAACCGTGGGGTGAGTTTTAAAACGTGCAATAATTAATATTTTAGCCAAAGAATGGAGTTCCCTTAGAGTAATGGTATTTAGAAAAATCATGACCGGGGAAGGATTTTTCAATGGTAATGCAAGATCCATTATTTGTTTAAAAACTGTATGATCTTTGAAAATTCCTTCTTCGATCATCATTTTTCTATGTATACCTTTTCACTAAGAGGGAACTCCATTCATACTGGGCGTTTTAAAACTCCCCCCACGGTTTAGCAAGTGGTCCAATTTCTATCAAATTTATGGTGTAAGTAGTACGGATACATCTGTACCTCATGCAATAAATTTTTTCATTTTATAATGTTTTTTTTATTATGTATAATGCAGCATAAGTAAAACTTATGCAACATTATAATTAATCAAAATTTGGAAAAAATGCTTAAAGTTTTTTGAATTAGTTAGGGTTTAATACTTTCAAAAAATATATTAATATACAGGGTGTTTCAGATAAGTGGTACAATATTTTAAGGGGAGATAGGGGATATCTGGACGAGTCAGAATCACATAGGATTTAGGGGTCCCAGACCAAATCCCAGGGAGTTAAAAATGGAGCGACACCCCAAAAAATTATTGAAAAATTCAATTTGTAGAAGAACTGCTATTGGTAAAAATTTAATTATGGTCTCAAAAATTGTGGTTTAATATGATCTCTTATTCTGATATTTATTATGATAATTTATTCCCTTTCGAAACTAATAAACTCAGAAGGGTGCCTGAGGTACCGAAATATGGCAAAAAATTTGAAAAACCTGTATTGACCATTTAAATTTTAAAATAAATAAAAATTATTTTCCAAGATATTAGCATTTTTGTGCGTCTGATTCCATAACACTAGACTATACTCGAATGCAACTTAATTTGAGCCTGATGTCATGGCCACGCGGAAGAAAATCTGAGTAAACAGAAAGCCTGCTGGGTTGCTAGAAGCTCTTATTGACTGGCGAGTTTGAGAGCGAGTTGTACTACTACGCGTTACACCACTTTAAAATATAATAATACTGAACATTTTATGCATATCGGGATGAAAAGATGCTTAATATACGTGGATTTAAAAAACTTATCATTATTCAAAATTGAAGCTCTAAATTTCTCTCAAAATTCAGACACCTCGCGGGGAACTACTTTCTTTGGTTGCTCTCGGCATATTTCTACAGGCTCAAGTTAAGTTGCAACTGAGTATAGACCGTTTTCATTAATTTTGACCGGCGACATTTGAAAACAACGGGAAATCCTCTCAGTTATGATTATCAACAAAAGTTTTAAAAGTTTTTTTAAATTAAATATACCAGATTAAACTAAACTGGATTAATATTGTAACTTTATTGAATTTTTAACTGTAATATCACTAGATCCGTTAGTTTCAAGTATCCACGGGATTTAAAACTTTTTTATAAGTTGGTATTCTTATTTGTTTTAAAGGTTTGATATAGAACATACAGCTCACAGCAAAGGATAATTAGAGTGATAAAATAATAAATTGCGTTTCGGCAACATAAATTTATTTCATTCTGTTAGAAAGAGTTAGCGAGAGCGGCAGCATAATTGTTAATTTCATAATATAGGTATTTAGTATTTTTAATTTTAAGTAAGAGCACTCAAGACTATTTCTAAGTTGGTGTTAATTCCAAGTGAGTGTCACTTTTAATGGTTCCTATTAGGATACTCGGAAAAAGTTGTTCTAATGATGCATTCAATCTGTTGTTTTGATTTTGTTGGAGAAATAAATGTTTTAGAATATATGGTTAGGTTTACGATGTTCTGAATGGTCTATTTTGATAATTTTTAACCCCTACTAATTTAATCCATTCTTTTCATATCTTTTTCTTCTCTAAAAATATAATATTAAAGTACAGGTACAGCTCCCGTCAAAAAAAACGTTACAGTAGAATGTGCGGGCGAACGGGTGGGTTTAGAAAGATCCTTTTGGTGTCATTTTTCAGGATTTATTGTAAGCTTGAAATAACTAATTGACTATTTTTCTCTCAGAGGCAGTCTTCATACGAAACGCAAAATAAAGTGCAATTTTTTTCATGGTGACCCCCAATTTTTATTCCCGCAAATGAAAGACCATACCATTTAAAACCTAAATACCCAGTTTCATTTAATTTGGTCCTTAAATAAAGCCATGGCTCAAATTTAAAGTTTGAAAACTTACAGGGAAAAGGCTGAAAACGGTCGCCAGCATACGACCGCCAAGGCGAAACTAGTAGCAACCCTCGCTCTTCATTCTTTTTTTTCGACCACAACAACAAAAAGGATTTAAATGGTTTCGAGTCGAATTAAAAAGTATGAGGCCTTTTCGCTTTCCAAATTTTGCTGATTTTAAAACGCAGAACACATTTCTAGTGGAATATTTAAATTTTGTTTATTTTTGTTAATAAATAAGTAATATTTAGTTTTTAAATTTATATCAGAAATTGTCCATTTATTTTTGTATTTCAATAAAATAAACGATCGGTGGAGTTTCCTTTGAAAAATTACTTGCGTGATAACTAAATAGTCAAAGGATAATTTTCTTAAGATATTATACCAAGTATAAAGTGCTTTATAATAAGTTATGAATCCGATTTCCCCTTTTAAATCATAGGGTTTTTTATGTGAAATAGATATTGAAGTATTGAAAAAATAAACTTTTTAAACAAAATTAATATTTCATTTATCGTTTGGTAATATTCAGTCGTTATTTGGTTAAAATAATATCGTTGCTCTTAATATTTCCTTTTTCAATCGGAGTCTTGTAAACCATTGATTGACAAATACATATTTTTCTTTTACAAATTTCCAAATTTTGGATTGACTAGCTTTATTAACATGTATAACAAATTTCAACTTGATGGACATTTCAATTTGCTACCGACTTGCACACTAAACTCTGTGGTTCTTGTTGGGAAAAATTTCAATTTTGAAAATTATGAGAAAAAAAACTTGAGTCAAAAAGTGATGTGGCAGATCGTGATCACTCGACTTAGTGGCGATGTCAAAACTTATCGCATTTGTTGATCAAAAATATCGGACATTCGTCTATCATAGCTTTATCCCATCAGTGACATCACGATCACATCAGACTCCACTGTGATTGTCACAAAATGATCACTGGTCTATCACATTCTTGTCAGGGTTGTCATTTTTGTAATTTTAAAATCAATAAATTATTTTACTTAAACTATATCAACCTAATCTATGTTCTTAGTTATTTTTTCTTTAAAATAATGAAATCAACCAGATTATTAATCCAAATAAAAAAGTAGTTTAATTGCATGTTCCAAATAACTGGTGAATGTAATCTAAAATTTTTATTTCTTTAAAACGGAAAAACAAAAATGCGAAATGCGCCAAACTGTGAATTTATTGCCAAAACCAGCAACCCCACCCGTTCCATCGATGGAGCAATGTAACGTTTTTTTTGACGGGAGCTGTACATCGGGAAAACTATAGAATTAAAACTTTACTCAACGCAAGCAACAGCATCGGGTTGCTGTCCAGGTGTCCAGCTCTAGTTTCTCTTACTCTAAAACACGTATGGGCAAACCTTCGGCCCACCATGCCATTTATCTCGGCCCGCGGAACATTTTAGATTTTAGTACCAGAACAAGTTAAAACCCTGTTTTTAAGGTATAATTTCCAAAAATTTTCTGGGGGGATCCCCCATCCCACCTTAGGACTTGGAATTTAAGAATTTAAAACTATTTTACAAAAAGTTAATACAAATCCTACCCAAAAATTCAAATCTAAAACATTCGAACTAGGTGTACCAGATCTAGTTAAAAACCTGTTTTTTGGAATCAAATCTCCAAAAATTTTCGGGGAAGGACCCTCAGACCCCCCCTTTGGTAGTTAGAACTTTATTACTACATTCTTTAAGACGCAAATTCTACAAAAAATGTACTGTAGTGCTACATTAGACCTATTAAGATAGGAGGGGCTGAGGAATAATCTGGGGTCCCTCACGAAATTGAATTTTCATTTACACCCCTGAGATTAATCTAACTTATGCATTATACTAATAATAATGCTTAATCAAGATCATATAATTCTAGTCCAGATTAATGTTTAAATTTAGTACTATAACTGTTTTTTGATAAAAAAAAAATCGCCTTTCTTTTCAAAATTATACCTATTATATACTCTATGGCCCTCCACGTCATTTTAATCTTTGAGTCCGGCCCGCAGGTTAAAAAAGGTTGCCCATACCTGCTCTAAAACATGTATCAGGTATCAGCTATTGATCAATACACAAACTAGAGAAAAGTGAGTCCGCGGATGATGTCCTTGAAAGAGGTCCGAGATAAGTTGCCATTATGAGAATGAGGTATTTGCATGAGTGAGGGATGGGCTTGACTTTATACTTTTGTGATACATTATAGTTTAATGGTTTTTTTATCTACTATTTTAATAAAATTTAATCTTAAAACGTGAGAATACCTCATTATAAGTAAAGCTAGGTGTATCGAACGAAATAATGTCAATTACTGAATTTATATAATGAAGTGTTATTTTTTCGATGGGTACAATAACCATTGTTTGTAACAAATTTAAAGATGGGAATATATCTTTTACTTTTAATTTATTTTTAACAAAGTAGTATTAAAATTTTTATAGGGTGGTTAAGAAAGGCGCGGGGTCTGTACATGATTCAATTTAAGACTAAGTGGTACATGGACTTTTACGAGTTGAGAACCATTAATCAGCGTCGTAATAAATCCCTGTAATAATGGGAAATAAATAAGGCATCCTTGAAAAGAAATCCCTACGATTTTTCACGGAAAGCGTTGGATTTTTGTTGCATTCACACGGTGATTCATAACTAAACTCGTGTCCCAAATATAAGGATAGCTTTATTTTTGTGGAATTATGACCCAAATCTTAGTTCTTTATCAATGTCATAGTATCGTCCAAGAGTGGAAATATGAATGTAGCTCTGGATAAAATTATCCGAACAATAGTTTGAGGGGTACACAGACCCTCCATTAATAATAGAGGGAAATACAAATTTGGAACGGTAGCAGAAATTTTCATGTGAGTAATTTAGCAAAAATATTCCCTGTTATTTGTAAAGGATGATTTTAAATGCACGGGATATCTATATTTATACTATATGATATTTAGACCATATTTAATGACACCTCCTCACTCTTCAATTTAGGCGGATTTTAGCGCTTGGTTGCTTTATTGATGGTGGTAAACATATTTTTTGAAGCTCTCATATGCGTTTGTCTCGACTTATGTCAGGGAACTCTAAAAATTACATAATTACAGGAACTAAAATGTGTGTCACTATTCCCAAGAAATCAAATTATCCTTAATTATTGGACACGAGTGTAGATGCTAGGGGTAGTAGGGAGCACCTAGACGACTATACTGGACTCCAATGTTTCTTGACAATCGACAAATAAGCTAAGAGACAACGAAGGGCGTAGTTCCTAGCGCTATGTCCAAATGAACGAGTGAAATTAAGCACTTTACTTTAGAAATATGATAAGTTTCTTAAATCCATGCATTATTGCGTTTTGGGGATAAAATATTCGAAAAATGTTAAGCTATTTTCAATTTTTTGGCCTAGTGCATTCATTTAGAATTGAACGCACCAGCCAATGAGAGCTCACAAACGATCTGTTAACTCCGTTTTTCTTCCATTTATTGTAAAGAAAGGTTGTAATCTATAGCAGAGTTTCTCAAACTGTGAGTCGCGACCCACTGGTGGGTCGCCAGTCAGTTTTTGGTGGGTCGCGAGAAGATTTTTAATTTTCCTGAATATGAAGTATATTTTTATAATTTTTACAAACGTGTTATTGACTTTTGAATTATCAAACTATTATTTGAACTTTTGAAATTTATCAAATTACCATACAGTCAAAATAATTAAAATTTGAGGAAAAACTACACTATTTTTTGGTGTCGAACGGAAAATGCAATTAATGTAAATATAAGTGTGTCACTTTAATGTGCTGATAATACAAATCTAGTTGGTTATTTAAATAAGATTTGAAAAAAATATTCAGTGTTTCTCCCTATCCACACCGGGGGGAGCAATGCAAATTTTAAGAATTTTCTTAGGAAATGATGCAACTGCAATTTATCCCGGTACTCTTCTAGAATACCGGCGCAAATCTCGCCAAGCAGATTTTTTGGCGACAGTTTACACATAACCTTCCGAAACAGAAACTACCAGAGGTTGCATCATTATTGGCGACTTTATTGCTTGCGCCGGGATTCTGGAATACTAGTACCTTTATCCCGTATTGCTAAAAACAAGTTAAAACCATGTTTTTAAGGGTCAAATTTTAAAATTTTCTCTGGGGGAGGACCCCCCCTTTTTATTGTGGGTTGTGGGGATCATTGTTAGCCCACAATTAAACTATCTCATACGCTCAAATTCAAATACTTACTTTTAATTTTCTAAAAAGTTAATTTCTCTTCAAATACGTGCATGTAATAATTTATTGTTGTAACTAAATAGTTGGTGAACACCCCCAGTCAGAGAAGTTAGAATTCTGTGGGGGGGGGCATGAGAAAATTATCTCAGTTCAGTTGATTATAATTAACTGAAGTTGGTGGGTCGCGTTAGATTTTGTTTCTCAAAAGTGGGTCGCGATGTTAAAAAGTTTGAGAACCCCTGATCTATAGTATAGGAATCACGTAGGTATTGGGGGTCGGAAATTCACTCCTACCGATCGGGGGATCTTTAAAGGCCTCCACAATAACTCCACTATATTTAGCATAAAAATTACACAGTTTACTAACTTATAACATAAGCTCTTAGGAAGTTTAATTAACCTTGGTTCTCTTCTTTAATTAATTATGGTGCCATCGTTTGGGTAGGCGAATACAAAGTTATTTCCTTTAATATTAATCTAAAAAAGTTTCAAACTATTGAATAATTTTAAGTTTCAGCATCTATATGATTTTAAAAACTTCAATCATCTACCTATTGGACATAATACTTTTCACAATACGCATCATACTTGTTTTACGTAAATAAAGATATTTTTAAAATTAAAAAGCACATATGAAAAGACCTTCTGAAATTTTTATACTCCATTGTCACAAAGAGATTTATCGAACACATTTTTTCTACATCGCACCTAAATTAATTAACTTTTTACCTTGTGTGGTTTGCAGATAACCAACTTAAAAACTTTTAAGTGATTATTGTTCAATTCCTTAATAAACATAAATGATCTTGATGAGCTTTATTTTCATTATACCAGAAGCACTTGTAATTTTTTCTTGACCAGCAAGCTGGGCACATTTTCTACTTTTCTTCATCTGCTTTATTTTGTTGTCCATTTATATTAAATTTTGAGTACTTACTATTATACTAATATATTTATTTAATTATTTGTTGCATATTATTCTTGATGTAAATTTTATTTCTGTCTATAGCCTGTACGGGTTTTGTTTCTTCCCCTTGACGATTGAAACGTTCCGTCATGTAGCTCTTGTTTTTTTTTAAAAATAATAAATAATTTGGAAATTTTGAAAATTGTTTCAATAACTTTGAGAAAATTCAATTTTATGTTGGTGTGAGGGTAGATACCACCTTCTTCAGGGGGTAGATAAAAAGAGTGGAAAGCATTTTTAATACATATTTTTTAAATAGTTTTCTGGACAGCAACTGTGTGATGATTTTAACAAATATTTTTCTTCACAATTTCCTCTACACACATCGTGAAGAAACCGAAACCAAAAATGACAAACGCTTACCTCTGGGAAACCTTGAACTACATGTCGTCAGTATTTTTTAAAGATAAGTTGTTTGTAGGAATTTCAAAGATGGCCTGATTCTGACATTTCACAAGCTTTGACTGAATTTCTGTTTTCTGTTTCAATATCCACGTCCTGAATTCTAAAATGGAGTCGTTGATAGTGTTACGGCATTGCTTTTAACCTAACTAAAACTATATTCACGTCCTTTCTCATTTCAACATGGCGTTGCCTGGAGCATTGAATGTTAAGGCATGGTCAAAAATAAACTGGATTCAGAGAAGTCAAGATCGGTTGTGTCCATTTAATATCAAATATTTTTCCTTTGGTATAAAATAGTCCTTTTTAAAGACTAAGACGTAATAAAATTTGGATTCATTTCATAGGTACCCCGAAATTTTAGATATAGAGGGTATCGGAAAGTATAAGGCCCCCCCTTCAGAACGCATGAAAAGTTTACCTATAACCTCGTTATCTCGAACTTTGATAACTCAAAAAATCCTAGCTAGTTAGCTGAAATTTATTTTTTGTTTTTATTTCGGGATATCTAGCTTTTGCTGTATCTTATCAATTTGTTGATAAACCTGAATTCAAAAATTTTTCGCTCCCCTGGGAAAGGGGTTATTCACAAATTACTACCTCAAACTATTTTCAGGAATTTCACAACTCCATGTCACACATTTTGTAACATTCCAATGACCTCCTTCCCTCATTGTGACTTTTGTAACTTTATAATTCAACAAAATTTTAAAGTTCAAATTTTATTTAACTTTTTCCCTCAATTTTTACAAATACAAAATTTGTAATGACACACTAAGTGGTAAGCAAACAGAACGCGGTTATTGAGATTCTTGCGTCTCTATGAGTGCATTTTAACCGTTATTTAATAAATTTATGGAATTTAAATTGAAATTAATTGATTGCTTATAGGAAAGATTTGAAGAAAAAAAGATTGACCTTAGTTACCAGCATTATTAAGTTATGTGTTTTGGAAGACAACACAGATAGGAATGTGGGAAAATTTTTCAAAAGTTGGAATGCAGCATTTAATGCTATTTTACTTTTCGCTGGCAACTGGTTGATTCAAACAAAATGTCTTTATTCTGTATTTCTGACAATAAGTAAAAAATTTAAAATATTCTGATATATTTCATTTGGCCCTTTTTTTGCAGATCAATGATTCTTCACGAAACAACTACGGGGTTACCACCCACAGATCGCTATCACTCACCAACCCCTATAAATTGTTTATGCAGTTCATTTTGGATCGCTTCGCGATCCTAACTACGACAGCTTGACAAGGGAAATACACACAGGGTGTTTCAAGGGTCCGTTTCGCGGCTTTTATTTGGAACCAACGTGTCCTAGGGTCACGGAAGTAAGGTCTACCCCAAGGTAAGTGACCCTGGAGAATCCATTGAGATGACTAACAGCACCCCTAGCGGCGAAATAAAAAAGTTAAAAAAATTAATTTAAAAACTATTGGATATAGAGCAAAAACCTCAGTGAGAGTATTGTTGCCAATGTTATGAAGAACTCACTGAAAAAAGTTTCATGAAAATAACTTGGATATTCGCGGAGATATAAGCATGTGAAAATAGCACTTTTGTAAACCTCAAAAAAGAAAAAGTTTGCAAATTTTCATTTTTTTTTTCAGTTGTATTGTGTAGTTTTGTTTTTTTTAGTTGAATAAAGGCAAAATTTATTCAAGAAATTGAAAAACTTGCAAATTTGTGAACTTTTTCTTTTTTGAGGCTTGAAAAAGGGCTATTTTCACATGCTAATATTTCCGCGAATATTCAAGTTATTTTCATGAAATTTTTTTTCTGTGAGTTCTTCATAAGGGGTCATCCATAAATTACGTGAGGTGTTTTTTCCAAAATCTGGACCCCCCCTCCCCCCTTGGTGAGATTTAGTGAGATTTTTCTTGACCCCCCCTCCCCCCCACGTGAGATTTACCTACAACTTTTAAAAATTATTTTCTAAAAATTATTTGCATTTTGTGCTTCATAGCACCTAATTAAGTTATAATTAAGTTAAAAAAAAGTTGACGTGAGATTTTAATCGACCCCCCCTCCCCCCTTGGTGAGATTTGGTGAGATTTTTCCAAACCCCTCCCCCCCCTTTTTGACCTCACGTAATTTATGGATGACCCCTAACGTTGGTAACAATACTCTCATTGAGGTTTTTGCTCTATCTCCAATGTCTTTTAAATTAATTTTTTTAACTTTTTATTTCACCGCTAGGGGCGCTGTAAGTCATCTCAATAGATTTTCCAGGGTCACTTACCTAGGGGTTACCTTCCGTGACCCTAGGACACGTTGGTTCCAAATAAAAGCCGCGAAACGGACTTTTGAAACACCCTGTATAGTTGCCCATGTCCAAATGTAGGAGAGCATTGATCAACATGAATCTATACTTTTCTCTACTTTGTCAAAAGTCTAATAATTTCTATCGCAAATGCCAATCTGACTGGATATTGTGTACGATGCAATACTAATACTAAATACTAAAAATTATGAGACGCATATAAATTTAAAATAAAAAGTAATCTTTGCGCATTTAATACTAGCGACCGCTTTTCTCAATGACCAAAACAAAGTTGTTTCAAATTATAAATGATTCAGTTGTATCCCTCCTTACTCCAAAAAATGTTTCTATTATTTCATTGTTTGCTGCGATACGACATTTAATTTTGGTAATAGTAGTTAGAAAAGGACACATAAATTTTATGGGCGTTTGGTGTAACACTCTTTTCCTTCGACTTATTACTACGAAACTCCAAATTTAGAGATGGGAAGGGTGCCAAAGATTCCAGTTCAGGAATTCCTCCATGACAAAAGACTTTACTGACAATTGCTTTCAACCAAGACCCTCTATATACATGGCCATCCAACTCCGGGTGATGACGTCAGACGTGGGTAAAAATTGCCTTGTTAAGTCTATGGAGTGACGTCAATGATGAGTGAAAGTTATGACGTTGCACGGCTGAGTTGGGAGGCCTTTATATAGAGGGTCTTCTTTCAACGGAGCAATTGACAAGGGTTCCGCTTCCTACAGCTTCGGAAACTTTAAAACAAAAATGCCTTAAAAATAAGTTTCGTATTAGGCGATTGTTTATTAAGGTCTAATAAGCAAAAATATGAATATGAAGTCATAAAGATTTTTTGGGCAGTATGCTTGTTTTTACCTGATATTTTTGAGAGATTGCAAAATGTCGTTCATTTCTACAAAAAAAGTATATAACCCCTTGAAAACTAAAAGAGAAGTCAATAAGCTAGGTGCCCATTCTTGAAAATTCTTGGTACCCGTATCGGCCTTGTTTCGGCAGTTGAGATAAGTAAGATCAAGTAATCTTATTCCAATGAAAGTGAGGGAGAGCAATTCAAACTTTATCATTGATTTTTCATTCAAGTTTTACCAAATACCCCTTTGCTGACTAAAATATGGTTGTATGTAATACCATTGCGAAGCAATCAATACATGATAATTGATGATTGATTCGCTCAGCTGCTTTTAGAGTGCAAAAAAGTTGAATGCATACAAGTGTTGCACCCAAATCAATGAAATGATACTATCAGCTACCTGAAAAAGTAGGCGTTCAAGATTTATCCACTTTTTGTCAAATTTGTTTCAGGTGCTCCTCAGGTGCACACATATCTAGTCGAGGTTACGTAAATTTTATTTAATTACTCTGGGATATTCATCACTAGCGTACCATATGTTAAACGTTGTAAGTCAACTAAAAAGTTTGAAGTTATCAAAAAAAAATCTTGAGAATTTTCATGACTGTTATCTCGGAATGCAGTATGAAAACGGGCCGGAGAATACCTCGAATGTTGTCCGCGCTTTACCCTGTGAATGTGGCCCGCTCGATTGACTGTTTACCTGTCCACTAAAAAGTTGAAGTTAAGGAAAAAAATCTTGAGAATCTTCATGTTCATGGACATCGAAAGGTAGTACCGAAATGGACCAGAGAGCATCTCGAATGTGGCCCGCGCGCTCGACTGTTTACCTGTCGGCTGTTCTAACGAGTCGGAAAGATCCCCACAAGCAAAAGCGGCAACAAAGCAAAAGCGAACGTAAAAACGTCTCCCCACTGCCCCCCGCTCTTTTCCTTTCTTTGCACTTAATGGCATTGTTGGCACTGATACTGTTTAGAGCGGGAAAAAAACAAAGGCTGAGACAGACAATTTGCGGCAGGAGCTAGAGCGGAAGACTGGATGAGCTGTCACTCGGATCGGAACTGGTCGAACGCTGTGACAATCCTTCTGTAGGGACATGGACAAGAAACATAAGAAGGAAGACTCGACGAAGAAACGGGAGCAGTATGTAAGTACTTTTTTCTGAAATTTCAATTCGACTCTATCTACGTCTATGTATTATGAATGACCACTAAGCCCTGATAAAAGTTTAACCACCTTTCACAAAAATGTGAAGCTTGTAGCATTTTAATTGTATACAAAATTTTGATTTAAATATTCATCATAAATCGGTGCCATTTTAACCACTTTTGATAGAACTTCCACCAAAAAAACGGTACACTTTAAAGACATTTTGTGTATCAATATTGTTTACAAAAATTTTGATTTAAATGCTCATTATAAGTCGGTGCTGTTGCCATTGAACCACTTTAGTTAAAACTTCGTCAAAACCGGTAAAATTTAGCAACATGTGTATCAATATTGATGTTTTACCAATTTTCGGGTATTTATGACCAAGATACTAGTCAAGCAACCAAAAATTGGTGAATCGTTTATTATATTAATGTGTCTGCAATATGTGAAAATAAAAATTACTTGGGCTCATATATGGTATGGTCTAAGACAACCGTCTAGTCAAAAAATAATAAAGTGTCCACTCTTTGGGATTTGACTTAATCCCAAATTGCCGGGTCAGATTAACAACTGAGGTGCTTGCAGTAAAAATGAGCTAACTCCATCAGCTGTTCATTGGAGTTAGCCAAATAAAAGCCGCGTTCTAAATGAAAGCTACGAAACGGACTTTTGAAACACTCTGCATGTAAGTACAAGAATAGAATACTTTAAAATTCTAGCACATGGAAAGACGTTTTTATGTTTCACTTTTTATAACACATATTCTTAAGAACTCACAATGCATTTGCAACTATTTATATTGTAGTTTTTTTTATTCGGACAATTATTACCAGCAACGTTCTTTAATAACTGTTTGAAATTAACACAGACAACACATTTCTCTAATTTAACACCCTATGACTTATATTTTTATCAAAATTAAACAGCTAAAGGGATCCGCTGTTTTGGTGCACTCACCGGTCAAGGAAGCAGAAAAGAACTATTAAAATTAATTACAAATTCCGTTATGTTTTATTAAATCTTTTTACTTTTGGAATGTTGCAAATGTGGATACTACGTGTAAAATGTTGCCAAGTGAGTAATAAAAATTTCATTGTATCTTTGAAATAAACCCTTAAAATATTGCCTTAAGGGGATGGTGGACCTTGAAATCGCTCAAAATTGACCAAAATCTATGTACTATTAATATTTCGTTAAAATTATATATTCTTGAAAAATAATTCCACAAATACATATGTTGTTAAAATAGATAGAGTTGTTGTGTTACAAAAAGTCAAAATAAAGGCAAGTCCCTGAAAAAAACTTTAAATAGCTTTTTCTCACAATATAAATTTTTGACATTTTTCTGTCTTAAAAGTGTTCCATGCAGGATAATAATTAAGGAAACTGGACCAAATTTGCAACAAAGCTTCCTTATGTTATGCTAAATAAAGTTAGGTACTTTTTAATTGATATCTCTATATTAAGTTTATAAAATCTTCAATTTAGTGTCAAAAAGATAGAAATTTTCAGGAAATTTCAGTTTAGGAGTAAATAAATTATTATTAAAAAAGAACTACTTAACGTATTCACTAATGAATTCCCAAATTTGTTTTGTGTGAGTTTTAAAGCAATTTAGTACTAAAAGGAAGTCAAAATACAAAAAGTTATCCTGCAAGGAAAATTTTTTAAAAAGTGCCCGAAAAAAGGAATTTTTTAAATTAAAATTAAAAAAAAAATTTTTTTTGAAAATTCAAAAATATATAACATGTTTATACTGTATTACATTTATATGACAAATTTCATATCTCTAAGATTATAATTTTAAAAAAATGGTTTTAAAGGTACCATCCCCTTAAGGTGGATAACCAATACTACTTTCAAAAGTTTTAACCTGATAATATCTACCAGCTCAAAGCTAATAATATCTACTCTGAAGAGTCAAAACTTTTTGCGAATTCCCGTTTTTCCACTATAAAATTTTTAATTACCGTCAAATTGCGTTATTGTTACTTTATTTTTAAATGCCTTTTGTTTTTAATGCCTATCTTTAACTTTTACAATAAATGGGTGAGTGCAAGAATAAGGTATGCAACATTTTCAAGAAAAATGACACATACCCCTTTTACCATCGATTCAGTTTTTGCAATACATTAATAAAGGGCGTGTTTTAGAACTACATTTTAGTACAGACACAATCTCTCATGGACCATTCATTATTAACAGATATATCAGTGTAATGAAGAAGGGGTATATGTGGCAAAAATATATCAACAAAAAACAATACCCAATGTTCAACAATGTAGAAGGATAAATATTTCAAAACAAGCTTTTTGTTACATGCCTCATCTTCAACTCGCCCCTGTTATTTTTCTGAAAATGTCCGAGAACAAAGATTTTCACAAAATTACATTATTTTATAAAATACAAATAGCTTAATAAGGAAGAATTGTATAATGAGGAAGGAAAATATAAAGTATGGAGCAAAGGTTTACAAACTGGGGGTCGTGACCCACTGGGGGCCATGAATCCTTATTTGGTCGGTCACTACTAGATTTTGAATTTTAGGCTTTAAAATTCATCGTCATACCAGATAATAAAAAGAATAAATAAAGCATTAAGTAAAACAACCCTGTGTGAAGCAAAAAAAAACAGTCTAAGAAAAATGTGTGTCTTTTAGTATAAAATATTCATTCATACATATTATATAAAGATTCAAAAATTAATTAAGAAATGTTTTTGATTGCAAATAACCCTTAGATTTTTAAAAACCTGGTTTTTAATCTTTAAAAACCAGGAATCCTTTTCTTTACCCTTTCAAATATATTTTTGGGAGAGAACCCCCAGACCCCCCTTTTTAACGTGAAACTCAATGTTGTTTTCAGTTTAAATATTCGATGCGCTGATGTTCAAATACCAATTAATTTTCTTGAAAGCTACATTTAACCTCAGTTCACACAATAATAATAATAATAGCTTTATTAACTAGTTATTAACTATTCTAGTAGTTATTATAAGAAAATATTATGTTGCGACCCGTAGGGGGGAAGGCTGGAAAATGAGATGGACTTAGAAGGAAAGGCTGGAAAAAAGTTAAAAAAAAGATTGTTTTTAATGTGCTTCTAATACACAAATGCCGTTCTAATTGGTCCATAGAAAGTAAAGTTCTCCGGGCAAACTGTGCACCAAGGGCAAAGAAAAAATCATTCTAATTCCTTCAATTAGAAAAGACATATTTTTTTTTCGGAATGGCATTTTGTCTTCTTACTCAGCCCTTTGACTCAACACTAACTGTCAACAACTCTTTTATAATTAAACAAATACTACCAATATCACGTCGTGATTTCTTTTTCATTGTATGAAAGGAAAATCTTAGAGTGTAAATTGTTAAGAGAGGTATCGAGATGTCTGGCATCATCCAGGCAGTCTTCCTGTGGAATGTGCCTTCACAAAAGAATCTATTTTAAATCCCTATTTATGATGTCCTCACAAAGAGGATTGTTTTGAACCAATTTAACAGAACCCGCTTTAAAACATTTGCGATGATCTAAGTGTCTAATTGAAAGTGACAACTATATGCTAAAGTAAGGATGGCCTTCTCTTTCGCCTTCATGTAATTAAATCGTCAGTTTGAAAAAGTAGGCCAGTCAATATCGACATCGAAAATTGCAAAAAATAAGGTAGTTCCAATTTTTGTCTTATGTTGTTAGGACCCATCCCAGTAGTTAGTAACCAATTTTGCAACCCTGAAAGCCCTGTGCTAACTTCGCAATCCTCAAAAAACCTCAAAATTTTCCGACTTTTTTCAGTTTTTGGCTTATAACTCATACAAAATGCATCCGCACGAAAAAGTTTCAAATGTATCTTTTAAAGTAGATAAAATTTGCAATAATTTAAGACCATCCTCAAGTTTATACGTCCCATAGATTCTGAGTTACATCTCTTCAAAAATGGGCAATTTTTTCCCAAAATTAAAAATTTTGAGTCTAAGTCGCTTTTATAGCTAAAAAAAGCCTATAGTACCCGTTGTAAAAGGTAAATAAGGGCAAATAAGTTGTAGTACAGTTATTTAGCTTTAATTTAAGCCCTGAATGAAGTCTCTAGGCTCCATAGTTCTTACTTCATCTTAAAAAGCAAACAATTTGGGAAAACCGAAATTTCGGAAAAATAGAGCATAACGTTGTATGGGCATAGTAAAGGAAAAATAAAGCTTTAACACAATATGACGTTATAAAAATTATTAGTTATTTATTGAATACAAAGTTATTTTTCTTAGTACTTGTTAATTAATGTTAATTTTTAAATTAAATTGAGATTAATTAGTATGAATTATAATTAATAAATTAAAAAATGTATATTAATTTATTGCTTTTTTAAGTATAAGTTTATAAAATACGACTTTTTGAAGTACCAAAGATCATGTCTCTTCCAAGGATTCAGGACTGTCTTCCTCGTTGTCAGACTCGTCTATCTCGATTGTAGGGATGTTGAGGCATGACTTGCCTTGACATGGTTTACATAGTGCAGAACACTTAAGTCCCGCTTTCTGACATGAGCAGTCTCTTCCAGCACACCCTTTTTGGCACTTGCATGATATGAATTTCAGGAGAGTTTTTGATGCTGGATCTTTTGTAGAGGTAATAGGTAGCAGACCTTTTTTTTGCTGACTCCTCGTCCAGCCCCAGTCAGTTGGTTTTTTGTCTGCACCTAACCATGTCTGCACCTGGTGGTATGTGCGATATGCATGTTAAGCTGCAGCCTCTTTGGTTGGAGGCAGACGAGCCAGGTGGACCTTGGTGTTGGCAGCTGAACGAACCAAGATTTCGTAACGGAGGGCGTGAAGAGTGTCGGAGTCTCCTCCTCCATACAGAGCCACAAGACACTTATTTCCAGCAGAGGCTATTTCTTTGTGGCTAATATCAGGCTGCAGGAAAATGGAAGCCACGCCAACCAGATGGGGATTTTTTTCAAGCATGCTTAGCATCTTCATTTTCCCTTGCCTGAAAATTGCAGATGTGGTGTCACAACCAGAGAAAGCGTGCAGAAACAATTAAAATCCGTGGGGACAGGCCAGCTCTCCACTATTTAAAGATTTGGAGGAAAACTGCAAACAAGTGGATTCCCACTTGACACCTTTTTGAAGGAAAACATTTTCCACCGTCGAGCCCAATCCATTTAAAAGAACCAACAAGTCCACATCTTCTCCAACCACGATGACATTTTCATGCGAGCTGCTTTTGTCGAGAGCAGTCCGTACGATTGTACAGTCTGCGTCCTCGGCAACTTGCTTTGTTTCAATTCCTTGGTTATCCAATCCTAAACAAAGGAATTTAATAAGTTGCCACTTGTTGTTTTCGTTGGATAAAAACTTCTCCTGTGGCACTTTTATAACTGTGTGGTCTTGAAATAATATATCACTGCATGATGAGTTAGCATTTCGACGTAATCGTTCTGCAGTTTTAAAACTTCTTTCAGACCCTTTGTCTGGATATCCATCAAATACAACTAACACATTTTTCCAAAATGGCTAATTGTGTAGCTGATGTAAGCGGCTACAATTGCCGTGGTTGTGATATTCCGATGCCACCTTACTTTATGAAGTAAGTAGCCGCCATCCACAACAACAAACGTAGTGGCTCCTATAGTGATATTTTCAGGAAGAGGGGTAAAAGCTGTGTAAAAGCTGGACTTTTTGCCTTTACGCATCCCATCTTCACAAAACAAAGCCATTGGGTAGGGAGCCAACTCGAACTTAAAGTGCTCTTTCAAGTCACCCTCTGTCTGCTTCGTGATACACAGCCTTTGAAAAATTGTGAGGGGATCTATTTGAACCTTCTGATTTTGTAATTTGATAGTGACTGATGCCAGGTTTCGCACTTTATCTTTTCTTTTAAAACTAACTTTTCCAAAGGTGTTTCCCGTGATTTGGTTTATTCCATTTATTTCCAATTCGTAGGCCATATGGCAATTGACTTCAGAGTCCCCAACCATACCAGAGCTGATGGATGGTATTTTTTCATTAAATGGAAATGGTGTGTGCGCATCGAACCAGTTCTTAAGTTTTTGCACATGATCAGTATCTCTTTCTATTTGAGTGGACCTCATGTTAACGTGTTGTTCGGTGGTAGAATAGGAAACGTTCCAAAAGTATTCAAGCCCTTCACAGATATTCAGCATGTACACCATTCCTTCAGTCCAACGCGTAAGAACGCTGCTGGATATGCCTCGACCATGAGTTCAAAAGCAATGCAGCTTAACATGCTGGTTGGTTGGTTGGGTTTTATGGCGCAAGATCCATATTTCATCTCAACATGCATATCGCACATACCACCAGGTGCAGACATGGTTAGGTGCAGACAAAAAACCAACTGACTGGGGCTGGACGAGGAGTCAGCAAAAAAAAGGTCTGCTACCTATTACCTCTACAAAAGATCCAGCATCAAAAACTCTCCTGAAATTCATATCATGCAAGTGCCAAAAAGGGTGTGCTGGAAGAGGCTGCTCATGTCAGAAAGCGGGACTTAAGTGTTCTGCACTATGTAAACCATGTCAAGGCAAGTCATGCCTCAACATCCCTACAATCGAGATAGACGAGTCTGACAACGAGGAAGACAGTCCTGAATCCTTGGAAGAGACATGATCTTTGGTACTTCAAAAAGTCGTATTTTATAAACTTATACTTAAAGAAGCAATAAATTAATATACATTTTTTAATTTATTAATTATAATTCATACTAATTAATCTCAATTTAATTTAAAAATTAACATTAATTAACAAGTACTAAGAAAAATAACTTTGTATTCAATAAATAACTAATAATTTTTATAACGTCATATTGTGTTATAGCTTTATTTTTCCTTTACTATGCCCATACAACGTTATGCTCTATTTTTCCGAAATTTCGTTTTTCCCAAATTGTTTGTTTTTTAAGATAAAGTAAGAACTATGGGGCCTAGAGACTTCATTCAGGGCTTAAATTAAAGCTAAATAACTGTACTATCACTTATTTGCCCTTATTTACCTTTTACAACGAGTACTATAGGCTTTTTGTAGCTATAAAAGCGACTAAGGCTCAAAATTTTTAATTTTGGGAAAAAATTGCCCATTTTTGAAGAGATGTAACTCGGAATCTATGGGACGTATAAACTTAGGGATGGTCTTAAATTATTGCAAATTTTATCTACTTTAAAAGATGCAGTTGAAACTTTTTCGTGCGGATGCATTTTTTATGAGTTATAAGCCAAAAACTGAAAAAAGTCGGAAAATTTTGAGGTTTTTTGGGGATTGCGAAGTTAGCACAGGGCTTTCAGGGTTGCAAAATTGGTTACTAACTACTGGGATGGGTCCTAACAACATAAGACAAAAATTGGAACTACCTTATTTTTTGCAATTATCGCCCTTTTTTTGTCGTTATTGACTGGCCTAAAGGAAATAAGTCCAAAAACAAGCTTTGAGAAAATCGTTAAAAACACTGTATAAGAGCATAAGTAACGGAATTTTCGTTACATAACCACGAAATTTGTATTGGAAACTCATGACCCTATTTAGAGTACAGAACCATCATCGAAAAAATTTAAATTATATTCACACAAAAAAAGATTTTATAGTTGAAAAAAGTTGATGGACTTATTCATCCTTACTAAATTTCAGGTGAAAAAAAATCTTAACCTCTTTAATCGGCAATAAAATTATAATTCTTCTTAGTTCACACATAAAAAAGTAAAAAAAAATAGAAATATTAAGACGGGAATAAAATTTAAAATTATTTTGAAACTGTGTCATTAAGGTAGTACCAATATAGTAAAACATTCTCTCTAAAAAAAAGATAAATTTAAAAAATTAAAACCAAATTTAATTTTGGCTTACTTTGCAGCTCAAAGAATAAAAAAGTAAAAAAGAAAAACTAATTAACTTAAATTTCAAATTTAATTGAAAAATACAAGGAATGGATATCGATTTCGCCAAATTTAAGGGGCTATATCTGCTTATAGGAAGTAGTTATTTGTTCCCTCTTTCTACTCATGTGTGGAGAGAAACTTGGAGATTTTTTTTTTAGTTTTGCGCACAAAAAGTCAATTTTTCATTTTTTTGGATTTCACTGACGATTCAAATTTGATATTTTATTTCACTCCATTATTAAACCTTATTTTTTAGAGACGTTTTGATATGAAAAAAGTTTGTGAAAGGATTGAGTGTTTGTAAATGTTTGTAACCAGGGCCCGATTTTGAAAATTTGCTATACACAACAATAAGTAGTTAAATATTAAAGTGCTAACTGTTTCAAAGGTGTCACCAAAATGTGTGTTCCACCCATTAAATTGGGGAGGGTTTTTATTTTAAATTCTTGAAAAAATATTTTAAATGCATTCCAGAAAGTATGTAAAGCCATTCTTTTTTGTTTTAAAGTTTAAGATATTTTTGTTACCTCGGGGCCCTTAAATTAAGGGGCCCCTAGGCCAGGGTCTCAAAATCCTAATGACTAATCAATGTCTGTTTGTAACTTTGTAATCTTTGACTATATGTATATTGAACACTTAATAACTCTTAATAGACAAAAACAGTTTCTGCAAAACTTCATAAAATACTTTATAAACAAACGCTTTATAAAATAAACGTGTTAGTGTAAGTTAATAAACTTGGAATTGAAAATCTGCATTCTAAGCGGAATCCATGTATTAAATCGTGTAAAATTGCATTCCTAATTTTATCAGGACCAACTTTTTTAATCTACGAAGAGGAAGAACATAATGAGAAACTTTCTAAACATGTTTTTAAAAAACTTTTATAATGGAAGGAAAATGGGTTAAGTGCTTCGGTGCCCCATATTTTGAAAATCCCTTGTCCCCTAAAAAGCTAAAACTAATAAATACTTACCCTTGAAATAGTGCTGTGCTCTGCAGTTAACAACTTTCCAAAGTGAAGCAATCGAACACGATCCAGTGAAATTGTGGCTCAAAACAAAAGCTTTATGAAACCGGTGGATGAGTAGATATTTTTTTCCGGGAAGTCAAGCAATCTGACCGTTACGCAAACGTAGAAGATAGGTGCGTTTGAAAAGAATGCAGGAACTGGTTCAGTCAACAAATTGTCGAAACACTAAAGCATTTGGACTTCCCGATAAATTGACTATACTGCTCCGGTATACTACGGAAACGTTCCCAGGCTAAACTTACAAAAACAGACGAAAATTTTCCAGGCATCATAAGATGCAGGGCCGTATTTAGGCATGTGCAACATGTGCTATAGCACAGGGCGGCAAAATTTTGGGGTGCGGCCGGTTTCAACAATTCAAAATGCTACATACTATACAGTTCAACAAGGGGCTACATACTATACAGTTCAACAAGGGGCTACATACTATACAGTTCAACTCTGGACAGTGCCTCCTCTTAGACCCAAAAATGTTCTTAAAATGAGTTAAAACCCTACTTTTACAAGTTAAATTTCAAAATTTCTCCTGCATACCCCCCTGTGGTTCACAAGGGAATCTAGCGTGACACTTTTGAGAAAATCCCAGAAATTTTTTGTCAAAAGAAAAAGGTGATGAACCCAAAAAAAGGTTCTCAAAAGGATTTAAAACCCTACTTTTACAAGTAAATTTCAAAATTTTTTCTGAGGGAAGACCACCAGACCCCCCAGTGGTACCAACATATAATTTTGCGTGACACTTTTGAGAAAATCACCGAAATGCTGTGGGTAAGGTAAAAGTGATGGGCCCAAAAAAGTTCTCAAAATGAGTTAAAACCCTACTTTTAAGGGTCGAATTTCCAAATTTCTTCTGGGGGGGACCCCCATACCCCCCAGTGGTACCACAAGGCAATCTTACGTGATACTTTTTAAAAAATTCCCAACATTTTGATATTTTGGTTCAAAAGGTAAAGACCCCACCTTTAAGCAGTAGACTTTAAAAAGAAATAAGACGGGTATTTTCTTGAAACAGGAAATGAAATAGAGGGGGGCGGCAATGAATCGATAAGCACAGGGCGGCAAAAACCCTAAATACGGGCCTGATAAGATGACTCAAAAGACTTAGACTTACTGTAAAAAGTTAGATGAGGAATTTCATTAGGAGAGGAGTAAATTATAATATTGAAAATTGGGTTCTGAGTTGCCGAACCCATTCAGTTAGCACCACTAACTTGGCTACTTGGCGTGCATTAGATGAAACTTTTTTGATTGGCCGATTTTAACACGATCTTCAGAGAAAACACGGCTAGTTCATTAAAGAATTTGACGGTTTCTCTGCAATTCTTGCTTAGTAAGGTTGCCTTTGGCGTTAAAAATGATGAACTTCAAGAATTTTTACAGATTTTCTGAGGAGTGTCATTTCAGTTTCTGACAAGAGGTTTTTTTAAAGTTGAACTGGGCCATGCCGTTCAACAGACCGTAACCACGGACTTTTATTTTCTTGTGTGTGGGGATTTGAATCAACGTCGTTTTAAAGGTAATGGACCCCCTAACGGGTACAGGGTACATTTATATGTTAAGATTTAGTAACTTAAAAGAAAGTATAGTATTTGAGTATCACACATAATGATGAAATTTTATAACGTGAGTCCCAAGTAGAAACGGGGGGTCTGGGGGAAAATTTCGAAAATTGCCTCTTAAAGTAGAGTTTCAGCTCATTTTTAGACCCTTTGGAAAAGAGGGGTAGTAGTACGTTGTAAACCATAGAATTTTCTAGGGAATAAGTTATAAATAAACATTAAAGTTTCGAAAAGGGTTGGGGGTCCTGTACCAATGTACCAATCACGGGCTACCAGTAAAAAAATTGTGAGAGTCTTACAATACATAAAATACTTAGTACAAAAACTTTAAATGGTAAGATAATAATTGTAGAAGTTAAAGTCAAGGTTTTTGGTAAAAAGTCATGAACTGTACATTTTATCAGTTTTTAGCGCAAAAATATATTTTCTGAAAAAATATTATTGTGGGTATAGGGTAGGGTGGAGTTTGTAAAGACGTAGAATAAACCAAAGCATAAATAGTCAAATCTCTTTTATTAAACCTCATCCAACCCAACAACAAAAACAGAGCAGCCTTTATATACAAAAGAAAAAGTTAAGATTAAAGTTAAAATTTAAGGTTTGGAAATCAATAAAAATTAAAATACAATAAACAGACTAAACAAACTAAATTTAAATTTTAAAAGCTGAAATGAGGGGTGCTTCGCTACAAGTTTATTAGTTATAAATCATGCTTTTTTCCTAGTTTTTAAAGCGGTAAATTAAAATGTTACGAAAATCACCCTTTGCTGTCTACTTTTTAAGACGTCATTCTTAAAAGAAAACATATCACTAGAACTACCAAAATCTTATACATTATATTTATTACCCATAATTATCAAAATCATCTTTGTTTAAAATCTCCACCTTATAACCAGTTTTTCAAAAAAAATTTGAACACGAAACTTTGTAAAATCTATCAGAATTTTCCGGATGGGCTTATTTAATAAAAAATTTATTTTATACACATATTTTCTTTAAAAATAGAGTACTGGACTAATACAAAGTTACTAAATTGTCAGGGAACATGACATTGTAGGGCAAAACAGAGATCATTTTTTAATTCTGTGCACTAAAAAAACGTTAAAAATAATGACTTTAAAAATAAATTTGAATAAAAAATTTATATTTTTAAGTGTACTCTTGTTTTTAAGGAAAAATTCTCCGATTTACTAACTTTAAATGCGGTATCTAAAAAATGTTAAAAAATGCGGTGTCTTAAAATTAAAAAGAGGTTATTTTCGGATTCAGAACACTAAAAAACAACAAAAAATGATTTTAAGGTAGCGTTTGAGTTTAAAAATAATTATTTTTTAAATATACTTTCATTTTTCTTGAAAAATTGGCATTTTTAGTTCAGTTGTCAAGAAAGCTGAAGTCCTATGATAAAACGGGGGTCGTTTTTAGATTCGGAACATTAAACATAAAAAGGATTCAAAGGAAAATTTTGAATTAAAAAATTAGTAGGATTCCAATTTCCAAAATTTTGAGGGCATTTCCCACAAAACATGAAAACCTGATTTGTCATAAAACATGACCTCCCAGGACAAGATGGTGGTCAATTTTGGATTCAGAGCACCCAAAATCATAAAGTTCAGGTTGAATAATAACACAAACTGCTCTAAAAAGGTTTTTTTTGCTAACCTGATATCAATTCGTTTTGATGCAAAACATAAGGTATATCACATAAATCTAAGAAAAGTTAGGATTACAAACCTGCTCTTAAGGGACAAAATTGAATGTCTCAACCCTCGAAATGAAAAACACGGCTTTGTGGCTGTTCTTTTTAAATATGTTCTAATATAGCTGTTCTAAAATTATTTGCAGACTATGACTTTCCATTTAATTTGATAAAAGATTTAATAAGTGTTACTCATTGTTAAGAGTTGGAATAGCAAATTGTGTCGACTAATCTTTTCATAGAATGACTAAGAGGTTTTAAAAAAAAACAACGCAATTAGGTGACAAACGTTAATCAGAACTCACGACCAACAAACAACTTTATTTATTTTATTTTTTTATTTATTTTTTTATTTTAAAAATACATTGCCAAACAGAAAAGGAATTCCATTTACTTGTGGAAATCAAATTTTAAATAAAATGAAGTTAGTCTTAAAGGCTAGAGTGGGCCGAAAAAAAAACGTTTTTTTTTTCAATATTCAAAACGCTATACCGATGAAAACTTGCTCCTAGGTACTAGATTAAGAAAAATGGCACAAATACTTTTAAAATCGGTTAAAAAAGCGCATCGGACCTAAAGTAAGAAAAAATACGCATTCATTCATACAAAATCTTCTTTATTTTTCGAGAAAATAAAATAAAATAAAATAACTTCTGTAAGAAGTAGATACAGGCAGGTATTACACTCTGTTCATTTTGAACTGGCGCCCGAAGATATTTCCTTCCCCACCACCGAATCAGTAACCATAGCTACTATCAACTTCACAGCGACGAAGAAGGCTTACTATTGGTCGCACGAAGAGCGTAGCCATGGTTACGCTTCTTGCGAGGGGGAAAGCACTATTCTTTAGGTGCCAGTTCAAAATGAATAGAGTATATTAGAATTAGAGTAATGATCAGTAAAGATGTAAAAATAAAAAATAGGGTAAATTTTACATTACATTGGTGGTTTCTTACCCCTAAAAATACACGTTTTTACTAGAAATTCACATACATCGTAATAAAATTTTTTTCGTAAAAAATGATAAATCGTAATAAATGATTCTGCAAAATTTTGTTTTTATGAAACATATTACCTTTCTCGGTATTATTCAACAACCTCCAAACAGTTATGCCGTTTTTACAGTTCACCTCGCGATCTGAGTTCACTTATTGCTGCACATCAAATTTGCATGAAGATACCTCGCTCAACCGAATCAATAACGCCTTTCTAAAATCTAACATACTTTCTCTAGCTTACCAAAAATGTGATACAAATATTTTCCCATATTTTCATTTGAGTTTTTCTCTTGCATTGGAAATTGAAACTAACTCTCTAACGATTATAAAGTAGTGTGAAAATAAAGGGATTTAATATTTCATACGGAAAAAAAGGAAACCACAATCTTATTCTCTAATATATTTTGATGACTGGAAGAATGCCTCGTGAGTTAAAGTTACAAATAATAGCCTTGTTTATCTTCTTCATCGATGTACAGGGTAGGACACACTTAGACGACTCAGAATCACACAGGAAATATTAGGGGAGACTGGGGATATTTGATCCCGTAACCAAAAATATACCAAAATCAATTAGAAGATCTTTGATACTTAAGTAGTCACATTTTTAAATTTTTAACGTTTTTAAAGTTAATACTAGTTCACAAAATCTAGCAACACTCGGTATTTTTCGGTCCTTTTTGATTTAACTCAATAAATGATTGTCTGAATGTGGCAAGGAAACTTTTTAAAGCAAAATATATAGTAACTAATAGCAAATTTGAATAGTAACTGTTCTATGCAATTTTGAAAATTAAATTAAGTGTAATTTTTAAGTATAGACTGTATTTAATTATTGAGAAGTTTGTTCAGGTGAACAACCTTCTATTTAATACACTATTCGACAAAATTAAACTGTTTTCTCCCAAACAAAAATGAGATTAGGTATTTCTGAATAATTTCAGGGTGTAGAATTCAGAAATGGTGTTGAAAAAGCTGCAGAAAGTACAGTTTTTTTTGTTACAAATATGTCACCAGTACTGTAAGAAGCGGGCAAAAGCGTTAAAACCACTCATTTTTTAACAGTTAATCTCATTATTTTAGCATAAAATATAGTATAATAATTGAGGTTATATACATGTTTCAGACAATATAAAACTAAAAATCACTAAACATTCATTAAATACGATGCGATTTTATAACTTTTTGTCTCTTAAGTGGCGTCAAATCTCCTCTTTTTATGAACCAAGAGCTGTAGCCCAAAATTGCTATTGATCAGATACCTATGTATCGAGTCAATGTCCTTAGGGAATATTTACCCTTGCTTATGATTGACTACAGTGAAATTTTCTTGAAATAAATTCAAACGTGGATGTAAAATATTAATTTCGAGTGATGTTCAACATCCTATGGCTTGTAAGACTAAAGAGAACCTTCTGTTGAGATTAAAACATTTTTATCGGTCCTATTTTCTCAAAATCATCTTACCCACTCTCCTAAAAACTATTTCCAAGTTGGTAATGCGTTTTTATTAAATTTTCCTTCAAAAGCAGGGTCGTGGATATTTTTTTAATCAGAGGTGCATACTGACTTTGAGATTGCCTTTACTTAATGGTGAAAAAAAAGTCCTTTTAAATACTTTTTGAAATGTTTTCTTTTGTATTTATCATTGATATTTAATAAACAAGATCATTTAAATGTCCTCTTCAAACCATATGGATAGTAATTTGCATAGAACTACTTTTTACTCTTACGCACTTAAAAAGATCCACATTCTAACTTCTGCAACACACGTAAGGAATCCAGATTTCCTTTTAGTCACCTATTTGAACCCAAATCAGAGGGAAAAACTTTTTCCCACTTTTTCTGTTAAATATTAACGTTGAATTGTAATTGTACCTTACCCAAATTTAGTAAAACATTTTTTGGATTAATGTGCAAAATCTACACTGAAAACTCGTCAATTTTCAAAATGAACTGCAGTACAAAAGCATTGCCACACTTTTTTTTTTCAAGATATAACTTTATTTATTTATTTATTTATTTGAACATAACACTTGAACAAGAGAAACATTTAAACACACAACACAAAATTACAAAAAAAGAGAACCATAATCACCTGGGACCTACCGGTCCATTTAGGTGACCAAATATATATTTAAATAAGAAAATATATGAAAATACATATTTAAATAAGAAAATATATGAAAATACATGAAATGAATGTCTATATACTGGGATACTACAAATAAATAAATTAAATGGGATTGCAGGGTTGCTATTGGACAAAAATGACGCTTAAAACGCAAAAATTAAGAAAAAAAGCAGAAAATCAAAAATTTTTGTTACACAAAAATGGCACGTGGTGGAACTTTTTTACTTGCAGATATTTGAATAAATATATGATTTAGTAACAAAAATAGTAATTTGGTTGTTGTTAGAAAACCACTGTCGACTAGTGTTATTATTAAAAATGAATGATTTGTATAAATATTACATGATTACTTTTGTTTTTCTATTAATTAATAGATATAAACTGTAGTAAATTTGATAAATAAGTATAATATTTTGTAATTGCAATGTTAGCATTTAAATTTAAAGGCTTTAAAAACTTTTGCTAGGCTTTATTTTCTTTTTTTCAAGTATTCTGGTGATTTTTATATTTTCAATAAATAAAATTAATACAACTCTTAATTAATTTTGTTATTGCATATTAAGAAGTAAATAAGATTATTTTTGTAATTATGATTTGGGTTTTTATATTCTTTGTCGTAATTTTAGCTTCCTCTATAGAACTTGCTAATTTAGAAAATAAATATTAATTTTATTCATAAATATATTGTGTGTGCATTACTGTATCAGAGGGGGAAAGAATTATCAAAAGCATCATACCACGTTTGTAAAACTACCATATTTTTACGCATTGCAAAGTTGATTTTAAAACAAAAATGCTATTTTTATGTTCATGTTGTTATTATACCTAAGAAAAAAAAATCAGAATTATTGTTATTCTTCATAAACATTATTTAATAAACTATATTTTTAGGTGCATTACTGAAATAATGGATATCTATTGTAATTTCCGAGTGGGATCAAGTATCCCCACATCAAAAGCTACATGATCCCGTTGTAAAAAAATTTTTTTAAATTTTTCGCTAAAATTATTTGATTAATTTCAAATAAAAAATATTATTTGGTAAGAGGGATAGCAAACCATTGCTCATATCAAAAATTTCTGAAATATGATAATTTGCAGCAGGGAAAAAAATTTAAAACTGAATTTGGGATCAAGTATCCCCAGTCGCTCCTACAGGCAACATAATATGTATAATTTTGCGTTTCGTATTATGTGCTGGCTTGGCTTGGAAAAAAATAAGATTTGCAGAAGCCACGGTAACAAAGAGTGGAAAGGTGGAAATTTTGTATATTGAGCAAGATGGAGAGATAAAAATTCGTTTTAATGCCAATCCCTGATGTTCCCATAGTATACCGCGCTTATATCCATCAATGAGTCGCGAAGTGCTCGGGATAGGATTAAATGGTTTCTAATTATTTTTAAAAATAACCCAGTTTCAAGTGCAAAGGTTATAAGAAATAGTAACTTTGTTACTTCATATATCTGGACAAAACTAAGATTTTCAGAAATTCCATTGCATTTAATAGTAGATACCGAGAATAAATTTAATGGTAAGATAAACAATTTTCAAGCGGTCGCGCCCATAAGACCGAAATCCATCAGACAGAAGCGCCTCTTTCCCGATCGCTACCGGACCGAAAGAGAATTTGACCGAACGGGACGTTTGATCCCGACAACTCATTTTGGTCTCTAATTTTTAATATTAGTTTCAGCCCCCACATGACCTACTTCAGTACCAAAGCATAGAAGCAGTGACGTAGCTACGGGGGGCGGTCCGCCCCGGGTGTCACCCCGAAGGGGGTGACACCCAAACTAGTGAACTTGGCACTTTTTTCAAGTTGTATGCTTTCCTTGAAAAAAATTTTTGAATTCATTCTACCAATGAAATAAATTAGGGTTTAGCAAATCGGTTGTCACCCTCAAACTATCTAGGAGAGTGATACCGAAGTCTTCGAATTTCGCCCTAAGTTGGTAAATATGCCTTCCTTGAACAAAAAAAATTATCATCCTGGAAAATACTCATTTGGCTGGCTACCTAAGAGGGGTGACACCCACCCAAGCTTGAAAATTTCGAACGTACTTTTAAATGTAAACGTATGAAATATAAGTGTAAGAATTGATTTAAATAATTAACAGTTTTTAGGGGTATGAACTGGGGTGTCACCCATCGAGCTTTATTTAGATGATACAAATTTTCTCGATCACACATAAATGTTTTTATTGAGCGAAAAAACCATTAAATAAATAAATAATTATTAAAATGAGTTATCAACCCATTTGGAGAGGGGTGTCACCCCTTTGGCTATGGGGTCCAAGTAGTTCAACAAAACAAATTCAACTGAAAACTACTATGAGATATAAACCCTTCAACCCAGGTGTCACCCATTCAGCTAGCTGGGAGGTGTCATTCAAACTCTAGTTTAAATAGTTTTAAAAACCAAGGTAAAGGGTTGGCAGAGAAAAAAATCCATCAGATATTTATTTAAATCTTAAATGAGTAAATTTTAAATCCACATTTTACCTCAGGAAAAATCTGAATACCCCAACTGTTTCATCTTCTGGTTTCGCTAGTCATCGTTTGAAAATTTTTCCCACACAAGAAGGGTTTTATCAGGGGTGTCACCCAGTGTCACAAATATCCAAACATAAGTTTGTACGCTATATTTAAAGGTCACATTTCAAAAAATTTCTAGGGGACACTTTCTTTTCAAAGGAGGGGCCCCAAGACCCCCTCCTTTGATTACTTAGAACTCTATTAAATGCAATTTTTATATTAAATTCCGCAAAATGCTAATTTTGGCTAGATTGAGCCTATTAAAAATGCTTTAGTAATAATATTTTAGGCCCATCTCGATAGAAATTTCCCTATACGCCAATGGATTGAATTATCCGAATATGTTGACCAAGGGCGTATAAAGAGGGAGCCCGAAATTCGGACTACTTTGTATACAAAAACAAATTAAAATCCAGTTTTTAGGGTCAAATTTCCTGGGAGAGGACCCCACACCCTCTTTTGTACTTGGAACTTAAGTTAAAATGCAAATCCCACCTAAAAATGTGTGTCCGAAATTCGAGAACTAAAGGCCTCAAAACTAGTTAAAAATTTGATTTTTGAGTCCATTTTTTTTTAATTTTCTGGGGGAGAACCCCCAGACCCCCCTTTGGTAGTTCGAACTTTATTATACACAGCTTTCCCTATAATTAGAACTTCTTCATGACGATAATTCCGCCTAAAATGTATTAAGAAGCTACATTAAACCTATATATGTATGAGATGCTGAGGAATAATTTTGGGCCCTTCCTGAAATAAATTTCTATATACGGTTTGGACTGAAGAATAACTTACATCAAAACTCGTTGTTGCAAAGTTTGGAAATTGTTTGTTGCCAAAGTTTGGCAATGGTAAATTAAAACCTTCAATTTTGAAATTTTTATATGATAAGTATCGGATCCCGTATCCGGCGTCCCGATAACCGGAGTGTTCCGAAAACCGGCGGTTTTTCCAAAATTAAAATTTTTTTTTTAAGTTCCAAATCCGTGCTCCGAAAGGATCCAGTGAGTTCCGACCGATGTACTCCGATTTTCGGCGCCGAAAATCGGCACGCGGATGACGAAGTCCCTTTTTTCAATCAAAAAGGGATAAATTTTGGCAACCAAAGTCGCGCGGAAAAAACGCGCTTCGGTACCGAAAAACGCAGCGTACTCGTCACCGTGCCGAAAATCGGCATCGTACCAAAACCGAAACAAACAAGTCCGATCAGGTGAGTTCAGCTTTTAATTTCTTTAGTCTTAAGTTTATTTTTATGGATACTTAAGAAGTATTTTAGTACAAAATCTTTAAAGTAATTGATTTTAATCACGTGACGCTTACGTTTTTCCAGCGCCGAGAAAAAGTCCATCTATGCCGGGCCGAAAACCGGCTTCGGCATGCCGGTTGAATACGCCTAGCCATTGGTCCGTAGGACTCACGTGACCTCCAAAAACGCACGCCGAAAAAACGCATTTCGGCGCCGAAAGGGATGCCAGGGGCCGCGCGAGATTGTTTATTTATTTTGCTCTCTCGCGCGACCCTGCAGATTGCGCGTCATTGCGCGTATTTTCGTTACGATCGCGTGTTACGAATAGACGCGGTCTTTCTGAGCTTTTTTCGGGAATTGTTCCGAAAACCGGATTTTCCCGTAAACCGGACTGATGCCGGTCCCGAGCGAGCCGGATACGGGGTCCTATACGTATATTAAATGCCATAAATATAAAATAAGGTTCCACCTGAGACCCTCAGTTCTAGACTGGTGTCGCAAATTTTATTTTTTGTAACCGAATCCCAAAAGGGGGTGACACCGAGAGCTTCCGCCCCGGGTGACACCCAAGCTAGCTATGCCACTGCATAGAAGTAGCAAAAAGTTGATCGATCCCGTTCGGTCAAATGTCTCATTCGGTCAAACATCCCGTTCGGTCAAACGTCCCAATCGGTAAAGTGTCCCTCCCGTTCGGTCAAACATCCGATTCGGACAAGTGTCTCGTCTCGTCCGATGAAAAGTCCTGTCGGTCAAACGTCCCGTTTGGTCAAATTGTCTTTCGGTCCGGTGGCGATCGGGAAAGAGGCGCTTCGGTTTAATGGATTTCGGTCAAATGAGACACACCCATTTTCAAGTACCTGCTTCAATTTTATTTTACAATTCGAACTATCTTAGTATCAATACAGGGTTATTCAAAAGCCTCTTTCAAACAACGTCTCCTAGGGTCATGGAAGTAAGGTCCTGAAGAATCCATTTACAGCTTATATAGCTGCGAAATAAAAAGGTTACAAAAATCATAATTGAATCGCTTATAAACATGTAAAATGACACTTTTCTTGTTTTGAGATAAACGAAAAACTGTATAGAAGCTCACTACATTTCTATGAAGATGTTTAGTAATTTTTTTCTTAAAGTAGGCCTTATTTGGATATTCTACAGGCAAAAAACATTTTTTTAATGTTTTTATTCTTTTCAAAAAAATATTGAAATATTTGCATTTGACAAGTTTCTGCAAAAAACAGAGTGTTCAAGCCAATTTTCATAGCTTAACTCTAATTCATTTAAGGATTTGTTAATAAAAGTAGGAAAATTAGTTGAAAATAACATTTCTTTATTTAATATACTAACCCATGAAATTATTATAGAATTCTTATAAATGATTTCAACTCTAGACTCAAAAATAGAGGTTATCCAATTCAAAATGTTACTATAGACATCTTCGAAGTTAATTAGATAGTTGTTTAGAGATGTATGGACAGTAAAACGAGTTTGCTTCCTACAAAATCAGTTAATTAGTTCAATATTATGATCTGGGGTATAGATTTGATGTCCCCTTTTAATAAAGTGATTCATAGATTCAAAATATCAATCATGTGGATGTAATAAAGGGCCACAACCCCACAAACATGGAAATTTGAAATATTCAGGGTGTATCTGAAATGGTGCAACAAACTTTCAGGGATGATAGTACTCATCAAGACGAACAAGAATCGGCATAGAAAGGGGGGTCCCAGACCAAATCCCAGGGAGTTAAAAATGGAGCGACACCCCAAAAAAATCATTGAAAAATTCAATTTGTAGAAGAACTACTATTAGTAAAAACTTAATCATGGTCTCAAAAATTGTGGTTTAATATGATCTTCAAAATTATCTCAAAAGTCTTCACTTTAAAATTTTTTTATTATGAAAAAAGTTAAAAAACCACAAAAAAATGTGAAAATTCTACCAAAACCTAATTTTGTATTTCAAAATCCTTTCTTTTGATTTAATAATCTGAAAGATTATAGTTGTAAACCTTTAAGTCCAAAGTTTGACGTAAAAACAATCAATATTAAACGCTTGAGATCCTGTTAAAGTTCGTTTTTTGTGTGCGCAAACGTGTTTCCTATAGCCGTTTTCAAAACGGCAGTTAGCGGACGCCAAAAACGGACTTAAACCATGCTTTAACAGGATCTCAAGCATTTAATATTGATGGTTTTTACGTGACACTTTGGACTTAAGGGTTTTCGACTATGATCTTTCAGATTATTAAATCAAAGGAAAGCATTTCGAAATACAAAATAAAGTTTTGGCAGATTTTTCCCATTTTTTGTGTTTTTTTAACTTTTTTCATAATAAAACAAATTTTAATGTGAAGATTTTTGAGATAATTTTAAAGATCATATTAAACCACAATTTTTGAGACCATAATTAAGTTTTTACCAATAGTAGTTCTTCTACAAATTGAATTTTTCAATGATTTTTTTGGGGTGTCGCTCCATTTTTAACTCCATGGGATTTGGTTTGCGACCCCCTTTCTATACCGATTCTTGTTCGTCTTGATGAGTACTATCATCCCTGAAAGTTTGTTGCACCATTTCAGATACACCCTGTATAGCTACCAAAACGCCCATAGTCTTGAGATTCATACAAAAACTTTAAGAATATGGTTTTAACTATTGGTTGATGGAAGAGAAAGAGAGAGAGATCTAACCTCTAAAGAATGACTGTTCCAATTGCATGTAGTGTTTGTATGGGATTGAATAAAAAAAAGCAGTCCCAAACAAGCTGCAGCTGAGACGGTATGAACAAAATTCCCTGCAGCTTAAGTGCAGAAACTAGTCAAGCGACGTCGTTTCACATGTTTCTGCACTAAAGCTGAAATTTAACATGCTGGAAAACTATTTTAAAATCACGTTATTTTTATAATTCTTACTTTAAAATGTGCGTTTACCCCTACAGAATCCCATGACACCAATAACTCATTTTTGAAAAAAAAAAAGGTGTTAGACACGTTTCAGAAATAAGCGATTAAATTATATTCGTTTTTCCCCACAAGTGTGACAGAATAAATTAAAAGAGTAAACGTTATACGGCGCCATCTAGTATAAAGGTTTTCATGAAATTAAAATCAAAGTTGATAGATGTCAGCACGACACAAAAAACCTAAGACGCTCTTGTTTGTTGCTCATTTACTTTATTTCTTTTCAAATTTTAACATTATTTGAATTCTGATTTGAATTTTTTACATAATTTTTCTAGACTAAATGAAAATTTATTGTTTGCTATAAGACCTATAGTTAATTAATTTGTTCAATTTCCAACCAATTTTACAATTATTTCTAATACGGGATGCAAAAATGCACAACTATGAATTCATGACACTCAGAATTTTGGAAAAGAATTGAAGGAGTAAAATTTCCAGTTTGTAAAAGTGGACATGATTAGATGGATTTTTGGAGTTTTCCATGCAAAAATTATTTTTCAAGCGAAAAGTAATTTGTTGTTCGAATGATAGCATATTATGTACACATACTCTGTTGTTAAAACTTTTCCTGGAGAGTAGTAAATTTAATTTTATTGCGAAATTTTCTTACCCTAAAAAGTTTTTCTTATTTCATAGAAATTCTGTTTCACTGTTTGTGTTAGCGAAATTTGTATGAAAGCGTCTCTTCTCAGATTATGTAGGGGAGGGGCGACCTCTTACAGTCCCTTTTGGAATCATTTATAAGCTAGAAAAAAAAAGTTAATTTGGTACAGCTTTAGAAAGAGTCCTCCAGTCTCCATGTTTACCCACAGCTTAAATGATGACTAACAACCATAGAGTTCTAATTTTTAATATTGTTAATATAGATCCTAAAATAATAAGAAGAAGAAGATATAATTTATTAGAGATCTTAATAGTACTATTGGATCTCAGCGTTATTTCTAAAGTACTTACTTAAAGAGTACACTTTTAAGTTGTTTTAGATCAAAAGTAGAGTGTGTTTAAATTTTATACCACGTAATTGTTAAACTTTTGCATTTAATGTGAGCTCTAAGTATAAGTAGGGTGGGTGTCTTGTCGGCCAGTCTCAGAAAAAATTTTAAATTTGCCTCTTTAAGTAGTGTTTCCGCAAATTTTGGGATACTTTTGGTACATTCGAAGAGAACCACAGAATTTTCGAGGGAAAAATTATAAATATATGTCACAAAATTTCAAGAGGGAGCTAGGGTCCTCTCCCAGTTAAAATGTTTGAAATTTGATCTTCAAAAGTAATGTTTTATGTCATTTCAAGACCCTTTGGGATACACTCGAACAGGATTGCTGCTTCCAAATTTCATAATTTTCAATGGAAACAATAGTGTAAAAATTTATATCGAAATTTCAGGGGGGGGGTGAACTCCCTGAAATTCACCCTTGGATACGGCCCTGACGTTTTTTTACATTCTGTTACATTCTGAAGTTTACCTGAATTTAAAAGGGCGTATTTCAATCCTGTCCCTTGGAATCTATGCCAGGGGCAGGCATTAGGATGTATCGGAAAAACTTTTTTTTGGATATTGATGATGTGTTAGAGCGGAAAAGTTGTCTAAGGTAGCAGAGAGTACCTGTGATTTTTTTCAGAATTTCCGGATGATATCTTTAGGTGCCAACTTTGCCCTGAAGGTCTCCCATGTTATCCTATGGAGCGCGCAACACGAAAAGGTCGGAAAGACGTTTTTAGCCCCCCCCATTCCTACCCTGATCACACGACTACACACGACGAATGTCTTCTCGAGTTATGGACCCTATATGATGTATGATACCCGAAAAAACTTGAATAATAGCCTAAATCTCCGTATTATGTCGATTGTGGGCTCAAATTTAACAAGGAAAGACGCGAATTTCTTGTTCAATGAATGATCCTAATGAATTAAACAAAAGCTGGCTTTGCAGATTAGGCAATTTATTGCAAATAAAATGTTCAAATTTAAGTCGAAAAATGGTAGTAGCTGCTGAAATTCTATTTTGTAATCGCAAATCCAGAAAGTTTTTTCACTTTAAACTAAATGCACTCCATAATATCTGTCGAAATTTATTTCTTTCGTATTCCCCCCACCAATATTTTTTTTAAATATAAACTATAAAACGTAAATTATAAAGAAGAATGTACACAGCTGGCCAAAAAAAATGCAACACCAAGAACAAAAAGGGATATCAAAGTCAAATTTCTTTCTATGATTGCACCTAGTGTAAATGTGAATTGATGAAAAATTCAGCCTTCCTGAATGTTAGGGGGCCGAGAAAATCAGTGAGGAGTGTTATCTGTCTCCATAGGTGTCCCTTACCGCCGTCCCACGCCATGGTATTGAGTGAAAAGGGCTTTAAATGGGCTTTGAGGGATTGGAGGACCATGTTGCCTCCCCAGGTAGTCTAAGTTCATGTGGTGCACCAGCAGACGTTGCAAACCGGGCTAGGTGATTTCTCCTCTTTCACCGGACATGTTTTGTGGGCGTTGGTTCTTAAGAACGGGTAGGTCTGGGTAAAAATGCAACATAGGGGGATAAGAAGAAAGCTTGTGGACATTTTGTCATCATGTGGTTGTGAATTTTTCTCTTGAGACCTGTCCGAAGGAAAGGGCTGAAGGTAAGGGTAGACAACAGGTTGCCAAACTACAATGATGCAGCTCTGGTCTAATCTCTCTCATCTAATTTAGCCAAACTCTGCACTGGATGATTCCTTGTAAAGAGTACAGTTGGGGAAAAAACGACTCAGTTGCGATTTCTGGCGAACCACTTGGGTTAGGAAGACGAATGAGGTGTCATTTTTCATTGTTTAAAGTATTCTTTAACCAATAAAATTTTCGAGTCCTTAGGGGGTCGTCTTCATATTAAACGAAACACTAACTTTTTTTTTCCAATGGAGACCCCCAATTATTATTAGTTTTTCAGAAAGGCCATCCCCCAAACCCTTAAATACCAAGTTTCATCCAGATTGATTAAAAAAATTTATTTTTCAAAAATAAACTTAAAAAAAAATTTTTAAATCGTGAAATATTTTTATGGTAATCGATTCTTTTAGTAATTTTATGTAGGAAACCAAAATTTCAATCGATTTTATCCAATAGTTTTTGATAAAAACGAACTAATATCTTAAGGGGCCGTATACCGTTGCCAAATGCATACCGCAAATGCTCTTTCTATAGTTCGTTTTATAAAAAACTATTAGATAAAATCGATTGAAATTTTGGTTTCCTACATAAAATTACTAAAAGAATCGATTACCATAAAAAAATTTCACGATTTAAAAATTTTTTAAAGTTTATTTTTGAAAAATAAATTTTTTTAATCAATCTGGATGAAACTTGGTATTTAAGGGTTTGGGGGGATGGCTTTTCATAAAAACTAATAATAATTTGGGGTCTCCATTGGAAAAAAGTTAGTGTTTCGTTTAATATGAAGACGACCAGCTAAGGACTCGAAAATTTTTTTGGTTAAGAATACTTTAAACAATAAAAAATGACACCTCATTCGTCTTTTTAACCCAAGTGGTTCGCCAGAACACGCAACTGAGTCTGGTTTTTTTCCTTAACTGTACATAAAAAATGTCTAAAGAACTATACCTAAACAACAACTTTCATTCTTTAAAAAATGAGACGGCTTATCCGTTCTAATAATTTCATTCGACAGTGCACGCAAGCATGCGCCATTGCACAATTAATATTTCTAACATCCTAATGAATAAACAAATCCAAATAACCATGCTCATGTCTCCAATAAACCTTTTCGATGTTTAACGGATGTGATGTCATACCCTTTTCTGTCATGATTGTTTTGAAAACTGTATGTCGTAGAGGTATAAGTCTGTGGTCATTTTATGCATTATATTGTGGCATCAATAAAGTTAAGTCTAGAAATTTTTTGTTTCCCAATTTCAATTAAAATGGTTTTTTACTCTTAAAGTTTGAGATGGTAGATAAGGCACATAAAATACAAAAGGTTGGAACAAAGTTTTTTCGAAAAGCTCAAAAATGCCTTTCACCTTTTCATGATTTTGAACTCATTTTTAGGCATTAAATTTAGTATTTTATGTTGTTTTAAATTTAATTTCTATGTTGTTTTATGTTTTTCTAGAATTAAACCAGGGTTGGCAAAAACCCGGGGTTTTTTTCGGAAAAAGTGTGGGTTTCTTCAAAACTAAGTGGTTTTCTCCTATAAATTAAGTGGGTTTTTTCAAATTTTAGTGAGTTCTTTCTATGTTAAATGTGTTCTGTCATAAGAACGTCAGTTTTTCCACAGTTAAGTGGGTTTTTCAAAGATTTTATACTTTGAAAAAACCCACTGAAAATGTAAAAACACCCCTTATTTACTGAAACCTGGTTTAAATTTTGGAAAAAACCCACTAAAATTTAAAAAATATCCTAAACTTTGAAAAAAAACATTCAATATTGAAAGAAATTTATTCAACTTTGAAAAAACCCACTGAAATTTTAAAAAAATCTTAGTTATTTTTTATATCTAGTTTGAACTTCAAACGTCCTTAACTTTGAAAAAACCCATTCAATAATGAAAAAACCCACTAAATAACCTATTTAACTTTAAAAAATCTCCCTGAAATTGAAAAAACACCATTTAACTTTTAAAACCTAGTTTAAATTTTGAAAAACCCATTAAAATTTTAAAAATATCCTAAACTTTGAAAAAAAAACACATTAAATTTAGAAAAAACTGTGTCAAAATCTTGATTTTTCTTGAAAAAACCCCAAAATGGGTCCAAAATGAGGGTTTTTTCACATGGTTTTTTTTAAATTGGGTCCAATTCAGCCAACCCTGAATTAAACTCAAAATTCAAAGCTTCAAGGATTTTCCCAGTGTTAACTTACATGACAGAAGTGGAAAAATTTTAAAAAGATGATTTTCTTAATAAAAAAAGTTTTTATTAATCATTCTTTAATATTATTCACAGGTTTTTATGCGGTTATTTTTCTAAGCCCCTTTTAAACCAGTTAAAAGATGTTTTGTTTAACAGTATTAGGTTAAAATTTTAAACTAAGTTTTGATCCGAATTAGGAAATATATTAGTGATTCTTTACCTTTAATTTTTTACATCTACTACTTAGAAACATAAATTGATTTATACTCAAATTTGGTAATTTAAATATTTGTAGTAAAGTTACCTATTAATTAACCTTTTAAACGCTGCAATTCAAATTTCAAATTAAAGGTTCTGATTTTTGGCTTAAAAATGGCTTGTTTCATCATTACTAAAACCATTCTGGTCATTTTTTGGCAGAAAAAAAATCCTAAGTATGATTTTGAGGATGCTCCATAATATTTTGGTATAAAAAATACATAGGAGTGTTCCCATGCGCTTAGAAGCTAAACATTTACGTTTCTGTGTGAAAAATTAGTTTTAATTACGGTTTTTTCGTCGTAAATTTTTGAAAAAACCCATTCAATAATGAAAAAACCCATTGAATTATGAGAGAACATATTTAACTTTGAAAAATATCCACTGAAATTGAAAAAACACCATTCAATTTTTAAAACCTAGTTTAAATTTTGAAGGAAAAAACATTAAAATTTAAAAAATATCCTAAACTTTGAAAAACCCATTCAATTTTGAAAGTAATCTATTTAACTTTTTAAAAAATACAAATTTAATAAACCCCCATTAATTTTTAAAACTAGTTTGAACCTAAAACGTCATTAATTTTGAAAAAAAAAACCATTCAATAACGTAAAAAACCCACTGAAATTTGAAAAACACTCCCTTAATTATTGAGACCTGGTTTAAATTTTGAAAAAAAAACTTAAATTTTAAAAATATCCTAAGCTTTGAAAAGAACCATTTAATATTGAAAGAAATCTATTTAATTTTAAAAAAAACACTGATATTAAAAAAACTTCTTAATTTTTTATCAATTTTAAACTTTGAACTTTAAACGTCCTAAATTTTGAAAAAACCCATCCAGTAATGGAAAAAACCCTTAATTATTGAAACATGTGTCGTCATAAAATTCGAAACATTGTTATAAACCTATCAGGATTCAAAGCTATTGTTGGTTTTCACTGTAAAGTAGGGCTGAAACAGATATAGTGTCATTTAGGGATTGTTAATTTTTATTTAATTAAGTATTGAATAAACTAATTTTTTTTAAAGTTTCATGTCAATTTTTTCCGTTTTCAGAAAATGCTGACATAACCCATTGGTCATGGGAAAAACAGGATAGAAAATGTCAATATTTCGAGGGGGAGGTTTAACCCCTAACCGACCCCTCCTGGCACCATCCTTTTCAAAATCACCCGACCGATATTCAAAACTATTCAGCAGTGGTTCTCAAAGTGGTCGGGACATTCAAGGGGGGCGGTGATAAGTTGTTAGAAAATTGGGGGGGCGTTATAAGAGTAAAAGGATGCGTTGATTATTTTTAAAAAATTGCTTAATGTCATTTTTATCCCTAAAAAATATTCAAAAACCCCGTAAAAGTAGCTTTAAAATCACTTTTGAGGGGGTTCTAAAATTTTAAAATTTCCCTGGAAGGACCATTGTTTGAGATATCCCATTATTTGAAAATTACCCATGGTTTGAGATATCGACAATATTTATCTGAAAACGTTCAAATAAAAAAATTCTTTGAAATATACGCAGATTAGTGAAAAAAGAAATTCTGAGGGGGCGTTGGAAAATTTTCTTTTTAAAAAGGGGGCGGTGGTCGTTTGGGGAACTATGCTCTAGACCTAGAGGAAGACCGGTGCTTGCGATACCACATGCTCCTCAGTAGCATCCCGAGAGGATGGGTGAGTTCTTCAGCCTCCTCTCAAAATAGCTTCTCCACGTCGACTGATCTACTGACAAGACAGGCTGCCACATTTGGCTGAACGCTGCTAATATATTCACCGTTTTTTAATTCACTTGTCAACATCAATAGTGAAACCAGAAGTGTTTTAGAGACATGTGGCAGGCGGGTACTTTAATGACAAGAGAGGTTTTATGTTTTTGCCTTTTAGGAGATCATGATTGACGGTCTATTAAATGATTTTGTTTATTTCATTCGAGTTAAGGTAATGGACATAAGATTGATTTGATGGCATAATGTGCGAGATAATTTCTCATTCAAATTTTAATCCAATTTGTCGAAACAGATGAAGGGTTGGGGATTATTATGTTCAAAGTTGAAAAGTGAATGAAGTGACTTAAAATTCCTCTGATCAAATAGTATCTGTAACAATTACGTGTATAAACTTTTGTCTCAGGATTAACTTTAACTACTGATCACAATATTAAGCAGATAAGGAAAATTTTCATCATTATACAAAGGAATACTCAGATACACATATCCAGACACTGTTCTTAGATAAAGATGCCAATTTTATTGATCTGGTTGAGAAAACCAAATTATTGAGAAAGATTTGATATTCTCTTATTTAATCGAATTAATTTCTCTATGTTTTCAACAAAATTTCGAGCATTGTCTTTTCGATTAAAGGTCTTATGTTTTGTACTTATTTTTTACTTTTTGGGTATTGTACTGAAGAAAAGAAGAGATTAAATTAAATCTGCGTTTGTATTAATTATTAATACAAACGCAGATTTAATTGAATCACTTAATTCTAAAACGTGTAAAGGCCACTTTTTTCAAAAAGGAGTTATTGGTGCAGAAGCATGGCAAACGACGTCGCTTGACTGGTTTCTGCACTTAAACTGCGAGGATTTTTGTTCATGTCGTCTCATCTGCAGCTTGTTTGGGACTGTTGTTTTTTATTTAATCGTATACAAACACTGTATGCGATTGGGAAAAGTAATTCTTTAGAGGTGAGATCCATAAAGCCATAGTAAAAACCCTATTTTTAAAGTTGTTGTTATACGAATCTCAAGACTTAGAATGTTTTGGTAGTTATATATTTAAAATTTCCATGCATGTGGCCCTTTATTACATCCATGTGATTGAGATTTTGGATCTAAGAATCACTGTATTAAAAGGGGACATCAAATCATAATATTCAGTCATATTAATTGTCAATTAATAGTAATATTCAGTCATATAATAATCATATGATTCATAATAATCATTATCATAATATTCATCAGATCTTAATATTGAACTAATTAACTGATTTTGTAGGCTTTTAAAGCAAAATCCTTTTACAGTCTACAAAGTTACATCTAAACAACTATCTAATTGACTTCGAAGATGTCTATATTAACATTTTGACTTGGGTAACCTCTATTTTTGAGTCTAGAGTTGAAATTATTTTTTAAAAAAGGTATTTATACATGTACTAACCAAAAGAGAAAAAATTAGAATTTTATAATAATTTCAAGGGTTAAAATTTAATAGAGAAGAGATGTTATTTTCAACTAATACTCCTACTTTTATTAACATATCCTTAATAAATCAGAGTTAAGCTATGAAAATAGGCCTGAATACTCTTTTTATTGCAGAAACCTGTCAAATGCATATATTTAAATAATTTTTTATAAAAAGAATAAAAACATTAAAATAATTCTTTTTGGCTGTAAAATATCCAAATAAGGTCTACATTAGGACAAAAATTACTAAACATCTTCATAAAAATGTAATGAGCTTCTATATAGTTTTTCTCGTTTATCTCAAAACAAGAAAAGTGGCGTTTGACATGTTTCAGAAATAAGCGATTCAATTATCTTGCGTATACCTTGTGAAGCCGAGAAAAAAAATCATTGATGATGGGTGTTTTTTAATCATTTGTTAATTGGAAGCGTCTATTAACCTGAATTTCCAGTACAAATGTTGTGGTTATACAATGAAAATAAATATTCCAATACTTATATATGTTACCGCTAAAGTATGAAATCCGTTATTTCATAGAATACCTAATTATCCCATGGAATAACTGATCGTGTCCGTTAAAGTGTAAAACTCTCTTGTATTTCATGGTTTAACTAGTTATTTCATAGAATAACGATCTGCAGCCCGTTAAAGTGTAAAATAATCTATATCATATATGTATCTCGCACGACAAATACATTTACCTTCCCCCCAGTTCAGTGTCTGCGAACAAAAATTAATTAAAATCGAAGAAGTACCGGATGTAGAAATATAGCTCCTGTCGGTTGCTACAGCTCAAAGTTTAGGTACTCGTCAAGGATTTAAAAAATGTTCGTGTAAAACCAAGTGTGTCAACAAAAAATGTTTTTGTTTTAGAAATAATGTTCTTTGTAATTCCAAGTGTCATTTTAGTAATCCTTGTTGTAACAAATGATTTTATGGTATTCCATAAATACCATTTATACGCTGCAGGAATTAGATAAATTGCTTCTTTTTCATTTTAATTGTCTATCATTAGTTTAAGTTGATTTTAGATAAATTGTTTATTTTACACTTTAACTGTCTCTCATTAGTTAATTTATAGAATACCTAGTTATTTCATAGAATAACTAGTTAAAGTGTCAAATTAATAACATATTACACACTTTAACGGACACGATCAGTTATTCCATGGAATAACTAGGTATTCTATGAAATAACTGCATTATATACTTTAGCGGTAACATATACAATATTTTTCTATTTTTACAAAACTTGGTTTTATGACTTATTCCCTTTTTCAAATAGATGATTCCTTTAAACATTATAAGAGGCTGCATTAAAGAGATCAGCTAAATCAGATTTCATTTTATAGGGTATTTTTTGAGTTATTTTATAAGTCACTCTAATTTTAATGAAAGAAATTTTATCAATTTGTATGTTAATTCAATTCTAGAAGCTTTGAAGTAAAATACGGTTTTAGAAGGTTATTTCTCACTCTTCGAATACAATAACTTTCATTCTTATAAATTTATCAGATTAAAAATTTTGATTTGTAGAAATGATTATTGCTTGCATGTTTATTGTTCATTGCCTTATTAATTGTCATGGATCATATAGATAGTTTTCTTATTATGAGTAATTAATTTTTTAGGCAATTTTTATACAAATATTCTTGAAATATCGTTTTTAAGTTTAAATTGTATTCCATTAACTAACTAATGATTTAAAAGGTAGTCAAGATTTTTCATACAACTAGAAAATCTTTAAAAAAATAACTTTCTTTGGGTTGATTTATGAAATGATATATGCATTTAAACCATTTCTAACGGAAAACCAAAGAAATTTGTCTCTGTGTTAGTTACTATTCTTTTAAAATTTTTACAAGCTTTCTTTATTTGTTTAGTGCATTTACTAAAAAATTTTATTTTTAACTTGTGTTTTATCTTTTAGTCAAAGAATGAAAACTTTTTATTCAAGACTAAAGAATAGTTTATAATCTCGTATATAAGTTCCTAACCCTATTATTAGTTTCTTTTTAATTTAGATAAGGGGCCGTTCAAATATTACGTAAGCACTTTTTTGGTCATTTTTAACCCCCCCTCCCCCCTTGTCAGCAAAAATAAGCAAATCTCAACCCCCCACCATAATTACATAAGAAACTGGTGGACCCCCCCCCCCGAAATTTTGACATCTCTTTCAGTAAGTACTGTTTTTTTTCTCATTGAAAATTAGGTGACTTATACGCAAGGAGCTGTCCTTTTTGGGTGTAGCCCTAAGGGTTCAAAAGTGAGTCAAAACACTACTTTTCGGGGTTACAATTTCAAAATGTTTGGGGGTCCATCCCCAAAAAAAGTGCTTACGTCAGATTTCCAGATTCAATTTTTTTGTTAAATTTATTTTTGGTTGAGTTTTGAAATTATTTATGTAAGAAACAAGAGATTTTTGAAAATTCAGTATCTTACGTAAGCATCTCTCATATCCCCCCTCCCCCCTCGTCAGGAAAAATAAGCAAAGAGCAAACCCCCTCCCCCCCTTAGGTGCTTACGTAATATTTGAACGGCCCCTAATTGGTGAACTGAAAAATTAAATTTTGGCAGATTTTTAGTACGTTGTTATTTAGTTTAAAGGGATCTAAATGTGTTCTCGTTCTATGTTCAAAATCGCTTTAAGTTCATTTCAAATTTGAGCAAAAATTGAAAATTAAAAAGTAACTCCTTGCATAAAAAAGAAGTTACTTTTTATAAGTGAGAATAATAACGTACAAAAACTGGAAAAAATTTGAAATAAATGCATTCCAGATAAAATGTATTAATTTCATTTTATTTTTCGTTACAAACAAAAGGTTCGTTTAAATTATTTTTATTCATAACTATACTAACTGTAACCGATCCTATAACGCATATATAGAAAATACTATTTTTAGTAAAAGACACGAATTATTGAATACTACGTAAATATAGGAACAATGTGGGAATATGTTACTCTAATCAGCTTAAATTTGCTTGCTTTCGCATTGAATAGCTCTAAAAATTTCTGATTGGAAACTTTATGCGAAAACTTGTGAAAGGATTTTTAGAAGTTTACAAAAATACACTTTTCCAAGAACAAAAGCATAGCAGAATTTGTAGCATGTATTCAAATCAGCTCTTTCTTGCGTTATTGTCAATTGATACCTGTAATATCTATAACTTCTCTTAGGCCAATTATTTACAATTTTTTAAAAATTAAATTCTATTTTTAAAAATATACATTGCAAACTACTCCTAAACATATTAGGTTAAGTTTTTTTAATACATTGAGAATTATCCTAATTTTTCCCCTTGCAGTATTAGCTAAATATAGCTTATTAAAAAATTAATTGTTATTTCAAATGTTACATATTCAATGTCTCTTGGTTTAGTTTTGGATATCTAAACTATAGCATATCCCCATATAGTATTTTCTTAACTTGGAATTTTACTTTGTTTTAAGAGACTTAATGCAAAGATTGTTGTTGTGATTAATTTGATTAACAAGTGGGTAAGAAAAGTGGTTCATCATAGAAAATTTTGCACAAGAAAAATAACTTTAAAAGGCTGTTTACATAAATTGATATATTAGGATTACATTTATATTAAATCATGCTCTTTGAACATATACTTAGATATAAATTCATCAATTGGAAGAAAATTATTAGGATAATTGATATGACTATTAATTGTATATCATCAAGATACTGTATCATATTCTTTGTATATTGTAAAATAATAGTCCTTTTAATGCTAATTTAACGAATTTTAAAGAAATAAAAATAATTGTTTAGCAAAGAATTCAGAGAAAATTAAACAACGTTTATTGCACGTATAAAAGTTTTAAAAAGTACAGTGTTTCAAATGTTACGACGAAAGCTGACGAAGGGGATCTAAGCATCCCCGAAACACTGTACTTTTTAAAACTTTTATACGTGCAATAAACGTTGTTTAATTTTCTCTGAATTCTTCATATCCTTGCACGGTGGATTCTTTTTCTCAATTGTTTAACAGTTTAACGCTAATGCACAGGCCTTTTTTACCTACCGCTTTCTTTTTAGAAATAAAAATTTCTCTTCAATTTTCAAAATTTCTAAGAGAATTGAATAGAGGTATTTTATTATGGTTTTAAGTATATGGAAAATCATTTGATCACACACAAAAGCTTCTATTTAAGCTGAAAAAGTTTTAAATAGTAATCAGTGAATAGTTTTTTAACATTTTGGATCTCGATGTGGCAGTTATAGAAATTTATTTCGGGAGGGGCCCAAATATCCTCTAATTAATAAAATTAAGTCATTATCAGTCCCAAAGTTAGATTTTTGCACAGGGGAGGAGTCTTAAAATTCCCCCTATGCCCTTATGCATATTTACAAGTTTATTAAAATTTTTAGGTAAAATTTTCATTTTGATGAACTTAATATGAAAATCAATGCGCTTAATTCAGTTCTTAGTAAAAATTTTGGAAATTGGACCCTAAAAAACAGGGTTCAACCCGTAGAAGGGGACGTGGGGTCTCCCAGACTCCGCAACGATAATTCGTCCCCCTGTATGTTCCAATTTTTCACCTCCCCTGTTACGGGTTAATTCATTTTGGTGAAAGGACTCGTGGACCGCATTCGGCCCGCCAGAGACCCCTGGTTTACCCGATGGTCTGCCAATGATTCAGTAAAGAAAAAGATTATATCCCCAAATATGAATATAGTAAAAAGAATAGGAGTTCCTCTTACATGCCGCAGAGTTTTCAAAAAATAAAAAACACTACACAAACAATCATTAAAATTTTGGGAGAAGAGGGTTGAAGCTTATTATAACCCCCTTGGATACGGCCTTGAGAAAAGTCTTTAGTTGTCCATAGCAAAAACAATGAGTTTTCAAACTACAGCCACTACTAATTTCAAAATATTTTCAGGGGAGTGTCCCACACTTCCAGTTTCACTTTAAATTCAAAGTTGTATAAAAATTTTTAAAAATTAAGTACATCAAGACTAAAATCCTTTCTTTAAATGTTCTAAAAATACATGTAATTTTAGTGAGCTGCAAATGCGTGAAACATAATTTCAACGCTAAGTAAATACAATAATAAACACTTCCAATCAAAAGTGTTTTGAATGTGTTGCGATTGTGATATGAATGTGTTGCGATTGTGATCTGAATGTGTTGGAATTTTGTTGTGTGAGAAAAAAAAGTAAAAATGTTGTAAAAGTGTGTTTATAATTTTGCGTTTGCAGTGTATATGTTAACCTTTTCTGCAAACGCTCCGCACAAATATTAACACATATGAACACTTTTTCCTCAAAATTAACAAAACTTCGATTGTGTTTTTAGTAAGAACAATTTATCACTTTATTCCGTTTTGAATATGACTGAAATTTTGGTAATGTGTTCTATGCAGCAATGGGTGTTATAATTATGGAATTATGTTATGTTAATGGAATTAGGTTATAAATATAAAATATGTTCAGAATCTGAAAATGTTCTAAATATGGATCGCAATACCATGCGAACACATTTTCTATCTCTGGCAACACTTTCACAGCACTATGCTGCAAATGCGTGAAACACTATAATACTGCACATATGCAACACTGAGTACTTAAAAAATCACAATAACACTTTTACTCAAATGTGTCTAGGTCAGTGTTTCCCAACCTTTTTCGGTTCATGCCCCACCAAAGACTTTCCAAATTTTCCATGCCCCCCCAGTCTCAGTGGCATATATAGAAATATATTTTGAGAAGGATCTAAAATTATTTCTTAGCCCCTCTCTCCTAGCTATATTTAATAAGTCTAATGAAGCTTTTCAGAACATTTTTAGGTAGAATTTGCATGCTAAAGAACTAAATCATGTTATGAGTAATTAAGTACAAAGCGGGGTCTGGGGGTCCCAGAAAATTTTCGGTAATTTGACTGTAGGAAGCAGGTTTTTAACTAGTTCGGTACCCCTAGCAGGGGAATCTTGGATATAAATTTTTAGGTAAGATTTGCATTTTGATGAACTTAATTTAAAATAGTTTCAAATATAAGCGTTCTAAAAACAAAGAAGTCTTAGGTCATCCTCCAGAAAAGGTTTAGAAATTAGACTCTAAAAAACAGGGTTTCAACTTGGTTTTGATACATACTGGTCCAGATTTCAGACGTACATTCTCAGATAGGATAATAGGATCCTATTTTGATAAACTTCTTTTTTAAAAGTTTTTGTTTTCAAATTTTCCCTTTGGATTGGCCCCACCTAGGGGGCAATTTGGTTGAACATTTTCAAATTGCCCCCTAGAAAATGATATTGCCCCCCGGCGGGGAGTGCGCCCCACGTTGGGAAACACTGGGTTAGATTATGTTACAATTGTGTTGCGATTGCGTTACGGGAGGAAAATATATTGTTGTAAAAGTGTTGTTAGAGTCAAAAAATGTATGTCTTATGGTGTTGTGATCCAAATTTAAAAACACTTTCAGATTTTAAACATGTTTTACAACACTATCTTTGAAAGACATTCCTGAATACAACCCATTTCAAACACTTTTCAAACATATTCAGAACACTATCGCAACACAATAAGGCGATAACGTGTTCTACCTAACAACACGACCGAAGTTTTGTTAATATGGGGATAAAAATGTGTTCTTCAAAGTGTTTATTTTTTGTATGGAGCATTTGCAGTGTATAAAGTATGTTCAAAATCTGATAGTATTCTTAAATTTTGATCGCAACACCATAAGCACACATTTTCTGTCTCTAGCAACACTTTCACAACACTATCTTCTTCTCACACAACACAATTGAAGCGCTTTTGAGCAGAAGTGTTAATTATTGTGTTTACATTCCGGTTACTTAGAGTTGCAACAGTGTTTCAACGCATTTGCAGCGTTATAAAAATGCCCAACGCCTCCCGAAACGAAAGTCTAGTTACGAGCCCACTTCTCCTGATAAACTTTCTGAAATCCCCTCACCACCTATCTGGAGAGCCTAAGTGGAAGGAAGGAAGATCCTCCTGGGGGATTGGCGGGATGGTACAACCCTAAGATCTTCGCCAAGGGAAGTGTTTTTTCTACAGAGAACAAAGTTAGCGTTATTCCTACTGTGCATTGTAAAAAAATACTTCCGGTGTGTTTTGCCAAACAATAGGAGGTTATAAAACCCTTGTTTTGTGGTATGGATCGCAGATTCTCAATGTGGGCCGATGTGTCTTCAGCTGCTATCACTGGGATAAAAGAGAAGGATTCTCTTTCTTCCGGCAAGAATGGCTTCGTTAAAACGGTAGGTGCTATAGCAAGCATGGGCTCGTTCGATCAGTTTTATAGGGGTTCGGGATGAAAATACTTGGGTTTTGAAATTATTTATTTATGTGTATCAGCGGTTGGCTTCTATTTTGTTAAAAAGATGATGATTTTAACCAGAACAAAATTTAGAAAAAATAAAAATCAAAGGGTTTTTCAATGTTTTATTATTTTCTTTAAGTATGTTTGTAAAAATTGATTATGATGTCAAGTTAACTGTCTCACAATATGTTTATTTATTTTGTTATTGTTTTGTTATAAGACATGCTGAAACACGGCTGAAGATGTCATGCTTATATTACTCTATCAAACATTTTTATGTTTTTAATCTTATTTACATTTTTGTTTACTTTTCTATTTACTTTTAATATGATGCAAATTTATTTTGTCATAAGGAAACTTTTTATGTCAAATTATATTTGTGTCTTGAGAAATAAGAGAAATCCTTCTCTTTCAATAAAATTCATTATTTTATCAAATTTAATTATAGCAACTACAAAATTTATAACTACCTGAATATAGAAAATTCTCAAGGTACTTTTACTTTTGGCGATACTTATGAAATATTTAAATAACAAATTGTATCAGTCTTGTTATCTGATTTGGTTTTAAACTTTTAGATTTTAGTATAATTTGATACAATTTTTAACTATTATTCTTCTAAAAATTAAAGGAAAATATGAATAATGTTTGATAAAAATGCTTACCTTATAAAAGAGTGTTATTTGGCATTATTTTTTGTTTACATAATGTTTATTAAAAATGTTGACTATAAGTAAAAATATGTTTTTTGCATGAAATATTTATTATTATTGTTATTTTAAAATGTTTAACTATAAATCATTAGAAAAACAAGGCAATGTAAATACAAATCTTAGTACACGTTGATATTATACACGTTGATAACAATACACGATTGTTTAATTTTAAATAAAAAAGAAACATTTAAAAATTAATTATGGTCAACCCTTTAGTTGAAATTACTTATGTTATATTTTCATATTAAATAATATTTCCTAGCATAAATTTTTCCAAAAAAGGAGTTATTTCTGTTCTCTTTTCTAGAATTTAGGTTTTTTTTGTAAAAGTTCTCCAAAGGGAGAATTCGCCAGTCGTTGACCATACTCGTCTCTTTAATTGACCATTTCATTTCCTGGGTAAAAATTAAAATTTAAATGCATAAATTATCAGTAAAGACAAATTTCATATTAAATTTTATCGTAAAAATTTAAAAAAAATCAGGGTAATTATCTGGTAATTGTATAATATGTAATCACAGGTGGGTAAAATAGTCAGCAGCTCCCTCTCATCCAGTAGCTAACCAAAAACATCCATTAATTGACTATACAGGTAAATTAATGAAAATATAATTTTTTTCAATAAAAGTAAACTAACATTTAATAGTGGTAAAAATCTTAATGATCTCTTTTGGTTTGAACAGAAAACTTAAAATTAAGTAAAAATTATCTAATTGACCATTTTGGTCTTTCATTGGAATTGATATGTATATAATTATAGAAAACCAGTGTTTGACCATCTTTCTATATCAAATTAAATGGGTAACTAATTAAAAATAACAGTGTTTTTTATCTAAAACAAACATTAATAATTTAATATCTCAATTGATAAACCATTAGAATAAGAACTAGGTTTATGATTTAAGATTGAACCAACACCAATAGTGAAACCTCCTGCTTTTAAGCTTTGTTTTTTTTTCGTGTAAAAAATTTGTTAGAACCTATAGACTGTAATTACACATTTAATTAGATGTGGATGTGATATATTTGTTCTACCAATCGGATTCATATTATGCACTCACTCAACAATTCCTGGGGGATTGCATTTATTTTTATACTCAAAAGGTCAATTACTGGTCAGTTCATCATATTTAATTTAAAAATTATAATAGTGGTATTAAAATACACTTATTTAAACTTTATATATGTATAAACTAGACATAAAATTATTTGATTTTATTTAATTAAATTATTAACAATATTAAATAAACATTTTTTAAAACTATGTTATAAAAATAATAATATTACATTTAATTTCACTTTGGGAACGAAATTTTAAGTTTCGGAATTTTAAAAAGATTTTTTGCTTTTTTAAAAATAAATATTTAAATGAATCAATATTAAATTCATTATCCATCAAAAATGGGCCTAATTCTTATACTGCAATTTTTTAAACTTAAAATAAATGTATTAGTTAAAAATGGAAATTTTATTTCTAAAATGATAAAAACACCTTTTTTAATAGGAAAAATCATTTAAATGTTAACAATACTATGAAACACGTATATCTCACACTGATTCTTGATGCAACACCCAAATTTTATTAAGTTACAAAATTGGATTACAAGTAAACAAATGCCTTTTTTAAATAATATTATAATAAAGTAGGGGAGAGTGCTGTACCTAAGGACGGTTGTTCCTTCAGCCACCGCGTTTTAAAATTCGGGAAATAATGGAAATTTGAATTTGGGGTTGAATTTGAATGTAAACTGATGCTATCTCATTGCTAACGTGAAATCAGCTCTTTAAAATAATATTTATATTTAATATAATAAATTTACTGTTTTTAGGTGCTCAAAGTTTTTTTTAGTGCATCACTACATTAATATTTTTCTTCCCATTTAATTATAACACGTTAAAATGAGATATAGGGGCGAATCCCCGAGATTTTGACTTTTTATTTTTGATATTAGAAATCGTTAGATCCCCATTCTTTAATTTTTTATAGAATTTTGAATGCAAAAACACCTGATGTTGTACCTTCGGACACCATAAGAGTTGTACCTACGGACACGTTCTTGTGGGTGTCTGTAGCTAATCGGCGTTTTAGAATCCGGTTTCATTTAAGTGAATACATTTTAATGCATGTTAAATTAATTCTAAATGGTTATCTATTTGTCGGCGATTATTTAAAAGTGATTTTTAGGTGAAAAATCAAATATTTTGTGACCTAAACTACTTTTTAAAATTTTTTATTTTAGTTTGCATTTAGTTTAAAATATGGTATGAAATCTTAAACACCCTATCGCATTACAGTATTATGATTACAAAAACTTAAAATTTCCACCGAAGAAGATTTGCGAAAGTTATTACCTACAAATGCTTGCAAAACAAAGTGTCAATCGAATTGCTTTTTGGAACAGTGAAGTGATCAGATCAATCAGCATGATTGATGAAACTATTACCTCAAATTTCAATCTGAAAATCCCATGCGATTTATGTATTTTTGGTAACAAATCAAGACTTTTATCAATCAACTTCGTTTTAATGAACCTTTACGATCTAAAACTACATTACTTTAAAAAATCTATTTCCAATTTTAAAAATGATTGAAATAGTTTATAAAAAGGTAATACACCAATAAAAATGTTCATTTTAAGCTTTTTTAAACTAAAACTTTCCTTTTTAAGGGTGTCCACAGGTACAACTGGGTCTGTCCATAGGGAGAGCACGTTGTTGTACCTATGGACACAAATTTCGTCAAGTTATTAAAATGAATTAAAAATCCAATTTTGAAGATTTTAGCTAATAAAAAATATTACCCTCTTTGTTAAGGTTAGGACTATAGGTTGGGCACTTTAAATAGTAAAAATGTGATTTTGCCTGTCTTAGAAAAATCCAAACGTGATTTTTGTGTCCATAGGTACAACACTCTCCCCTATAATTTTAAGGGATGTTCAATTGTTCAATTTACATTATTGGTATGTGATTGGGATAAAATACATGTAGCTGTTAAACCCTACATTTTCAACTCAACCTTAATATATAAAAAGATGAAGAAAACATCTTTTTTTAACAGTTTAGTGTACGGAAAAATTTTAATTCTATAAAGTTAAATTTATTAAGCATTTTTTATGACATAGAATCATTTAAAGTGCTATTTAAATAATTTCCAATATTTAAGTTGTAAAAAATTAAATTTGAAAATACTTTTATACTTAGGCATTATTTTAATGTGTAAATTGTGTGCTACAGTTTACAATTATTGTAGCTACAATATATTTAATATTTTTAAATTTAATTACTTGTATCCAGATTTCTTTTGTTTTTTTAAAAAAATCAAAAAACAGTTACCATAAGAGAATCAAATAAAGTGAGGGTTTTTTTCAAAAATTTTTATATAACTTGAAAAATTATAAAAAAAACTTACCACCCTTTTTTCAGTGGATTGCTTGTATAAAAGACCTTAATTTACTTTTCCATCAGAGATAATTATATTATTTATAGGGATCATAGTAATCGCTATTTCTAATACTTCTCGCCACTGAATAGAGTTTATAGTACAATCATAAGCTTAAATAAACTGCAAAATATTTTATTGCAAAAACAGTATATCTTATCCTTAGAACGTCTCTATATCCTACACATCCTCTCCCTTCCTTAAGGTCCTCTGAACCATCATAATATATCTCCTTCCATTATCAACTCTCTTATCTTCTTCATCCGTAAGTTCTTATTTATCCCTCTCCCTTCATTTCATCGTTTCGTTTCTCATCCTTTTTCATCCCTTGGATTTTCTCCATCCTCTTAATCTCTTCCCTCAATCCATTGACCCTCTTTAAGCCATCTCATCCTCTTCTTCCATACATTTTCTTTTATCCCTCTGATCACCTTCATCTTGCTTATCCTCTTTACTGTTGTAAGAAAAAGGGTCAACTGTCCCCCTCGAAAAGAATCCAAGTTTTATGATATGCTTAATTACGAAGTAAACAAATTTTTTTAATCAATCAAACCTCCTTTTAAGAAAAGACCAAACAAGGAGGAGTTTTCTCACATATTCCTCTAACCAGAGGTAGGGGTAAAATACTCCCTTTTCATACCTGTGTCCTTTCGGGAATTAAATCTGTTCTAAGGAATGCGCAGTTCATTCCGGCAGATAGTGGAGGACTAGTCAATAGTCACCACTTTTTCCGTTATAGTCGGCTGGACTAAAAGCTCTCCCTCCGCTCTCTTGCGTTACCTTCCTATACCGTGCTGATGAGCCCTAACAAGGGCGAAACCGGTCCACGGTTGGAGGTGACGCTTGAGAGCTGGAGTTTTCTCACATATTCCTCTAACCAGAGGTAGTGGTAAAATACTCCCTTTTCAAGGAGACCATCAGTTTATAAGGTAAGAGAACGAGTATTCGAGTATCATGTTAAATGTGACCAGATTTTTCAATTTAAAAAGCGGGACATTTTACTGACGACTTGGGGAGTATAATTTTTTCAGATGCTCAATATTTTAATGAAACGGAAGATTTTAAATCTTATTAAAAATTTTGCAAACACTCATATTTTTTTCGGAATGAGTTTAACCCTTTATAAACACTGCTCCCTCAAAGACCAGTAATAGAAGGACGTTTTTAAATCATTAAATGATGTTATTTAAACTTTCATTTAGGAGAAGCATTCGGTATGCGGGACATTGAGGCAACAGCGGGACGTCTGGTCCTCCTAATAATTTTTCGCTCCCTCAGTTTTGCAAGTGAATTAGGTTAAAAAGGCTCCTGCCCTACCTGTTTACCTATCTGGTAAACATTACAAATTCGTTAAAACCCACCTTTGAAAGTGGTTTTCAAAACTTTTTTGGGACTAGTGCCATGGCGACCTAGACTCTTAAGGCTAGAGAAGCTCAAAATTGAGATATGATTGTAGTCCCTGGCATCACTTTTGATCACTTTTTGATCCACTCAGCTTCACTTTGAATTAAATTAATTTCTGTACCTCATAACCACAGAGGAAAGATAGAAGTGGAGTGAGAATTCTTATTCAATCGACTCCGAAAAAGAATTCCAAACATTAGCTTGGGCTTCTGTGATGAGTTTGGTGCGTTATCGCTTGCTCGGCAATTTCAAAACTATTTCAGGCTTGCGCTAATGCTTGGCGATAAAATGCGACGCCAAGAATTCGCGTGGCTTCGGTATAACGAAACAAAAATAAAAGCCGAAAAATTAAAATAACTGTTTCTGTGCATTTATGCAATCCTTTTTAAATAAATACATTGTTAAATAAATTTTAACTGATAAATCTTAATATACTATTCATCAAATTTAATCACAAAAATTATGTATTACCTCAGTTGAAATTCAATATGCTATGTTAATCCGACATTACAAGATATTATCGTATGAGCAATTAAAAAAGTATACCTGTGAAAATGCGGCTGGTCCTCCTTTCTCAATATTTCAAATATTTCTTTACTATCTTTAGCACAGAAACTACTGTTGACCATTTTCAAGAAGATCCAAATAACACTATCTTGGCGCAATATGATCATATTCGATTCTTGCGCCATAAAACAATAATTCAACCAAACCAAAATAACACTATGTGATGGTGGTCTTACTATAAATTATCATAATCATCTATTGAGTTACCATTGCTCACTCCACTCCTCTATGCTCATATAACCAAAAGATCCTATCGCTTAATTTCTCCAGGCGCGAAGGAGAACTAAAATTTAAAATTGTAAAAGCTTGAAATTGTTTTAATTTAAATAATTCAATTAAAATAAGTAAAATAAAATTAGAAACAAAATCTATAACTTTAGTTTTTCTACTGTCCTGGAGAAAGAAAGAGAGATCTTTTGGATCTGGAGTGCCTCACAACTACGTCACGATGACGTCAAACGTACGGGAAAATCAGTGAATTTAATTCACTGATTTTCCCGTACGTTTGACGTCATCGTGACGTAGAGGATGTTGCTTAAGTACAACAATCAAGGATTTTTCAATAATATTTAGCAGGGGGGTCAATCCGTATCAAGTGATCCAGAAAAAACAGAAATGGTCGCTCGACCATTTTAGAATCAAATAATTTTTTGAGGGTTGATTGAGTCCAAAAACACTATCTTTAATTTTTTATCTTTATTTGTTTTTTTTATGGCAGACATCGAAAAAGCTGATTTTTGCGTTTGTAAGGGTTTCTGTTAACTTTCGTTATTCCTGACTGGTTTAACTTAAACTCATGCAACAAAAGCCATTGTACTCAGAAAGATACATCCTTCAAAATTGTCGGTACAATTGTTTGGATAATTGTATCCCAAATATAGAAAAACAGCCCAAGAGTAGAACTTTAAAAATGAGGATTTTTCAATTTTCGAAGGCGTAGTATTCCCAAAAGATCTATATTTTCCGAATGTTTTTTGTAGACAATGTGTAGCCTACTTACTGGAATATATTCTGAAAAAAAATTCAACTCTGGTATTTTGTTCTTTTTTGGTAGTTATAGGCCTCCAAAGTTGGAACATTTAAAAAAAATCCAAACTTTGACCCTCTATATCTATGTTGGAACAAAGTTTAAGAATCTGAAATTTTTACAGGTAAAGCCTCACTAGGGTATCAATTTACTGTAAATATTTCACTTTTGGAATTTGCTTTCAAGTGGAGTTATGAACCTTCAAAATAAAAATCCTTACTTTGACCCGCTAAATCTTTGATGGAACAAAGTTTAAATGTTTGAAAATTTCACAGGTTACGCCTCACTTAGGTATTATCCTTCTGTAAAAATTTCATCTTTGGTATTTAATTCTATGTCAAGTTACAGAACCATAAAAACGTTATGTTTGAAGAACATTAAACTGAAGAATGAGGGTATGGTTACATTAATGGATTTTATCATGTTCCCAACTAAGCGTTTTTACGGTCCTGTAACTTGACTTAGAATTAAATACCAAGGATGAAATTTTTACAGGAGGATAATACCTAAGTGAGGCGTAACCTGTGAAATTTTCAAACATTTTAATATTGTTCCACCAGAAATATAGCGGGTCAAAGTAAGGATTTTTTTGAAATCATCATATTTTGAGAAGGTTCATAACTCCACTTGAAAGCAAATACCAAAAGTGAAATTGTTACAGTTGGATACCCTAGTGAGGCTTAACCTGTAAAAATTTCAGATTTTTAAACTTTGTTCCAACAGAGATAGAGGGTCAAAGTTTGGATTTTTTTAAATGTTCCAACTTTAGAGGCCTATAACTACAAAAAATAACAAAGTACCAGAGTTGAATTTTTTTTCAGAATATATTCCAGTAAGTAGGCTACACATTGTTTACAAAAACATTGGGAAAATATAGATCTTTTGGGAATACTACGCCTTCGAAAATTGAAAAGTCATCATTTTTAAAGTTCTACTTTTGGGCTGTTTTTCTATATTTGGGACACGATTCTGCAAACAATTATACCAAAAATTTTGAAGTATGTATTTATCTGAGTACTATGGCTTTTGTTGCATGAATTTAAGTTAAACCAGTCAAGAGAAACGAAAGTTAACAGAAACCCTTACAAACGCAAAAATCAGCTTTTTCGATGGCTGCCATAAAAAATCAAATAAAGATAAAAAATTAAAGATAATGTTTTTGGACTCTCCAATGATATAAGAATCAACCCTCAAAAAATTATTTGATTCTAAAATGGTCGAGAGACCATCTCTGGATCACTTGATATGGATTGACCCAGGGTGATTTTTAATTAAAGAAAAGCATAAATAATTGCTACTTTAATTGTAATTGATATAACTTCGTAGCAATTTTATCAAGAGTCTCCCTGCTAATATTACTATTACTTGAAATGCTTCGAAAGTTTCATTAGAATTAATTTTAATAATTTATTTTAATTCAGATTAAAGTTGAGTCTTTGTCAAAGAGTGATCAAAAGTGACATCAGGACTACTGTCACACGTCACAATTTCAAGTTTCCCAGGCCTTATGAGTGTAGACGGCCATTGTAAGTGCCCTCGAACCCTCTCATCTACTATGTTATTTTTAGTTTTAATATTCATAATCAATGAATCAGTTGATCAAAAAAGATCTAAAATATTGCCTAGTTTTGTTAAACGTTTTTAAGGGTAAACCTTTCTCTTATAATTATTATCTATATTTATGTCAACACCCAAGAGTAGCATTCATAATGAAATTTACCGATTACATTATTCATCAATGAAACAAAAATACTCTTTAAATAATAAATTCTAAGATCAGTTATTTTATTACTAATAAAGTGAATAATCAAATTAACCCAACGTGATCAATTACAATTAATATTTACTATTATAATACTTAATTATTAATATAAATTTGAAAAAGAAAAAAGAAGAAATCTTATATTGTGTTTTGAAAACCCATAACACTTACTGAGAAAATTTGCGTTTCGAGTTTTCTTTAAATTAAGTGTAACATTACTCCTTAAATAAGTGAATATAGTTTTAAGCAAAAGCTGGTATTTTTAAAGAAAAGATCAATTTCATCATTAAGTTTTAAAAAGTCTGAAGGGAAATTTTCCGTAATTTATTTTTAACCTTTTTATAAAGGTTTTAAGGAAGAACACTGCTCAAAACAATTAAAGGATACTGGTATTTTTGGTACATATTGGCAAGCAAATAAAAAAAATTGCTGTGCTTCAAGCATTTTCTGTTAACTTAGGGTCATTTAAAAGCTAAATCCACTCAGTCATCAAAATAAAAAATTTGTTTTATCAAAATTGGAAGATGCACATTTTGTGTAGTTAAGCAAAAAAAATGAAAAATCTATCAATACTTAATTGAAAACCCATTTCGCTTGGGGTATGGTTTCTCCTGACTTAAAACAGCGTTGTGGGTCTGTTTGCCACCAGGTTTGTTCGGTTATTTATGAGGGGCTGGGATATTTTCTCCCTTTTCCCCTTTTAGAGCATTTTTCAGCACCTGAACTGTTTGGGAGGTATTGGAAGGGCAGTAATTCGTTTCTCAAGCATGTCCTAGACTTGTTCTATTGGATTCATGTCGAGAGAACGTGCTGGTCGATCCCTTTCTAGCGATTTTTTCATCCTGAAGAAAATCATTAACTAAGGTAGCACAATGTTTTCTGCAATTACCACCCTTGAAAGTTAAATTATCTCAGATTTCTCCTGCATGAGGGGCAGCCAGATGTGTAAGAATATTGACCTTATTACCCTGAACCACCAGAAACGGCTGTGGGGGGGTCTTTATTACATAGATAGAGACGCTGCTCGATACCATCACTCCACATCTTCAAATCTGACTCTCAGTTAATACTGATAACTTCTGATATTTGTCTGGAGGGTACAAGGAACACAAAATAACCCATTTTTTGTGCATGAGGAAGTCAGATTTGAAGATGTGGAGTGATGATATAGAGCACCATCACTATCTATGGAATAAAGACCCCCACATCCAAAGGAAACGCTTCTGGTGGTTCAGGGTAATAAGGTCAATATACTTACACATTTGGTTGCCCCTCATGCTGGAGAAATCAGGGATAATTTAACTTTCAGGGATGTTAATTGCAGAAATCATTGTGCTACCTTAGTTAGTGATTTTCTTCAGGATGGAAAAAATCGCTGGATAGGGATCGACCAGCACGTTCTCCCGACATGAATCCAATAGAACAAGTCTAGGACATGCTTGAGAAACGAATTTCTGCCCTTCCAATACATCCCAAACAGTTCAGGTGCTGAAAAATGCTCTAAAAGGGGAAAATGGAGAAAAAAACCCAGCCCCTCAAAAATAACCAAACAAACCTGGTGGTAAACAGACCTACAACGTTGTTTTAAGTCAGGAGAAACCATGCCCCAAGCGAAATGGGTTTTCAATTAAGTATTGATAGAATTTCACTTTTTTGCTTAACTACACAAAATGTGCATTTTCCAATTTTGATAAAAAAAAAGTAAAATAAAGTTTTCATTTAGATAACTGCATGGATTTAGTTTTAAAAGGACCCTAAGTTTATGAAAAATGCTTGAACCACTGCAAATTTTTTATTTGCTTGCCCATATGTACCAAAACTACCAATTTCCTTTAATTGTTTTGAGCAGTGTAGAAAGGCAAAAAAAATTTAAGATTTCTTATCATGTTTTGAATTATGTGTTTTTGCTGCCATGATTTGTTTATATTATTTTCGACTAAATTTTATTTGGATTTCCGAAGTGAATCACTAGAAAATCAATCAAAGCAAAAAATATAAAAATATTGTTAAATTTTATTTAGATCCCTTTCTTGGTTATGAGGCAAAACTACGAAAAGCGTTGAACTTTTGCCTAACGACATGAGGCAAAAGGTTTCAAAAATTTAATCGCAAAAATATCATGATTTCTCTGATAATATTACTATTTCAATTGTCCGTTGGAAAAAATTTAGCCAACTATACAAGTTATAAACGACGCACACAATTACTAAATTAAAAATCCTTTTAGAAATCTTGAAAAATACTTGAAAGTGTGAATTTTCTCCCACCACTAACCTATAAAAAAGCCTCTAAACGCAATCCTCCCACTTAATAACTCACTCTTAACCCCCATCTTATTACTTTCTCTCAGATAAAATTCAAAATGCACCATTAAGATGGTAAATATTAATTAGCTTGGTGTTATTAGTCCCTTTTTATTATTGTTGAAGATTTTATAGGTAATAATTATTTGTTAAAGCTATTTAAATAGCTTTATTACAGTTATTTATTTGACTAAAACTGAATTTGCGTAATTACCTAATTTGTACAATAATGAAGAAAAGAGAAAACCGTGATGATGCAAAACAATCATGCTACATTTGAATGTTTTTCAAAGCTTATCATCACACTCAAACCCATTCGTCATCTTATCTGCAAAATGACTTCTTTTTCTGAAAATTAAAACTTAAATTTAAATTATATTTATATTTGGATTAATTTCAAAAAATGTGTTTAAAAATTTGATACCAATTTATTTTCTGTTCAAAATCTAGAATCAAAATAACTAGATTAATAACACATCACTTAACTCTGACTTTAGCATTTTTGCTAGTTTTGAAAACCATCCACAATTAAAAATGGTGAATTTTGTTTCGATCTTACACATTTTACGTCGTTATGCTTCTAAAATAATTTTTTTATTTTGCATCGAATTTTGTCAGTGATAAATGTTTGTGCATGGCGTTTATAAAAAAGTAGGTAGTATTGAGTTTTTCATATTCTATATGCTTATGTCGTATGGTCATGAAACTTCTTGTTGAACAAGAGAGTTTATCTGAATATTTAACTATAGTAATAAATGTGACCTAGATACCCTGTTTAGACGAGTTCAACTGTGAGACGTCATGAAGCTGGAAATATGATTGAAGTGGAAATATGATTCCTTTTCCATGTTATGCCTTGATTACAACTGAAGTAATCAATGCACTGGTTGAACTCGTTTGTAATAATTGAGGTTAATTAATTCATTTATTTATAATTCTTAGTTGAAATATTTTAACATTTGAAGTTTAAATCATAATTTCATAAACAGAATTAAATTTTCTGAAATTTAATTATACAGTGCGGTTAATGCATTATTACACTCCGTGCATTACTTTAACTGCAATATTTCATTAGTCTGTGTCATCGTAAATGTAATGCATATTCGTTTGCGATGAGGGTTTGGAATTGAATAGGCATTTGCATGCTTTTCGTGATCTTAAGGGTTAAAACAAAAATAATTGTAGCTTGTAGAAATCATTCAAAAGCCATCTGTTCCAAAAAGATCGACCTATTTGTCTAAAGAAATTTACAAGATTGTCAAGTCCTGCGACTATTTTTACCGAAATTCCTAATACATAATAAATTTTTTATGATAATGATATGAAATAACGCTCTACGCTCTTTTCTATTTTGTTATAACATTCATAAAAAAGTTTTATAAATAAAACATTTGAGTACATACAAAAAAAATAACCAAACCATTCTTTGAGAATACTCTAAAAACAGTACTCGAGGAAAATTGTATTCTACTTTTCAATACATTTTTATAATCACCAAGTCATATTGAAGAATCATATTTCAACCAAAGCACCCATTTTCTTTACTTAATTGCACTTTTGTTTTAATTTACTATTTCAGTTTTCATTTTCAATTCTTGAAATTTCAATTTTGGAAAAAAATCCTAATTTTATAAGCAAACAACGTTTTTTCGATAACTCTTAATTTAAATTTTGAGGATATAACATTTCAGTACTAAAAGCAGCCCCAAATAGGTCCCTAAAGGCCTTTACCCACTTTTTTCGATACAAAATTAAATATCAAAACAAAGTGTGAATAAATAGATTTTTCACACTATAATGACACTCATTCTTTAACTTTTGTAGGTATCAGGTTTGTGTATAACTGTACCGACTAAAGAACACGAGACATACTGAGATCAAGTACGCGACAGAGTCAGCAGCAAGTTAAAGGTTTTAATAAAAATTTTGAAATAAAGTTATCAATTGCGATCAAGTGTTGGACAGGTGTCAGGCGTGCGTTTAGTAGTGCGAATTTTTCTAAAAAACCCAGCTGCTTCTGAGCAGACAGATTCGAAGAGAAAGTTCTCATTAACGGTTTGGAATTTCCAGCTGGAAGAAGTATTTATAGGACACGGCGACGTTAATAGAACACGTTTGGTGAGGACTCAAGACTGGGGCATCTTTCTCTTAATTTTGTTTGTTGTATCAACGCTTTCTTCAGCTAAACTCGAAAGAAAGGAAATTGTTAACCACAAATTGTAGTCGGGTATCAACTGAAGCTGTTAAGGATCAACCAATAACAGACACCACACAACTTAACCCTCAGCTTCAAAACACGCGGTATGGTGAAGAAATTCGAAAAGCATGGTTTTTATACATGATTTTTGAGTTTAAAAAATAAGTATACATATGTAGTGTTCTTTCGGACTAAAATTAGAGAAATAAGGGAATTATTTTTGTTTCATACAACTTAATAAAATGTTTGTGATTATGTAGTGATGAATGCTTCAAAATTTCTTAATTATATGATGTGACATGAATAGCGTATCGCCCATTATGAATGCCAAGTCGATTCCTTCATTGTGTCAAAAAGTCAATGTTCATCGTTGAACCTTGGCACACATACTAAATAAAAGAAAATCTCTCAGGGCTTTCTACGTGATTATTTTGTTATTCAAACAACATTTTAAATTTAGAATGGTATTGCAACAGACTAAACAAGTTTTGAAATTCACCCACAAAGAAACATTCTTTGAAACCAATGGCACCAGAATAATAAAGTCATTGGATCGAAAGAAATAGGTATATAAAAGCAAAACTACGCAAAATTAAAACACATTTAAGCTTTTAAAAACTTTAATTTATTGAATATAGTTGAAAACATAAAAAAATCAAACACAGGTGTTATTTTAAAAGTTAATGCATTAACAAATTTATTATTTTTAAAACTGTTATTTCTGTTCGAAAGAGGGACTGCAAGAGACATACCCACCAGGAAATATATAATAATTTGAAGCTGTTTTATTTTAATTATAAAAAAGGTGCATAAAAACATGTAGAAGAATTTCTCGAAATCCTAAGGTAAAGACAAAATTGGTCCCAAAAGCTTTAAATTTATAATAATAAAGATTTGATAAGTGTAAGTTATGTTGGGAATTCCTGTTTTCATTTGAAGTTACGTATTAAATGCCATTATTACTGAGATAAATCCCCCAAATGTCTGTCTCTCGAATTTATTCACTGATATTGACCTTCTCTTTTCCTTCAATTAGTATACTGTTTAAAAAATCAAAATTCAATACAAAACCTTTTAATTTGAAACATATTCTAGTAATTCAGTTATTTCTTAAAAACACAATGTTTTAAAAGCATTTCAATGTTTCATTCATAAAAAATACCATCAACCCCCCACCATCATTTTCACTTCAAATTACTTTGGGGCGAAGCAGAAGTGCACATGAAAGTATTTCGTGAGAACGATTATTCTAGTATAGGGGAGAGTGTTGTACCTTTGGACAAAAATCACGTTTGTATTTTTCTAAGACAGGTAAAATCACATTTTTAATATTTAAAGTGCCCAACCTATAGCAAACCTTAGCCTAACGTATAGCCCTAACCTTAGCAAAGATGGTAATATTTTTTATTAGCGAAAATCTTCAAAATTCGATTTTTAATTAATTTTAATAACTTGACGAAATTTTTGTCCATAGGTACAACAACATGCTCTCCCAATGGACAGATCCAGTTGTACCTGTGGACACCCTTAAAAAGGAAATTTTTAGTTGATAAAAGTTTAAAATGAACATTTTTATTGGTATATTACCTTTTAATAAACTATTTCAAGCATTTTTAAAATTGGGAATAGATTTTTTAAAGTAATGTAGTTATAGATCGTAAATGATCATTAAAACGAAATTGAATGGTAAAAGTCTTAATTTTTTTAAAAATACATAAATCACATAGGATTTTCAGATCGAAATTTGAGGTAATAGTTTCATCAATCATGCTGATTGATCTGATCACTTCACTGATCCAAAAAAAAACAATTCGATCGACACTTAGTTGTGCAAGCATTTGGGGGAAATAACTTTAGCAAATCTTCTTCGGTGGAAATTTAAAGTTTTTTGTAATCATCATACTTAAGTGCCATAGGGTGCTTAAGATTTTATACCATATTTTACATTAAATGCAAAGTAAAATCAAAAATTTTAAAAAGTAGTTTAAATCACAAAATATTTGATTTTTCATCTAAAAATCACTTGAAAATAATCGCCGACAAACAGATAACCATTTAGAATTAATTTAATATGCATTCAATTTAATGAAACCTGATTCAAAAACCCCGATTAGCTTACAGACACCTACAAGAACGTGTCCGTAGGAACAACACGTATGGTGTCCGAAGATACAACGCCAGATGTTTTTGCATTTAAAGTTCTATAAAAAATAAAAGAATTGAGATCGGACAATTTCTAATATCAAAAATAAAAAGTCAAAATCTCGGATATTTTTTTTTTTTTAATAATAATAATAATTTATTTTCTGAAACATGTACAAAATACAAACCATTAAAAGGAAAGGAAATAGTAAAAAGAAAAAAAAACATATTGCTCACTAAGGGGCCAAATTGGCCCTTCCAAGTGAAACAAAAAACTACTATGAAACACATATATAAAGAAAAAAAAAGAGAGAAAAAAAATTAAGTACATAAATGTAAAAATACAAAAATAAGTAATTTGGCAAGAGGACAGCCCAGAAAATAACAATATTCATATGGCTCCACACAAAAAACAACCCAATTTAAAATGAATGATATAAACACACCTCGAAAAAAATATATATATAAAGACACTGGATAAAGATCTTAGGCGGAGAAATAAATAGGCAAAAGGTGAAATGTTAATCACGAAAAAAGATAAATTCATCTGAGTTTAATAAAAAATTGAATAATTCCCTTTTAAAAGAAAATTTATTGGAGTTTGTAGTCAATTGTGTAGGTAATTTGTTATAGTAGAAAGGACCCTGGTAGATAAAACTTTTATGAAGAATTTCTTTGTTTGGTTTCGGTATGTTTAGAAGAGGAGGTTTTCTAAGATTATAATTGATATTAGAGCTTTCAAACGAAATAAAGTTGTTATGAATATAAATTAATGTTCTATAGTAAAAAAGTTTCTTTATGGAGAAAAGATGATCATTATTTAAATATCTAAGTAATCTTTTTTGTAAGTTTATTAAAGGTAGCAAATTTGTCAAATAATCTCCCCCCCAAAAAATAATTCCATATTGTAAAATAGATTGTATCCATGAATAGTATAAGATTTTTAAAAAGGATCTATCTACATAATTTTTCAAGTGATAAAAGATAAATAAATAATAACGGAGTTTATTTATTAAAAATTCTATGTGTGATGCATATTTTAAGTTTTGGTCGATGTGTAATCCTAAATATTTAAAGCTACTTACTCGTTCAAGGTTCCGACAATTACAATTATTAACAATATTGGAACAATCATGATATTTTATATTAAGATCTAAACTATTTCTGTAAATTAAACTGAAGTTAATATATTTCGTTTTGTTACTATTTATTGACAAATCATTTTTTAGAAACCAATCTTTAAGTTTTAGTAGATCTAAATTTATTTGTCTTTCTAAGGTATTATGATCTTCAGCAGAATATATTAAAACAGTATCATCTGCATAAGATAAAATATCACCATATAGTTTTAGATTACATAAATCATTTATATATATCAGAAATAGTAACGGGCCCAAAATAGAGCCCTGAGGTACTCCCTTCTTTATTAATTTGAAGTCACTTAAAGTATCACCAAGTTTTACACATTGCTTTCTATTTTTGAGATATGATTTAAACCACAATAGCTGCACACCTCTAATACCTGCCCTTGATAATTTTTCAAATAAAATATCATGGTTTATTGAATCAAAAGCCTTTGATATATCAATGAAAATTGCAACAGTTTTTAAGTTATTATTAATGTTATTATAAATTAAGGTAGAAAACTTATGTAAAGCATTTTCGGTGCTAAATCCCTTTTTAAAGCCAAATTGATTTTTAGCAATGAAACTAGTTGAGTCCAAAAAACAAGTTAATTTATCTCTCATAAGTTTTTCAATAATTTTAGAAAATATTGGTAAAATAGATATCGGTCTATAATTTGTTAAATTTTCTTGATCTCCAGATTTAAAAATTGGGGTAACAACTGCTAATTTCAAACTGTCTGGAAAATTTCCATCTTTTAACAAGTTGATATTCGCCCCTTATATCACATTTTATCGTATTATAATTTAAGGGGAATAAAAATAATAATGTAGTGATGCACTAAAAAAAACTTTGAGCACCTAAAACAGTAAATTTATTATATTAAATATAAATATTATTTTAAAGAGCTGATTTCACGTTAGCAACTAGATAGCATCTGTTTACATTCAAATTCAACCACAAATTCAAGTTTCCATTTTTCCCGAATTTCAAAATGCGGTGGCTAAAGGTACAACCGTCCTTAGGTACAGCACTCTCCCCTACCTATATAAAGGATAATTTATTCATTTAAAGAGGAGAACTTGGAAAGGATGCTCATAAGCTATTAAACAAATACTGTAAAAATTATTTTATTTCATTGATCATTTCTAATCACCAAAATGGGTCACAGGAAAATTTAATTACGATATTTTATTAGTACTTTTCATTTTATTATAATGAGAAAAAATAGTCTAGGGTACATTTTTTAAAAATTTATTATAGAATTTACAAACTTTAGCATAGTTAACCCACTGTAATAATAGAAGAAATCAGAACACAAAACTTACCAGAAAGTTTTGAAAATTAGGCACTATTACATTTAAATTTATGAAAATAAAATATTGATCATATTTTAAAATTATTTTTCTAAATCAAAAAGATACTTTGTAAACCTTTAATTTAGAATCGCCATTTTAAGAAATAATAATTTGTTAAAAAGATTTTTTTTAATTAAATTAATATAGTTCCCCAGGATAACTTTTTTAAATTCATATTCCTGTAATTTTTTGTAATTTGTTAAAGCTAAATTAAAATGTTCAAAATATATATCCAATTTCAATGATTAATATTGGATGGTTCTTTATACAAATACAAATACAAATCAAGTCGACCAACTACAGGCGTAAGCCCAGCATGGTTGGTCCAGTCTTTTTAACCCAAACACCGGAATCCCAGTATCTGTCAATATATGAATTTATCATGAAAAATGAGTAAATGAAGAATCCTGGACTATCTTTGTTTTTGATTGAATCTTTGGTCCTATTTATGAGGGAGACATGATTAAACCATCATGTAAGCAAAAAAATTTTTAAATAAAATTTTAAAAATCTGACTTTTTTTTATCCTGGACAGCTAATCAAACTTTTAAGCACACAGAGGAGTCCATTTCTAATAATAATTTCAAATAATTGGGGACGGCAAAAATGTGATAAGTGAAATAAAGAATAATGAATAAGAATAATAAAACATTCCACTTTTTTACACTGTCCCGCTGCTCGAATGTTCCGCTTTTCCTATAAGTCCCGCCACTATAGCTCCTTTTTTCTTATAAGGCCGCCAAACAAGAAAAATATACTAAGTAAAGAAGATTTTTTTAAACACTATTTTGTGAAATTTTCAACTTCTTCATTAGTTTTAATTATTACTTGTGTGACAGCTCTTTTATTGAAAATTTTGTAGTACAGAAAGGAGGAGAGTCAAATTTACAAAATATTTAATTCTTATTTTTGAAACATTTAAAAAAAGTAGAAAGGTAATGCTTCAATTTTTTTATCTAGTTTTGTAATTTTTATTCAAATACACATATATTTTTACAAAGATGCAATTTGAGTACGCTGCCTGCTTAATTATATTGTTAAGTTGAATGTTATGAGAAGTTTTTACATTAAAAATGGGGGTCTGGGAATTTTCCCAGGAAATTTTTTTGAAATTTGACTCTTTAAAAGTCGGGTTAAACTAATTTTTGTAGTGTAAAAAAATACATATTATATGCATGGGCGAAGGAGTTGTTGGTTTGCATTATTGTGATGTAATATTTAAGGTGGAATTTGTGCTTACTTGCAGCGTTTACACAGTTTGCTTTATTATATATTCAGTATTAAAATACAAAGTTTAAATTTATTGATTTTATTACTTTGATAAACACGTATCATAAGTGTTGAGAGAGAAAATACTATTATTTCATTTTTTGTTTGTCAGCATTTTTTTTATTTAAAAAAACAATTTCCTGAGGACCGATACTGTCCGACATTTAGTTGTTATCACTTATACTCTGTTCATTTTGAACTGGCGCTTGAAAATATTTCCTTCCCCCACCACCAATCGGTAACCATAGCAACTATCCTCGTCAAAGTGACGAAGAAGGCTTACTATTGGCTGCATGAAGAGCGTAACTATGGTTACACTTCTAGCGTGGGGGAAAGCACTATTTATCAAGCGCCAATTCTAAATGAATATAGTATAGTTGAGGTCATTTCCAAGTGAAAACCGTTGTAACAAAATATCAATAGTTCCCAAGACAACTTGGCTCCACGAAAGTAATCAAAGGGTACTGGTAGGGGGAGTTCCCCTAAATACATGATCAGTGTAGATCATGATCTATGATTTTCACATAACTCCTCCAAACTAATCGTGTTCAAATGGTGTTCTTTTTATAATTTAAGTATAGGATACTCGAAAATATATAATTTAGCTAATTTTTCAATGTTAAACAATTCGGTTAGGCAAAACATGTTACCCAATCCTTTTCTCTCTCTTAACATACATATTGGGCACAATCACATTTTGCTCCTCTTACTGAGGTCCTAAATTGAATCGCTTAATTCTGAAACATGACAAACTTTTTTCAAAAGTGAGTTATTGGAGTCATGTGAGATTCTGTAGAGGTAAACGCCCATTTTAAAGTAAGAATTATAAAAATAACGTTTTTCAGCATGTTAAATATCAGCTTTAGTGCAGAAACATGTCAAACGACGTCGCTTTTTGCGAGGGAAATTTTGCTCATGCCGTCTCATCTGCAGCTTGTTTGGGAGGGTTGTTTTTTATTTAATTGCATACAAACACTATATGCGATTTAAAAATTCATTCTTTAGAGGTTTGGTCCATCAAGTCATAGTAAAAACCATATTTTTAAAGTTTTTGTACGAATCTCAAGACTTAGGACGTTTTGGTAGCTATATATTTAAAATTTTCTTGTTTGTGGCCCTTTATTACATCCATGTGATAGATATTTTGGATCTATGAATCACTTTATTAAAAGGGGACATCAAATCCATACCCCAGATCATAATAGTGAACTAATTAACAGATTCTGTAGGCTTTTAAAGCAAAATCACCAAGTTACATCTAAACAATTATCTAATTGACTTCAAAAATGTCTATATTAACATTTTGAATTGGATAACCTCAATGTTTTAGTCTAAAGTTGAAATCATTTATAAAAAAGGTATTTATACATCTAGACACCAAAAGAGAAAAAATAGGAATTCTATAATAATTTAATGGGTTAGTATTTAATAAGGAAATGTATTTTCAACTAATATTCCCACTTTTATTACCAAATACTCAAATAAATTATAGTTAAGCTATGAAAATAGGCCTGAATACTCTGTTCATTGCAGAAACCTGCCAAATGCAAATATTTCAATAATATTTATGAAAAGAATAAAAACATTAAAAAATTCTTTTTGTCTGTAAAATATCCAAATAAGGTCTACTTTAAGAGAAAAATTACTAAACATGTTCATAAAAATTTAGTGAGCTTCTAAACAGTTTTTCTCGTTTATCTCAAAACAAGAAAAGTGGCATTTGACATGTTTCAGAAATAAGCGATTCAATTATGATGAATGATTTTTAAGAGTACGAGACACAAAGAATAAATTATTCTAATAGACGCATTCATTGTAATAAATTCTATAAAATAGTTACTAATTAAAATTGACAGGATATTATTTTTGCCGGACCTAAAAACCTGAATATCAATTTCCGAAATAAATAAATTTATTTAAGATTAAACAGCCATTTTGATCACTCCAAGAGTATTTCACTTTCACATTACTATTTCTTTGTTAGAGGATTTATGTAAATTAAAGCATAAGCCATCCCGCTTAAAGCTCATTGACACTGTTTCACTTTCACCGTTCAATGTTCATCCTGGGCGATTCATTCCTGTGAATTACTAGATTGCATTAAAAAGTGAAGGAGTAAAGAGTGAAACAAGAGTGAGCGCCAAGTTAAAGGCTCATTCACACTGTTCATTCTAAGTGAAAAGTGGGAATTGGCGTTTCATTCATTACTCCTTCACTTTTCTTTGGAAACTAGTGATTCACAGGAATGAATCACTCATGATGAAGATTGAAAGTGTAACAAAGTGAATGAGAGCTTTTACTCTTTTCTTTTCGGATGATTTCTTCTAAATGAACATATAAAAATAAATAAGTTTTAATATGCCTTTGTCTAAAAACTCGTTTACACTGTGATTCTCACGCTCATTTTACGAGTGATCATTACCAAGGAATCGAACAATTGCATGTGGAAATTGAAGGAGTGAAGATTAAGACAATCCACACTTCTCATTTTAAATTAATCTTTTTAAATGAACAGCAAAATTGAAAAGTCTGAATGAGTCTTAACTTATAGAAATTACGGTATATTTCCTTTCACATAAAAACGGCCTGGTAATATCAACAATAAATAATGACTATGACATACAATATGTATGTCAACAATGATTAATTGATAAAAGACGGTTGCTTTCCCGAGATGCTATAAGTAAAATTTCTGTTACAGACTATTGAAAAGCTTCCGGACAAAGTCCTTCTCCAGATCTTCACATACCTACCCCACAAAGAAATCGGCCGGTTAGCCAGAGTGTGTAAGAAATGGAGAATGATATCCAGTGATTCTAGGCTATGGACGCACGTCTCGTTAAGGCCAGATATATCCGGCCTTCACGTAACCAACATCGAAACACTATTAGCTCTTATAGCGGTCCGATTTGGTAAATATGTTTGACTTTTTGAATTATCTTGAACCTGTTTAAGAAAATCTAAAAAAATTTAATGGTCCCTAGTGGATGTGATGAAAATCTTAAAAGCTTAAATGACCTTGAATATTTAGGCGAATTTTTAATAATTTGAATGACCTTGAATTTTTTTTTCAAAGAGGTAATACATTAAAACATGATATTTTCTCAATAAAAAATATTGAAAGATTCGATTCCATTTCTGAAAGGGTAAATGGAGGAAAGAGTAGTGTAACAAAAAGCTCGTTTCGAGATATTTGCCTAAAAGGTTTTTGGCTAAAATTTGTTATGTTAATTAAACTTTTTATCTAAAAGGTAAGTAAAATAACTACTAATTTTTCCTGGAAGTGCAAAAGGAAAATATACTTTCAGAAAAAAATTTTTTGGGAGTATCTATACTATACCTCTATTTTCAATCTCTAACTTGTAAACAAGCTAGTTTTCAGCAGCAATAGAGTGGAAAAAGGAGACATGTCGTACAGTTCAATGCTAACTCCATAGTAAGAACACTTTGTTGGGGTCATATACCTCCTTCACGACACTGGTATACCTGTCGATAAGAGTCTTGAGATGGAGTTTGTACTAAGATTAAAGTCAAAACAGACCCTATTCATCTCCTAAAATAGCTTATTTTTATTGAAGATGTCACACACCTCTTTCTTCCCCTCGCCCTTTCACTTTTTAAAACTAAATCCTACTGCTGGACCCTGATTACAAGAGAGAAGTCAATGAATCTAACCGCATCCCTGAAATCATTCATTCAACTGAACAGACTGTGCTTATGGCACAATATGAATCATTACTTATCATGGACTATCCTCATCAACAGTACTATGATACCTATTAATAATCACCAGCATGTCCTCCGCAGCCTCTTCATCAGAAATTCCTTATTGTTCAAAGTTAATCAAGGAATAGTTTATAGTTTTAATAATTTTCTAACCCTTTTCATACAAAGATACCCTTTAGATCATTTCATATGATGAAAGCATTTTAAAATCTATATAAGTTTTAAGCAAGAGAGAAAGATAAAAAATGTACAACCAATTTTTTTCTAAAGACGATAGCCCTCATTTTCTCTTTGAGTCTTCTTTCAATGATCATAAGTACCTTTGAACGAGTAGGACATATCTAATTAGCCCCCATACCTGAAGCTCTTATTGGTTTTTGGGTTGGTGATTAAAAGTTAAAAAGTGGTAGCCTAAATAATGAAACTTTCTTAATCTACAAGACCCATTAAATGTCCCAATAAGCAGCGTTTGAAATTGGCGGTGGTCCGCTGGTCCAAAACCACTGGAAAACCGTTCGGACCACTAGGGTTAGGAAATCACTGGTCCGCTGGGCCAGTGGCGAAAAGATAACTCCCTCTCCAGTTCTAGCTGAGTTCTTTTTTGGTGCGAAACTAATTTAAAGTTTTTGTCAGTTAGTGCAATATTAACATTTAATCAGGAAACGCACTTAATAAATAAGACATTTTCAAAATTATTTGTTTATTTTATTGTCAAGTTTATTTTTTAAATTAATTATTGGTATTTTCCCTTTAAATGAAATAAATACTTTAAAAAAATTGAAACAGGTCCTTTTTAATTTGGCGGACCAGTCATTTTGGTTGAGGACCAGTAAGGTTTGCAATGTAGTGTAGGACCAATGGATTTTTTTCCTAATTTCTAACGCTGCCAATAAGTAATAAACTATGAGGCAAATATTATCAAAACTACATTATCACTTTTTGAGACTTATTTGTGCGTTCATATACTTCAAAGTCTGAATTTCAGGTCCATCCCTTCGATACATTGAACTTCCCATTGAACTGATTACTCACACAGTCCTACAAGAATTGGCCTACAAATGCACGTCTTTGACTCATATGCTCCTTGATTTCTCCACTGCCATGCAGCTACACGACTTCAGCGACTTACAGACGTTCCCAAGCAGGTTACGAACCATGTGCATCTGCCTCTCTGAAGTCATTTTTATGGAAGGTTTTATGAGGAAAATATACAACTTTATAAACGGCCTAGAAGTACTGCATCTCATTGGTAAGATGGAATTCTGTGGAATAGAACTAAATATTCTACGTAAACTAGCTATATCAAAGTCGCTTATTTTAAACTGATTAAGACATGTTTTAAATTGAGGTAACCTTTCTTTGAGAATTGAGTATCTCAGCTTCAAAAATCTTTCATAAAATTTTCAGTCCCTCTCCAAAATAACTTTATATGGTATGCATCCTGTAACCGCAAATTAAGTTTAAATCAGTATCATTACCTCAAGAGAGAGACGAAGTGTTACTTCTGTAAGACGAGAAATGGAAGTGGAGTGAACATTCCCATTGAATCCACTCCTAAAAATAGTACCCGGCATTAGCAGGGTTTCTGGCGGTGAGTTGGTGCGCTATCGCTTGCTTAGCAATATTAAAACCATTACAGGCATGCGCTTAAGCTTCGTGACAAAATGTGATGTCAAGAATGCACGGATTAGCAACATTACACGGCATTGAAGTTCGCCAGTGAAAAGAATTTCTAGTAAGACCGCCGTCACGCCGTCTCTCGTATTATCTTAGACGGCCAACCCTGCTGGAAATAATTTTGTAGCCCGCGAATTTTTTGTTCTCTTCATTTTCGAGTCAAAAGTTAGATTTTTAAGTTAAGGCCTCCAATATTTGGACTCAGTGTACCAAAACGAGTTAAAAACATGTTAATTAGAATCGAATTTCTAAAAATTTTCTGGGAGAGGACCCCCAGACCCCCCCTTTAGTGCTTGGGACTCTATTGTTCGCAACCTTTTTAGGATACTAAGTTCATCCAAGTGCGAATCCTTATTAAAACTTAAAAAATTATTAAAATTTTAAAATATACATAACTTTCGTTAAGTGCTACAAGTGGTAACCTAACTTAGTTTCGAGTAATTTATAGTATTTATTAACGGTACCTGTTTAGTTCCTATAGAGAAGGCATTCACTCCTAAAGGTCAATTTAAATTTAAATGAATATTTCATTTAGAAAATTGTAAAGTAAGCAATGGATCTAAAAAATTCCCTAATCTATACCTATAGTTTATTCAATTTACTTCTCTGTCATTCTGAGTAGCTAATATCTTAAAATTTTATATGAGGCCCGCGGGATTATTGTGGTTTTCCAAAGTGACCCTCAAGATCATTTGGGTTGTCCAACCCCTGTCTTAGACACTTTTGCTCACTTGACCCACTATCTCTCTCTATGGTAGGGGTCACCCCCTCGATATGTCCGAACACCCGAACATGGTTCGGGGGAAATTCAGGCAGTTGTGGGGAAATTTTTGTCTAATTCAATAAAGAAAATAAACTCTACAAATCCAACTCGTTATAAGCAAAAAATATTTTGACTAAGGAGAAAATTAAACCCTCCGAATTCTACGGAAAATTAGGTGAAAACTAAGTTTCCTTGGTGAATACCGGAAAGTTAGCTTTTCCTTACGTTTATTTTGATATGCTGATATAAAGCAACGTATCCGTGGCGGGCAATTTTTATAAAAAATCACATTCTTGTTTAATCACAAGGATGTTTTTGAACATTTTATAGCTAAGGTGACATCAAACCTACAAAAATTAAAACTTATGAATTATTTGGTAATATTGAACCTTGGAGAAGTCATTTTTGAAAAAACTTGGATAAAAATATGGAGGCATTTTAAGGGGAAATTTCGGACGAAATTAATTGTGTCCTTGGAAAAAAAGGGCTCTGGAACATTTTCTGCACCCCTGCTCTATGGTTACTTTAATACTTTCCAAATTTACTGACAACGTTTTTATGTTTCAAGGAACATACGAGAAAGTTACAGAAGAGGAAGAAGAAATCTATGAGGTCATTAACATCCATAAGCTGAAGAGCGCCGTTCCGAATCTACGGGTGGTCAACTTGTATGGAATCATTTTCGTGGACGACAGCCATGTAGAGGCCCTCAGCAGTAATTGTATTCAACTAGAGTGCCTTGCCATCAACTACTGCAACAAGTTCACAGGAAGCACCCTGAAGCTATTGCTTCAGAGGTGTAAAAAGCTCAAGTGCCTTCTCATGCAGCAAACATGTAAGAATTATTTTAAAACATATTACCCAGGGGGGCTCATCAGCTCTCATTTTGCGTTCAGATTAGTGACGTCATTGGCTTGAAAGTAATCCTCCTACCGAACTGAGTGGCCAATCAGGATAGTTAAGGAAAATAGCTGAGATTTTTCTTTTGTAGAAAGGGAGAAAGTAAAACACAGGGAAATATAAACAAGTGGTTTTCTTCTTATGAAAATAAATCTTGAAATTAAAGCAATATTTGTTATCACTACGGATACATTCTTTTTCTGTATTTTTTTCTTATAGGTGGAATGGAGTTTTATACAGGGTGTTTCAGAGTCGCAAGTGGGGTTCAAGGGGTTAAAATCACGGGGGAAATTAGCAAAAAACTCTCGCATATCTGGGTAGAAAGAGATACAATTGTTCTACTCCGGCATTTATCAACATTCAACCAATTCAAATGCTTTATGTAAAAATCTTATGCAAGTGTTTATTTTAATCAAAACCAAACCAATAATTGAAACAAGCATGCGTTATAGGCTGATAGACTGCAATAGAAAAATCATCGTAATACTATAGATCTAAATGGTTGTTTTGAGTTTTAGAGCGTTACCTAAGCAGCACAAATGTTAAAGATTTGTCCAATTTTTGTCATGTATGGCCAAATTTCGTTTACTTCGAGTTGCAGTTACGTAAAGTTTACATATTTGGTACGAGATGTGCTACTAAGGGAAGGAATTATAGTCTGGCCAAGGGACAATTATAACTTTAATCTACGTATAACGCATAAGCATTTAAATTGGTTGAATGTAATAAATGCCGGATCCTGAACGCTTGAGATCCTGTTAAAGTTCGTTTTTTGCTTGCGCAAACAGCTGTTCTGGAAGCAGCTCCAGAAAACTGCTTGCGCACCCAAAAAACAAACTTTAACAGGATCTCAAGCGTTTAATATTGATTGTATTTACGTGAAACTTTGGACTTACAAGGAAACATTCTCAGGATGAACTCACAGAATTGGACGAAAATTTTACAGGGGTTAGTATATGACTTAAAACACCTTCTGTAAAAAAATTAGCTGCTGAATTACAGTAGAAAAGCTGTAAAAAATTATTGAAAATTGTCATATTTAACGCCAAATGTAACCCTACAAGGCGAGAAACGCAGAGAGAACGCCAAATGGTAGAATGAACTGGCCGCGTTTTCTCTGTTGCCACTTATAAATGAGCGAATAAAAAAAAGTTCATCAAATGCGAAACAGGAATAAAAATTAATTAAAGAAGGAAAATTAAAATAAATAACGCATGAAGCAATACAAAATTATATGCAAATAAGAAAGAAAAAGAATTTAATTTTTAGGAGTTATCTGTTTGCCGCATATTTTTTAAAAATGCATTAGAAACTATATATTTTATGGCACTGTCTAAATCAGGGGTCGGCAAGTAATTTTACGTGGAGTCCAAATAATTTTGAAAATTTTCATCGAGGTCCGGAGAAAAAAAACAAGTTACTATTACTACTTTAAATTGTTATCTTCCAAATCACATATATTTTTACAACGATGTAATTTGAGTATGCTACCCGCTTGTTTTAATACTATTAGAAGTTTTCACATTAAAAATGGGGGTCTGGGGGATTCCCCAGGAAATTTTTTGAAATTCGGGGCTTAATAAGCTGGTCAAACTAACTTTTGAAGTGTAAAAATACAAATTAATGATTTTTAAAACGTTTTGGCGGTCCGCAAAATAACCCCACGCGGTCCGGATGCGGACCGCGGTCCGCCAGTTGCCGACCGCTGGTCTAAATCCACGAAAATAACAACTCAACTCTAATAAATTTTGCTAATACTTTAGCACGGGCCAACTTTCGTGGATTTAGACACTTCGAATCAAATTTCTCATTCCATCCGATTGGAAAGTCGCCAAGTGGTGCTAAATGAATGTGTTTGGCAACTCAGAACCCAAGTTTCAAATTTAAATAACTCCTCTCCTATTGAAATTCAGCAGCTAATTTTTTCACAGTAAGTGTTTTGAGTCATCTTCTTATGCCTGTAAAATTTTCGTGCATTTCTGTGAGTTCACCCTAAGAATGTTTCCTTGTTAGGGGTTTTCAGCTATGATCTTTCAGATTATCAAATCTAAAGAAAGGATTTTGAAATAAAAAGTAAGGTTTTGGCAGAGTTTTCACATTTTTTTGTGTTTTTTAACTTTTTTCATAATTAAACAAATTTTAAAGTGAAGACTTTTGGGGTAATTTTAAAGATCATATTAAACCACAATTTTTGAGACCAAAATTAAGCTTTTACCAATAGTAGTTCTTCTGCAAATTGAATTTTTCAATGATTTTTTGGGGTGTCGCTCCATTTTTAACTCCCTGGGATTTGGTCTGGGACCCCCCTTTCTATACCGATTCTTGTTGGTCTCGATGAGTACTATCATTCCTGAAAGTTTGTTGCACCATTTCAGATACACCCTGTATATTTAACTTTAACAAACTTAAGTTTAAAAAAATCATAGCAGTGGATGAATATAGTACTCCTTGGGAAAAAATTATTACCAGCCAACCTGTTTGAGTTAGAGTTAAAAGGCTATGTTTGCCATTTGATTTACTCCAAACAGTAAGGTGTATCTAATCATTCAAAGGTCTAAATTACCCAGTTCCTTTATATATTAACCACCCCTTTCTTGAAGCAATGTTGTACTAACGGCCGTATTCACCGGTAACTTGACCGGCAGTTTAACGACAGTCAAGCTTCTGATTGGCCGTTGAAGAAGGAAAACTAGTTTTCCACCAATCAGAAGGTTTGACTCCCGGTCAACCGCCGGTCAAGTTACCGGTGAATACGGCTGTAAGTTCCCTTAGAAGAGTAGTAAGAAAGCTGAAATCCATAGACCGAGGATGTCTTTAGTTGGCCTTTTTCAGTTTATTTATGTGAAAGTTGATTGACAATATCAACATAATTTATGGAGGTGGGTCCTCCGATTTTTTCAAATTTTCACCAAAAACTGATCCAATAGTCTTACCGAGAAATCTGAAATATTTATTGCGACACCACGCTAGCAGCCTGCGCGCTGTACCGTCGTCGGTCGGTTCGATTCCGGCCTAGCCCTGGGTGTATTTTCTCTCTCTCTCTCTCTCTCTCTCTCTCTCTCTCTCTCTCTCTCTCTCTCTCTCTCTCTCTCTCTCTCTCTCTCTCTCTCTCTCTCTCTCTCTCTCTCTCTCTCTCTCTCTCTCTCTCTCTCTCTCTCTCTCTCTCTCTCTCTCTCTCTCTCTCTCTCTCTCTCTCTCTCTCTCTCTCTCTCTCTCTCTCTCTCTCTCTCTCTCTCTCTCTGTGTCAGTAAATTATATTTGTGTCTGTCTTACTTGACGAGGGTTTATAAGCGGATCCTTGAGATCAAGCACACAGACCTGAAAATGTATGTATCCAAACAAACAAAATTTATTGCGAAAAAATTTTTTTCGCGTTGATATGGCGTTTTGAAGTTATGAAAATTCTTAGAAAAGGCGGCCATCTCGGATTTGCCCGTGCGTCTGCTCGCTTCTGAAAATCACAATCACATAATTTTGGTGTCATTTCAAATCCAATTAAACACAAAAACTGGATGTAAGAAGAAATTATCTAAAAGTGGGATTTTAGTAACTTTATTAGCACTCAAAGTCAAAATTTTACTTTTTTGAAAGGACAAACTTTGAAAAAGTTTTCAAAAATAACCCTGTTAAAACTTTACTTTTTGCTCAACTGTCAATGAGGTATTTGCATGAGTGAGGGATTTGCTTGATTTTATACTTTTTCGATATATTATGGTTTAAAACTCCTAAATTTCTGATTTTTAAGTTCAAAAATTTGTTTAAATAATTTAAAATTCAATTTTATTTTTGCCAAAACGTCAGAAAAGTCACGTTATCAGAAAACGGGCTTCTATTGGATGTGACATCACAGCGCAGTAAAACCATTGTGTTTGACGTTTCCACGTGATCAGAAAACGGGCTTCTATTGGATGTGACCTCACAGCGCATGACTTGTGATTCGAGAGTGTTTTCGAACCCAAACTAAAAACGAAATTTCAAAAATCATCTCAGAAACTAGGCTACGAAAATACTTGATGTAAACGTCATTCTTCATGGTTTTTTATCTACTATTTTAATAAAATTTAATCTCAAAACGTGAGAATACCTCATTAAGATGTTAATTTCATTTTTTTTAAGTTAAAGAGATGATTATTGTCTTTTTGGAGAAAACGATTTTTTATACCTGTGTGTGTACTTCGAAATTATGAGGATTTTACAGAAAAGAATGATTAAAATCCACATCTAATCGGCATATTTACATATTTTTAGAGCCATTTCATAGCCAATAAGTTAAACAATATGAAAAAGTGTGAAAAGAATCTTAAAATTAAATTTTAGTATTTATATTTAGATATTAAACTTCAGATTTCACTTTTTCAAGAGCTAAGCTTTTAGAAAATATTAAAAATGATAACCCCTTTAAAAACTTCCGAATTTGAGCTGAAATGCCAATCAAGATGGTAAATTTAATTGAAAATTTTTCTTAAGAGGTAAATTTAGTCTTTTCTGAAAAAACGAAGTTTCTATTTGGTGCATGATTCAATCGAAATAGCAAAATGTTTACTGCAGGCGGTCGTTATAAATCGGTTTTAAACGATCACTTACATTTGTAGAGGAGAGTGGGGCTATTTCGCACATGGGGTACATTCGGACAGACGGCATTTACGCTAGTAATTATTAATTTAAAAATCTGAAAAAAATACCAGTAAATGGATGCATGACTACCACCTCCTGCATGAATTTTCAAAGCCCTGAGCCATTTTGTTGTATACGTACTAGAAATTTGCTAGCGTTAGAAGCAGCAAAGTAAATTTTCTTGTCATTTTGTTGGCGTAAAATATCAATCAAAAATAACTCTCAAGTTGACATTCAGCATTTTATTCAGTTGAGGCACTACTAAAGTAAGTTTCTAGAAAGGTTTTATTTCCCTGCTTTATTTATAAATATCTTGTTGGGGCGTTGTAAGCTTGAACTGGTAGATGGGGCACATTCGTACACCAAAAGATGGGGCAGATTCGGACAGTGCGAATGTGCCTATCTTTCCCATTTTTGATTATGAAAGTGATTTATATGTTTATAAGTGCAGTATATTTAATAACTTGAAGTTTAGTTGTTTTTTATTGTAATTGTTTTAAAATTTGGTGATAATAGAAAATAACATCTTAAAGAAAGCTTCAGTTTTAAGGAATTTAGACCCAGATTTAAACATTGAAGAAATAATGTCCCTGATAATTGTTAACCTTTTAAACGCCGAAATTCAAATTTCGAATTAAAGGTTCAGATTTTTGGCTTAAATGGCTTGTTTCATCATTACTAAAACCATTCTAGTCATTTTTCGGCAGAAAAAAAATCCTAAGTATGATTTTGAGGATGTTCCCATTTGGGAACATCGGCGTTTGGGGTGAAGTTTTTAGGGGGATTTCCAAAAGGCACGTATTTTACAATTAATTCAAATAAAATGATTGAAATTGGTTTCTACTCAATAATTATGAAAATTTTTATGATAGTGGACGGTTTTTTAATTTTTATTATCCATACGTGGACGATTGAGTAACATTTTATAGATTTTCATAAGAAAAAATTCACATGTTTATTGCGTACGCGAAGCTTTTCCGTACATTTTTCTTGCCCAATTCGTAATATTTTGATATAAAAAATACATAAGAGTGTTCCCATGCGCTTCAAAGCTAAACAGTTACGTTTCTGTGAGAAAAATTTATTTTAATTACGGTTCTATACGGATATCTAGCATAAAATCCACTAATTGCATTCAAATCTAATTAGCTTTCAAAAGTGATAATCATAATTACCTCCATTGATTCATTAAAGCTGTAATTCTCATGGAAGATTCCGAACTGAACGACACATCTCTTTCATCAAACTTGCGTTATAAGAGTATTTTTAGATGTATACACTTTTCTTTATTTTCAGAATTTTTCAATTTTATTCCTAAAATTTTTATGTAAAAAAGTACTTGAACAAAATATATACGCAAATCCTCAGAAGCACTCCAAATATGCTCTTTGCATAACCCCTAATGATATTTACTGAAAATTAATCGATCGGGAAGTTAGAAAAATATACATGTGTAAGAATCTGCTATAAAGATTTGGCATTTATTTCTCCATAAATCAGGTGAAAAAATAAAAAATTACAGATTTTTTAATTTAAAACATCATTCAGATCCTTTGAGACAAAAAAGGTTCAAAAAATTAAAGAAAATAGGAAATAACTTGAAATTTTGCATGTTATAAAAATCCCCTCAAATACTACACCCCAAACGCCGATGTTCCCATTTGGGAACATATACGTTGTATTGGTAGTTACTCTCCAAAATTGGAATATAAAGCTATTCTGGCAAGCCAAATGGGAAGATGTGTACTTAAGTAACCTAAACACAGCAAAATTATTTAAAACAAAATTTATTTAAATTTTTCACAAGTTGAAACTTGTGCAACTTTTTGAAGTGCCAAAAATCTCTAATTTTGATGTAATTTCTACAAAAAGGATAAAGTTGCACGTGAAAAACTTTTGCATGTAAAATAACTTCATATCTTTAAGTTGCTTTCTACCAAGTATCAAATTCCTGCATGAAAAATTAAGTGTAAGAAAATTCCTTAAAATGATGTTCCCATTTGGGAACATCGGCTTAAATACCAATTGACTTGGACTTAGGTGATTTTATTCCTAATTTGCTACTAAAAAGAAAAATTTTTTATGTTGGTCAAATAGAAAATTTGGAGTTGAATGGTGCTTATTTAAAATTAATGATGAAAAACTTTAAAATTAATGACGAAACTTTTATTTTCCCAGTAAGAAATGATTCAACATTCATACAAAAAGATAATATCGTATTACAAGTTTCCCAACAGTCAATTTCAGGTGTTAATAAGTGAGCTGTTGGTTCACTTTTCTTTTCGAATAAAACCTGACAGTTAAAATATTGGTTAAACTTTTTCTAACTAATTATATTATGTTAAGTATGTCAATGTGCAATATAATCTTCATTACTACAATTGTTTTCCTCTTCAAAAACGTAGATGTTCAATATTTTCTGAAGCTGTTTTCTTTTTGTAAAAAAATCCTCAATTTAGAGGAAAATATGTAAAAGTGCCAAATATTTAGTTTAATTATCCTTACTTTAGAGTACAATAAACTTTTTTGTTTGTAAAAATAATTATTGTATAATTTTTTTCATGTGTACGAATGTGCCCCACACGTGTGCAAAACTGCCCCACCCATGGGGCACATTCGCACGAAATTTCTCGTTTTTTAGATTGATGATATAGGTTAGAAATTCTAGATGAATGCGACCAATTATCGTTCTAAAATATCGGAAAGGTCTTAACTTTCATTTGAATCCGAGTTTGTTTCAATATCTCATCTAGATCCAGAGAAATATCCCGAAATGCACTTTTTGTGCGAATGTGCCCCGTTCTCCCCTATAGTATTTTACATCATATTAATAGTAATGCAAAGTCTTAAATTTAAAACATTAGCGCTAAAAGGCACCTAAATGGGGGAATGAAATTTGCCGGTAGAGCCCAAAACCTCTGCCGCGATGATAACGAAAGGGTGCCGCCTGAAAAATAAAAAGACGTTTTGGCAAAAATAATGATTATTCTAAATAAAGTAAAATAATTTTTTCAAGTAACTTCAATTCTAAAGCCTCTGAACCAATTAACTGCAGCTAATAGCTGTAGATTTTAATTACAGGCTAAATAATAAAACCTAATCATTGTCAAATCCTTTGATCTCGAGCGGGGACCCTATTAGTATGAAGTAAAATACAACTAGACAAATGTAAATGATCGTTTGAATCCGTTTTATAAACGACCGCCTGCGGTAAACGTTTTGCTATTTCGATTGAGTCATGCACCAAATAGAAACTTAATTTTCTCAGAAAAGACTAAATTAACCTCTTAGAAAAATTTTTCAATTTAAGTTAATATCTTGATCGGCATTTCAGCTCAAATTCAGGAGTTTTTAAAGGGGTTATCATTTATAATATTTTATAAAAGCTTAGCTTTAAAAAAGTGAAATCTGAAGTTTATAATCTAATTAAAATACTAAAAATAAATTTTAGGGTTCTTTTCACACTTTTTCACATTTTTTAACTTATTGGCTATGAAATGGCTCCAAAAATATGTAAATATGCCGATTAGATGTGGATTTTAATCATTCTTTTATGGAGACACACAGGTATAAAATAAACGTTTTCTCCAAAAAGACAAAAATTACCTCTCCCAAATTTTTAAAAATGAAGTTAACTGACATTTGAGCAAAAAGTAAAATTTTTTAAAAGGGTTGTCATTTTTAAAATTTTTTTCGAAGTTTGTCCTTTTAAAGAGTAAAATTTTGACTTTGAGAGCTAATAAAGCTACTAAAATCCTCCTTTTAGATAATTTTCTCCTTACATCCACTTTCTGCGTTTAGTTAGCTTTGAAATTACACCAAAATTTTGTGATCGTGAATTTTGGAAGCAAAGCTTTAGCGCTTTTTAGACGCGGGGCAAATTCAAGATGGCTGCCTTTTCGAAAAATTCTGGATACTTCAAAACGCCGTATCTTCGCGAAAAACAATTTTTTGGCCTAAATATTGTCGGGGTAAGACTACCGGATTAATATCTGGTGAAAATTTGAAAAAAAAAATTGGAGGACCCAACCACCTTGGTCGATTTTCCCCTGGAGTGACCCAGGTGCATTTAAAGAAATAAAATTTTAAATCATTCTTCTTTGGTTCATCGCTTTTCTTATTTAGCTCTTAAAAGCGAACACGTTATGGCTGCAGAGTGGGACAAGACAGTTTTACAAGAGCTTGATATAACCGCGACAGAGCTGTCAACAGATTGCCTTATTGATCTTCTAACAAGGGTACCAGCCCTTCGCTATCTCTGTGCTGGACAACAAGATGGCTTTACAGACCAGGTAACCATGTGCGTTCCTTGATATAGTCTGATGAGTGAAGGAACTAAAATAATCTCCGTATTTATACCAGTTAGTTACTAAGCCCTCTCAAGGCTTAACCTCCTATTTAATAAACAAATTAGGATTTAATAAGTCAACCTTTTTTTATAGGTTATGAAAGAATGGATCGAGAAAGGAAACGTCAAACAATTGGTGGCCCTTGACTTAGATCGGAACGAAAATATATCAGAAGAAGCACTAGTCAAATTGGTTAAAATGCAAGGACCCATGTTACGAGGACTTGGCCTCTCAAATATACCACACCTTACAGAGCATTTTTGGAATGCAATGTTGCCTACTTTAAGAAATTCCAGGTATTCATTTCAACCTTTGAACGGAATGAACTCAAAAATATTTAGATATTCAAATGCAATTACAAAAAAGTTTAAGTAAGAAAATTTCAAAAAAAAATTCTTTAAGCATCTTCTTGCAAGTCCCTTTTTGAGGTTTACATTTGGCAGATAAAAAGGTAGAAAAAACTCAGTGCTTCCGAGTTCCTAGTAAACACTTCTAGGATGGGAGAAAAATATTATTCATAGCAATGAAATAAAATTCTAAATGAATTCTTTTCGGCAGGGTTCGATTAAAGGGGAAACGTTCCGCCATGATTTCCGAACGGAAATCCAGAAATCGAGTCCAAGTTTTCTGTGTTTTTTTAAGGAATTTTTAGTCTTAAGAGAGGACGTCCATAAATTACGTGAGGTCAAAAAGGAGGAGCGGGTCCAGCAAAATTTCACCAGGGGGAGGGGGAAGTCAATTAAAATCTCACGTCAGCTTTCGGTTTAAAGTATGAACGTTTTTTCTTTCATCTTTTCAGCACTAGTTTAGAAAAAATGCCCACATTAATCAAGTAACGTTTTTTTAACCATGTTTTTTACTTTAACATAGATTTGTATCAAAACTTTCATCATGCATTTTGCCAACAAGACGAAGCAAAATGAGCCATGAAGGTATCAAAGAAACATTATTATTTGATGGTTATAAACAGAAAATCTCAAGTGAGAATTTAAGAGGAAGGTCCAGCAAAATCTCACCAAGGGGGAGGGAGGTCTCTAAAATTTGAAAAAAAAAACACATCACGTAATTTATGGACTCCCCCCTAACTATCCCACTGATATTTCTAGGCTTCTGATCATGGGCATGCCCGAAGACTGCTGTCCCAAAATCTCTCAGAAAATCCATGTTGACTCCTTGATGGAGTCGATCGCCAACAACTGCCCAGCGTTGGAACGTCTCGAGATCCGGTGGGATGCCGACACCCTTCGTTTCAGTGACCGATCCAGTAAAGCTATCGATTTGGTGAGAGTGCGGTGCTTGCGTCTTCGATGCATGTCTCTGGCTGATGGAAAGTATTTTGAGCTGGTCAAGTCGAACTTTTCACGTGCCGACCGAGGTACTGTTGTCAGGACCACCACCAACCATAAGGTGACTCTCTGCTATCAACTTTTGTATTACAAAGATTTGTTGTTCAACTGAAGAAAATTTGTCATTTGGGAAAACAGGGTTTGGGCAGCGGATTCAGCTATTGGAGTTCCGAATGTGTATCCTGAAGCTGCTCGAGAAGAGAGTGTCATTAACATAATTATTCAGCTGTTACAACGTTAATTTGCATCTTCCTCTATACGAGAGAATGGATAAAACTTTCTCTAACTCAGAGAGATTATGAACCTAAACTAAAGCATATCGATGGCATCAGGAGAAAACCTCGTATAATCCCGTAAAATCGCAGTCAGGATGAATACTGTATTCTAGATTGGCGAGTGTGTGTTTGCGCCAAATATGTCAATGAGGAATTACTTACATCCAAATTTATTTACGAGTGTCAAGTCATTAACACCAAAACAAGGGTTAAATCAATTCCACTGGGGAACACCAGAATCATCCTGTAACCCTAACAGCAGTGAAGCTTTTTGCTTTGATTTCACACCTGCATTTAACTAAAACTTTTCTTCGCATCTAAAAAATAAAATAGTTCTTTCCATAGAGTTGTTCTCTCTTGCGGTTTGACCAAGCCAGCTGGAACAAAAAATCAGTCTTCTTGTGAGAGATTATAACACCTGTTTTTTTGCTTTCAGCTCATTAAAATTCACTCTCCACCTGTAGACTGCGAAAAATGGTCTTTGGCAAGAAAACGAATCTCGCTCACTTATACTCTATCTAGTGATAGGCAGCTGGATTTCGATTATACGAGGTTTTCTCCTGACGCCATCGATATCAGACATTAAGACCCGATCAGAATTTTTGTGAACTATTAAGGAATTTAGGAAAACATTTAAAAAAATTACCTTACTTAAAATGTTAAAAAAATTAATATCCTTAAAGGCAAAATATCGATTGTAATGCTTATTTCATTGTTATTAATTACTTTATTTTTTATCATATTATACGAACGTACTACCTGCAGGAAACTTATGAGATACTTTATAAATCGGAACACAATACTAGTTCTGAATAGCAATTACTAACTAAAATGTCACCTTCAAATCTTCGACTATAAACACCATTGTTTCAGCACCAAAATACGAAACTAATTTGATGTTTTCGTATTCGTTACATTAAAATAGTCCTTATAAACTTTGATATAATATACCAACTCTAGATTTTATCCATTAATATGCAAAATCTTTAGTCTTTTCATTAAGAATAGGCCAGTAAAAACATTTCCTTCCCCATTAGCTAAATTGTCTCAGTACTCGCGGTATACTTTTCTTTGGTGACTTAAATTCGCACTGCTGTGATTACCGAAGTATTCATTCTCGCAGCATGAATCCATCAGACATTCCACATTTGTTGGCAGTGGTTTACATTTTTCGTCGATTTTCACCCCCGGCTTTGAAATAGAAACCACTTTTAAAAAAATTGTGCAGTATCTTAGATTGTTTTCTGCCATCAGGATTAAAGTTTTATTTAAACCATAAGAAACTAAATCTTTTTTATACCAAGTCACAGAATTCCAAGCCTCAACTAAAGTAGGAAACACATAAAACAACGCATCCGTCACTGAGGGTGTGAGTATGGTTATCATGGTAGCTGCTTCTAAAAAGTATTTTACATTGACCTAGTTTAAGATTCGAAAAGAGGTAACTTCTACAGTATTTTGGCCTTTTAGCAGTAGAATGATCTTTAATCCTTCAAAACAGACATTATTTCTTAAAGTCCAACTACAAAAGCCTACTGCATCCATCAACTTAGGAGAGTGTTCATGGGCGTAGGGGGGGCCTCCAGCCCCCTTTAGGATTTAACCATTTATTATTTATACACTTTTTTATAATAAGTTCAATAAATCTAAAATCATACATAAAAATACATTCTAAATTTTGGTTTACATGTACCAAAAAAGCGTTTAAAACCATGTTCTTAGGGACAAATTTCAAAAAAATTTCTGGGGAGGAACCCCAGAACCCCCTTTCAAACTTGAACTTTTATTACTAAAAACCTTTCTTGTACTACAAAGTTCTCTTGGTCGCAAATTCTAGCTTAAAAAAAGCTACGATAAACTTATTATGATTGAAAGAGGCTGAAAAATATTTGTTTTTCCCCTCCCGAAATAAATTTCTCTACTTGCCAGCACTGATTCAAAATTAAAATAAGAGCTCCCCTCCAGTAGGGAGGGAAGGGTAGCGAGTTAACCCCCATTCCAAAATTATTATGCCTAATATGTTGCTTTTTGCCTTGAAAATTCAGTTGATTATACTACTAGTATATCTATACAGGGTGTATCTGAAATGGTGCAACAAACTTTCAGAGATGATAGTACTCATCAAAGACAAACAAGAATCGGTATAGAAAGGGGGGTCTCAGACCAAATCCCAGGGAGTTAAAAATGGAACAACACCCCAAAAAAATCATTGGAAAATTCAATTTGTAGAAGAACTACTATTGGTAAAAACTTAATTATGGTCTCAAAAATTGTGGTTTAATAAGATCTTTAAAATTATCTCAAAAGTCTTCACTTAAAAATTTGTTTTATTATGAGAGAAGTTAAAAAAACACAAAAAAATGTGAACACTCTGCCAAAACCTTATTTTGTATTTCGAAATCCTTTCTTTTGATTTGATAATCTGAAAGATCATAGTTGAAATCCCTTAAGTCCAAAGTTTCACGTAAATACAATCGATATTGAACGCTTGAGATCCTGTTAAAGTTTGTTTTTTGCGTGCGCTAGCAGTTTTCTAGAGCTGTTTCCAGAACAGCTGTTTGCGCATGCAAAAAACAAACTTTAACAGGATCTCAAGCGTTCAATATTGATTGTATTTAGGTGAAACTTTGGACTTAAAGGTTTTCAACTATGATCTTTCAGATTATCAAATCAAAAGAAAGGATTTCGAAATACAAAATAAGGTTTTGGCAGAGTTTTCACATTTTTTTGTTTTTTAACTTTTTTCATAATAAAACAAATTTTAAAGTGAAGACTTTTGAGATAATTTAAGATCATATTAAACTACAATTTTTGAGACTATAATTAAGTTTTTACTAATAGAAGTTCTACAAATTTAATTTTTCAATGATTTTTTGGAGTGTCGCTCCATTTTTAACTCCCTGGGATTTGGTCTGGGACCCCCCTTTCTACACCGATTCTTGTTCGTCTTGATGAGTACTATCATCCCTAAAAGTTTGTTGCACCATTTCAGATACACCCTGTATACGAGTGCAACCTAAACGGTCCCCAATGTCCAAAGAGGAGTCACAAAACTACTTTTTAGGGTCAAATTACAAAAACCCTCTTTGTTTCCACACGCTACCCACAAAACATTAATTTCAGTAAAGGTCAAAAACCCCTCATAGGTCTCAACAAACATAAAAAAGTCGACCCTGTTTGCCCCCTAAGTGGAACCCTGGCTACGCCCATGAGAGAGTTCATTGCAATTATCACAAGTTATACATATTGCATTATAAATATTTATTCGGCATCAAATGTCTTATGCTAGAATTCGTTCATGTGTTCCTCTGCAGCTGAATCCGCTGTTGCATCAGCAGGTACAAGTGTTTTCTGTATTTGCTATTGCGTTTTGTTTAATTGTGAGCACACTGAAGAGAATTTTATTCCTTGTTCGAATAAAGTGTCATATTTATTCAGTTAGCATACTAAATTACATAAAATTTGTCTAGGTATCAAGTGAAACTCGAAGTTTAACTACTTTGCAAATCTTAAATATTTAGAATTTTAAGCATTTCTCAAGTTCAGAGAACGATGTGAATTTGGTACATAATTTTTCTTCACTTTTATATTTCATTTTTTAAAGAATAGGTTCTCCAACAATGAAAGCAAATCAATCTGATAGACTAATTTGTATCAATGCATGCATACTTATAGGTCATTCTAAAAAAAGGTTACTCTGTTTGACTTAAGAAATTTTTTTAAAAATATTTTATATTATTTAACTATGCATTATTGGCTAAAATACTACATATCTTATACTACCCAGTTGCATACACTATAACACTATATTGATCAATATAGATGGAAAAACCTATGGTTAGTCCATTAGTAACATATCGACCTTTGAAAAATTCGCGATTCTGGAACATAATAACTCCATTTCGACGAACGCCGACAAGAGGTCCCTTTTCGCTTTCCGCCTCGCATATAGAGTTAACTCTTTAGATTTTACATTTTCTCATAGAAAAACTCTATTGATGAAGAATAATATCCAGAAATAATATGTAACTGTTTTTGAGAATGACCTATTTACGATATAATCAGCTATATTTATTTACCCTTGAATGCTGTACTCGACAACAACGTTTCCTGACGAACCCATACGTCACTACGCGGAAGGAGAAAGTGGGTAGACACAAAGCCTGTTGGGTTGATAGGAGGAATTTCGATACGCGAATTTATACATGGGTTTAATGAGTAATCGTATTTTAAAATTGACGATCTTTGTTTCACTCGCAATTCTGACACCGCGATGTGAACTTCTTTGTTTGTTAGTGACGTAGTAGGTTCAACTTAAGTTGCTGTCTAGTATAGTGTAATAAGAGATTACATAGGGTGTTTCGAAAGTTAGTAACACAGCTTAGTTTTGAAACAACGTCCCATAGAATCATGGATGTAACGTGTACCTGTAGTAAAGTGACCACGCTGAATCTATTGAGACAGCTTACAGCGCTCCTAGCAACAGAATAAGAAAGTTAAAAAAATTATTTAAAATCTAAGTGAGAAAGAAAACGCAAAGAAAATATCCTAAATATTCGAGAAATTTTAATTGAAAAATCATAGAAACTTGTCAATTTTTTTGAGGCCCAAAACAGTGTTTTTTACTAGCTAATATCTGGCTCATTCCACGCACACTCAACCAATGCCATGTGCTCTTAGGTCATGGTTTTTTTAATACGTCTCACCGGTGTAAGAAGCCTCACTTTATGTAACAATAATAATTAAATAATTGTGGAGAGTAACTTTAATTTGGCACCAGAATCAGCACATTTGCTTATAAATTAGTTGAGAAACATCACTTTTTGTAACTCATCAATCAAAAAATGGAGGAAAATGTCCAAGTTTCAGAAATTTTTCCCAGGGTCCCTTTTTGAGTATTAATTCTGAAAAATATTGTGGTGATATTTCTCACAGATATCTATCTATAGAAAAATTTTGAAAAAAATCCATGACCTAACTAAAGTCACGGTAATTATTTTTATTTGGTTGATTTGGCATGGGGAATGGGGCATCTCCTTGAATATTGGGTATTTTCATGAAACATTTCTGTGCTTCTGCTATTATCATACACAATTTTCTAACTGAAGTTTTCATCTCCTTTAATTTTTAATTAATCATTTTATCTTTATATTCTGCATCTAGCTGTAAGCAATCAATGGATTCAACATATGGTCACTTTTATACTGTAGGTACCCTTCCCCTTTGCTTTCATGACTCTTCGAAACGTAGTTTTAAAAAAACGGAAGCTGCTATACAGGGTGATTCTGAAATGGACCGCCAAACTTTGAGGGGTGATAGTACTCATCAAGACGAACAAGAATTGATGCGGAAAGGGGGGTCGCAGTTACACCGTTAAAGATCTAGGTCCTAATGTAGTGCGAGAGCGTTACAAAAGGACGTTTTGCCAAGGCCCGTTTAACGAAAAAAAACATAATGAAATGGAAAAAATTTATTGCATGAGGTACAGCAGTATCCGTACTACTTACATCATAAATTTGATAGAAATTGGACCACTTGCTAAACCGTGGGGTGAGTTTTAAAACGCGCAGTAATAATCTTCTAGCCAAAGAATGGAGTTCCATTAATGGTATTTAGAAAAATGATGGGAAGGAATTTTCAATGATCATACATTGATCATTGAAACTGTATGATCATTGAAAATTCCTTCCCCGATCATCATTTTTCTAAATAGCGTTACACTAATGTAAAGGAACTCCATTCTTCGGCTAAAAGATTAATATTGCATGTTTTAAAACTCACTCTACGGTTTAGTAAGTGGTCCAATTTCTATCAGATTTATGATGTAAGTAGTACGGATACTGCTGTACCTCATGCAATAAATTTTTTCATTTCATTATGTTTTTTTCGTTAAACGGGCCTTGGCAAAACGTCCTTTTGTAACGCTCTCGCACTACATTAGGACCTAGCTCTTTAACGGTGTAACTGCGACCCCCCTTTCCGCATTAATTCTTGTTCGTCTTGATGAGTACTATCACCCCTCAAAGTTTGGCGGTCCATTTCAGAATCACTCTGTATACGGTCTTTCCAAACACCCAGTTCGAAATTAATGGAGTTTTTTTGTAAGAAAACAAAAGAAAATTAACCCCTCACAATTTGAAAACTTTTTGTAAAAATCAGTTGCCAGAGCAATATAAAATCACATAGTACAATAATAAAAGATAACAATATTGAAAAAAAAATTATTTTATCCTTGTGTTCTCCAAATATAAAACTAAAAAAAAATTTGCTCTTCTGAGACCATTGATTACGAGTAACATTTGTAACAAACAATTTTAGACCAAATGGTATTGATGGGTTAATGGTATAAGCGTGTCAGGAGCGCCCCCTAGTTAGTAGAGTACACTTAAGTGTCTAGTCTTCATTGTTAGCCATGTAATAGATTGCTTCTTTAATTCTGAGATTTTGTGGGAAATTAGTACAACTTGGACAACTGTATTAGAAAGAACGTGAGATAGGTTTTTAAGTGAAAAAAGAAAGCTTTATATAAAATTCGTTGCATATCATTTGTTTATTATTAAGTTTCTAGACTCAAAAATTATGTTAAAAAACTTTTTAAATTCTCGTTTTTGATAACTCCTTATTTTCCCATTTTGGAAATGCAAATTACCCGACTTTTTATGCAAATAAGATCATCCCACCTCCAAATAAAAAAACTCAATCAAAACCAAAATTACAACACTCTTGAACAGCATGGGTTTAAATTCGTTCTTCTCAAACATAAAAAAGTCGACCCTCCTTGCCCCCCCCTAAGTTGAACCCTGACTACGCCCATGTTGTACAGGTATAAACCTGAAGTTAAATTATCTGTATGAGATGCAGTTATATCATCTGTAAGACGAATTCAGAGAATCCTATCCAGCGAATTACTGCAAACCGAAAATACTCTTTTTTATAAGTCGATCAAGTAAGAGTGCTCATATTTTTTTCTCTAAATTTTATTTCACATTCTGGAATGTATATCACAATAAATAAGGATGGAACCACTTATAATATCAGTTTTAATCTTCTTTTCTCTTTTAAGCAGAAAACAGTTAAAATGGAAGATTAAATGCTTCATAATTTTGTCTAATGTTCAGACAAAAACATACTATGCAAAACGATTTTATCACAATTAAGTATTGCCAACAAAAATTAAACACAAAGGAATAATAAATAGTAATTTAAAAGGAAATAAAATATAACGTTCACAACACCAACTTTTCATCATTTTTTACAACGAACATAAGAAAATATCACAAAGAGTCAATATAATATTGCATATAAAAAATATGAGTAAGCAAACTACAGAGAAAATTATGCAACTGCATAGACCGGACTTGTACAAAATATGCAGCGTGAGGCTTCGGAGCCCCATTAAGTTTTTAACGATTCTAAAATTTTAATTATAAATTTTTCATAAGGTTTTCCAACGAATTCGCCAAAGGCAAATGTTGGACCGGTTTTTTTTCACTAATTTACAAATAGATACTTAATAAAACACTGAAATCGACAAAAACATTAGAAATTTCATTAAAATTACAATTTATAAAAAAAAATTAAGTGATTGAATCCTTTTTCTCTTCCAATTTTGTAATTTATCTCCATGTCCTGAACAAGCAATAGAAAGTGTAAGATTGATATTTTGGTCCGAGAAGATCGATCCAGATTGATTTTTTAGCCCCAGGCCAAGGCAGCAAAATTTGTTCCTCATCAGTTAAAGGTGTGCACCACCGGCTTAGCTTACTAGTAACTAATAAATTTAAGTATAATGGGTGAAAGATTAATCTTATTCATATATTTTTTTAATATTAATAGAAACAGTTTGGGTTTTTTATGGAAGTTTCAAAAGATAAAAAAAATCAGTTTGTTTTACATGAGAAAACAATTCAGCACAATGAAATCATTAATAAAATATATTTTATGAATGAAATTTTTCACAAGTAGCAGTGGAATATTTTGCGCACTTATATAAAATGTAATATCAATATTAATATTGAAAGAAAATAGTACATTCCTTTTCATACTTTTTCTGCCTTTTTAAAAAAAATAACATTTTGGAGTAAAGTCCTTTTTTACAGCTGTTGTCACCTGACGTAGCACTTTCTTCTAGATATCTCCGACTGCATTTTAACAAAAGGTAATCGTATTACAAGGCGCGGATCCAACGGGGGAGCACTCTAGACAGTGACCCCCTTGGACCCAAATATTCTCAAAATGAGTTTAAACTACTAATATAGATAAAATTTCAACAAAAAAAATCTGGTGGAGAATTTTGTGTACCGTAAAATAACTGCGCCTTAAATTTGACTGAATTGCTTTAACTTCAGTTATATGCTAATTAAGCGTTTAAGCTGATCAAAAATAAATTATTTAGGGTACCCCCTAAAACAGCCCCCTATAATATCATGTTGGGGTTATAGTGTTATATGGATCTAGGGAAAAAATATTTTGCGTTTAAAGGTAATGATGGTCTGAAAAAGTGCCCCCCCTTGGGTCCCGCTGAATCCGCGCCTGATTACGACCCCTATCAAACAAAGAAGGAGTGAAAGCCCCCTTTAACGATTGTTACTTATGGAGGATTTACACCACTGCTGTAAAAGAGACATCAGCGATATTTTCGGAAGAAACGGGAATTGTTATTCCAATAAACCAATTGACGAGCGCCATCTTTTGTGAGTAGCGGGTACTAAAATATGCCGAAAATATCGCTGATGTCTCTTTTACAGTAGTGGTGTAAATCCTCCATTATGCAGATACCAATGGAGATGCTGATAGTTAAACCAAGGATAGTAAAAGGGTCACGTGATTTTGACAACGCTGGAACTAGTATTTTGGAGGGGAGAAAGGAAGAAGTTGAGGGGCAGTTGATCGAAAGAGGAAGAGACATTTGCTTGTATATAGAAGCAAGACCCCAACTATCGGCCGTGCAAAGTCTGTAAAAACACGTGACCCTTTTACTATCGTTGGGAGAACAGTACCTTGTCTGACACTACCCTTCAATTTTGATACAAACTGTTCCAAAATGTTTGTATTCTTTTTAACAAAATTTCACAGGATACGACTCTTCCACTTCTATTACTATAAAGGTGTGTTTAAAACCAAACGACTTAGTTATTAATTAAAATAAATTATTTCTTATAAGGAATAAAAAATCATTAAAAAAATTCCATAGCTTAATTTTTCAAATATAATTCAAACTAGTTCAGGTCTTTATTGCAGTAAACTCATCAAAGTTTGACATAGATATCACTTACTAATGATTGAGAAGCTAATCAAAAGCATAAATGGTCATTAACTGAGGGCAAAAAAATTAAATTAGTTCCATAGCTTCCATAAATTCCATAGCTTAATTTTTCAAATATAATTCAAACTATTTCAGGTCTTTATTGCAGTAAACTCATCAAAGTTTGACATAGATATCACTTACTAATGATTGAGAAGCTAATCAAAAGCATAAATGGTCATTTACTGAGGGCAAAAAAATTAAATTAGAAGTTGCATATTCTAAAATGAATGATTGCCAAGCAAGTAATCATATTTTCATGTGAAAACTAACTATTCAGAAGCTCCTGGCTATAATCTTCAAACCAAGGATATAGGCAACCAAGATCCCTCGCGAGTGGATATCTGAAAAATTTTGTACAGCCGGACAGCAGAGAAAATGAAACTGTGTGGTACATATTTCTAAAAGTAGCTCTTTTTGACAGGTAGTACGAATTTTAATTTAACTTTTTTGGCTTTACAACACCTCCATGTACAACTCAACTAATAGGAAAGCTGAAGACATATTTGAAGCGATTAAAAACTGTGACCAAGATACTTGAGTAAGCTTTTGATTAGGACAAATTCAGCTTTGGATACAAAAGTTTTCATTATTTTATTTCCTCCTTAGGAGGGCAAGAAAGGAAATGAAGATAAGTTTTCAGAGAAGGCATTGTGAAAATAAAATTTACAGGTACAAGGTAATTCATCGAAAAAACATCAAATAAATATTCCTTATCCATTCAAAAAGAATGTTTACCAAGTAATGTGCTTCCCTTTCCATAGAAATAACAATGACGCAATGAAACGTTTTTAATGCTGCAGATTGTAAAGTTCTTCATTGGTGGAGGCTCACCATGGTTAAAAGATTGCAGGTCCTTGCTTATGAGGTTATGATTACAGCATGTAACTACAGGAATGTTTAACTTAAAAAGAACTAAACAATGAAATAAACATCTAGTAACAAACATGCAAATGAATATAAATCTGAATAAGTAGATTTTATATGAATAAATAAGGTCGTCCGGAAAATTCCGTTGGTTTTGCCGAGACTTGTTTGAATCTAAATCTTGAAAACTTCCTTTTAAGTGGAGATTTCAAACAAAAAGAATTTTCATTTAGAAACATTTATGATATAGAGTATAGAGAGTATGATTTTAATAATTTTGGTTTTGGTGAGATTTCTTTTAAAATGGCTACTGGAAAAAAAGACCGCTTATGGCGATTTCTTAAACATTTTACTCTGTCGTCTCGCTTTAAAAATAGGAAAGAATGCACAATTCATGGCCAATAAAAGTTTTTCACCACTATAAACTCATTTTTGATGGTTCAGGTGAGTTACCAAAACTATCAAAATCCTACCCTATATTCATAAATACCTATATCTAACTTAAAATCATTTTTGATTAAAATCTCCAGCCCTAACGAAATTTTTCGAAAAAATTAGATTCAAATACAAATCTTCGTAAAAGAACTTTCCGAATGACCTTATACAAATAACATTTACTTACTGAGAGGTCTTCGAGGCCAAGATCTAAATTTTAACAAATTATTTGCATTAGTTCTAATTTTTTCAATTAGGAGCATTAAAGGTTTAACATTTGACATTAGCCACTCATCAATGGTATGTTTATCATACACTTCAGGCATAGTGTTTTGAAAAAAAGTATGCAACAGTGTAGCATTAGTTGAAAGAGCTTCCAAGTTTTGAGTTCCAAGTTCGACATGAGCAGGACTAGAAAACAACATTTCAACATTGTATTCACTCATCCATCCAACAAAATGACTGTTGGACAGAAACTTTTGAAGCATGAATTTCAAGTGAGCAAGCCTCTGAGTACCTTTAAAAACGTTACTCCCAGGATAATTGCACAAAGCTTCTTCAGTGCTGTAATTTGTATAAAGAGTCAAACGTGAATCACACATTAAGATGTCTCTGGTTTTTTGAAATAATTGGTTGTCAACAATTTGTCTTTCAAGAAAAAGCAAATTTATAGCTAATGACGGAATAGCTGCAGGTAATAGTTCACAAAGAACAGCAAAATGGTCATAGCGCTGCCATCCGGTCAAGACAATACCTTTAAAGAAAATCTCATTCTGATACTTTGACAGTACGTTCAACCATGAAATGTGATTTTCAAGATGATAGGAAATGTTAGTCAGATATTGATTTGCACCAGTTGCTCCTTTGAAAGCACTGGCAATCCATACTCCAGGGAAGTATTTACCATACTTCATCCAAGCATCAGGTGAAATTTTACTTTCAACAGAAGGTCCATACTGCCAAGCCATCAGTTCAACATATTTCCAGATTTCAGACTTCTTAATAGTTTCATCAGGAACCATGCGAAACATATCATCCCACATAATTGGTTGTATGCCATATTTTTCTTTTACATACTTAGCAATACTTTTGACATGATGAATAAAAAGATCCTCATTATCCATATAATGCTTGCGCATATATTTTTGACAAAGATTACATTCTCCTATGTAATAAACCTCATCAGATCCTATATGCAACCATTTAATTTGTGGGTGCATTGCTATCACCTGATCAATGATTTGCCGCAAAAGAATATGAGTACCATTGTTTGTAGGGCAAATAACTTGTGGATAAGCGGGTACTTCACGCAATTCTTGATATGCCTGAAGCTTTAATACAAACTCCAGGTGACCAAATGTTTGAATTAATGGTATTACTTCCAATTCATTCATCTTTGCAAGATAAAGTATTTCATTCAGTTCATTCTTTGAGTAAGCATTACGAGCGGAAAGTTGTTCAAGGGGTCCATGGAAAGGAAACATGTCTTCATACTCAATGAGAAGGCCATTTGCTCCAAGCATATGGAGTAAAGGAAACAACTTTTTATAGTAATTTACAATGGGAGGCGCTCCTTTAAGATCTAAATGTACAAATCTTTTATCTATTTTAACCAATTCTTCAGGTTTAGGAGTCCGTATCCCTTTGCTCACTCTTTCATTAACTGATCTTACAGGATGATCAATTTCAACCTCGTCTCCCCCAATATCATCAATGATGTTTGGTTTTAATGCACCCGTTTTGGCAGCAAAGTTTCTTTGAATATTCGCATGGACTTGAGCTTCTTTAAGTTTTTGTCTTTCAAGGTGTTTTAAAGATTGGGTAACAGGAAGTAGGTCATTGATATTAACCAAAGGGCCAGTTTTTGTAGGAAGTTTACTATGAAGAACTCTTCCATCGGCATGCACATATTTTGAATGAGATTCTGAATCCTGTTCTTCACTTGCCAAGGTCTTGTATAAAATGAGAAAAATCAAACCACTGCTAGCAACAAGAATAAGGTAAAATCTGAACTTCGAATGCATTGTTAAAGGCAGGTGCATTTCGGAAAGTCTTGACTAGTCAAAGTCATCTACAAAACAAAGGTCTCGTTTTAATATTTTACCAAGAAAAAATTCCATTAGAGACATGCCTGGAAATTCAGCAGGGGATTTTTATTATACTCCTTGCAAAGTATTAAAAGCTTTTCAAGTTGAAAATTTTAACAAGTTTTTAATGTGACAATTTTTAGGCCAAAACAGAGTTTGGTTGGAAATGGTTTTTGCACACCCTTGGTGATACACGTTTTCAGAAGCAAAATTTTACAAGATGCAATAATTATGAAATAAATTATCAATTTAAAGTGCTTATCAATTGATAAAGTAATTTAAAAATGGAAGAAATAATTTTGGAATCAATAGTTTAAATAAACTTAAATAACTTTAAATTATCATATCTTTAGAAAAAAAATTGATAAGTTCTACAGTTGATTTTACAGTTTAGATCTAAATTTAGCACTTATAGACACAAACATTAGCATGGTTTGTTAAACTTCGATAGCTGCCATTAAAATTCAGAATAAGATAAAAACTAAAAAGTAGTGGTTTGGGACTCTTAACGATGTAAGAATCAACCATCAAAAATTCTTTAATATTAAAATGGTCAAGTCATCATTGATATAGATTGACCCATGGGCATAATAAAGTGGACATTCAGAGTATAGCGAGTTATGTGCAATTGAGATTGACATTGTAAAAATATGGTGCTAATCATTTGACATGTCGGAGTTACACAATTTAGGTTAAGAGAGTGTGCTTATTCAGGTTTTAACAGTATATCTATATTTAGTACAAGAAATCATGCCAAAATTCATGGCATGTATCTAATGTGTAAAATACACGTAATGACATAAAATGCATAGGAAGTTATAAAAATTACTGAAATTATGTTAGTCTTGCAACAACAAGCTAACCTCAATATTAAGCTATTGGAGTTAGCTTGTTGTTGCAGCAAGTGCCTCAATTCAATTTTAGACAGGCAGCATACACTGAAAAAATAAGGGCGAACCTTTAGTCTTGTGCCCTTCATAAAAATTTATAACAAAAAAACAGATCAAATGCACCATTTGTTGCATCCTTCTGAGTGACTCAAAAATTTTCGTGCACAAATTTTTGAAAATCAATAACTCACGAAATTTAAGAGAAATGGCGCCATGACTAAAACTCAATAACAAAACACAGAGATAAAAACACGCCATTTGTTAAATCCAATCCTACTGGGTGACTTATAAATTTTCATGCACAAATTTTGAAAATCAGTAATTCACGAAATTATAGATGGATAGATCAGATGGCACCGCGATATTTTGAGCCTTAATTAATAGCAATCCTTGAGTTCCCTATTGTCATGCGTCGTAGGGAAACAAGATTTTCTTCAGATACTCTGTTGCGCCGTCTTTCTAAAATTACATGAACTACTAATTTAAAAAAAATTGTGAACTAAAATTTATGAGTTACCCAAGTAAGATTCAACGAATTGGGTGTTTTTATCTCTTTTTGTATATTTGTAATTAATTTTTAGCGGTGGCACCAGCTATTTAAAATTTCGTGAACTATTGATTTTTAAAAAATTTTTTGTTAAGTATTTAAATTAGTGATGGGCAAAATCGATAATTTTAGGTATCGAATACTTTGGTATCGAATACTTATAGGTTTCGAATACTTTGGTATCGAATACTTATAGGTATCGAGTACTTTTTTTCAATGTCGGGAAATGAACCTGAAGGGACAATTTTTTTTAGGGCCTATCCATAATCAGACTAATATTCAAAAAACTGAAAGCGATCCATCAAAAAGCCCCGTAGCTACGGGCCTGGAGGTGGATAGAGGCGAAGGATTTGGCGGGGGGAAAACCTAGCCGCGTCAAATTTCTCTCGCGGATGATAACGACTTGGGTTTGAGCGTTGCAAAATGAAAACGGAAACAGGCTGCGTTTGATCTACAGTAGGTATTATAAAGATTACTTCATTGAAAAATTTAAAACGAAATATGTCAATAAAGTATCGATACTTTTGTGGGTATCGAATACACTCGATACCTATAGGTATCGAGTACTTAAGTATTTGGTATCGATACCTGCCCATCACTAATTTAAATGCAAAAATCGTGTAAAAAAATTCAAATGGGACAGGCATAACATAATTTTATACAAACCCTTTCTTATCTTATACCTAAACCTTCTAATAAATTGAGATTTTTTAACAGACTTTTTGGAATAGTATTAAGATGAGTACATTAGATTAAGATAAAAATACTATTTAAAAAATAGGAGGTCTTACAAGGAAACATTCTTAGGCTGAACTCACAGAAATGCATGAAAATTTTACCAGGCATAAGAACATGACTCAAAACACTTAGTGTGAAAAAATTTGCTGCTGAATTTTAATAGGGAGAGGAGTTAATTAATTTTGAAAATTGGGTTCTAAGTTGCCAACCACTTTCAGTCACTTGGCGACTTTCTAATTGGATGAAATGAGAAATTTAATATCTTTATTACAGAAGTGGCTCAACTAATAGATTAAAAGTTACAAGAGCTCGATTCCCAACAGTAACATTTGAAATAAGAAATTAGACGCGACATTTGACGATCACTAAAACACATACGTACTATAACGTGAAAATCAGATTTAAATTCACTTTCTTCAGCCCCTGATTCAAATCCATTGTTATCAGCTTTATTATTGAACAGAACACATCGCGAATAGATGGACTTATCCGACACAGTAATTTCTCCGCAAATCAGTTATGGCCTAGAGGGGTCCTGGGTCCTAAATATCACTGTTGACTTGATTGTAATTTATTGTGGTGATTTTGTATTGTTTCATGTGCTTTTTTATATTTTTAATTAATTTTTATTCATGCTGTACACTAGGCCTGGAACTTAAATCGATATATAAAGATAAATGGATTTAACCCCAACATCGGAATACCGGTTTCACGCTTATATCGGAACCGATATATAATTCCGGAATTCGAAAGATAAATCGGTTTTTCAGAATACCGGTTTAGTGCGAATATCGAATCTCTAAAGTCGAATACCGATTTGTAATTCCGGAATCAGAAATTTGATTCAACTTGATTATTTGAATTTTCCTTAAACCGATATTTCTGTTTTCTGATTCATACTCGTAGATCGGCTGCGATAACCGATACTATTCCGGGTTCCGGAATTGTCTTAATCACTATGTTTATGATGATTATTAACAAAATTTATTGTACATAATTGAAAAATATTTGTGTTTTCATATTCTTACTATTCTTAGGTTCTAATAATCCTTTAATATTTAGATACTCCATTAAAAGTTTCGACGATTAAAAAGGATTGCGAAAAGAAGAATTTCGTTAAACGAGCTGCGATTACTGATAAGACATGCATTTATTTCTGACGGACCCTTTTTATTATTTTAATACTTGTTGATAAAAAAAATACTTCATCTTGAGCAAAGGGATTGCTGTGTAGATTATCATTTTAATGATTTGTAATTGTTTTACATAATTAATGAGAAGATTGAATTGGATTAAAAAAGTATGTTTTCTTTTCAACTGACTTTGAGAATCGAAACTACTGCGCCATCTATATGTTAGTATAATAATTATAAGTTAGTATAAATAGTTACTTTGAGTTAAAGGAAAGGTTTTTATTTCTAGAATACTTGATATATGACAAAAAACAAGTATTTTAAATGATACATGTATTGTGTATGTGTATTAGGGTGGTTCAACAATACATGGTAAAAAATAAAGTTTCAAATATAAACCGGGCCACCCCTCAAATTTTTTAGACTTGTAGACAGTAATATTCTGGGAAAATTTCAACTTCATATCTCAACTGCAAGAGGGTGCTCAAGCCCCCCAAACTTTATAAGTTAGCGAATTCTACTGCAATTTTTTTCAATAAATTGTTTTAAAAACCAAAAACTACAAAATTAAGTATGCATTTTTATTTTACTATCTCTTAACATAATAATAAATCAATATATAAAGTATAAAGAAAAGGTTGTGGTATTTTTTTGCCCCTTGACAACAAAACTCTACTATTGCGCAATACTGTCTAAAATGGATTTCTTGGTAGTTTCTGATGGAATGCATTTTCTGTTAGGTACCACAACCTGCAGCAATAATTGCTTATCTTCATGGGCGTAGCCAGGGGGGCAGATGCCCCCCCAAGTCCTGAGGAATTTACTTTTACTTTACTACTATTAGTTAAGTTAAAACCCAGTTTTTTAGGGTCAAATATTCAAAGTATTTCTGGGGACCTTTAAAACCTTTATTATTCACACTTTTTTGTAATAAGTTCATTAAAATCAAAATTCTACCGAAAAATGTATGTCCAAATTTGAGATAACGTGTAGGGTAGGTGGGGGTAATTGTCCGCATGGGGTAATGATCCGCACGGCCATTTTTTGATGATAATAATCGATTATATTGACTACATCGACACAGTAGGTTCCTTTCACAACCCCCAAATGGCAGTGAAAACCTCAGAGAAGTAGCGTGTCTGTAACGTTTAGATTCTTTCAAATGGTAAGGAAAGCGTTGAAGCACTTTTCTTGTGGTATCTAGTTGTTTCAATGTAGTTAATGTATCTACTGCTTTTAGGCCAATCAGAAAAACCTTATTACTAAAGCAAGTTGAAGGTAAAGCCATAGCAAACTTCTTATGAAATTTCTTTACACAGATCAGAATAAAGCTTAATTACAAATAAAAAACTCCTACATTGTATATAATTAAGTCTACTCAAAATATTACTTTTACTTGTTTCTCTTTACTTAGGAATAGCTATATACAGGGTGTCCCATAAATAGTGGGTCACACTTCTAGAGGGGATAGTAGACACCTAGACGAGTCAGAATCACATAGGAATCGGGGGTCCCAGACCAAATCCCAGGGAGTTAAAACTGGAGCGACACCACAAAACAATTATTAAAAAATTCAATCTGTAGAAGAACTACTATTGGTAAAAACTTAATCATGGTCTCAAATTTTGTGGTTTAACATGATCTTTAAAATCATTGTAAAAGTTTTCATTTTAAAAATTTTTTTACTACGAAATAAAGTCAAAAACCACAAAAATATGTGAAAAATCTGCCAAAACTTTATTTTGTATTTAGAAATCCTTTCTTTTGATTTGATAATCTGAAAGATCATAGTTGAAAACCCTTAAGTCCAAAGTTTCACGTAAATACCATCAATATTAAACGCTTGAGATCTAATTAAAGTTTGATTTTTGCTTGGGAAAACAGATCCAGAAAAGAAACGTTGAGGGAAAATCTACGAATTACGGATTGATGCTCGCTAAATTTCTCGCCATTATTTGCGATACGAGATTCCTCGCCAACTTTCGCCAACAAGGAGCTTGGTATGTTTCGCCAAACTGGGAGAGAAAAGAAAGTTAGCGATTATCTATCCTAATCTATCCGTAACTCGTAGTTTCTCCCTGAACGTTCGTTTTCTGGAGCTGTTTTCACACTCAAAAAACAAACTTTAACAGGATCTCAAGCGTTTAATATTGATGGTATTTACGTGAAACTTTGGACTTAAGGGTTTTAAAATATGATCTTTCAGATTATCAAATCAAAAGAAAGGATTTCCAAATACAAAATAAAGTTTTGGCATGTTTTTCACATTTTTTTGTGGTTTTTTGACTTTTTTTCGTAGAAAAAAATTTTAAAGTGAAAACTTTCAGCATAATTTTAAAAATCATATTAAACCACAAAATTTGAGACCATGATTAAATTTTTACCAATAGTAGTTCTTCTACAAATTGAATTTTTCAATAATTGTTTTAGGGTGTCGCTCCATTTTTAACTCCTTGGGATTTGGTCTGGGACCCCCAAACCCTATGTGATTCTGACTCGTCTAGGTGTCTACTATCCACCCTAGAAGTGTGACCCATTATTTATGGGACACCCTGTATATGCAACATGTAATTAAACCGTTCTTTGTTTCCAGATGCAGAATTTAAAAATAAATAAATAAAAGCAAATTAATTAAAATAAACATTATTTTGTAAAATTAGATATTCTTCTATCAGAAAATGATTCACGAGTTAGAATTATTGTTTTGGTTTAGTTCTTGTTTTGCTTTAGTGTTACACACTTGTCAATCATTGTAGAAGTAATCCTACTACTATTATAATTGTGAATGTTTGTCTGTATGTTTGTTACTCTTTCACGCAAAAACTACTGAATGGATTTTAATGAAATTTTACAATAATGTAGCTTATACATCAGAATAACACATAGGCTATAATTTATAAAGAGAAAATCGGTACTTCATTCTTTTTTTCCCGTTTTTCCTGCTTTTTTTTCACTTATTTTTCCGTGTTTGAAAACCTGTTTTACCAGTCATGCAAGCCAATAATAGGAAACTTTAGTACCAGTGTTGTTGTGTGTGTATGTATGTGTGTTCCGCATCTCCTTTTAGACCACACCGAAGGCGTGGACATTTCCTCCATTTCAAGATTTTTTTCCTTCGAAATAAATATATTTACTGAAAAATACAATTTTTTTTCATGAAAAATGAGTTAAAAATAAAACATTGTTTTAAATGAGACAGATCACTAGACTTTTTATTATAGTTTCAAATTTGTTATTTTATAAAGGCACCAAGATATTAAAACATTATCAGAAACATCGGGATTGTAAAAAGTGACAAGAACACCGGGATTGGAAAATTAGCGGGAACATCGGGATAGGAAAAATTACCGGGTTATAAAAATTACCGAGAACACCGAGATAGGAAATTTACCATAAAGACACCGGGAATACCGGAATATAAAAATTACTGGAAACACCGAGATAGGAAAATTACCGGGAACGCCGGGATTAGAAAAATTACCGGGACCACCGGGATAGGAAAAATTACCGAGAACACCGGGATTAGAAAATTACCGGGAACACCGGGATAGGAAAGAGGCGCTTGGGATACCGGGATGATTTGTAATATTGCTAATTTACAAAATTATAAATATATTTTAAGAAAACTTTTAAAAAATTAATTTTTACACCCCACCCATGCAAGGCCGGGTATAACAGCTAGTAAAGAAATAAAGGTGTACTGCATTAAAAATAATTAAGAAATAATAATGTTAATATACTACTATAAATCAAGTTTCTACCTAAGAATTATGTGAAAATTTTGAAATATTTCGAATATTAAATTATTAGTCACATTCCGTATGGGCCCACTAATGTTAAATATTGAGGGTCATTGAGCACCCTCTTAGAATTTGAATAGGAAGCTAAAATTTTTTCTACACTATACTATTGATAAGTCTAAAAAAATTAAGGGGTGGCCCGGACTCTAGCTCAAAAAAAGTTTTTTTGAACCACCCTAATGTGTATTCTATTTATTTCAGCTTAAAATTTGGATTAATATTACCCGAATTAAATCGATTTATAACTAAATCGGATTTTAAGATGAACTATAAATCGATTTAGGAAATTTATATATCGCCCAGCCCTACTGTACACTAGATGAATCTTTTTTGATTGGTTGCTTTAGAGCAGTGGTTCCCAACACGTGGTCCGTCGTCCGTGAGAAGGTTCATAAAACTATCCAAAAAATGTGTGTTAATTTAAATAAATAGGTTTCCACACAATCCAGGAAGTATAAAAAGCCATTGATGCAAAAAACATGAGTAATGTGTTTTTGTGTTTTTCAAATACTAACAATTGTTTTTCATTTGGGTTTTTCAAATAACTACAGGAGAAAGTAGATAGTTGTTTTCGGAACGGTGATTACGATTATTTACAACAACCAAAATAAATTGTTTCTCATTACTACGTATTAAATTATGTTTGACTACGTCCAGGATCGAACCTGGAAAAAGTTGTAACCTTCCCCCGAACCTAACAAAATTTCCCCAAACCATATGTATTGCTCCTATGGAGCAAGCAGGGGCTTCCCCTGAACCAGGTTCGTAGGTTCGGGCACTTTTTCCAGGTCCGTCCAGAATAGAATTAGTTAAACCTTAAAGATGGTATTTTTACTATATTCGAATAAAATGCGTTATTCTTTTCTACCCTGAAGAAAAACCCACAAGACAAATTTACATCTCTCGATGAAACTCCTTTACTCCTTTTTTTTCAGGTTTTGTTTGGCGCATAATATCTTGATGTGGATCATGCGTCTAAAACTCCAAACAACCAACAAACCTTTTTTTCAGGAGCAAAAACAGAAGTTGAAAAAAACAACTCCAACATAATTTCCTTTTGCTAACTTAAAAAAAAATTTCATTTAGTTTATTTAGAAACAGAATTTAAACAGGTCAGGTCATCCAAGGCGATAAGGATGCTGGTCACAAAGAATTGGCGGTTCAAAAATGGTGACCACTCAGCTGCAGTGTTGGAGGAAAAAAGAGTAGAAATTTCAACATAATTTTGCAACTGGTAGATAGGGACATCCTTGATGATCTATTGGCATCTTTACTCAAAAAAAATCATACATTTTTTTCTATTTATTAGGAGCAGCATAAGGTTAAAACTTTTCAAGAGCACAACAAAAATACAACCGAATACTAACTGAATGACCTCTTCCAGTAAAAAAAAATTTCAACTCCCTGAAAAGTGTCCTCCTATTGGTCACGTTGGAGGTAGGACGGGAAAACAAGAAATTGCATACAATTAAAGGTCCTAAAACGGTGCAATCTCGGATAACCCATGTCCTGCACTTCCATCACATGAAGGTGGGTCTGGAAAAACTTAACATCTCCACCCCTGACCAAAATAGGTTTTATTACTGTTTTGGACTGAGGATCCAGGTTTACACAAGAGGTAAAAATATCTTCTTCCAAACGTGGGTATTTCCCCTCAAAAAAGCAGGGGGGGGAAATGAGTGATTTCATCAAAACTAAACATCTCCTTGCAGTTTCGCATAGCTATATGCGCTGATTTTTCCAAAACACATCTCCACACTTTTTGGAAAAACACTTATTTTTTAAATTCTACAACAGGGAACTGTTGTAAAATTTGACAATAGAATACATTGGTTTATTGTCTATTAGGGTGGGCCGAAAACACACTTTATTTTTATTCATGTTCTAATAGATGAAAGAAAATTTTCTGGGGGAGGACCCCCAAACCCATCTTTTAATAGTTGGAGTAGGATAATTCACTACCTTTTCCATATTAAGATCATCAAGAAGATTCAATTGGATTACGAGAATTCTTACCCCCCCCCCCAAAAAAAACCATCAAGGATAAACATTTAGGGCAGCGTTTCCAAATCAGGGTTCTGTGAAGCATTTTTAAGGATTTCGCAAGCAATATGACCACTTACAGCTAGAGGGATGTTATTACCCCCCAAAAGTACCAAATACTGTTTGGCACGATAAAATTTTTCTGGGGGTAGGACCCCCGTCCCCATTTACCACGGATTTTTAACAAATCATATTAGATATTGTCTTTTTAAAGTTTTCAAAGGAACTTGCTTAAATCAGGGGGTAGTGTTGACGCACTATTTTTTAACTAAACTCCAATAATCCATTACAAATAAATGGACCTGGAAAAAGTTGTAACCTTCCCCCGAATCTAATAAAATTTGACCAAACCTTATGTATTGCTCCTATGGAGCTGACAGGCAGTGTTGCCAGATTGGGCTATAAGTAGCGGATTGGGCTCCTTTTGTGGGTCCTTTGCGACAAAAATTTCGTTTTGGGCGACAGGCTACTTTTGGGCTACTTAAAAATTAAATTTGGGCTACAGCATTTTTAATCTGCGACTTTTGTGTTTTGAAAAAAATGGACATAATAATTTCAAATGCACACTTCTAGTGCAGAAAGGTGAGTCATAAGTAATTCATCTTCATAAGTAATACTCTTCCAACTCCTTTTCAATCCCCGCCTCGAAGCCCTGGACATTTTATAGGGACAAATAAGGGAGTTGGAAGAGAAGAAAGAGGGTAGGGTAGAGATAAGGGCAAGAATTTTCCGATATGCGATTTATGAAACTAGTATTGATCATATCCTTATAAGGTTTTTAGTACTATAATGAAATATTTATGTTATGCAAGAGTTCCTTTTCTAATAGCAATAGATGAATTACTTTCGATTCGTTTTTAGATTAACAATGTATCTAACTAATTGAAATCTAAAAAGTTCTAATGATATTTTATTCTAAAAGAATCATTTTTTAAAATAGAATCTGAAAAATTAATAGCTTTAAAAAATTAAAGGATTATTTTTTTAAGTTCTAGATTATATAATAACAGTTCATTGACAATGTTAAAAGTGTGTTTAACTTCAAAATTACCACTGAAATAAAATTTGGGCTCCAAAAACTTCAAATCCGCTACTTTTAGAGCTTTGATCCGCGACTTTTTCGTCAAACTGTCTGGCAACACTGCTGACAGGGGCTTCCCCCCAACCAGGTTGGTAGGTTTGGGCACTTTTCCAGGTCCGCAAATAAATGTCCAACAGCTTTACTATTCAGTCAGTTTTGATATTTTCTTTTGAGAGAATTTGTTTCATTTTTTTGGTTGAGTTGCACTACTTGTAGGTAGTAATTTTTAAAATTTAAATTTCTTATATCAAGCAGGTTATTTTATTTTATACTGCGATTGTAATTGTTTTAAAACCACCAATTTGATAGTTATTTCCGGATATTAAAATCCTAAAATTTTTAAATTCACGATATAATTAGGGGTTCCCTAAACCTGAACATTGTCACAAGGGTTCTGTAAGAGTAAAAAGGTTGGGAAACGCCACATTAGGGTGTATTGAAAATTTTTTTTTTGGATTTTGATGATGTGCGAAAAAGTTATCTAAGGCAATATTTTTTTCAGAATATTCAGATGATATCTTGGTACTTTTCCGTTAGCCGGGCGCATGCAACAAATTGCCCTGAAGGTTTCCCATGTTATCCTATGGAGCGCGCTCACAGAAAAAGCCGAAAGGAGGTTTTTCGCCCTAATTCTTAATCTAATCACACAACGAATGTATTCACTCGAGTTATGGACCCTATGTGTATGCTACCTGAAAAAACTTAAATAAAAGCCTAAATCTCTATATTATGTTGATTGTAGGCCAGGCATGGGATTGCTCAAGAAATTATCTGAAATTTTTTAGAAGTGTCTAGATAAGTTACCAGTGGTATAAAAATTTATTTCGGGAGGGGCCCAAATTCAAATACCTATCTCCCTACAATAGGTTCAATTTAGCTTTTTAATAGTTTTTAGATAGGATTCTTATCTTACTAAACTCAATCTCGGAAACTTTTTGAAATTTGACCCTAAAAAACAGGGTTTTAAATCATTTTGGTACCCTTTACGTCCGCTCGGCAAACAAAATGTTCAGATTTTTCCCGCTTAAAAATATTAATTCCGCACGCAATGGAGTGGAATTCGACTCTCAACACCTCTTAAATTAGCGGATTTCCGCTAATTAGTGGAAAAATCACATGCCTGGTAGGCTCAAATTTAAACGAGAAAGTTGCATCTTTTCTGATGAGCTATATCACATCTGAAAAATTTATAGAACAGCTTTAGAAAAGTTCTGCTTTTGGCGACCTTGTCGCCAGCTGACACCCAGCCACCGCCGCCATGTTTACCAACGATTTTACGGCCAATCGGCTGTGAAATACCGCCAACTTGGAGACCGCTCCAAAAGCGACCTTTTCTAAAGCTGTACCAAATTTATCTTTGTAACTATTAATATAAACTAAAATGGCAATTTAATAGTTACATTGTTACTTAAATACAGGGTTAATCCAAAGAATCCGGGCCTGCACCAAAATATGGGTATAAAATAGCGGATTCCGGCATCCCAGTTCTATAAAAGTTAAATTGCTTACTCGCCAATAAACCGCATTGGCAACACCAATTTCCTCCAAAAATGTCGCCCAGGCCATGATTCTTTGGATTTACCTAAATACGGTTTCAAAATATTGTGAACCATTACTTCGAACTACCCATGAGCTGCCAATGCATTAAACTCCCTAGATATTCACTAATGATTTGGAACTATAATAAAGAAACAAATTACTAATTTGCAATTAAGGAGTTTGCGGCAACAATGAGCCGACTCTAACAGCTTTAAACCATTGTAGCCCCTAAAACCATGAATCCCTAATTAATAGCTGGAATTGAAATAAACCTTCATGAAGATCAATTACACTCCAGTTTCGGCTGATTTCCCACAACCCAATTTTTCGCCAGAGGAGCGTTAATAGCCAATATCTAGCAACCCACATAATAGCACGCCAAATACTGGAACTCGCCAATAATACAGCGCTTGGCAGAATAGTCTGTAAAAATTTAGAAGTGGGTTCTGGTTGGCACCACTTTGATACTTAGGTGCTACTACTTCGCTTGGCGTTTGAACCCACTTTTAGATTTAAGCCAAATAATCCAGTTATAGGAACTTGAGCCAAAATAAAACTTGGTAGTTTCATTTTAGGGAACAGCTTTCTTCTACGGGTACGGCGATTTATGGTATCGATACGTGGTATTGATATATGGCCACTTGGCGTCTTCTAAAAGCGCCAAGTGGATTGAAAATCGCCGTACCCGTACATGAAAGCTGTTCCCATTTTAGAATATAACATTAACTTACGGTTTTCTTAATTAGGATTTATAGCAATGGTAGAATTTTCATAATTCAAATGAATTTATAATGGTAAATAAAATCTGTGAAAATTTAAAAATACATTGTTCAAATCAAATTATTTCCAAGCATAATTTTAATAGAATAAGAGATTTATCACCCACCATAGAAACACATATTCTTGAATTCATTCGTTGGTTTCATAGTGACTTCGAAGTCAAGTAAAACAAGTTTGAATAGTCTTTCTTGCCAACGTAACAATACACACAAGAATAAAATGCACGGTCAAGCACTATTGATTTTGAAGTAAAATACTATTTTAAAATTAGCTCTAAAATCACTTATTCCCAATTTTGTGTTCGTTCTTCAGAACTATTTTTTATAAGCTACAGTTTAATGCAAATTCAAAAGCGAAACCAAACATAGGATGGGAAGAGGAGAGTCGCAAGAGCAAGCAGCATATCAACAAATAATGATTTTGTAGGGTGTCATTCGGATTAGAATTCAAATAAAACCTGACCTGGAACAATTGTCCATAAATTTTTATGCTCAAATGAACTGCACACTTGCACAACAAACAAAAAAATATTATTAAATGATGTTTTGTTTCGCTTTGAAGGCTTTGATGCGAAGAATTTTCGATGTCCTAAACAGAAAATTGCAGATACGCTAAGTTGTCAGTCCCTGTTTAGCGATAAAGGGCCAACTATGACCAAAATTTACTATGCAAAATAGTGGAGCCGTAAAATGTCTAGGGTTACCGGAAATGGAATCAATTTACGCCAAAATATTAAATACCGCCAAGCATCATAATATGAACTTGCGCCAATTTTAATAAACACTACAAAAACGGCGCAAGTTTAGAACTGCTGATGCGCCAAGTTTTTAGCGATAAAAATCAATTTATAGTAACCCCAACTAATGTTAAACGAATTATGTGGCTTCTAAATATGGCGCCAAATAGCCAAAACTCGCCAACCATCAGCAGTTCTAAACTTGCGCCACAAAAACTACCATAGAACAACTTATTGATATTAAAAGATTACCTACACGTTTTTGACATTTTCTAACAACCTAAATAATTTTTCTGAGAAGAATCAAGAAATAGAAGAATTAAGAACCAATGTGATTTTTTATAAATTAAAATTTATTTCACTTTTATCAGGTAAAAATGGAATACGCTTAATTTTAGACTTACACAAGATTATTTGCTTACCTTTTTATGGAAGTTTTTATTAAAATTATTTATGGAATAGCAGGATGCTTACATCTTAACATATTAAATCCTAGACCAGTCATCTTTTAGATTTTAGGTTTTTTTTCATATTATATTAATTTTGAATTTATCTCTTACGTTTTTTCAAGTCGTCCGAATTTTCTAGTTTGAAGTATTTTTCGTGTTTTTTTATTGAGTTAAGTTAACTCATAACTATTCCGGAAGACAAGCTGTCTCTTCTTCAAAATGGCGAGGAAAGTACGGTTGAAGACTTAGAGATGCAAGTGGAAGTACCAAAGGGCAGTGTCAAACGACAGGCCGAACACCTAGACGATGACGACTCGGAAAAGAACAAGGAAAAGAAAGTAAAAGAAGCAAGAATATTCTCAAATCCTGAAGAAATAGAAATCCAAGTAGATCATGCGTTCTCAAATGGGGTCAAAGAAGTCAAGATAGGCTTAAGGGGTCTTGGGCCTAATGAACTAAAGGTCACCCAAATCGAACTAAGAAGAATATTTAGAAATATCCTCCAGCCCGAGGATGAACTAATATTGACCAGAGACAAAAGAATAATAGTGAAAGCCAAAAGTGCAGAATCAGCGAAAAGGGTGCTTCAGATAACCAGAATAAAGGAAGAGGAAGTCGAAAACAGAATATTCGAAAATACCTTTACAACAGCCTACATAGTCACAGGAGTTGACCCAGAGATCGGAGTGGAGGAGATCGCGAGATTTCTCGAAAACCAGCAAATCCAAGTCCACAAAATAATAAGGTTCAACAGAAAGGGCGGCGATGAACTAACTCCAACTATCTTGGTTAAGGAAATAGGAGCGAAAAAAAGGAAAGAAGTGAAAATAGATTTCCTAATCCACAAACCAAGGGCTTTCATTGAGAAAGCAAAAATATGCTTTAAGTGTTTGGGCTTCGGGCACTTTCAACTAAACTGCACGGAAACAAAACCTAACTGTACTAGATGTGGGGAAACTCACGACCCAATTGACTGTAAAAAAGATAAACAAGAATGCTTTCGATGTGGTGATTCAAGCCACACTGTTTTTGACTTGAAGTGTCCCATAGTTAAAAGAGAGAGTGAACTTCTTCGGAAAAAGACCACGAAGCAAATAACAAGAAAATCTTACTCCGAGGTCGTAAGACATAAAGAACCAATTCCAGACAGACAACTAACAACTAAAGAGAAAGATCAAAGTCACATTCAAGCCCTAAACCAAAGAATTGATCGATTAGAAGGACTGGTAGAAAATCTGGCTAAAATTGTGACAGACCTGATTGCCCAAAAACCAGCAAACCAACCCGAGCAAAACAACCTATATGAGGACCTGGAAAAAAGAATCACCAGCAAAGTAGAAGAGACCCTTGATCGCTTCTTAACGCAAATTCTGGAAAGTAGATCAGAGGAAAAGGATCAACCCGATCCAAACGCCGGAAAACGAGAATCAAAAAGCGACGAACAAGAAAGTTATGTAGACAGGCTAATGCGACTAAATGAGGAAGTAACAAAAGAAATGAATAAACAAAACAGAAACAAAACTAAGAAAGGGTCAAACAGACCATCTTACAATCAATCCCCAGGTTCTTCGGAAAGCGGGTTTGCGACCAATATGTCTAAAATTGAAGCGAAACTAAAGGAATTTGATAACAATCACACTTACTATCGCAATGAAGAAGGCAAGGTGAATAGGGTGATGAAGAACCCAGCCTATAAGCCCTACTAGCTATTTCCTCATCCCCTCTACCCCTAACTTTTCAGAGGGTTCTTTCCCTCCCCAAGCGAGAACCTCGTTCTCCACCCTTTTCAAATCACTTTATTTTGCGTTCATCGAAAACCCTTCTTTGAACTATTTAGAATTTTTCCTAGAGAGAACTTCGTCCTCCCTTTTTCAAGCTCCTCATTTTGTGTTCATTGAAAGCCTCTTTGAACCATTGAACTGGTTAGAACTTTCCTCAAGCGAGGATTCGTCCTCTTTTCAGTTATTCACCGAACTCGTGTTCATCGAAGAATATCTCTCCCTTGAACTTGCTACTAACCTCTTCCACGCGTGCTATATGCCGGCCTCGTCGCTGTAGCAAAAAGCACCAAAAAACCCACCCTAAACATCAAACAAACGGCGCAAGTTCAGAGTTGCACCTGCTTGGCGATTTTTGGCTGTTTAACGGCACATTTAGAAGCCAAATGACTCTTTTAACATGAGTTAGGGTTACCATATTAGTCATCTTTAACGCTAAAAACTTGGCGCAGGTGCAACTCTGAACTTGCGCCCATCAAATATTTTAGATTTTAAGTTATTGAATCTGGCAGGTTGTGGTTGTTTATTATATGAAATGAAAAGCAGAAAAGCTGTGTTTTGCATTTTCTTATATTAAATTTTATATATTTTCCTATTGAGTGAAATATAATTTTCGATGACAATTTCTTGTCTTTATACAAGGAAATAGCTAATACTTTTGATTTCGTTTTATCGTGCCATTTTGACGTTGTTTTGGAAAGTGATCAACCGGTAGAAATGAAAGCCATAATGAAGTTATCTATTCTTTCGTGTATTTTGTTTCAATGTTGTCCATTTGCAATTGCTGCTTGGAACACAAACGACTATTTAAAAAGAGAGCATTCAGTTGTCAAACCATATCAAGCATCTGGGATTTCTATTCCTTTCTGGGATTTTACTGGCAGTGTAATGATAACTAATAGCTATATTCGTCTAACGCCTGATTTGCAAAGTAAAATTGGAGCTATCTGGAATAATGTGGTAAGTTTAATTTTTAAAATGGTTTCATAATCTTCAATGTGTTAACAAGTATATATCTTTTTTATAGCCAGGTGGGAGAGACTGGGGAGGGATGGGGCATTTTTTACAAGAATTTTTTTGGTACAGCTTTAGAAAGAGTCCACCAGCCGCCATGTTTACCCACAACTCAAATTTTGGGTGAACAGTGCTTGATAACACTTCAATGCATTACGATAGCTCCGATTTAAATGAGAAGAATACACTAAGCTTGTAAATAAGACTTTCGCCAAATGTATAAAGCACAGTACTAAAACAATAAACATGCAACTTAACATGGTACCATGCATTGTCATGTATCGTTATTAAAATGACTCAAGTAAAATAGCATGCGATAAACAAAAGCACAATTTGCATGCAACTACAAAAGCACATTACAAATGATTCTTAATCATATATAGCTAAAAATAAGTAGTTATAAATAAAATTCAGAGAAATAACGTTTCGCTTACCGATTTCTACGCTGCTTACTTCATAGCATTACCACAATAAACAAGTTCTATTAACGAGACTGCGCAGAACGTCGTCACTATTCCGGGATGATTAAAATAATTAATCCAGGTTTTGTCTTTATAATTTTATTTAATTATTAAATCAATTAAATTATGTGATTTATAATTATCTTATTTATGATATTGTTCTTCCTTTACTTCGAATATCGGATCCTGAAAACCCTCGGAATGCGCATGCGTTTGATCTTCACATTCAAAAGATACAATTCTGTTCTTATTTTATTATCTTAATAATCATAATGATCATCAAGAAATAAGAAGCGATTCATAAAATTTAAAGAATTCAAAGAAATATTGTTGTGCTCACCGATTTCTATGCTGCTTACTTTGTACCGCATTATCACAACACAACAAACAAGATCTTTTAACAACGTGACTACTCAGAACGTTGTCAACGTCACTATTCCCGGATGATTAAAATAAAGACAAAAACTGGTTTGAGTCGTGGGGAAACATGGCGGCCAGAATGGGCGACCTGCCGCTCGGCCGTGATACAGCGCCAAGTAGTCTTCCATTTGGCATGGTCAACTCTTATCCCAGCTGTGCCATTTAGTTTACCGGTTGGATCCTAGCAGAGCCCACACCGTTGCCAAAGTTGGCGATAATTCCGCCATCTTGGTAACCCTACTTTAATACACTAGATGGCGCTTGGCACCATCTTGTTCTGGTTTGGCGCTTTATTTCGGTTTGTCGCCAAGGGTGTGGGCTTTCCTAGGATTTTACCAGTTTTCCTTGTATAAATTTGAAACTTTGGTAAATTTTAAGAATCCCGGCTATGGCGACTTTTTGGCAAAAGGCTTTCTCGCCAAGCACTTCGCGGAACAAACTTCGTAATAGAATTTAGGGTTGCTGTACTAAGTATTGTGAACTAGAAAGAGTCACTTATCGTTCACTCTCTTGCCACCTATTGAATGAGGTGGAGACTCATGACGGAGGCCCTATACTCCAGTAATGGAGTGGGAGAGGGATAAGTCAAATCAATATGTGAGGCGGAAAGCGAAAAGGGACCTCTTGTCGGCAAAGTTGATTTTGAGAAAAAGCCAAAAAACTGGAAGGTCAAAACTATCGAATTTTTTTTCTCTCGATTTTATCGATCCTTGGACCCTTTAGAACCGAATTTTAGCTGTTGGAATCATTCCTGAACTGTGAAAAATAACGAGAGGGTAGCATTTTGAAAGTTTAAGGTCTTTTTTCACGAAATCCACTTATTCTATTAAAACTTTTAATTACTGGCGATTCAACATTTTTTGAGCTACAAGGATGATGATGGTCTTAAAATCTTCATAAATCTGTACAGATTGAGAAAAAAATAATAACTCCATTTCGACGAACGCTGACAAGAGGTCCCTTTTCGCTTTCTGCCTCACATATCGTATTACGAGCTGGAATCAAACCAAATTCTATGTAAAATTTTATTACCGTATCTTCATTTTCTAAGGTGGTCAACCAAGTAAACACACTAATAATTGGAATTAAAAAAATTGAACTTCAGTTGGGGATGTCAATTATCCAATATAATATTGATATTAATAGTTTGTTTGTAGGTTCTCGTGTATAATTCTACTGACCATCAGTTACAGCTACACTATTAAGGGGCTTTGGCCATACATTTTGTTATCAGGATCAATTTGTTAATACATAAGTGCCCTTTAGTATTCTGTTTAGTGTCAGATTCTGCAGTACTATGAAATTTGATAGTTCTTTTCGAATAGAGCAGCAGTCAATGGTGTAGTACAGCGGTTCTTAAACTTTCAATCGCTGTGGCCCCCCCAATATTTTATACACCCTGCCCCATACCCAGACTTTTGTTCTGGGTATGTTCAACGTTATTCCCAAGGTACCCCCTCACTTATGAGTTGAAAGTATAAGGTTACTAAAACTTACTATCTCACTTTGAGAGATTCGTAAATCCAAAGAATCCGGGCCTGGGCGACATTTTTGGCGATATTTGGTGTTGCCAAAGCCGTTTATTGGCCAGTAAGCAATTCACCTTCTATAGAACTGGGTTGCCAGAATCCATTATTTTATCACCATTTTTTGGCACAGGCCCGGATTCTTTGTATGAACCAAGAGATTTTTGGTTACACCCGAAGAGAACAGCTCCTTGTAAACCACGGAATTTGCAAAGAAAAAAGTTATAAATTAAAGTCAAAATTTCGAGTGGTGCTGGGGGTCCTCCCTCAAAAATTTTTTGAAATTTACCACTTTAACTTACTGTTTTATCTTATTTTGAAAGTTTTTGGGGAACACTCAAAGGTAATGAGTGTTCCCCAAGGTAACTCGCGGACCCCCTAGGAAGCTGCTGTGGACCCCCAGGGGTCCACGCACTATAGTTTAAGAACCGCTGGTGTAGTACATAAGCACCGAAAGTTCTAAGGAGTAAAAAAAACTTTGAATTGAAGTCGCTCAAATTTTATCCAAGTTGAATTGTATCGAGTTTTAGGCAGTTCTATTAATGAAATGAATTGCTTTTCAGCCATGTATGGTTAAAAATTGGGAACTTCAAGTTCATTTTAAAGTTTATGGCAAAAGCAAAGATCTCTATGGTGACGGAATGGCTATTTGGTACACGAAACAGCCACTAACCAGTGGTAAGATATTTTATATAACTAATTTTTTATGAAACCTAATTTTTGTAATATCCCTAACACATGCTTTTTACTAATTTATTATTTGCAGGCTCTGTATTTGGCAGTTTAGATTACTTTCACGGACTTGGCATTTTCTTAGACACGTATGCAAATCAAAATGGACCTCATAATGTGAGTTCTTGTTTTGTTGCCTGTTATTTTTTATTATAATCTATCAGTAATTAAGATTATAAAATTAGTAAACCATGAGTAATTCAAAATCCATAAATGGTTACCTACCATAAACTCTCAAGACTAATTAAGACTAAGTCCTTATATTTCTAATCAATAAATATCGAGAACCAAGAAAAAATTACGAGAACTTTCAATGGAAGGTCCATGACAGTTTTATGGCTTGTAAATCCTCGGACCAGTCTGTCCTGCCCCTAAAATTCTTTGCATTTGTTACTGAATGGGAAAGAAGGTAGGAATGTGCATTGGGGACAACTACAACAATGAAATAACCCACAGCGCAGCAAAATTTCTGTGCGCCGCATGACATGTGATCGTTACTAAATTGGACACTTCGCGTTGGACGTATGACATGCGACAGAGAAGGGGTTAACATATAATATTGAAGATTGATTCCTGTTTGAAAGTAATGCAAAAACAATTTTGAGGGTGAAGGCTGAAGGGCCAAACAAAACCACCAGTTCAGATAATTTTCTGTTTGGTTGCAAAGGTTATTAGTTGCGAGAATGTTCTAATTAGTTGTTCCAATCGACGGATAATCTCGCGTCAGACTCGTATTGGTCAATACGGTCCCCATGATCTCTGGTCACATTTCTCTTTCTCCTGGTCAAACAAGTATGCATATGATTGTGCTGTTTAGCAGTTACCCAGGTACTCTTCGGAAACCTCTTTTATCTGTCCTTTTATTCAGATAAACAAGTTTGGCCTAATGAATAGATAGCTCGGGATATGGATATAAGCTCTGTTTAAGAGAAAAATTTTCTCCAGTTAACATTTGAGCAAATAAGCTAATATTTCAAATTTTAAAAGGCCTTTACCAGCTTATATGCTTTGTATGAGTTTAAAATTTTAACAAGGAATTCAGTCTCTTAAGATTAATGAATATTTTGATTTAACTAACTCTTCCAACGGTCCCATTTAACTAAAAAAATATTAATTGTTGGTAATGGAAACTTGATATATTTTTAAAGTTGTCTAAGGTGTTACATATCAAAGATTTGTCTCCTGATTTTCATTTCAAAGAGTTAGTAACTACATTCATTGAATTTTTCCTTAACAAAATCAAAACACTTAGTTAATTTTGTACAGAAATATTTGTATGCCAAGGTTAATTTGTTGAAAGATAAAGTTCTTAGTTAGGACTGAGCCTTAAATTGAATTAACGCTGATATTGATACTCCGATATAGCCACTAAATAAAAAAATCTTACATTGATTGTATATATAATCAGAAATCCCTTTGCCACTAGATCATGTTATGGTACTATTGGAATGCCAAAAAATCACCACGATCTTAGCCAATTTTCTAAAATATGATTAGAGCTGTAAAATACAGTATTTATAGAAACTTTATACTGTTTGGTTATACCCCAAAAGAACAATTTTGCAATAAATGAAAGTAATGTGGTCTTCATATCCAATTATTTCTTGCTTTCCTAGCTTCATTACATTTAATTAATCTATTTTAGCATGGACACCCATATATTTCTGCTATGGTGAACAATGGAACTTTACATTATGACCATGACAGAGATGGAACTCACACAGAACTGGCTGGATGTGACGCTAAATTCAGAAATGCTGAACATGACACTCATTTGTCAATAAGATATGAAAGAGATGTTTTGACTGTAAGTATACCTTAAATGTTTTATGTAATTAATTGAGTGAAATTGAATTTAAAAGTAAAGAATTGTTTTAGGAACATAACACTAGATAGCATAACATTATTTTATCAATGATAATTTCTTAACTATTTGGGAAGCTGCAAATCCAGTAACTTAAATTTTAATTTATGACTTATAAGATAAACTATAACTGAAGGTTATAGTTAGGGTTCTAAATATTTCTGAAGGAATCGATTCCGGAATCGAATGGCTTGGAATCGATTCCTAGGAATCGTACCTCTCAAGGAATCGATTCCAAGGAATTAAACCTTTTTTTTTTCAAATAAAAACCTATAAGTATTAAGTAATTAAACTGTAATTATGTTTCTGATTAATTAATGTTTCCTTCTAAATTTTAATTAATTAACTAATTAAAATAATTAATAATTAACGAAACAATTCCTTTCGATTCCTGGCCCAGGGATCGTAAGGAATTTTTTTTCATGACTGGGCCAGAGATCGAAAGAATCGAAAGCCAGGGATCGTAAGGAATTTTTTTTCATTACTGGGCCAGGAATCCAAATAATCGAAAAAATTCCTTGCATGAACTAACTGAATATTGGATATTTGAAATCCTGGGCGCCGATGACGTGTAATAAAAACTTGCCGATGACGCGCGTGTGAAAAATTCATCGACTTCAGTTGTAGTAACTTATGTCATTGACTCCATGGAATCGAAAGAATCGTTCCATTCTTTTGATTCCATGAAGTCAATGACATAATTTAATTGAAAATTTATTAATGGGAAATTCTTTCGATTCTTAGAGCGTAAAAAATGGATTTCGAAATTTAAGTTTGAGTTCAGGAATTTTTCATGTAAAACGATGGCCCGATCGTGTGTTAGTGAGGGCCAGGCGGGCCCGAGCCTGATTGAACGAAAACATGTCCTCCAATTCTCTTCTCCCTCATTTTCCAAAAAGCAAAACAACAAACAAGCGACAAAAAAACACGCAGAGGAGAGGCACGGGCCCTGCCCCCGGATGACCCTTGCCTTGACCCCTCTCCTTCCTCTCCGCGAGGTTAAAAAACTCATTGATTTGGAGTGGGAGATTCGGGGATCGACCTTGAAGGACACATGCAAGCAGGTTACTGTTTCGATTTTGGAATTTTTTTTTCGATTCTGGCGTCAAGGAATCGATTCCAGGTTGTAATCGAATCTAAAGAATCGAACCCCAGGAATCTATTCCGGAATCGAACGATTTTTTAGAACCCTTGTTATAGTTTTGTGAATTCTTGTTTATTTGTGATTGAAATATTGTAGATCTGAGCAAAATGTTGCGTAATGCTGGTAATAAGCCACATGTGGGTATTAAGGGGTAAAAAGGATTCAAGGGTGCAGAATATGTCTTATCAGGCAGTCTAGGACTGTGTACCTACAGTACTACTACCAAATTTTTGTAACCAAGGTAACAATTGCAGAATTGACCTGTAGTGAAAAGTTAGATGGCTTTAGTTTTTCTAATCATTGATAATTTTATGATTGAACAATCCAGTTATTCCTAATGATTTTATTTTAGGTTTCAACAGACATTGATGGAAAAAATGCATGGCAAGAATGCTTCACGGTTAAAGGAGTTAGATTACCTACAGGTTATTATTTTGGTGCTTCTGCTACTACTGGAGACCTGTCTGATAATCATGATATTATCTCAATCAGACTGTATGAATTGGAAGTTCCAGATGAAGTAAGAATTTTATTTTAAGTTTTGATTGGAGTATCAGATTTAATCAATTTTTTTCGTAGGGTCACGGAAAGTCTACCCTTAGGTAAGTGACCCTGGAAAATCTATTGAGATGACTTACAGCGCCCCTACAGCAAAACAAGAAAGTTAAAAATTTTTTAAAAACTAAAGGAGATGGAACAAAAACCTCAGTGATAGTATTGTTGCCAACGTTATGACGTTGCAACAACAACATTGCCAACTCACTTGAAAATTTGGTGATTTAACAGGACCTGTTCTCTTTGCCCGAATGGTCTCAAAATGAGCTAGAACATGTATTTAAGAGAAAAATTTTCTGGGGGGGGGACCCCAGATTTTTGCTTGGAGCTCACATTATAAAATTTTTACATTACGAGCAACATGTCATTAAAATACTACTTTTAAGCTATCTAAAACTAAATGCACTCATTAAAGGGTACCTTAAAAACAAGGTTCAGTCAATGCTCTCCCCCAAAAAATGAACCAAAAATCTTATTTGTAAAGTGAATTCTAGACCCCCCTTGGAAAAGCTATAGCTATGTCCGTGATACAGGGGTAGAAGTCGTCCTATATTTCCTATATTTTCAAAAAACATGGAAAAAGCGTCCTATAAATCCTATATATATATTTCAAAAAATAATCCTATATTCCATCAAAACACCCTACTTTCAATATCAAGTATTCAAAATTTAAATTTGCTGTCATGAATATCCTTGAAAAATATTTTGGATACTTACTGAATGTTTAAAATTTTAAATTTTACATGGGTTTATAATTATTACAGGATGTTTACTGATCATTCAGAAGTCTTAAAATTGTATCGAGGTCCGTATTTCTTCTGAAAGTTCATGAGTTTTCAATCAATTATTCTTTGGGCTTTTGCCTATAAAGTTGGTTTTCAGATTCGATGAGGGCAGAAAAAACAACTTTAATCTCTCACGATCGCGATTTTCGTGTCTCTAGTCTATATTCTTGACTTTAATACTTGGTTTTGGAAGTGTTTGCATGTGTCCTAAAAATGGACAGTTTTAACAGGCATATCAAAATATCTGTACCACAATTAAATTGCTTGCTATTATTTAAGAAAGCAAGTAGTTTAATATTATAAAGAATTATTCAATAGTTTTGTTTTAAACATCTTTACTGAGTTTTTTTTTAGATTTTAAAATCACTGGAATTTGTTTTTTGAAACAAAAAACATTTTTTTAGGTTTTCCATTCATGCATTTTACCATGCATAACATATTAATTTAACTATGGTTTTACTGAAAGTATTTTTAAAACTAAATACCTAAATTTTGTTTTCAACGTTCATTTGTTTGAAAATTCATGAAAGTATATAGTTGAAATATAGTTTGACTCTTATTCTGGCCATGGGTGGATTTAGATGGTGAACCCTGGGGTGCATACTGGAAAACTTGGGGGTGCAAGCTGTCCCTGATGGCTTTGAAAACATGATTTTCCCCTATAAAAAATGGAATTTTCTCAAAAGTTGGGGGTGCGTTGCACCCCCATACACCCCCTTAAATCCGCGCATGATTCTGGCCAATTTTTGGAGCCAAGTACGAGTAAATTTGTGGTTGTAAGCCTTACTCCGCAAACCAAACTTACTTAATTAACTTACACAACTTACTTAGTACCAAACACTTAAAACTGATACAAAATTTTCGTTAGTCCTGTTACTAAACTATTAAAAATTTATTTTTGTCCTATATATTTTTTTGAAAAATCCTATATATTTTTATTTGGTCACTTCTACCCCTGGCTGATAGGAGATAAGGCAGGCAGAGATGCCAACCATTCCGGATTTTGCGGAATCATTCCGCATTTTGGCCCCGAATTCCGCAATTACGGATAAGGCTAGAAAAACTACGGGAACTACGCTGCTTATATTTTAAAGACAATGTATTAAATTTCTCTTCTTAATTTTCTGTTTTTAGCCTTCAATCCTTATAGTGCATATTTTTTTTACTTAGAATTGCGAATGAAAACGATAACGCTAGTCGCTTGTAACTGATGAGATGGGCAATAAGAAGGGGGAATCAATCGGAAGTCGGAATATTCTAATCTGCACGGATGATTGATTCATGGGAAGAAAAAAGGCCTTATTTTCTCAAATATTTAAGTTTTCAGGACTTTTCTAAAACTTATCAAAAGGTTGGGACACATTATTTTACATGCAGAAGGCGCATCACGCCGGAATATATATATATATATTTTTTTTTGTGGGGGGGGTGATTACGGATGAGCGCTGTCTCAGGTTGGCAACCCTGGGCAGGGCTATTTCAAAACTAGCTGCAAGAAGAATCTTTCTGTGTAAACGAAGACAAAACAGCTTCACCCAACAAAACTTTAGTGTAAACAATTGAGCAATAGAAATTTGGTTTAGCTATTGAAGTAAAAACCAATAGAACCAATGTGATATACCTAAAAGTGAACAGAAATTTTTAAATATTAGTGTTTTTTACTATGCACTGAATGTTTTCTGAAAGCCAAAACAAGGGCTGTAAGCAATTTGGTTCAAATTGTACTGATGATATTTTCATTTGTATTTTCCTTGGAATCTAAAAGAAAATATTGTAAGTAACTTTTCAAATAGCTCCTTCATCTGGTTATAATCAGGGTTGCTGATTTTTTTAAATCGGATTTTTTTTATTTAAATCAGTAATAAAATAAAATAACTTATTGACAGTCATGTACATAGAGAGCTCTATTCGCTGTAGTTATGTAAAAGAAAACAATAGTTTGGAAAACATGACTAACTATAAAAGCAAGCTTACAATAAAAATCATTCACATGCTTGTATTTTAAAAATTTGATGTACCAGATAAAAAAATTAAAAAATTTTAATTCTTGTTTAGTTTATCACAATTATTGATTCCAAACCCTGCTACTTACCCCTTTTTGTCATAAATATTTTTGTTATTGGTAGTAAAATTTGTTCTTGAAATTACAGGCAATTTTATGTAGAGTAACTTAAACACAGTTACATATCTCCCAGTTATATATATCTGGCAGAATTTAAAAAAAACTGTAAAATGCAAATAATCTTGCAAACCATTTTAAAGCATATACAACTAATTTTTTATTTAAATTGTGGAAGTTTAACATTTTTGATTTAAATCAATGATTTTTTTTTAAATCAAGTGATTTAAATCAAGCAACCCTGGTTATAATAAGTAATAACAGTATATCTATTTGACATATTTTGACCATAAGGAAATTTTTATGATTGCAATATCCCTTTAAGACCTAGCAGCCCGAGATTCCCATTGGATTCAACCATAATCTTGTGTAGCTTAGGACTTAAAGGGATATGATAGAGTTGGTATTTTTCTCGAATGAGTTTTTCGACCCTTGACCTAGCTTTTTATCTTTGCATATTGATTTTCTTTTTTCTGAAGATAAGTAATATTTAAACTATTTATTATATTAAAAATATTTAGATTTTTTACTTGACTCATGAACATTTTTTAATGTAGGAAAATGAAGATCGCTCAAAAATTGCACCTGCTGCTGCATTCTTTGCACCCCCTAGAGGTAAGTTTTTATTGTTTCTTTTGACTGATTTACAGTTTATTAATAACACTGGGCAACAGTGAAAATGTAAAAATGTTAAATTCTAATAGATTTCGATATGCTGAAAACGAATATGGCAATAAAAATTGGAAATTGGTTCAGGTTTTTTTGTAATGTTGAGATATTGCTCTAAATAATACCTAAAACACATTAAATTGCACTTTTAGTTTTTTCACTGCATAATTTATAAATAAATTAAAATAACAGAATGAAATACTACCAAATCATGATTGACGAGTTCTCTTTCGGCTGTATTCCATATCTGGATCATCCCTAAAAGCGTCCAGCAGTAGTCCCCAAGCATAGAGGCAGACCACTTTCCGTTATAACGTAGCTCTATTTCAGACATCTTGGTGGAAACGATCACTATGCTCATCGCTGAATTTTCCATAGTTTGAAGGGAAGACATCAAGGTGAGAATCCAAAAAATGCAGCTTTAAGGACATTCGACAACCGAATTTCTGGTATAAGGCTAACATGTCCTGAACAAGATCTTTATAAAAATCCAATCTTGCGTTGCCTAGAAAGTTAAAACAAACTTGACAGAGTGCATCCCACACTTGTTTTTCATCACATTCTAGAAGGTTTTCAAATTTTGAATGTTTAAAAATATCTCTAATCTATCTAAGGACCTATAAGAATTCCTTCTTTGATTTTTGCCTCACTCAGACGGTGAAATTTTTCGCGCAAGTAAATGAAAGCTGGCTTAGTCTTATCCTTCGCTTTAATCAATTGCTTTACAATGCCCAATTTAATGTGTAAAGCAGGTAAGATTATTTTCTCTTGAGAAATAAGAGGAGAAATCTTGACATTCATTATTCCTTGTTTCAAACATAACCTGAGAGGCCAGTCTTTTTGGATGTAGTGTAATTCTGTTGCACGACTGTTTCATTCAAAAAGGAAGCAGCAATATTTTGTGAATCCCTGTTGAAGGCCCATCAATAACCCCACTACTTTCAAGTCGGCAGACACCCCATTCATATTTTGCGTACTCAGTTCGATGAAGTAACTGCATGTGTTCGTATGTCTCTTTCATATAAGCAGCAAATGCAATGGGAATGGAAGGGAGCTTATTTCCATTGTGGAGCAATACCATCTTTAGACTCAATTTAGAGGAATCTATGAACAAACGCCACTCGTTAACATCAAGAGGTAGATGTTAATGTATTATTAGTTTTATTATTTAATGAATGCATAGGAATATTTCTTATGAAAACATCTCTTAACTTTGTCGACCACCTGGCGACTCTTATCGACAAATTCTTTACCAATTATTATTTTATGAATGTGTATATGTTAGAGAACATCTCAGATAAAATATTGCGCAATTAAATAGGTAATAGAGTATTGTATATTAAAATATTCTTAAAAAACAGTGGCATTTCAGCATTAATTACACTAAATCAGACCCCCCTTGTATCTCCAAAACTCGAACCAAACCAGATTTTTTAAGGTGATATTCGGGTTCAGAAGGTCAAATTCAGAAGGAATTGGCTATTTTCATCATTTTTACACGAACTTTGTCAAAAAGTGTTGCCCAGTGTAATTACAGTAGATTCTGCTGAATTTGCAAGCTAGTATGACGACATTCCCGCAGACTCACTGGGTATTGTCTTAGCGAAATTTACTAAATCAGAAATTAAATTATTATTATGTTTATTTATGGCTATTTATGAACCAGCTTTCAGTTTATAAAAATTAACATCCACTTTAGGAGCAACTTACCTTGTTGATAAGCACTTTTACAATATGCACGTTAATAAGCATTTTTACACACACACACTAGAATGAAATCGGTATTGATATCTGGAAACGGGTTGATTACCAATTTTTAACTATTTAGATATTTAAAATGTTAAAATTGCAAAGGAAGAAATGTTTTATTTTTAAATGTTAGAGGTACTGGATTAGTCATTGATTTTCAAACTATTACAGATCATGTAGAAGATCCTCCTGCGCCATTGTCAGGGACCAAACTATTTCTCATCATGGTCATTATTCTTCTTGGAATTGTTGTGTGCATTATTGGTGGTGTCATGGTCTTCCAAAGAAGTCAAGACAGTTCAAGAAAAAGGCTATATTAAAAAAATAAATTAATGCCAACAAGTAAAGAGACTTCAATAGAATTTGGTCATGTCTGTATACATGGTCCAATACTTGAATGAATGTATTTATATTGGATGTATCTCAATACTCATTAAGTAACCTGTTTATATAAAACAATTATCATCCTTCTTACCTTTAACTTCATACATCTCAATTTTGTCCAGTAATTTCTGTTTGAATGTCTGCATATTTTATTTTTCAAGAAATTGTTGGCAGCTCAAATAACTCTTAAAAGGTTTCATGACATATATTAATTGAAACTGTATTTGTCTGCATTGTATTTTATACTTGTTACTGTTAAGTCATTATCAAGTCATTCCCTCAATATTGTATGGATAATAGAATGCTTTAGGCTCTTATATTTTGAAAGGACTGGTATTAATTTTATTAGTGCCAACTTGAAGCAGCAATTTTTACATCTTTTTTGTAAAATGTCCATACATATATTATGTCTTAAATAAAATTTCATTAAAAGCTTTCAAAGGTGATGCTTTAATTTTAGGCTAAAAGCATGAAGAAATATCTACATAATTAACTTATTAGACACTTATATAATGTCTGTCACTTATATAACCCTTTAAGTTATTTCATGCATTAATTTGTTGATCACATTTTATAATTATTTTTAAATTATTATGAATAATCCTAATTTAAATTTTTTAGGCTTATAGCTTTTGACGGGAGAGATTCAGCTGCTTATTTACAGACCCGTAGTTAGGGATTTTGTAGCCCTTCAGGTTTATTTTCATTTTTTAAAAAAAGGTAATTTTACTGCATAAATTCTTATCAGAAGTCCACGGTTTCATGGAACTTATTTTGGCGCAAGTTTAGAACTGTCATTCCTATTTAATTTAATGTAAAATACATCGTTTAATCTGATCAACTATGAATCATCATTCCGCTTAATGTTATCTAAATTTGTCCATATTCCCTTTAAAATGACCGCTTTTGAGTTCGAGTTTCATTTTGAAAATCTGCCCCATGAGACCATCTGGCGCTTCTTTTTTTCTGCAACTCAGGGCCGATCTCACCAACTTTCTCGTAATCAACGGTTAACTAACCGGCCGTTTAATATAACAGGAGCTTTAAAATCGCAGTGGTCTCACCAACGAAACCTCCCGTTAACTTTTCGCCGGTTAACTAACCAGACGTTAAAAAGCTCAAATAAACTATTTTGATACTTGGCATTTTGTGATTGGTTAAAACATAATTAAAAAGACACTCGTGTCCTTAAAAGTGTACTTTTATTTGCCAATATAAACACTAATATGCATTACAGCACATATAACTTGGAACTACTTTTTTCAACGCGTATGAACAAAAGGGCGTCAAAGGGCCTTCACGTCAAGCTTTTGGAGTTGAATAGCCGCCATCTTGGATGGAATATTGGTTAATTATGAATACGAGTCATTATACAATAATGATGGTAGTCATGATGTATATTCTGTCTTAAATTGTTTATATTTATTTTTCCAAGAGTCTAATAAAAGTTCATGCAGTAGAAAAACAAGAATTCCAACTAAAGTATCTACAAAATAATCTGTTTGTACTTCACTGTTACGATTGTAGATGGCAGCACAAATAAAATTACCCCTTAACCGGTGGATATTGATTAATTAACGGATACTGATTAATTTAACGGGAACTTTAACGAACGGTTAAGGCTAATTTGCGTTGGTGAGACGAAATTTCGAGAGACCTACCGTTAAATACGACTTAACCGTTGATTATCTTTAACGGAAGGTTGGTGAGATCGGCCCTCAGTATGAGTAAGATAAAGAAAACATTCCGCTCATATTGAAAGAAAACGGTTTTTGGGGGGGGTCCGAATCCGTGCTTGTGATTGGTTATAGAAACCATCAAGATCGACGCTTTGCAGATGTCTGATAAGAGATTTGAGTTTTACCTTGTGTTTAATAAATAAGTGGTTTATTGGAGTGTAAGGATATAATGGAGTGGAAAAAAGAGACCTTTCTATACAAATAAAAATACAAAGTAAGCAATTATTTTACTTTTATTAATTGAACTACTCTTATATTTTCACCTTAAAATTATACGTAGTTTAAAAATAGTGTTTTGAATGCATTTATTACGATTACATGATTTAGATTTTAATGCCAACAATCTAGTTACACTGTTTGCTACTTTTGATATGAGATCACAAATTGTTATCGATCGGATGTTATCAGTTTAGTCTCGGACAATTGCGATCACATTAAGAGGACTCGACTGTAGTATTAAATTTTGTTAATAGCAATATTAAAAAGGTATTTGTAGTTTTATTTGAGTTTAAACTGAAATTGCATAAATAATCCTTTTAGCTTTCATGTTCTTGTTTTTCCTTTCCGGACAACCAAAAGGAGTTTTATGATTTTTAACAAAAGATATTGGTACCTACTTCTTTTCCCTCTTTTTTTGTTGTTTTATTGGAATTGAATTGAGCTCTTTCAAACCAAGCTAGTATGTTTGCAAATTTTAAAACTTCTTTAATCACTTAAAGTTGATTAATTTTTTGCTTATTATATGTGCACAAATGGTGCTCAATAAGTTAATGTTCACTTTGCTGCTATATTTAAAACAGTGAATTGTAATTTTCTATCTCATGGTCCTTTTGCTTCCTATTTCTGTGCCTGCTTAAGTGTTTTAGGCAAATAATTTTCTATTTTAGAAGACGTTTTAGGCTACTACTTTTTTGCCATTTTAGGCATTAAAGCTACTAATGTCAACAATGATATTCAGTGGCAGCCCTGATTTTAGACCGAAAGTTAAGTTTTCTACAAAATTAACATAAACTGACTGCATTTTCCTGCCCTATTTTTAAAATGTCCTTTCATAAACAAATTTAGATGTTATTTTTTTAAGCCTATATGGAAATCCACCTCCCACAAGTTTCAGAAATTTGCCCCTGGAAGTATTGTTCTAACTCATTTTGAGACCCTCCACATTACACCTGAAAAATACTGCTCCTTGCCTTAGGAAAACATCTTATTTTCAAGATACTCCATTTCTTAATGGGGTCGTCCTCCTAAATCTACCTTTTGTGTCTGGTCACATCCCAGAAATCTTTCTCACACTGAATTCTTTGTCAAAAAGATTAGATTATCTATATGAAAATAACGGCAAAAGCATATAAACATATACACAGTGATACTTATTTTGAAAATAAAAACTTCACAATTTTTGTTGCTAACCTTTTTATAATAAAAATGTCACAATACCACAAACAATAATTGTAAAAAGCGTACAAAGAACTACATATTAAAATCACAAAAATCAATGAACACCAAAACTAGTGTTTTAAATAACTCGTGTGAAACCACGAAAAGCGTATTAAAATGTCAAAAATGGCAAGACCCTGATTTTGAACAATGTTGAGCATTCTAAATTCAGTTCATGAAGGTGGTCATTTTATGAGTCACTAGACGAGGTACTCGGTTCATCTTCCGAGATCTGGGGTAAGGTCTTGCCCCTTTCAAAAAGTCTCCGAGGTCCCCTGAATACACCATTCAATTTGGTTCTTGTGCTTTTCCAAAACTGCTTAGGAGGTTTCTCTTGTGATTGCATCTCCCGAACGCATTTCTCGTAGAATTCCTGTTCCTTCATGTGGCTAAAAAAAGCAAATCATGAGCTGAAGGTTATGAAAACTAATGTTAAGGTAAAAAAAGTTGTTACTGAAGGAATGAGAAAGTACAGCTGGCATTAGGAAATGTTATTTATCATGGTATGGTGCAGTATTACATGTGGATATTGCTTAAAAGAATTTATTTGAAACAATAAACCACTCCTAAAAGGAAAAAGTGAAACAGTAAATGAGCCTGTCCTGTATCTATTCTAAGAACGAAACAATTATGCTCGCTGACTGAAGTAAATGATAAAAAAATTAACAAGTTCAATTATTTCTTCAAATTATTTATTTTGAGGAATTCCAGTCACCACTCAAAGAATCGGGGAAATTTATTAAGTTAAAGACACCTGTAACTCCAACCACCTCCCCTAGGCTCAATTTCTTATTTTTAAGTTCTTCATTTAGTTTCCGTCGAAGACAGAGTATAGACTTTGTTTTAATAAAATAGATGTAAAAATCTAAAAAAAATATTAATATTTTCAAAGAATCTGGCTGATACGGTTGCAGTTAACAGAGTTGAAGAAAAAATTATATGACCCTTTTTTTTTCCCATGGGTTTGCAGGAACTTAATTTATAAATGCCCAACTGCATTTGTTTTTCTGTACTCGGAGAAAGGCTCAGCAGATTCAATCTGAGGGCCTTATAGGATAGGATACTGGTGCACCTAGCCATCCCCTCCTGATTCACTTTTGCCATTTATCCTAGTGATTTACTGTTGTGAATAGCTATATTTGCATAGAAAAGTAGAGTGAAATGCCAAATTACCTTTCACTTTGGACGAATCCTCCAAAATGTACACGAAAAGTGGTATAAGTCTGAATGATCGGTCATTCTAACAGCTAGCAACTCAAATATGCGACCTAGCCAATTAGTTTCGATCTCAGATTAGCTGACAGTGCTGTTACATTTAAATTATGTAGGAAAAGGGGCTTGTGAAATCTTTTTCTACACATTGTCTTTCAACAAGTAGATAGAAACGTTTCAGTAACAGAAAAGTTCACTCTGCAGTTAACGTATAGATTAAAAGGTTCCCCTCTAAAGCCCTAGATGGCTCCATCCTGGGCTTTATACCCCTCAGCCCCCGTCCCTACTACACTCCGCACATGTACAAGCTATAAAATGTTTGTACTTACTAGAGTGGCGGCCATCTGTTTTTGTTCAAGTAAGCTTGATTATCCAAGTGAAGAGTTTTCAACAACTTCGGAGTATGAGTGGCGATATCATCATAATTAATCATGACGTAATACTGGCACCAATCATACAGTTGATCAGCATTGTGAACCTAATGCGTTGGGAATCAAGTAAAACCATCATTAAATTTATAACATTGAACACGTTACAAGTACTTATGAACAAGGCTCTATTTAAAGCATACCCCAGAATAGCGATTCTGTATCTTTCTTTTTTAAAAATAGAAGTTTTTTATTTAATTGGTTTAATATCTTTTCATTACTTAGCAGGGGCTTATAAGGGGGCCGAAGCCCCCCCCCGAAATTTTGACTAGTACGTACTTAATAAGGTAAAACCCTGTTTTTAAGGTACAATTCCCAAGAATTTATAGGCGAGGACCTCCAGACTTCCCTGTTTTTAAGCATTTAAGTTCCATTCAGGTGAATATCCTACTAAAAATTCATTGAAAAGCTACACTCTATCACTTAAATATGCTTGGGAGGGGCTTAGAAATAAATTTGGGTCCTCTTCCCCTCGGTACAAAAAATCTAACTTTGTGCTAGATAATGGCTAAATCTTTTAGAAGATATTTGCACCCTTCCCGAAATTTCTATACTATACAGGGTGATTCAGAAATAATCATCAATAATTTGGGGGGAGGTAGAGGGGCCCTGGACAAGCATATTTCGAATAGGGATGGTAGGGCGCAGCCTTACCGTTAAAGAGCTGGGACCTACTGTAGTGCGAGCGCGTTCCAAATGGCCATTTTTAGAAGCCCCGTGTTACGAAACAAAACATAATAAAATGAAAAACATTATTGCATGAGAAATAAGAGTATCCGTACTACTTAAATCCTCAATGTGATAGAAATGGGACCACTTTCTAAACCCTGGGGTGAGTTTTAAAACGTGCAATTTTCATCTTTTAGTCAAGGAATGGAGTTCCCTTAATGGTGTTTAGAAAAATGGTGATCAGGGAAGGAATTTTTAATGATCCAACTGTTTCGATGATCAATGTTACAATCATTGGAAATTCCTTCCCCGATCATCATTTTTAAACGCTTTTATTCTACTTGCTTTTGGCGGCGTTTTACGGGTGGAATTTTAAAACTCGATTTTCGGGCACTTCCCGATATGTCAGGGCCCCGAAACTTTACACATCGGTGTAACCCTCATGACACTCCAATATCCAACCATTATCTAGTCAAACAACCAAAGGATTAAGTTAATTAACGAGTATTTTTAATTAACAGAAAAACCAGAATTTGAGACCTTTCCCAAGGGGCTATTCTCCCTAAACCGTGCACAATTGTTTATAAGGCATAACTTCATCATATTCAAAAGTCAAAACGAGAATTGCACAGTAATTACGATAATTATAGACGATTAATCACTTTTTTTCTTTCCGGATTCTTGTACATAATATTTCAGGCACTTCCAAACGATATAAAGTTCTGAAACTTTGCACCGTGGTGGAAACTCAATGACAATGCAATATTCAATCATCAACTAGTCAAAACCTCCGTAATTTAGATAATTAACGAGTGTTTTTAGTTATCCTTTTAATTCATATTTGAGACACTTCCGTGAAGCCAATGGCTCCCAAAACCTGTAAGATAATAAACTAGGTATATAACTACAATATTTAATCTTCAAAATGTGATTTTTACCTTCCAATTAACAATTAAGATAATTAGCGATTTAAGATAATAACCGCGAGAAAGAAATCGCCAGAAGAGCGAGAAATCGCCGAAAATAGGTGTCCCATCCCGAGGAATGGCGATAGAAGAAAAATTATGTACTTTTATAATTTATTGACTACTGAAAAGACTGGATGGTACTGTTTGCTCTTTGATACACACACACTAATTCTGAGTTTTTTACGATTGTTTTTTTTATTTTATTGAATGCTTTCTTTTTATTGTGAATCTTTTTGATATCGATGGATTTCATCGGCGATTGAGCGGAAGCGAGGTATATTCTTTGTGCGAGGTATTTTTCCCGCTCAGCTCTGTTATTATAACGTACCCAGCAAAATTAAATAGATTTTAATTAACTTTGGAGTTGATTGTCCTGCTGAGTCGTCAGAGGATTGTTCTACTTTGTCAGATATGTGAAAAATTTTTGTTTTCATGAAACTAGAATTCCATCCTAACATAACATTAAATATGGTTGAAATAAATACATTTTTTCTTGTGAGTTTTTGTTAAAAAATACCATGACTAAAAAGTAGAAAATAAAATAAGTAAAAAAAAGATTTTTTAAAAAACGCTTTTATTGAAGTGTTTTAAAAGGTCAAAAATAATTTTTTCGGTTTGACAAATAATTTATTGGGAAGTAGAAAATAACTTTTTGGTAAGTAAAAAAAAACTGATTTTCTAATCACTAAAAATAAAAGCGTGGGCGCTAGTAATTCTTAATTCACTATTTATTCTAACTTCTTTATACTATGTTCTATGAGGTTAAATTTACAAATTTCTCATTCATGAGTTTTGAGTGGGATGGATTCACTTTAAATTCTCTATTAGGTATTTTTATTTATATAAAGTTATACATAAATGCCGACGTAATGGCCTAGTGGTAAGCGCATCTAACTGCAAAGCCGTACGTCTGGGGTTCGAATCCCCGTTCGTCAGGGATGTTACTGTTACTGTCCTGTAAAAAAAATTAAATTTAAAAAATTACTAGCGCCCACGTTTTATTTTTAGTGATTAGAAAATCAGTTTTTTTTACTTACCAAAAAGTTATTTTCTACTTCCCAATAAATTATTTGTCAAACCGAAAAAATTATTTTTGACCTTTTAGAACACTTCAATAAAAGCGTTTTTTAAAAAAATCTTTTTTTTACTTATTTTATTCTAAATACCATTAAGGGAACTCCATTCCTTGACTAAAAGATTAATATTGCACTTTTGAAACTCACTCCACGGTTTAGAAAGTGGTTCAAATTCTATCGAATTCATGGTGTATAAGTAGTAGGGATACTTTCTTACCTCATGCAATAGATTTTTCATTTTATTATGTTTTGTTTTGTCACACGGGCCTTCTAAAAACGGCTTTTTGAAACGCGCTCGCACTACATTAGGTCCTAGCTCTTTAACGGTAAGGCTGCTCCCCACCATCCCTATTCGAAATATGCTTGTCTAAGGCCCCTCTACCTCCCCCCAATTATTGATGATTATTTCTGAATCACCCTGTATACTCCTTGTTGATGTTTCTTAGTGAGTGATTCTGGCTTACAGCCATTATACGTAAAATATCGTTTCAAAAAGTTTTTCTAAGCATTCTAAGGATATGTTCTTAACGGTAAGCTGTCGATGTCGTTTGAGTGTTTCAATCTAGTACTAAAAAACTAAAATTCTAGAGTATTGGTAGGAACAAATCACGAGTATATTGCGTTTAAGAATTTCAACGAGATCTGGCCTACTTTTTCATCGTTTCCAAAAAAAGGTTTGGTTTTAGTTACCAATCTTCCCTGACAATTATTTGTATTTTTGATTGGTGAACTAAATAGTTCAACATTTTTTCCATAGTGAAGTATGTGCAATTCAAATATTTCCTATATAAATGCGTCATTTTTTTATATTTCCTCAATTACAAGAATTTTCCAAAATCATTAAAGAACTACAGTTACAGAGATGGCGGGCCTTATGTTTGCTTAAAGATCCCTATCGGACCTGATTCCTAAGGTGTGGAAATTTAGCTATCATTTGATTGAATCTCGAAGATTACCTGGCATGGCTCCATGATACGAAAGACTTCTTCAGTTACGTTCTGGCCATTCCTTTGAGCAGTCTCCAACTCTTCGATTGCATTCCATTCAAGGAGGGTGATGAGTCGGGGAAGGCACAGCCGATTGGCGAGCTCAATCAGAGGAAGGCAATTGCTGAGCTGAGCGCGTTCATCTACGTTGTCGCAGTACAGGTAATGCAAGCAGATCTCAAACACTGCCTTTGATACTCCTGGAAAGGGGATCTGCAAAGAGATTAGTAATGCAGATGAATCTAATGAGTATTTCGCCTTTCATTACAAAGGTTTCCAACCTTCAAGAGCCCAGAAGGACCCACAATACAAGGTGCTTCAACAATTCTGCCCAAGCTCTGCACAGTTATGCAAAGAGAAGATAAAAAATACTCAAAGGACTATACCCCCAACGACCCATAGTTTTGGAGAAAATTGCGATAAAAACGATGGTTCATCATATCCGGTTTACGCTGAAACAGTTTTTTGGATATGTTAAAAATATCCACTGCGCATGCATGCCCACCCCACGGAATGAAGTAATCAAATTTTTATTTTATACGGGTGTTTCAGAACTAAATGTAAAACATAAGATGATTAGTGGGGTCGCAAGCATGTTTCGAATGGAATGGGGGCACAGATGCACCGTTAAAGTGCTAAAGAGGTAGGATGTAATGTAGAACGCGAGGGCGTTTCAAAAAAGCTATTTTCTCAAGGCCCATTTAACTAAGCAAAATATAATTGATTGAAATATTCATTTCATGAGGAACAGAAGTATGCATACTACTCTCGCCATAAATTTGATTTTTTTTTCATTTAAATTGTCAAGTATTAATTATTTTATTCTAAGGTTTGGAGGGAGGTAAAAATCCCCCATAAATAAACGCCTTAAAATTCAAATTATACCCCTGTTGTATCCGTACTTGGGGGTTGGGAGGAAGATCAGTGAAAACATAGCAATGGGACTTAAGCAATATTTATTTATCTTAATCAGCCCGGCGTGGACACACGCGTCTGTCCTCAGCTCTGGCTCTCTCACAAGTGGCGGGCGGTTGCCATTCCGCCCAGACCAAACTTGGAGTCGCTGTGGTGTTGCCACATGCAACAAATACAACACCCTCCAACACATAAATTACACTTGACTAAAAAATATAGCATAATAAAAGTATATAACTAAATGACACAAGTTCTTGATTAATTTACACAGACGAATACAGAATAAAGTCAACAAGGATTAGAAGTCACACATCAAGTCTGACAGGAGGTCTTCTCGCTCGCTGGGACCGTCTGGGGGTATGCACCACTTCAGGAACTGGAGGAGCCGCTGCTCTGCCGGGGGAGGGAGTCACTGCTCCGCTGGCGAAAGGAGTCGCTGGAGGGTGCTCTGCCTCATCCGGCAGAATGGGTTCTTCGTTGACCCCTGGGGACGGTGTCTCTGGAGCCCGCAACCGCAGTTGATCCTGGTGCCTGACCACAATTCCCATAGGGGTCAGAACTCTGGACATAACTCTGCCCATGCGGCTTTCCACCTCTCCTGGGAGTCACTTTGGTCCCACCCTATGGTTCCTGCTCCAGACTAAGTCCTCAGAGCAGAAGGTAGTTGGTCCCCGCCCTGCATTAGCAGCCAGACTTCCCTCAGGCCGCAGCAGATCTAGGCGGCTTCTAATTGGCCGGCCGAACATAGCAACAGCTGGTGATACCCCAGTAGACGAACAAGGAGCCCTGCGATAGTTAAACAGGAAGCGATCTAGTCGCTCCAGGAATTTACCACCAGTGGACTTCTTCATAGCATCCTTCAGGGTGCGCATTAGACGCTCTGCCTGGCCGTTAGACTGGGGATGGTAAGGCGCAATGCGGACATGCACAATTCCACACGCCCTTAAGAAGCTACCAAACTCCTCACTTGTAAACGAGGTGCCATTATCGGACACAAGAGTCTTAGGCAGGCCAAAACGAGCAAAGATGCCACGTAGAGCAGCAATGGAGGCCCCTGATGACGTGGAGGGCACCACCACCGCCTCGAGCCACTTGGTTGCTGCGTCCACGACCAAAAAGATGATATTGTTCTCAAAAGGGCCTGCATGGTCAACATGGATTCGACTCCATGGGACCGTCGTATATGGCCAAGGGGACAACTTGGGTGGTGGCTCAGAAGCTCCTATCTGGCAAGCTTCGCATGAGCGCACCAGCTCCTCAATCTGCCGGTCAACCCCTGGCCACCAGACTGACTGCCGAGCTAGGGCTTTCAGTGCGCACACTCCTTGGTGCCCAGCATGCAACTCTCTCAGCACATATGCCTGGTACTTGGGCGGAACCACCACCCTGTTACCCCGAAGAATAACCCCAGTCTCTACTGAAAGCTCTGCCCGACAGAGCCAATATGGCCGTATTTCTGCATCAACTGCTTTTGGCCAACCTTTGTGAACGTACTCCATAACTTTCCTAAACAGAGGGCTCGCCTTCAATTCCATCGCAAACTGGTGAACCGTCACTGGACTATCATCCAAAGCATTAAGGAGCAGAACAACATCCGCTGGCACCGTCATAGATGGGCTTCTTCCAGGCCTCAGAGGTAGCCTGCTACATGCATCAGCGTTAGAATGCAGGGAGCCCTTCCTATATGCAATGGTGTAGGAGTACCCTGATAAAATAACCGCCCAGCGCTGGATGCGTGATGCCGCCATGGGAGCTATGGGCTTCTTCTCTGAAAACAGGCTCACCAATGGCTGATGGTCTGTCACCAGAGTAAAAGTGCGCCCCAAAAGGAATTTCCGGTATCGGGTCACCCCAAAGATCAATGCCAGTGCCTCTCTTTCCAGCTGACTATAGTTCCGCTCAGCTTTTGTTAGGGCTCTTGAGGCGAAGGCGATAGGGCGATCGCCAGACCCCGACGGGTGTGACAGCACAGCTCCCACACCATACGGACTAGCATCACACTGCAGCTGAACCGGCCTACCCTGGTCAAAATGCACTAGCAAGGTCGATGAAGTTAGGCTTTCTTTGGCCTGTTGAAAAGCCTGGCTCTCAGCTGCACCCCAACTCCAGGGCTGGTCCTTAGCCAGCAGCCGGTACAGAGGGGCCAGCATGGTAGCCATATTCGGCAGGAATTTCGAATAGTAGGCCAGCAAGCCCAGGAATGAGCGAAGCTCTTCAATGTTCCTAGGATTCGGGGCTTTTTCAATGGCCTCTATTTTAGTTTGCACTGGGTGCAACCCCTCTGCATCAATTCGATGCCCCAGGTACTCCACAGTAGGCTGTAGGAAAGCACACTTATCAGGCCGTAATTTAACTCCTGCAGCCTGGAGAGTGGACAGTACTCTGTCGAGGTTCTGCAGGTGGCTCGCAGTCGAATCGCCTGTGATCAAAAGGTCATCCAGGTAACACAAGGCTCGTTCCTGTCCCTGTAATAGCTTATCCATCTCCCGTTGGAAGATTGCGGGAGCAGATGCTACACCAAATGGCAGCCTGGTGTACTTGAAAAGTCCCTTATGGGTATTGATCACCACCAGGTCCTGTGAGGAGGCATCCAGCTCCAGTTGACAGTATGCATCCGACAGGTCAATTTTGGAGAACGACACACCCCCAGAGAACTTGGCGAACAGGTCTTCAACATTCGGTAAGGGGTAGCGCTCAAGTTCCGTAGCCACATTGACCGTGAGTTTGAAATCGCCACACAGTCTCACCGTCCCGTTTGCCTTTAGCACTGGAACTATAGGAGTCGCCCAGTCAGCACAGGGCACTGGCTGCAAAACTCCCAAGGCAACTAGCCGCTCGATCTCCTGCTCCACTTTAGTTAGATATGCATATGGCACTGGACGGGCTTTGAAAAATCTGGGCGCCACCCCGGGAATCTGGTTTAGGCGCACTTTTGCCTCCCTGATATGACCCAGGTCACCCGAAAACAACTCCTTGTGGGCCTCCAAAATGCCTGAAAGCGAGAGCGGAGGTGTCATGATGGCATGAGTGCCCTCTAGCTGGATGTCCTTTAGGACCTCGAAGCTCATGATCCAGTCTCGGCCCATCAATTTGGCACCACAATCCCGTACTACCACCATCGGCAGCCTTTTTTTGGATCCCCGGTAGGTAGCAGTCACATTGGTTACCCCAGCAATATCTAGCTGATGTTTTGTGAAGGACCGCAGCTTGAGGTCTGTTTCCTCCAAGGCTGGGAGCTTCCCACAGTTCTTCTCATAAAAAGTGAAGGGGACGATGGTGAAAGGGGCCCCAGTATCCACCTCCATTGACAGCGGAATCCCCTCCACCTCTACCTCCACTTGACAAGAGGGAATGGCCTCCGGTCGCGACGACACTGAGAAAAGGTCGTAAACTGTGCTTGAGTCGTCCACTGAGTCTTCCTGACCCACCTGGTGAACTCGCTGGTTGGAGTTCCTACCCCTCCTTCTCCTAGGGGCCTGACTTCTGTCCCTGGCAGAGCACATCTTGGCCAGATGGCCCAATCTTCCGCAGGAGTGGCATCTGCTGTTGCTGTGCTTACAGTTGGCGGCCCAATGACCCGTCTCGCCGCAACAATAACAAGCAGAGTCCTCCCGAGCTCCGGTGGCACCCCCTGCTGGTGGCTTATCTTGTCTGATCTTGTTTACCAGGGGCTCCGCGCTGTCACCTCCACGAAGGTCCACTGCATTTTTGTTGGCAGCCTCCATCGCCACAGCCAGTTCTGTGGCCCTTGTAAGCGTCAGGTCTCGCTCGGACAGCAGCCTCCTCTGGATGGACTCCTCGTTTACGCCGCAGACCAGCCGATCTCGCAGCATCTCGTCTAACGCCATGCCGTAGTTGCATTGCCTCGCCAAGCGCCGCAGCTCCGCGACGAACATGGACACCGTCTCGCCCGGCCTGCGGGAGCGGCTGTTAAATTTAAACCGCTGGACAATGGTCGACTGTGGAGGCTCGAAATGCGCTTCCAGAGTCTGTTGGAGCTGCACCAATGTTCTTGCCGTTGGCAGCTCGGGAGCCAAAAGATTTTTCAAAAGGCCGTATGTGCTCGCGCCGACCGCTGTCAGGAATATCGCCCGCCGCCGATTTGCGTCCTCCAGCTCGTTAGCGATGAAGAATTGTTCGAGCCGCTCCGAATATTCACTCCAGGATTCCGTCTCCGAGTTGAACTCTCCCAGCGCTCCGAACAAGGCCATCGTAGCTTCTATACGGTCACGTGCGTGTTAGGCTTACGGCTTACCCGCTGTTCCTCAGGTCCTTACTCACATCCGTGAATAGATCGCATCCCGTCGTCAGTTGTTGTATCCGTACTTGGGGGTTGGGAGGAAGATCAGTGAAAACATAGCAATGGGACTTAAGCAATATTTATTTATCTTAATCAGCCCGGCGTGGACACACGCGTCTGTCCTCAGCTCTGGCTCTCTCACAAGTGGCGGGCGGTTGCCATTCCGCCCAGACCAAACTTGGAGTCGCTGTGGTGTTGCCACATGCAACAAATACAACAACCCCTGTCTAAATAAACTTCAGATGTCCTTACAAAAGTTATTTTTAAGAAACATTCTTCAGACCCTCTTGTGACGAAGATGCTAAAGTAGGGGGTGACGGGGTGTTACAGAGTATGAGTAAGATAAAAATGAAAGACCGAAAGGAAGATTATAAGGGATGTTTGATTAACGAAAAAAAAATACTAACGGTATTCGCTGTCTTCTCCAAGAAGTCTCCACCGAACATGGCAGCCATTACTTCACAGCGAGCCATGAGAACGGAGCGGTGAGCTAGACAAACACCATCATCCACTACGAAGTTCACATCTAAAACAATAAAAGAATACTTTTACTCTAACTAACATGTTAAAAAATAAATACGATTTGTCTCGGGAAAATAGAAAAGAAACTGTGCTTTGTTTTACGACAATTGAGTTCATAGCAAAGGTAAAAGAATGCGACACATTGACACATTTAAAAAAATCATAAGAGAACTCTTTCCTAAGAACCTGATCTAGTACTTATGGAAAACCGCTGTATTGTGAAAAGGCAAGTTTAAATATTCATGGTTTTGTGTATACTAGCCTTTTTATTGTCCTGGAGAGAAATTATGATGAAAATGTAAAAGAGTTTGCGAAGTAATTTTAAAGACGTCTCTTTTTTTCTAGAGAAGCCGTAGGCAGGAAAAGTTTCGCGCGGGAGGCTTTAATTTGTACAGAGAGGACCCAATCATGTGTGACTCCTCTCCATCCTCTCTAAAAACCATAGGCAGCATTCCATCACTTGACTTCTCTTATTCTTCCCCATCCTTTCGGAGGACCCATAGGAACTGTTTCATCCGGTGGCTTCTTTTTGCTTTTCTGTGCACCCTTTCTAGTATATCCAAACTTTTCAGCCCTAAGGTCCCATTCACTTTTCAACAGCAGTTTGGGGGCCGACTACATTCTCGAGGTTCAAATAAAAAGATTCAAAACCAGTGGCGGCTCGTGGGTTGTTCAAATGGGGGTTCGCAATTATCTTTGAAAGAACAATTAAGAATCCACCTTACAATTAAATCACAATTATTATTATTTACAAAAGAGATAAAAATGCACTTAAAAAACTTTTAAATTTAAAATATGCGCATACGTATCTAGTGAAAATAGATCAGTTTTAAATAGTATCAGGATTTCAGTGGCGTGTATAGCAAATTAATTCGAGAGGGGTTCAAATATCCTCTCAGAAAATTAAGTCATTATCAGGCCTCGCCTAAAGCTAGATTTTGTCGCCGGGGAAACCTAAAATCCCCCTTATGCATATTTAATTGGTTTAATGTACCTTTTTAATACATTTTAGGTAGGATTATCATTTTGATGAACTTAAAATTAATGTTATTAATTGAGTTCAAAGTACAAAAAGGGGGTCCACCAAAAGGCTTTTGGAAATTCGACTCTAAAAACAGGTTTTGAGCTCATTTTTGTACCTTTAGTCCGAATTTTTGGGGTGGGGATCTGTCATCTTTTATTCAATTTAGTACAACTTAATTTTTTTCCGTAGGTTTAAAAGGTATCCGCGGGCCGCGTAGTTTGGAGACTCCTGGAGTGATTCCCAACCGGGTGGGGTCCGTGGAGGAGGCCCGGTAGCGCAGAAAAAACTCCAATAGATAGAAATTCGAGAGTAATTGAAAGAGAAGGTTTTGAAAAATATACGTGTGCGGATAACTTGGCGTGTAACTTGTGAAGATATTAGTCACCACTCTATTGTTAAGAATATTTTCCGGTACTATACATATTTACAACGAAAAGAGCTTTGATAAAGAAAGCAGTGGTATTTTTTGTGAGTTCAGTGTGAATTTTAACTATATATCACAACAAAATAAAAGGGTACATTTCATTTATTCGTGAGATTATCTTAATCGTGATAGTTTATCTTACCAGCATAATACTTTTCATCTGTGCATAACTTGGACAAGTTGGCATGGAACTTCCTGAAATACTGTTCTCCGACAGGATATTCAAGATCTGGGCATTCAAGCTTTTTAATCAAATTCTGCAAATCATTAAAGAGTTAAAATACTAACTACGTAAGTTATTAAAAAGAACACTTCATCAATACCAAATACAGATCGACCACGAAGTTTTGTCGCTTGGGCAACCCCAAAAACACATAAAATCTTTAATCAAAAACACATAAGTCTTGTGTGTAAGTTGTCAAATAAATGTTATGTTATATCAGATTCCTCAGGATGAGTGAAATTAATCCTCTCTTAAATAAAATAAAACAAATTAAACGTAATAAATCTCATTAGAAATTGAGGTGCGACCAAAAATCTTAAATCTTTCCTTAGTGGAAATTGGCATTTCAGAGAAATCCTATTACAGAAAAATTTAACATAATGTAACTAGATTTTCAATCAAAAATTAATATCTTAGATGGAGAAAGGCAATGCCATTTTTTTCAGAGGTTCAATCCGATACCTAAAAAATTAATATGCGACACCCTTTCTTCTTCTGTAACACATATTTTAAAATTGCTGCAAATAATTTTTGACAGTTAAGATCAACAATTTCTTGCTTGGTGGACTCTAATGAAAAAGATTAGGGTAAACATGATCGAAACCAGCAGTAGATCGACTCTTGGAGATTAAAGTAATTTTTTGTATCTTAATTACAAAAAGTTATTTCCATATCGCTCCAAAAAATATATAGTTTCTTCATTTCATACGAAACAAGCGTACTATCTTATTCTACGGAAAACGAAAGCCCGAATTCGCGCGATGATCTGCTTTTCACAAGAAAAGCGCAAAAGGAGAAATCTAGCAACCCGGGAGCGGAGCGCTCTCCCCGGGTCAGGAAAGGTCAAGCGACAAAACTTCGTGGTTGATCTGTACTTGAAATGATTGATTCATCATTTTAATTAATATTTCCAAAAAGAAGATAAACTACTGCTTAATGAAAAGAACCAGCTTCTATATGAGCTTCATAGGGAAATTACCTGCAGTTCAAAGGCCTGAGCAGATTTCACAGCCTGAAGAAATCCTTGCATTTCCTTTTTGTTGATAGCACCAGTGTAAATGAAACTAGAAAGAAAGATAAAATTTGTTTGGTTTTTTAAATCCGACAAAGATATCTTGGAAGAAGAAGGTATTGCTTAAATAACGTACCACAAGAAAGACTGAATGGTTTCTTCAGTAAGTCCCTCAAGCTCTGGCATTGGAACCTAAAAAAAATATTTTTCTTCAAATTTTGTAACTTTTACGTGTGATAAAAAAATTTCACCAATTTTGTCAAAAAAACGCTTTAAGGATTCTTAATGAAGTGCATGGACGCCGGAAGCTGGATGCAAGGGGGTGCACTTGCGCATCCCTGGCAGAAAAGAACCCCTAAAACCCCCTCAAAATTTGTATGTCTTTTATACAGGGTGCTTTTCCTTGAAAATTTTGCCGCTTACAAGAAGCGGTTCTCTTTGGGTGTTCCCCATTGAGGTTTCAAAAGGAGATAAGACACTAGTTTAAAGAGTCAAATTTCAAAATTCTGGAGTAGGACCCCTAGTCCTCCTCAAAATTGTGACTTCTATTGGCAATTTTTCCTTGAAAATTCTATGGTTTACGAAAAGCTGTTATCTTCGGGCGTAACCTAAAATGCCTTGAAAGAAGTCATGGAAAATATAGCATTATTTTAAATTTTTGAAATACCCCCTCGTATTTACTTGAAACTGAGACATTATAATTTTTACAGTTATATGCAACATAATTCAAAATCTACTTTTAAGTTATCTAAAACTTAAAACAGATAAATATACTCGTTAGGAGGTAAATTTTCTATGAATTCATAGGTAATTGATTTTACCTTCAAGTATGCTTCCTCCTTATGCTTCATGAAGAAGTTCTTTAAGAGAAAAGAGGCAGCTCCTAAGATGATTCGGTGGACCGGGTAGTCCTTTCCTCCAACAGTCAGAGCAGCATCGCTGTGGAACCCTTTCTCTAGCAGAGCTCCCAAATCCTCTTGCATGGTGGATTTGGGGATCTTGAACTCAATCTCCCTGGGCTTGGGAGGGCAGTAGGGGACCTGAAGGGGGGAAATGATTCGTCCTTAAGATATTGTTCACCCGTAATTAAATTTTAAGGGCACTTAGATGTCAGAAATCAGTACTGCAGTATCAGTCAGTAAACTTAATCAGAAATCTGATACTGCTGTGTTCTTTTAAATACCACACGTTTCAAGGGATTTCGGATCGATTTTGACCAATTTTATTTTACATATTTTTAAATAATTAAGCAATAAATACATATTTTGCTACATATTAATCAAATTTGGGGGTTTTCATGAATAATCACTATAGATTCTTTCCAATTTTTCCAACAGGTTTTTCGGATTTTTTTCCCAAACTTATTCATTGACTTTCAAATTCCGAGTTTTAAATATTTTTTTTTGGAATTCATTAAAAATCTTTAAAATTACAAAACTTGTTCCAATTTTCCGTATTTTGAAAGCAAATTTTGCCTTTTTTATTACATATTTACCTAAAATAAGATCATATTGAGTTACTAGAATATGAGACAAAACATTGAGTTTTTTATTTCATGGAAATCACAGCCCTACTGATTACTGCCCAAAGGCCACCTCTACCTGCAGCAAGGGTGGGGTGACGTTCTTCAAGCTCTTCACCCAGAACCTCTTCTGGCGGCGGGAGATGAGGGCCAATCGGATGGCGTTCTCGAAGACGGTGTCCACTCCGTAGGCGGTGAAGACACTGGCCTCATAGTAGACGGCTCCGATCTCCGTGGCCAGCTCACGGCCTTGCTCGCGGGTAATGAGGTCCACCTCTGCCTGGATCCTACGAAGAAGATCGAAATTTGTTATGTTAGCCCCACGTTATGTTATCGCAACCACGTGGAAGGAGTTGGGTGATCCGAGTTGTATGGATGCATGATGTAATAGTATGAAAGTTTACACGCATTAAATGTGTGTAGGGATATGATCACATGTTTGCATTGCAGTATGCTTTATTTGGTCAACAAGTAATGAAAAAATATTCTAGGAAATATAAAAAATTATTCCTACTATGAATTTTTGTTTACTTTTTTAAATTAGGGAGCCCCAAATTGTGGGGCTCCCTAATCGAGGTCATTGATCCTATGATATGCATAGGGGTTTAGAGAGAATTTGGCTCCTCTCAATCGGTACAAAAATCTAGTTTTGGGGCTGATCATGACTAATTTTTTTAGAAGATGTTTGGCCCCCTCCCAAATAAATAAATTTAAATATCGAAGTGTCTAAATCCACGAAAGTTGGCCCAAGCTAAAGTATTAGCGAAGTTCGTTAGAGTTGAGTTGTTACTTTCGAGGATTTAGACAGTGCAATTTCTTATTCGATGATGTGAGATAGTAACTTACCTCACGAAAGCGTTCCTCTCTCTGCACATCTCCAGGAACCCCGTATCCCGATAGATGTGGCGCAAGTCGTTCTTGCATCCTACCAGGACGATGGGCACATGGGGGCAGAACTTTTGTATCTCAGGGAACCACTTCGTTTTGCAGTGTTTGAAGGACAGAGTACTGGATATGGAGAAGCAGAGTATCACGACGTCTGCTCTGTAAGAGGGATAAAAAATTAGTTTCATGGCGTCATCAGGGTCTTACTATAGAAAAAACTGACCGTGGAATAAGTAGAGTTCATTGGATAATTGCTACTCTGGAATGGACAGTTCCCGTATTTTTTAAAATAGAAAAATCAATTTTTCCAGTAAGTAATATCAAAAGTCAGCGTTAAAAGTTTCCAAAAAATATTTAAATAGGTACTTGAAAATAAAAAATAGCTAAATTTGGGTTGCCCTCGAAACGCTTCGCCTGGACGTAATTTATTCAAACGACGAGAATCGCCGAAAGCCTATTCTTGATTGGCCATTCGTTTGAACTGTTGTTTTTACCAATTGACGTCACACATCTATTTGTGACATAGCATCCTTTTTCGCGCTTTTGGACGACGAACTTTGAAATTAAATACAAAAATAAGCATCAGAATCAAAAAAAATTTTGCGACATTTTTTTTTCTTTTTCAACCATCTCTATCGAATAAAAATTATAATAATAATATGTGGGAATTGTCCATTTTGATTGCATTCTATATTATCCGAAAGAGTAAAAGATAAACTAAAAGCACTAGGGAGCCAAGGGGGGATCCCTCCAGGAGAAGTCAGAACATTTCTCTTTTTGATCATAGATAGGGACTAATTAACCCACAAACTCTCCAATATCCCCCACCAAATTTTTTTCCGGTTAGGTCACGTCAATGACAAGCACAAGGATGAAAAGAGAACATAAGATATCTCCATTATGCTCTCTAGCTAAGGTGCTGAAGGGAACTGATTTTATACGGTATTTATTACGTTTCTTTTTTGCATTTTACTGGAATATCACCAATTTAATTTAATTTTACAGTGAAATTTTCAACCAAAATATCATGCTTAATGGATTTAGATTTTTAAAAAATATGTGGAAAAAAATATCACCCCACCCCCAATGTGGAATATTCAATTTCATACTCCTTGCTCCTTGTTCATCATTTCAGTAGATCGTGTATTTGTGATCAATTTAGATTTAGACGTTTAGCTTATAAAAAATGTTTTTGGGTGTATTTATTATTAATCAAGAATTTTTCTAGTTTAATTAAACCTATTCCTTTTCAACAATTTAAATTTTCTGCATAACACGTAAGAAGAATTCACATACTCAATTTTAAACACAATAGGACAGAGCCCCGCAGTTTTCAGTTTTTTAAACATTGTAATCGAAAGGGGATAGATAATCCAAAAATTTCACTTGGAGGTCTTAGATTGAGAACTTACCTATAAAACAAATCCAAGTTCGAGCTCTTACTGATAGTATACACAGGGTATTTCAAAAGTCCGTTTCGCGGCTTTTATTTGGAACCAACGTGTCCTAGGGTCACGGAAGTAAGGTCCGCCCCTAGGTAAGTAAACCTGGAGAATCCATTGAGATGATGAAAAAAGGAACACTGGTATAAGCGATCGAAATCGAGAGCAAAACCAGTAAAAACCAACCAACCAACCATTGAGATGAATAACAGCGCCCCTAGCGGCGAAATAAAGCGTTAAAAATTTATTTAAAAACTTTAGGAGAAAGAGCAAAAACCTCAGTGAGAGTATTGTTGCCAACGTTATGAAGAACTCACAGAAAAAAAATTTCATGAAAGTATATTGAATATTCGCATGTGAAAATAGCACTTTTTCAGACCTCATAAAAGAAATTTACAAGATTTTTTTAAATTAAATTTTGCCTTATTCAACAAAAAAAACACAATAACACTGAAAAAATTGCAAATTTGAGAACGTTTTCTTTTTTGAGGTCTGCTATTTTCACATGCTAATATCTCCACGAATAGTCAAGTTATTTTCTCGAAACTTTTTTCTGTGAGTTCTTCATAACGTTGGCAACAATACTTACTGAAGTTTTTGCTCTATCTCCTATAGTTTTTAAACTATTTTTTTATTAATCTCAATGGATGCTCCAGGGTCACTTACCTAGGGGTATACCTAACTTCCGTGACCCTAGGACACGTTGGTTCTAAATAAAAGCTGCGAAACGGATTTTTGAAACACCCTGTATAAAGAGAAATTTACATTTAAAGAAAACAAATTGCGGTAAACATGGATAAAATAGAAAACTTTATTTTGAAAACACTATATGCTTCACAACAACGTTTCCTGAACCCAGTATACGTCACTTCGCGGAAGGAGAAAGGGCGCAAGTTTAGAACTGCTGATTAGCGATACTTTTTAGCGATGAAAATCACTACACATAGTTACCCCAACTAATGTTAAGTGAATTATGTGGCTTCTAAATATGGCGCCAAATAGCCAAAACTCGCCAACCATCAGCAGTTCTAAACTTGCGCCGGGGGAAGAAAGTTAGTAAACACAAAGCCTTTTGGGTTGATAGGAGGAACTTCGATACGCGAATTGTGATAAAAATAATATTGATAGATGGGTTTAACGAAATAACCATATTTTAAAATTGAGGTTCTTTGTTTCACTCGAAATTCAGACACCGCGTAGAAGTTCCAACTTTCATCCAGCAATAGATCACAACAAGACAAACCTGCCACTTGACGATCAACTTTGAATCGATTGAATTTTACATTAAACTTTGAAATCAAAATGCACACTCAATTTTAAAAAAAACGCTATCAGGTTATATTACCTTCCATAGGCAAATTTTCTGTCTTTTTCATGATCTCCAAAAGTATCCCAGAGGCGCAAGGACACGCTAACTCCATCTACATTCATCCATGATCTCCGTAACACCTTTAAAATTATTAAAGCATACCAAAATTACAGTAAATGAATTAGATGGTTGGTCCAAAAAAGTAATGATTATAATTGCATAAAACTTATTATTTTTTCAAGGTACGTAATTGTCTCTAAATTATGAAGTATGGATGTAAAGTCTTCAAATTAAAAAAAATACCGTTAACTTTTCATTAACTCTTATTGTTTTTTAAATACTCCAAATTAGTATAAACTTTAAACAGTAAATTGAGCATTCTTTATGTTTTTTATAACCTATAACACTAGTCGACAGTGGTTTCCAAACAACAACCAAATTACTATTCTTGTTAATAACTCATGTAGTTATTTAAATATCTGCAAGTAAAAAAGTTCCACCACGTCCTATTTTCGCGTAAAAAATTTTTCGATTTTCTGCTTTTTTTCTTAATTTTTGCGTTTTAAGCGTCATTTTTGTCCAATAGCAACCCTGCAATCCCCTCCAATTAATTTATTTCTAGTATCCCAGCATGTAGACATTCTTTTAAAAGTGTGTCGATGTTTTTGTACTGCAGTTAATTTTGAAAATTGACTAGTTTTCAGTGTAAATTTTGCACAATTATGTACAATACGTTTTGCTCAATTTGGGTACGGTTTAAATTACAATTCAACGGTTATATCTTACAGAAAAAGTGGGAAAATGTTTTTCCCCACTGATTTGGGTTCAAATAGGTGACTAAAATGAAATCTGGGCTCCTTATGTGTGTTACAGAAGTTAGAATGTGGTTCTTTTTAAGTGCGTAAGAGTCAATAGTTGTTCTATACAAATTATTATCCCTATAGTATGGGGAGGACATTTAAATTATCTTAGTTATTTGATATCAATGACAAATACAGAAAAAACATTTCAAAAAGTATTTAAAAGGACTTTTTTCGCCATTTAATGAAGGCAAACTCAAAGTCAGTATGAACCTCGACGCTGCTTATGAAGGAAAATTTAATAAAACGCATTATAAGCTCGAAAATGGTTTTTAGGAGAGTGGTAAGATGATTTTTAGAAAATAGGACCGATAAAAATGTTTTAATCCCAATAGAAGGTCCTCTTTAGTCTTACTAAGCCATAGAATGTTGAGCATCAAACAAAATTCATATTTTACATCCACGTTTGAACTTATTTCCGGAAAATCTCACTGAAGTCGATCATAAACAAGGGTAAAGATTCCCTTAGGACATTTACTCGCTACATAGGTCACTGAGAAATAGCAATTTTGGGCTACAGCTCTTGGTTCATTGAAAGAGGAGATTTAACGCCATTTAAGAGACAAAAAGTGATAAAATTGCATCGTATTTTACGAAGGTTTAATGATTTTTAGTTTTATATTGTCTGAAACATGTATATAATCTTAATTATGATAGTATTTTATGCTAAAATAAAGAGATTAATTGTTAAAAATGAGTGTTTTCGACGCTTTTGTCCGTTTTTTACAGAACTAGTGCCATATTTGTAACAACAAAACTGTACGTGCTGCAGCTTTTTCACAACTATTTCAGAATTCTACATCCTGAAACTAGTCGGAAATACCTAATCTCATTTTTGTTAGGGGAAAAAGTTAAAATTTGTCGACTAGTGTAATTTGAATTTGCAGTATTAAATCCTTGTTCAACAAGTGATCGAATAACATTTTTTAATTTGTTCTTACTACTAAACGAGAAGTAAAAAGAACCAAAAATATAAGGTATTGAAATGTATCTACAACTTATTTAAATTTGAATTAAAATAGTAAAAACACATATGTGCATTCTTGTCGAACTATTAAAAACGTCTCTACTTGATAATTAACAAAAAAGATCGAAAATCAGAGAAAACACAAGCGTAACGCTATATTAAAAAATCTACCCTAGATAATAATCTTTTGTTTTGTTTATGTAAATGTCCCTGTTTAATACCAAAATACGCTACTAACCCATAAAAGTGAAAAAAAAATGCCAACAAAAGCGATAAACTCTATCTGCATTCTTTTTATCTAAAAAGGGATAACGAAAACAAAAATAGAGAAAAAGGGTTTTTGTTTGGTATCCTAAATCTTTTATCACGATGCACTTTGTATCTACAAGATTGAAATGTCAAGATTGATTTCGATCTGCTGTTCATATTTTCAGTACAATTTTTTTAAAGTAATAAAAAACAAGTAATGGAAATTTCTCTCTGTCTATTATGGTATTTGCATTGCAAATATGCAGTCATTCTTTTAACTTTAGTTTTTTATTTAGATCATTTCATTTAAACTCCATTCAAAAACATAGAATTCCATACTTCTTTGTGTATTCTGTACTGGTCGATGGCCCATACTGTTGGAATGTGAGTTGTAAGCATCTGTGTTAAGGTGAGGAAGGCATTGCAAGCCCTGGCGCAGATGAGCCGGGTCTTGCCCACTGCTGTGTCTCCAACGACGACGCATTTGATGATTTCTTGTCTGCCGTTGTATTCATCAGCACTTTGCATTCCTCTCGACTCTGCTCTGGGAAATACAACAGAAAATCAGATTAACCCAATGTCTCATACAGGGCACTGTAAACAAAATCATCTACAGAAAAGTTCTGGCAGTAAAAGTTGCCAGAGCTTTTCTGTATGCGGGATTTCTCGGTTGACTGTATCATTCCTGTATACCACGATTTTCTGGCAACTTTTGGGAACATTTCTGGAATCTTTTGCTGCCGTGTTTAACGATTATTTTTTTACAGTGTAGACCCAACATTTCCCAACTGCGGTTCCGTGAAGCATTTTTAAGGGTTCCTATTTACAAATCATCCAGTTTTTGTCAATATTTGTGTCAGTGTTAGGTTGAATTGTGTTTTGTTGAGAGTTATTAATTATAGTTTAAATTTTATCGTAGTAGTATACGTATACAATAAACCCATTGCATTTGTTTTAAAATGAGCGATTTATGATACTATGTATTTTCTGTTTTTATTAATATTCTAAAAAATTGTTTTAATGATATATTGTCAAAAGTAGTCTGGGGTTCCCTAGAATGCAAATTATGCTTAAACATGTTTATAAAACTTGGTAAAGCTTTTATTGTCCTTGGGAAGTAGTCTTCGAAATGTGACAAAAAACGCGTACGTCAATAACTGAGTTTTACTGTCGCATTTTGAATACGACACTAAATCGGAAGAAAAAGAAACCAGCTGTCTCCTTTTTGATAAAAATAGTCTTAACGCCAACGAAAGAGTGACGAGGTGAGAAGACAAATAAAAGACAAATTTACCCAAGTGATTAGATAAAGGATTCAAGAATGAACCGAGAAAACGGAAGGATTGAAAAGTGATGGTGTTTATAGGAAATGGCAGACTTGAGATAATAGTATTTATAAAGGGGACGTTCTCTAAATACGCGAGGTAAGCTCATAAGTTCTAGTAATGGAAAAAATAGTGCCCTGCCCTTAGTTTGGCTGGAATAATTTTAAATAGAAGGTGCAATAATTTGTGGATGATTTATGCCCACTTGCACCAATAAAGCCTGATTTTCTTACTAACCAAGCTCTAACTTATGGGGGGAAAGCTGCAAATGAGGACACGAATTGAGAATGATAAGTAGGAACTAAGTAAAATAGTTCAAAAACAAATATCTCCTTAATTAACTAAATTAAGTATCAATCTTCAGGGTTTTTTTTTCATAATTTATTTTAAATCTATATGAGCTAATATTAAAAAAACTACCATATCATTTTGCTTTGAAATTTCACTCCAAAAAAATCATTCACCTTTTGTTAATAAAATGAGGCCCATCCATTAAATATTAAAGCAAATGTAAAATACTTTAAATGAGGATTTCATAGGTCGACCCCGTTTATTTTTTAAAAAACAAAAAATCTTGACTGGGTAGTTTTTTTTATGGAAAAGAAAGATTTTTCAATTAGGGAACAGAACAATCCGTTTCTTGAGGGAGGTTAATGCTCCCTAATATCAACTAATGAAACAAAATTAATTAATGCACACTACCCATACATACAGTTAACTACTGTTTTTCTGGGAATAAATTTATGATAAGAAAGAATCGAGATCGCTAAAAATATCTTCACCGAAATGAAACGTCCCCTTCATGATTTGAATTTTACAAGCGATTAAGATAGAGACTGATTAGAAAGAGGAACCTCATGTAAAGTTTGATCAATGCTTCAAAACAGAAGCAGAATAAGTACAAATTTGTCCATTTTTATCTCTCAAGGCTGTTTGAATCATGAATAGAAATTCTTTTGATAAGAATCAGTAGTCAAAGATATCTTTTTAGGTACTCGTCTATCAATCAGTCCAACTAGTCTTTGGTTTGACAGATTGCTGTCTTTATTTAATGTTTACACATATTTATGCATCTGGTGGTTTACTTTACATCTTTACAACCTACTTTTGGGATAAAAAAATATGTTCTGCGTTCAATAATATACAAGTTTTTCTCATAAATTATTTTCATGAACAAAGTTCAAGTGCTTGTTGACTCACAAAAATTATCATTTTAAGTAGAGATGTATAATTCCACCATTTTTTGGGAGGCGGGAAAAAAACTGGGATTTTTGGGAATAAACCTGGAATTTTAGGGGAATATTGAGAATTTTGAACGTAAACAAACACAACGATATCTCACGAATAATTTTCATTTTCTAGGTACTCTTTTAAGGAGTTTAAGACAATTTTTGTTATAAATTCACTGAAAGACCATTCTGCAATTTAAATTATTAAAAATGAAGTAATTTAGCAAATTAGTTAAAAATAACATGAAAATGAACATCTTAATTCCCCGTCTAAATACAATTTTTTTATCTGCAAAATCGAAAAGTGTAATCAAGGTAATGATATTTTAAAAATGATCAAACACTAGTAATTGATCAAGGTATATAAACTAAAATTGATAATTCATTCTTTAACTAGGGTATTGGAATGTAAATCAGGAGTTGAGTTGTTCTTTTCTGAAAATTTCGGGGAATATTGAAAATTCCCATCCCAAAAAAAAGGTTTATTCCCGAGAATAAACCCGGTTTTTTCCAGCCTTTACATCTCTAATTTTAAGCAATATAATTGAAAGTTTTTTCAACGTAAAATATGAGCAATGAGCACGTAGGGGAAAAAGGGGCATGTTCGTACATTTTTTACATTTCTGACTATTTCTCTGTATTTTCATGATACATTGAAACAAAAACTTATTTATAGCATGTAAATTTACACACCCTGTAATTGTAAATTAAGCATTTATCAGAAATTTCCAACCTGTATTATCTTGATAAAAGAAAATTGCAATCGAATGTTACAATTGGATGAGGCACATTTGAACAAACGCTTAAATAATATGAAATTTTTTATTTTATAACTTAAAAAATCCACTGTAATCATAAGAATTGACATTAATAAGAATTAACTAAGCTGAAAATTGCTATTTTAAATTAAAGAATTTCTTAACATTGAGATTATTTTCATCAAATATTTATTTCACATCTAAGTTTTCGTGGGAAAAATAATTTGGGAGAAAATAAGTACTATATGAGTTCGAAAAATTATAAAAAGGATTCATAGAAAGAGAAAATGATAATATAAATGTTAAGAATATTACATTTGTTCAGTTTCACTCCTAAGGAAAGTGAGCCAGCAGCCATACGCACCACCTGAAACTGATGGTTTGGACATTTTTAGTAGGTTATCATAAGATATGGATATAATTTGGTAATTGTTTTCCTTTCAGTGTTTTTCTGCTAGGTTTTTTAACCACTTATAAAATCCAAATATATGGAGTAATTCAAACAATGAATCTCAAATAATGTTAATTACCCGATTTCGTGAATAAATCAGTTAATATTTTTAATAATTATCCGTAAAAATATTCATATTATTGATATAAAAGTAATACTAACATATTTTTTTAATTAATAAAAGACAAACTTGGTAAAAATTTTAAGTTAAGTGAATAAAATACCTTTACAACCACATTTAAAAAGGATTTTAGAACTTTAAGAATATCTACTAAAGAATATAAATCAAATAAACTCATTCTTTTAAACAGAGTACCATTCTTTAACATCGATATCTATTTCCACTATGTTAAAATTAAAAGCAAAGCATCTCTAAGCACTGTGTGAATTTAATTTAAAGTTTAATATTTGGAAGTATTTAATAATAATTCTATCTGCAATACATTACTTACAGACGAAAATTGCATTAGAATGAAGTGGAATTTTATTTGTTTAGTGCAGCCACCATCACAACCTTTATGTATAAAGAAATAAATTTGTATATGAATTTGAAGTTTGTTTTTATACATTATTTTTTTAATATTTTCCCATTTCCTTAAATATTGACCGTCTTCATTGTGTAGTTATATTGTTTTCAGTCCTAATATTCATTCCATTTGTTTCGAAACAATCTGAATCACCGTGTTCATAAAGAGTGAACCTCTTAGTATACCAAATGAAATATTTCATGATATTTTATTTGTATACCTCTAGTGGAATACCTCAAGTGGATTTATAGTACTACTTGAGGCAGGACGGGTTAACTATTTTCGAGTTACCTATCTATCTCCCAGTCCACCTCTCAAGCGTCAGTTCATCACGAACAGCCCCTTGCGTTTCCCTCCCCTAACTCCATTTTCTTTTAAGCGTACGTGCAAAGCATCGAAACGGCCACCTTTTAATTGTTTCCCATCATTTAGCCAGGTATTGAGAGATATCAATACCTGAACAAGTCGAAACACGTTCCTCCCTCTTTACAGAAAGACATTTTCCCACCTATGGCAAAAGTTTTGTCAAGCCTTATCAAGATGGTTTCCCGCACTTTTCGAGAATTTAATGAGGGTAAGGGCAGTGTAGGTCAAGTGCCAAGCATATATTGTGAAACGCAACCCGATAGCATCGGATCGTCTATTTCTTGTACGTGATAGCCATGCTGTCGTGTCACCCCTCAGTGTCTCCATCCTATTGCCTATCAGTACTCGTAAAAATGTCATAGGATTACACACCTTATCGAGGTTTCTTCTGCAATTAACTATCGTATCCTGTCGAAATATCTGGTTCAGAGAAAAAAAGGTTCCAACATTCTTTGAGGCTCCAGAGAGGTGGAACTTCCTTGAGCCTTCGGCTGACTGGAAATCAGGTCGGTCTCCTTTAAGAGAACTTTGAAAAATATACACATTTTTCATTATCGAAACTCCCCTCCCCCATTTGGGTATATATAGGATCCCTAGGTATCAAGCAGGAAGTAGTTTCTAGGCCACTTCATTCAGCAGCTGGCTTTTGTCTTTAATTTGAGATAAAGGATGGGAATTTCATTGGGCTACTTTAGTTTCCTAAGACCGTGTAACATTAATTTTGTCATTTCGCCACCTAAAGACATCTATATAAAACCATACTTTTCTTATGAAACTCTTCCTTGATTGGTAAAAGAGGAAATCTATAATGCATGTTATTTTTTAAAAAGGGTTATTTTTAGTGATAAAGGGCTAAGAATAAGGTATCCAGTAGAATTATACTATAAGGAAAGAGTGAATTTTGGCTGAAACGTGATAAGCCTTAAGTTATATGATCCGTCTAATCTAGCGGTTCCTAAATTTTTAGGTTCATAAAGTTTTTTCAGAAGAGAAATTTGTCTCTGAGCACTTTTAGAGATGAAAGAGTTAAAATAGCAAGTGTGTTCATGGAACACTTGAAAAGGTTAAGATTACTAAGTACTCGGAACACAGTTTGAAAACCGCTGGTTTATTCAAATAAAAGAAGTAAACTTAGTACAAATTTATAAGATCTGTCACTCATATATTTGAATGTATATAGATCAGTGGTTTCCATCTCACAGTCGTTCATGGACCACTTGGCCTTTTACAGAATCATCTACGGATTGAACTTACACGTATCAAAATTTAAAGATTAAAGCTCTATCTTTTACAATTAATTGCGTTATAAAATTCATGATACTCTTCTAATTTTAAATACATTTTAATTATGTCCCTGCTATATTTCATTGTAAATTATAAATTATTTTTCTACTCAAAAACTATTGCTAATTTTAGATCAGAGATTATTGCTCGTACGATTCAAGAACTGGTTCTGAACAACTTATTCACCCTCAACCCCCCTCTCTTACAAAATACACTACTTCCAAAATCACTATTCATAGGCAATATTTTATGTGTGTTGCTTTGCCTTTTCGGGGACCAACGAGTAAGCACCACTTGTAAAGATTTATTAAAAATTTTTAATTAGTTATTTTGTGATATTTAAATTTGTAATCACTTCATAATAGCCTAAGAAGTCTTGTCTCCAAGTTCTAACTTTTAATTGATTACAATACCTATTTGTTACAGTAGCAAAATATTTTACAAAGTTGGATGTTTTAAAAAGCTTCAATTAATTTTTAAGTTGGTTTTTAATGCCGAATGTTTCTTCCGAGAATATCATCGCAAACTTCTAACTGAAGTATTTTTTATGAGCTACACGAGTCAAGTTCATACAATATATTTTTAATATTTCCATTCAAAATATTAGTTCATCATTGTTTTATGTTCTTAACTAATTTTTTTTATTCAAGAGTGCTGGAATCATTCTTTTGAAGTTTCCTTACAAAATAACTTCTAAAGTTGTATATCTTAATACCTCTGCTAATTGTTCAATCATAGGAAATGTTAAAAAGTAAATATTAGATGGGAAGAATTCATATTGATGAACACTTAATGTAAATCGGTCATTCCATTTCAAGTGGTACAGCACTGGTTGCTCGACCATTTTTAAAAAAATCTGAAATTTTTGTACATCAATCCTAACCTAAAAGAAGATCAAAACAACCACAAATTATTTTTAATTCAACCCATTTTGTTTGTCCACAGCAGCCATCCAAACTTCGTCGTTTTCGACAGTTTTCGCTAATTCGGCGGTTTACAAAAATGCTAATATCTCCTCTTTAAAATCACCAAAAAAACGGGATTTGAAGCAAAATAGTTCGGAAGTAACGATCTATAAGACTGCTGCAAAATTGCTTTCCTAAAACAATTATTTATTGGAAGAAATTAAGTTCAAAGTTAAGGAATTTTTTTCGAGATTGATTCGTTTTCAAAAGGATTTTTTTCCAAGATCACAATATAATTTTTTTACAGATAGTCAGAGTATACTTTAACTCATATACAAAGTTGTAGAGGTGAGACTTTGTTTTTCTTTAAGTTAAAAAATCCCAAAGTTGACAATTTCTCAAAAATCGCACTTTTGAGGGGTCGATATCTCTCGGGGGCACGAGATAAAAATCTGAAATTTTGTCATCGTATAATACTCTAGAGTAGTATTATGCTCAAGAAGTTTCAAGATGTAGATTTGACTACAAGCTGAGTTATGACAACGACGAAATGCCGAAAAATCCAACAAAACTTGAAGTTTATGCTTATCAAAATATGTCCGTTTTCAAGATGCCTTTTTTCCTTGAAAGGAAACTTGTCAGTAGAACACAATTTTTTTCACAAATTGTCCAGGAATATATAAATTCACTAGCAAAGATTTAGATCCGAGACTTGATTTTTCTTTCTTTTAAAAAATCCCAAAGTCAACGATTTGTCTACTTATTACCACTTGAGACCGATTTGCCACATTTGAGGGCTCGATATCTCTGGTGGAACGCAAGATAAAAACTTGAAACTCTGTCACTTTAAAGTATATTAAGAATGTATTATGCACAAAAAGTTTCAAGACGGAGAATCGACTATAAGCGGACAAATACCGAGGTCAAACTGTCACCAAAGGCTACAACATTTTGGCTGCATACCTCCGTTTATCACTTAAACTTAAGTTCTATCGTTTTAAAAAATAATAACTAAGAGAATGCTGTGTTTTTTAAAATTTAGCAATAAAAAATAATGAAATTTAAAATATTCATTCATTTTTAATACATAAAAATACATGTATTTAGTAGTTTTTGCTTTAAGTATTTCTTTCAACTAAATTTACCACAAGAGTAAATAAAAATATTGAATAACAATTAGAACTATCAACACATAATTTTAAATGATAAAACTTAAGTTTAAACGATAAACTGGGATATTCAGCTCATTAACTTCAGTTTCGTTGCATTTGGTGACATGACAACATTTTGAAACTTTTTGTGCATAATACAATCTTAATGTACTTTAAAAATTGAAGTGACAGAGTTTCAAATTTTTTTAAAGGGTTCCACCAGAGATATCGAGCCCGCAAATGAGGCTAATCAGTCTCAAGAGTAAATAAAAATATTGAATAACAAAGATTTTAAATAAAAGAAAAACAAAGTCTCAGCTCTACAACTTTGTATATGAGGTAAAGTATATTCTGACTATCTGTACTAAAAAATTACATTGCGGTGGCTGGTTTCCTTCTCAGAAAAAGTTCTTTTGAAAACGGATCAATCTCGAAAAAAATTCCTTAAATTTGAACGTAATTTCTTCCAATAAATAATTGTTTTAGGAAAGCAATTGTGCATCAATCTTATAGATCGTTTACTTCGAACAATTTTGCTTCAAATCCCGTTTGATTTGGTGATTTTAAAGAGGAGATATTCGCATTTTTGTAAACAGCCGAATTAGCGAAAACTGTCGAAAACGACGAAGTTTGGATGGCTGCTGTGGACAAACAAAATGGGTTTAATTAAAAATAATGTGGTTGTTTTGATCTTCTTTTAGGTTATGGTTGATGTACAAAAATTTTCAGATTTTTTAAAAATGGTTGAGCGACCAATTTCACTTTTTTGGACCACTTGAAATGGAATGACCCAAATATAAACAACCGCTGTGTATTTAAAGAATTTCTGCTACACAATTGCTGAAGCTTGAATAACTGCATCAAGATATTTTTAAGAAAAGACAACTCAACAAAAAGGATTTCAATACAAAAGAGTGCAGAGAAATTTTTTATTACGTTAATTTTAACATTTTTTTAGGAATGAAAATCTGATCAAGATAAAATAAGTTGACAAAAGACAGAGTAATACAAGTTTTTAAAAATTACTTTTTGCTGTACCCACCAAGATCTACACTCCGAAACATTATCTCGCTACATCATAGTTCGAGGCATACTAGCAACTTGCAATCAATTACACCAGAAAGTTGCTGTTGTACGTCAAGAAGTGACGCAACACAAAATAGTGTTCCGGTGATTAAATCACGGTAGTTACTCGAAAACATGCACTTATGAATCGCAAGACAAAAACCGATGCCATTTCCGAAAGGTAGTACAAAAAAATCAGTCCATTTTCAATGCAGAGTGAGTTCAGACAGTTGATTTTCCAAGGTTTCTCCTGACCCCATCCCGGAGTGATAAACAATACATTTTCTCATTAGTGCGATGCTTGAACCTAATTTACTGTGAAAGTCCATTAACCACGACACGAATTCGGGATCACAAATGTTTCTGTCCACTGAATGTTCTTTGTGGGCGTGGGAAAGAATCCCCCGGAATCCCCCAAGATTCTGGATGGTGTTCCACCAGTTCGTCCTCAGGAACAGCCCCGTTTCTTGGCACAGGATATTGGTCAGCTCGGTGACGTAGGTGGAGGAGTAAGAATGGCTCTCTTTTACCAACAAGGCGACTAAAAGCGACGTGAAGGCCAAGATCACTCTCAGACTATCCCATGATTTGTTGCTGTACTTGGAGAAATCTTCCAGAACTTTTTGGTGGAACCTCTTCACTATATCGGTGGCACATTCCAACCCGGTGGGGTAGATGATAACGACCGTCTGCAGCTTCCTTAGTGCTTCGCCAACGCCCCTCACTACAGCATCCGAGCACACATCAGTGTCCAAGGTGGTCTCCGGAAGTGGGTATGGAGGCTCCAGTCCTTTCTTCTCGAGGTACCCAAATACTACCTCTGAGACGAATTTGATGCATATGGCGTCTTTCAAATTGTTAAAATATGTTTGTACCTCCTCATTCATTTTGATTTTTCAGCAAAGATTTGTCGATTGTATAATCGAGATGGATGGGATAGAGGTTTTTGGCAGTTCCTGTAAAATATTTCTGTCTTTAAAACTTTGGAGGTTATATCCACACTTCATTCATCAGTACTTCTTTGGCTTATCCAGAGTCATTCCTCATAAAGGATATCTCTATGAATACAATACGTTGCTAACCATTTTTAATACACGTATTTAATATATAGCGAATTCGCTTTAACTCTTAACATTGCTCCATGCGTGCGGTTACGGTTTGGGAGACAAGCAGTAAAGGTCTGTTCAAATGTTATGTAAGTACCTAAGGGGGAGTTGGTTTGCTCTTTGCTTATTTGTCCTGACAAGAGGGTTATGAGTAGTGCTTTCGTAAGATGTTACAAGCACTGCATTTATTTTTTCGAAAATCTTTTGCTTCTTATAAAAATAATTTCGCAATTCAACCAAAAATTAATTTCATGTAAAAAATGAAATTTTTAAAAAAAAATTCAAGCATTTTGACTTCACAAGGAAAATTTTTTTTTCTGGTTTACATTTTAGAACAACCCTAATAAATTATGGATCAGTCAGCCAAATTCAGAAAAATGAAAAAAATATCCAACTCTGGCGAACATAATCTTTGTCGGAAGTTTTTTGATAAATTTGTCAAAACTGAAAGCGTATGAAAGAATAGCTGAGTGGGACTGTATTCCAAACGAAGATAATTAATAACTCGTATTACATGTTAACGCTCTTTTTTATTTCCTTATTGATATAAAAAGAAAAATTTAATTGTCTACATTTCAAAAAAAATTTATTCTGTATTTTAACTAATATCCACTCAAAAGGAGTGAAAACACTACTTTAGAGGATCAAATTTCAAAAGAGATTTCTGGGGAAGTACCCCCAGCCCCCTTAAAACTTTCACGTTTATTTTTAACTTTTTTCCATCGAAAATTCTGTGGTTTACAAGGAACTGTTGGGTCTCAAGCCGAGCTAAAACATTACTTTAAGAGGCAAATTTCGAAACATTTTCTGGGGAAGAACCCCCAAACTCCCCTCTAAAATTTTCAGACTCCTGTTATAAAGTGTTTTTCCCTTGAACATTATGCTGCTTCCAAGAAGCTCTTCCCCTTGGGTGTTCCCCAAAGAGTTTGAAAAGGTGATAAAACAGAAGCTTAAAGGAGAAATTTCAAAATAAATTTCTGAGGGAGAAATTTCAAAATTCAAAGAAGAAATTTCAAAATAAATTTCCCCTATCCCCCTTGAAATTTTGACGCTAATTATAATTTTTTTTCATTCGAAAATTCTGTGTTTTACAAGGAACTGCTCTCTTCAGATGTAATCCAAATAGTCTTAAAATGCGCTGAAACACTACTTTTAGAAGAAAATTTCGATAAAATTTCTGGGGAAGAACCCCCGAACTCCCCTCTGAAATTTTGACTTCTGTTTATGCAGTGTTTTTCCCCTTGAACATCCTGCGGTCTCAAGAAGCTCTTTCCCTTGGATGTTCCACAAAGAGTTTGAAAAGGGGTTAAAACACTAGCTTAAAGGGAAATTTAAAAAAAATTGCATGGACGCTAGGGGTTCCCCGGAACTTAGACATTCTCAAAGGGTTCCGTGAGAGTAAAAAGGTTGGAAAACGCTGCCCTAATGTACAGAAAGGATTAGAAAAAATCAAAGAAATTTTAATTATAACTTTCTTGCTCTAAAGCTGAAAACTGTATATTTGAATTTTAAAAAAAGAATATTTAATTCATGGCACGTATATAAACTTTTTAAATAATGGTAGAAAATTCAAAGATGATTTAAAATAACTTAGGAAAATAAAGCTTCAAACGCAATCCGAATAAGGATCTAGACATCTAAAGCACGAACAAACATGAATAAGACCAATTAAAGAAATGCTAACGGTGAAAAAAGAGGTTTGTGTATAAAAATTTACTGCAGTCAATTTTTAGTAAAAAAATATTTAGTAACTTTTTTTATAGAAATAGTAACTACGCTTAAAATCTGATTTTTTAATACTGTTTAGTTTCTTTAAATTTACAACTAGAAATTTTCAAAAACTAACTTTCGCTATTCAGTTGTTTTATAAGATACACCAGAATTTTAAAAGATAAAATATTTTGGTAATTTCAAACCAGTAAGACTGAGTTAACTTTTAAACAACGTATCATTACATCACACGGTAGTATATTCTGAAATCCATTTACGCCTTTGCAGAAGACAGTGATTTGAATTGTCATTATTACAATGTGTGTCAGAAGTTTATGCACAACACATTTTTTAATTAAGTGATAAACACTAATTTTATCTCAATGCTATCGTTATTTTTTAGAGTTTGAATCCTAAGACTATTTTTGGTACAGTTTAGTTATTTTTATTGTTTTAAATTACAAAATTTTAAATCTTTCCCAACTACATTTCTCAAAAGTTTTGTGAATTGTTTGTCATAATTTCACTCTAATTGGAATTTTTAAATTTAATAAAAAAAAGAATGTCTACTTTAAGAACATGCATTTTTGAAAAATGATTTCAAGGGAAAAACTTTACATTTAAAAAATATGTAATAAAATATATTTTAACTTAACATTTTTTTATGTAAGAGAGCGTTCATATATTACGTCAGCTTAAAAAAGGGGATCCGGAAAAACTTAATTCATGAACGGTTAATTAAAATCACACTAAAGCTTTTAATTCAGGGATATAAGATTCTTCTACGATCTCTTCCCTCCCAGTTTCGAAAAATGCGCTTTAGCAGAATAGCGGTGAGTTGTCACATTTTTCTCATTAAATTTATAAAAAGTTTCATCGGGAGAACGCAAATGAGAACGGCTGTTGTTTTAGCTGACTTCCGATAATGAAAAAAAAGCGAAACAAACGTTGCAAAACGTTAAACATTTCTGACTGAATGCGTCTCCTTTGTAATCGGTTTTATGCATAAATTTTATATTTACATTTATAACACAGATTTATATGCTGCCGGAAAGGCAAAATTTATGGTATTCAAAACTTTCTCAGTGCTATTAGTGCAAATGACGAGAACTTCTAGTATTGAAGAGTTTGTGCAAAACAATAAGAACTTTTTTACACGTTATAAGTTTCTGGATTTACAGCAATAATCATCCCAATAGTTTTATAAAAAAAGTTTTAATAACCACTATACCCCAATGATTATAACCAACTCTAGCATTTTACTAAATTCTGTATTAGGTTACGGAATCATAATGTACTTTCTCAATTGTTTAAATAAATTTATTTTTTTTGAAAACATGAAAATAAGTGATACCAAACAAAAATGTAATATTTTCTGTCCTATAAAATGGAAAATTGGGAAAAATTTGTGTTTGAAAAAATTTTCAGGGGCTTATTTTGAACAACATTCGGTTGGGTGTTGAATATAATAATGAAATGACAAATACTGTTCGGGTTTCTAAATAAAGAAAACAAATTGATAACTAATTTATTTAATTAAATGGAGAAATGCAAAAGAAGATTAAGATGCTGAAAGTTATGGGTCAATCGGCACAACTTAAAAGACATTTCCAATATACATTGTTACTATTGTTGATTGTTACTATTGTCATTGTTAGTATTTTTACAATAATTATACTACTGTACATTATTATATATTGTTCCAAAAAGTTATTAGCAAATAGAGAGGGGGAAATGTTAATGAAAGTACACATGTTTGAAAATTAATGTTATAGCCTATCAAACGCAATGGTCAGAAAGCTATTAAGTCTGAAAAACTAAAAGACCACCCATGAAACGGTCAAAATTTCCTTTGATAGTCATAATTCTTATTAAATATTTTTAGAATCCGTATTAAATACACTCAGAAACTGCTGATTTAACAAAGAAATATTTTAAGTCATTTCACTGAAAACCCCCGTAATTCGGCAAAGAAACTATGTTATACTTATACAGATTCTGTTGTCAGACTACAGCGAAATTTCAACGTACAGGATGTCTCTATACGTGATAAAATTTCTTTATAGACTGACTTAGAGTCTATATCAATATATGATATTATTTCCTTGTACAAATTACACGGGTTTTTTGTTTGTATACCTGAAATGGTTTCTTTGTTAAATCAATACGTTATAAGTACTGTAATAACCCATTTATTAATATCCTTAACCTAATAGTGGCTAATACTGCAATACCTATACGGATTAAAAGTACTTAACACCGTATTCAAGGGGGTTAGGGGTTAGAATACCCCCCCCGAAATTTTTATAAAAAATGTGTGTACTGTTTTTAAAAAGTTAAAAGTTTTTAAAGTATTCTTCTAACCTCAGCCGTTCTCCTACAACCTCCACTGTTAGGGTTTTTATTTCCAGTACTGTACCTCAAAAATATTGTTGAGTCAACCCCCCCCCAAAAAAAAAATTATGGGCTTGGACCTGCTCCCCCCAGTTCTTATTTCCTAAGGAGTAGTCTTTTTTCTACTTTAATGAAGGAAACTATCCAATATGATTGAATAAAAGTTTAAAACTTATCAAACATTTTTCAATGAATTATCATCTTAAAGATGTGTTATTACTCTTCATACTAAGATATAAGTAAAAAATACATAAACCCAAAATATCATATCGGAGAGATCGTCTGTATATCTTTCACAACCAATTAAAATTTATTTTCCCCACCAAGGAAATGAATGAGACACTTATTGTTTTACTAATTTAAACAACAATTCTTTCAAATATAACATTAATTATAATATTAAATAGGGAAATACAGATCCTCTCGCAGTACTGACAGTAAAAAATCAAGCCAAAGACATACTTTACATAAAATTTAAACTTTTAATCTCTCTATCTTGAATCAATGGAAGAATAATTTTTTAAAATGAAAACAACATTAACGCCCTTAAATTTGGTCACCAACATTTTCCAAGGCTACAAAGGTATACCAAAGTATCAATCTTTCCTTTAACTTGAGAAAATCATTCGTACAAAAACTTATTACCTTTAATGCAAAGAACAGTAAAAAAATCGCATACCATTCCGTAAATTTAGTTGCTTATAAAAGCAATTGCAGTGACCGAAATTAATGAAATTGACTGCATGTTCTCCAAGTTAGATATCTAAATGTTATTCTTCATGCTTAGAATAACAAGAGGCAGGGTTGTAAAATACAAGGGTATTCACCGACTGTTACTTTTTACAATAAAAACTAATTTAAACCAAATCTAGCCTATTAAATATCCTTTTGTCATTGTTAAACGTATTCATAACAAAACATAATTATTTTTTATACCAAAAATAATATCAAACATTATCTTACCTAAAGGAACTTCCCAATCTAACATAAATAGGTTAACTTTTTAGAGCAATATGCATAAATGCAAAATTTTTCAAACTACGTTAAGATGATTAGTAAACTCAATATTTGTTTCCATTATTTGAAAATTAAGAAAACGTTCATATTGAACTTTGAATTAAGATCAGTATTTAAAGAAAGCAAAACAAAAAAAAGTAAAACAAAACCTAGTAAACAAAAATTGAATTGGGCAAGTCTTTGAAATATGAGGGTTTGCCTTTATCGTAAAGAGCTAATAGGGAATTGGGAAAGTCAAACAACAAACATGCTTAATTTTCTGACAAAACACTGATTGAAAACAAGATAGAGAGACTTTCTAACTTTGTGGAAAAGCAGGAAGACTACTTACTCTTGGCCCAACAGAGCGATTGTGGTTGAAGTCGCAAGTGGAAGCTGGCTTTTAAAGAGGGCTCAGGGCAGCCTCCCCATGCCAGTTGAGGTCAAGGCTTCCTAACCAGTGGTCATATAGACCAAATTAGTTGGAGGGCTCTAATTTATTAGGGTGCTTAAGACCTATTTTGCAACGACACGCTGTTCCTTGAAAACACTTTTTTGCCCAAAGGCTGCCTTTAGGTAATGCTTCCGTTGTAACAAACCTGACGTCAGAAACGGGACTAGGTATAACCCAGAAAGGGCCCCTTTGTCTGTCACGTGGAGCAGAGGATTTCAGTTCAGGTTTCGTTTTGCAATTCTTTTTTTTCTGCTCAAACAAGTTTGATACGATCTTTTCTGGTAAAGGTTTGAAGCCCCAATATCGTTTTTGCCGGTTCTAGGAAACTCCGAGCAGGGGTGTTGTGCTATTTTCAAAGATTATTTAGTACATTTGATAGTAACCCTATCTTTTTTGAGGAAAATACTTTTATAGAAGTTTTATTTTAGTTTTGAGACAATGCCATTGGGCCTTTTGGATGAACTTAGGATTTTCCAGAAGATTTCGTCGGGTACCGATCGCGTAGTTCTTTTTATCACAGTTATTCCTCTAAAGAGACTCCCAATTTAGCATTATCATTTCGTGTGATTTTCTGCTTTGGTCATCCTTTTATATCAAAAGTTTTATTTGTGAAAATACTTTATATAAATTAATCGGTCGAAAAGTGCTTTAATATTAAATAAACTCCACCTATATCCTAATATAAGAGTAATCTTTAGTCAGGTGTCGAACGGGTTTTGATTTTGCCTTTCGGGGCTCAAATTCACAGAAATGTACTAGAACAAACTTTTAGTCACGGAACACTTGAAAAACAGAAATTTACTTAAAATATTATGAGGAGGTAGAGAATTTCATAGGGAGAAGTTATAGAATTGGCTTATCTTTTCACGGCGGAGTACAGTTTGGCAAGATACACTGCCAATGCGTGAAACACTTTTGCAACGCTAAGTAAACACAACAATGAACACTTTTAATCAAAAGCGTTTTAATTGCATTATGATTGTATTGAGAATGGGTTTTATGTATAAGAAAATAGTGTTTTAATTGTAATAGTTTTAATAAAAACAGATATTAAATTTCATTTGAATTCTTGTTATGACTATTTTAATTGTAACTGTCGAACACTTGAACGAGTTAAAAGAATAAAATATTTGGGTTTATTTGTTGACTCAAATCTAAAATGGTCACCTATGTTGGTGAGTTCTGATGCAAAAAGCTTCGATTCACATTGATTAAGTTTCATCACCTAAAAAATAAAGTTACTCAATCTTTTTTAAAAACTCTGTATTTTTCTTGGTTTTCTCTCTAATCAGCTATGGAATAATTATTTGGGGGTGGAGATTATAAAACTAACTTATTGCCTTTATACTTTCTATTCAAAATAAATGTTTCAAAATTTTAAGTTTTAATAATTCTTATTATGTTGACTTTAAAAGTTTAGGTTTACTCCCCTACGACATGTTGTTTTTTATAGACACTTTTCTTGATTCGCAATAGAGATATTTGTAATTTAAAAAAATAGGGTTAACGAAAGGAGAATTAATGAAATTTATCAGATTATAAGCTTCTATAAGGAGATCACAAACATTTCTTTTATCTTGCACCTAAGTTATTTAATAGTCTCTACCTACAGAACTACAAAACATTTCTTCCTATCTCTCATTCAAACGATCGTTACATAATTTTATCATTCTCTTAAATGATGTTGAGGGCCTTTTTAATGGAAGCAATGTAATTTAAATTTTTTGCCTTAGCTGTTTGCCAACCTAATTAATTTTTAAGTTATATAATTTTTATGCTTTGAAAAAACAATTTTTCATTTTAAAAATTCATTACTTTGTTCTATGTATTTTCCTTTTTGTATCTTATTAATGATTTATAATATTTTTTTAATTTAAACAGTCTTACTCAATGTATATACTTTTTCGGTTACCTAGACGTGAATGATTCCCCTCGGTAACAACTATTATTTTATATCTTTTGTGTTGTTGTTTTGTAAATTGAAAATAAAGAGATTATTTTTTTATTTTTTTTTTAATTCCAAAGTTAGAAAATATGTTCTTGCAGCCGTTTCCAAATTTAAATACACCTTCAGTTCCCGACCACATTTCTAAAGGCTCATTCAGACATTTCTTTTGGTATTCATTTTGGAGGAATCATCCAAAGTGAAAAGTGTAACTTGGCGTTTCACTCTTTACTTCTTCACTTTTCTATGCAAACTAGAGATTCACAGGAGTGAATCACTCAGGATGAACAGTGAAGGTGAAACAGGGGAAATGATTTTTAACATATTCATAACACTATCACAACTAACACTATAAGGTGTTAAAGTGTTTTACCTAACAACACAACAAAAGTGTTGTTAATTTTGAGGACAAGCAGTGTTTATAATATGGTTTTTTATATGTATAGACTTATAAATGTGCAGCTTACTATATGGATGGGCTGAACGAAATCGATGCAATATATCTCTCAAAACTAAAATACGTTTGGTGTAGTAAACAAGCATTGAAACATTATGTTTCAAACACGATTTCCCCCATTCTAATTTCTTTTAATTTAATTCATGCTAGGATTATAAACCAGTCTGAATTTCTAGATCTAATGCCCCTCTGCTTAAAAAACATATCCCAAAACTATATTAAAGCTGAGTAAATCGTGAATAAATCTAGAAATATTATCTCTTTTTTAAATTATGGGAATTGAATTGAACTTTTTTTTGTTGGTAAATAGTTCAGGTTAATGGATAGTTCTTAGAAAAGGAATTATTTTTAGCAAGTAAAATACAAGAAGCATGCCGAACATTAAACAAGGACCAATCAAAACAGCTAAGATAAAGTTATTAAAGATGAAAATCCCAATAGTTTGATATTAAGTAATTCTAAGTTTCAGTTTCAGTATTGATGCATGCTTTAGGTGCGACCCTCTCATTGCCTTATGTAAAGACAACAACTAGCTAGAAACACAACACAACCGCATTGCAGTACTCGAAGACAGTAATTCTCAGTTTCAAGAGAGCTTGTAATATTTTTGTCGCGCAAGGAAATGTAACTTATCCGAGATCTTTAGAAATAAATTTTCCGAAACTCTTTTCGCACTGATTATATATTAAAAATAATCAACGTATTGCTCGAAAAACTAATTGAATTTACAATCTATATATATAAAAATGAATGTTTGTCTGTATGTATATGTTATTTATAGTTTCAAAGTTTTCAAACCTACATTAACTATTAAACTTTACAACGTTGCTCTACTCTCTCCCGGGAAGGTTTCTGAATGAAAATAATTTAAAATCGAAGCATCCTAACAATTTTTTGGTCAAGTTTATGCTTAAAACCCATATTTCATACCTAACTTCATGGCAAACCCACATTGTTGTAAATATATTAAGAGAAGAAGTAACTTTAACTGTTGTAGGCATATTATCGATTGTTACATATACAGGGTGATTCAGAAATAATCATCAATAATTGGGGGGTGGGTAGAGGGGTCCTAGACAAGCATTTTTCGAATAGGGATGGTGGGGCGCAGCCTTACCGTTAAAGAGCTAGGACCTAATGTAGTGCGAACGCGTTTCAAAAGGCCGTTTTTAGAAGGCCCGTATGACGAAACAAAACACAATAAAATGAAAAACATTATTGCATGAGGTACAGGAGTATCCTTTCTACTTAAATCCTCAATGTGATAGAAATTGGACCACTTGCTAAACCGTGGGGTGAGTCTTAAAACGTGCAATATTAATCTCTTAGTCAAGCAATGGCGTTCCCTTAATGGTATTTGGAAAAATGATGATCGGGGATGGAATTTTCAATGATCAAACAGTTTCAATGATCACTGTTACGATCATTGAAAATTCCTTCCCCGATCATCATTTTTCTAAATACCATTAAGGGAACTCCTTTCTTTGACTAAAATATTAATATTGCTTTTTTGAAACTCACTCCATGGTTTAGAGTTCATGGTTTAGAGTTACATAGTTCAAAGTCTATCGAATTCATGGTGTAGGTAGTAGGGATACTTCCTTACCTCATGCAATAAATTTTTTCATTTATTATGTTTTGTTTCGTCACACGGGTCTTCTAAAAACGGCCTTTTGAAACGCGCTCGCACTACATTAGGTCCTAGCTCTTTAACGGTAAGGCTGCGCCCCACCATCCGTATTCGAAATATGCTTGTCTAGGGCCCCTCTACCTTCCCCCCAATTATTGATGATTATTTCTGAATCACCCTGTATAACATCGATTGTTTTAGTTTAAAATCAATTGTTGTAACATAAACATAAAAATGGCTCCTTTATTTAACTATTTCCACATTTGGACTGGCGAAGCCTATCTGTAACACACCAGAAAATTTTTTTCTTAGTATGGACTGGCGAAGCCCACCTGTAACGCACCAGATGATATTTATTAAAAAAGCTGAAACTCGGGCGAAGCCCGAATCTACCGCGTCAAGGCTAGTAGTGTATAAATGTAAATAAAAAACACGATTATAAAGTAGATAGATTACCAAACTATTTCGAATAGAACTATTTTAATTATTAGATCTGTTTCCATAGAACCAAAACAAAATCTTTCGGTAAAGCCAATATATTATAAATAACTGAAGGTGTAAGACCATAACCTAACAACTCCATATTACAACTCCATTGAAAGAATTTCAGATTCTTTAAAAAATTTACTTCAGAAGTACTTCTAAAATAAAATAATTTAAAAAAAAATAAGTGCCATAATCATTAAAAAGAACTCAACATACTAATCGAAGACTAAGGCTTCAAGATTCTGCGAGATAGTCATTGAAACCATAAGGCCAGAGTCAGGGGTAGACATAAGGGTGGAGGGAGGAAACCCCATTTTTTTTAACAAATTTAATAAAATACCCATAGCTAAAGTTGTGAATTGTAATAAGAAGAAAAACAGCTCAAGAATTTTTTAAATCAGTTTATATCTTCAACTCGCGCTTTGAAGCTTGGAGTTTTCAAAATTGTTTAAAACGAACATTTTTTCAGAATTTTTTAAATGTTACTTTGGGTGTTAAGATTGGCCCTTTATGATTTGAAATGTTTTTCTATGGTTAAAATAAGACAAATAATTTTTTTAAGTTTTTGTTTGCATATCCTTTTGTTTTATAAGTTAAAAAACCGTAAATTTTATACGCCTATGAGGTTGGGTTTTTTTGTGTCATCTCCTATGTATTTTCTAAAAATATACAGAAATTATCCCCAAAGAAGAGAAATTACATCAAAAGAGTTCCACCTCCACCATGCTCATTTAACTTATGTTTATTTAAAGAGGTCATAGAGTGTCACTGACCCCTATAATTGGATTTCTTCCTTCCTATTTTCTCAATTAAGGCGAAAATTGGATTAAAACCTCTTTTGAGAGAGTCAAATTAAAACAAGTTCCAGTAGGATGGTTAAACTAATTTTTGATAGGATATTCTATACCACACTATAGCCGGTAGTATTTTTTATAGACCGCTAAGTTTCCAGCCTATATTTTCTTGCTCCATGTATTTTTTCGCGACCATTTCCCGGTATGCGCTAGTTCGTGGTATACGGGGGTCGTGGAAGGGTAGGATAGCTGTGGTATTTTAGATTTTCTTTCAAGTTTACTTCATTACACCTTATTTGTATTTTTTTGGAAAGTTTTGTCTCTTTTAATCCTTTTTTAACCATGTCCTTTTAAATCATCACATTATATGACTGGCATGAGTGTAGTTTGTAAAAAAGTAGCATTTCGGGGGTTAAATATTTTATACCTAAAATAGTAAGTGGTAGTCAAAAATGAGTTAGCCATCCCACTTGAACTTGTTTAAATTTGAATGTCTAAAAAAGGGGTTTTAAACCGATTTCTGCCTTTTTTGAGATCACAGGAAGGATTTACAAGAAATCAAATTATCGGGGGTCATAGGTCACGGGGTGACACTCAATAACCCCCTTAAATTCACTTAATTAGTAAATTGGGCACATGGAGATGGAACTCGATGTAATTTTTCTTCTTTAAGATACATGGATATATTCTTAGGAAATGGGATATGATCTACAGGAAAACAACTTGACAGGCGCGGAATTTTTTATTCGGGTATTTTAAAATTTATCAAATAAGGAGCGTGTGCAAACATATTTTTGTAACTTTCTCCACATTAGTACACTTTTTCTTAAAACTAAATGAGTATTTCACTTATTCCCCCAATCTCAATAACTTAGCATCATTCTCTTTGTATTTTGAGAAGGAAAGAAGGACAAAAATATATGAAGCTTTTCTAGACTGTCAATATTCGAATGTCAAAAAAATTTTTTTGACCACCTAATCTTGCGTTTGCCCTTCGTATAATCTTCGTATCTATACTACATACTATAGTCCCTCACAGGAAAATCGAATTCAAAAGCTAGCGAAATTTGGAATAGTAACTCTAATTCTAATTATATTACTAAGCACAGAATCTTCACTCTACAAACCGGTCAGAAAACAACCTTCGTTCCTTAAAAATCCGGTTGTACAACCCTACAGACAATTCGGGCCTCCTAGCTCAACTTTGTGTTTTGTGGGTCCCCTGGATAAATATTTGATGAGAGGAAGACCATTCACAATTCACATAGATAGATAGCTTTTCAGAAATAACGTCACACAATTTCCAGGGTTTTATCCCCAATCTCCCCAGAGTCACAATTTGTCTTTTTTGGTGACCCCTCCCTTATTGTGATGTCATGTCACGTTTTTGAACCTTAGATCGAATTTGTTATTTTCTTTACTGGGAACTACTAACTTTTCATTCTACTAAATCGGAACCAACAGTGGAAGAAATGTCCTCTTTAATTAATTTAAATGTACTAGTTAAATGGAATATTTTGTAAAGTGTAATGTCGCTCTCTTCTCACCATCCAAGACCTCTCTACCCCCCTAAAAGGGGGGGGTGTAATTCGCGAATACTTCTTAATTTTTTCTAGGGGACATCCTTAAGGTGGAAAAGGGGAATGGGGATAAAATCTCACCAAATCTCATTAGAAAGGAGGGGGAGTCAGTTAATTACAAATTGAGACCATGTTTTGGATTTCAACATGGATTTGTATTAAAGATTTTTCAATGTGAATGTTAAGTGGAATGCTGATAAGACGAAACAAATGTGGCTGGACGCTAGAACATATCAAAGAAATTTATTTACTAAAAAATTATTGAGAAAATCTCACGTGAGAATTTGAGGAGGGAGACGGTGTCCAGCAAAATATCACTAAATCTCACCAAGGTTACCTTAATTTATGGAAGTCCCCCTGACCTCTTTTTTCATCGTTTTAATTATGCCCAGATTGATTGCATAAAAACATTAGCATAGAACATATAGTATACTATACGTTTTGATTCTGTTCTTTATTATTTCATAGTTTTATATCTGGTTTTCTACAAAGCTATTTTTAAAGTTTTAGTTTCAATAACAACGAAAAACCCAAGCAGCGGAACAAATAAATTTTATCAATTGTTTTCATTTCATTATCAAACATTTGCTTGAATTTGAGTTCAAAGGTTAATTGACACATGAATTCCAAGAAAAATAAAATTACAGTACTAGCAAGTTGTATCAATTTATTTATGTTATTTATGTATTTTATGTAAAGAATTTATATCCGCGTATAAAATCTCTCAAAATTGCAAATATTTATCACTTTTAGTAGTCACGAATTCCTTTATTATTTTTATGATTTTATGAGTAAGTACTTTCAAAAAGTGTAACTACTTTAAGGTTTTTCAGTTCCTTTTCAAGTTGAGTAAAAAGGTTAATGCCTAAAGAATCAGCATTGTAAGTACCTTAATATTTTTTATTTTAATCATTATAAATATCGGATTTCCTTTGTCTCATATTCAAAGCATGACTTTTTTAAAAATGAATATTCATTCTCCATGTATAAGTAATTCTTTAGAAAGTTTCTTCATAGAAGAATAAGAGCATATAAGAAGTTATTTTAAATTTTTAATTACTGTTTTTAAGTATTACTAAAATTTTGAACTAACATTCAAGTAAGATAGGCCATTGTGGCCGCGGTGGTGCAGTGGTTAGCGTGTCTGGCTACGAGCATTACCGACCCAGGTTCGATGCCTCGCGGCTCCTGCTTGGGTAGATGGTCATGGGTCAACTCAGCCCTTCATCCTTCCGGGGTCGATAAATGAGGACCAAGATTGCTTGGGGGAATCAACTGGGGGTCCAGCGTCGGGCTAGCCACTCGGCCTGGACACACGCTTAGTAATTAGCACCCCAGGCCTAAAGGCTACAGAAACGGAGATGGGCACCGCCTGATGGGCCACTAGGCCCGGGCAGACTTTGATTTGACTTTGAAGATAGGCCATTGCAATTCCCATTATTTTTTCTTACTATTCATATAGCACCATTAAATAAAAAAAGGTACTTTGATTATCATAAGGCACTTTGACGGGTGTTAAACTCGCGTTTTTTTATACAGGGTGTCCCATAAATGTTGGGTCACACTTCTAGGGAGGATAGTAGACACCTAGACGATTCAGAATCATATAGGATTTTGGCGTCCCAGACCAAATCCCAGGGAGTTAAAAATGGAGCGACACCCCAAAAAAATTATTGAAAAATTCAATTTGTAGAAGAACTACTATTGGTAAAAATTTAATTATGGTCTCAAAAATTGTGGTTCAATATTATTTTTAAAACTATCTTAAAAGTTTTAAGTTTAAAAAAAATTTTTTACAAAAAAGTTTAAAAACTACAAAAAAAATGTGAAAACTCTGCCAAAACTTTATTTTGTATTTCTAAATCCTTTCCTTTGATTTAATAATCTGAAAGATCATAGTCGAAAACCCTTAAGTCCAAAGTGTCACGTAAAAACCACCAATATTAAATGCTTGAGTGCCAGTTAAAGCATGGGTTAAGTCCGTTTTTTGCGTTCGCTAACTGCCGTTTAGGAAAAGGCTATAGGAAACCAAATTGCGCATGCAAAAAACGAACTTTAACAGGATCTAAAGCGTTTAATATTGATGGTTTTTACGTGAAACTTTGGACTTAAGGGTTTACAATACAACTATGATCTTTCAGATTATAAAATCAAAAGAAATAATTTCGATATGCAAAATAAGGTTTTGGCAGAATTTTCACATTTTTTTGCGTTTTTTAAATTTTTTTAATTATAAAACAAATTTAAAGTGAAGACTTTTGAGATAATTTTAAAGATCATATTAAACTACAATTTTTGAGACCATAATGAAATTTTTACCAATAGTAGTTCTACAAATTGAATTTTTCAATAATTTTTTTTGATGTGTCGCTCCATTTTTAACTCCCTGGGATTTGGTCTGGGACCCCCAAATCCTATGTGATTCTGACTCGTCTAGGTGTCAACTATCCCCCCTAGAAGTGTGACCCATTATTTATGGGACACCCTGTATTAAGTACTATATTTTGCAGGAAATACTGGCTTCAGAGTTAACTTTCTCTATAAAAATGCGCGTTTATATTCAAAGAACGCTTTTAAATTTTTAAGGAAGCCACAATTTCTAAGATGTTTCAAAATATTTATTTTTTTAAATTACTTTATTTTACTAAAATCTTATTTTCATAATTGAAAATGTCTAATTCAAAAATAATTAAAATGCCTTAGTTTTCAAAAAAAAAACTAAATTTAAATCAGACAAGAGAAAATGTCATTCTTTTTGTAATGGAATAGTGGTAATATTTCTTGCAAAGGTACTATAAAAACCGTAGCTGAAATAAATTAATACAACTAAATTTAACAGCTCCCTAATTTTAAATTTCAGAAAAATTTCATGACTGAGTCTTTAAAAGTTTAATTAATCATAAACCTCAACATGATGGCAAAAACACCCTCTTGTTCGCATATCTTATAAAACCAGGAAACGAAAATCTTACCAAGCATATATCAGTTGTAAGAATTCAAGTTTCAGGATACAATTTCGAATTCGATTCCCTCAGGAGGCAGAAGGCGCGTGTTCGGGGGAAAAGCTTTGTTCCTAAAAAATCTTCCCTCTACCTTGTACTGAGATGTAGCTATCTTACCGTGGATCTTATCAGCAGTGTTGAGGAGGTCACGTCGTCAAGGTTGCCAACGCGAGCAGTCTCTCGTCTTCGATTTCGACCCCTCAATTAATATTTCGAATCGAATGAAACTCCAGATCGCGATCAACTGTGATGAAACGGAACTGCGAAAGTAAATCCGAGCTTTTTACTCCCCTCAATCACAGTTTCGCACTTCAGCAGTGGCGATTCCACGGTTGGGTTCTTGTCCCATGGGGCTTCTTTACCAAGAAAATATTGGGGGGGACATTGCAAACCCATGGCAGCACTTTATGGCATGCTATATGCCAAGCAATTTCCACAGAAGGCTCCTGGAAACTTGATTGTCTTATTTGTCTTAATAATTACGTTAACGAAATCTCAAGTTATCTTAAGGGGAACTCGCATCAGTACCAAAAAAATAACTTTTCTCAATTAACAGGTATTTATTATCTTTTGGGATGTTATAAATGTGTACTTTATATTTAGCAATAAAAGAGTGTTCGAAAATTTATTTTTTTAAATCATTCACAAAAAACTTCATGAAATGCCCAAAATTACCATAAATTAAAAATGCTACCCTTCCCTAAATATGTACTCTTTTGCCTCGATTTTTTTTCAAAAGTATCGGAAAAAGAGGAAGTAGAAATTTAAAAAATCTGAAATTCGGCTTTAAAAAAAGAATACTCAACTATTCTTGCTACGTAAAAAATTCTGTGATATATATATTTTTAAAAACATGCGTACGGATGTTGAACATAGTTTGAAATGGTTTGGACCAGGGGTTTCCAACTTCTAAGTACTCGAAAGCCGCAATTCAAATCAAAAGTCAAGTGGCAGGCTGCAAAGTAATCTGGTCCCTTTTCATACATAACCAATTTTTCCTGGGGGGTCTTGGTTATGAAACTCCACAGCGAAAGAGGAACGAAGGTTACTTACATATTGTGAAAATACTACTGTATTTTCAAAAATTTCTGAGGATATATAATTTTTTACCCTGTACACACAACTTGTAATACTAAAATGTTATTACTTAAAGTGGGAGGTCTTCAAGAAAATGTTTGTTAATTTGTTAAAATAGTGTTTCACCTAACTTTTGAGTACTTCGTTTTGCTCCTTCTAATGATAAAGTATGGCCTAAGCCTTCATAACCCCTTGTTACGTTTAGGAGGAATTTCAGGGCATTTATTTACAATCTCCCTCTTTAGATATTTTTTTTTGTTCTAACGGCAGAGCACAACACACACTGACCGAGGTCACCCCCTCTTTAGATATCAAACTTTAAATTTTTCACCATAGAATACCGAATACTATAGACCAAAGCTAGTGGGAGTTATATAGTGGGGTTCGGGGGGGTTTGAAATTTTGTGAGCTAAAGTGTCTTGAAGCTACATTTTGGATGGTTTTCAGAGAGCTTTGCGGGCCGCACAAAATGACCTGGCGGGCCGCCAGTTGGAAACCCCTGATTTGGACGATTAGAAAAAAAATCCTTAGGATTTTAAATGAAAAAACCCTTTAAAGATTGAAAGCTTTGCTTCAGTAAGCCTATCTATACTTAAGAAAACCTCAATATTTTTAAACTTTGTACCCCTACATCATTATGAACAATAAATAAACCTAAGTTATAACTAAAAGTGACCCTTTTTTGAAAAATTTAAAGCATAGCACAATCAGGCTCTTAAAATATTTACCAGTGTTAAGGAAATAAAAAGAGGACTTGGGTAAAAGGAAGAATAGGGTAGAAATTTCAAGAGAGAGAGAGAGAAGTGTGTGTGTGTGCGTGTGAGTGAATTAGATTTAAAAATATGCAACTATTGGAAGCAAACAGATTGGGGTAGAACTAAAATTCAAAAGCTAATTTTAATGGAGTACTCTAACAAAATTTAAAATAATTTTTATTATAAGTTATGCATTTTGGTAAAAAAATATTATTGAATATATCTACGACTATATAAAATAACCATTTAGTGTTTCTTTATATGTTGTGGTTATGTTTGTCTGCACTCTGGACTACCTTCTCCATCAGGATTCTCCCTACTTTTTAACTAGAAATCTGGATGAAAATGCAGATGAGCAATGGAAATACACAAATGAAGCACTCTCTTTGTTTCTTAGAGATGATTCAGAGGAGCAAGAGAAGTCCGCGAATGTGCATCATTCTATCCTTAAAGAGGATAGAAATGAGCCAGAGGAGTTCTTATATTGAGTACTGGGGCTTACGGCTCTTAGAGAAGATGATCAAGAGAATGTCCATAATAGGAAGCTCCTTTCCATCCTTAGAGAGAAGGGAGGTGAAGATGGGCCAGAAAAGCCCTAATACTGTTTACGGCCCTTGGAGAAGATGATCAAGAGAATTCCCATAGTAGAACACCCCATTCAGAGAGGATGGAGATGAAAGTTGACAGATGGAGTCTTTCCTATAGTACGTAGTGTGGATGCAGATAAGCAGTCTAAATACCCGGATGCAGCGCTTTCCGCATGAAACTTTCTCCGCAAGAAAGCGCTTTCTCTGTTCTTATGAAATATTTCTTTTACATGTTTACATATAATTTCAATTACGTGATATCACAAGGCCTCTTTTACTAAACCAGGGATGGCCAACCCGCGGCACGCGTGTCACAAAGTGGCACGGCAGAGCCTCACCAGTGGCACGCCTAGGTATTGAAAAAATTTGGAAAAATAATGTTTTCAGGCCTCATCAATGACAGATGGATTGAGCGCAGTTAGTGTTGCCTTGCTTTGGCGCCATCATTTATAGGTTTTGGTTTTACTCTTTGGAGAAAAGCGTCCACCAGAAAAAAAGACATCTTAGTTATGGATTAAAAATTTTATCTTTTCTTGTTAGGTGTACTTCCTGTCTGGCTCAGTTCGCTTTTATCTTCCAAGTAAATGTTCAGCTTTTAAAATTTTTTCCTCGAATGTTGTTTTAAAAATTTATACATATGTCCTTGAGTAAACCTTCGACATCGAAGAGAAAATATGAAGAGGATAGCGCAGTTCTCCTGATTTTAAAACAGCCTGGGAAGAACAGGGGTTTTGCTTACAAATCAAAATTCAACTCTGTTTGCTTGATATGTGGAATGCGTGTAGCAGTGCCGAAAAAATTTAAACTGGATCGACATTTCAAACAACAACTTTCAAAACTACAGCTTCAAAATTCCCATTAAGTTAAAGTAGTACAGTACTGACTGTTTAATTTTAATCATCATATGTTGGATGATTAATTTAATCTTTATATTTTAATAATTTTTATTTTGTACTAATTTTTTGTGTGTTATAACTCTGAACCATTAAAATTTTTTAATTGTAATAAAACATCAGTTTTTATTTTTTTTAAATCTGCACTATTCTAATTCACATGAAAAATTTATGCGTGTAAAAATTCTATTATCAGCCTATGAATTTTTGTTTCCAATTTTTTATATTTTTGGGGAGATAGAAAAATAGTAAGTGGCACGCCTAAATTTTCACCCTCAAATAGTGGCACTCTTCCAAAAAAGGTTGGCCACCCCTGTACTAAACCATCTTAAAATGAGCGTTTTTTTAATATAATTTTTTATGTAGCTATTAAATAATAGTTTTAAAGCCAAACATCAAATTTTCATTTTCTAAATTTTTGCCACTCCCTTTGAGCACAAGGCCATCAGCTGTAGTGAAGGTGTTCTTCATATAGAATATTTAAAAAGTAATAATTTTTCACACACCAAAAATATCAGTGTAACTCCCCGTACTGCTATGGAAGACGTAGACGTAACAACGTAACATGTAACATACTTCAAATAAATGTCTACTTTATTTAAGGAAACAGTAGCATAAGCTATGTTAAAGGATTTTTCTACTAATTAAATTTTTAAAAAACACAACAATACGAGTAGACTTTTGATCCGACCCATGGAACATTTGAAATCCCCTTTTAAAATAATATAAACCATATCGGGGTAGGAAACCAATGTTTCCTACCCCGATAACCCTTAGATGTAGCCGTAAAAAATTTTTTGCATGCTACTATTTAAACATTTTCCGAGGGAGAACACCCGAGCCTCCCGTTTTCCTAGGATGGAGATATTTTAGTCGTCGTAAGAAATGAAAATTTTCTTCTTTTGGGGGTTATATCCAGGAGGACCCCTTGGAGCAGCAAAGAGATTTTAACCTATTCATTAACCTATCATATTTTTGAACAAACCGATGTGGCCCCAAAATTTAATCCTGCCTTCTCTAAGGCCCCTTTCAAATACCTGTCCAAAGATATTATTTTTTCCTCAACTCATCTAAGGCCCTCAACCTTATTAATATATATTTTACATTTGGCCCGACAACTTTCCAAAGGTTGCCCATATCCTATGGCAACCATTTATGTAACTAAATGCGCAGTATCTTCCTTAAATGGGCGCCACAAAAATCAGTCTCACCTTTATATGAACTTTACTTAACGATAAAAGCCATTTCTGGTTTGTTACGTATGTTGACCGTTTTCAGAAGCAGCAACAATGCCTTAAAGAATTTCAGGCACTAGTTTTGTCGTTAAATAAATAACCGGGTGTAACATCCTCACGTTCTTATCACATGTATTGCGAAGTAAACTGAATTGTTCACAATCGTTGTGTGATTACGTGAACAGGATGTGTAAATATACTTACATCAATAATCTGTGGATCTATTATTGAGGTGTTCAGAAATGATCGTTATCAAAGTAAGAAGGCGTTCTTTTTTTCAAGTATTCATATATTTTTTTATGAGACATTGACCCCAATCGTTAGGCCAATAGTCCAACTGAGATATTATAATATTTCAAATATTTCTTCAAAACCCAATTACCTAATGAACTTTTTCTTGTATAAACTATAAACCCTGTGGCGGCTCCTATATTTGAGCACATAAGCACGTGTGCAATTTTAAGTAAATTGATAGATTAAAAATTGATGAATGCATCACGACTTCCGCCTCCGAAGGCAAAAAAATATCTAGCCGTAATAAGGGAATTATATATCGTTACCACCCCGCAAAACGACCTTTTGCGTTTTCCTATAGTTTCCAGAAAATTGAGTTCAAAGTACATATGTCGCGAGAAAGTGAATACTTCAGATGTTTGGGAAGCTGATTACTTAAATATCAACAAATCTACAGGGAATTATGATTGTTGGCTTTGTCTGATGTACATCACTGTACATTGTACAGAACCACAATCATCAACTAATAAAGCAAATTAGCATTTTTATCGTAACGATAAGAAGCTTTAAAAAATATCGTTTATCCAATCGCACAAAGATTGATGGCTTTTTTTCGGTGAAAGCTCTCTTTTCCTCCGATTTCTACCTCGTTTGATTACCGTAAGGGATTTTGTTTTTAAATATTTTTATTTTTTGTGTGTTAGAAGTAATTGTAAAATACAATAGGACGTATGAAATAAATTTTAAAAACAACCGAAGAATTTTGAAAAATCGATTACCAATTAGTCAATTAAAACTGTAATAAGTTTTATCCTCAAGAGTTAGTCTTCAAAACACAACGATAATAGCTTTTTTTACTGTTGTATTTTTTGGGATGTAGAAAACGACCTATTAACCCTACAGTGCAAACTGTAGCCATTTGGCTACACGACATTTTTCCCCATTTCCTACTCGAACTTCCATTTTCAAACGGCAAAACCATGCAATAAGTACAATAAATATAACATTTCATTGTATTAGCACTTTAGACTGCCAGTAGATACCAGCAGGGGTACTATTTGAGACATTTGTTAGTAGCGCTAGTGAGACGAAAGTCAAGACACAGAAAACGCCAAAATAAAAGAACCTTATAAATTAAAATATAAAAAAATTTCAGCTTGAAAAAAAATTGTTTTGAAAAGATAAGTTGTTTTTTTATATTTTTAGAGCATTTGGTTTTATTTCACTTCACAATTAATTTCACAAGGGACACAAATTAATTTCACAAGGACGAAGTTTTTTGTCAATTTAAAGTAGAAAAAAATTAACTTAATTTTTTTAGTATTTTTTTCTAATTTACACCATAATAGAAGTCAAATATATGATTTTCAAGTGAATTTAAAAAATCATGCAGTGTAGGGTTAAATACAATTACTTCATACATTTTTTATAAAAAAGCCTAAAAAATGGTATTTGCACTGATATTTTATTTTAAACCCCCAACTATCAACTCTCAAGAACCCATTTTCGAGTGAAACTCAGTGAGAAGTGTTATCTTTGCATGGAAAAAGGGCTGTTTTTTTGGTATCATTGAGTTTTTATCAAAAATACTGAAAAAAGTTCGAGAATTACTGAAATAATTATATTATTATTAGTTGTATATCATGGGTAATACTAAATATTTTTCATTAATTTTTATTTATTTTGCCATTAATACAAAAAGAAACAATGAGTTTTTTTAGCTCCCATATGGGTTTTTTTCACCCCTAATTTCAAAGACCACCGTAAGGTCCCTAATTCGCGGACTGAGCTGAAATTTTAGTATTTTATTCTCATAGTGGTGGGATAACGTTAAAACACGTAAAAAATGCTTTAAAGTCTTTATAACATGCATTTTTACAGCATCAAAATCTGTATAACTAAAACACATTTTTTTGCCAAAAATCTATATTATCTAGTACTTATTTAAAAAAAAGGTTCTTTGACTTGTTTTTACATCTCCTGCCACTATGGCATAGAAAGACAGGTTACATGAGAAGTTAAAATTATTTCATTATTTATTTTAAAAATATCAATGGGTTTTTTAGGGTACATTATGGAGTGTTTTTTAAAGGACAACACTATAGTATATTTACTTAGTTAAAGATAAACCCACCTCAACCTGATGCGCTTTATACAGCTCATGAAATTTATTTCCTGAGAAACAAACGTTTTCTAAAATTTAGCCATTATCAGGACTTAAGCTAGATTTTTGCACCAGGGTAAAGGACCCATAATTACTCTAAGCCGCCTCCCATGTAATAAATTTTATAGATTCAATGTAGATTTGTAATACATTTTTAGGTGTCTAGTTGAAATTAATATTCAAAAAAGGTTGTGAATAAAAGAGTTGCAAGCGGAAAAGAAATTGAAATTTGATGCAAAAAAAAACAGAGTTTTAGTACACCATGTCCGAATTTCGAGGGGGGATCTTCCAGCCTCCTCTTATATAAAACCCTGATAAAGTCGTTAATTAGTGCTCTGCGCTCAGGCTACTTATCCAAAACTAATAACTATGTCCTAAATTTCTTTAACAAATATATGTTCATTATCTCTATGTATGTTTATAATAGACGCCTTGATTTGACCCAACGTTCAATTCATTCAGTTTCTAATAACGATGCCAGCCGTCTAGACCAGCGATCATACACAAGCCCCAACTTTGCCCCTGAACCGGTCTCAATCTAATCTGCCCCTCTGAGAAAATAGGTCATTCCCGTGCCTCCCTTGCACAATCCCCCTGACCGGAGCAAAAAAGGCATTTTTTCAGGAGGCCATGGACCCCTCCGTCTCTCGACTTCCTTGTTTCTCATTTGCTTGCGCACCTTTTGATAAGAGCTATCAGAGCCGCAGATTGCTAGAAGTGCTCTCTGTATTGTTTCGTTCAAAGTACGTTGAACTGTGCAGATAAAAACGGATGATTCCGTCGAAAGCATCTCTAGTCTTGAGGAATCCCAGTGACACCATTATTCCTAATGTTTGGCGGCAAATTTTACAATCGAATCCCTGGAATCAGACTTTAAAAAACATGGATTCGGTGCAAACATCTATTTCTATAATTAAAAAATACAGCCAAATGAAATGAAAATACCTTTACCTTGCCTTCGATAAATTGTAAATTTTTCCGGCAGGGTCTGCTCAACTAGTCCTTTTTTATTTTAGTGAAAATGCTCCAACATAGGCGACTACCAAAGGTTTTGCAAAACCTGCTGCACCTCCAACCCTAATTTTGGTTAACTAACCTAATTAAATGATCCCTTTATCCTTTTCACTGTATATGTATAACAACCCTTATGCGAAATTCTATTAACCATTTCTTTTAATTAACGGCAATCAGCACGCACAGAACAGTCAAAACACCTAACGAATAGATTTCGCCAAATCTTTTGTATTCTTCTTTTATTATTCAATCACAGCTATATACAACATATACACTACTGTTCATAAATTAAGGACGGAACTGTTTTTTCAACATAACACCTAGTGAAATTATTTTTCATCAATGAAAATCATACCAAGAGATGTTCAATGGGTGGGAATACAGGGCCAGAAAGCAAATTTCTCTACCAATATTTTAAGGGGGTAAATGGACCCTCCATTGATAATGGAGTCCCATTACAATTTGGAGCTGTGGCAGAAACGTCTGTGTAAGAGGTATTTTACCGAAAACTTTATGTTTATTGTAATGAATATGATTACTCCTGAACTCAGTGCATATTTTTAAAAGCGTGTGTTACCTTTAAATGGTATTTTTTATGTTTTATTGATAGAAATCGGTCTAATCATCATTTTTGGCAAGTTTTAGCTTCTGGGTCATTTTTGGTAATTGGTATCTTACCGTCAACCATGTTTTTAGTAGTTCTTACATGTGATAGATTATGTTTAGGTCTGGAGACCCTGAAAGTAAATTATTTCTTTCAATATCGTGACTTTCAAGAAACTTTGAGATAGCCGAATTGTGATTTTGTGCAACTTTTTCTCTCATAAAGAGAAATTCTTGATCTGAAATTTCTTCTAAAAGAAGCAAATGGGACATGAGAACCCAGGCACGTGATCGCAGACATCAGTGAAAATTTTTTTCGTGTATAGGGAGTGTTGAAATGTCTATAACAGTAATAGAGTATCAATGGAGAAATTATATCTCTTAAAAACTCATTTCAAAGGTAATGGAGATACTTTTACAACTATATGTTTCTTTTTAGGTATGTCTACGTCCATAAACACTAAAAAATACTTTTTTTTTCAAACACTAATAACAGATGTCCTTTCTGTGAAACTATACAATTATGTTGTGCCGTTTGAGCACCTCGTATACACCGCAGATATTTTCACTGATGTTTGCTATTGCGTACCTGTGTTCTCATGTCCCATTGGATTCTTTAGAAGAAATTTCAGGTCAGGAATTTCTCTTTATGAGAGAAAAAGTTGCACAAAATCACAATTTGGCTATCTCAAAGTTTCTTGAAAGTCACGATATTGAAAGAAATAATTTACTTTCAGGGTCTCCAGACCTAAACATAATCTATCACATGTAAGAACTACTAAAAACATGGTTGACGGTAAGATACCAATTACCAAAAATGACCCAGAAGCTAAAACTTGCCAAAAATGATGATTAGACCGATTTCTATCAATAAAACATAAAAAATACCATTTAAAGGTAACACACGCTTTTAAAAATATGCACTGAGTCAGGAGTAATCATATTCATTACAATAAACATAAAGTTTTTGGTAAAATACCTCTTACACAGACGTTTCTGCCACAGCTCCAAATTGTAATGGGACTCCATTATCAATGGAGGGTCCATTTACCCCCTTAAAATATTGGTAGAGAAAATTTGCTTTCGGGCCCTGTATTCCCTCCCATTGAACATCTCTGGGTATAATTTTCATTGATGAAAAATAATTTCACTAGGTGTTATGTTGAAAAAACAGTTCCGTCCTTAATTTATGAACAGTAGTGTAATAACAGCTATACAGTGATGCGACATTTTTCTATCATGGCGCTCGAATCTCTTGTTGCCAGATATCGAATAGAATCTGAGTTGCCAGATATTGATAAATACAATTCACAAAGTAATAGTACAGATACCACACTAAGGTATAAAACTTTTTACCAGATACTTCAGTTGCACGAAAATCAAAGCCACTTTTAGATAAAAAATTAACTTTTCATTAAAAAAGCGTAATAAATATATTTCTTCTCGTGACGCTCAAAACCTGCAACCTCCTTATCATTTGTGTATTGATATCAAGGCTTTTTATTACGGTATTTTACAAGCTCCAGAGAATATTTTTTATTTCAGATAAAAGACTCCCTTCGGAATCTTACAAAGTTCACTAGTTGCCCAACATACATAGACATAAAAGATGACTGCTATGGCAAACAGCTCTGAACAACTTTATGGACTAAACGTGACGGTTCTAGATCGATTCTCAAGAAACATTGAGACACAGAGAAACAAAGGATTTTGTGGAAACATCAAACATCAGAAAAAATCTGAACATCTCTTGAGTCTCTCCACGCGTGTATGATATCTCCACTCATAAAGCTGTCACAAGTTAGAAAAGTTTCCCCTCTACTATCTGATCGTCAGCTGGGTATCTGTTACAATAAACCATCTCGGATTTATTGCAGGTATAGAAGGAAGGTGTTACTTCTCTTGGAGCCTTGGGTCAAATCGAAATTGGTCCATCCTGGAAGCTTTTAGTATGGGGAAACAATTAACTTTTTCATCAGAACACAAAAAAATCAATGGGACTGTGAGAACGAAGGTGCCAGGTTTTAATGTGATTACGCCACGTTGGTTAGAAATTCCCTGTGAGATTTCTTTTCCGATAAACTGGCACAATCATAAATTTTTCTGTGCAGCAACATCCTCAATGTTACAGGATGTTCTTATTTATCCCAAAAATTCTGACCCGACGAAAGGTGACCTTCAATGCCCCGAATTACTTAGAAATTTTTTAATTTTTACCATTATCTTGGATCTTGGATAATTTTGAATCGACTTCATTATATACAATCATAGATCTGATGGGCATTTACAATTTCTACCTAAATTTCTGTGATCCATATTCACAAATACGATTCTTACATTTATTTACTTTAAAAGATGTTCAAGTTCATGTTTAATATATGTGGCATCTAAATTTTATGATACTTATCTAGTTCAAATAAATGAATCTTTAAAACTGATATCCTAAGCGAAACTATATTCTTTATTTGTCTTTCTCATTACAAACTCATCGTTATCCTTTTCTACATCATTATGGAGTAAATTTTTATTCGTAAATTAAATGAACAAACATAACACAAATCAAATTGTTTAAAAAAATACATATGGAAAAAAATTTTAATTGAATACAAATACGACAATACATATTATACGATTATTTCTAAACAGTTTAATAACAGCGTCTGTGAGAAGTTTTTAAATCATACAAACACTTTATACCTTTTACTTTCCGTTACTTTTAACTAAAATTGCTCAAAATGTTTCTAAATGAATTTTCTCAAATAAGAGAGTTTTAAAAAATTTCCCCTTTCACTTTTAAATTTATACTTTTACTTACAATTTTTATAGTTTTTTTTATTTCAGTCACCATTTTCTATGAAGATTTCTCTATGATTTATTATTATTATTTTTTCTATGATGAGAAAAGCTATGAGACAAAAATTTTTAGCTGTTCAAAAAAAAGGTCGCTTACTCGGGGAAAAAAGCGAGGAAAATTTATAAAAAAAGTACAAGAGATAATTCGCTTTTGAAAACTTAAAACCAAAGGTTTAGACTTAGAGTGTCGTATTTTTTTTAAACTTTCACTCTGCATGAAGTAGTACATGAAAGCGGTTCTCAAACTGTTCCAAAGCGTCTTAAACAACGAAACGACGTAACATTCCATATTGGAATGTTACGATGGAATGTTACGTCGTTTCGTTGTTTAAGACTAGTGATGGGCAAAATCGATAATTTTAGGTATCGAATACTTTGGTATCGAATACTTATAGGTATCGAATACTTTGGTATCGAGTACTTTTAGGTATCGAGTACTTTTTTTCAATGTCGGGAAATGAACCTGAAGGGACAATTTTTTTAGGGCCTATCCATAATCAGACTAATATTCAAAAAACTGAAAGCGATCCATCAAAAAGCCCCGTAGCTACGGGCCTGGAGGTGGATAGAGGCGAAGGATTTGGCGGGGGGAAAAACCTAGCCGCGTCAAATTTCTCTCGCGGATGATAACGACTTGGGTTTGAGCGTTGCAAAATGAAAACGGAAACAGGCTGCGTTTGATCTACAGTAGGTATTATAAAGATTACTTCATTGAAAAATTTAAAACGAAATATGTCAATAAAGTATCGATACTTTTGTGGGTATCGAATACACTCGATACCTATAGGTATCGAGTACTTAAGTATTTGGTATCGATACCTGCCCATCACTATTTAAGACGCTTTGGAACAGTTTGAGAACCGCTTTCATCAGTTATAGAAATTAAAAACTTTCCCTAAGAAAAAGAAAATTTCACATAGTCTTACAATTGATTCACCAATTCCCCAAGGACCTTGTGGAGCTTGGTAATTCCAAGTGGCACACGACAACAACAACAACAACCAATTCCCCAATTAAAGTCAATTTTTTTCAATTCTACGGTAAATTTTTGAATTTCCTTAAGAAGAGAGAAAGAAAAGAGATACATTGAAATGATAAATTTTGGAGTCAGTAAAAGACAGAACATAGAAAAGAATGAAAAAGAAAGTGAAAAAGTAAGAAAACGGTGCGCAGAATAAAAATCTTTAAAAGGATGTTTTTTAACCCCTCTCCTCTATAGGTTCCTTCTTCCAGTCTCTTTTATTCATTCTTACAGTCTTTTTCAAATTTCTCTCCAAAGTTTTCTCCTCAATCTCTTAAGTTGTTTAAATAATCTCTTTCATTCTCAGTTATACTTAGTTTGCCTTATTTTTATTATTTTCGTATTACAATTTGTCTTTATTTAAACTAAAAAAACGCAAAACTACATGATAACTCAGAAAAACTTGCAAATTTGAGATTTGAAACTTTAAAAATCGGTAATTTAAAGCAGGATTTTTTTAGCAATTTATCCACAGGAAATTATTTGGGACCAGCAAAATATGAAGTTAAACGCGGGAAATCGTTAAAAAAGGAAAACGTTAAATCGGGTTTTAATAAGACAAAAATAAACAATAATATAAACACTAACTTACTTTTACTAAAGCATTTACATGAACTATAATATCCCCATGCCAATTTTCAGAGGCACTTCTGTCTCCAAAATTTTTGTTTTCTTCTTTGTGCAATAACGATGAGTGATGGTAAAAACGGCAGACTTATGACTCTCTTGTCTCCTCAGGTTATTGACAATCTTTTATTTGTTTGATGTACGAATGCAAGGATGTGTCACATACAGCCGCAGCTATTTCCTCTGTTCTTTCAATACTTTGGTGGTAGGGATATTTTTTAAATGAAAAGAGGTGGGTCAAGGGTTTCAGGAGAAGGAAATCGTATAAGGAGTTTACTTAGAAAACAATCTAAAATATTTCTCTGGGTCCATAAAATCCAAATTCATAAATTGAACCAATACGTTTTGAAACTTATTATTTTTACAGTGAACTCCATTGGTCAAGGGGCAACTATTACAAATTTCTAATCCCTCTTCTGTTCAATAAAACTGTTTTTTTAAAGTCGAAAAACCATGTTAAAGGTTTGATTTGCAAATTTTTCAAGAAGGAGTTCCCGAACTACCTCTCTTTTATAGATATTTTATTCAGCTAGAAATCTCTGACACACAATTATTCATCAGACAGTCAGACAAATCTTGTTTAATTCCATTCGGACCTTGTTTAATTAAACTATAAGGTAAATGTGGGTATATAGTGGACACTTTAAGGAAAATTTTTGCTTAAATTCTCAATAAATACCAACCTATTTGCTTGGAAACTGTTATCATTCTATTTTTAGATTAATTGAATCCTCTTCTTTCGATTTTACCATTAAAAATTTTAATTAAATTGGGTAAAGTATTTTTAATTAATTTTTAAAAAGTACTCCAAATTGCATCTATAGTGGCCACATAGATGTAGCTGTTGTATCTATGGTGGACACCTCTTGCATCCATAGTGGACACCTCTCTTTTTCTGCCTATATGAGGGGTTTATGCATGAAATTGAAGGTTTTTTTTTGGTACAGTCGTTTATTTCTAATTAAATATTCCTTCCCAACGAATTGTATTTTAAACCAAATCAAATTAGTTTTGTTTAAGAAAATAATTGATAGTTTTCGGCCCAAAGCCTAAGCTGTAGCTGATTTGAGAGGAGTTAAGCATTTAATTCAATGTTTTGGAAACCTTGGTTCCCGAAGCCAGAATAAAACCAAATTCATACAACACTCATTTTAAAGCACAATCAACAGTTTATGAAGAAAAACTGATCCAAATTCAATGTTATTTATGTTTCTATTAGAAGCCATTGCGGTGGCCACTATTGGAAAATCTAAGATTTTGTGTTGGTAAAGTGGCCACCCCCATAAATCCTCGTAAAGTCAAAATTTTCAAATAAATTTTATTCATTATCATTTTATACACTCTTCTTTATCTAAATATAAATTTAAAAGTCAATCAAACGGTAATAAATACAAAAAAATCAGTTCCGATATACCCGTTTCCTTACGCGATTCAATAAGCAAAATCAAATTTCAGTCACTCGGCCGATGTTGTTATTTTCAAATATTTAAATATCCTTCCCATGCTGATCTGTGGTATCGGTGGTAATTTATCAGCTTACCTGATTGTACAATCTACTATGCCTATGAATTTGGACGCTGTTTGATGTCTCTAACTCGTTTTATTTAAAATTAATCAGCTATGTGGCCACTATTGGTACAGTGTCCACTATACCCACATTTACCTTAGTTCCATAGCAAAAAAAATCAATGGGTTTTTTCAAACTAGAAGAAATAACAAAGTATAAATCAGTGTTTTTATAATGTTTTTTAAAGTTTCAGAAAATTGTTAAATCGGAATGTGGACTCTTAACTCACATTATGCTTGTTTTCAAAAATGTGAATAAAAAGTTTAAGTTTTTACATTTTTTTCAAAAATGTGAAAAAATATTAAATTTTTCTTTGTGGTGAAATTTTCTATGTGATGAAAATACTATTATAATTCACCGAAATTCGGTGCCGGTTCTAGAGCTAGAGAAGGAGACATGGCGTGGCGCCTCCTGATGTCCCAAAGTATTCTGTGGAATGCTAAAATTCTAAAATGTTCCACTCACCTTGGATAAGGGGAGCATTTTAAAGGGGAGGAAAGGGGAGGGAAAGCGGAGCAACCCCCGGACCATATCCCCCAGGTTGCCCAATTTCCTTTGCCCAAACTATCAATTAATTGCCAAAACTGGGCACCCCAACCTATCCATCGATGGATCAATATACAAAAAAATAACGTGTTTTTTTTCGGGAGCTGTACTTAATGAACAGTTACATCTTTTCTGATTTCAACTTTAGTACTTAAGAGCTTCGGAGTTATTTGCCGGAGAAATTGGCTTGTAGTCAAAAAAATGTTTTAGAATCTCGGGCTCTTTTTCATTCATCGGATCGGATGACACTGATGGGGAAGTCCACCTACAAAATATATACGCTTCAAAACTATACGCTACAAAATTTTCAACGAAAAAACAGTAAAAACTAATATCTCCTTTTATAGGGTCGTGTATAGCGTTCAAATAATTATAATTTGGGTTTGTGATGTAGAATAAATAAAATGTGTCATTCAACAGGTTTTGTGCATTTATTATTTGCATCATGCAATAAAAATTTTACCCTTTAAAAACAAGGTTTCTGAGTTATAATTAGTTTCTCTCCACTTCACATTTAAAGGGGGAAACTGATAAAAACTGAAAAAATTCAATATTTTTTAAAATTATACATGTATTTTTCCAATATATAATTTTTCTCATACTTTGCAAAGTTTATATCTTTTAGAAAATCATTTATTATACGATATTACTTTACTATTGATAACGATTTCTCTAGAGAGGTCTAGTGTTGCTCGTTGCTCGAGATTCCAGTGTATTGCCGTGCTGCTATCTGTCAACAATAATTTGAAAATTCATTTAGGTGTTCTTTTATAAGAATATCGGACAATTGAAACTCATGCATAGTTTTCCATCATGGGACAGCAAAATAGTTCAATTTACCTGAATATTCAGCAACAGTTCAAATATTTTCGATTCAAATATTTTTTTTAAATTAGTGATAGAAGCTAAGGGGCCGTCCATAAATGACGTCACACTCAGAGGGGGGAGGGGATTTATCAATTTGTGACAGTTTGTGACAAGGGGGAGGGAGGGGGTTTAAAAATTGTGACATCACATCCTGCAGCTGAAAATCAACGAACAAATACCTTGAATTTTTAAAACGACAGACTTATTTTTCTCTCAAAAGGCAGGCATGTTAAAGGTTGATAGAAATGAAACTATCAAGAACGGGGAAAATTAAGCTCAAATAAAAAAGTTGGTTCCGGGCAGTTTCAAATTCGTGTATTAGACATTGTTAGTTTGAGAGCGTGACATGTGACAGAGGGGGGGAGGGGGTACGGGGAAGTGTGACAGTTTGTGACAAAGGGGGGGAGGGGGGAAAAATAGGCAAAAAAAGTGTGACATCATTTTATGTATGGCCCCTAAATAAACATCAAATGTATAATAATATAATTGTGTAAACAAATTACAAAAAAAATTAGCTTTTATTCCTAGAAAATATTCGTTCTGAGTAAGGTAAATGTGGGTATAGTGGACATTTTAAGGAAAATTTTTGCTTAAATTCTCTATAAATACCAACCTATTTGCTTGGAAACGGTTATCATCCTATTTTTAGGTTAATTGGATCTTCTTCTTTCGATTTTACCATTAAAAATTTTAATTAGATTGGGTAAAGTATTTTTAATTAATTTTTAAAAAGTACTCCAAATTGCATCTATAGTGGCCACATAGATGAAGCTGTTGTTTCTGTGGTGGACACCTCTTGTATCTAAAGTGGACACCTCTCTTTTTCTGCCTATATGAGGGGTTTATACATAGTTCAAATTAAATCTTCCTTCCCAACGAAATATATTTTAGATCAAATCAAATTAGCTTTATTTAATTTTTAATAACCCTTATTTAATTTTTAAATACCCTTATTTGTGAGCTTTAAATAATTATCGACAAAAAAATTTAATTCATAAATTTTTTTAAAATATGAAAAATTACATACTTTTGTTCCATTTGAGGCCGATCCGGAGGCAAAAAGACTTATTACAATGGAATAATATTTCACACATGTTAGTTTGAGACCATTTGGCACCTTTTTCTTGCTGTGCCCGATAGAATTTGTAAAATTTTTACCCTAGTGTCCACTATACCCACATTTACCTTATGAGAAAGTAAAAATATAATATGTTTCTGAGTGAAAACCGTTTAAAAAGCTTTTATTGCAATTTGTTCCAGGTGTTGAGACTAGTTGGACATAATAAGGAATTTTTTTTTATTTTAAAATTTTGAAGTCTATTTCAACTTTTATTGCAAAAATAACTTTTTATTTAAAAGGATTAAAAATCAACCTATACACATGTATTACAAGCCTATAATTCTTATATTAAAATTTATTAAAATTTTAAATTTATTAAAAAATTAATTAATTTGTTAATTTTATTGTTAATTAAATAAATTTTGATGGAATTATGCCAAAATATTACCTTTTTTAACTTCTTTGGAAATTTGTACTACATTTTACCAATTTCAAAATTTTAAATTAATTAATTAACTAATTAATTGCTCGTGAATTCCACCGGTTTTCCATTATATAACTATCTGTGGACAATATCCACCGAAAAATGACCTTTTCAAAAGCCTCAAAAGTTTGTGGCACGAATTTGGAAAAAAATGTATTTTTCCCCAAAAAAATGGAAATTTAAAGAAAAATTGAATTTCTTAAACTCGTAAAATTTTTAATTTTATTATGTTAATATTTTAGGTAATTTTCAATGAAAACCGTTGGATTTATCTCTTTTGATGTTTTGTTTTGTTTTTAGGGATGTTTTAATTTTTTTATAAAGCTTATTATTCAAATTAATTTTTAAAAAATTTCCAAACTAAAGGCAACATTCGGTTTCAGCACTCAAAAATAACCTTTTTTTATTTCCAATGGGCGGGTACTACTAGATATTAAGTGAAAACCGTTGATACACCTTTCATTGCAATTTTTCAGAGGTTCAACTCTATTTTCAGTGGACTATAACCCTGATTTATCCAAAGATCCTCTTATATCCATTAGGGTGGAACGAAAAAGGGCCAAAAAAAACTTTTTTCGAATATTCAATTAGTGATAGTGCGGAAAAGTTGCCTTAATACATCAGTGTCAATATGTGAAAATCTGAAATTGATCAAAAAATATCTTGAGGTGCCTCAAGAGCCTTGAAGTTTCAAAAAAGTGTCACTTTTTCTACAAAACAACAAAAAAACCAAACATTAAACACTAAAATTTGTTTCATGATTTTTTATGTGAAACTACTACTATCAGAGATATAATGGCACAAGTTTCGTTTTTTTATCGCTCTTCATTTGGGAGAAATATTTTATTTAGAGTTACGCAAATATTGTAAAGTTGTTTTTCTTGCATTACTAGAAGACATAACTCTGGAACTATTCAGTTTAAAAACAAGAAATGGAGCTCATTTTGTTCATAATTTTATTCTCTTTGTTTCCTCTCTTCTTGTTACCTTTCTTCAATTTTTTTCCCAATTTCAAAAAGTATATTTAAAAAAAATTTAACCGAAAAAAGTTATTAACGTGTAAAAATTTAATACCAATCAAGAAATGCTTTGAGATTATCACAAATTACTAAAAAATTGTATAATTCTAGTTAATTTCAGCTATAAGTGCTTCATTAAACATTTTCAGTTAAAAGTTTTCTTTTAAAAGCATTAAATACTTTCACTAAATACTGATCAAAATTACTTATAGATTGTAGTTTTAGTTAAGTGATTCTCAGGGGTCTGCAAACTATATACGAAATGTGAATTCCTAACAATTATGGTAAAGCTTTTACTGTTTTTGTCTTATTATACTTTAGGAATTTTATAAGTAGTCATGGTTCTGCTACAATAAGTTGACACAGATTAGAAATAAAAAGCATATATTCAATTAAATATTAAAAGGAAATATAATTGATTATTATTGATTGAAATATAATGATTGTTATTTATGACTCCTGATTACACAATGGTAAGAAATTATAACAGTTTTGGAAAACAATCAAGAACTAAAACAACAAAAATTATTCTTGAAAAATATCTAGTGATTTATTCTATTTTACATTTAAGTTGACCTAGATTAGAGATAAAAACACATAATGATTTTAATTAATAAATAACATTTTAATTGAATTATAGGGAGTGAATTTTCCATGTTTCAAGATGTTGATAGATGCATGGCTGTGGATAAAAATCCGGGGGCATCCCCTTAAAAACTGAGGGTGATGGAGGAAAATGGGTGTCATATTTGAATTCAGCAGATCATTTTACACAAGAATCAGCTGAAATTCTGTTAGTGGCTTCAAATTTTTTTTGTACAGCACAGTTTAACTCAAAGGGCGGCATTGAACCCTTCCGTGGGTGCTTTGGGGGCGCCCTCACCTCAACCGCTTTTAGTAAAAATCATTGCTGCATATTGCCATCAAATTTGGGTCCTTGGGGAAAGGTTAGGGCCCTTCAAACGTGAATTGCGTAAAAAATAAGAGGAAAAAAAATAGCGTATAAAAACATCTATAATTTTTAGCTATTTTTGCATTTTTAGGGGGGTAACTACCCCTAAACCTATCCATTTGTTTTAAAATTATCATATTTTATTAATTTGAACCTTTCTTGTCCCCTGGGGGGCAATTTGAAGACTAAAGCCAATGCTTTTTGACCCTGAAAATCGAGTTTAAAGTTATAAAGTCGTCGAAAAACGTAAAAAGGGGGAGGGGCTGTTCCCCGAAAATCCCGAGTCAATCGAGAATTTTAATGGTGATTTTCGTATTCAGAGACCACAAATCTATAAGAAATGACTGTTTTCATCAAGGAAATTTTTTCATTGTTGAACAGTGTAATCGTTCTTTTTCTGTGTTTTGATAAAGGGTGTTAAAAACCTACTAAAGTTTCGATTAATTATATTTTTTCTGCACGATTAAATTAGATTTAACTTGAAACTTGGTAGAAATGTTTATCATAGATAAATAAAAATAAAAAAACTATAAAAATAATAATAATAATTAAAAATAATAAAATTAAATTTTTTTCACATTTTATTTTAAATAAAAAAATTTTTGGGAGGGGATTGTCAATAATGCATACCACTGTAAAAAGAAAAAAATATTGGATAAAAGGAATCCAATTTCACGTTTTTAGGTTTGATAGTTCTAGAGCAGGGGTCGGCAACCTGCGGCTCGCGAGCCGCATGCGGCTCTTTCGATGTAAAGTTGCGGCTCTCAAGTTCCATACGAAAAATTTATAATTTATCATCAAACCCTTAAAAAATCAGTAACATTTTTTAAGCACCTAATCAAATCAATGATACTCGCAAGGAGCAGTGTAATCCAAAGTTCTCAAGATGAGTCAAAACTCTACTTTTAAGGGTAAAAATTCCAAAACTTCGGGAGAGAAGTCCCAAACACTCCTCAAAATTTTGGAGTATGTGCTTTTTTCCCTTGAAAGTTCTAAAAAACGAATTCAAAAAACTACTTTTAGGAGAAAATTCCAAAATTTTTCTGAAGTGGGATTCCCATCCCATCACTAATGTTTGCTGTTTATTTTAACTATAACTGTTTTTCTTTGAAAATTCTGCCAATTAAAAAATGAGGTGTGCTCTTTGGTTGCAATCCAAAAAGGCCTAAAAAGGAGCTACAGAGCTATTTTGAAGAAGAAATTTCCAAATATTTTTTAGGGGGAGGACCCCCAGACCCTCCAATTTTTCTAGAAATTTACTTTGTTTACAAAATTTTGAAATTAATTCACTAAAATTAATTTACAATGTGTATGTAAGTCATCTAAAACTTGATGTAAAAAAGTACCCGAACCCGAAAGGAGGTACCTTAGAAAAAAATGTGTAAAAAAATGCTCCCCAACTAAAATCAAATATAATAAGCATATACTATAACATTGAAGCAAAACAATTTAGTGGCTCTTTAAAAACTGGGAAATTTTTTAAATTGTAACTTTTGGCTCTTCCGTTTCAAAAGGTTGCCGACCCCTGTTCTAGAGTTATTCATGTAGTCAGGGTGCCCGCCGACACAAAGTACAACTCATACATACTCTCTCATAACTTCTAGTGTTGCTTAATTACACCTAGTCCGACAAAATTTCTCTCTATCGAATTCTCGGAAACGCGGCTTTCCCTCTCCCATTTTTTGGAAAGTCGTCAATTTGGTAGTGTACGAAAAATTTATAGATACTCTGTTGTCATAAAATGTAATAGCAAGAAAAATTCATGAATATCGCGTAAAAAATATTGTCCGACAAAAATGTAGGTACGTTGCGGCTGTCCCCCAATTGGAACATGTTAAAATAACGATAACCGAAAAATTTATTGATACCCAGCTAATTTTTTGGAAAATGCTTGAGAAAAATGTGTAAAATCATATCCTCATATTGTCCGACAAAATAGATTTTCCGATTTTCCTGTCCGACACGCGGAAATCGTCGTTCTTACGAGAATAAAAAAATTTATTAATATCAGTTTATAATTTCGATTTTTAGTTTCTACATAAAGTGTAGAATATGAAAAATAAGTTGTCCGACAGTATAATAGTACCGTTTACGTAAAAAATGAACAAAAACTTTTTTATTCAGATATTTACGAAGGTTTACGGTGTATGCGTTTGTGAGTGTATAGACGCCCCATTTTCTAATAACCAGATGATTTTTTCTGAATTGCTCAATAAACATGTATGGAATCCAATTATTGAATTGTCCGACATAATATGTTTTCCGATTTTTCAGTCCGACGTGAGGAAATTATGGGTTTCATGAAGTCTTAATACTTATTGATAAAATTCCTCGCCTTCTCATTATTTTTTTATAATGGTCATGAAACATGAAATGATTAAGTTAATCAAGAATCTCATTTTTCCCACTAAATTGTTACAAAAATTATATATATACTGGGATATATTATTGATTTGATGTTAATCTTTCATAAATAATTGATTTGATTACTTTTTAAGCAAAAATTTTAAGATTTTATCCACATTTCAATTTTGTTGTAATTTTTCACATTTGAAATTTGGAATTTTATAATTCCAAAACTTCAAATTTTCGTAATTGTAAAATTTGAATTTCGCTTGGAAATCCTGAGTTTCGGTGCTTTTATATCTGAGTTTCGGTGCGGAATATTTTTGGACGCTTGTTATAAGCTGCATTGGAGAATAATCTTGATCTTCAGAAAATATTAAGTTACCCTTTGACACCTGTGCCATTTTCTCTATGCCACGCGAATGGAATCATTTGCAAGACACCCAAGTCAGTGATCCTTAGAGAATTAAAAATTCATCAAAGTTCAGACATTGATCCACCTGAACCTGATATCACCATATTCGACGGATTTTATTTACTACACTCTTTAACGAGGCTCCCAGATAAATATGCAGCAATATCCAAGCATATTTTCAATTTTTTAGTGTTTGGAAAAAAAGAAGTTCACGTTATTTTTGACAAATATAACACTCCGACTATAAAAGACTATGAACACCAGTTGAGAGGAGAAGAAACGGAAACTTTGTATGACATTCGAAGAGAGAATAAACGGCCAGCTGATTTCTCAAAATTATTAAGAAGCAGGAATTTTAAGGAGAAGTTTGTTGAATTTCTCATTGAAGATTGGAAAAATGATGAATTCAAAAGCTTATGTGAAGGGAAAACTGTCAAACTGAATTATGACAATTGTTATGTCTATGAAGTTTTGAATAATGAAATGAGAAGGACCATTGATTATAATTCGTCGTGTATCCATGAAGAGGCGGATACCAAAATCCTTCACCATATATGTCAACTTAATACAAATTGAAATTACAGAGTGAAAATACGTTGCACAGATTCAGATATACCAATGATAATGCTATCCAATATGAAGTATCTGAAATCTGAAGTAGAAATTATAGTAGACATGAGCAGTAATAAAAAGAAAGACATTTTAGACATGAATAAAATTCATAAAAATCTTGGAGAACAATTGTCACAAGCTCTCACAATTTGCCATATATTCACTGGAAATGACTACAACCCAGCATTCTACAGAAAAGGAAAGAAAAATCCCTTCGATATTTTAAAAAAACAATCTAAATTTCAACTTGCTTTTGTTGATCTTCTGAAAATATCTCCTACTATAATGACAACGTCAAATGATGTTTTTCGCGTCATTGAAGAGTATGTATGTAAAATATACTCATTGAAGACTAACGATGTTGATTTAGGACGTCTCGAACTTTTTGAAAAGACATTCAGCCATAAAAAACAGAGTGATACTATTATGAAAACTAAATTTAAAGGACTCGATGCTTCCTGTATGCCACCAACAAAAGAAGAATTACTGCAACAGGTTAAACGTACGATGTATATATCAAGCATATGGTGTAACGCCTACATGAGGTGTCCTACAAATTTCAAACCAGAAAACTGTGGATGGACCTTGATCGACAATAATTATCACCATTATTGGTTTGATGGGCCTCAAAGTCCTTCATTTGAAGATGTATCATCAATTATCACAGGTATGGAAATTATAACTTTCATTCATTTGATTAAGGAGGTTCTTTTGTTATATATATATTGGTACTATAATAAATTAAATACGAAAAAACGAACAGTGTTATATAAATGGAAAGTACTGGAAGTCATAAAAAATTTCTCAGTTTATTTAATGAGGAGTTACTACAGAAATAATTGGAAAATTATGAAATGCCGCTAAGTTACAGCCATTTTTTTATAAATCGATAAGAAAAATATATAAAAATAACTTTGCAGCGTTTCATAATTTTTCAATCATTCTTTCGTCGATAGAACCTCCTTAAAGTGTTACAATTTAGTGTTACATTTACCATTGCTTTAAAAAATCAATAATTTTTCAGATTTTGATAATAATAAGGAGGTAAAAGAAGATGATGACGAGCTAAAAGATACGTCACATTTTTCAGATGATGAAAGTTCGAGTGATGATGATGATGACTCTGATGAAGAGTAAAAACATTATTTGTCGATTTTGATCATCTTGACTTTTGTAATAAAACTGAATTATTATTATTCACCAAGAAAACATACTATTTACTATTTACATACCCCACATTCAATTTATATTATTTTGTAAAATTAATAATAGTCGTGTGTTTGAACGACTTATAGTTTTACAATTAACTTGGATGTTTTTTTTGTCGGACTGTCGATTTGCCGCGACATATTTGTCGGACACTTGTACAATATGTAAAATACTTATCTGGGATAAATAAATTTGTTTTTGTCCGACAGATATTAATAAATTTTTTTATTCTCGTAAGAACGACGATTTCCGCGTGTCGGACAGGAAAATCGGAAAATCTATTTTGTCGGACAATATGAGGATATGATTTTACATATTTTTCTCAAGCATTTTCCAAAAAATTAGCTGGGTATCAATAAATTTTTCGGTTATCGTTATTTTAACATGTTCCAATTGGGGGACAGCCGCAACGTACCTACATTTTTGTCGGACAATATTTTTTACGCGATATTCATGAATTTTTCTTGCTATTACATTTTATGACAACAGAGTATCTATAAATTTTTCGTACACTACCAAATTGACGACTTTCCAAAAAATGGGAGAGGGAAAGCCGCGTTTCCGAGAATTCGATAGAGAGAAATTTTGTCGGACTAGGTGTAATTAAGCAACACTAGAAGTTATGAGATAGTATGTATGAGTTGTACTTTGTGTCGGCGGGCACCCTGACTAATGTTTCAATAATACAGGAAAAACAACTTTACAAAATTTATTTGACGTTAAAAAAATATTACTACCAAAAAAAAAGGGTGATAAAAAATGAAACCTGGAATATTATATTAAAAACAATAGTAGTTCCTCATAAAAAAATAATGAACAAATTGTAAAGATTTTATCATTGAATTTTTTGTTGTTTTGTAAAAAAACAGCATTTTTCGAAACTTTAAGGGCTTTGAGGCACCTCAAGATATTTTTTGATCATTTTAAAATTTTTAACTATTGATACTGATGGCTTAAGGCAAATTTTGCGCCCTATCACTAAACGATTCGACAAAATTCGTTTTTTCGTTCCACCCTAATATCCATATCGCAGACGTATCAACTAAAAGTTGTTTTTCTGCACATTGCGTATTATAAAGGAAAATCTAGTTTTACAGAATTACAGTTAAAGGAGAAAAACAACTTTCAGAGATGCCTATCGAACACCTCGCTGAAAAATTACAATAAAAGCTTTTTCAACGGTTTTCACATGCAAATAGCCTAAATAACAACATATTGTTACGGGTCACTAGTCCCAGACTAGTGGCCAAGCATCACACATTATTTCACGTAGTATAATTACTCGAGATATGTTTTTAAAAAACTGTTGAAGAGAGGATTGCGATAGTTTTTGTGAGTGTGAACTATTCTTGATATCTTTTGGTGTCTTGATCAAATAAACCCTATACACAGAGAACTTACGTGAGTTTGAATTACCGAGTACGGAACAATATTAAAAATTAGGCAAAATCGCACAGTGGGAAATTTAATAACAGGCATAATAACGCGGAATAATCTAATATAATAAAAGTCAATGTGTGTTCGCGTGTTTGTGCTTTTGTCTTCTATACAAATCCACAGTTTACTTCCGATCTTTACCAAACTTGGTATACCTACTTAAAAAAAACTCAAGAAAAAACATAGGCTATGTTTCGAAAACTTTAATTGACCCTTTGACCCCTTTTTTGTTCTTTTTATGGCCATTTTGCTGAAATAGCTTTATTTCTTCTCCAGAAGAGATATGTTCACCCCATTGTTACAAAAAAACATAATGCAAAATAACAAGTTTTTAAAAGAAAAACGAGATATGTCTAATTAAAAATTATAACTATAGTCTAAAAATATAATTAAATGAAATTTAAAATTTTAAAACATGTAATTAAGTATATTTTAAATTTTTTTGAAAGTTCATCTAGCTTTTAAGTAAAAAGTTTCATGGAATAGCTTTGTTGCTAAAATAGTCTCCATGGAAACGAAAATGTAAATAAAAAAACGATCATTTATTGTAGCTTCAAGAAAGTTGATTTTCACAAAACAAAAACAATTGAAAATGTGAAATCCCTTTCAACTAGAAAGATAGATTTTTTCATAAATTTCAAAATGGAATACGCTTTATTTATTGAATAATTTCACAGAAAAAGTTAATTAAAATCCTGTATGATTAATAAAGGGTTCTTCTAAATGGGCATATTTTATTTAAGTAATTTTGGGAGATTTGTTTCTAATTTTTTTAATGGGGATCATGAGGTTAAATGTAGAAATTGTTGAAATATTAAAATGCTTGACAACTGGATGGATTTTAATACGTTTCACCTGGTAAAACAAGGTATAAAGTATATTGAAAATTTAAAAAAGAAATCCTAAAGCTGTAACTCCACCCGTGCAAGGCCGGGCATATCAGCTAGTTTAATAATAATAACAGGAAATTTAATAACAATAATTTTTAAAAACAGGCATTTTGAAACATAAATAAAATAAAAATAAATGATTAAATAAATTCGTAAAAGCATGTAATACGTCATGTGTGTTAGGTGGCCCTTATTTTCGAACTTTCGAAATGTTTAGCTCCCATCCCCCTTACTTTTTTCTATTGAACAAAAAAATTATAATTGCAAAATTTTTTTGTCTGTATTTCAAAAAAAGGGCCAAAAACTCAAAACTTTTTTCAAAGGGCCTTTGCGGGTCGGGTTAATATTAGGTCATCCCGAAAGTTTTGTCGCTTCAGGGACAGTCTGTATACCATGTATTTTTTTGGTACTTTTCCATTACGGTAAACCAGTAAAGTACTTCTACTTCTATCTAAAGCCAATTTGGCGAATTTTGGCTCTCTTTTTCTTGGCTCACTTTTCGAGCTTTCCTAGTTTCTACGATTAATAAGATTTTGTTTACTTCAAGTTGCCATTAATTGAAAACTTTCAAAATTAAAATTCAAAGGAATTTAACTTTAATTTTAAATCATATTAATATTGTACGGAAGATCCTATTTATTTCATAAATTGAAACTCATTTTATACTACTTTTGATGAGTGGCGGTAGAATTTCCAGCCATACATGATATTCCTGACGGGGCTTTACAAATTTATACTGATGGCAGTAGGGGTGATGGAGCTGTCTCAGGCAGCGGAGTTTACATCAGACAGGGGAGCGGTATTAGGATTTGTAAGAGGAACCCTGACTACTGCTCAGTTTTTCGTGCAGAGCTCATGGCTATTGAGAAGGCTTTGACTTACTGTGTAAATGATGGAGTTGATTCCGACATATGGGTTCTGAGCGATAGCCGTAGCTCCATTCAGCATCTGGCTGAATGGTGGAAGCACGGTGATAGGACTGATAGGGCAACTGTTAATATCATAGGGCTTTTAAACAGTCTGAGAGCTCATCACACAGTATGTTTTCAGTGGATTCCATCACATGTGGGAGTAGATGGCAATGAGGTAGCGGATGCGCTTGCTAAGGAGGGCAGCCTCATGGATCTTGTTGACGTTGGTTGTCTCTCTTACTCAGAACTTGCCTCAAGAGTGAAAGTAGAGGCCAACTCCTCCTGGAGAAGAGCCCCTTTACATGATTGGTATGCTGGGAACCGCCCTGGCGCGGCATTGCACGAGGCTGAAAGTAGATCCGAGCAGACGACTATTGCTAGGCTGCGCTCCGGTCACCTCCGTGCCCAACGTCATGTGCGGGCCAAAAAGTTTATCCTCTCTGTTCAAAGTGCCAAACAACACAGGCTACTCCTGCGCATATTTTAATGTGTATTGACTGTGACAGGTACGGGTTGTACTCCAGCCCAGGCGCAGTTTTTGAATTGTTAAAAAATTTCGGCTAATAAAAAAAATCATGGACTTGGTGTGATGTCGCTGTCTACCAAGTGGGATAAGTCACACACAGAATTTCCAGCGATCTAGATTCCTGCAAATGATCATCCGGATCTTTCCTAATAGAGGGTTAGGGGTAGCAATTCAGCAATTTAATATGGATGATTGTGATCAAACTCTCCGGATGCCTCAGAAAAAATTTAAATCTAAGTTAGATTTTCCACACTTGTTAAAAATTTAATTGTTTGATGGAAGTAGCCAGTTAATTTTAATTTAAAAATCTTAAGGAAAATGCAGTTTTGAGCAGAAAAGAAATGAAGTAACAAGTTATCATAGATTTAAGGAAAGCTCAGTTGGCGGGATTAGTTCCCAAAATCAAACCAAGATGCCAAATTGACTGTAGATAAAGTTACAGTTCATATTGGTATCACATAATGGAAAAGTATCAAAAATATCTTATAAACAGATGCTCCCAAGAGTGACAAAACTTTCGGGATGACCTAATATTATTCGATTTGACATCATTATGAAAAATTAACCAATAAATATCTTTTACATGTCTTTACAAAAAAAGTTTTTTTGTTCTAAGTGAAAACCCACCGGAAAAGCTTTTATTGCAATTTTTTCCGGGTGTAGGAATTACAGGGTGTTCCAGAAAAAGCCCCTAACTTTAAAAATCATAGAAAAAAACTATGAGAGATAAAAATATGCTGATCACTGCATCTTATTTAGAATGCCCGTAAATTTATGCTCACAAATATTTGAAAAACCGTAGTTCTCACGTCAATTCATAGATGGAAGCACTGTTCCTTCGAAAAATGTAGGGAAAGTTATCCTCCGAATCCCTATTTCGTTCGTCATAGAGAAATCAAATTTGGGGATAGAATCGATTCAAGAATCGAATGATAATGAAGTACTTTGTAATCGAACCTTGGTTTCTAGAAGATAGGAAGGAATCTCAGCTAATTTTTAACTCCTCCCAAAACCGTCTTGTAACAGCTCCTTAGGCCTGATGGTCTTATGGGTTTTTTGTCTCCTTGTCAAACAGTTGAACTTACGCCTATGATACCTCCTGAAAACCCCCTTGCCCCCCCCTAAAAAAGTGGACACCCCACCAAAGCGAAATTCCTGGCTACGGGCCTGCAAGCATAGTTAGTACAAATATAGACAGCTTTTTTTTTGCTCTTCTCGGTAAGGCAACCCTGCATGTCGAAAAGAGTCGGACCTGTGTGAGTGGCAAAAAGAAATATTTAACATGGGAGGTCCAGTAGGCAGTAGGCGGGTGGATTTCCAGGTATAAAAACTGCTCTTCCTCCCACAAAAATGATGAAAAAAGATACCGACAATTTTCCACTCGAGAAAAAACAATGGCGAATCGTTCAGTGAAGAAAAAATTTCTCTATCTCAATTAGTTTTTTATCTGTATTTTTTTCCGCGGATTCGGAAAAAAAATTTTAAACTGTATTTTTAAAATGTTGCGGGGGGAATTCAAATCAAATCAAATCAATTTATTGTAATAAATAAACATATATTACACAAAGAATGAGAAAACAAATTATGATTCGCCTGAAGGAAACAAAGACCTGTATAGGCGAAAGAAAAATTACAATTTTTACAGAAAAAATAAAAAGTAACATAATATGAAGATAAATAATTAAGTAAGTTTAGTAGGGAAAAACATTGTGTATAATAACAGAATTAGAATAACTACAATATATACACTTCAATTGAATTAAGTAAAGAAAATAAAGGCACAGCAAGGCTTAAAAATTTTATGCTTCTGGATTTAGACTGAAAAAAACATCCAAATTATCAATGTTACAAATAAAATTAAATAATGATCGCTTGAAAATATTAGGAGAGGGAAAACTCTGAAATTCTATAGGCAAAAAATTATATAATTTAGGACCAAGATAAAAAAATGTTTTTTGAAAATTTCTTTATGAAAACTGGGAATATTAAATATTATTGTGGGTCTTCTATTTGAGGTATGAATTTTTAAGTCGCAAATATTTTTGTGGTGATGTAAAAAAAGTAACATTCGATAAAATGCAAAATGGCGAATAGGTAAAATTTTTAAAATTATTATTAAGTTACAGGGATGATCAAATTTATAGTTTAATAATTTGAAAATTTTGTTTTGAATTGATATTAAAGGAGACAAATTAGATTTATATTCACCTCCCCAAACTATAATGCCATAATTTATAAACGATTGAGCCCCAGAATGATACAAAGTAATTAAAAATGACTTTTGAACTTTATTTTTAAGAAAATGCAATTTGATTAAAACGAAGCGTAGTTTTTTAGATAATTCAGTGATGTGAGTTTTCCATTTAAGGTTTGAATCAATAAAAAGACCTAAATATTTTATGCTATTTACTTGTTGCAGCAAATGACAGTTGCAATGAACAAGAAGACCATTACATGATGAAGAGTGAAATTTAATATTAAGGGTAGAACTTGATTGAATTAAATTGAAATGAATTAGTTTAGTCTTATTTAAATTTAAAGAAAGGTCATTAAAAGCAAACCATTTCCCGATCGCAATCATATCAGATTCAATTTGAGATTTTAGGTCATAACTAGGAATATAACAACAGGAATAGGAATATAACAAAACAGAATCATCAGCATATGTTATTATTTTACCATAAAGATTCAATTTGCAAAAATCATTAATGTAAATTATAAATAACAAAGGACCCAAAATAGAGCCCTGAGGAACACCACGGTTTGAAAAATAAAAATCACTAAATGAGTTGCGAACTTTAATGCATTGTTTCCTATTAGAAAGATAAGAGATAAACCAACTTAATAAGTACCCACGGAAACCAGCATTTTCTAATTTTTTGATTAATATTGAGTGATTAACAGTATCAAAAGCCTTTGAAATGTCAAGAAAAACTGCAGCAGTCTTTTTATTTTTGTCAATACTGTTGTAAATGAATTTAGAAAAATTTAAAAGGGCTAATTCAGTATTTCGACCTTTTATAAAACCATAGGGGAGAGTGTTGTACCTACGGACGGTTGTACCTTCAGCCACCTCATTTTAAAATTCGGGAAAAAATGTAAATTTGAATTTGTGGTCGATTTTGAATGTAAACAGATGCTATCTAGTTGCTAACGTGAAATCAGCTGTTTAAAATATTATTTAAATTTTCTATAGTAAAAATACTGTTTTTAGGTGCTCAAAGTTTTTTTTAGTGCATCACTACATTAATTATTTTCTTCCTCTATGATTATGATATGATAAAATGGGATACATGAGGGGAATCCCCGAGATTTTGACGTTTTAGTTTTGATATTAGAAATCGTCAGATCTCAATTCTTTTATCTTTTATAGAACTTTGAATGCAAAAACACCTGATGCTGTACCTTCGGACACCATAAGTGTTGTACCTACGGACACGTTCTTGTGGGTGTCTGTAGCTAATCGGCGTTTTAGAATCAGGTTTCATTTAACTGAATACATTTTAATAAATGTTAAATTAATTCTAAATGGTAATCTATTTGTCAGCGATTATTTTCAAGTGAATTTTAGATGAAAAATCAAATATTTTGTGATCTAAACTACTTTTTAAATTTATGGTTCTACTTGGAATTTAATTTAAAATATGGTGTAAAACCCTAAGCACCCTATCGCATTTAAGTATGATGATTAAAAAAACTTAAAATTTCCACTGAAGAAGATTTACCACCAAATTATTATTGTTATTACCACCAAATGCTTGCACAACTAAGTGTCGATCGAATTGGGTTTTTTGGATCAGTGAAGTTGTCAGATCAATCAGCATGATTGATGAAACTATTACCTTAAATTCTGATCTGAAAATACCATATGATTTTTGTGTTTTTGGTAAAAAATCAAGACTTTTATCATTCAACTTCGTTTTAATGATCATTTACGATCTAAAACTACATTACTTTAAAAAATCTATTTTCAATTTTAAAAAGGCTTGAAATAGGTTATTAAAAGGTAATTCATCAATAAAAATGTTCATTCTTAGCTTTTTTCAAGTAAAACTTCCCTTTTTAATGGTGTCCACAGGTACAACTGGGTCTGTCCATAGGTACAACAGGTTGTTGTACCTTTGGACACAAATTTTTCCAAGTTATTATAAATGATTAAAAATCCAATTTTAAGATATTGACTAATAAAAAATATCTCTCTACTCACAAAGGTTAGGACTATAGGTTGGGCACTTTAAATGGTCAAAATGTGATTTTACCTGTCTTAGAAAAATCCAAACGTGATTTTTGTCCATAGGTACAACACTCTCCCCTATTGATTATCCGCAAAAAATTTAGTATGAGTTAAATAATGGTACATTTTAATTGATAATGCTTTTTCTATGATTTTTGAGAAAGTAGGGAGAATAGAAATGGGGCGATAGTTTGAAGGATTATCTTTATCCCTAGATTTAAAAACTGGAGTAATAGTGGCTTTTTTAAGTGAGGTAGGAAAATCAGACATACTCAAAGAACGGTTTATGAAATTTGTAATGAAACCTATATTGTTAACAGCAAATATTTTTAAAGTCTTTATACTTATACCATGTTTTTGAATCAGTTAAGCATTTTAGAAAATATTATTTATGAAATATTACTAAACTAATTAATTCGCAGATCTGCCAACTCTCAGGTTTTTGGCCGGAGTCTCAGGTTTTTTCGCTAAAACTCCGGCATTTCTTGTGTTTCCTCCGTTTTTTTCCCTTTTGTACCAAGTTGGTCTTGAAAGAAACATTTTTTCCGTTCTATGAAAGAAATGTTAATTTTGTTACCGTTGCGCAATAATGGCGCTAGCGGGAAAAATACGAGTATCTCAGTTTTTTGAAGTTAACAAGTTGGCAGGTCTGTAATTGCTAAAAAAAAATTGGGTATACGTATTTCAGTTGATTGACATTCAAGTGATTTTTGTATTAAAATTTGTTAATTAAATTAAAATATAATGATATAAAAATAAGTTTTTACCAGTGAAACGAATACCCGGATTTTTTTCTCTTTCTGAGCAGTTAATATCAACGCTGCTGCTTTTTACGATTTTCCTAGGAAAATGGGAGAAACGTGTGATTAATTTAAACAAAGCTCATAGTTCTCTAACTTAAAGCCCAATTATTAGTCTTGTGGTCAGATGTCACAAACCACCACCTAGTGTAAGGAGAGAATGGTAGCAGTCCAGCTTCTTTGCACCTTAGATTGGCGGGAAATTCATAGAAATAAGTTCGAGGAACACACTATGTCGTGAATTATTTAAGGTAAGGAAGTTTATTAGTACGACTGTGTGTTCTTAAATTAACCGAACTGTTTCTTCAAGGTCCGGGAATATTACATTGCCATTATATAGGGGGCTGGTGAGGCCTCATCTAGAATATGCCGTTCAATTTTGGTCTCCATACTTGAAAAAAGATATTGATTCAATTGAAAGGGTTCAGCAAAGGGCGACCAAAATGGTCAAGGGTATATCCAGTTATGAGGAACGATTAAGTAAGTTAAATATGTTCACTCTAGAGCAGGTATGGGCAACCTTTTCGAATCCGCGGGCCGGATTCAATGATAATAATGACGTGGAGGGCCATAGAGTAGATCAGCGGTTCTCAAACTGTGCTCCGCCAAGTATTTCCAGGGGCTCCGCGAAGAAATTTGAAATAAATACGTTGATAATTTCTAATTTGCGTTGCTCTGAAATGTTATATAAATAACTTTCTGCAAGGTGTTTCTTGTTAAGAACTTACTTTTGCTCCTTCCTACCCACGTTTTTAGAGCTCTAAAATCACCCTTAATTTTAAGTGGATTTGGTGTGGAGCCTCCAATGAAGTGAGGTCTGTTGATTATAGTTTTTTTCTGGTTTTTGTCTTTTTCGGGTCTTTTTTGGTTAACCAAAACAAGTTAAAACCATGTTTTAGGGTCAGATTTCCAAAACTTTTCAGAGGGAGGAATCCCCGGGATGGGACGATTCGGCGCTGGCCGTTCGAGCGCCGGCCCGTTTCGGCACCAAATTTTTCTTCTTCTAATTTTTAGAAGAATTATGAAAGTTCTATTTACTTTCATTTTATTTCTGCCGCTGAAACGGCCGCGCCGAATAGTATTAGCACACCGAGGAACCCCACTCCCCCACCTCGCAAATTTATTACTCAGCACCTTATTTTTATTAACCCTGCTGTTCTGTTAGGGTCTATTTGACCCAAAATTTTTTTCAGTCGCGTGTCAAAAAAAATTGAATAGAGTTATTTGAATGAAACTTCATGACTTTGTTGGAAAGTCATATAAATATCTACATCTAAAAGGAATTTTAATTATTTTAATTTGCGAGGGATATTTTACAACATAGTCTTAATGTACTGTTCGGGTCAGTATGACCCGATTCTAAATTTTTTCGTTTTGCTCAAACCTTTTCATATTTTTTTGTGGAATAACTCAACGGAAAAGAATAAAACCTATTATAACATTCTTTTTCTGCATTTTGATTTTATTTTTTCTTGGATTTTTTGTCATTCGACACTAAAGCACGTGGAAGGTCAAAAGGTTGATTCAGTTGGGAAAAAAGCAAAAATATTTCCAAATTTTATTCTTTCTTGTTGTATTTTTGTTTTATGAATTATTTACTTTCAGTTAGAAAGCTAAAAATAACTAATGAAACGAAACTTGTGCTATCCGAATGAAAATATTACTCAAAATGTGGAATTAGTGTTGTTTTCATTGCCACTATCTTTTGACCAGGTTAACCATTAGGTATGGGATAAATGTGGACTTTTTGTGGTAGTATAACTTCCTAAGAACTGAAACATAAAATTTATTACAGGAAAAGAACAAAAATCATCGCCAAAGAAAATATGAAGTATTTGGAGTAATGAGTAATTTTGCAAATTCTGCAATGCGTTTTCAATGGAATTTAGTACAAATAGTAGGAAAATAAATGTTCAAATGTAGATTATTTTTGAAGATTTGAGGAAATCACTCTCATTTTCATACAGTAAAGCAGATTAAAATAATGTCATGAAGGGGGGAGGGAATCAATTAAAAAAAGTAAAAGAATGAAGAAAAAATTGAAATTACTATCGGTCCCTCAGATGAAAAAAATTAAAAAAGTACTACATTGTTGTGCCATACTTGTTTAAAACCCATTTTCATTTATGTAAATTGTCAAAACAGTAAAAAATTACAAATTTCAATTACAAATATTTTTTAGTTAATTTTATTATTTTATATGTTTTTCATATCTTTACTCAATTATTTCATAATAATTACATTTATTAACAGTTATTTTACTACTATTTAACCTATTTCTTAAATTACGCCATTCATTTACCGCTAGAAGTGATATTTTTTGTATCGGGTCATATTGACCCGAACAGTACGTGCGTGGAGAAAGTCGGAGCAGAACAGCAGGGTTAAGTTCAGCAAAATCATAATCCTACTTACAAATGTATGCGAGTAGATGTACCAAAACCAAGTGAAAACCTGTTTTAATAGAGTCAAATTTCCAACCCCCCCTTTATAGCATTTGGAACTTAATTACTCAAAACGTTTGTTATATTAAGTTCTTTAAGATGCAAATTCAGCCAAAAAATGTATAAAAAGCTACATTGATCTTATGGCATGAGAAGGGATAAGGAATGATTTTGGGCCCCTGTGTAAATAAATCTCTTTATGTACAGTTGGGGAAATAAAAAACGACTCAGTTGCGATTTCTGGCGAACCAATTGGGTTAGGAAGACGAATGAGGTGTCATTTTTCATTGTTTAAAGTATTCTTTAACCAAAAAAATTTCGGGTCCTTAGGGGGTCGTCTTCATATTAAACGAAACACTAACTTTTTTTTCCAATGGGGACTAGGGTGGTCCACATTCCTATGGGAAAAACTAAACTTCGTCGTAGACACAACGTCGCCCCCTCTTTTTTTTACATCTACCTATAGTATTATTCTGGCAAAGTTTCAACTTCCTGCTTCAGTTTTAGGAGGGTGCTCAATGGCCCTAAAAAACTGCACTTTTTAGTTTTTTTTCGAAATTTTGGCTAAATTGGCTAAAAAATAAGTAAAAGATAAATTATTTTGACACCTACTTTATTTATACACTTATTATTTGATAATAAATTGAAAATAAAATAGTTAAAAGCATCATTTTTTAAGTATGAATGTTAAGAAACAATATTGACGAGTTAGTTTTTTGTTGACTAGGAAGCAACAATAGAAGGGCTGTTATAGGGAATAATTGTTCAGATTGTGCAAGAGGCACCAAAATTGGTGGAAATATAGTTTAAAACATACTGAATCCAAAATCGACCAGAATCACTCTGGCGGAAGTGCCGTTTGGGACTTCCGGTCAAAAACAAAATGGCCGCCAGCGGACCTATTTTCGGTTCTTTTAATAATAGAAAGACTTTTGGGGGGTCAAATATTATGCTTTAAGGGTCAAAAAATATGATTCTGGTTAAAAAATATGCAATTTGTTTTAAAAAGTAACAAAAATTCAATAAAAGCTCAAAATAGTAATATAGTCCTATGACAAGCAGTTGCTTCAGAAAAATTTTTTTTAAGTTATTTTCTTCGACGGTTTTATATGTTTTTTGAGGTGCTGATTCCAAATATTTAGTTCACTTTCACGTGGAAGGTCAGCTTCATATCAAAAAACCCAAAAATATGTGAAAAAATTGCAAAATTTTCACTTTATCTTCGGATTTTTTCGTATATTTAAAAAAATATTAGTTTCTCGAAAATTACTTGAATTACAAAGTTAAAGTAAACAAAATTTCCTACAAAATGCACTACTCAAATTTTATTTTTCAAAGAATAGTTTTGCTGTTATAACGCACTGAAAAACAGGATTTTAACACAGATGATTTTAACGCATTTTTGCGGATCCAGAGAAAAATTTTGAAAAATATAAAAATTAAACTAAATACGATATAATAAGACATATTGACGCTTAGAAACATCAGGCTTTACGAAAAAAAATGTTTTTTTAAGCACGGGAAGTCTAAAAGCAAATCCATAAAATTTTTTAAGTGCCAAAAAGAAGGGCCATTGAGCACCCCCTAAAAATAGGAGTAGAAAGCTAAAATTAAAGGAGGATGATACTATTGGTAATTGTAAAAAAATTAGGGGGCGACGTTTGGGCTGGCTTGAAAAAAGTTTTTTTGGACCACCCTAATGGGGACCCCCAATTATTATTAGTTTTTCTGAAAGGCCACCCCCCCCCAAACCCTTAAATACCAAGTTTCATCCAGATTGATTAAAAAAAATTTATTTTTTCAAATATAAAAAATTTTTTAAATCGTGAAATTTTTTTATGATAATCGATTCTTTAAGTAATTTTATGTAGGAAACCAAAATTTCAATCGATTTTATCCAATAGTTTTTGATAAAACGAACTATAGAAAGAGCATTTGCGGTATGCATTCGGCAACGGTATACGGCCCCTTAAGATATTAGGTCGTTTAGGATGTAAAATTTACCATTAATTAATATGCTGATCTTTATTGAGGCTCAAGAAAATTATCAATGAAATTAATCGAAATTATTCGAAGGTAATTTATTGAAAATTTATCAATGGCCACACGATGATGCATTTTTCATTTTTTTCCTTAAACCCCCAATTGTTTAAAATGTCAAGAAGCTTCAAATCGTCGATATGATTAAAGTTAATCAAGTTTATTAACTTTGAAATTTAATGATTGACTAGTCAACATGCTTCATATTGATATTTTGGTATCATATTCATCAAGCACATAGGTTCAAAAACTTCAATGTTTATCCTTAAAAATTAATAATAAACTCTGTATCCAACCAAATGAAACATAACTCGTAATTAATTATTAAAAACACGACTGCAGAATCATTAAAATCAGTATTTGAAAATTTTTCTATTCCTATTTAAATTGCAAATTTTGCAAAATTTTAAACTTTGTAATTGCTTTAATTTTTCAAGATAAGTTAGTTGTCGTAGGTGGAAATTGAAAATTATTAGAAACATCAATTAAATATATGCTAAAAATACCTCAAAAAATCAATCAAACTATCTGTATTAAAGAATTTTTATAGGAATTTTTGATCCGCAAAAATATGATTTATTGTTTCATTAATTAGTTAAATTTCTAGCTCTTATCAACGAAACCACTTTCATAATTTAGCGTGATTATTTATTACCTTTATTAAGATTTTTATTCCCTTTTTTCCGGAATTATAAAAACGTTATTTTTAAATAATAACTATCAATAAATTATTATTATTTGTAAACAAACGGCAATAAAAATTTTATAAATTTGTTTTAAAGGCTTTAGATTTGAAAAAAATATTCAACATCTATTCATCTTTGTGTTTGCCTGTATCCCTATATAGGTTAACCTTGAACAATGAGGCATGCGGAATTGCGGGGCAGAACCTGCAACCTATTGATCACGAGCTTCTTACTCCACCAAGTAGGCTACCACTATAGGGTATTCTAATTGAAAGACGAAATCGCGCCAAAATATAGATAAATAGCCGAATCTGCTTTAAATTTTGTATGTTTTGTGCCAAAACACAGATAAGTAGCCAAATCTGCTTTAACTTTCGTAAGAATTAAGCAAAATTGTTGCCAATCTTTCCTATTAGAAGTAAACTTCCCAAAATTTTCAAACCCCCTTCCTGGCTTTGTTTGTGGGCCAATCGACACAAAATTTGGTTTTTGGGGGTTTTAGAGGGTGCTCTTTCAGAATCTGGAATAATCTTTGATGTCGCCCATAGGAAAAACAAAAGTTGGTGCTTCGTTTAATATGTAGACGGCCCCCTAAGGATATAAACTATATATTATTTTCAAGAAGAAGTTAAATCATGAAAAATGACACAAAAATTATCATCCTACCCCCAGTAGTTCGCTCACAAAGCGAACTGTCTCACTTTTTTTTTCTACGACTGTATAACCGCCAACTTTTTACTGGAAGTTCAGAACCCTATTTAGAAACCAGAGCAATCATCAAAACAAATATAACTGTATTCAAAAATATTTTACAGCCAAAATAAGTTGATGGACTTATTCCCTTCTTACACCTTATGAAATTTTTCTGATGAAAAAATCTTTAAAAACCCTTAAAATCACATTTAAATTATATTTCTCCTTAGCTTACACCACAAAAGGGTGAAATAAAAAGAATAAGACAAATGAAATTCAAAATTATAGTGAAACTGGGTTATTAAAGCAGTATCAATGGAGTGAGTGAATATGAATGGAGTCAAACATTCCCTACATAAAAAAAAGTTTGAAAAACATTGAAATTAAGAGAAAATTTTATTTTAACTTAGTTTACAGCACAAAGAATATGAGGAGAAAGAAAAATTAACTTTAATTCCAAATTAGCTTAAAAATACAATGAATGGACATCGATTTCACAACTTCAAGGGGCGATATCTCCCTATAGGGGTTAGTTATTGTTCCCCTCTTTTCTTTTCACCCATGTGTAGAGCAAAGCTTAGAGATTGTTTTGAGCACAAAAAGTCAATTTGTCATTTTTTGGACTTATTCCCTTCTTCAAACTGACGATTCAATTATGCTCATAATATTTTGAAAAACAGGCATGGGCGGATTAAAGGGGAAATGCTCTTCCAACTTTGCTTCCAGCTTGCCCCGATTGCTAGAGCAATCGGGGCAATTTAACCTTCCGCGCTGGCACGATCAATCGCTTGTTATAGTATTGGAGGTTGTCACTCCAGTTTGTTTTATAGCTCAGTGGAGTATTGTTGACAACGTCATGAACTCGCTGAAAAAAATTTGATCAAAATATCTACATTAGATATTAGCATGTGAAAATAGCACTTTTTCAGGGGTCAAAAAAAAAAAGTTCACATATTTGCATATTTTTCAGTGTTATTCTGTAGTTTTGTGTTTTTTTAGTTGAAAGAAGACAAAATTTAATCAAAAATAAAAAAATTGTAAATATCGTCGTGGAAGATGCAATACAGCACATCTAACATCGGAAAAAGACACAGTTTGATGTAGTTCTCGATTCTTTCAATTGGCAGTGAAATAAATAGCCAAATATGGTTTCGTATGGTTGCTGCTTAAATCGAGTCTAAACCAACACTAGCACATTTATTCATCACTGAAGTTAAGCACTTCCAGGTACGGGCAATACTTGGGAGGGTGACTACTTCGGAACATCGCTTGCTAATAGAATTTCTTATTCTCTTGCCCACATCGAGCATTTTTCTGCTTTTCAGAAAAGAATATCCATCATTTCTATTAATTTTGTCTCAAATCATAGGTATAAAAATTCACATTATTAATATTTTTTTGTAAACAGGCACTTTTTCTGTTATTATCAGATTTAATCGTTTGATAACTTTATTTTCAATGCAATTCTTATGGGAAATTTTTTTTCTTGCCTCTTATCGGTGTATAAACCAAAAAAAACCCAAAGGAATATAAAAAAATTACAAAACTGTATACCAGGGGTCGGCAACTGGCGGACCGCGGTCCGCATCCGGACCGCGTGAAGTTATTTCCTGGACCGCCATACCATTTTGAAAATAATTTATTTGTATTTTTACGGAACAAATATTAGCTTTGACATGCTTTTTAAGGGTCTGATTTGAAAAAATTTCCTGGGGGAAGCCCCCAGACCCCCATTTTAATGTTAAAACTTCTAATCATATTAAATTTAACAATTTTATTTAGCAGGTAGCTTACTCACATTACATCTTTGTAAAAATTTTTGTGCAACTGAAGATAACAATTTAAACTAGTAATAGTAGCCTATTTTTTCTCCGGACCCCGATGAAAAATTTTCAAAATTATTTGGACCCCAAGTAAAATTACTTGCCGACCCCTGCTGTATACATTTTAATCACAATAAGTTTATAGCAGGTAATAAAATAAAGCATAAAATAAACTTAATAAAAGCTTAACATAAAATAAAGCATGCTTTATTTGCATTATTCGGGAACTTTACAAAGCTAATTAAAGGAAAAATAGGTATACATATAATAAAAAAGTAACACATAATCGAAGAGCCAGTAATATATTTTTTAAAAATTAGTTTAATAATATTCGGAGGAATAGTCAAAACAAAATCGCACTCAAAATAAACCAATATCTTTCACGGTTTATATCTTTCACGTTCTCAAACGGTTTGATCGAGATTGATTCTCTAAATAAATACTATGACAGATCATGAAAGATCGGCAACTTTTTTCTGGTCAATGTGAAATTGTGTCAAATCACGGCTTACTAGAGCTATAAAGATATTTTCAAAATGCTTCTAATACTTTAAGGTACGAAGCCTGATCAAGTAATCAAATATCTAAGCATCAATTTCTGAAAAAAATTTGGTTTACAAAAAAAGCACAGCCATATTAAAACCGCCAAACGAAGTCGCGAAAACTGTTTGGCGAGAACGAGGATTGGAATACTGAAGGTGCTTCAAATGTTAGATGTGCTGTATTGCATCTTCCACGACGATATGTAAACTATTTCTTTTTTGACCCCTGAAAAAGTGCTTTTTTCACATGCTAATATCTCGGCGAATATTCAAGATATTTTCATGATTTTTTTCAGTGAGTTTTTCATGACGTTGGCAACAATACTCTCACTTGGTTTTTGCTCTATCGCCTTTAGTTTTTAAATTAATTTTTTAACCTTTAAATTTCACCGCTAGGGGCGCTGTAAGCCCTCTCAATGAATTCTCCAGTCCAGGGTCACTTACCTATATGGGTAGACCTTACTTCCGTGACCCTAGGACACGTTGGTTCCAAATAAAAGCCGCGAAACGGACTTCTGAAACACCCTGTATAGTGTGAAGCTTTTTTTTAAAGGAATTAACAGATGAAATACTGTTGTTAATTCGAAGAAAAGACAAACTCTTCAAAAAAGTAAAAAAATACCCTTGGGATATTATTTACAATTTAGCCTACAAAACTACTGTCTCTGAGTTAAAACGTATAATAAAAACCACTAAGTCCAATTTTTATCAAAATAAATTTAACAAACTGTACAACAATCAAACAAAAATGGAATCTGGTAGATGAAATTGAGGGCTTCGGTGCAAGAACCGGGTATCTCCACTTTCGACTCAAATTCACTTTCGGAAAATATTTGGCGACGTCTTCAACGGTGGTGTTTGTTTAGGGTTTCTATATAATGATTGGCGTAAGTACGGGATTAGAAACTGTTCAATTACTTGCCAAGAGTTATAGTAACCCTTGTACTCTTAAAATGAACCATCTGTGCTTTTGAAATTGAATTTTCCCCATTAGTCCAGGGTTTGATTCACCGAAGTGTATATTTGGACGGCCAAAACGGCCAGTGACGCATGCGCTGTAGGTCTCGTGATTACGTAGCAGTCTCGGCGCTTAGTGATTGAACCAATGAAACGCCGAGCTGTAGCCTAGCCGTGGAAATTAGAGTAGAGTTTAGTTGAAAAAAGCCGTCCAAATATACAGTGCCTTGATTCACAGGGTTTGATTCCAGTCAATGGGCGGAGCTTATTAAATGGCCTCAATGAGTGAAGTCAGAACCAAAACCTTTCTGTGAACTCTTCCATTTAAAAACAGGAATTAATTTTCTAATAAAGTTTATTATCTTTACTTTTTGTCCACTAACATTTTCAAAACCTTCGATCTATTTACAAAAATGAAACTTCCTTTAATTTTAATTTTGTATAATTTTATTCAAATCCACTTTTAATTTTTTCATGATTTTAAAATATTTTTATCAATGTTTCGCACCATGTAACTTAAAGTTTGATTTTAAAATACCTAAAATTTCAAAGTGAATTAGAACATAGCATGATATTTTATACCCTAAAAGCACACGATATTAAGTAAATATTATAAAATAGAAGGAATTTAGATGGCATAACAGGTCTACCATCCCAAAGTTGTAAAAACGTAAAAGGTTTTCAGTGTAATTCAATGAAGATTAGATACTCGGTGCAACAGTTCTAAAAGAACCCCCTCTTATTGATTACCCTAAATCATCAACCTAAAACCCCCATCCCCTTATAAAGTTGGTCAAATTCAGTTGTTTCTACAAAAACTAAAATTGAATGCGGCGTTAGTTCTAAGTGAGTCTCGACGATAGCTAAAATGCGCGCAAGATTTTTGTCTATCCCTAGTAGGCTATAGCAGCACAGCTCATACCAAATATGTCAAGTTTACGTAATTGCTACTAGATGTAAACGAAATTTGGCTATACATGACGAAAATTGGACGAATCTTGAACGTTTGTTACGCTTGGGTAAACATTTCAATGGGCTGAATCTGTGAAATTTAGTAATCAGCTGCTAGAATTGGCGATTAATCAGAGTTACGCCAAATTATTGTTAGCCATAAAAAAGGACAAGCAAGAAAGTAGCATATTTTAGGGTTGCATTAATTGGCAGTGTATTGCTGAACTGGCGAATCTAACTTAAAATAAACTTGATTTCAATGTGGAGATACCCGGTTCTTGCCCCGAAGCCCTCAATTTGTCATTTTAAAAAACCTTCCACTCTACCCCAATTCGAAAATGATTCATATACTGCTTTTAAGTTTAAAACTCAATTTGATATTCAAATCCCTGATACTAATGTCTCCCAAAGCTTCTCAAACCTCTATATGTCACCTTCTTTAAACTCATTTGTTTTCAATACAATGTTTGATCTTGATGTAATAGATGTTCTAAACTCTTTTTCAAAAATTGACTCTATCGATTCAGATGGTATGCTGATATACCGCCAGAAGAAGAGCTATTGACGTCATACGATGATGCTGCGGTTGTTATAGAAACGGATTATTCCACTGAATTTCGGGGGTGATGATTTTTTTGGCGCTGAAATAAATGTTTTGCGCCAAATCTGAGTGGCTATGTTTCAACTTTGTACTTTTTTCGATTCTAGTCACGGATGGGAATTTCCTTACATTTATAGAACTAATCTGATTTATTACACCTGATAAGATCTATTTCAACTGATCAGATCTATTTCAACTGATCTTTCATATAATCTGATCTATTTAATTTAATTTTATATTATCTGATTTACATCATCTTACCTGATTTGATTTTGGATATTTTGTAATTTTTTAGGATTTAATCTGATCTATATCAACTGGTCTGATCTATTCCATATCTGATCTGATCTTAGATATTTTGTTAAATTTTGCATTTAAGTTCAGTTTGCAGAGAATAAGTTCAATGAGCAAATCTTTGTGAAGATTTCGAAGCGATCCGAAAGGTCCTGCATACGCAGCTTGGTGAGCGATAGCGAGTAGGGGGAGGTAGCTCCCTAATCTTATAAAAATATCAAAAAGATAATGAATACATATTTTTCATATTTTGTCACTTCACAAGTTTCTAACGCCTTATTTAAATTTCACAAGTATGATGATTAAGGTATAAAATTTACAACTTAAGTTATATCAGCTATATAAAACTGAATATAACTAATTCCCTCAAAATAGCAATATAAAGGCATACTAAGCGATAAAAAGTTTTCATGTGAAAAAGTATTTCCGATTTTTATTGACGAGAAATTTCAAAGATAACACTGGTCTACAAAAAAAAACTTTTTTTCTGATGGATGAAATATTAAAGCTGTTTTTGTATATATTTGACCTCCTGATTCCGAATATGACATCCGTTTTTGCTCATCAGCTCTAGTTTTTAAGATATTCGAAAATTAAGGTTTTTTCACTTTTGACCTACCTTTTATACAATATGGTGCTATAAAAATGACTTAAAAATAAAAAACCTAACCACCCAAGGCTTTTCCTATTCCTTAGGCTCCCAATAGATAGTGTATAAAGTTTCAGCCCCCCAAGTTAATTTTAAGGGGTACCTATAGGGCCCTAAAGTTGAAAAAAAGTCGAAAAATTGGCCTTTTTTTCAGAATTTTTAAAAAAATATTTTTGAGTTTTCTAATTTGATAAAACTGGATAATATATGTTTTTTAGAACTTATTTAGTCCGCTAAAAATATTTTTACTTTAAAACTGCACCTCTTTAGAGCGATTTTTTAGTTTTAAGGCGAGAATTAGGGTAATTTCGCTCAAAAACGCTTGGTACCAACAATGGTGGTTGAAACGAATAAATTTCAAATTTTTCAGAAGTAAGTCATCAAAAAAGATGTCCTTTGATGTAAACTGAATTTCACATGATAAAGATCAGTAAATCAGTAGAAGCTCCTCTCGAGCTTTCAAGCACTAAAATTTGAAAAAATTGGAAAAAATGCTTTTTTTCACTGATCTGTATCATATGAAATTTCAGTTTTATATCAAAGGACATCTTTTTTGATGACTTACTTATGAAAAATTCGAAATTTATTCGTTTCAACGAAATTTATTCGTTTTGAGCGAAATGACCCTTATTCTCGCCTTAAAACTAAAAAATCGCTCTAACGAGGTGCAGTTTTAAAGTAAAAATATTTTTAGCGGTCTGAATAAGTTCTAAAAAACATATATTAGCCAGTTTTATCAAATTAGAAAACTCAAAAATATTTTTTTAAAAATTCTGAAAAAAAGACCAATTTTTCGACTTTTTTTCAACTTTAGGGCCCTATAGGTACCCCTTAAAATTTACTTGGGGGGCTGAAACTTTATACACTATCTATTGGGAGCCTAAGGAATAGGAAAAGCCTTGGGTGGTTAGGTTTTTTATTTTTAAGTCATTTTTATAGCACCATATTGTATAAAAGGTAGGTCAAAAGTGAAAAAACTTAATTTTCGAATATCTTAAAAACTAGAGCTGATGAGCAAAAACGGATGTCATATTCGGAATCAGGAGGTCAAATATATACAAAAACAGCTTTAATATTCCCGCCATCAAAATGAGTGTTGACCAGTGTAATCAATAATTTAATGCAGTTTAATAAAAGTTTTCTCATTCGCCAAATGTACGCTTAAAATGCCAAATATTGCAGTTAAATTCATATCAGCTTCCCTCTTCTTTTGGACTCGTCTACTGACGGCAACCCTGTTCATAGCTCTTGCTCCTTTAACAACGATCGGGGCGGTACTTCCGATCGTTCTGTGCACGCACAAAGTGGAGAAGGCTCGTGCCTGACGAGCGACTAGCGGCCGTATTCTACTCAAACGTCGTAACTCATTATCATGCGATTCACCCTGTTTTTGGGACTTTTTCGTATTCTACTCCTCCTAAAACCACGTTTATTCGGGGTTAATTGTAATCCGGTAAATTTGGCCGGTAAGTTGAATTACCGTGTTCTAACACCCGTATTCTACTCAAATTGAGTTAATCGCGTGGTAAGTGAAACCCTATGAGATTGTGTTTCAGAGTGTGTTGAAAATCGGTATTCTACTGCCTAGGATGACCTTACACGGTTTTCCAAAACTCAATCTTGGTAGCCATTTTGTCCGTCCTAACAGAAATAACTAATCTGACTATTATAAGGTAGTTTCAATAATTAAAATATATTTCATGGACCTAAAAACTCTTCAAACAATACAAAAAACTGATTAAACTACCTACATTATTGGTTAAAAATGAAAATATCATTTACTTCATTGTGCTGCCATCTATAAATCAAAAAGCTAAATGAAATCACTTCAGGTTATTGTAACTCCAGCAGACTATTTTAAGTACATTAATATAACCTTTAATCTTGTAAAAACACTTTTTTATAATGAAAGAAAAATATTCCATCATAACAAGTACTCAATGACGAATATTTTAATGAATAAAATATTAATCCACAATCGTAGTGATAGATTTAAGATGGCGGCGAACTGCCTGTTTGCAGTGAAGTTATACCTACGCACAGAAAACATAGTTCCTTCGCAAAATAAAGATGTTGTTTCATCTAGATGTTGAATATTAATTTCAAAGAGCGCTTTTTGATGTACAAGAGCTATTAATCTGAAAATAATGTAATTATTTCATGAAAAGACATTGTAAACTTTGTCGATACTAGCCCTAGAACACGGTAATTCAACTTACCGGCCAAATTTACCGGATTACAATTAACCCCGAATAAACGTGGTTTTAGGAGGAGTAGAATACGAAAAAGTCCGAAAAACATGGTTAATAACATGATAATGTCTAACCACCATCTTGAAAAGAAATAATACCACCTGAACTTCCAAAACCCTACATTATACTCCTAAATACAGGGTGTCCCATAAATAATGGGTCACACTTCTAGGGGGGATAGTAGACACCTAGACGAGTCAGAATCACATAGGATTTGGGGGTCCCAGACCAAATCCCAGGGAGTTAAAAATGGAGCGACACCCCAAAAAAATTATTGAAAAATTCAATTTGAAGAAGAACTACTATTGGTAAAAATTTAATCATGGTCTCAAAAATTAGGGTTTAATATTATCTTTAAAATAATTTCAAAAGTCTTCACTTTAAAATTTGTTTTAATATGAAAAAAGTTAAAAAACCACAAAAAAATGTGAAAATTCTGCCAAAACCTCATTTTGTATTTCGAAATCCTTTCTTTTGATTTGATAATCTGAAAGATCATAGTTGTAAACCCTTAAGTCCAAAGTTTCACGTAAAAATCATCAATATTAAACGCTTGATATCCTGTTAAAGTTCGTTTTTTGCGTGCGCAAAGTGGTTTCCTATAGCCGTTTCCAAAACGGCACTTTGCGGGCGCTAAAAACGGACATAAACCATGCTTTAACAGGCTCTCAAGCATTTAATATTGGTGGTTTTTACGTGACACTTTGGACTTAAGGGTTTTCGACTATGATCTTTCAGATTATTAAATCAAAGTAAAGGATTTCGAAATACAAAATAAAGTTTTGGCAAAGTTTTCACAATTTTTTGTGGTTTTTAAACTTTTTTGTAATAAAAAATTTTTTAACTGAAAACTTTTAAGATAATTTTAAAGATCATATTAAAACATAATTTTTGAGACCATAATCAAATTTTTACCTATAGTAGTTCTTCTACAAATTGAATTTTTCAATAATTTTTTTGGGGTATCGCTCCATTTTTAACTCCCTGGGATTTGGTCTGGGACCCCCGAATTCTATGTGATTCTGACTCGTCTAGGTGTCTACTATCCACCCTAGAAGTGTGGCCCAACATTTATGGGACACCCTGTATACATAAACCAAAATAACCTTCGTTTGAAATCTCCATCTACCAGTTTTTCAAAAAAATTTTCAAACATGAAACTTTGGTAAAAAGTATCATAACTTTTCTGAAAACCTTATATTTTATTTTTTAAAATGTTCATTATTTAGTAAAATGTATTCAATTTACCTTATTAGCAGTGGCGGCTCGTCCATAGGGGCTGCGGGGCTGCAGCACCCCCAACCAAAATTTCCTGAAATTCCAATTTTTATTTGCTTTACAATATTTAAAAAATTACTTATTTCCCCCTTTAATCTTTATCCTCTATAATCCTTTTTCAATTAATAATTCTCTGCTATGCCGTCTCGCCAACAGATTTCTTTCCGGGTCGATCAGCCCCCGGAGATATACCAATCGTGGTATAAAACTAGCTCTATCATATCAAATCAAAATATCAAGAATTTAGCATGCGAATCTGTTAGGAGAAAAGGGGCTGCTTTTCAGCAGCCCCGACCAAAAGAATAATAGCTTTTTCTTTTGAGAGAGCTGTAAGGAAAAAGAAAAATAAACGATTTCTACTACTAATAAATCACATTGGCTTTTTAGCTTGTTTCTCACTCCAACGTTGTTTTAATTTTTTATTTATAGCTTCTTTTTTTCTTTTCAACAGAGAGAGAACAAAATCTTTTCTGATGTTTCGGCAAGTCAATGAAGATTAATGTGTAATTTTTTGTAGCCAAGTTTTTATTTCTTTTTATAATGAACAATTTGAATTCGAAATTTTGATTTTAGTTTCATTTGCTTTTGAGATACTAAATGAAATAGACTTCATCTTTGATTCTTCATATTTGTAATAATCAGCTAATATATAGGTAAGTGACAGTTTTTGAATGCTTATTAAGTGTGAAATCGAAATTTTATATTGTTCCCATCTTTCCACGTTTTTGTGAAATATTATTTCGGCATTATATCGCTTAAAATACGTTGCCAACTAGGTACCGCCGGGGCAGCACCCCTTATAATTTTACCATCGAGCCGCCACTGCTTATTAGACTATTTGAAGGCTAATTTCAGGATCCTGTATCACTTTAAGACGTAAAAATTGCGTTTTTTCGACAAAAACTGGCAGTGATCCGATTCACCCCGCATTGAGGGTGAATCGGATCACGGCACTTAAAAATTTATATAAATTAAACCATTCAAGGTAATTGAATTATTTCAACGGGTTCTTAAAGTATTAATTGGGACTCGAAATATTATTTTCAAAGCATTCAAAAATATTTTTTATTAAACTTTTGGCAGCAGTTGAAACTTCAAAATTGATCCGATTCACCCCGTTTTACGGGGCGCAAGTTCAGAGTTGCGTATGCTTGGTGATTTTTGGCTGTTTAGCGGCACATTTAGAAGCCAAATGACTCTTTTAACATGAGTTAGGGTTACCATATTAGTCATCTTTAACGCTAAAAACTTGGCGCATACGCAAGTCTGAACTTGCGCCTTTTACGGTACATTATTTTCAGATAAATAGCTCTTGTACATCAAAAAGCGCTCTTTGAAATTAATATTCAACATCTAGATGAAACAACATCTTTATTTTGCGAAGGAACTATGTTTTCTGTGCGTAGTCACTTAAACTGCACTGCCAACAGGCAATTCGCCGCCATCTTAAATCTATTACTACGATATTATGGATTAATATTTTATTCATTAAAATATTTGTCATTGGGTACATGTCATGATGGAATATTTTTCTTTCTTTGTAAAAAAAGTGTTTTTACAAGATTAAAGGTTATATTAATGTACTTAAAATAGTCTGCTGGAGTTACAATAACCTGAAGTGGTTTCATTTAGCTTTCTGATTTATAGATGGCACCACGAGCTTGATTGAAGCAAATAATATTTTCAGTTTTAACCAATGTTGTAGGTAGTATAATCAGTTTTTGTATTGTTTGAAGAGTTTTTAGGTCCATGAAATATATTTTAATTATTGAAACTACCTTATAATAGTCAGATTAGTTATTTCGGTTAGGACGGACAAAATGGCGACCAATATTGAGTTTTGGAAAGCCATTTACAACCGTAGTAAGTTCATCATAGGCAGTAGAATACCAATTTTCAACACACTCTGAAACACAGTCTCATAGGGTTTCACTTACCACGTGATTAACTCAATTGAGTAGAATACGGCTGTATATGTTTTCTGTGCGTAGGTAACTGCACTGCAAACAGGCAGTTCGCCGCCATTTTAAATCTATTACTATGATTGTGGATTAATATTTTATTCATTAAAATATTTGTCATTGGGTATTTGTTATGATGGAATATTTTTCTTTCATTGTAAAAAAGTGTTTTTACAAGATTAAAGGTTATATTAATGTACTTAAAATAGTCTGCTGGAGTTACAATAACCTGAAGTGATTTCATTTAGCTTTCTGATTTATAGATGGCAGCACAAGCTTGATTGAAGTATTTTCATTTTTAACCAATAATGTAGGTAGTTTAAACAGTTTTTTGTATTGTTTGAAGAGTCTTTAGGTAAAAATATATTTCTTTTATATATAATCCGTAAACATCACAACACAGAAAAGGTTGTTTTGAATATTTCAATGCAATACATTTCAGCACAACACAATACTCTAGATGCAAAAATAGATAAATTTATTTTAACGCATAAAAAATACATTTTGTGAGGATACTTTTTAAAAAATAAGCAAGGAAAAACATTTAAACTGCATACCATCAACTGAAAAAATAATTGCTGTGTTAAATTAAACAAGCAAGACTAGTTTTAAGGTAAAAAGTTTAGAATGTTTTGATGTTATTCTGTTAATTCGTTTTCAATATGTTATTTTTATTATGGTGATTCTAAAGAAAGACCTTTCCAAATTCCATGTTCTTTTATTAGCACGCACTCCTTCTCACTCAAACAAAGAATATTATACAGGGTGTCCCAAGATAGGGGCCACGCCCTTTAACTTTTGAACCCCTACAGATATATCATGAAAGTGGGGTCTAGGTATAGTAAAGTGACCATGCCCTATCTCAGTGGTCTCCAACCCCCGGTCCGCGAACCAGTGCCGGCCCGTGGATCAAATGGTACCGGGCCGCAGGACGACCATTTCATTGAAAATGAACATTAATTCCTAGTTTAATACTCCAAATTAATGAATGAAATGGATTATAAATCATTTATTTTTTGGTGTAACTGTATTTTATTTCGAAAGCATGTTTAAATACAATTAAATTAAAATTAATAAATCAAAATAATCTAGAATATAAACAATAAACGCCCCTCACAGCGGGTCGTGGTAAAATTATCAAACATTGACCGGTCCGTGGGGTTAAAAAGGTTGGGGACCACTGCCCTATCTGATGCAGCCATTTTCAACGCCCTCTAGTGGAAACTTTGGGAGTTATAAATTGTATTTTAAAAACTATTATGAGATTAGCTAAATTAGTCAGTTACTAAGTTGTAGAGCAGCTATTTAGTAAGAAAAGACACCTTAAGCAGAAAAATATCTTGAATTAAACTCCTAAAACGCACACTTAATAAGGTAGAATTTACATAGTTTTTAGGTCTTAAAACCCTCCTCAGGAGGCGAAAATGAGAAGTTTTCATTTTTATGAACTAAAAATACTTTTAGTCATTTACTTAAGCCATAATGAAAATTTCTCATTTTCACCTTGTGAGGAGCGTTTTAAGACCTAAAAACTACATAAAGTCTACCATTTTGAGAGTTTGTTTTAGGGGTTTAATTCAAGATGTTTTTCTGCTTAAGGTGTCTTCCTACTAATCAATGTTGCTCTACAACTTAATAATTGATTTATTTAGCAAATATCTAAAGGTTTTTAAAATAAAATTATAACTCCTAAAGTTTCCGCTGGAGGGCGTTGAAAATGGCTGCATAGCATAGGGCATGGTGACTTTACTATACCTAGACCCCACTTTCATGACTATATCTGTAGGGGTTCTAAAGTTAAAGGGTGTGGCCAGTTATCTTGGGACACCCTGTATATTAGCATTATTTTAAGGTATGGATTTAGATTTGAACAAAAAAACTTTTCACAGTTAAGCACCAGAGAATAAGCTAAGATATCCTTTTCCACAAAAATACAATGTTTCAGATTGCAAAAGACGTGATTGTCACTTTCTTAAACAAGCAAAACCTGTCAACTCTGGTTCTTGTGGTTTGGGAATCTAATGCATTTATTCGAATACTACCCCTTTTATTCCATTCAAAGCTTTCAATTCAAATCAGATAGACTTATAGAGGCTCATGAATTAGGTTTTTAATAACCAGATTGTATTTAATAGCCGATTAAAGAAATAAGTATCATTTAAATTTTAGAAAATTTAACAGCACTCGCAGAACTAACTTTCAAAAATAGCATTACAATTAAAAGAACAAATTTATATCACATAAAAAGTTTATGACTATAATTTTTAATAAAAATACTAAAAAATTAAGTTTATATTAATATATTCAACTAAGATCTCCATTTTTAGTACTGTGAATAATTTCATCGGGGCTTGTAACATTCAAGTGAAAGATATTGTATAAAACCAGATAAAATATTTCAACTAATTAAAATTTCCAACTACTTTAAAATGCTAGTGAAAACCAGGAATTAAAACAGTAATTATAACTGAATAAAAGCACATTTAAAAGCAGTTTGAGATAAATTTTAGAAGGCATCAACTATTGAGAAAAATCAGTGTACTATAATTGCACCTGACATTACACTTTAAATGAATAATGACTTTATAATAAATTAATATCTGGAAGGTATTGTTTTATATGAATTCAGTTGGTAACCTATCAATTAATATTAAAATCATTTATCACAAATTTAGTCTCGGAGTAAATAATTTCAAGAATTACCCTCTACAATTAGCAAGCATCAAAATCACAAATAAAATAAACAATGATTTTCAAGTGATAATAAATAATTTAGCAAAAGACACAATGACACCAGTCAGCAGATGATATTTTCATATATTTCAGTGACTAGATATTTACATGAAATATTTAGCTTTTTATACAAAGAAAACTTGTGAATGAAAAAAGTAAAAAATATTGGAAGCCATGGAGGAATATACAGTAGATCCACAGCTGTCTCAAGAGCATGAAGATGACCATTTTTACAAGCAAAAAGTGCTTTGAAATTCTATCAGTCCTTACACAGTTTGTTCTAAATTTTCATTTATTAGTTGTAAGCATGTTAGATAACCTAGAAAATATGATAAGTATTATTAATTGAACTGTACAAAAAATAGAAATATAGCACATAGATGGTAATACTCGAAAGTAAGATACAACACCCAACCAGTCAAGTGCCAAATAGAAATGCCAAAGTAGTAACTATCAGCAAATTTCAATTTAAAAGCATTCAAGTAAACAATCTATCTTTATAGCACTTTAAAAAATGAATGTGGTAGGGCAAGTAAAACTGAAACAATACCATAAATATAATCATAATTAGAATTTTATAAATAAAGTGAATTCCCAGTTATCCATAAAATAGTGACACAAATACAAGTGATAGTGACAACTGCAGATAACCCACTTAATTAATAAAATAAGTTGCAAATTAGGATAAAATTTTTTAATCTAAAAATTTCATTCAATGAATTAGGATTTGACTTAATGGGACATATTAACAATGAAAAGTAAAATTACATGCATTTTTAAAAAACCAAAAACAATTAAGAAAACTGAGAAAAAAGTGAGCTTGCAGTTTGGGCTTTCAATGCATAATAAGCCTTAAAGTAGTTTTAGTAAGGTTTTTTCAGGATGCCCATAGATAATCAGAAAGCTACTCTACAACAGTAATGTATAATTACTTTATAATTAGTAAGTAGAAAAATTTTTAGGATACAGCATAGACTTAACAGTTGCTATTTAAGCTATATTAGTGTACAAAATAACCAGTGTAAGGAATAACGGGTTTGTTCAATATTTCTGAAATGTGTATAAATTTAGTTAATGTCGAATTTAATTAAATCAGCAAGAATCAGAATCACAAGGGCTGTGCCTGCAGATTACTAACCCCTATACTGCCGTCCTAAGCGAAAGTGTACACTAACGCAATTTCTCACAGATTTACTTTGAGAAAAATCTCGCCAAAAGAGCATTTGGCGGATTTTCAATTCTATGCGGCAACCTGCTTACGATATCAGACCGCCAAGATTAACATTGAAACTAGCTCGTTTCACAGCAGCCAATGAAATAATTAGAATACTTTTTTCGTTATTAAAGAAAAACTAATCATGGTAGAAGTACAGTATTTTAAACACATATACAATTATTTTTTACAAAAATATTGTCGTTTCGTTTTTTAAAAAAATCGAATTAGTTTTAGAATTATTAAGATTTAAAGTTTTAATTTTTTCCCTTTTTAAGTTTAACAATGGATAGCAGCAACCCTTTAACAACACCAAAACCGCAAACAAAACGAGCAGAATGAACAACTAAGCTGATTTCCCAACCATTCTAGTGGCTTGGAAGTTGCGAGATACATTCTCGCCAATTTAAAAACGCGCCAAGGGAGAAAGGAAATGAAGTTTTAAGAAAACTCGTTTACGTACATTTCGCTTAGGACGGCAGTATAGAAAGCCAGCCTAACACACTTACCATTCCATAGCTTCTTCTAAACCTTCACCTTTCACAGCGGATGTCTTAAAAATTTGAAAGGTTCTATTTTTTAAGGCATCTAACCCCAATGCTTGATGAACTTCTGGGACTGTTAAAGCACCTTCAATATCTTGTTTATTAGCTAAAACCACCAGAATAGCTTTCTTCAATTCATCTTCCTGAGAAATTGAATAGAAAAATTAACATCTAAATTTGGAATAACAAATCTACAATACTAATTTAAATTTTGACTATTTTAAGGCATGTAAAAGAATAAATATAGATAATTATTATTAACCAATAATTGTTTTTTTAATAATTATTTTTCTTTCTTCATTTTTAGAAAAAAAAATTTACCATTTTATTTTTAACTAAATTTATTATGTGTTGAGCAAAGATAAATATACAGCCGACTCCACTTAATATGATCACACTTGTCCAATATCAGAAAAACAATAAGCGATTATACACTAACAAGTGCCAAACAGTGTAACACGAGTGTTAGCTTTAAAATAACAACTCTATAGTTCTAATTTAAGTACTATTTAAGGGGTCAGTTAAGTCTTAAATCATAGAACTGGTACATGTATGCACAAATGGTCCCTACATTTTCTAAATTGAGGTATTAACACAGTTTTTTGTGAGTGTGAAGTAAAATACATGTATTTTTCGAATAATTCAGTATGAAATAAAAAAGTTTTTAAAATTTTTATCTATAAATTCCATAAAACTTAGAATTTTTCACTTTTGTGTGCAGGATTAAGAACTAAATAACAAAGAATTTTTTTAACAATTAGTGTTAAATTAATCTTTAGAGTTGCCTTCAAAAGTTATACATCATTATTTGTAAATTTATTGGAGCAAAAAAAATTTACCAACATTGAAAAAGAAATTTTTTCAGTTAAAAAATTAAAGAGTTTTCTTTTTTATGCCAAAAATTTTTAATTTTTTTTGTTATAATTTATAGAAAATGATGTATAACTTATAAAGGCAACTCTAATGATTAATTTAACCCTAATTGTATAAAAATTTCTTTATTATTTAGCCTTAAACCCTGCACACAAAATAGTTTTTAAGATGAATTATTCCAAAAGAACATGTATTTTACTTTGCACTCACAAAAAACTGTGTTAATACCTAAACTAGGAAGATGTAGGGATCATTTGAGCATACATGTACT